>OX336388.2:1678494240-1680994240 GCA_946902985.2 Meconema thalassinum | reverse complement strand
TAACTTCGATACTAATTATGACAGGTAAATGTAACTTCGATAATAATTATGACAAGTAACTGTAACTTCGATACTAATTATGACAAGTAACTGTAACTTCGATACTTATTATGACAGGTAACAGTAACTTCGATATTAATTATGACAAGTAACAGTAACTTCGATACTTATTATGACAAGTAACTGTAATTTCGATACAAATTTTGGCAGGTAACTGTACTTTCGATACTAATTATGACAGGTATCAGTAACTACGATACTTATTATGACAAGTAACTGTAACTTCGATACTAATTATGACAGGTAACTGTAACTTCGTTACTAAATATGACAGGTAACAGTAACGTCGATACTGATCATGACAAGTAACTGTAACTTCGATACTTATTATGACAGGTAACTGTAACTTCCTTACTAATTATGACAAGTAACTGTAATTTCGTTACAAATTATGGCAAGTAATTGTAATTTCAATACTAATTATGACTTGTAACAGTAACTTCGATACTAATTATGACAAGTAACTGTAACTTCGATACTAATTATGACAGGTAACTGTAACTTCGTTACTAGTTATGACAAGTAACTGTAATTTCGATACAAATTATGGCAGGTAACTGTAACTTCGATACTAATTATGACAGGTAACAGCAACTTCGATACTAATTATGACAAGTAACTATAACTTCGATACAAATTATGACAGGTAACTGTAACTTCGATACTATTTATGACAAGAAACTCTAACTTCGTTACTAATTATGACAAGTAACTGTAATTTTGATAAAAATTATTGTAGGTAACTGTAACTTCAATACTAATTATGACAGGTAACAGTAACTTCGATAATAATTATGACAGGTAACTGTAACTTTGTTACTTATTATGACAAGTAACTTTAATTTCGATACTAATTAATGCAGGTTACTGTAACTTCGTTACTAATTATGACAAGTCCCTGTAATTTCGATACAAATTATGGCAGGTAATTGTAATTTCGATACTTATTATGACAGGTAACAGTAACTTCGATACTTATTATGACAAGTAACAGTAACTTCGATACTTATTATGACAAGTAACTGTAACTTCGATACTAATTATGACAGGTAACTGTAATTTCGATTCAAATTTTGGCAGGTAATTGTAACTTCGATACTTATTATGACAGGTAACAGTAATTTCGATACTAATTATGACAAGTAACTTTAATTTCAATACTAATTATGGCAGATAACTGTAACTTCGATACTAATTATGTCAGGTAACAGTCACTTCGGTACTAATTATGACAGGAACCTGTAACTTCGTTTCTAATTATGACAATTAACTGTAATTTCAATACAAATTATGACAGTTATCTGTAACTTCGTTACTAATTATGACAAGTAACTGTAATTTCGATACAAATTATGGCAGGTAACAGTACCTTCGATACTAATTATGACAGGTAACTGTAACTTCGATACTAATTATGACAAGGAACTGTAACTTCGATACAAATTATGGCAGGTAACTGTAACTTTGATACTAATTATGACAGGTAACAGTAACTTCGATACTAATTATGACAGGTTACTGTAACATCGTTTCAAATTATGTGAAGTAACTGTAACTTCCATACTAATTATGACAAGTACCTGTAACTTCGATACTTATTATGACAGGTAACTGTAATTTCGATACAAATTATGGCAGGTAACTGTAACATCGATACTAATTATGACAGGTAACAGTAACTTCGATACTAATTATGACAAGTAACTAAAACTTCGATACAAATTATGACAGGTAACTGTAACTTCGATACTAATTATGACAAGAAACTCTAACTTCGTTACTAATTATGACAAATAACAGTAATTTTGATAAAAAATTATGGTAGGTAACTGTAACTTCAATACTAATTATGACAGTTAACAGAACTTCGATACTAATTATGACAGGTAACTGTAACTTCGTTACTAATTATGACAAGTAACTTTAATTTCTATACTAATTATGACAGGTAACTGTAACTTCGTTACTAATTATGACAAGTCCCTGTAATTTCGATACAAATTATGGCAGGTAACTGTAACTTCGATACTAATTATGTAAGGTAACAGTAACTTCGATACTAATTATGTCAAGTAACTATAACTTCGTTACTAATTATGACAGGAAACTGTAACTTCGTTACTAATTATGACAAGTAACTGTAATTTCGATACAAATTCTGGCAGGTAACAGTACCTTCGATATTAATTATGACAGGTAACTGTAACTTCGATACTTATTATGACAAGGAACTGTAATTTCGATACAAAATATGGCAGGAAAGTGTAACTTTTATACTAATTATGACAGGTAACAGTAACTTAGATACTAATTATGACAAGTAACTGTAACTTCGTTACTAATTATGACAAGTCACTCTAATTTCGTTACCAATTACGACAAGTAACAGTAATTTTGATAAAATATTATGGTAGGTAACTGTAACATCAATACTAATTAATACAGGTAACAGTAACTTCAATACTAATTCTGACAGGTTACTGTAACATCGTTACTAATTATATCAAGTAACTGTAACTTCGATACTAATTATGACAGATAACAGCAACTTCGATACTAATTATGACAAGTAACTATAACTTCGATACAAATTATGACAGGTAACTGTAACTTCGATACTATTTATGACAAGAAACTCTAACTTCGTTACTAATTATGACAAGTAAATGTAATTTTGATAAAAATTATTGTAGGTAACTGTAACTTCAATACTAATTATGACAGGTAACAGTAAATTCGATACTAATTATGACAAGTAACTGTAACTTCGATACTAATTATGACAAGTAACTGTAACTTCGATACTTATTTTGACAGGTAACAGTAACTTCGATATTAATTATGACAAGTAACAGTAACTTCGATACAAATTATGACAGGTAACTGTAACTTTGTTACTTATTATGACAAGTAACTTTAATTTCGATACTAATTAATGCAGGTTACTGTAACTTCGTTACTAATTATGACAAGTCCCTGTAATTTCGATACAAATTATGGCAGGTAATTTTAATTTCGATACTTATTATGACAGGTAACAGTAACTTCGATACTAATTTTGACAAGTAACAGTAACTTCGATACTTATTATGACAAGTAACTGTAACTTCGATACTAATTATGACAGGTAACTGTAATTTCGATTCAAATTTTGGCAGGTAATTGTAACTTTGATACTTATTATGACAGGTAACAGTAATTTCGATACTAATTATGACAAGTAACTTTAATTTCGATACTAATTATGGCAATTATGACAAATTATGACAGTTATCTGTATCTTCGTTACTAATTATGACAAGTAACTGTAATTTCGATACAAATTATGGCAGTAACTTCGATACTAATTATGTCAGGTAACAGTCACTTCGGTACTAATTATGGCAGGAACCTGTAACTTCGTTTCTAATTATGACAATTAACTGTAATTTCGATACAAATTATGACAGTTATCTGTAACTTCGTTACTAATTATGACAAGTAACTGTAATTTCGATACAAATTATGGCAGGTAACAGTACCTTCGATACTAATTATGACAGGTAACTGTAACTTCGATACTAATTATGACAAGGAACTGTAACTTCGATACAAATTATGGCAGGTAACTGTAACTTTGATACTAATTATGAAAGGTAACAGTAACTTCGATACTAATTATGACAGGTTACTGTAACATCGTTTCTAATTATGTGAAGTAACTGTAACTTCCATACTAATTATGACAAGTACCTGTAACTTCGATACTTATTATGACAGGTAACTGTAATTTCGATACAAATTATGGCAGGTAACTGTAACTTCGATACTAATTATGACAGGTAACAGTAACTTCGATACTAATTATGACAAGTAACTAAAACTTCGATACAAATTATGACAGGTAACTGTAACTTCGATACTAATTATGACAAGAAACTCTAACTTCGTTACTAATTATGACAAATAACAGTAATTTTGATAAAAAATTATGGTAGGTAACTGTAACTTCAATACTAATTATGACAGGTAACAGTACTTCGATACTAATTATGACAGGTAACTGTAACTTCGTTACTAATTATGACAAGTAACTTTAATTTCTATACTAATTATGACAGGTAACTGTAACTTCGTTACTAATCATGACAAGTCCCTGTAATTTCGATACAAATTATGGCAGGTAACTGTAACTTCGATACTAATTATGTAAGGTAACAGTAACTTCGATACTAATTATGACAAGTAACTATAACTTCGTTACTAATTATGACAGGAAACTGTAACTTCGTTACTAATTATGACAAGTAACTGTAATTTCGATAAAAATAATGACAGGTAACTGTAACTTCGTTACTAATTATGACAAGTAACTGTAATTTCGATACAAATTATGGCAGGTAACAGTACCTTCGATATTAATTATGACAGGTAACTGTAACTTCGATACTTATTATGACAAGGAACTGTAATTTCGATACAAAATATGGCAGGAAAGTGTAACTTTTATACTAATTATGACAGTTAACAGTAACTTCGATACTAATCATGTCAAGTAACTGTAACTTCGATACTAATTATGACAGGTAACTGTAACTTCCTTACTAATTATGACAAGAAACTGTAATTTTGTTACAAATTATGGCAGGTAATTGTAATTTCGATACTTATTATGACAGGTAACAGTAACTTCGATACTAATTATGACAAGTAACTGTAACTTCGTTACTTATTATGAAAAGTAACTGTAATTTCGATACAAATTATGACAGGTAACTGTAACTTCGTTACTAATTATGACAATTAACTGTAATTGCGATACAAATTATGGCAGGTAACAGTACCTTCGATACTAATTATGACAGGTAACTGTAACTTCGATACTAATTATGAAAAGGAACTGTAATTTCGATACAAATTATGGCAGGTAACTGTAACTTTGATACTAATTATGACAGGTAACAGTAACTTCGATACTAATTATGACAAGTAACTGTAACTTCGTTACTAATTATGACAAGTAAATCTAATTTTGATAAAAAATTATGGCAGGTAACTGTAACTTCGATACTAATTAATACAGGTAACAGTAACTTCGATACTATTTATGACAGGTTACTGTAACATCGTTACTAATTATGACAAGTAACTGTAACTTCGTTACTAATTATGACAAGTAACTCTAATTTTGATAAAAAATTATGGCAGGTAACTGTAACTTCGATACTAATTAATACAGGTAACAGTAACATCGATACAAATTATGATAGGTTACTGTAACATCGTTACTAATTATGACAAGTAACTGTAACTTCGATACTAATTATGACAGGTAACTGTAACTTCGTTACTTATTATGAAAAGTAACTGTAATTTCGATACAAATTATGACAGGTAACTGTAACTTCGTTACTAATTATGACAAGTAACTGTAATGTCGATACAAATTATGGCAGGTAACAGTACCTTCGATACTAATTATGACAGGTAACTGTAACTTCGATACTAATTATGACAAGGAACAGTAATATCGATACAAATTATGGCAGGTAACTGTAACTTTGATACTAATTATGACAGGTAACAGTAACTTCGATACTAATTATGACAAGTAACTGTAACTTCGTTACTAATTATGAAAAGTAACTCTAATTTTGATAAAAAATTATGGCAGGTAACTGTAACATCGATACTAATTAATACAGGTAACAGTAACATCGATACAAATTATGACAGGTTACTGTAACATCGTTACTAATTATGACTAGTAACTGTAACTTCTATACTAATTATGACAAGTAACTGTAACTTCGATACTTATTTGACAGGTAACTGTAACTTAATTACTAATTATGACAAGAAACTGTAACTTAGATACTAATTATGACAGGTAAATGTAACTTCGATACTAATTATGACAAGTAACTGTAACTTCGATACTAATTATGACAAGTAACTGTAACTTCGATACTTATTATGACAGGTAACAGTAACTTCGATATTAATTATGACAAGTAACAGTAACTTCGATACTAATTATGACAAGTAACTGTAATTTCGATACAAATTTTGGCAGGTAACTGTACTTTCGATACTAATTATGACAGGTATCAGTAACTACGATACTTATTATGACAAGTAACTGTAACTTCGATACTAATTATGACAGGTAACTGTAACATCGTTACTAAATATGACAGGTAACAGTAACGTCGATACTAATCATGACAAGTAACTGTAACTTCGATACTTATTATGACAGGTAACTGTAACTTCCTTACTAATTATGACAAGTAACTGTAATTTCGTTACAAATTATGGCAGGTAATTGTAATTTCAATACTAATTATGACTTGTAACAGTAACTTCGACACTAATTATGACAAGTAACTGTAACTTCGATACTAATTATGACAGGTAACTGTAACTTCGTTACTAATTATGACAAGTAACTATAACTTCGATACAAAATATGACAGGTAACTGTAACTTCGATAATATTTATGACAAGAAACTCTAACTTCGTTACTAATTATGACAAGTAACTGTAATTTTTATAAAAATTATTGTAGGTAACTGTAACTTCAATACTAATTATGACAGGTAACAGTAACTTCGATACTAATTATGACAGGTAACTGTAACTTTGTTACTTATTATGACAAGTAACGTTAATTTCGATACTAATTAATGCAGGTTATTGTAACTTCGTTACTAATTATGACAAGTCCCTGTAATTTCGATACAAATTATGGCAGGTAATTGTAATTTCGATACTTATTATGACAGGTAACAGTAACTTCGATACTAATTATGACAAGTAACAGTAACTTCGATACTTATTATGACAAGTAACTGTAACTTCGATACTAATTATGACAGGTAACTGTAATTTCGATTCAAATTTTGGCAGGTAATTGTAACTTCGATACTTATTATGACAGGTAACAGTAATTTCGATACTAATTATGACAAGTAACTTTAATTTCGATACTAATTATGGCAGGTAACTGTAACTTCGATACTAATTATGTCAGGTAACAGTCACTTCGGTACTAATTATGACAGGAACCTGTAACTTCGTTTCTAATTATGACAATTAACTGTAATTTCGATACAAATTATGACAGTTATCTGTAACTTCGTTACTAATTCTGACAAGTAACTGTAATTTCGATACAAATTATGGCAGGTAACAGTACCTTCGATACTAATTTTGACAGGTAACTGTAACTTCGATACTAATTATGACAAGGAACTGTAACTTCGATACAAATTATGGCAGGTAACTGTAACTTTGATACTAATTATGACAGGTAACAGTAACTTCGATACTAATTATGACAGGTTACTGTAACATCGTTTCTAATTATGTGAAGTAACTGTAACTTCCATACTAATTATGACAAGTACCTGTAACTTCGATACTTATTATGACAGGTAACTGTAATTTCGATACAAATTATGGCAGTTAACTGTAACTTCGATACTAATTATGACAGGTAACAGTAACTTCGATACTAATTATGACAAGTAACTAAAACTTCGATACAAATTATGACAGGTAACTGTAACTTCGATACTAATTATGACAAGAAACTCTAACTTCGTTACTAATTATGACAAATAACAGTAATTTTGATAAAAAATTATGGTAGGTAACTGTAACTTCAATACTAATTATGACAGGTAACAGTACTTCGATACTAATTAGGACAGGTAACTGTAACTTCGTTACTAATTATGACAAGTAACTTTAATTTCTATACTAATTATGACAGGTAACTGTAACTTCGTTACTAATTATGACAAGTCCCTGTAATTTCGATACAAATTATGGCAGGTAACTGTAACTTCGATACTAATTATGTAAGGTAACAGTAACTTCGATACTAATTATGACAAGTAACTATAACTTCGTTACTAATTATGACAGGAAACTGTAACTTCGTTACTAATTATGACAAGCAACTGTAATTTCGATACAAATAATGACAGGTAACTGTAACTTCGTTACTAATTATGACAAGTAATTGTAATTTCGATACAAATTATGGCAGGTAACAGTACCTTCGATATTAATTATGACAGGTAACTGTAACTTCGATACTTATTATGACTAGGAACTGTAATTTCGATACAAAATATGGCAGGAAAGTGTAACTTTTATACTAATTATGACAGGTAACAGTAACATAGATACTAATTATGACAAGTAACTGTAACTTCGTTACTAATTATGACAAGTCACTCTAATTTCGTTACCAATTACGACAAGTAACAGTAATTTTGATAAAATATTATGGTAGGTAACTGTAACTTCAATACTAATTAATACAGGTAACAGTAACTTCAATACTAATTCTGACAGGTTACTGTAACATCGTTACTAATTATATCAAGTAACTGTAACTTCGATACTAATTATGACAAGTAACTGTAACTTCGATACTTATTATGACAGGTAACTGTAACTTCATTACTAATTATGACAAGAAACTGTAACTTCGATACTAATTATGACAGGTAACTGTAACTTCGATATTAATTATGACAAGCAACTGTAACTTCGATACTAATTATGACAAGTAACTGTAACTTCGATACTTATTATGACAGGTAAGAGTAACTTGGTTATTAATTATGACAAGTAACAGTAACTTCGATACTAATTATGACAAGTAACTGTAATTTCGATACAAATTTTGGCAGGTAACTGTAACTTCGATACTAATTATGACAGGTAACAGTAACTTCGATACTAATTATGACAAGTAACTGTAACATCGATACCAATTATGACAGGTAACTGTAACTTCGTTACTAATTATGACAAGTAACTTTAATTTCGATACAAATTATGGCAGGTAACTGTAACTTCGATACTAATTATGACAGGTAACAGTAACTTCGATACTAATTATGACAGGTTACTGTATCATCGTTACTAATTGTGTCAAGTAATTGTAACTTCGATACTAATTATGACATGTAACTGTAAATTCGATACTTATTATGACAGGTAACTGTAATTTCGATACAAATTATGGCAGGTAACAGTAACTTCGATACTAATTATGACAGGTAACAGTAACTTCGATACTAATTATGACAGGTAACTGTAACTTCGATACTAAATATGACAAGAAACTCTAACTTCTTTACTAATTATGACAAGTAACAGTAATTTTGATAAAAATTTATGGTAGGTAACTGTAACTTCAATACTAATTATGACAAGTAACTTTCATTTTGATATCAATTATGGTAGGTAACTGTAACTTCGTTACTAATTATGACAAGTCCCTGTAATTTCCATACAAATTATGGCAGGTAACTGTGGCTTCGATACTAATTATATCAGGTAACAGTAACTTCGATACTAATTATGACACGAAACTGTAACTTCGTTACTTATTATGAAAACTAACTGTAATTTCGATACAAATTATGACAGGTAACTGTAACTTCGTTACTAATTATGACAAGTAACTGTAATTTCGATACAAATTATGGCAGGTAACAGTACCTTCGATACTTATTATGACAGGTAACTGTAACTTCGATACTAATTATGACAAGGAGCTGTAATTTCGATACAAATTATGGCAGGCGCTGTAACTTTGATACTTATTATGACAGGTAACAGTAACTTCGATTCTAATTATGACAAATAACTGTAACTTCGTTACTAATTATGACAAGTAACTCTAATTTTGATAAAAAATTATGGCAGGTAACTGTAACTTCGATACTAATTAATACAGGTAACAGTAACATCGATACAAATTATGACAGGTTACTGTAACATCGTTACTAATTATGACAAGTAACTGTAACTTCGATACTAATTATGACAAGTAACTGTTACTTCGATACTTATTACGACAGGTAACTGTAACTTAATTACTAATTATGACAAGAAACTGTAACTTCGATACTAATTATGACAGGTAAATGTAACTTCGATACTAATTATGACAAGTAACTGTAACTTCGATACTAATTATGACAAGTAACTGTAACTTCGATACTAATTATGACAGGTAACAGTAACTTCGATATTAATTATGACAAGTAACAGTAACTTCGATACTAATTATGACAAGTAACTGTAATTTCGATACAAATTTTGGCAGGTAATTGTAACTTCGATACTAATTATGACAGGTAACAGTAACTACGATACTTATTATGACAAGTAACTGTAACTTCGATACTAATTATGACAGGTAATTGTAACTTCGTTACTAATTATGACAGCTAACAGTAACTTCGATACTAATCATGACAAGTAACTGTAACTTCGATACTAATTATGACAGGTAACTGTAACTTCCACACTAATTATGACAAGTAACTGTCATTTTGTTACAAATTATGGCAGGTAATTGTAATTTCGATACTTATTATGACAGGTAACAGAAACTTCGATACTAATTAAGACAGGTTACAGCAACTTCGATACTAATTATGACAAGTAACTATAACTTCGATACAAATTATGACAGGTAACTGTAACTTCGATACTAATTATGACAAGAAACTCTAACTTCGTTACTAATTATGACAAGTAACAGTAATTTTGATAAAAATTATTGTAGGTAACTGTAACTTCAATACTAATTATGACGGGTAACAGTAACTTCGATACTAATTATGACAGGTAACTGTAACTTCGTTACTTATTATGACAAGTAACTTTAATTTCGATACTAATTATGGCAGGTTACTGTAACTTCGTTACTAATTATGACAAGTCCCTGTAACTTCGATACTAATTATGTCAGGTAACAGTAACTTCGATACTAATTATGACAAGTAACTATAACTTCGATACTAATTATGACAGGAAACTGTAACTTCGTTACTAATTATGACAATTAACTGTAATTTCGATACAAATAATGACAGGAAACTGTAACTTCGTTACTAATTATGACATGTAACTGTAATTTCGATACAAATTATGGCAGGTAACAGTACCTTCGATACTAATTATGACAGGTAACTGTAACTTCGATACTTATTATGACAAGGAACTGTAATTTCGATAAAAAATATGGCAGGAAACTGTAACTTTTATACTAATTATGACAGGTAACAGTAACTTCGATACTAATTATGACAAGTAACTGTAACTTCGTTACTTATTATGAAAAGTAACTGTAATTTCGATACAAATTATGACAGGTAACTGTAACTTCGTTACTAATTATGACAAGTAACTGTAATTTGGATACAAATTATGGCAGGTAACAGTACCTTCGATACTAATTATGACAGGTAACTGTAACTTCGATACTAATTATGACAAGGAACTGTAATTTCGATACAAATTATGGCAGGTAACTGTAACTTTGATACTAATTATGACAGGTAACAGTAACTTCGATACTAATTATGACATGTAACTGTAACTTCGTTACTTATTATGAAAAGTAACTCTAATTTTGATAAAAAATTATGGCAGGTAACTGTAACTTCGATACTAATTAATACAGGTAACAGTAACTTCAATACTATTTATGACAGGTTACTGTAACATCGTTACTAATTATGACAAGTAACTGTAACTTCGATACTTATTATGACAGGTAACTGTAAATTAATTACTAATTATGACAAGAAACTGTAACTTCGATACTAATTATGACAGGTAAGTGTAACTTTGATACTAATTATGACAAGTAACTTTCATTTTGATACCAATTATGGTAGGTAACTGTAACTTCGTTACAAATTATGACAAGTCCCTGTAATTTCGATACAAATTTTGGCAGGTAACTGTAACTTCGATACTAATTATGACAGGTAACAGTAACTACGATACTTATTATGACAAGTAACTGTAACTTCGATACTAATTATGACAGGTAACTGTAACTTCGTTACTAATTATGACAGGTAACAGTTACTACGATACTAATCATGACAAGTAACTGTAACTTCGATACTAATTATGACAGGTAACTGTAACTTCCTTAGTAATTATGACAAGTAACTGTAATTTCGATTCAAATTTTGGCAGGTAACTGTAATTTCGATACTTATTATGACAGGTAACAGTAACTTCGATACTAATTATGACAAGTAACTGTAATTCGATACTAATTATGACAGGTAACTGTAACTTCGATACTAATTATGACAGGTAACTTAACATCGTTTCTAATTATGACAAGTAACTGTAATTTTGATTCAAATTTTGGCAGGTAACTGTAACTTCGATACTTATTATGACAGATAACAGTAACATCGATACTAATTATGACAAGTAACTGTTACATCGATACTTATTATGACAGGTAACTGTAACTTCGTTACTAATTATGACAAGTAACTGTAATTTCGATACAAATTATGGCAGGTAACTGTAACCTCGATACTAATTATGACAAGTAACAGCAACTTCGATACTAATTATGACAAGTAACTATAACTTCGATACAAATTATGACAGGTAACTGTAACTTCGATACTAATTATGACATGAAACTCTAACTCTAAAACTCTAAACTCTAAAAATTATTGTAGGTAACTGAAACTTCAATACTATTTATGACAGGTAACAGTAACTTCGATACTAATTATGACAGGTAACTGTAACTTCGTTACTTATTATGACAAGTAACTTTAATTTCGATACTAATTATGGCAGTTTATTGTAACTTCGTTACTAATTATGACAAGTCCCTGTAATTTCGATACAAATTATGGCAGGTAACTGTAACTTCGATACTAATTATGTCAGGTAACAGTAACTTCGATACTAATTATGACAAGTAACTATAACTTCGATACTAATTATGACAGGAAACTGTAACTTCGTTACTAATTATGACAAGTAACTGTAATTACGATACAAATAATGACAGGAAACTGTAACTTCGTTACTAATTATGACAAGTAACTGTAATTTCGATACAAATTATGGCAGGTAACAGTACCTTCGATACTAATTATGTCAGGTAACTGTAACTTCGATACTTATTATGACAAGGAACTGTAATTTCGATACAAAATATGGCAGGAAACTGTAACTTTTATACTAATTATGACAGGTAACAGTAACTTCGATACTAATTATGACAAGTAACTATAACTTCGATACTAATTATGACAGGAAACTGTAACTTCGTTACTAATTATGACAAGTCCCTGTAATTTCGATACAAATTATGGCAGGTAACTGTAACTTCGATACTAATTATGTCAGGTAACAGTAACTTCGATACAAATTATGACAAGTAACTATAACTTCGATACTAATTATGACAGGAAACTGTAACTTCGTTACTAATTATGACAAGTAACTGTAATTTCGATACAAATAATGACAGGAAACTGTAACATCGTTACTAATTTTGACAAGTAACTGTAACTTCGATACTAATTATGACAAGTAACTGTAACTTCGATACTTATTATGACAGGTAACTGTTACTTAATTACTAACTATGACAAGAAACTGTAACATCGATACTAATTATGACAGGTAAATGTAACTTTGATACTAATTATGACAAGTAACTGTAACTTCGATACTAATTATGACAGGTCACTGTAACTTCGTTACTAATTATGACAGGTAACAGTAACTTCGATACTAATCATGACAAGTAACTGTAACTTCGATACTAATTATGACAGGTAACTGTAACTTCCTTACTAATTATGACAAGTAACTGTAATTTCGATTCTAATTTTGGCAGGTAACTGCAACTTCGATACTTATTATGACAGGTAACATTAACTTCGATACTAATTATGACAAGTAACTGTAACTTCGATACTAATTATGACAGGTAACTGTAACTTCGATACTAATTATGACAGGTAACTTAACATCGTTCCTAATTATGACAAGTAACTGTAATTTTGATTCAAATTTTGGCAGGTAACTGTAACTTCGATACTTATTATGACAGGTAACAGTAACTTCGATACTAATTATGACAAGTAACTGTTACATCGATACTTATTATGACAGGTAACTGTAACTTCGTTACTAATTATGACAAGTAACTGTAATTTCGATACAAATTATGGCAGGTAACTGTAACTTCGATTCTAATTATGACAGGTAACAGCAACTTCGATACTAATTATGACAAGTAACTACAACTTCGATACAAATTATGACAGGTAACTGTAACTTCGATACTTATTATGACAAGAAACTCTAACTTCGTTACTAATTAAGACAAGTAACTGTAATTTTGATAAATAATTATTGTAGGTAACTGTAACTTCAATACTAATTATGACAGGTAACAGTAACTTCGATACTAATTATGACAGGTAACTGTAACTTCGTTACTTATTATGACAAGTAACATTAATTTCGATACTAATTATGGCAGGTTACTGTAACTTCGTTACTAATTATGACAAGTCCCTGTAATTTCGATACAAATTATTGCAGGTAATTGTAATTTCGATACTAATTATGACAGGTAACAGTAACTTCGATACTAATTATGACAGGTAACAGTAACTTCGATACTAATTATGACAAGTAACTGTAACTTCGATACTAATTATGACAGGTAACAGCAACTTCGATACTAATTATGACATGTAACTATAACATCGATACAAATTATGACAGGTAACAGTAACTTCGATACTAGTTATGACAGTTTACAGTAACTACGATACTAATTATGACAAGTAACTGTAACTTCGATACTAATTATGACAGGTAACTGTAACTTGGTAACTAATTATGACAAGTAACTGTAATTTCGATACAAAATATGGCTGGTAACAGTAACTTCGATGCTAATTATGACATGTAACTGTAACTTCGATACTAATTATGACAAGGAACTGTAATTTCGATACAAATTATGGCAGGTAACTGTAACTTCGTTACTAATTATCACAAGCAACTTTAATTTCGATACTAATTATGGCAGGTAACTGTTACTTCGTTACTAATTATGACAAGTCCCTGTAATTTCGATACAAATTATGGCAGGTAACGGTAACTTCGATACTAATTATTACAAGTAACTGTAACTTCGATACTAATTATGACAGGTAACTGTAACTTCGTTACTAATTATGACAAGTAACAGTAATTTCGATACAAATTATGGCAGGTAACGGTATCTTCGATACTAATTATGACAGGTAACAGTATCTTCGATACTAATTATGACAGGTAACAGTAACTTCGATACTAATTATGACAAGTAACAGTACCTTCGATACTAATTATGACAGGTAACTGTAACTTCGATACTAATTATGACAAGGAACTGTAATTTCGATACAAATTATGGCAGGTAACTGTAACTTCGTTACTAATTATGAGAAGTAACTGTAATTTCGATACAAATTTTGGCAGGTAAATGTAACTTCGATATTAATTATGACAGGTAACAGTAACTTCGATACTAATTATGACAAGTAACTGTAACTTCGATACTAATTATGACAGGTAACTGTAACTTCGTTACTAATAAGGACAAGTAACTCTAATTTCGATACAAATTATGGCAGGTAACTGTAACTTCGATACTAATTATGACAGGTAACAGTAACTTCGATACTAATTATGACAAGTAACTATAACTTCGATAAAAATTATGACTGGTTCCTGTAACTTCGATTCTTATTATGACAAGAAACTCAAACTTCGTTACTAATTATGACAAGTAACTGTAATTTTGATAAAAAATTATGGTAGGTAACTGTAACTTCATTAATAATAATGACAGGTAACAGTAACTTCGATACTAATTATGACAGGAAACTGTAACTTCGTTACTAATTATGACAAGTAACTTTAATTTCGATACTAGTTATGGCAGGAAACTGTAACTTCGAAACTAATTATGACAAGTCCCTGTAATTTCGATACAAATTATGGCAGATAACTGTAACTTCGATACAAATTATGACAAATAACTGTAACTTCGATACTAATTATGACAGGTAACTGTAACTTCGTTATTAATTATGACAAGTAACTGTAATTTTGATAAAAAATTATTGTAGGTAACTGTAACTTCAATACTAATTATGACAGGTAACAGTAACTTTGATACTAATTATGACAAGAAACTCAAACTTCGTTACTAATTATGACAAGTAACTGTAATTTTGATAAAAAATTATGGTAGGTAACTGTAACTTCAATACTAATTATGACAGGTAACAGTAACTTCGATACTAATTATGACAGGAAACTGTAACTTCGTTACTAATTATGACAAGTAACTTTAATTTCGATATTTATTATGGCAGGAAACTGTAACTTCGTTACTTATTATGACAAGTCCCTGTAATTTCGATACAAATTATGGCAGGTAACTGTAACTTCGATACTAATTATGACAGGTAACTGTAACTACGTTATTAATTATGACAAGTAACTGTAATTTTGATACAAATTTTGGCAGGTAACTGTATCATCGTTACTAATTATGACAGGTTACAGTAACTTCGATACTAATTATGACAAGTAACTGTAACTTCGATACTAATTATGACAGGTAACTGTAACTTCGATACTAATTATGACAAGTAACTGTAATTTCGATACAAATTATGGCTGGTTACTGTAACTTCGATACTAATTATGACAGGTAACAGCAACTTCGATACTAATTATGACAAGTAACTATAACCTCGATACAAATTATGACAGGTAACTGTAACTTCGATACTAATTATGACAAGAAACTCTAACTTCGTTACTAATTATGACAAGTAACTGTAATTTTGATAAAAAAATATTGTAGGTAACTGTAACTTCAATACTAATTATGACAGGTAACAGTAACTTCGATACTAATTATGACAGGTTACTGTAACTTCGTTACTAATTATGACAAGTCCCTGTAATTTCAATACAATTTATGGCAGGTAATTGTAATTTCGACGCTAATTATGACAGGTAACATTAACTTCGATACTAATTATGACAAGTAACAGTAACTTCGATACTAATTATGACAAGTAACTGTAACTTCGATACTAATTATGACAGGTAACTGTAACTTCGTTACTAATTATGACAATAACTGTAATTTCGATTCAAATTTTGGCAGGTAACTGTAACTTCGATACTTATTATGACAGGTAACAGTAACTTCGATACTAATTATGACAAATAACTGTAACATCGATACTAATTATGACAGGTAACTGTAACTTCGTTACTAATTATGACAAGTAACTGTAATTTCGATACAAATTATGGCAGGTAACTGTTCCTTCGATACTAATTATGACAGGTAACAGCAACTTCGATACTAATTATGACAAGTGACTATAACTTCGATACAAATTAAGACAGGTAACTGTAACTTCGATACTAATTATGACAAGAAACTCTAACTTCGTTACTAATTATGACAAGTAACTGTAATTTTGATAAAAAATTATTGTAGGTAACTGTAACTTCAATACTAATTATGACAGGTAACAGTAACTTCGATACTAATTATGACAGGTAACAGTAACTACGATACTAATTATGACAAGTAACTGTAACTTCGATACTAATTATGACAGGTAACTGTAACTTCGTAACTAATTATGACAAGTAACTGTAATTTCGATACAAATTATGGCAGGTAACAGTAATTTCGATACTAATTATGACAAGTATCTGTAACTTCGATACTAATTATGACAGGGAACTGTAATTTCGATACAAATTATGGCAGGTAACTGTAACTTCGATACTAATTGTGACTGGTAACAGTAACTTCGATACTAATTATGACAAGTAACGATAACTTCGAATCAAATTATGACAGGTAACTGTAACTTCGATACTAATTATGACAAGAAACTCTAACTTCGTTACTAATTATGACAAGTAACTGTAATTTTGATAAAAAATTATGGTAGGTAACTGTAACTTCAATACTAATTATGACAGGTAACAGTAACTTCGATACTTATTATGACAGGTAACTGTAACTTCGTTACTCAATTATCACAAGTAACTTTAATTTCGATACTAATTATGGCAGGTAACTGTAACTTCGTTACTAATTATTATAAGTCCCTGTAATTTCGATACAAATTATGGCAGGTAACGGTAACTTCGAAACTAATTATTACAAGTAACAGTAACTTCGATACTAATTATGACAGGTAACTGTAACTTCGTTATTAATTATGACAAGTAACTGTAATTTTGATAAAAAATTATTGTAGGTAACTGTAACTTCAATACTAATTATGACAGGTAACAGTAACTTCGATACTAATTATGACATGTAACAGTAACTTCGATACTAATTATGACAAGTAACTGTAACTTCGATACTAATTATGACAGGTAACAGTAACTTCGATACTAATTATGACAGGTAACTGTAACTTCGATACTAATTATGACAAGGAACTATAACTCCGATACAAATTATGACAGGTAACAGTAACTTCGATACTAATTATGACAGGTTACAGTAACTACGATACTAATTATGACAAGTAACTGTAACTTCGATACTAATTATGACAGGTAACTGTAACTTGGTAACTAATTATGCCAACTAACTGTAATTTCGATACAAATTAAGGCTGGTAACAGTAACTTCGATGCTAATTATGACAGGTAACTGTAACTTCGATACTAATTATGACAAGGAACTGTAATTTCGATACAAATTATGGCAGGAAACTGTAACGTCGGTACTAATTGTGACAGGTAACAGTAACTTCGATACTAATTATGACAAGTAACTATAACGTCGAATCAAATTATGACAGGTATTTGTAACTTCGATACTAATTATGACAAGAAAATCTAACTTCGTTACTAATTATGACAAGTAACTGTAATTTTGATAAAAAATTATGGTAGGTAACAGTAACTTCAATACTAATTATGACAGGTAACAGGAACTTCGATACTAATTATGACAGGTAACTGTAACTTCGTTACTAATTATCACAAGTAACTGTAATTTCGATACTAATTAGGGCAGGTAACTGTAACTTCGATACTAATTATGACAAGTAACAGTACCTTCGATACTAATTATGACAGGTAACTGTAACTTCGATAATAATTATGACAAGGAACTGTAATTTCGATACAATTTATGACAAGAAACTCTAACTTCGTTACTAATTATGACAAGTAACTGTAATTTTGATAAAAAATTATTGTAGGTAACTGTAACTTCAATACTAATTATGACAGGTAACTGTAACTACGTTATTAATTATGACAAGTAACTGTAATTTTGATACAAATTTTGGCAGGTAACTGTATCATCGTTACTAATTATGACAGGTTACAGTAACTTCGATACTAATTATGACAAGTAACTGTAACTTCGATACTAATTATGACAGGTAACTGTAACTTCGATACTAATTATGACAAGTAACTGTAATTTCGATACAAATTATGGCTGGTTACTGTAACTTCGATACTAATTATGACAGGTAACAGCAACTTCGATACTAATTATGACAAGTAACTATAACCTCGATACAAATTATGACAGGTAACTGTAACTTCGATACTAATTATGACAAGAAACTCTAACTTCGTTACTAATTATGACAAGTAACTGTAATTTTGATAAAAAAATATTGTAGGTAACTGTAACTTCAATACTAATTATGACAGGTAACAGTAACTTCGATACTAATTATGACAGGTTACTGTAACTTCGTTACTAATTATGACAAGTCCCTGTAATTTCAATACAATTTATGGCAGGTAATTGTAATTTCGACGCTAATTATGACAGGTAACATTAACTTCGATACTAATTATGACAAGTAACAGTAACTTCGATACTAATTATGACAAGTAACTGTAACTTCGATACTAATTATGACAGGTAACTGTAACTTCGTTACTAATTATGACAATAACTGTAATTTCGATTCAAATTTTGGCAGGTAACTGTAACTTCGATACTTATTATGACAGGTTACAGTAACTTCGATACTAATTATGACAAATAACTGTAACATCGATACTAATTATGACAGGTAACTGTAACTTCGTTACTAATTATGACAAGTAACTGTAATTTCGATACAAATTATGGCAGGTAACTGTTCCTTCGATACTAATTATGACAGGTAACAGCAACTTCGATACTAATTATGACAAGTGACTATAACTTCGATACAAATTAAGACAGGTAACTGTAACTTCGATACTAATTATGACAAGAAACTCTAACTTCGTTACTAATTATGACAAGTAACTGTAATTTTGATAAAAAATTATTGTAGGTAACTGTAACTTCAATACTAATTATGACAGGTAACAGTAACTTCGATACTAATTATGACAGGTAACAGTAACTACGATACTAATTATGACAAGTAACTGTAACTTCGATACTAATTATGACAGGTAACTGTAACTTCGTAACTAATTATGACAAGTAACTGTAATTTCGATACAAATTATGGCAGGTAACAGTAATTTCGATACTAATTATGACAAGTATCTGTAACTTCGATACTAATTATGACAGGGAACTGTAATTTCGATACAAATTATGGCAGGTAACTGTAACTTCGATACTAATTGTGACTGGTAACAGTAACTTCGATACTAATTATGACAAGTAACGATAACTTCGAATCAAATTATGACAGGTAACTGTAACTTCGATACTAATTATGACAAGAAACTCTAACTTCGTTACTAATTATGACAAGTAACTGTAATTTTGATAAAAAATTATGGTAGGTAACTGTAACTTCAATACTAATTATGACAGGTAACAGTAACTTCGATACTTATTATGGCAGGTAACTGTAACTTCGTTACTAATTATTACAAGTCCCTGTAATTTCGATACAAATTATGGCAGGTAACGGTAACTTCGAAACTAATTATTACAAGTAACAGTAACTTCGATACTAATTATGACAGGTAACTGTAACTTCGTTATTAATTATGACAAGTAACTGTAATTTTGATAAAAAATTATTGTAGGTAACTGTAACTTCAATACTAATTATGACAGGTAACAGTAACTTCGATACTAATTATGACATGTAACAGTAACTTCGATACTAATTATGACAAGTAACTGTAACTTCGATACTAATTATGACAGGTAACAGTAACTTCGATACTAATTATGACAGGTAACTGTAACTTCGATACTAATTATGACAAGGAACTATAACTCCGATACAAATTATGACAGGTAACAGTAACTTCGATACTAATTATGACAGGTTACAGTAACTACGATACTAATTATGACAAGTAACTGTAACTTCGATACTAATTATGACAGGTAACTGTAACTTGGTAACTAATTATGCCAACTAACTGTAATTTCGATACAAATTAAGGCTGGTAACAGTAACTTCGATGCTAATTATGACAGGTAACTGTAACTTCGATACTAATTATGACAAGGAACTGTAATTTCGATACAAATTATGGCAGGAAACTGTAACGTCGGTACTAATTGTGACAGGTAACAGTAACTTCGATACTAATTATGACAAGTAACTATAACGTCGAATCAAATTATGACAGGTATTTGTAACTTCGATACTAATTATGACAAGAAAATCTAACTTCGTTACTAATTATGACAAGTAACTGTAATTTTGATAAAAAATTATGGTAGGTAACAGTAACTTCAATACTAATTATGACAGGTAACAGGAACTTCGATACTAATTATGACAGGTAACTGTAACTTCGTTACTAATTATCACAAGTAACTGTAATTTCGATACTAATTAGGGCAGGTAACTGTAACTTCGATACTAATTATGACAAGTAACAGTACCTTCGATACTAATTATGACAGGTAACTGTAACTTCGATAATAATTATGACAAGGAACTGTAATTTCGATACAATTTATGACAAGAAACTCTAACTTCGTTACTAATTATGACAAGTAACTGTAATTTTGATAAAAAATTATTGTAGGTAACTGTAACTTCAATACTAATTATGACAGGTAACAGTAACTTCGATACTAATTATGACAGGTAACTGTAACTTCGTTACTTATTATGACAAGTAACTTTAATTTCGATACTAATTATGGCAGGTTACTGTAACTTCGTTACTAATTATGACAAGTCCCTGTAATTTCGATACAAATTATGGCAGGTAATTGTAATTTCGATGCTAATTATGACAGGTAACAGTAACTTCGATACTAATTATGACAAGTAACAGTACCTTCGATACTAATTATGACAAGTAACTGTAACTTCGATACTAATTATGACAGGTAACTGTAACTTCGTTACTAATTATGACAAGTAACTGTAATTTCGATTCAAATTTTGGCAGGTAACTGTAACTTCGATACTTATTATGACAGGTAAAAGTAACTTCGATACTAATTATGACAAGTAACTGTAACTTCGATACTAATTATGACAGGTAACTGTAACTTCGTTACTAATTATGACAAGTAACTGTAATTTCGATACAAATTATGGCAGGTAACTGTAACTTCGATACTAATTATGACAGGTAACAGCAACTTCGATACTAATTATGACAAGTAACTATAACTTCGATACAAATTATGACAGGTAACTGTAACTTCGATACTAATTATGACAAGAAACTCTAACTTCGTTCCTAATTATGACAAGTAACTGTAATTTTGATAAAAAATTATTGTAGGTATCTGTAACTTCAATACTAATTATGACAGGTAACAGTAACTTCGATACTAATTATGACAGGTAACAGTAACTACGATACTAATTATGACAAGTAAATGTAATTTCGATACTAATTATGACAGGTTACTGTACCTTCGTAACTAATTATGACAAGTAACTGTTATTTCGATACAAATTATGGCGGGTAACGGTAACTTCGATACTAATTATTACAAGTAACTGTAACTTCGATACTAATTATGACAGGTAACTGTAACTTCGTTACTAATTATGACAAGTAACTGTAATTTCGATACAAATTTTGACAGGTAACTGTAACTTCGATTCTAACTATTACAGGTAACAGTAACTTCGATACTAATTATGACAAGTAACTGTAACTTCGATAATAATTATGACAGGTAACTGTAACTTCGTTAGTAATTATGACAAGTAACAGTAATTTCGATACAAATTATGGCAGGTAACTGTATCTTCGATACTAATTATGACAGGTAACAGTAACTTCGATACTAATTATGACAAGTAACATTAACTTCGATACTAATTATGGCAGGTTACTGTAACTTCGCTACTAATTATGACAAGTAACTTTAATTTCGATACAAATTATGGCAGATAACTGTAACTTCCATACTAATTATGACAGGTAACAATAACTTCGATACTAATTATGACAGAAAACTGTAACTTCGTTACTAATTATGACAAGTAACTGTAATTTCGATACAAATTATGACAGGTAACTGTAACTTCGTTACTAATTATGACAAGTAACAGTACCTTCGATAATAATTATGACAGGTAACTGTAACTTCGATACTAATTATGACAAGGAACTGTAATTTCGATACAAATTATGGCAGGTAACTGTAACTTCGTTACTAATTATGACAAGTAACTGTAATTTCGATACAAATTTTTGGCAGGTAACTGTAACTTCGATAGTAATTATGACAGGTAACAGTAACTTCGATACTAATTATGACAAGTAACTGTAACTTCGATACTAATTATGACAGGTAACTGTAACTTCGTTACTAATAATGACAAGTAACTCTAATTTCGATACTAATTATGGCAGGTAACTGTAACTTCGATACTAATTAGGACAGGTAACAGTAACTTCGATACTAATTATGACAAGTAACTATAACTTCGATAAAAATTATGACTGGTTACTGTAACTTCGATTCTAATTATGACAAGAAACTCAAACTTCGTTACTAATTATGACAAGGAACTGTAATTTTGATAAAAAATTATGGTAGGTAACTGTAACTTCATTACTAATTATGACAGGTAACAGTAACTTCGATACTAATTATGACAGGAAACTGTAACTTCGTTACTAATTATGACAAGTAACTTTAATTTCGATACTAGTTATGGCAGGAAACTGTAACTTCGTTACTAATTATGACAAGTCCCTGTAATTTCGATACAAATTATGGCAGGTAACTGTAACTTCGATACTAATTATGACAAGTAACTGTAACTTCGATACTAATTATGACAGGTAACTGTAACTTCGTTATTAATTATGACAAGTAACTGTAATTTTGATAAAAAATTATTGTAGGTAACTGTAACTTCAATACTAATTATGACAGGTAACAGTAACTTCGATACTAATTATGACAAGAAACTCAAACTTCGTTACTAATTATGACAAGTAACTGTAATTTTGATAAAAAAAAATATGGTAGGTAACTGTAACTTCAATACTAATTATGACAGGTAACAGTAACTTCGATACTAATTATGACAGGAAACTGTAACTTCGTCACTAATTATGACAAGTAACTTTAATTTCGATATTAATTATGGCAGGAAACTGTAACTTCGTTACTAATTATGACAAGTCCCTGTAATTTCGATACAAATTATGGCAGGTAACTGTAACCTCGAAACTAATTATTACAAGTAACTGTAACTTCGATACTAATTATGACAGGTAACTGTAACTTGGTTACTAATTATGACAAGTAACTGTAATTTCGATACAAATTTTGGCAGGTAACTGTAACATCGATACTAATTAGGACAGGTAACAGTAACTTCGATACTAATTATGACAAGTAACTATAACTTCGATAAAAATTATGACTGGTTACTGTAACATCGATTCTAATTATGACAAGAAACTCAAACTTCGTTACTAATTATGACAAGTAACTGTAATTTTGATAAAAAATTATGGTAGGTAACTGTAACTTCATTAATTATAATGACAGGTAACAGTAACTTCGATACTAATTATGACAGGAAACTGTAACTTCGTTACTAATTATGACAAGTAACTTTAATTTCGATACTAGTTATGGCAGGAAACTGTAACTTCGTTACTAATTATAACAAGTCCCTGTAATTTCGATACAAATTATGGCAGGTAACTGTAACTTCGATACTAATTATGACAGGTAACTGTAACTTCGTTATTAATTATGACAAGTAACTGTAATTTTGATAAAAAATTATTGTAGGTAACTGTAACTTCAATACTAATTATGACAGGTAACAGTAACTTCGATACTAATTATGACAGGTAACAGTAACTTCGATACTAATTATGACAAGTAACTGTAACTTCGATACTAATTATGACAGGTAACAGTAACTTCGATACTAATTATGACAGGTAACTGTAACTTCGATACTAATTATGACAAGGAACTATAACTCCGATACAAATTATGACAGGTAACAGTAACTTCGATACTAATTATGACAGGTTACAGTAACTACGATACTAATTATGACAAGTAACTGTAACATCGATACTAATTATGACAGGTAACTGTAACTTGGTAACTAATTATGACAAGGAACTGAAATTTCGATACAAATTATGGCAGGTAACTGTAACGTCGGTACTAATTGTGACAGGTAACAGTAACTTCGGTACTAATTATGACAAGTAACTATAACTTCGAATCAAATTATGACACGTAACTGTAACTTCGATACTAATTATGACAAGAAAATCTAACTTCGTTACTAATTATGACAAGTAACTGTAATTTTGATAAAAAATTATGGTAGGTAACAGTAACTTCGATACTAATTATGACAAGTAACTATAACTTCGATAAAAATTATGACTGGTTACTGTAACTTCGATTCTAATTATGACAAGAAACTCTAACTTCGTTACTAATTATGACAAGTAACTGTAATTTTGATAAAAAATTATTGTAGGTAACTGTAACTTCAATACTAATTATGACAGGTAACAGTAACTTCGATACTAATTATGACAAGTCCCTGTAATTTCGATACAAATTATGGCAGGTAACGGTAACTTCGATACTAATTATTACTAGTAACTGTAACTTCGATACTAATTATGACAGGTAACTGTAACTTCGTTACTAATTAAGGCAAGTAACTGTAATTTCGATACAAATTTTGGCAGGTAACTGTAACTTCGATTCTAATTATGACAGGTAACAGTAACTTCGTTACAAATTATGACAAGTAACTGTAACTTCGATACTAATTATGACAGGTAACTGTAACTTCGTTACTAATTATGACAAGTAACAGTAATTTCGATACAAATTAAGGCAGGTAACTGTATCTTCGATACTAATTATGACAGGTAACAGTAACTTCGATACTAATTATGACAAGTAACATTAACTTCGATACTAATTATGGCAGGTTACTGTAACATCGCTACTAATTATGAGAAGTAACTTTAAATTCGATACAAATTATGGCAGGTAACTGTAACTTCCATACTAATTATGACAGGTAACAGTAACTTCGATACTAATCATGACAGGAAACTGTAACTTCGTTACTAATTATGACAAGTAACTGTAATTTCGATACAAATTATGACAGGTAACTGTAACTTCGTTACTAATTATGACAAGTAACAGTACCTTCGATACTAATTATGACAGGTAACTGTAACTTCGATACTAATTATGACAAGGAACTGTAATTTCGATACAAATTATGGCAGGTAACTGTAACTTCGTTACTAATTATGACAAGTAACTGTAATTTCGATACAAATTTTGGCAGGTAACTGTAACTTCGATATTAATTATGACAGGTAACAGTAACTTCGATACTAATTATGACAAGTAACTGTAACTTCGATACTAATTATTACAGGTAACTGTAACTTCGTTACTAATTATGACAAGTAACTCTAATTTCGATACAAATTATGGCAGGCAACTGTAACTTCGATACTAATTATGACAGGTAACAGTAACTTCGATACTAATTATGACAAGTAACTATTACTTCGATAAAAATTATGACTGGTTACTGTAACTTCGATTCTAATTATGACAAGAAACTCAAACTTCGTTACTAATTATGACATGTAACTGTAATTTTGATAAAAAATTATGGTAGGTAACTGTAACTTCATTAATAATAATGACAGGTAACAGTAACTTCGATACTAATTATGACAGGAAACTGTAACTTCGTTACTAATTATGACAAGTAACTTTAATTTCGATACTAGTTATGGCAGGAAACTGTAACTTCGAAACTAATTATGACAAGTCCCTGTAATTTCGATACAAATTATGGCAGATAACTGTAACTTCGATACAAATTATGACAAATAACTATAACTTCGAATCAAATTATGACAGGTAACTGTAACTTCGATACTAATTATGACAAGAAAATCTAACTTCGTTACTAATTATGACAAGTAACTGTAATTTTGATAAAAAATTATGGTAGGTCACAGTAACTTCGATACTAATTATGACAAGTAACTATAACTTCGATAAAAATTATGACTGGTTACTGTAACTTCGATTCTAATTATGACAAGGAACTCTAACTTCGTTACTAATTATGACAAGTAACTGTAATTTTGATAAAAAATTATTGTAGGTAACTGTAACTTCAATACTAATTATGACAGGTAACAGTAACTTCGATACTAATTATGACAAGTCCCTGTAATTTCGATACAAATTATGGCAGGTAACGGTAACTTCGATACTAATTATTACTAGTAACTGTAACTTCGATACTAATTAAGACAGGTAACTGTAACTTCGTTACTAATTAAGGCAAGTAACTTTAATTTCGATACTAGTTATGGCAGGAAATTGTAACTTCGATTCTAATTATGACAGGTAACAGTAACTTCGTTACAAATTATGACAAGTAACTGTAACTTCGATACTAATTATGACAAATAACATTAACTTCGATACTAATTATGGCAGGTTACTGTAACATCGCTACTAATTATGAGAAGTAACTTTTAATTCGATACAAATTATGGCAGGTAACTGTAACTTCCATACTAATTATGACAGGTAACAGTAACTTCGATACTAATTATGACAAGTAACTATAACTTCGATAAAAATTATGACTGGTTACTGTAACTTCGATTCTAATTATGACAAGAAACTCAAACTTCGTTACTAATTATGACATGTAACTGTAATTTTGATAAAAAATTATGGTAGGTAACTGTAACTTCATTAATAATAATGACAGGTAACAGTAACTTCGATACTAATTATGACAGGAAACTGTAACTTCGTTACTAATTATGACAAGTAACTTTAATTTCGATACTAGTTATGGCAGGAAACTGTAACTTCGAAACTAATTATGACAAGTCCCTGTAATTTCGATACAAATTATGGCAGATAACTGTAACTTCGATACAAATTATGACAAATAACTGTAACTTCGATACTAATTATGACAGGTAACTGTAACTTCGTTATTAATTATGACAAGTAATTGTAATTTTGATAAAAAATTATTGTAGGTAACTGTAACTTCAATACTAATTATGACAGGTAACAGTAATTTCGATACTAATTATGACAAGAAACTCAAACTTCGTTACTAATTATGACAAGTAACTGTAATTTTGATAAAAAATTATGGTAGGTAACTGTAACTTCAATACTAATTATGACAGGTAACAGTAACTTCGATACTAATTATGACAAGAAACTCAAACTTCGTTACTAATTATGACAAGTAACTGTAATTTTGATAAAAAAAAATATGGTAGGTAACTGTAACTTCAATACTAATTATGACAGGTAACAGTAACTTCGATACTAATTATGACAGGAAACTGTAACTTCGTCACTAATTATGACAAGTAACTTTAATTTCGATATTAATTATGGCAGGAAACTGTAACTTCGTTACTAATTATGACAAGTCCCTGTAATTTCGATACAAATTATGGCAGGTAACTGTAACCTCGAAACTAATTATTACAAGTAACTGTAACTTCGATACTAATTATGACAGGTAACTGTAACTTGGTTACTAATTATGACAAGTAACTGTAATTTCGATACAAATTTTGGCAGGTAACTGTAACATCGATACTAATTAGGACAGGTAACAGTAACTTCGATACTAATTATGACAAGTAACTATAACTTCGATAAAAATTATGACTGGTTACTGTAACATCGATTCTAATTATGACAAGAAACTCAAACTTCGTTACTAATTATGACAAGTAACTGTAATTTTGATAAAAAATTATGGTAGGTAACTGTAACTTCATTAATTATAATGACAGGTAACAGTAACTTCGATACTAATTATGACAGGAAACTGTAACTTCGTTACTAATTATGACAAGTAACTTTAATTTCGATACTAGTTATGGCAGGAAACTGTAACTTCGTTACTAATTATAACAAGTCCCTGTAATTTCGATACAAATTATGGCAGGTAACTGTAACTTCGATACTAATTATGACAGGTAACTGTAACTTCGTTATTAATTATGACAAGTAACTGTAATTTTGATAAAAAATTATTGTAGGTAACTGTAACTTCAATACTAATTATGACAGGTAACAGTAACTTCGATACTAATTATGACAGGTAACAGTAACTTCGATACTAATTATGACAAGTAACTGTAACTTCGATACTAATTATGACAGGTAACAGTAACTTCGATACTAATTATGACAGGTAACTGTAACTTCGATACTAATTATGACAAGGAACTATAACTCCGATACAAATTATGACAGGTAACAGTAACTTCGATACTAATTATGACAGGTTACAGTAACTACGATACTAATTATGACAAGTAACTGTAACATCGATACTAATTATGACAGGTAACTGTAACTTGGTAACTAATTATGACAAGGAACTGAAATTTCGATACAAATTATGGCAGGTAACTGTAACGTCGGTACTAATTGTGACAGGTAACAGTAACTTCGGTACTAATTATGACAAGTAACTATAACTTCGAATCAAATTATGACACGTAACTGTAACTTCGATACTAATTATGACAAGAAAATCTAACTTCGTTACTAATTATGACAAGTAACTGTAATTTTGATAAAAAATTATGGTAGGTAACAGTAACTTCGATACTAATTATGACAAGTAACTATAACTTCGATAAAAATTATGACTGGTTACTGTAACTTCGATTCTAATTATGACAAGAAACTCTAACTTCGTTACTAATTATGACAAGTAACTGTAATTTTGATAAAAAATTATTGTAGGTAACTGTAACTTCAATACTAATTATGACAGGTAACAGTAACTTCGATACTAATTATGACAAGTCCCTGTAATTTCGATACAAATTATGGCAGGTAACGGTAACTTCGATACTAATTATTACTAGTAACTGTAACTTCGATACTAATTATGACAGGTAACTGTAACTTCGTTACTAATTAAGGCAAGTAACTGTAATTTCGATACAAATTTTGGCAGGTAACTGTAACTTCGATTCTAATTATGACAGGTAACAGTAACTTCGTTACAAATTATGACAAGTAACTGTAACTTCGATACTAATTATGACAGGTAACTGTAACTTCGTTACTAATTATGACAAGTAACAGTAATTTCGATACAAATTAAGGCAGGTAACTGTATCTTCGATACTAATTATGACAGGTAACAGTAACTTCGATACTAATTATGACAAGTAACATTAACTTCGATACTAATTATGGCAGGTTACTGTAACATCGCTACTAATTATGAGAAGTAACTTTAAATTCGATACAAATTATGGCAGGTAACTGTAACTTCCATACTAATTATGACAGGTAACAGTAACTTCGATACTAATCATGACAGGAAACTGTAACTTCGTTACTAATTATGACAAGTAACTGTAATTTCGATACAAATTATGACAGGTAACTGTAACTTCGTTACTAATTATGACAAGTAACAGTACCTTCGATACTAATTATGACAGGTAACTGTAACTTCGATACTAATTATGACAAGGAACTGTAATTTCGATACAAATTATGGCAGGTAACTGTAACTTCGTTACTAATTATGACAAGTAACTGTAATTTCGATACAAATTTTGGCAGGTAACTGTAACTTCGATATTAATTATGACAGGTAACAGTAACTTCGATACTAATTATGACAAGTAACTGTAACTTCGATACTAATTATTACAGGTAACTGTAACTTCGTTACTAATTATGACAAGTAACTCTAATTTCGATACAAATTATGGCAGGCAACTGTAACTTCGATACTAATTATGACAGGTAACAGTAACTTCGATACTAATTATGACAAGTAACTATTACTTCGATAAAAATTATGACTGGTTACTGTAACTTCGATTCTAATTATGACAAGAAACTCAAACTTCGTTACTAATTATGACATGTAACTGTAATTTTGATAAAAAATTATGGTAGGTAACTGTAACTTCATTAATAATAATGACAGGTAACAGTAACTTCGATACTAATTATGACAGGAAACTGTAACTTCGTTACTAATTATGACAAGTAACTTTAATTTCGATACTAGTTATGGCAGGAAACTGTAACTTCGAAACTAATTATGACAAGTCCCTGTAATTTCGATACAAATTATGGCAGATAACTGTAACTTCGATACAAATTATGACAAATAACTATAACTTCGAATCAAATTATGACAGGTAACTGTAACTTCGATACTAATTATGACAAGAAAATCTAACTTCGTTACTAATTATGACAAGTAACTGTAATTTTGATAAAAAATTATGGTAGGTCACAGTAACTTCGATACTAATTATGACAAGTAACTATAACTTCGATAAAAATTATGACTGGTTACTGTAACTTCGATTCTAATTATGACAAGGAACTCTAACTTCGTTACTAATTATGACAAGTAACTGTAATTTTGATAAAAAATTATTGTAGGTAACTGTAACTTCAATACTAATTATGACAGGTAACAGTAACTTCGATACTAATTATGACAAGTCCCTGTAATTTCGATACAAATTATGGCAGGTAACGGTAACTTCGATACTAATTATTACTAGTAACTGTAACTTCGATACTAATTAAGACAGGTAACTGTAACTTCGTTACTAATTAAGGCAAGTAACTTTAATTTCGATACTAGTTATGGCAGGAAATTGTAACTTCGATTCTAATTATGACAGGTAACAGTAACTTCGTTACAAATTATGACAAGTAACTGTAACTTCGATACTAATTATGACAAATAACATTAACTTCGATACTAATTATGGCAGGTTACTGTAACATCGCTACTAATTATGAGAAGTAACTTTTAATTCGATACAAATTATGGCAGGTAACTGTAACTTCCATACTAATTATGACAGGTAACAGTAACTTCGATACTAATTATGACAAGTAACTATAACTTCGATAAAAATTATGACTGGTTACTGTAACTTCGATTCTAATTATGACAAGAAACTCAAACTTCGTTACTAATTATGACATGTAACTGTAATTTTGATAAAAAATTATGGTAGGTAACTGTAACTTCATTAATAATAATGACAGGTAACAGTAACTTCGATACTAATTATGACAGGAAACTGTAACTTCGTTACTAATTATGACAAGTAACTTTAATTTCGATACTAGTTATGGCAGGAAACTGTAACTTCGAAACTAATTATGACAAGTCCCTGTAATTTCGATACAAATTATGGCAGATAACTGTAACTTCGATACAAATTATGACAAATAACTGTAACTTCGATACTAATTATGACAGGTAACTGTAACTTCGTTATTAATTATGACAAGTAATTGTAATTTTGATAAAAAATTATTGTAGGTAACTGTAACTTCAATACTAATTATGACAGGTAACAGTAACTTCGATACTAATTATGACAGGAAACTGTAACTTCGTTACTAATTATGACAAGTAACTTTAATTTCGATATTAATTATGGCAGGAAACTGTAACTTCGTTACTAATTATGACAAGTCCCTGTAATTTCGATACAAATTATGGCAGGTAACTGTAACTTCGATACTAATTATGACAGGTAACTGTAACTTCGTTATTAATTATGACAAGTAACTGTAATTTCGATACAAATTTTGGCAGGTAACTGTATCATCGTTACTAATTATGACAGGTAACAATAACTACGATACTAATTATGACAAGTAACTGTAACTTCGATACTAATTATGACAGGTAACTGTAACTTCGATACTAATTATGACAGGTAACTCTATCTTCGTTACTAATTATGACAAGTAACTGTAATTTTGATTCAAATTTTGGCAGGTAACTGTAACTTCGATACTTATTATGACAGGTAACAGTAACTTCGATACTAATTATGACAAGTAACTGTAACATCGATACTAATTATGACAGGTAACTGTAACTTCGTTACCAATTATGACAAGTAACTGTAATTTCGATACAAATTATGGCAGGTTACTGTAACTTCGATAATAATTATGACAGGTAACAGCAACTTCGATACTAATTATGACAAGTAACTATAACCTCGATACAAATTATGACAGGTAACTGTAACTTCGATACTAATTATGACAAGAAACTCTAACTTCGTTACTAATAATGACAGGTAACATTAACTTCGATACTAATTATGACATGTAACAGTAACTTCGATACTAATTATGACAAGTAACTGTAACTTCGATACTAATTATGACAGGTAACTGTAACTTCGTTACTAATTATGACAATAACTGTAATTTCGATTCAAATTTTGGCAGGTAACTGTAACTTCGATACTTATTATGACAGGTAACAGTAACTTCGATACTAAATATGACAAGTAACTGTAACTTCGATACTAATTATGACAGGTAACTGTAACATCGTTACTAATTATGACAAGTAACTGTAATTTCGATACAAATTATGGCAGGTAACTGTTCCTTCGATACTAATTATGACAGGTAACAGCAACTTCGATACTAATTATGACAAGTAACTATAACTTCGATACAAATTATGACAGGTAACTGTAACTTCGATACTAATTATGACAAGAAACTCTAACTTCGTTACTAATTATGACAAGTAACTGTAATTTTGATAAAAAATTATTGTAGATAACTGTAACTTCAATACTAATTTTGACAGGTAACAGTGACTTCGATACTAATTATGACAGGTAACAGTAACTACGATACTAATTATGACAAGTAACTGTAACTTCGATACTAATAATGACAGGTAAATGTAACTTCGTAACTAATTATGACAAGTAACTGTAATTTCGTTACAATTATGGCAGGTAACAGTAACTTCGATACTAATTATGACAAGTAACTGTAACTTCGATACTAATTATGACAGGGAACTGTAATTTCGATACAAATTATGGCAGGTAACTGTAACTTCGATACTAATTGTGACTGGTAACAGTAACATCGATACTAATTAAGACAAGCAACTATAACTTCGAATCAAATTATGACAGGTAACAGTAACTTCGATACTAATTATGACAAGAAACTCTAACTTCGTTACTAATTATGACAAGTAACTGTAATTTTGATAAAAAATTATGGTAGGTAACTGTAACTTCAATACTAATTATGACAGGTAACAGTAACTTCGATACTTATTATGACAGGTAACTGTAACTTCGTTACTAATTATCACAAGTAACTTTAATTTCGATACTAATTATTGCAGGTAACTGTAACTTCGTTACTAATTATTACAAGTCCCTGTAATTTCGATACAAATTATGGCAGGTAACGGTAACTTCGAAACTAATTATTACAAGTAACTGTAACTTCGATACTAATTATGACAGGTAACTGTAACTTGGTTACTAATTATGACAAGTAACTGTAATTTCGATACAAATTTTGGCAGGTAACTATAACTTCGATTCTAATTATGACAGGTAACAGTAACTTCGATACTAATTATGACAAGTAACTGTTACTTCGATACTAATTATGACAGGTAACAGTAACTTCGATACTATTTATGACAAGTAACATTAACTTCGATACTAATTATGACAGGTTACTCTAACATCGTTGCTAATGATGACAAGTAACTTTAATTTCGATACAAATTATGGCAGGTAACTGTAACTTCCATACTAATTATGACAGGTAACAGTTACTTCGATACTAATTATGACAGGATACTGTAACTTCGTTACTAATTATGACAAGTAACTGTAATTTCGATACAAATTATGACAGGTAACTGTAACTTCGTTACTAATTATGACAAGTAACAGTCCCTTCGATACTAATTATGACAGGTAACTGTAACTTCGATACCAATTATGACAGGTAACACCAACTTCGATACTAATTATGACAAGTAACTATAACTTCGATACAAATTATGACAGGCAACTGTAACTTCGATACTAATTATGACAAGAAATTCTAACTTCGTTACTAATTATGACAAGTAACTGTAATTTTGATAAAAAATTATTGTAGGTAACTGTAACTTGAATACTAATTATGACAGGTAACAGTAACTTCGATACTAATTATGACAGGTAACTGTAACTTCGTTACTTATTATGACAAGTAACTTTAATTTCGATACTAATTATGGCAGGTTACTGTAACTTCGTTACTAATTATGACAAGTCCCTGTAATTTCGATACAAATTATTGCAGGTAATTGTAATTTCGATACTAATTATGACAGGTAACAGTAACTTCGATACTAATTATGACAGATAACAGAAACTTCGATACTAATTATGACAAGTAACTGTAACTTCGATACTAATTATGACAGGTAACAGTAACTTCGATACTAATTATGACAGGTAACTGTAACTTCGATACTAATTATGACAAGGAACTATAACTTCGATACAAATTATGACAGGTAACAGTAACTTCGATACTAATTATGACAGGTTACAGTAACTACGATACTAATTATGACAAGTAACTGTAACTTCGATACTAATTATGACAGGTAACTGTAACTTGGTAACTAATTATGACAAGTACCTGTAATTTCGATACAAATTATGGCTGGCAACAGTAACTTCGATGCTAATTATGACAGGTAACTGTAACTTCGATACTAATTATGACAAGGAACTGTAATTTCGATACAAATTATGGCAGGTAACTGTAACGTCGGTACTAATTGTGACAGGTAACAGTAACTTCGATACTAATTATGACAAGTAACTATAACTTCGAATCAAATTATGACGGGTAACTGTAACTTCGATAATAATTATGACAAGAAAATCTAACTTCGTTACTAATTATGACAAGTAACTGTAATTTTGATAAAAAATTATGGTAGGTAACTGTAACTTGAATACTAATTATGACAGGTAACAGGAACTTCGATACTAATTATGACAGGTAACTGTAACTTCGTTACTAATTATCACAAGTAACTTTAATTTCGATACTAATAAGGGCAGGTAACTGTAACTTCGTTACTAATTATGACAAGTCCTTGTAATTTCGATACAAATTATGGCAGGTAACGGTAACTTCAATACTAATTATTACAAGTAACTGTAACTTCGATACTAATTATGACAGGTAACTGTAACTTAGTTACTAATTATGACAAGTAACTGTAATTTCGATACAAATTTTGGCAGGTAACTGTAACTTCGATTCTAATTATTACAGGTAACAGTAACTTCGATACTAATTATGACAAGTAACTGTAACTTCGATACTAATTATGACAGGTAACTGTAACTTCGTTAGTAATTATGACAAGTAACAGTAATTTCGATACAAATTATGGCAGGTAACTGTATCTTCGATACTAATTATGACAGGTAACAGTAACTTCGATACTAATTATGACAAGTAACATTAACTTCGATACTAATTATGGCAGGTTACTGTAACATCGCTACTAATTATGACAAGTAACTTTAATTTCGATACAAATTATGGCAGATAACTGTAACTTCCATACTAATTATGACAGGTAACAGTAACTTCGATACTAATTATGACAGAAAACTGTAACTTCGTTACTAATTATGACAAGTAACTGTAATTTCGATACAAATTATGACAGGTAACTGTAACTTCGTTACTAATTATGACAAGTAACAGTACCTTCGATACTAATTATGACAGGTAACTGTAACTTCGATACTAATTATGACAAGGAACTGTAATTTCGATACAAATTATGGCAGGTAACTGTAACTTCGTTACTAATTATGACAAGTAACTGTAATTTCGATACAAATTTTGGCAGGTAACTGTAACTTCGATAGTAATTATGACGGGTAACAGTAACTTCGATACTAATTATGACAAGTAACTGGAACTTCGATACTAATTATGACAGGTAACTGTAACTTCGTTACTAATAATGACAAGTAATTCTAATTTCGTTACTAATTATGGCAGGTAACTGTAACTTCGATACTAATTATGACAAGTAACTATAACTTCGATAAAAATTATGACTGGTTACTGTAACTTCGATTCTAATTATGACAAGAAACTCAAACTTCGTTACTAATTATGACAAGTAACTGTAATTTTGATAAAAAATTATGGTAGGTAACTGTAACTTCATTACTATTTATGACAGGTAACAGTAACTTCGATACTAATTATGACAGGAAACTGTAACTTCGTTAATAATTATGACAAGTAACTTTAATTTCGATACTAGTTATGGCAGGAAACTGTAACTTCGTTACTAATTATGACAAGTCCCTGTAATATCGATTCAAATTATGGCAGGTTACTGTAACTTCGATACTAATTATGACAAGTGACTGTAACTTCGATACTAATTATGACAGGTAACTGTAACTTCGTTATTAATTATGACAAGTAACTGTAATTTTGATAAAAAATTATTGTAGGTAACTGTAACTTCAATACTAATTATGACAGGTAACAGTAACTTCGATACTAATTATGACAGGTAACAGTAACTTCGATACTTATTATGACAAGTAACTGTAACTTCGATACTAATTATGACAGGTAACAGTAACTTCGATACAAATTATGACAGGTAACTGTAACTTCGATACTAATTACGACAAGGAACTATAACTCCGATACAAATTATGACAGGTAACAGTAACTTCGATACTAATTATGACAGGTTACAGTAACTACGATACTAATTATGACAAGTAACTGTAACTTCGATATTAATTATGACAGGTAACTGTAACTTGGTAACTAATTATGACAAGTAACTGTAATTTCGATACAAATTATGGCTGGTAACTGTAACTCGGATACTAATTATGACAAGTAACTGTAACTTCGATACTAATTATGACAGGTAACTGTAACTTCGTTATTAATTATGACAAGTAACTGTAATTTTGATAAAAAATTATTGTAGGAAACTGTAACTTCAATACTAATTATGACAGGTAACAGTAACTTCGATACTAATTATGACAGGTAACAGTAACTTCGATACTAATTATGACAGGTAACAGTAACTTCGATACTAATTATGACAGGTAACAGTAACTTCGATACTTATTATGACAAGTAACTGTAACTTCGATACTAATTATGACAGGTAACAGTAACTTCGATACAAATTATGACAGGTAACTGTAACTTCGATACTAATTACGACAAGGAACTATAACTCCGATACAAATTATGACAGGTAACAGTAACTTCGATACTAATTATGACAGGTTACAGTAACTACGATACTAATTATGACAAGTAACTGTAACTTCGATACTAATTATGACAGGTAACTGTAACTTGGTAACTAATTATGACAAGTAACTGTAATTTCGATACAAATTATGGCTGGTAACTGTAACTCGGATACTAATTATGACAAGTAACTGTAACTTCGATACTAATTATGACAGGTAACTGTAACTTCGTTATTAATTATGACAAGTAACTGTAATTTTGATAAAAAATTATTGTAGGAAACTGTAACTTCAATACTAATTATGACAGGTAACAGTAACTTCGATACTAATTATGACAGGTAACAGTAACTTCGATACTAATTATGACAGGTAACAATAACTTCGATACTAATTATGACAAGTAAATGTAACTTCGATACTAATTATGACAGGTAACTGTAACTTCGATACTAATTATGACAAGGAACTGTAATTTCGATACTAATTACGACAAGGAACTATAACTCCGATACAAATTATGACAGGTAACAGTAACTTCGATACTAATTATGACAGGTTACAGTAACTACGATACTAATTATGACAAGTAACTGTAACTTCGATGCTAATTATGACAGGTAACTGTAACTTCGATACTAATTATGACAAGGAACTGTAATTTCGATACAAATTATGGCAGGTAACTGTAACGTCGGTACTAATTGTGACAGGTAACAGTAACTTCGATACTAATTATGACAAGTAACTATAACTTCGAATCAAATTATGACAGGTAACTGTAACATCGATACTAATTATGACAAGAAAATCTAACTTCGTTACTAATTATGACAAGTAACTGTAATTTTGATAAAAAATTATGGTAGGTAACTGTAACTTCAATACTAATTATGACAGGTAACAGGAACATCGATACTAATTATGACCGGTAACTGTAACTTCGTTACTAATTATCACAAGTAACTTTAATTTCGATACTAATTAGGGCAGGTAACTGTAACTTCGATACTAATTATGACAAGGAACTGTAATTTCGATACAAATTATGACAAGAAACTCTAACTTCGTTACTAATTATGACAAGTAACTGTAATTTTGATAAAAAATTATTGTAGGTAACTGTAAGTTCAATACTAATTATGACAGGTAACAGTACCTTCGATACTAATTATGACAGGTAACTGTAACTTCGATACTAATTATGACAAGGAACTGTAATTTCGATACAAATTATGACAAGAAACTCTAACTTCGTTACAAATTATGACAAGTAACTGTAATATTGATAAAAAATTATTGTAGGTAACTGTAACTTCAATACTAATTATGACAGGTAACAGTAACTTCGATACTAATTATGACAGGTAACTGTAACTTCGTTACTTATTATGACAAGTAACTTTAATTTCGATACTAATTATGGCAGGTTACTGTAACTTCGTGACTAATTATGACAAGTCCCTGTAATTTCGATACAAATTATGGCAGGTAATTGTAATTTCGATGCTAATTATGACAGGTAACAGTAACTTCGATACTAATTATGACAAGTAACAGTAACTTCGATAATAATTATGACAAGTAACTGTAACTTCGATACTAATTATGACAGGTAACTGTAACTTCGTTACTAATTATGACAAGTAACTGTAATTTCGATTCAAATTTTGGCAGGTAACTGTAACTTCGATACTTATTATGACAGGTAACAGTAACTTCGATACTAATTATGAAAAGTAACTGTAACTTCGATACTAATTATGACAGGTAACTGTAACTTCGTTACTAATTATGACAAGTAACTGTAATTTTGATAAAAAATTATTGTAGGTAACTGTAACTTCAATACTAATTATGACAGGTAACAGTTACTTCGATACTAATTATGACAGGTAACAGTTACTACGATACTAATTATGACAAGTAAATGTAACTTCGATGCTAATTATGACAGGTTACTGTAACTTCGTAACTAATTATGACAAGTAACTGTTATTTCGGTACAAATTATGGCGGGTAACGGTAACTTCGATACTAATTATTACAAGTAACTGTAACTTCGATACTAATTATGACAGGTAACTGTAACTTCGTTACTAATTATGACAAGTAACTGTAATTTCGATACAAATTTTGGCAGGTAACTGTAACTTCGATTCTAATTATTACAGGTAACAGTAACTTCGATACTAATTATGACAAGTAACTGTAACTTCGATACTAATTATGACAGGTAACTGTAACTTCGTTAGTAATTATGACAAGTAACAGTAATTTCGATACAAATTATGGCAGGTAACTGTATCTTCGATACTAATTATGACTGGTAACAGTAACTTCGATACTAATTATGACAAGTAACATTAACTTCGATACTAATTATGGCAGGTTACTGTAACATCGCTACTAATTATGACAAGTAACTTTAATTTCGATACAAATTATGGCAGATAACTGTAACTTCCATACTAATTATGACAGGTAACAGTAACTTCGATACTAATAATGACAGAAAACTGTAACTTCGTTACTAATTATGACAAGTAACTGTAATTTCGATACAAATTATGACAGGTAACTGTAACTTCGTTACTAATTATGACAAGTAACAGTACCTTCGATAGTAATTATGACAGGTAACTGTAACTTCGATACTAATTATGACAAGGAACTGTAATTTCGATACAAATTATGGCAGGTAACTTTAACTTCGTTACTAATTATGACAAGTAACTGTAATTTCGATACAAATTTTGGCAGGTAACTGTAACTTCGATAGTAATTATGACAGGTAACAGTAACTTCGATACTAATTATGACAAGTAACTGTAACTTCGATACTAATTATGACAGGTAACTGTAACTTCGTTACTAATAATGACAAGTAACTCTAATTTCGATACTAATTATGGCAGGTAACTGTAACTTCGATACAAATTAGGACAGGTAACAGTAACTTCGATACTAATTATGACAAGTAACTATAACTTCGATAAAAATTATGACTGGTTACTGTAACTTCGATTCTAATTATGACAAGAAACTCAAACTTCGTTACAAATTATGACAAGTAACTGTAATTTTGATAAAAAATTATTGTAGGTAATTGTAACTTCAATACTAATTATGACAGGTAACAGTAACTTCGATACTAATTATGACAAGAAACTCAAACTTCGTTACTAATTATGACAAGTAACTGTAATTTTGATTAAAAAAATTATGGTAGGTAACTGTAACTTCATTACTAATTATGACAGGTAACAGTAACTTCGATACTAATTATGACAGGAAACTGTAACTTCGTTACTAATTATGACAAGTAACTTTAATTTCGATACTAGTTATGGCAGGAAACTGTAACTTCGTTACTAATTATGACAAGTCCCTGTAATTTCGATACAAATTATGGCAGGTAACTGTAACTTCGTTACTAATTATGACAAGTAACTGTAACTTCGATACTAATTATGACAGGTAACTGTAACTTCGTTATTAATTATGACAAGTAACTGTAATTTTGATAAAAAATTATTGTGGGTAATTGTAACTTCAATACTAATTATGACAGGTAACAGTAACTTCGATACTAATTATGACAGGAAACTGTAACTTCGTCACTAATTATGACAAGTAACTTTAATTTCGATATTAATTATGGCAGGAAACTGTAACTTCGTTACTAATTATGACAAGTCCCTGTAATTTCGATACAAATTATGGCAGGTAACTGTAACCTCGAAACTAATTATTACAAGTAACTGTAACTTCGATACTAATTATGACAGGTAACTGTAACTTGGTTACTAATTATGACAAGTAACTGTAATTTCGATACAAATTTTGGCAGGTAACTGTAACTTCGATACTAATTAGGACAGGTAACAGTAACTTCGATACTAATTATGACAAGTAACTATAACTTCGATAAAAATTATGACTGGTTACTGTAACTTCGATTCTAATTATGACAAGAAACTCAAACTTCGTTACTAATTATGACAAGTAACTGTAATTTTGATAAAAAATTATGGTAGGTAACTGTAACTTCATTACTAATTATGACAGGTAACAGTAACTTCGATACTAATTATGACAGGAAACTGTAACTTCGTTACTAATTATGACAAGTAACTTTAATTTCGATACTAGTTATGGCAGGAAACGGTAACTTCGTTACTAATTATGACAAGTCCCTGTAATTTCGATACAAATTATGGCAGGTAACTGTAACTTCGATACTAATTATGACAAGTAACTGTAATTTCGATACTAATTATGACAGGTAACTGTAACTTCGTTATTAATTATGACAAGTAACTGTAATTTTGATAAAAAATTATTGTAGGTAACTGTAACTTCAATACTAATTATGACAGGTAACAGTAACTTCGATACTAATTATGACAGGTAACAGTAACTTCGACACTAATTATGACAAGTAACTGTAACTTCGTTACTAATTATGACAGGTAACAGGAACTTCCATACTAATTATGACAGGTAACTGTAACTTCGATACTAATTATGACAAGGAACTATAACTCCGATACAAATTATGACAGGTAACAGTAACTTCGGTACTAATTATGACAGGTTACAGTAACTACGATACTAATTATGACAAGTAACTGTAACTTCGATACTAATTATGACAGGTAACTCTAACTTGGTAACTAATTATGACAAGTAACTGTAATTTCGATACAAATTATGGCTGGTAACAGTAACTTCGATGCTAATTATGACAGGTAACTGTAACTTCGATACTAATTATGACAAGGAATTGTAATTTCGATACAAATTATGGCAGGTAACTGTAACGTCGGTACTAATTGTGACAGGTAACAGTAACTTCGATACTAATTATGATAAGTAACTATAACTTCGAATCAAATTAGTCATAATTAGTAACTGTAACTTCGATACTAATTATGACAAGTAACAGTACCTTCGATACTAATTATGACAGGTAACTGTAACTTCGATACTAATTATGACAAGGAACTGTAATTTCGATACAAATTATGACAAGAAACTCTAACTTCGTTATTAATTATGACAAGTAACTGTAATTTTGATAAAAAATTATTGTAGGTAACTGTAACTTCAATACTAATTATGACAGGTAACAGTAACTTCGATACTAATTATGACAGGTAACTGTAACTTCGTTACTTATTATGACAAGTAACTTTAATTTCGATACTAATTATGGCAGGTTACTGTAACTTCGTTACTAATTATGACAAGTCCCTGTAATTTCGATACAAATTATGGCAGGTAATTGTAATTTCGATGCTAATTATGACAGGTAACAGTAACTTCGATACTAATTATGACAAGTACCAGTAACTTCAATACTAATTATGACAAGTAACTGTAACTTCGATACTAATTATGACAGGTAACTGTAACTTCGTTACTAATTATGACAAGTAACTGTAATTTCGATTCAAATTTTGGCAGGTAACTGTAACTTCGATACTTATTATGACAGGTAACAGTAACTTCGATACTAATTATGACAAGTAACTGTAACTTCGATACTAATTATGACAGGTAACAGTAACTTCGTTACTAATTATGACAAGTAACTGTAATTTCGATACAAATTATGGCAGGTAACTGTAACTTCGATACTAATTATGACAGGTAACAGCAACTTCGATACTAATTCTGACAAGTAACTATAACTTCGATACAAATTATGACAGGTAACTGTAACTTCGATACTAATTATGACAAGAAACTCTAACTTCGTTTCTAATTATGACAAGTAACTGTAATTTTGATAAAAAAATATTGTAGGTAACTGTAACTTCAATACTAATTATGACAGGTAACAGTAACTTCGATACTAATTATGACAGGTAACAGTAACTACGATACTAATTATGACAAGTAAATGTAACTTCGATACTAATTATGACAGGTTACTGTAACTTCGTAACTAATTATGACAAGTAACTGTTATTTCGATACAAATTATGGCGGGTAACGGTAACTTCGATACGAATTATTACAAGTAACTGTAACTTCGATACTAATTATGACAGGTAACTGTAACTTCGTTACTAATTATGACAGGTAACTGTAATTACGATGCAAATTTTGGCAGGTAACTGTAACTTCGATGCTAATTATTACAGGTAACAGTAACTTCGATACTAATTATGGTAACTGTAACTTCGATACTAATTTTGACAGGTAACTGTAACTTCGTTAGTAATTATGACAAGTAACAGTAATTTCGATACAAATTATGGCAGGTAACTGTATCTTCGATACTAATTATGACAGGTAACAGTAACTTCGATACTAATTATGACAAGTAACATTAACTTCGATACTAATTATGGCAGGTTACTGTAATATCGCTACTAATTATGACAAGTAACATTAATTTCGATACAAATTATGGCAGATAACTGAAACTTCCATACTAACTATGACAGGTAACAGTAACTTCGATACTAATTATGACAGAAAACTGTAACTTCGTTAATAATTATGACAAGTAACTGTAATTTCGATACAAATTATGACAGGTAACTGTTACTTCGTTACTAATTATGACAAGTAACAGTACCTTCGATACTCATTATGACAGGTAACTGTAACTTCGATACTAATTATGACAAGGAACTGTAATTTCGATACAAATTATGGCAGGTAACTGTAACTTCGTTACTAATTATGACAAGTAACTGTAATTTCGATACAAATTTTGGCAGGTAACTGTAACTTCGATAGTAATTATGACAGGTAACAGTAACTTCGATACTAATTATGACAAGTAACTGTAACTTCGATACTAATTATGACAGGTAACTGTAACTTCGTTACTAATAATGACATGTAACTCTAATTTCGATACTAATTATGGCAGGTAACTGTAACTTCGATACTAATTAGGACAGGTAACAGTAACGTCGATACTAATTATGACAAGTAACTATAACTTCGATAAAAATTATGACTGGTTACTGTAACTTCGATTCTAATTATGACAAGAAACTCAAACTTCGTTACTAATTATGACAAGTAACCGAAATTTTGATAAAAAAAACTATGGTAGTTAACTGTAACTTCATTACTAATTATGACAGGTCACAGTAACTTCGATACTAATTATGACAGGAAACTGTAACTTCGTTACTAATTATGACAAGTAACTTTAATTTCGATACTAGTTATGGCAGGAAACTGTAACTTCGTTACTAATTATGACAAGTCCCTGTAATTTCGATACAAATTATGGCAGGTAACTGTAACTTCGATACTAATTATGACAAGTAACTGTAACTTCGATACTAATTATGACAGGTAACTGTAACTTCGTTATTAATTATGACAAGTAACTGTAATTTTGATAAAAAATTATTGTAGGTAACTGTAACTTCAATACTAATTATGACAGGTAACAGTAACATCGATACTAATTATGACAGGAAACTCAAATTTCGTTACTAATTATGACAAGTAACTGTAATTTTGATAAAAAAAATTATGGTAGGTAACTGTAACTTCAATACTAATTATGACAGGTAACAGTAACTTCGATACTAATTATGACAGGAAACTGTAACTTCGTCTCTAATTATGACAAGTAACTTTAATTTCGATATTAATTATGGCAGGAAACTGTAACTTCGTTACTAATTATGACAAGTCCCTGTAATTTCGATACAAATTATGGCAGGTAACTGTAACCTCGATACTAATTATGACAAGTAACTGTAACTTCGATACTAATTATGACAGGTAACTGTAACTTCGTTATTAATTATGACAAGTAACTGTAATTTCGATACAAATTTTGGCAGGTAACTGTATCATCGTTACTAATTATGACAGGTAACAGTAACTTCGATACTAATTATGACAAGTAACAGTAACTTCGATAATAATTATGACAAGTAACTGTAACTTCGATACTAATTATGACAGGTAACTGTAACTTCGATACTAATTATGACAGGTAACTGTAACTTCGTTACTAATTATGACAAGTAACTGTAATTTCGATTCAAATTTTGGCAGGTAACTGTAACTTCGATACTTATTATGACAGGTAACAGTAACTTCGATACTAATTATGAAAAGTAACTGTAACTTCGATACTAATTATGACAGGTAACTGTAACTTCGTTACTAATTATGACAAGTAACTGTAATTTCGATACAAATTATGGCAGGTAACTGTAACTTCGATACTAATTATGACAGGTAACAGCAACTTCGATACTAATTATGACAAGTAACTATAACTTCGATACAAATTATGACAGGTAACTGTAACTTCGATACTAATTATGACAAGAAACTCTAACTTCGTTTCTAATTATGACAAGTAACTGTAATTTTGATAAAAAATTATTGTAGGTAACTGTAACTTCAATACTAATTATGACAGGTAACAGTTACTTCGATACTAATTATGACAGGTAACAGTTACTACGATACTAATTATGACAAGTAAATGTAACTTCGATACTAATTATGACAGGTTACTGTAACTTCGTAACTAATTATGACAAGTAACTGTTATTTCGGTACAAATTATGGCGGGTAACGGTAACTTCGATACTAATTATTACAAGTAACTGTAACTTCGATACTAATTATGACAGGTAACTGTAACTTCGTTACTAATTATGACAAGTAACTGTAATTTCGATACAAATTTTGGCAGGTAACTGTAACTTCGATTCTAATTATTACAGGTAACAGTAACTTCGATACTAATTATGACAAGTAACTGTAACTTCGATACTAATTATGACAGGTAACTGTAACTTCGTTAGTAATTATGACAAGTAACAGTAATTTCGATACAAATTATGGCAGGTAACTGTATCTTCGATACTAATTATGACTGGTAACAGTAACTTCGATACTAATTATGACAAGTAACATTAACTTCGATACTAATTATGGCAGGTTACTGTAACATCGCTACTAATTATGACAAGTAACTTTAATTTCGATACAAATTATGGCAGATAACTGTAACTTCCATACTAATTATGACAGGTAACAGTAACTTCGATACTAATAATGACAGAAAACTGTAACTTCGTTACTAATTATGACAAGTAACTGTAATTTCGATACAAATTATGACAGGTAACTGTAACTTCGTTACTAATTATGACAAGTAACAGTACCTTCGATAGTAATTATGACAGGTAACTGTAACTTCGATACTAATTATGACAAGGAACTGTAATTTCGATACAAATTATGGCAGGTAACTTTAACTTCGTTACTAATTATGACAAGTAACTGTAATTTCGATACAAATTTTGGCAGGTAACTGTAACTTCGATAGTAATTATGACAGGTAACAGTAACTTCGATACTAATTATGACAAGTAACTGTAACTTCGATACTAATTATGACAGGTAACTGTAACTTCGTTACTAATAATGACAAGTAACTCTAATTTCGATACTAATTATGGCAGGTAACTGTAACTTCGATACAAATTAGGACAGGTAACAGTAACTTCGATACTAATTATGACAAGTAACTATAACTTCGATAAAAATTATGACTGGTTACTGTAACTTCGATTCTAATTATGACAAGAAACTCAAACTTCGTTACAAATTTTGACAAGTAACTGTAATTTTGATAAAAAATTATTGTAGGTAATTGTAACTTCAATACTAATTATGACAGGTAACAGTAACTTCGATACTAATTATGACAAGAAACTCAAACTTCGTTACTAATTATGACAAGTAACTGTAATTTTGATTTAAAAAATTATGGTAGGTAACTGTAACTTCATTACTAATTATGACAGGTAACAGTAACTTCGAAACTAATTATGACAGGAAACTGTAACTTCGTTACTAATTATGACAAGTAACTTTAATTTCGATACTAGTTATGGCAGGAAACTGTAACTTCGTTACTAATTATGACAAGTCCCTGTAATTTCGATAAAAATTATGGCAGGTAACTGTAACTTCGTTACTAATTATGACAAGTAACTGTAACTTCGATACTAATTATGACAGGTAACTGTAACTTCGTTATTAATTATGACAAGTAACTGTAATTTTGATAAAAAATTATTGTGGGTAATTGTAACTTCAATACTAATTATGACAGGTAACAGTAACTTCGATACTAATTATGACAGGAAACTGTAACTTCGTCACTAATTATGACAAGTAACTTTAATTTCGATATTAATTATGGCAGGAAACTGTAACTTCGTTACTAATTATGACAAGTCCCTGTAATTTCAATACAAATTATGGCAGGTAACTGTAACCTCGAAACTAATTATTACAAGTAACTGTAACTTCGATACTAATTATGACAGGTAACTGTAACTTGGTTACTAATTATGACAAGTAACTGTAATTTCGATACAAATTTTGGCAGGTAACTGTAACTTCGATACTAATTAGGACAGGTAACAGTAACTTCGATACTAATTATGACAAGTAACTATAACTTCGATAAAAATTATGACTGGTTACTGTAACTTCGATTCTAATTATGACAAGAAACTCAAACTTCGTTACTAATTATGACAAGTAACTGTAATTTTGATAAAAAATTATGGTAGGTAACTGTAACTTCATTACTAATTATGACAGGTAACAGTAACTTCGATACTAATTATGACAGGAAACTGTAACTTCGTTACTAATTATGACAAGTAACTTTAATTTCGATACTAGTTATGGCAGGAAACGGTAACTTCGTTACTAATTATGACAAGTCCCTGTAATTTCGATACAAATTATGGCAGGTAACTGTAACTTCGATACTAATTATGACAAGTAACTGTAATTTCGATACTAATTATGACAGGTAACTGTAACTTCGTTATTAATTATGACAAGTAACTGTAATTTTGATAAAAAATTATTGTAGGTAACTGTAACTTCAATACTAATTATGACAAGGAACTATAACTCCGATACAAATTATGACAGGTAACAGTAACTTCGGTACTAATTATGACAGGTTACAGTAACTACGATACTAATTATGACAAGTAACTGTAACTTCGATACTAATTATGACAGGTAACTCTAACTTGGTAACTAATTATGACAAGTAACTGTAATTTCGATACAAATTATGGCTGGTAACAGTAACTTCGATGCTAATTATGACAGGTAACTGTAACTTCGATACTAATTATGACAAGGAATTGTAATTTCGATACAAATTATGGCAGGTAACTGTAACGTCGGTACTAATTGTGACAGGTAACAGTAACTTCGATACTAATTATGACAAGTAACTATAACTTCGAATCAAATTAGTCATAATTAGTAACTGTAACTTCGATACTAATTATGACAAGTAACAGTACCTTCGATACTAATTATGACAGGTAACTGTAACTTCGATACTAATTATGACAAGGAACTGTAATTTCGATACAAATTATGACAAGAAACTCTAACTTCGTTATTAATTTTGACAAGTAACTGTAATTTTGATAAAAAATTATTGTAGGTAACTGTAACTTCAATACTAATTATGACAGGTAACAGTAACTTCGATACTAATTATGACAGGTAACTGTAACTTCGTTACTTATTATGACAAGTAACTTTAATTTCGATACTAATTATGGCAGGTTACTGTAACTTCGTTACTAATTATGACAAGTCCCTGTAATTTCGATACAAATTATGGCAGGTAATTGTAATTTCGATGCTAATTATGACAGGTAACAGTAACTTCGATACTAATTATGACAAGTAACAGTAACTTCAATACTAATTATGACAAGTAACTGTAACTTCGATACTAATTATGACAGGTAACTGTAACTCCGTTACTAATTATGACAAGTAACAGTAATTTCGATTCAAATTTTGGCAGGTAACTGTAACTTCGATACTTATTATGACAGGTAACAGTAACTTCGATACTAATTATGACAAGTAACTGTAACTTCGATACTAATTATGACAGGTAACAGTAACTTCGTTACTAATTATGACAAGTAACTGTAATTTCGATACAAATTATGGCAGGTAACTGTAACTTCGATACTAATTATGACAGGTAACAGCAACTTCGATACTAATTCTGACAAGTAACTATAACTTCGATACAAATTATGACAGGTAACTGTAACTTCGATACTAATTATGACAAGAAACTCTAACTTCGTTTCTAATTATGACAAGTAACTGTAATTTTGATAAAAAAATATTGTAGGTAACTGTAACTTCAATACTAATTATGACAGGTAACAGTAACTTCGATACTAATTATGACAGGTAACAGTAACTACGATACTAATTATGACAAGTAAATGTAACTTCGATACTAATTATGACAGGTTACTGTAACTTCGTAACTAATTATGACAAGTAACTGTTATTTCGATACAAATTATGGCGGGTAACGGTAACTTCGATACGAATTATTACAAGTAACTGTAACTTCGATACTAATTATGACAGGTAACTGTAACTTCGTTACTAATTATGACAGGTAACTGTAATTACGATACAAATTTTGGCAGGTAACTGTAACTTCGATGCTAATTATTACAGGTAACAGTAACTTCGATACTAATTATGGTAACTGTAACTTCGATACTAATTTTGACAGGTAACTGTAACTTCGTTAGTAATTATGACAAGTAACAGTAATTTCGATACAAATTATGGCAGGTAACTGTATCTTCGATACTAATTATGACAGGTAACAGTAACTTCGATACTAATTATGACAAGTAACATTAACTTCGATACTAATTATGGCAGGTTACTGTAATATCGCTACTAATTATGACAAGTAACATTAATTTCGATACAAATTATGGCAGATAACTGTAACTTCTATACTAACTATGACAGGTAACAGTAACTTCGATACTAATTATGACAGAAAACTGTAACTTCGTTAATAATTATGACAAGTAACTGTAATTTCGATACAAATTATGACAGGTAACTGTTACTTCGTTACTAATTATGACAAGTAACAGTACCTTCGATACTCATTATGACAGGTAACTGTAACTTCGATACTAATTATGACAAGGAACTGTAATTTCGATACAAATTATGGCAGGTAACTGTAACTTCGTTACTAATTATGACAAGTAACTGTAATTTCGATACAAATTTTGGCAGGTAACTGTAACTTCGATAGTAATTATGACAGGTAACAGTAACTTCGATACTAATTATGACAAGTAACTGTAACTTCGATACTAATTATGACAGGTAACTGTAACTTCGTTACTAATAATGACAAGTAACTCTAATTTCGATACTAATTATGGAAGGTAACTGTAACTTCGATACTAATTAGGACAGGTAACAGTAACGTCGATACTAATTATGACAAGTAACTATAACTTCGATAAAAATTATGACTGGTTACTGTAACTTCGATTCTAATTATGACAAGAAACTCAAACTTCGTTACTAATTATGACAAGTAACCGAAATTTTGATAAAAAAAAACTATGGTAGTTAACTGTAACTTCATTACTAATTATGACAGGTAACAGTAACTTCGATACTAATTATGACAGGAAACTGTAACTTCGTTACTAATTATGACAAGTAACTTTAATTTCGATACTAGTTATGGCAGGAAACTGTAACTTCGTTACTAATTATGACAAGTCCCTGTAATTTCGATACAAATTATGGCAGGTAACTGTAACTTCGATACTAATTAAGACAAGTAACTGTAACTTCGATACTAATTATGACAGGTAACTGTAACTTCGTTATTAATTATGACAAGTAACTGTAATTTTGATAAAAAATTATTGTAGGTAACTGTAACTTCAATACTAATTATGACAGGTAACAGTAACATCGATACTAATTATGACAAGAAACTCAAATTTCGTTACTAATTATGACAAGTAACTGTAATTTTGATAAAAAAATTATGGTAGGTAACTGTAACTTCAATACTAATTATGACAGGTAACAGTAACTTCGATACTAATTATGACAGGAAACTGTAACTTCGTCTCTAATTATGACAAGTAACTTTAATTTCGATATTAATTATGGCAGGAAACTGTAACTTCGTTACTAATTATGACAAGTCCCTGTAATTTCGATACAAATTATGGCAGGTAACTGTAACCTCGATACTAATTATGACAAGTAACTGTAACTTCGATACTAATTATGACAGGTAACTGTAACTTCGTTATTAATTATGACAAGTAACTGTAATTTCGATACAAATTTTGGCAGGTAACAGTATCATCGTTACTAATTATGACAGGTAACAGTAACTTCGATACTAATTATGACAAGTAACAGTAACTTCGATAATAATTATGACAAGTAACTGTAACTTCAATACTAATTATGACAGGTAACTGTAACTTCGTTACTAATTATGACAAGTAACTGTAATTTCGATTCAAATTTTGGCAGGTAACTGTAACTTCGATACTTATTATGACAGGTAACAGTAACTTCGATACTAATTATGAAAAGTAACTGTAACTTCGATACTAATTATGACAGGTAACTGTAACTTCGTTACTAATTATGACAAGTAACTGTAATTTCGATACAAATTATGGCAGGTAACTGTAACTTCGATACTAATTATGACAGGTAACAGCAACTTCGATACTAATTATGACAAGTAACTATAACTTCGATACAAATTATGACAGGTAACTGTAACTTCGATACTAATTATGACAAGAAACTCTAACATCGTTTCTAATTATGACAAGTAACTGTAATTTTGATAAAAAATTATTGTAGGTAACTGTAACTTCAATACTAATTATGACAGGTAACAGTTACTTCGAAACTAATTATGACAGGTAACAGTTACTACGATACTAATTATGACAAGTAAATGAAACTTCGATACTAATTATGACAGGTTACTGTAACTTCGTAACTAATTATGACAAGTAACTGTTATTTCGGTACAAATTATGGCGGGTAACGGTAACTTCGATACTAATTATTACAAGTAACTGTAACTTCGATACTAATTATGACAGGTAACAGTAACTTCGTTACTAATTATGACAAGTAACTGTAATTTCGATACAAATTATGGCAGGTAACTGTAACTTCGATACTAATTATGACAGGTAACAGCAACTTCGATACTAATTCTGACAAGTAACTATAACTTCGATACAAATTATGACAGGTAACTGTAACTTCGATACTAATTATGACAAGAATCTCTAACTTCGTTTCTAATTATGACAAGTAACTGTAATTTTGATAAAAAAATATTGTAGGTAACTGTAACTTCAATACTAATTATGACAGGTAACAGTAACTTCGATACTAATTATGACAGGTAACAGTAACTACGATACTAATTATGACAAGTAAATGTAACTTCGATACTAATTATGACAGGTTACTGTAACTTCGTAACTAATTATGACAAGTAACTGTTATTTCGATACAAATTATGGCGGGTAACGGTAACTTCGATACGAATTATTACAAGTAACTGTAACTTCGATACTAATTATGACAGGTAACTGTAACTTCGTTACTAATTATGACAGGTAACTGTAATTACGATACAAATTTTGGCAGGTAACTGTAACTTCGATGCTAATTATTACAGGTAACAGTAACTTCGATACTAATTATGGTAACTGTAACTTCGATACTAATTTTGACAGGTAACTGTAACTTCGTTAGTAATTATGACAAGTAACAGTAATTTCGATACAAATTATGGCAGGTAACTGTATCTTCGATACTAATTATGACAGGTAACAGTAACTTCGATACTAATTATGACAAGTAACATTAACTTCGATACTAATTATGGCAGGTTACTGTAATATCGCTACTAATTATGACAAGTAACATTAATTTCGATACAAATTATGGCAGATAACTGTAACTTCCATACTAACTATGACAGGTAACAGTAACTTCGATACTAATTATGACAGAAAACTGTAACTTCGTTAATAATTATGACAAGTAACTGTAATTTCGATACAAATTATGACAGGTAACTGTTACTTCGTTACTAATTATGACAAGTAACAGTACCTTCGATACTCATTATGACAGGTAACTGTAACTTCGATACTAATTATGACAAGGAACTGTAATTTCGATACAAATTATGGCAGGTAACTGTAACTTCGTTACTAATTATGACAAGTAACTGTAATTTCGATACAAATTTTGGCAGGTAACTGTAACTTCGATAGTAATTATGACAGGTAACAGTAACTTCGATACTAATTATGACAAGTAACTGTAACTTCGATACTAATTATGACAGGTAACTGTAACTTCGTTACTAATAATGACAAGTAACTCTAATTTCGATACTAATTATGGAAGGTAACTGTAACTTCGATACTAATTAGGACAGGTAACAGTAACGTCGATACTAATTATGACAAGTAACTATAACTTCGATAAAAATTATGACTGGTTACTGTAACTTCGATTCTAATTATGACAAGAAACTCAAACTTCGTTACTAATTATGACAAGTAACCGAAATTTTGATAAAAAAAAATGGTAGTTAACTGTAACTTCATTACTAATTATGACAGGTAACAGTAACTTCGATACTAATTATGACAGGAAACTGTAACTTCGTTATTAATTATGACAAGTAACTTTAATTTCGATACTAGTTATGGCAGGAAACTGTAACTTCGTTACTAATTATGACAAGTCCCTGTAATTTCGATACAAATTATGGCAGGTAACTGTAACTTCGATACTAATTATGACAAGTAACTGTAACTTCGATACTAATTATGACAGGTAACTGTAACTTCGTTATTAATTATGACAAGTAACTGTAATTTTGATAAAAAATTATTGTAGGTAACTGTAACTTCAATACTAATTATGACAGGTAACAGTAACATCGATACTAATTATGACAAGAAACTCAAATTTCGTTACTAATTATGACAAGTAACTGTAATTTTGATAAAAAAATTATGGTAGGTAACTGTAACTTCAATACTAATTATGACAGGTAACAGTAACTTCGATACTAATTATGACAGGAAACTGTAACTTCGTCTCTAATTATGACAAGTAACTTTAATTTCGATATTAATTATGGCAGGAAACTGTAACTTCGTTACTAATTATGACAAGTCCCTGTAATTTCGATACAAATTATGGCAGGTAACTGTAACCTCGATACTAATTATGACAAGTAACTGTAACTTCGATACTAATTATGACAGGTAACTGTAACTTCGTTATTAATTATGACAAGTAACTGTAATTTCGATACAAATTTTGGCAGGTAACTGTATCATCGTTACTAATTATGACAGGTAACAGTAACTTCGATACTAATTATGACAAGTAACAGTAACTTCGATAATAATTATGACAAGTAACTGTAACTTCGATACTAATTATGACAGGTAACTGTAACTTCGTTACTAATTATGACAAGTAACTGTAATTTCGATTCAAATTTTGGCAGGTAACTGTAACTTCGATACTTATTATGACAGGTAACAGTAACTTCGATACTAATTATGAAAAGTAACTGTAACTTCGATACTAATTATGACAGGTAACTGTAACTTCGTTACTAATTATGACAAGTAACTGTAATTTCGATACAAATTATGGCAGGTAACTGTAACTTCGATACTAATTATGACAGGTAACAGCAACTTCGATACTAATTATGACAAGTAACTATAACTTCGATACAAATTATGACAGGTAACTGTAACTTCGATACTAATTATGACAAGAAACTCTAACTTCGTTTCTAATTATGACAAGTAACTGTAATTTTGATAAAAAATTATTGTAGGTAACTGTAACTTCAATACTAATTATGACAGGTAACAGTTACTTCGAAACTAATTATGACAGGTAACAGTTACTACGATACTAATTATGACAAGTAAATGTAACTTCGATACTAATTATGACAGGTTACTGTAACTTCGTAACTAATTATGACAAGTAACTGTTATTTCGGTACAAATTATGGCGGGTAACGGTAACTTCGATACTAATTATTACAAGTAACTGTAACTTCGATACTAATTATGACAGGTAACTGTAACTTCGTTACTAATTATGACAAGTAACTGTAATTTCGATACAAATTTTGGCAGGTAACTGTAACTTCGATTCTAATTATTACAGGTAACAGTAACTTCGATACTAATTATGACAAGTAACTGTAACTTCGATACTAATTATGACAGGTAACTGTAACTTCGTTAGTAATTATGACAAGTAACAGTAATTTCGATACAAATTATGGCAGGTAACTGTATCTTCGATACTAATTATGACTGGTAACAGTAACTTCGATACTAATTATGACAAGTAACATTAACTTCGATACTAATTATGGAAGGTTACTGTAACATCGCTACTAATTATGACAAGTAACTTTAATTTCGATACAAATTATGGCAGATAACTGTAACTTCCATACTAATTATGACAGGTAACAGTAACTTCGATACTAATAATGACAGAAAACTGTAACTTCGTTACTAATTATGACAAGTAACTGTAATTTCGATACAAATTATGACAGGTAACTGTAACTTCGTTACTAATTATGACAAGTAACAGTACCTTCGATACTAATTATGACAGGTAACTGTAACTTCGATACTAATTATGACAAGGAACTGTAATTTCGATACAAATTATGGCAGGTAACTTTAACTTCGTTACTAATTATGACAAGTAACTGTAATTTCGATACAAATTTTGGCAGGTAACTGTAACTTCGATAGTAATTATGACAGGTAACAGTAACTTCGATACTAATTATGACAAGTAACTGTAACTTCGATACTAATTATGACAGGTAACTGTAACTTCGTTACTAATAATGACAAGTAACTCTAATTTCGATACTAATTATGGCAGGTAACTGTAACTTCGATACAAATTAGGACAGGTAACAGTAACTTCGATACTAATTATGACAAGTAACTATAACTTCGATAAAAATTATGACTGGTTACTGTAACTTCGATTCTAATTATGACAAGAAACTCAAACTTCGTTACAAATTATGACAAGTAACTGTAATTTTGATAAAAAATTATTGTAGGTAATTGTAACTTCAATACTAATTATGACAGGTAACAGTAACTTCGATACTAATTATGACAAGAAACTCAAACTTCGTTACTAATTATGACAAGTAACTGTAATTTTGATTAAAAAAATTATGGTAGGTAACTGTAACTTCATTACTAATTATGACAGGTAACAGTAACTTCGATACTAATTATGACAGGAAACTGTAACTTCGTTACTAATTATGACAAGTAACTTTAATTTCGATACTAGTTATGGCAGGAAACTGTAACTTCGTTACTAATTATGACAAGTCCCTGTAATTTCGATAAAAATTATGGCAGGTAACTGTAACTTCGTTACTAATTATGACAAGTAACTGTAACTTCGATACTAATTATGACAGGTAACTGTAACTTCGTTATTAATTATGACAAGTAACTGTAATTTTGATAAAAAATTATTGTGGGTAATTGTAACTTCAATACTAATTATGACAGGTAACAGTAACTTCGATACTAATTATGACAGGAAACTGTAACTTCGTCACTAATTATGACAAGTAACTTTAATTTCGATATTAATTATGGCAGGAAACTGTAACTTCGTTACTAATTATGACAAGTCCCTGTAATTTCGATACAAATTATGGCAGGTAACTGTAACCTCGAAACTAATTATTACAAGTAACTGTAACTTCGATACTAATTATGACAGGTAACTGTAACTTGGTTACTAATTATGACAAGTAACTGTAATTTCGATACAAATTTTGGCAGGTAACTGTAACTTCGATACTAATTAGGACAGGTAACAGTAACGTCGATACTAATTATGACAAGTAACTATAACTTCGATAAAAATTATGACTGGTTACTGTAACTTCGATTCTAATTATGACAAGAAACTCAAACTTCGTTACTAATTATGACAAGTAACCGAAATTTTGATAAAAAAAACTATGGTAGTTAACTGTAACTTCATTACTAATTATGACAGGTCACAGTAACTTCGATACTAATTATGACAGGAAACTGTAACTTCGTTACTAATTATGACAAGTAACTTTAATTTCGATACTAGTTATGGCAGGAAACTGTAACTTCGTTACTAATTATGACAAGTCCCTGTAATTTCGATACAAATTATGGCAGGTAACTGTAACTTCGATACTAATTATGACAAGTAACTGTAACTTCGATACTAATTATGACAGGTAACTGTAACTTCGTTATTAATTATGACAAGTAACTGTAATTTTGATAAAAAATTATTGTAGGTAACTGTAACTTCAATACTAATTATGACAGGTAACAGTAACATCGATACTAATTATGACAGGAAACTCAAATTTCGTTACTAATTATGACAAGTAACTGTAATTTTGATAAAAAAAATTATGGTAGGTAACTGTAACTTCAATACTAATTATGACAGGTAACAGTAACTTCGATACTAATTATGACAGGAAACTGTAACTTCGTCTCTAATTATGACAAGTAACTTTAATTTCGATATTAATTATGGCAGGAAACTGTAACTTCGTTACTAATTATGACAAGTCCCTGTAATTTCGATACAAATTATGGCAGGTAACTGTAACCTCGATACTAATTATGACAAGTAACTGTAACTTCGATACTAATTATGACAGGTAACTGTAACTTCGTTATTAATTATGACAAGTAACTGTAATTTCGATACAAATTTTGGCAGGTAACTGTATCATCGTTACTAATTATGACAGGTAACAGTAACTTCGATACTAATTATGACAAGTAACAGTAACTTCGATAATAATTATGACAAGTAACTGTAACTTCGATACTAATTATGACAGGTAACTGTAACTTCGATACTAATTATGACAGGTAACTGTAACTTCGTTACTAATTATGACAAGTAACTGTAATTTCGATTCAAATTTTGGCAGGTAACTGTAACTTCGATACTTATTATGACAGGTAACAGTAACTTCGATACTAATTATGAAAAGTAACTGTAACTTCGATACTAATTATGACAGGTAACTGTAACTTCGTTACTAATTATGACAAGTAACTGTAATTTCGATACAAATTATGGCAGGTAACTGTAACTTCGATACTAATTATGACAGGTAACAGCAACTTCGATACTAATTATGACAAGTAACTATAACTTCGATACAAATTATGACAGGTAACTGTAACTTCGATACTAATTATGACAAGAAACTCTAACTTCGTTTCTAATTATGACAAGTAACTGTAATTTTGATAAAAAATTATTGTAGGTAACTGTAACTTCAATACTAATTATGACAGGTAACAGTTACTTCGATACTAATTATGACAGGTAACAGTTACTACGATACTAATTATGACAAGTAAATGTAACTTCGATACTAATTATGACAGGTTACTGTAACTTCGTAACTAATTATGACAAGTAACTGTTATTTCGGTACAAATTATGGCGGGTAACGGTAACTTCGATACTAATTATTACAAGTAACTGTAACTTCGATACTAATTATGACAGGTAACTGTAACTTCGTTACTAATTATGACAAGTAACTGTAATTTCGATACAAATTTTGGCAGGTAACTGTAACTTCGATTCTAATTATTACAGGTAACAGTAACTTCGATACTAATTATGACAAGTAACTGTAACTTCGATACTAATTATGACAGGTAACTGTAACTTCGTTAGTAATTATGACAAGTAACAGTAATTTCGATACAAATTATGGCAGGTAACTGTATCTTCGATACTAATTATGACTGGTAACAGTAACTTCGATACTAATTATGACAAGTAACATTAACTTCGATACTAATTATGGCAGGTTACTGTAACATCGCTACTAATTATGACAAGTAACTTTAATTTCGATACAAATTATGGCAGATAACTGTAACTTCCATACTAATTATGACAGGTAACAGTAACTTCGATACTAATAATGACAGAAAACTGTAACTTCGTTACTAATTATGACAAGTAACTGTAATTTCGATACAAATTATGACAGGTAACTGTAACTTCGTTACTAATTATGACAAGTAACAGTACCTTCGATAGTAATTATGACAGGTAACTGTAACTTCGATACTAATTATGACAAGGAACTGTAATTTCGATACAAATTATGGCAGGTAACTTTAACTTCGTTACTAATTATGACAAGTAACTGTAATTTCGATACAAATTTTGGCAGGTAACTGTAACTTCGATAGTAATTATGACAGGTAACAGTAACTTCGATACTAATTATGACAAGTAACTGTAACTTCGATACTAATTATGACAGGTAACTGTAACTTCGTTACTAATAATGACAAGTAACTCTAATTTCGATACTAATTATGGCAGGTAACTGTAACTTCGATACAAATTAGGACAGGTAACAGTAACTTCGATACTAATTATGACAAGTAACTATAACTTCGATAAAAATTATGACTGGTTACTGTAACTTCGATTCTAATTATGACAAGAAACTCAAACTTCGTTACAAATTTTGACAAGTAACTGTAATTTTGATAAAAAATTATTGTAGGTAATTGTAACTTCAATACTAATTATGACAGGTAACAGTAACTTCGATACTAATTATGACAAGAAACTCAAACTTCGTTACTAATTATGACAAGTAACTGTAATTTTGATTTAAAAAATTATGGTAGGTAACTGTAACTTCATTACTAATTATGACAGGTAACAGTAACTTCGAAACTAATTATGACAGGAAACTGTAACTTCGTTACTAATTATGACAAGTAACTTTAATTTCGATACTAGTTATGGCAGGAAACTGTAACTTCGTTACTAATTATGACAAGTCCCTGTAATTTCGATAAAAATTATGGCAGGTAACTGTAACTTCGTTACTAATTATGACAAGTAACTGTAACTTCGATACTAATTATGACAGGTAACTGTAACTTCGTTATTAATTATGACAAGTAACTGTAATTTTGATAAAAAATTATTGTGGGTAATTGTAACTTCAATACTAATTATGACAGGTAACAGTAACTTCGATACTAATTATGACAGGAAACTGTAACTTCGTCACTAATTATGACAAGTAACTTTAATTTCGATATTAATTATGGCAGGAAACTGTAACTTCGTTACTAATTATGACAAGTCCCTGTAATTTCAATACAAATTATGGCAGGTAACTGTAACCTCGAAACTAATTATTACAAGTAACTGTAACTTCGATACTAATTATGACAGGTAACTGTAACTTGGTTACTAATTATGACAAGTAACTGTAATTTCGATACAAATTTTGGCAGGTAACTGTAACTTCGATACTAATTAGGACAGGTAACAGTAACTTCGATACTAATTATGACAAGTAACTATAACTTCGATAAAAATTATGACTGGTTACTGTAACTTCGATTCTAATTATGACAAGAAACTCAAACTTCGTTACTAATTATGACAAGTAACTGTAATTTTGATAAAAAATTATGGTAGGTAACTGTAACTTCATTACTAATTATGACAGGTAACAGTAACTTCGATACTAATTATGACAGGAAACTGTAACTTCGTTACTAATTATGACAAGTAACTTTAATTTCGATACTAGTTATGGCAGGAAACGGTAACTTCGTTACTAATTATGACAAGTCCCTGTAATTTCGATACAAATTATGGCAGGTAACTGTAACTTCGATACTAATTATGACAAGTAACTGTAATTTCGATACTAATTATGACAGGTAACTGTAACTTCGTTATTAATTATGACAAGTAACTGTAATTTTGATAAAAAATTATTGTAGGTAACTGTAACTTCAATACTAATTATGACAAGGAACTATAACTCCGATACAAATTATGACAGGTAACAGTAACTTCGGTACTAATTATGACAGGTTACAGTAACTACGATACTAATTATGACAAGTAACTGTAACTTCGATACTAATTATGACAGGTAACTCTAACTTGGTAACTAATTATGACAAGTAACTGTAATTTCGATACAAATTATGGCTGGTAACAGTAACTTCGATGCTAATTATGACAGGTAACTGTAACTTCGATACTAATTATGACAAGGAATTGTAATTTCGATACAAATTATGGCAGGTAACTGTAACGTCGGTACTAATTGTGACAGGTAACAGTAACTTCGATACTAATTATGACAAGTAACTATAACTTCGAATCAAATTAGTCATAATTAGTAACTGTAACTTCGATACTAATTATGACAAGTAACAGTACCTTCGATACTAATTATGACAGGTAACTGTAACTTCGATACTAATTATGACAAGGAACTGTAATTTCGATACAAATTATGACAAGAAACTCTAACTTCGTTATTAATTTTGACAAGTAACTGTAATTTTGATAAAAAATTATTGTAGGTAACTGTAACTTCAATACTAATTATGACAGGTAACAGTAACTTCGATACTAATTATGACAGGTAACTGTAACTTCGTTACTTATTATGACAAGTAACTTTAATTTCGATACTAATTATGGCAGGTTACTGTAACTTCGTTACTAATTATGACAAGTCCCTGTAATTTCGATACAAATTATGGCAGGTAATTGTAATTTCGATGCTAATTATGACAGGTAACAGTAACTTCGATACTAATTATGACAAGTAACAGTAACTTCAATACTAATTATGACAAGTAACTGTAACTTCGATACTAATTATGACAGGTAACTGTAACTCCGTTACTAATTATGACAAGTAACAGTAATTTCGATTCAAATTTTGGCAGGTAACTGTAACTTCGATACTTATTATGACAGGTAACAGTAACTTCGATACTAATTATGACAAGTAACTGTAACTTCGATACTAATTATGACAGGTAACAGTAACTTCGTTACTAATTATGACAAGTAACTGTAATTTCGATACAAATTATGGCAGGTAACTGTAACTTCGATACTAATTATGACAGGTAACAGCAACTTCGATACTAATTCTGACAAGTAACTATAACTTCGATACAAATTATGACAGGTAACTGTAACTTCGATACTAATTATGACAAGAAACTCTAACTTCGTTTCTAATTATGACAAGTAACTGTAATTTTGATAAAAAAATATTGTAGGTAACTGTAACTTCAATACTAATTATGACAGGTAACAGTAACTTCGATACTAATTATGACAGGTAACAGTAACTACGATACTAATTATGACAAGTAAATGTAACTTCGATACTAATTATGACAGGTTACTGTAACTTCGTAACTAATTATGACAAGTAACTGTTATTTCGATACAAATTATGGCGGGTAACGGTAACTTCGATACGAATTATTACAAGTAACTGTAACTTCGATACTAATTATGACAGGTAACTGTAACTTCGTTACTAATTATGACAGGTAACTGTAATTACGATACAAATTTTGGCAGGTAACTGTAACTTCGATGCTAATTATTACAGGTAACAGTAACTTCGATACTAATTATGGTAACTGTAACTTCGATACTAATTTTGACAGGTAACTGTAACTTCGTTAGTAATTATGACAAGTAACAGTAATTTCGATACAAATTATGGCAGGTAACTGTATCTTCGATACTAATTATGACAGGTAACAGTAACTTCGATACTAATTATGACAAGTAACATTAACTTCGATACTAATTATGGCAGGTTACTGTAATATCGCTACTAATTATGACAAGTAACATTAATTTCGATACAAATTATGGCAGATAACTGTAACTTCTATACTAACTATGACAGGTAACAGTAACTTCGATACTAATTATGACAGAAAACTGTAACTTCGTTAATAATTATGACAAGTAACTGTAATTTCGATACAAATTATGACAGGTAACTGTTACTTCGTTACTAATTATGACAAGTAACAGTACCTTCGATACTCATTATGACAGGTAACTGTAACTTCGATACTAATTATGACAAGGAACTGTAATTTCGATACAAATTATGGCAGGTAACTGTAACTTCGTTACTAATTATGACAAGTAACTGTAATTTCGATACAAATTTTGGCAGGTAACTGTAACTTCGATAGTAATTATGACAGGTAACAGTAACTTCGATACTAATTATGACAAGTAACTGTAACTTCGATACTAATTATGACAGGTAACTGTAACTTCGTTACTAATAATGACAAGTAACTCTAATTTCGATACTAATTATGGAAGGTAACTGTAACTTCGATACTAATTAGGACAGGTAACAGTAACGTCGATACTAATTATGACAAGTAACTATAACTTCGATAAAAATTATGACTGGTTACTGTAACTTCGATTCTAATTATGACAAGAAACTCAAACTTCGTTACTAATTATGACAAGTAACCGAAATTTTGATAAAAAAAAACTATGGTAGTTAACTGTAACTTCATTACTAATTATGACAGGTAACAGTAACTTCGATACTAATTATGACAGGAAACTGTAACTTCGTTACTAATTATGACAAGTAACTTTAATTTCGATACTAGTTATGGCAGGAAACTGTAACTTCGTTACTAATTATGACAAGTCCCTGTAATTTCGATACAAATTATGGCAGGTAACTGTAACTTCGATACTAATTAAGACAAGTAACTGTAACTTCGATACTAATTATGACAGGTAACTGTAACTTCGTTATTAATTATGACAAGTAACTGTAATTTTGATAAAAAATTATTGTAGGTAACTGTAACTTCAATACTAATTATGACAGGTAACAGTAACATCGATACTAATTATGACAAGAAACTCAAATTTCGTTACTAATTATGACAAGTAACTGTAATTTTGATAAAAAAATTATGGTAGGTAACTGTAACTTCAATACTAATTATGACAGGTAACAGTAACTTCGATACTAATTATGACAGGAAACTGTAACTTCGTCTCTAATTATGACAAGTAACTTTAATTTCGATATTAATTATGGCAGGAAACTGTAACTTCGTTACTAATTATGACAAGTCCCTGTAATTTCGATACAAATTATGGCAGGTAACTGTAACCTCGATACTAATTATGACAAGTAACTGTAACTTCGATACTAATTATGACAGGTAACTGTAACTTCGTTATTAATTATGACAAGTAACTGTAATTTCGATACAAATTTTGGCAGGTAACAGTATCATCGTTACTAATTATGACAGGTAACAGTAACTTCGATACTAATTATGACAAGTAACAGTAACTTCGATAATAATTATGACAAGTAACTGTAACTTCAATACTAATTATGACAGGTAACTGTAACTTCGTTACTAATTATGACAAGTAACTGTAATTTCGATTCAAATTTTGGCAGGTAACTGTAACTTCGATACTTATTATGACAGGTAACAGTAACTTCGATACTAATTATGAAAAGTAACTGTAACTTCGATACTAATTATGACAGGTAACTGTAACTTCGTTACTAATTATGACAAGTAACTGTAATTTCGATACAAATTATGGCAGGTAACTGTAACTTCGATACTAATTATGACAGGTAACAGCAACTTCGATACTAATTATGACAAGTAACTATAACTTCGATACAAATTATGACAGGTAACTGTAACTTCGATACTAATTATGACAAGAAACTCTAACATCGTTTCTAATTATGACAAGTAACTGTAATTTTGATAAAAAATTATTGTAGGTAACTGTAACTTCAATACTAATTATGACAGGTAACAGTTACTTCGAAACTAATTATGACAGGTAACAGTTACTACGATACTAATTATGACAAGTAAATGAAACTTCGATACTAATTATGACAGGTTACTGTAACTTCGTAACTAATTATGACAAGTAACTGTTATTTCGGTACAAATTATGGCGGGTAACGGTAACTTCGATACTAATTATTACAAGTAACTGTAACTTCGATACTAATTATGACAGGTAACAGTAACTTCGTTACTAATTATGACAAGTAACTGTAATTTCGATACAAATTATGGCAGGTAACTGTAACTTCGATACTAATTATGACAGGTAACAGCAACTTCGATACTAATTCTGACAAGTAACTATAACTTCGATACAAATTATGACAGGTAACTGTAACTTCGATACTAATTATGACAAGAATCTCTAACTTCGTTTCTAATTATGACAAGTAACTGTAATTTTGATAAAAAAATATTGTAGGTAACTGTAACTTCAATACTAATTATGACAGGTAACAGTAACTTCGATACTAATTATGACAGGTAACAGTAACTACGATACTAATTATGACAAGTAAATGTAACTTCGATACTAATTATGACAGGTTACTGTAACTTCGTAACTAATTATGACAAGTAACTGTTATTTCGATACAAATTATGGCGGGTAACGGTAACTTCGATACGAATTATTACAAGTAACTGTAACTTCGATACTAATTATGACAGGTAACTGTAACTTCGTTACTAATTATGACAGGTAACTGTAATTACGATACAAATTTTGGCAGGTAACTGTAACTTCGATGCTAATTATTACAGGTAACAGTAACTTCGATACTAATTATGGTAACTGTAACTTCGATACTAATTTTGACAGGTAACTGTAACTTCGTTAGTAATTATGACAAGTAACAGTAATTTCGATACAAATTATGGCAGGTAACTGTATCTTCGATACTAATTATGACAGGTAACAGTAACTTCGATACTAATTATGACAAGTAACATTAACTTCGATACTAATTATGGCAGGTTACTGTAATATCGCTACTAATTATGACAAGTAACATTAATTTCGATACAAATTATGGCAGATAACTGTAACTTCCATACTAACTATGACAGGTAACAGTAACTTCGATACTAATTATGACAGAAAACTGTAACTTCGTTAATAATTATGACAAGTAACTGTAATTTCGATACAAATTATGACAGGTAACTGTTACTTCGTTACTAATTATGACAAGTAACAGTACCTTCGATACTCATTATGACAGGTAACTGTAACTTCGATACTAATTATGACAAGGAACTGTAATTTCGATACAAATTATGGCAGGTAACTGTAACTTCGTTACTAATTATGACAAGTAACTGTAATTTCGATACAAATTTTGGCAGGTAACTGTAACTTCGATAGTAATTATGACAGGTAACAGTAACTTCGATACTAATTATGACAAGTAACTGTAACTTCGATACTAATTATGACAGGTAACTGTAACTTCGTTACTAATAATGACAAGTAACTCTAATTTCGATACTAATTATGGAAGGTAACTGTAACTTCGATACTAATTAGGACAGGTAACAGTAACGTCGATACTAATTATGACAAGTAACTATAACTTCGATAAAAATTATGACTGGTTACTGTAACTTCGATTCTAATTATGACAAGAAACTCAAACTTCGTTACTAATTATGACAAGTAACCGAAATTTTGATAAAAAAAAATGGTAGTTAACTGTAACTTCATTACTAATTATGACAGGTAACAGTAACTTCGATACTAATTATGACAGGAAACTGTAACTTCGTTATTAATTATGACAAGTAACTTTAATTTCGATACTAGTTATGGCAGGAAACTGTAACTTCGTTACTAATTATGACAAGTCCCTGTAATTTCGATACAAATTATGGCAGGTAACTGTAACTTCGATACTAATTATGACAAGTAACTGTAACTTCGATACTAATTATGACAGGTAACTGTAACTTCGTTATTAATTATGACAAGTAACTGTAATTTTGATAAAAAATTATTGTAGGTAACTGTAACTTCAATACTAATTATGACAGGTAACAGTAACATCGATACTAATTATGACAAGAAACTCAAATTTCGTTACTAATTATGACAAGTAACTGTAATTTTGATAAAAAAATTATGGTAGGTAACTGTAACTTCAATACTAATTATGACAGGTAACAGTAACTTCGATACTAATTATGACAGGAAACTGTAACTTCGTCTCTAATTATGACAAGTAACTTTAATTTCGATATTAATTATGGCAGGAAACTGTAACTTCGTTACTAATTATGACAAGTCCCTGTAATTTCGATACAAATTATGGCAGGTAACTGTAACCTCGATACTAATTATGACAAGTAACTGTAACTTCGATACTAATTATGACAGGTAACTGTAACTTCGTTATTAATTATGACAAGTAACTGTAATTTCGATACAAATTTTGGCAGGTAACTGTATCATCGTTACTAATTATGACAGGTAACAGTAACTTCGATACTAATTATGACAAGTAACAGTAACTTCGATAATAATTATGACAAGTAACTGTAACTTCGATACTAATTATGACAGGTAACTGTAACTTCGTTACTAATTATGACAAGTAACTGTAATTTCGATTCAAATTTTGGCAGGTAACTGTAACTTCGATACTTATTATGACAGGTAACAGTAACTTCGATACTAATTATGAAAAGTAACTGTAACTTCGATACTAATTATGACAGGTAACTGTAACTTCGTTACTAATTATGACAAGTAACTGTAATTTCGATACAAATTATGGCAGGTAACTGTAACTTCGATACTAATTATGACAGGTAACAGCAACTTCGATACTAATTATGACAAGTAACTATAACTTCGATACAAATTATGACAGGTAACTGTAACTTCGATACTAATTATGACAAGAAACTCTAACTTCGTTTCTAATTATGACAAGTAACTGTAATTTTGATAAAAAATTATTGTAGGTAACTGTAACTTCAATACTAATTATGACAGGTAACAGTTACTTCGAAACTAATTATGACAGGTAACAGTTACTACGATACTAATTATGACAAGTAAATGTAACTTCGATACTAATTATGACAGGTTACTGTAACTTCGTAACTAATTATGACAAGTAACTGTTATTTCGGTACAAATTATGGCGGGTAACGGTAACTTCGATACTAATTATTACAAGTAACTGTAACTTCGATACTAATTATGACAGGTAACTGTAACTTCGTTACTAATTATGACAAGTAACTGTAATTTCGATACAAATTTTGGCAGGTAACTGTAACTTCGATTCTAATTATTACAGGTAACAGTAACTTCGATACTAATTATGACAAGTAACTGTAACTTCGATACTAATTATGACAGGTAACTGTAACTTCGTTAGTAATTATGACAAGTAACAGTAATTTCGATACAAATTATGGCAGGTAACTGTATCTTCGATACTAATTATGACTGGTAACAGTAACTTCGATACTAATTATGACAAGTAACATTAACTTCGATACTAATTATGGAAGGTTACTGTAACATCGCTACTAATTATGACAAGTAACTTTAATTTCGATACAAATTATGGCAGATAACTGTAACTTCCATACTAATTATGACAGGTAACAGTAACTTCGATACTAATAATGACAGAAAACTGTAACTTCGTTACTAATTATGACAAGTAACTGTAATTTCGATACAAATTATGACAGGTAACTGTAACTTCGTTACTAATTATGACAAGTAACAGTACCTTCGATACTAATTATGACAGGTAACTGTAACTTCGATACTAATTATGACAAGGAACTGTAATTTCGATACAAATTATGGCAGGTAACTTTAACTTCGTTACTAATTATGACAAGTAACTGTAATTTCGATACAAATTTTGGCAGGTAACTGTAACTTCGATAGTAATTATGACAGGTAACAGTAACTTCGATACTAATTATGACAAGTAACTGTAACTTCGATACTAATTATGACAGGTAACTGTAACTTCGTTACTAATAATGACAAGTAACTCTAATTTCGATACTAATTATGGCAGGTAACTGTAACTTCGATACAAATTAGGACAGGTAACAGTAACTTCGATACTAATTATGACAAGTAACTATAACTTCGATAAAAATTATGACTGGTTACTGTAACTTCGATTCTAATTATGACAAGAAACTCAAACTTCGTTACAAATTATGACAAGTAACTGTAATTTTGATAAAAAATTATTGTAGGTAATTGTAACTTCAATACTAATTATGACAGGTAACAGTAACTTCGATACTAATTATGACAAGAAACTCAAACTTCGTTACTAATTATGACAAGTAACTGTAATTTTGATTAAAAAAATTATGGTAGGTAACTGTAACTTCATTACTAATTATGACAGGTAACAGTAACTTCGATACTAATTATGACAGGAAACTGTAACTTCGTTACTAATTATGACAAGTAACTTTAATTTCGATACTAGTTATGGCAGGAAACTGTAACTTCGTTACTAATTATGACAAGTCCCTGTAATTTCGATAAAAATTATGGCAGGTAACTGTAACTTCGTTACTAATTATGACAAGTAACTGTAACTTCGATACTAATTATGACAGGTAACTGTAACTTCGTTATTAATTATGACAAGTAACTGTAATTTTGATAAAAAATTATTGTGGGTAATTGTAACTTCAATACTAATTATGACAGGTAACAGTAACTTCGATACTAATTATGACAGGAAACTGTAACTTCGTCACTAATTATGACAAGTAACTTTAATTTCGATATTAATTATGGCAGGAAACTGTAACTTCGTTACTAATTATGACAAGTCCCTGTAATTTCGATACAAATTATGGCAGGTAACTGTAACCTCGAAACTAATTATTACAAGTAACTGTAACTTCGATACTAATTATGACAGGTAACTGTAACTTGGTTACTAATTATGACAAGTAACTGTAATTTCGATACAAATTTTGGCAGGTAACTGTAACTTCGATACTAATTAGGACAGGTAACAGTAACTTCGATACTAATTATGACAAGTAACTATAACTTCGATAAAAATTATGACTGGTTACTGTAACTTCGATTCTAATTATGACAAGAAACTCAAACTTCGTTACTAATTATGACAAGTAACTGTAATTTTGATAAAAAATTATGGTAGGTAACTGTAACTTCATTACTAATTATGACAGGTAACAGTAACTTCGATACTAATTATGACAGGAAACTGTAACTTCGTTACTAATTATGACAAGTAACTTTAATTTCGATACTAGTTATAGCAGGAAACGGTAACTTCGTTACTAATTATGACAAGTCCCTGTAATTTCGATACAAATTATGGCAGGTAACTGTAACTTCGATACTAATTATGACAAGTAACTGTAATTTCGATACTAATTATGACAGGTAACTGTAACTTCGTTATTAATTATGACAAGTAACTGTAATTTTGATAAAAAATTATTGTAGGTAACTGTAACTTCAATACTAATTATGACAGGTAACAGTAACTTCGATACTAATTATGACAGGTAACAGTAACTTCGACACTAATTATGACAAGTAACTGTAACTTCGTTACTAATTATGACAGGTAACAGGAACTTCCATACTAATTATGACAGGTAACTGTAACTTCGATACTAATTATGACAAGGAACTATAACTCCGATACAAATTATGACAGGTAACAGTAACTTCGGTACTAATTATGACAGGTTACAGTAACTACGATACTAATTATGACAAGTAACTGTAACTTCGATACTAATTATGACAGGTAACTCTAACTTGGTAACTAATTATGACAAGTAACTGTAATTTCGATACAAATTATGGCTGGTAACAGTAACTTCGATGCTAATTATGACAGGTAACTGTAACTTCGATACTAATTATGACAAGGAATTGTAATTTCGATACAAATTATGGCAGGTAACTGTAACGTCGGTACTAATTGTGACAGGTAACAGTAACTTCGATACTAATTATGACAAGTAACTATAACTTCGAATCAAATTAGTCATAATTAGTAACTGTAACTTCGATACTAATTATGACAAGTAACAGTACCTTCGATACTAATTATGACAGGTAACTGTAACTTCGATACTAATTATGACAAGGAACTGTAATTTCGATACAAATTATGACAAGAAACTCTAACTTCGTTATTAATTATGACAAGTAACTGTAATTTTGATAAAAAATTATTGTAGGTAACTGTAACTTCAATACTAATTATGACAGGTAACAGTAACTTCGATACTAATTATGACAGGTAACTGTAACTTCGTTACTTATTATGACAAGTAACTTTAATTTCGATACTAATTATGGCAGGTTACTGTAACTTCGTTACTAATTATGACAAGTCCCTGTAATTTCGATACAAATTATGGCAGGTAATTGTAATTTCGATGCTAATTATGACAGGTAACAGTAACTTCGATACTAATTATGACAAGTAACAGTAACTTCAATACTAATTATGACAAGTAACTGTAACTTCGATACTAATTATGACAGGTAACTGTAACTTCGTTACTAATTATGACAAGTAACTGTAATTTCGATTCAAATTTTGGCAGGTAACTGTAACTTCGATACTTATTATGACAGGTAACAGTAACTTCGATACTAATTATGACAAGTAACTGTAACTTCGATACTAATTATGACAGGTAACAGTAACTTCGTTACTAATTATGACAAGTAACTGTAATTTCGATACAAATTATGGCAGGTAACTGTAACTTCGATACTAATTATGACAGGTAACAGCAACTTCGATACTAATTCTGACAAGTAACTATAACTTCGATACAAATTATGACAGGTAACTGTAACTTCGATACTAATTATGACAAGAAACTCTAACTTCGTTTCTAATTATGACAAGTAACTGTAATTTTGATAAAAAAATATTGTAGGTAACTGTAACTTCAATACTAATTATGACAGGTAACAGTAACTTCGATACTAATTATGACAGGTAACAGTAACTACGATACTAATTATGACAAGTAAATGTAACTTCGATACTAATTATGACAGGTAACTGTAACTTCGTTACTAATTATGACTGGTAACTGTAATTACGATACAAATTTTGGCAGGTAACTGTAACTTCGATGCTAATTATTACAGGTAACAGTAACTTCGATACTAATTATGGTAACTGTAACTTCGATACTAATTTTGACAGGTAACTGTAACTTCGTTAGTAATTATGACAAGTAACAGTAATTTCGATACAAATTATGGCAGGTAACTGTATCTTCGATACTAATTATGACAGGTAACAGTAACTTCGATACTAATTATGACAAGTAACATTAACTTCGATACTAATTATGGCAGGTTACTGTAATATCGCTACTAATTATGACAAGTAACATTAATTTCGATACAAATTATGGCAGATAACTGTAACTTCCATACTAACTATGACAGGTAACAGTAACTTCGATACTAATTATGACAGAAAACTGTAACTTCGTTAATAATTATGACAAGTAACTGTAATTTCGATACAAATTATGACAGGTAACTGTTACTTCGTTACTAATTATGACAAGTAACAGTACCTTCGATACTCATTATGACAGGTAACTGTAACTTCGATACTAATTATGACAAGGAACTGTAATTTCGATACAAATTATGGCAGGTAACTGTAACTTCGTTACTAATTATGACAAGTAACTGTAATTTCGATACAAATTTTGGCAGGTAACTGTAACTTCGATAGTAATTATGACAGGAAACAGTAACTTCGATACTAATTATGACAAGTAACTGTAACTTCGATACTAATTATGACAGGTAACTGTAACTTCGTTACTAATAATGACAATTAACTCTAATTTCGATACTAATTATGGAAGGTAACTGTAACTTCGATACTAATTAGGACAGGTAACAGTAACGTCGATACTAATTATGACAAGTAACTATAACTTCGATAAAAATTATGACTGGTTACTGTAACTTCGATTCTAATTATGACAAGAAACTCAAACTTCGTTACTAATTATGACAAGTAACCGAAATTTTGATAAAAAAAACTATGGTAGTTAACTGTAACTTCATTACTAATTATGACAGGTAACAGTAACTTCGATACTAATTATGACAGGAAACTGTAACTTCGTTACTAATTATGACAAGTAACTTTAATTTCGATACTAGTTATGGCAGGAAACTGTAACTTCGTTACTAATTATGACAAGTCCCTGTAATTTCGATACAAATTATGGCAGGTAACTGTAACTTCGATACTTATTATGACAAGTAACTGTAACTTCGATACTAATTATGACAGGTAACTGTAACTTCGTTATTAATTATGACAAGTAACTGTAATTTTGATAAAAAATTATTGTAGGTAACTGTAACTTCAATACTAATTATGACAGGTAACAGTAACATCGATACTAATTATGACAAGAAACTCAAATTTCGTTACTAATTATGACAAGTAACTGTAATTTTGATAAAAAAATTATGGTAGGTAACTGTAACTTCAATACTAATTATGACAGGTAACAGTAACTTCGATACTAATTATGACAGGAAACTGTAACTTCGTCTCTAATTATGACAAGTAACTTTAATTTCGATATTAATTATGGCAGGAAACTGTAACTTCGTTACTAATTATGACAAGTCCCTGTAATTTCGATACAAATTATGGCAGGTAACTGTAACCTCGATACTAATTATGACAAGTAACTGTAACTTCGATACTAATTATGACAGGTAACTGTAACTTCGTTATTAATTATGACAAGTAACTGTAATTTCGATACAAATTTTGGCAGGTAACTGTATCATCGTTACTAATTATGACAGGTAACAGTAACTTCGATACTAATTATGACAAGTAACAGTAACTTCGATAATAATTATGACAAGTAACTGTAACTTCGATACTAATTATGACAGGTAACTGTAACTTCGTTACTAATTATGACAAGTAACTGTAATTTCGATTCAAATTTTGGCAGGTAACTGTAACTTCGATACTTATTATGACAGGTAACAGTAACTTCGATACTAATTATGAAAAGTAACTGTAACTTCGATACTAATTATGACAGGTAACTGTAACTTCGTTACTAATTATGACAAGTAACTGTAATTTCGATACAAATTATGGCAGGTAACTGTAACTTCGATACTAATTATGACAGGTAACAGCAACTTCGATACTAATTATGACAAGTAACTATAACTTCGATACAAATTATGACAGGTAACTGTAACTTCGATACTAATTATGACAAGAAACTCTAACTTCGTTTCTAATTATGACAAGTAACTGTAATTTTGATAAAAAATTATTGTAGGTAACTGTAACTTCAATACTAATTATGACAGGTAACAGTTACTTCGGTACTAATTATGACAGGTAACAGTTACTACGATACTAATTATGACAAGTAAATGTAACTTCGATACTAATTATGACAGGTTATTGTAACTTCGTAACTAATTATGACAAGTAACTGTTATTTCGGTACAAATTATGGCGGGTAACGGTAACTTCGATACTAATTATTACAAGTAACTGTAACTTCGATACTAATTATGACAGGTAACTGTAACTTCGTTACTAATTATGACAAGTAACTCTAATTTCGATACAAATTTTGGCAGGTAACTGTAACTTCGATTCTAATTATTACAGGTAACAGTAACTTCGATACTAATTATGACAAGTAACTGTAACTTCGATACTAATTATGACAGGTAACTGTAACTTCGTTAGTAATTATGACAAGTAACAGTAATTTCGATACAAATTATGGCAGGTAACTGTATCTTCGATACTAATTATGACTGGTAACAGTAACTTCGATACTAATTATGACAAGTAACATTAACTTCGATACTAATTATGGAAGGTTACTGTAACATCGCTACTAATTATGACAAGTAACTTTAATTTCGATACAAATTATGGCAGATAACTGTAACTTCCATACTAATTATGACAGGTAACAGTAACTTCGATACTAATAATGACAGAAAACTGTAACTTCGTTACTAATTATGACAAGTAACTGTAATTTCGATACAAATTATGACAGGTAACTGTAACTTCGTTACTAATTATGACAAGTAACAGTACCTTCGATACTAATTATGACAGGTAACTGTAACTTCGATACTAATTATGACAAGGAACTGTAATTTCGATACAAATTATGGCAGGTAACTTTAACTTCGTTACTAATTATGACAAGTAACTGTAATTTCGATACAAATTTTGGCAGGTAACTGTAACTTCGATAGTAATTATGACAGGTAACAGTAACTTCGATACTAATTATGACAAGTAACTGTAACTTCGATACTAATTATGACAGGTAACTGTAACTTCGTTACTAATAATGACAAGTAACTCTAATTTCGATACTAATTATGGCAGGTAACTGTAACTTCGATACAAATTAGGACAGGTAACAGTAACTTCGATACTAATTATGACAAGTAACTATAACTTCGATAAAAATTATGACTGGTTACTGTAACTTCGATTCTAATTATGACAAGAAACTCAAACTTCGTTACTAATTATGACAAGTAACTGTAATTTTGATAAAAAATTATTGTAGGTAATTGTAACTTCAATACTAATTATGACAGGTAACAGTAACTTCGATACTAATTATGACAAGAAACTCAAACTTCGTTACTAATTATGACAAGTAACTGTAATTTTGATAAAAAAAATTATGGTAGGTAACTGTAACTTCATTACTAATTATGACAGGTAACAGTAACTTCGATACTAATTATGACAGGAAACTGTAACTTCGTTACTAATTATGACAAGTAACTTTAATTTCGATACTAGTTATGGCAGGAAACTGTAACTTCGTTACTAATTATGACAAGTCCCTGTAATTTCGATACAAATTATGGCAGGTAACTGTAACTTCGTTACTAATTATGACAAGTAACTGTAACTTCGATACTAATTATGACAGGTAACTGTAACTTCGTTATTAATTATGACAAGTAACTGTAATTTTGATAAAAAATTATTGTGGGTAATTGTAACTTCAATACTAATTATGACAGGTAACAGTAACTTCGATAATAATTATGACAGGAAACTGTAACTTCGTCACTAATTATGACAAGAAACTTTAATTTCGATATTAATTATGGCAGGAAACTGTAACTTCGTTACTAATTATGACAAGTCCCTGTAATTTCGATACAAATTATGGCAGGTAACTGTAACCTCGAAACTAATTATTACAAGTAACTGTAACTTCGATACTAATTATGACAGGTAACTGTAACTTGGTTACTAATTATGACAAGTAACTGTAATTTCGATACAAATTTTGGCAGGTAACTGTAACTTCGATACTAATTAAGACAGGTAACAGTAACTTCGATACTAATTATGACAAGTAACTATAACTTCGATAAAAATTATGACTGGTTACTGTAACTTCGATTCTAATTATGACAAGAAACTCAAACTTCGTTACTAATTATGACAAGTAACTGTAATTTTGATAAAAAATTATGGTAGGTAACTGTAACTTCATTACTAATTATGACAGGTAACAGTAACTTCGATACTAATTATGACAGGAAACTGTAACTTCGTTACTAATTATGACAAGTAACTTTAATTTCGATACTAGTTATGGCAGGAAACGGTAACTTCGTTACTAATTATGACAAGTCCCTGTAATTTCGATACAAATTATGGCAGGTAACTGTAACTTCGATACTAATTATGACAAGTAACTGTAATTTCGATACTAATTATGACAGGTAACTGTAACTTCGTTATTAATTATGACAAGTAACTGTAATTTTGATAAAAAATTATTGTAGGTAACTGTAACTTCAATACTAATTATGACAGGTAACAGTAACTTCGATACTAATTATGACAGGTAACAGTAACTTCGACACTAATTATGACAAGTAACTGTAACTTCGTTACTAATTATGACAGGTAACAGGAACTTCCATACTAATTATGACAGGTAACTGTAACTTCGATACTAATTATGACAAGGAACTATAACTCCGATACAAATTATGACAGGTAACAGTAACTTCGGTACTAATTATGACAGGTTACAGTAACTACGATACTAATTATGACAAGTAACTGTAACTTCGATACTAATTATGACAGGTAACTCTAACTTGGTAACTAATTATGACAAGTAACTGTAATTTCGATACAAATTATGGCTGGTAACAGTAACTTCGATGCTAATTATGACAGGTAACTGTAACTTCGATACTAATTATGACAAGGAACTGTAATTTCGATACAAATTATGGCAGGTAACTGTAACGTCGGTACTAATTGTGACAGGTAACAGTAACTTCGATACTAATTATGATAAGTAACTATAACTTCGAATCAAATTAGTCATAATTAGTAACTGTAACTTCGATACTAATTATGACAAGTAACAGTACCTTCGATACTAATTATGACAGGTAACTGTAACTTCGATACTAATTATGACAAGGAACTGTAATTTCGATACAAATTATGACAAGAAACTCTAACTTCGTTATTAATTATGACAAGTAACTGTAATTTTGATAAAAAATTATTGTAGGTAACTGTAACTTCAATACTAATTATGACAGGTAACAGTAACTTCGATACTAATTATGACAGGTAACTGTAACTTCGTTACTTATTATGACAAGTAACTTTAATTTCGATACTAATTATGGCAGGTTACTGTAACTTCGTTACTAATTATGACAAGTCCCTGTAATTTCGATACAAATTATGGCAGGTAATTGTAATTTCGATGCTAATTATGACAGGTAACAGTAACTTCGATACTAATTATGACAAGTAACAGTAACTTCAATACTAATTATGACAAGTAACTGTAACTTCGATACTAATTATGACAGGTAACTGTAACTTCGTTACTAATTATGACAAGTAACTGTAATTTCGATTCAAATTTTGGCAGGTAACTGTAACTTCGATACTTATTATGACAGGTAACAGTAACTTCGATACTAATTATGACAAGTAACTGTAACTTCGATACTAATTATGACAGGTAACTGTAACTTCGTTACTAATTATGACAAGTAACTGTAATTTCGATACAAATTATGGCAGGTAACTGTAACTTCGATACTAATTATGACAGGTAACAGCAACTTCGATACTAATTCTGACAAGTAACTATAACTTCGATACAAATTATGACAGGTAACTGTAACTTCGATACTAATTATGACAAGAAACTCTAACTTCGTTTCTAATTATGACAAGTAACTGTAATTTTGATAAAAAAATATTGTAGGTAACTGTAACTTCAATACTAATTATGACAGGTAACAGTAACTTCGATACTAATTATGACAGGTAACAGTAACTACGATACTAATTATGACAAGTAAATGTATCTTCGATACTAATTATGACAGGTTACTGTAACTTCGTAACTAATTATGACAAGTAACTGTTATTTCGATACAAATTATGGCGGGTAACGGTAACTTCGATACGAATTATTACAAGTAACTGTAACTTCGATACTAATTATGACAGGTAACTGTAACTTCGTTACTAATTATGACAGGTAACTGTAATTACGATACAAATTTTGGCAGGTAACTGTAACTTCGATTCTAATTATTACAGGTAACAGTAACTTCGATACTAATTATGGTAACTGTAACTTCGATACTAATTTTGACAGGTAACTGTAACTTCGTTAGTAATTATGACAAGTAACAGTAATTTCGATACAAATTATGGCAGGTAACTGTATCTTCGATACTAATTATGACAGGTAACAGTAACTTCGATACTAATTATGACAAGTAACATTAACTTCGATACTAATTATGGCAGGTTACTGTAATATCGCTACTAATTATGACAAGTAACTTTAATTTCGATACAAATTATGGCAGATAACTGTAACTTCCATACTAACTATGACAGGTAACAGTAACTTCGATACTAATTATGACAGAAAACTGTAACTTCGTTAATAATTATGACAAGTAACTGTAATTTCGATACAAATTATGACAGGTAACTGTAACTTCGTTACTAATTATGACAAGTAACAGTACCTTCGATACTCATTATGACAGGTAACTGTAACTTCGATACTAATTATGACAAGGAACTGTAATTTCGATACAAATTATGGCAGGTAACTGTAACTTCGTTACTAATTATGACAAGTAACTGTAATTTCGATACAAATTTTGGCAGGTAACTGTAACTTCGATAGTAATTATGACAGGTAACAGTAACTTCGATACTAATTATGACAAGTAACTGTAACTTCGATACTAATTATGACAGGTAACTGTAACTTCGTTACTAATAATGACAAGTAACTCTAATTTCGATACTAATTATGGCAGGTAACTGTAACTTCGATACTAATTAGGACAGGTAACAGTAACGTCGATACTAATTATGACAAGTAACTATAACTTCGATAAAAATTATGACTGGTTACTGTAACTTCGATTCTAATTATGACAAGAAACTCAAACTTCGTTACTAATTATGACAAGTAACTGAAATTTTGATAAAAAAAACTATGGTAGTTAACTGTAACTTCATTACTAATTATGACAGGTAACAGTAACTTCGATACTAATTATGACAGGAAACTGTAACTTCGTTACTAATTATGACAAGTAACTTTAATTTCGATACTAGTTATGGCAGGAAACTGTAACTTCGTTACTAATTATGACAAGTCCCTGTAATTTCGATACAAATTATGGCAGGTAACTGTAACTTCGATACTAATTATGACAAGTAACTGTAACTTCGATACTAATTATGACAGGTAACTGTACCTTCGTTATTAATTATGACAAGTAACTGTAATTTTGATAAAAAAATATTGTAGGTAACTGTAACTTCAATACTAATTATGACAGGTAACAGTAACTTCGATACTAATTATGACAAGAAACTCAAATTTCGTTACTAATTATGACAAGTAACTGTAATTTTGATAAAAAAATTATGGTAGGTAACTGTAACTTCAATACTAATTATGACAGGTAACAGTAACTTCGATACTAATTATGACAGGAAACTGTAACTTCGTCTCTAATTATGACAAGTAACTTTAATTTCGATATTAATTATGGCAGGAAACTGTAACTTCGTTACTAATTATGACAAGTCCCTGTAAATTCGATACAAATTATGGCAGGTAACTGTAACCTCGATACTAATTATGACAAGTAACTGTAACTTCGATACTAATTATGACAGGTAACTGTAACTTCGTTATTAATTATGACAAGTAACTGTAATTTCGATACAAATTTTGGCAGGTAACTGTATCATCGTTAATAATTATGACAGGTAACAGTAACTTCGATACTAATTATGATAAGTAACTGTAACTTCGATACTAATTATGACAGGTAACTGTAACTTCGATACTAATTATGACAGGTAACTGTAACTTCGTTACTAATTATGACAATTAACTGTAATTTCGATTCAAATTTTGGCAGGTAACGGTAACTTCGATACTTATTATGACAGGTAACAGTAACTTCGATACTAATTATGACAAGTAACTGTAACATCGATACTAATTATGACAGGTAACTGTAACTTCGTTACTAATTATGACAAGTAACTGTAATTTCGATACAAATTATGGCAGGTTACTGTAACTTCGATACTAATTATGACAGGTAACAGCAACTTCGATACTAATTATGACAAGTAACTATAACTTCGATACAAATTATGACAGGTAACTGTAACTTCGATACTAATTATGACAAGAAACTGTAATTTTGATTTAAAAAATTGTAGGTAACTGTAACTTCAATACTAATTATGACAGGTACCAGTAACATCGATACTAATTATGACAGGTAACTGTAACTTCGTTACTTATTATGACATGTAACTTTAATTTTGATACTAATTATGGCAGGTTACTGTAACTTCGTTACTAATTATGACATGTTCCTGTAATTTCGATACAAATTATGGCAGGTAATTGTAATTTCGATGCTAATTATGACAGGTAACAGTAACTTCGGTACTAATTATGACAAGTAACAGTAACTTCGATACTAATTATGACAAGTAACTGTAACTTCGATACTAATTATGACAGGTAACTGTATCTTCGTTACTAATTATTACAAGTAACTGTAATTTCGATTCAAATTTTGGCAGGTAACTGTAACTTCGATACTTATTATGACAGGTAACAGTAACTTCGATACTAATTATGACAAGTAACTGTAACTTCGATACTAATTATGACAGGTAACTGTAACTTCGTTACTAATTATGACAAGTAACTGTAATTTCGATACAAATTATGGCAGGTAACTGTAACTTCGATACTAATTATGACAGGTAACAGCAACTTCGATACTAATTATGACAAGTAACTTTAACTTCGATACAAATTATGACAGGTAACTGTAACTTCGATACTAATTATGAAAAGAAACTCTAACTTCGTTTCTATTTATGACAAGTAACTGTAATTTTGATAAAAATTATTGTAGGTAACTGTAACTTCAATACTAATTAAGACAGGTAACAGTAACTTCGATACTAATTATGACAGGTAACAGTAACTACGATACTAATTATGACAGGTTACTGTAACTTCGTAACTAATTATGACAAGTAACTGTTATTTCGATACAAATTATGGCAGGTAACAGTAACTTCGATACTAATTATGTCAAGTAACTGTAACATCGATACTAATTATGACAGGGAACTGTAATTTCGATACAAATTATGGCAGGTAACTGTAACTTCGATACTCATTGTGAATCGTAACAGTAACTTCGATACTAATTATGACAAGTAACTATAACTTCGAATCAAATTATGACAGGTAACTGTAACTTCGATACTAATTATGACAAGAAACTCTAACTTCGTTACTAATTATGACAAGTAACTGTAATTTTGATAAAAAATTATGGTAGGTAACTGTAACTTCAATACTAATTATGACAGGTAACAGTAACTTCGATACTTATTATGACAGGTAACTGTAACTTCGTTACTAATTATTGCAAGTCCCTGTAATTTCCATACAAATTATGGCGGGTAACGGTAACTTCGATACTAATTATTACAAGTAACTGTAACTTCGATACTAATTATGACAGGTAACTGTAACTTGGTTACTAATTATGACAAGTAACTGTAATTTCGATACAAATTTTGGCAGGTAACTGTAACTTCGATTCTAATTATGACAGGTAACAGTAACTTCGATACTAATTATGACAAGTAACTGTAACTTCGATACTAATTATGACAGGTAACTGTAACTTCGTAACTATTTATGACAAGTAACAGTAATTTCGATACAAAAGATGGCAGGTAACAGTAACTTCGATACTAATTATGACAGGTAACAGTAACTTCGATACTAAATATGACAAGTAACATTAACTTCGATACTAATTATGACAGGTTACTGTAACATCGTTGTTAATGATGACAAATAACTTTAATTTCGATACAAATTATGGCAGGTAACTGTAACTTTCATACTAATTATGACAGGTAACAGTTACTTCGATACTAATTATGACAGGAAACTGTAACATCGTTACTAATTATGACAAGTAACTGTAATTTCGATACAAATTATGACAGGTAACTGTAACTTCGTTACTAATTATGACAAGTAACAGAACCTTCGATACTAATTATGACAGGTAACAGTAACTTCGATACTAATTATGACAAGGAACTGTAATTTCGATACAAATTATGGCAGGTAACTGTAACTTCGTTACTAATTATGACAAGTAACTGTAATTTCGATACAAATTTTGGCAGGTAACTGTAACTTCGATACTTATTATGAGAGGTAACAGTAACTTCGATACTAATTATGACAAGTAACAGTAACTTCGATACTTATAATGACAGGTAACTGTAACTTCGTTACTAATTATGACAAGAAACTCTAATTTCGATACAAATTATGGCAGATAACAGTAACTTCGATACTAATTATGACAGGTAACAGTAACTTCGATACTAATTATGGCAGGTAACTGTAACTTCGTTACTAATTATGACAAGTAACAGTACCTTCGATACTAATTATGACAGGTAACTGTAACTTCGATACTAATAATGACAAGGAACTGTAATTTCGATACAAATTATGGCAGGTAACAGCAACTTCGTTACTTATTATGACAAGTAACTATAACTTCGATACAAATTATGACAGGTAACTGTAACTTCGATACTAATTATGACAAGAAACTCTAACTTCGTTTCTATTTATGACAAGTAACTGTAATTATGATAAAAAATTATTGTAGGTAACTGTAACTTCAATACTAATTAAGACAGGTAACAGTAACTTCGATACTAATTATGACAGGTAACAGTAACTACGATACTAATTATGACAGGTTACTGTAACTTCGTAACTAATTATGACAAGTAACTGTTATTTCGATACAAATTATGGCAGGTAACAGTAACTTCGATACTAATTATGTCAAGTAACTGTAACTTCGATACTAATTATGACAGGGAACTGTAATTTCGATACAAATTATGGCAGGTAACTGTAACTTCGATACTCATTGTGAATCGCAACAGTAACTTCGATACTAATTATGACAAGTAACTATAACTTCGAATCAAATTATGACAGGTAACTGTAACTTCGATACTAATTATGACAAGAAACTCTAACTTCGTTACTAATTATGACAAGTAACTGTAATTTTGATAAAAAATTATGGTAGGTAACTGTAACTTCAATACTAATTATGACAGGTAACAGTAACTTCGATACTTATTACGACAGGTAACTGTAACTTCGTTACTAATTATTGCAAGTGCCTGTAATTTCGATACAAATTATGGCGGGTAACGGTAACTTCGATACTAATTATTACAAGTAACTGTAACTTCGATACTAATTATGACAGGTAACTGTAACTTGGTTACTAATTATGACAAGTAACTGTAATTTCGATACAAATTTTGGCAGGTAACTGTAACTTCGATTCTAATTATGACAGGTAACAGTAACTTCGATACTAATTATGACAAGTAACTGTAACTTCGATACTAATTATGACAGGTAACTGTAACTTCGTAACTATTTATGACAAGTAACAGTAATTTCGATACAAAATATGGCAGGTATTAGTAACTTCGATACTAATTATGACAGGTAACAGTAACTTCGATACTAAATATGACAAGTAACATTAACTTCGATACTAATTATGACAGGTTACTGTAACATCGTTGTTAATGATGACAAATAACTTTAATTTCGATACAAATTATGGCAGGTAACTGTAAATTTCATACTAATTATGACAGGTAACAGTTACTTCGATACTAATTATGACAGGAAACTGTAACTTCGTTACTAATTATGACAAGTAACTGTAATTTCGATACAAATTATGACAGGTAACTGTAACTTCGTTACTAATTATGACAAGTAACAGTACCTTCGATACTAATTATGACAGGTAACTGTAACTTCGATACTAATTATGACAAGGAACTGTAATTTCGATACAAATTATGGCAGGTAACTGTAACTTCGTTACTAATTATGACAAGTAACTGTAATTTCGATACAAATTTTGGCAGGTAACTGTAACTTCGATACTTATTATGAGAGGTAACAGTAACTTCGATACTAATTATGACAAGTAACAGTAACTTCGATACTTACTGTAACTTCGTTACTAATTATGACAATTAACTGTAATTTCGATACAAATTATGACAGGTAACAGTAACTTCGATACTAATTATGACAAGAAACTCTAAGTTCGTTACTAATTATGACAAGTAACAGTAATTTTGATAAAAAATTATGGTAGGTAACTGTAACTTCAATACTAATTATGACAGGTAACAGTTACTTCGATACTAATTATGACAGGTAACTGTAACTTAGATACTAATTATGACAAGTAACTTTAATGTCGATACTAATTATGGTAGGTAACTGTAACTTCGTTACAGTTGATAGGCAGCATGGATTTCGGAAAGGTTACTCATGCGAGAGTCAGATGCTATCACTTTTTCAAGACATTAGCGAATCGTTAGACCATGGAGTTTCAGTCGACGCCGTGGTTATAGATTTTGCGAAGGCATTTGATGTCGTGCCGCATGACATGCTACTCCATAAATTAGCTTCGACGAAGATTGATAGAAGAGTAATTTTATGGATCCAAGAATTTTTGACGGGTCGTTCCCAGAAAGTGAAAGTCGAAGGCATATTCTCGGATGAAATTACCGTAACGTCGGGTATCCCTCAGGGCAGCGTAATCGGAACTTTGTTGTTTTTGGCGTTTATAAATGACTTACCAAATGGAATTCGCAGTGACTGTCGATTGTTTGCGGATGATTGTGTAATATATCGAAAGATACATGACTCACAAGACAATGCAGTGCTGCAAGAGGACCTGAACCTGGTCTATAAGTGGGCGATTGTAAATAAAATGAAAATAAACACAAGAAAATGTAGTCTCTTAAAAATAGGGAAAGTGCGAAGGCAGGATTTTCAATATAACATTGGCTCGGAAATACTTGTAGAAGAAGATTCTTGCAAATATTTGGGCGTTCACGTAAGGAATGATATGAAATGGAGTAGTCATGTAGGATGTGTAGTTTCAAAAGCTTACAAATCCCTGCACTTTGTAATGAGGGTATTAAAAGGAAGCAGTACCTCTGCTAAAGAATTAGGCTATTTGTCACTTGTAAGACCTATTCTGGAATATGCCTCCGCGGTTTGGGATCCATATCAAGTAGGGCTCATCAATGAGTTGGAAATGGTACAAAGAAAGGCCGCTAGATTTGTGCTCAGTGACTTTAATCCCAGGAGCAGTGTGAGCCGTATGTTAAAGAAACTTGGGTGGGAATCACTGGAGGCTAGGAGGATGAAATCTAGACTCTGCGCTATGTACAACACGTATACAAATCAACCAGCATGGGGTGAGCTTAGCAAACGATTGGGAAAGCCCACTTACATGGGTAGGAGCGATCATCCTTTCAAAGTTAAGGGCCGACCACAGCGTACAAATTATGGTAAATATTCTTTTGTAAACCGTGCCATTGATAACTGGAACTCTCTACCTGCCGCAGTCTTAGAGCCTTTTCCCAAACATATAGGTGTGTTTAAGAAAAGACTGACTATTTGTGTAAATACTCCAGTTTAATTGTTGTATAATTGTTATTGAATTGTTATGTATAATTATGTATTGTTTGTATAATTATGTATTTGTTATGTATATCCAATTTGCCACCGGGGGACACACCCCCCATTGCAAATAAATGAATGAATGAATGAATGAATTATGACAAGTCCCTGTAATTTCGATACAAATTATGGCAGGTAACTGTAACTTCGATACTAATTATGTCAGGTAACAGTAACTTCGATACTAATTATGACAGGAAACTGTAACTTCGTTACTAATTATGACAAGTAACTGTAATTTCGATACAAATTATGACAGGTTACAGTAACTTCGTTACTAATTATGACAAGTAACTGTAATTTCGATACAAATTATGGCAGTTAACAGTACCTTCGATACTAATTATGACAGGTAACTGTAACTTCGATACTAATTATGACAAGGAACTGTAATTTCGATACAAATTATGGCAGGTAACTGTAACTTTGATACTAATTATGACATAATAGTAACATCGATACTAATTATGACAAGTAACTGTAACTTCGTTACTAATTATGACAAGTAACTCTAATTTTGATAAAAAAATATGGCTGGTAACTGTAACTTCGATACTAATTATGACAGGTAACAGTAACTTAGATCCTAATTATGACAGGTTACAGTAACTTCGTTACTAATTATGTCAAGTAACTGTAACTTCGATACTAATTATGACAAGTAAGTGTAATTTCGATACAATTTATGACAGGTTACCGTAACTTCGTTACTAATTATGACAAGTAACTGTAATTTCGATACAAATTATGGCAGGTAACTGTAACTTCGATACTAATTATATCAGGTATCAGTAACTTCGACACTAATTATGACAGGTTACTGTAACTTCGTTACTAATTACGTCAAGTAACTGTAACTTCGTTACTAATTATGACAATTAACTGTAATTTCGATACAAATTATGACAGGTAACAGTAACTTCGATACTAATTATGACAAGAAACTCTAAGTTTGTTACTAATTATGACCAGTAACAGTAATTTTGATAAAAAATTATGGTAGGTAACTGTAACTTCAATACTAATTATGACAGGTAACAGTTACTTCGATACTAATTATGACAGGTAACTGTAACTTAGATACTAATTATGACAAGTAACTTTAATGTCGATACTAATTATGGTAGGTAACTGTAACTTCGTTACTAATTATGACAAGTCCCTGTAATTTCGATACAAATTATGGCAGGTACCTGTAACTTCGATACTAATTATGTCAGGTAACAGTAACTTCGATACTAATTATGACAGGAAACTGTAACTTCGTTACTAATTATGACAAGTAACTGTAATTTCGATACAAATTATGACAGGGTACAGTAACTTCGTTACTAATTATGACAAGTAACTGTAATTTCGATACAAATTATGGCAGGTAACAGTACCTTCGATACTAATTATGACAGGTAACTGTAACTTCGATACTAATTATGACAAGGAACTGTAATTTCGATACAAATTATGGCAGGTAACTGTAACTTTGATACTAATTATGTCAGGTAACAGTAACTTCGATACTTATTATGACAAGTAACTCTAATTTTTATAAAAAATTATGGCAGGTAACTGTAACTTCGATACTAATTAATAAAGGTAACAGTAACTTCGATACTAATTATGACAGGTTACTGTAACATCGTTACTAATTATGACAAGTAACTGTAATTTCGATACAAATTAAGGCAGGTAACTGTAACTTCGATACTAATTATGACAGGTAACAGTAACTTCGATACTAATTATGGCAGGTAACTGTAACTTCGATACTTATTATGACAGGTAACAGTAACTTCGATACTAATCATGACAAGTAACTGTAACTTCGATACTGATTATGACACGTAACTGTAACTTCGTTACTAATTATGACAAGTAACTGTAATTTCGTTACAAATTATGGCAGGTAATTGTAATGTCGATACTTATTATGACAGGTAACAGTAACTTCGATACTAATTATGACAAATAACTGTAACTTCGATACTAATTATGACAAGTAACTGTAACTTCGATACTAATTATGACAGGTAACAGTAACTTCGATATTAATTATGACATGTAACAGTAACTTCGATACTAATTATGACAAGTAACTGTAATTTCGATACAAATTTTGGCAGGTAACTGTAACTTCGATACTAATTATGACAGGCAACAGTAACTTCGATACTAATTTTGACAAGTAACTGTAACATCGATACTAATTATGACAGGTAACTGTAACTTCGTTACTAATTATGACAAGTAACTGTAATTTCGATACAAATTATGGCAGGTAACTGTAACTTCGATACTAATTATGACAGGTAACAGTAACTTCGATACTAATTATGGCAGGTAACTGTAACTTCGATACTTATTATGACAGGTAACAGTAACTTCGTTACTAATCATGACAAGTAACTGTAACTTCGATACTAATTATGACAGGTAACTGTAACTTCGTTACTAATTATGACACGTAACTGTAATTTCGTTACAAATTATGGCAGGTAATTGTAATGTCGATACTAATTATGACAGGTAACAGTAACATCGATACTAATTATGACAAGTAACAGTAACTTCGATACTAATTATGACAAGTAACTGTATCTTCGATACTAATTATGACAGGTAACAGTAACTTCGATACTAATTATGACAAGTAACAGTAACTTCGATACTAATTATGACAGGTAACTGTAACTTCGTTACTAATTATAACAAGTAACTTTAATTTCGATACAAATTATGGCAGGTAACTGTAACTTCGATACTAATTATGACAAGAAACTCTAACTTCGTTTCTATTTATGACAAGTAACTGTAATTTTGATAAAAAATTATTGTAGGTAACTGTAACTTCAAAACTAATTAAGACAGGTAACAGTAACTTCGATACCAATTATGACAGGAAACTGTGACTTCGTTACTAATTATGACAAGTAACTGTAATTTCGATACAAATTATGACAGGTAACTGTAACTTCGTTACTAATTATGACAAGTAACAGTACCTTCGATACTAATTATGACAGGTAACTGTAACTTCGATAGTAATAATGACAAGGAACTGTAATTTCGATACAAATTATGGCAGGTAACAGCAACTTCGTTACTAATTATGACAAGTAACTATAACTTCGATACAAATTATGACAGGTAACTGTAACTTCGATACTAATTATGACCAGAAACTCTAACTTCGTTACTAATTATGACAAGTAACTGTAATTTTGATAAAAAATTATTGTAGGTAACTGTAACTTCAATACTAATTATGACATAATAGTAACATCGATACTAATTATGACAAGTAACTGTAACTTCGTTACTAATTATGACAAGTAACTCTAATTTTGATAAAAATATATGGCTGGTAACTGTAACTTCGATACTAATTATGACAGGTAACAGTAACTTCGATCCTAATTATGACAGGTTACAGTAACTTCGTTACTAATTATGTCAAGTAACTGTAACTTCGATACTAATTATGACAAGTAACTGTTATTTCGATACAATTTATGACAGGTTACCGTAACTTCGTTACTAATTATGACAAGTAACTGTAATTTCGATACAAATTATGGCAGGTAACTGTAACTTCGATACAAATTATATCAGGTATCAGTAACTTCGACACTAATTATGACAGGTTACTGTAACTTCGTTACTAATTATGTCAAGTAACTGTAACTTCGTTACTAATTATGACAATTAACTGTAATTTCGATACAAATTATGACAGGTAACAGTAACTTCCATACTAATTATGACAAGAAACTCTAAGTTCGTTACTAATTATGACAAGTAACTGTAATTTTGATAAAAAATTATGGTAGCTAACTGTAACTTCAATACTAATTATGACAGGTAACAGTTACTTCGATACTAATTATGACAGGTAACTGTAACTTAGATACTAATTATGACAAGAAACTCTAACTTCCTTACTAATTATGACAAGTAACTGTAATTTTGATAAAAAATTATTGTAGGTAACTGTAACTTCAATACTAATTATGACAGGTAACAGTAACTTCGATACTAATTATGACAGGTAACTGTGAATTCGTTACTTATTATGACAAGTAACTTTAATTTCGATACTAATTATGGTAAGTAACTGTAACTTCGTTACTAATTATGACAAGTCCCTGTAATTTCGATACAAATTATGGCAGGTAACTGTAACTTCGATACTAATTATGTCAGGTAACAGTAACTTCGATACTAATTATGACAAGGAACTGTAATTTCGATACAAATTATGGCAGGTAACTGTAACTTCGTTACTAATTATGACAAGTAACTGTAATTGCGATACAAATTTTGGCAGGTAACTGTAACTTCGATACTTATTATGAGAGGTAACAGTAACTTCGATACTAATTATGACAAGTAACAGTAACTTCGATACTTATAATGACAGGTAACTGTAACTTCGTTACTAATTATGACAAGAAACACTAATTTCCATACAAATTATGGCAGATAACAGTAACTTCGATACTAATTATGACAGGTAACAGTAACTTCGATACTAATTATGGCAGGTAACTGTAACTTCGTTACTAATTACGTCAAGTAACTGTAACTTCGTTACTAATTATGACAATTAACTGTAATTTCGATACAAATTATGACAGGTAACAGTAACTTCGATACTAATTATGACAAGAAACTCTAAGTTCGTTACTAATTATGACAAGTAACAGTAATTTTGATAAAAAATTATGGTAGGTAACTGTAACTTCAATACTAATTATGACAGGTAACAGTTACTTCGATACTAATTATGACAGGTAACTGTAACTTAGATACTAATTATGACAAGTAACTTTAATGTCGATACTAATTATGGTAGGTAACTGTAACTTCGTTACTAATTATGACAAGTCCCTGTAATTTCGATACAAATTATGGCAGGTAACTGTAACTTCGATACTAATTATGTCAGGTAACAATAACTTCGATACTAATTATGACAGGAAACTGTAACTTCGTTACTAATTATGACAAGTAACTGTAATTTCGATACAAATTATGACAGGTTACAGTAACTTCGTTACTAATTATGACAAGTAACTGTATTTTCGATACAAATTATGGCAGTTAACAGTACCTTCGATACTAATTATGACAGGTAACTGTAACTTCGATACTAATTATGACAAGGAACTGTAATTTCGATACAAATTATGGCAGGTAACTGTAACTTTGATACTAAACTCTAAGTTCGTTACTAATTATGACAAGTAACAGTAATTTTGATAAAAAATTATGGTAGGTAACTGTAACTTCAATACTAATTATGACAGGTAACAGTTACTTCGATACTAATTATGACAGGTAACTGTAACTTAGATACTAATTATGACAAGTAACTTTAATGTCGATACTAATTATGGTAGGTAACTGTAACTTCGTTACTAATTATGACAAGTCCCTGTAATTTCGATACAAATTATGGCAGGTAACTGTAACTTCGATACTAATTATGTCAGGTAACAATAACTTCGATACTAATTATGACAGGAAACTGTAACTTCGTTACTAATTATGACAAGTAACTGTAATTTCGATACAAATTATGACAGGTTACAGTAACTTCGTTACTAATTATGACAAGTAACTGTAATTTCGATACAAATTATGGCAGTTAACAGTACCTTCGATACTAATTATGACAGGTAACTGTAACTTCGATACTAATTATGACAAGGAACTGTAATTTCGATACAAATTATGGCAGGTAACTGTAACTTTGATACTAATTATGACATAATAGTAACATCGATACTAATTATGACAAGTAACTGTAACTTCGTTACTAATTATGACAAGTAACTCTAATTTTGATAAAAAAATATGGCTGGTAACTGTAACTTCGATACTAATTATGACAGGTAACAGTAACTTAGATCCTAATTATGACAGGTTACAGTAACTTCGTTACTAATTATGTCAAGTAACTGTAACTTCGATACTAATTATGACAAGTAAGTGTAATTTCGATACAATTTATGACAGGTTACCGTAACTTCGTTACTAATTATGACAAGTAACTGTAATTTCGATACAAATTATGGCAGGTAACTGTAACTTCGATACTAATTATATCAGGTATCAGTAACTTCGACACTAATAATGACAGGTTACTGTAACTTCGTTACTAATTACGTCAAGTAACTGTAACTTCGTTACTAATTATGACAATTAACTGTAATTTCGATACAAATTATGACAGGTAACAGTAACTTCGATACTAATTATGACAAGAAACTCTAAGTTCGTTACTAATTATGACAAGTAACAGTAATTTTGATAAAAAATTATGGTAGGTAACTGTAACTTCTATACTAATTATGACAGGTAACAGTTAATTCGATACTAATTACGACAGGTAACTGTAACTTAGATACTAATTATGACAAGTAACTTTAATGTCGATACTAATTATGGTAGGTAACTGTAACTTCGTTACTAATTATGACAAGTCCCTGTAATTTCGATACAAATTATGGCAGGTAACTGTAACTTCGATACTAATTATGTCAGGTAACAGTAACTTCGATACTAATTATGACAGGAAACTGTAACTTCGTTACTAATTATGACAAGTAACTGTAATTTCGATACAAATTATGACAGGTTACAGTAACTTCGTTACTAATTATGACAAGTAACTGTAATTTCGATACAAATTATGGCAGGTAACAGTACCTTCGATACTAATTATGACAGGTAACTGTAACTTCGATACTAATTATGACAAGGAACTGTAATTTCGATACAAATTATGGCAGGTAACTGTAACTTTGATACTAATTATGACAGGTAACAGTAACTTCGATACTTATTATGACAAGTAACTGTAATTTCGATACAAATTATGGCAGGTAACTGTAACTTCGATACTAATTATGACAGGTAACAGTAACTTCGATACTAATTATGGCAGGTAACTGTAACATCGTTACTAATTATGACAAGTAACTGTAATTTCGATACAAATTATGGCAGGTAACTGTAACTTCGATACTAATTACGACAGGTAACAGTAACTTCGATACTAATTATGGCAGGTAACTGTAACTTCGATACTTATTATGACAGGTAACAGTAACTTCGATACTAATCATGACAAGTAACTGTAACTTCGATACTGATTATGACACGTAACTGTAACTTCGTTACTAATTATGACAAGTAACTGTAATTTCGTTACAAATTATGGCAGGTAATTGTAATGTCGATACTTATTATGACAGGTAACAGTAACTTCGATACTAATTATGACAAATAACTGTAACTTCGATACTAATTATGACAAGTAACTGTAAATTCGATACTAATTATGACAGGTAACAGTAACTTCGATATTAATTATGACATGTAACAGTAACTTCAATACTAATTATGACAAGTAACTGTAATTTCGATACAAATTTTGGCAGGTAACTGTAACTTCGATACTAATTATGAAAGGCAACAGTAACTTCGATACTAATTTTGACAAGTAACTGTAACATCGATACTAATTATGACAGGTAACTGTAACTTCGTTACTAATTATGACAAGTAACTGTAATTTCGATACAAATTATGGCAGGTAACTGTAACTTCGATACTAATTATGACAGGTAACAGTAACTTCGATACTAATTATGGCAGGTAACTGTAACTTCGATACTTATTATGACAGGTAACAGTAACTTCGTTACTAATCATGACAAGTAACTGTAACTTCGATACTAATTATGACAAGTAACTGTAACTTCGTTACTAATTATGACACGTAACTGTAATTTCGTTACAAATTATGGCAGGTAATTGTAATGTCGATACTAATTATGACAGGTAACAGTAACTTCGATACTAATTATGACAAGTAACAGTAACTTCGATACTAATTATGACAAGTAACTGTATCTTCGATACTAATTATGACAGGTAACAGTAACTTCGATACTAATTATGACAAGTAACAGTAACTTCGATACTAATTATGACAGGTAACTGTAACTTCGTTACTAATTATAACAAGTAACTTTAATTTCGATACAAATTATGGCAGGTAACTGTAACTTCGATACTTATTATGACAAGAAACTCTAACTTCGTTTCTATTTATGACAAGTAACTGTAATTTTGATAAAAAATTATTGTAGGTAACTGTAACTTCAAAACTAATTAAGACAGGTAACAGTAACTTCGATACCAATTATGACAGGAAACTGTGACTTCGTTACTAATTATGACAAGTAACTGTAATTTCGATACAAATTATGACAGGTAACTGTAACTTCGTTACTAATTATGACAAGTAACAGTACCTTCGATACTAATTATGACAGGTAACTGTAACTTCGATACTAATAATGACAAGGAACTGTAATTTCGATACAAATTATGGCAGGTAACAGCAACTTCGTTACTAATTATGACAAGTAACTATAACTTCGATACAAATTATGACAGGTAACTGTAACTTCGATACTAATTATGACCAGAAACTCTAACTTCGTTACTAATTATGACAAGTAACTGTAATTTTGATAAAAAATTATTGTAGGTAACTGTAACTTCAATACTAATTATGACATAATAGTAACATCGATACTAATTATGACAAGTAACTGTAACTTCGTTACTAATTATGACAAGTAACTCTAATTTTGATAAAAATATATGGCTGGTAACTGTAACTTCGATACTAATTATGACAGGTAACAGTAACTTCGATCCTAATTATGACAGGTTACAGTAACTTCGTTACTAATTATGTCAAGTAACTGTAACTTCGATACTAATTATGACAAGTAACTGTTATTTCGATACAATTTATGACAGGTTACCGTAACTTCGTTACTAATTATGACAAGTAACTGTAATTTCGATACAAATTATGGCAGGTAACTGTAACTTCGATACTAATTATATCAGGTATCAGTAACTTCGACACTAATTATGACAGGTTACTGTAACTTCGTTACTAATTATGTCAAGTAACTGTAACTTCGTTACTAATTATGACAAGTAACTGTAATTTTGATAAAAAATTATTGTAGGTAACTGTAACTTCAAAACTAATTAAGACAGGTAACAGTAACTTCGATACCAATTATGACAGGAAACTGTGACTTCGTTACTAATTATGACAAGTAACTGTAATTTCGATACAAATTATGACAGGTAACTGTAACTTCAATACTAATTATGACAGGTAACAGTAACTTCGATACTAATTATGACAGGTAACTGTGAATTCGTTACTTATTATGACAAGTAACTTTAATTTCGATACTAATTATGGTAGGTAACTGTAACTTCGTTACTAATTATGACAAGTCCCTGTAATTTCGATACAAATTATGGCAGGTAACTGTAACTTCGATACTAATTATGTCAGGTAACAGTAACTTCGATACTAATTATGACAGGAAACTGTAACTTCGTTACTAATTATGACAAGTAACTGTAATTTCGATACAAATTATGACAGGTAATAGTAACTTCGATACTAATTATGACAAGTAACTATAACTTCGATAAAAATTATGACAGGTAACTGTAACTTCGATACTAATTATGACAAGAAACTCTAACTTCCTTACTAATTATGACAAGTAACTGTAATTTTGATAAAAAATTATTGTAGGTAACTGTAACTTCAATACTAATTATGACAGGTAACAGTAACTTCGATACTAATTATGACAGGTAACTGTAAATTCGTTACTTATTATGACAAGTAACTTTAATTTCGATACAAATTATGGCAGGTTACTATAACTTCGTTACTAATTATGACAAGTCCCTGTAATTTCGATACAAATTATGGCTGGTAACTGTAACTTCGATACTAATAATGACAGGTAACAGTAACTTCGATACTAATTATGACAGGAAACTGTAAGTTCGTTACGAATTATGACAAGTAACTGTAATTTCGATACAAATTATGACAGGTAACTGTAACTTCGTAACTAATTATGACAAGTAACTGTAATTGCGATACAAATTATGGCAGGTAACAGTACCTCCGATACTAATTATGACAGGTAACTGTAACTTCGATGCTTATTATGAAAAGGAACTGTAATTTCGATACAAATTATGGCAGGTAACTGTAACTTTCTATACTAATTATGACAGGTAACAGTAACTTCGATACTGATTATGACAAGTAACAATAACATCGAATCAAATTCTGACAGGTAACTGTAACTTCGATAATAATAATAATACAAGAAACTCTAACTTCGTTACTAATTATGACAAGTAACTGTAATTTTGATAAAAAATTATGGTAGGTAAATGTACCTTCAATACTAAGTATGACAGGTTACAGTAACTTCGATACTAATTATGACAGGTAACTGTAACTTCGTTACTAATTATGGCAAGTAACTTTGATTTCGATACTAATTATGGCAGGTAACTGTAACTTCGTTACTAATTATGACAAGTCCCTGTAATTTCGATACAAATTATGGCAGGTAACTGTAACTTCGTTACTAATTATGACAAGTAACTGTAATTGCGATACAAATTATGGCAGGTAACAGTACCTCCGATACTAATTATGACAGGTAACTGTAACTTCGATGCTAATTATGAAAAGGAACTGTAATTTCGATACAAATTATGGCAGGTAACTGTAACTTCGATACTAATTATGACAGGTAACAGTAACTTCGATACTGATTATGACAAGTAACAATAACATCGAATCAAATTCTGACAGGTAACTGTAACTTCGATAATAATTATGACAAGAAACTCTAACTTCGTTACTAATTATGACAAGTAACTGTAATTTTGATAAAAAATTATGGTAGGTAAATGTATCTTCAATACTAAGTATGACAGGTTACAGTAACTTCGATTCTAATTATGACAGGTAACTGTAACTTCGTTACTAATTATGGCAAGTAACTTTGATTTCGATACTAATTATGGCAGGTAACTGTAACTTCGATACTAATTTTGACAAGTAACTGTAACATCGATACTAATTATGACAGGTAACTGTAACTTCGTTACTAATTATGACAAGTAACTGTAATTTCGATACAAATTATGGCAGGTAACTGTAACTTCGATACTAATTATGACAGGTAACAGTAACTTCGATACTAATTATGGCAGGTAACTGTAACTTCGATACTAATTATGACAGGTAACAGTAACTTCGTTACTAATCATGACAAGTAACTGTAACTTCGATACTAATTATGACAGGTAACTGTAACTTCGTTACTAATTATGACACGTAACTGTAATTTCGTTACAAATTATGGCAGGTAATTGTAATGTCGATACTAATTATGACAGGTAACAGTAACTTCGATACTAATTAAGACAAGTAACAGTAACTTCGATACTAATTATGACAAGTAACTGTATCTTCGATACTAATTATGACAGGTAACAGTAACTTCGATACTAATTATGACAAGTAACAGTAACTTCGATACTAATTATGACAGGTAACTGTAACTTCGTTACTAATTATAACAAGTAACTTTAATTTCGATACAAATTATGGCAGGTAACTGTAACTTCGATACTAATTATGACAAGAAACTCTAACTTCGTTTCTATTTATGACAAGTAACTGTAATTTTGATAAAAATTACTGTAGGTAACTGTAACTTCAATACTAATTAAGACAGGTAACAGTAACTTCGATACCAATTATGACAGGAAACTGTGACTTCATTACTAATTATGACAAGTAACTGTAATTTCGATACAAATTATGACAGGTAACTGTAACTTCGTTACTAATTATGACAAGTAACAGTACCTTCGATACTAATTATGACAGGTAACTGTAACTTCGATACTAATAATGACAAGGAACTGTAATTTCGATACAAATTATGGCAGGTAACAGCAACTTCGTTACTAATTATGACAAGTAACTATAACTTCGATACAAATTATGACAGGTAACTGTAACTTCGATACTAATTATGACCAGAAACTCTAACTTCGTTACTAATTATGACAAGTAACTGTAATTTTGATAAAAAATTATTGTAGGTAACTGTAACTTCAATACTAATTATGACATAATAGTAACATCGATACTAATTATGACAAGTAACTGTAACTTCGTTACTAATTATGACAAGTAACTCAAATTTTGATAAAAATATATGGCTGGTAACTGTAACTTCGATACTAATTATGACAGGTAACAGTAACTTCGATCCTAATTATGACAGGTTACAGTAACTTCGTTACTAATTATGTCAAGTAACTGTAACTTCGATACTAATTATGACAAGTAACTGTAATTTCGATACAATTTATGACAGGTTACCGTAACTTCGTTACTAATTATGACAAGTAACTGTAATTTCGATACAAATTATGGCAGGTAACTGTAACTTCGATACTAATTATATCAGGTATCAGTAACTTCGACACTAATTATGACAGGTTACTGTAACTTCGTTACTAATTATGTCAAGTAACTGTAACTTCGTTACTAATTATGACAATTAACTGTAATTTCGATACAAATTATGACAGGTAACAGTAACTTCCATACTAATTATGACAAGAAACTCTAAGTTCGTTACTAATTATGACAAGTAACTGTAATTTTGATAAAAAATTATGGTAGCTAACTGTAACTTCAATACTAATTATGACAGGTAACAGTTACTTCGATACTAATTATGACAGGTAACTGTAACTTAGATACTAATTATGACAAGAAACTCTAACTTCCTTACTAATTATGACAAGTAACTGTAATTTTGATTAAAAAAAATTGTAGGTAACTGTAACTTCAATACTAATTATGACAGGTAACAGTAACTTCGATACTAATTATGACAGGTAACTGTGAATTCGTTACTTATTATGACAAGTAACTTTAATTTCGATACTAATTATGGTAGGTAACTGTAACTTCGTTACTAATTATGACAAGTCCCTGTAATTTCGATACAAATTATGGCAGGTAACTGTAACTTCGATACTAATTATGTCAGGTAACAGTAACTTCGACACTAATTATGACAGGAAACTGTAACTTCGTTACTAATTATGACAAGTAACTGTAATTTCGATACAAATTATGACAGGTAATAGTAACTTCGATACTAATTATGACAAGTAACTATAACTTCGATAAAAATTATGACAGGTAACTGTAACTTCGATACTAATTATGACAAGAAACTCTAACTTCCTTACTAATTATGACAAGTAACTGTAATTTTGATAAAAAATTATTGTAGGTAACTGTAACTTCAATACTAATTATGACAGGTAACAGTAACTTCGATACTAATTATGACAGGTAACTGTAAATTCGTTACTTATTATGACAAGTAACTTTAATTTCGATACAAATTATGGCAGGTTACTATAACTTCGTTACTAATTATGACAAGTCCCTGTAATTTCGATACAAATTATGGCAGGTAACTGTAACTTCGATACTAATAATGACAGGTAACAGTAACTTCGATACTAATTATGACAGGAAACTGTAACTTCGTTACGAATTATGACAAGTAACTGTAATTTCGATACAAATTATGACAGGTAACTGTAACTTCGTAACTAATTATGACAAGTAACTGTAATTGCGATACAAATTATGGCAGGTAACAGTACCTCCGATACTAATTATGACAGGTAACTGTAACTTCGATGCTAATTATGAAAAGGAACTGTAATTTCGATACAAATTATGGCAGGTAACTGTAATTTCGATACTAATTATGACAGGTAACAGTAACTTCGATACTGATTATGACAAGTAACAATAACAACGAATCAAATTCTGACAGGTAACTGTAACTTCGATAATAATTATGACAAGAAACTCTAACTTCGTTACTAATTATGACAAGTAACTGTAATTTTGATAAAAAATTATGGTAGGTAAATGTATCTTCAATACTAAGTATGACAGGTTACAGTAACTTCGATACTAATTATGACAGGTAACTGTAACTTCGTTACTAATTATGGCAAGTAACTTTGATTTCGATACTAATCATGGCAGGTAACTGTAACTTCGTTACTAATTATGACAAGTCCCTGTAATTTCGATACAAATTATGGCAGGTAAAGGTAACTTCGATACAAATTATGACAAGTAACTGTAACTTCGATACTAATTATGACAGGTAACTGTAACATCGTTAATCATTATGACAAGTAACTGTAATTTCGATACAAATTTTGGCAGGTAACTGTAACTTCGATACTAATTTTGACAGGAAACAGTAACTTCGATTCTAATTATGAAAAGAACTGTAACTTCGATACTAATTATGACAGGTAACTGTAACTTAGTTATTAATTATGACAAGTAACAGCAATTTCGATAGAAATTATGGCTGATAACTGTAACTTCGATACTTATTATGACAGGTAACAGTAACTTCGATACTAATTATGACAAGTAACAGTAACTTCGATACTAATTATGACAGGTAACTGTAACTTCGTTACTAATTATGACAAGCAACTGTAATTTTGACAAAAAATTATTGTAGGTAACTGTAACTTCAATACTAATTATGACATAATAGTAACATCGATACTAATTATGACAAGTAACTGTAACTTCGTTACTAATTGTGACAAGTAACTCTAATTTTGATAAAAAAATATGGCTGGTAACTGTAACTTCGATACTAATTATGACAGGTAACAGTAACTTCGATCCTAATTATGAAAGGTTACAGTAACTTCGTTACTAATTATGTCAAGTAACTGTAACTTCGATACTAATTATGACAAGTAACTGTAATTTCGATACAATTTATGACAGGTTACCGTAACTTCGTTACTAATTATGACAAGTAACTGTAATTTCAATACAAATTATGGCAGGTAACTGTAACTTCGATACTAATTATATCAGGTATCAGTAACTTCGACACTAATTATGACAGGTTACTGTAACTTCGTTACTAATTATGTCAAGTAACTGTAACTTCGTTACTAATTATGACAATTAACTGTAATTTCGATACAAATTATGACAGGTAACAGTAACTTCGATACTAATTATGACAAGAAACTCTAAGTTCGTTACTAATTATGACAAGTAACAGTAATTTTGTTAAAAAATTATGGTAGGTAACTGTAACTTCAATACTAATTATGACAGGTAACAGTTACTTCGATACTAATTATGACAGGTAACTGTAACTTAGATACTAATTATGACAAGTAACTTTAATTTCGATACTAATTATGGTAGGTAACTGTAACTTCGTTACTAATTATGACAAGTCCCTGTAATTTCGATACAAATTATGGCAGGTAACAGTAACTTCGATACTAATTATGGCAGGTAACTGTAACTTCGATACTTATTATGACAGGTAACAGTAACTTCGATACTAATCATGACAAGTAACTGTAATTTCGATACAAATTATGGCAGGTAACTGTAACTTCGATACTAATTATGACAGGTAACAGTAACTTCGATACTAATTATGGCAGGTAACTGTAACTTCGATACTTATTATGACAGGTAACAGTAACTTCGATACTAATCATGACAAGTAACTGTAACTTCGATACTGATTATGACAGGTAACTGTAACTTCGTTACTAATTATGACAAGTAACTGTAATTTCGTTACAAATTATGGCAGGTAATTGTAATGTCGATACTTATTATGACAGGTAACAGTAACTTCGATACTATTTATGACAAATAACTGTAACTTCGATACTAATTATGACAAGTAACTGTAACTTCGATACTAATTATGACAGGTAACAGTAACTTCGATATTAATTATGACATGTAACAGTAACTTCGATACTAATTATGACAAGTAACTGTAATTTCGATACAAATTTTGGCAGGTAACTGTAACTTCGATACTAATTATGACAGGTAACAGTAACTTCGATACTAATTTTGACAAGTAACTGTAACATCGATACTAATTAAGACAGGTAACTGTAACTTCGTTACTAATTATGACAAGTAACTGTAATTTCGATACAAATTATGGCAGGTAACTGTAACTTCGATACTAATTATGACAGGTAACAGTAACTTCGATACTAATTATGGCAGGTAACTGTAACTTCGATACTAATTATGACAGGTTACAGTAACTTCGTTACTAATTATGTCAAGTAACTGTAACTTCGATACTAATTATGACAAGTAACTATAACTTCGATACAAATTATGACAGGTAACTGTAACTTCGATACTAATTATGACCAGAAACTCTAACTTCGTTACTAATTATGACAAGTAACTGTAATTTTGATAAAAAATTATTGTAGGTAACTGTAACTTCAATACTAATTATGACATAATAGTAACATCGATACTAATTATGACAAGTAACTGTAACTTCGTTACTAATTATGACAAGTAACTCAAATTTTGATAAAAATATATGGCTGGTAACTGTAACTTCGATACTAATTATGACAGGTAACAGTAACTTCGATCCTAATTATGACAGGTTACAGTAACTTCGTTACTAATTATGTCAAGTAACTGTAACTTCGATACTAATTATGACAAGTAACTGTAATTTCGATACAATTTATGACAGGTTACCGTAACTTCGTTACTAATTATGACAAGTAACTGTAATTTCGATACAAATTATGGCAGGTAACTGTAACTTCGATACTAATTATATCAGGTATCAGTAACTTCGACACTAATTATGACAGGTTACTGTAACTTCGTTACTAATTATGTCAAGTAACTGTAACTTCGTTACTAATTATGACAATTAACTGTAATTTCGATACAAATTATGACAGGTAACAGTAACTTCCATACTAATTATGACAAGAAACTCTAAGTTCGTTACTAATTATGACAAGTAACTGTAATTTTGATAAAAAATTATGGTAGCTAACTGTAACTTCAATACTAATTATGACAGGTAACAGTTACTTCGATACTAATTATGACAGGTAACTGTAACTTAGATACTAATTATGACAAGAAACTCTAACTTCCTTACTAATTATGACAAGTAACTGTAATTTTGATTAAAAAAAATTGTAGGTAACTGTAACTTCAATACTAATTATGACAGGTAACAGTAACTTCGATACTAATTATGACAGGTAACTGTGAATTCGTTACTTATTATGACAAGTAACTTTAATTTCGATACTAATTATGGTAGGTAACTGTAACTTCGTTACTAATTATGACAAGTCCCTGTAATTTCGATACAAATTATGGCAGGTAACTGTAACTTCGATACTAATTATGTCAGGTAACAGTAACTTCGACACTAATTATGACAGGAAACTGTAACTTCGTTACTAATTATGACAAGTAACTGTAATTTCGATACAAATTATGACAGGTAATAGTAACTTCGATACTAATTATGACAAGTAACTATAACTTCGATAAAAATTATGACAGGTAACTGTAACTTCGATACTAATTATGACAAGAAACTCTAACTTCCTTACTAATTATGACAAGTAACTGTAATTTTGATAAAAAATTATTGTAGGTAACTGTAACTTCAATACTAATTATGACAGGTAACAGTAACTTCGATACTAATTATGACAGGTAACTGTAAATTCGTTACTTATTATGACAAGTAACTTTAATTTCGATACAAATTATGGCAGGTTACTATAACTTCGTTACTAATTATGACAAGTCCCTGTAATTTCGATACAAATTATGGCAGGTAACTGTAACTTCGATACTAATAATGACAGGTAACAGTAACTTCGATACTAATTATGACAGGAAACTGTAACTTCGTTACGAATTATGACAAGTAACTGTAATTTCGATACAAATTATGACAGGTAACTGTAACTTCGTAACTAATTATGACAAGTAACTGTAATTGCGATACAAATTATGGCAGGTAACAGTACCTCCGATACTAATTATGACAGGTAACTGTAACTTCGATGCTAATTATGAAAAGGAACTGTAATTTCGATACAAATTATGGCAGGTAACTGTAATTTCGATACTAATTATGACAGGTAACAGTAACTTCGATACTGATTATGACAAGTAACAATAACAACGAATCAAATTCTGACAGGTAACTGTAACTTCGATAATAATTATGACAAGAAACTCTAACTTCGTTACTAATTATGACAAGTAACTGTAATTTTGATAAAAAATTATGGTAGGTAAATGTATCTTCAATACTAAGTATGACAGGTTACAGTAACTTCGATACTAATTATGACAGGTAACTGTAACTTCGTTACTAATTATGGCAAGTAACTTTGATTTCGATACTAATCATGGCAGGTAACTGTAACTTCGTTACTAATTATGACAAGTCCCTGTAATTTCGATACAAATTATGGCAGGTAACGGTAACTTCGATACAAATTATGACAAGTAACTGTAACTTCGATACTAATTATGACAGGTAACTGTAACATCGTTAATCATTATGACAAGTAACTGTAATTTCGATACAAATTTTGGCAGGTAACTGTAACTTCGATACTAATTTTGACAGGAAACAGTAACTTCGATTCTAATTATGAAAAGAACTGTAACTTCGATACTAATTATGACAGGTAACTGTAACTTAGTTATTAATTATGACAAGTAACAGCAATTTCGATAGAAATTATGGCTGATAACTGTAACTTCGATACTTATTATGACAGGTAACAGTAACTTCGATACTAATTATGACAAGTAACAGTAACTTCGATACTAATTATGACAGGTAACTGTAACTTCGTTACTAATTATGACAAGCAACTGTAATTTTGACAAAAAATTATTGTAGGTAACTGTAACTTCAATACTAATTATGACATAATAGTAACATCGATACTAATTATGACAAGTAACTGTAACTTCGTTACTAATTGTGACAAGTAACTCTAATTTTGATAAAAAAATATGGCTGGTAACTGTAACTTCGATACTAATTATGACAGGTAACAGTAACTTCGATCCTAATTATGAAAGGTTACAGTAACTTCGTTACTAATTATGTCAAGTAACTGTAACTTCGATACTAATTATGACAAGTAACTGTAATTTCGATACAATTTATGACAGGTTACCGTAACTTCGTTACTAATTATGACAAGTAACTGTAATTTCAATACAAATTATGGCAGGTAACTGTAACTTCGATACTAATTATATCAGGTATCAGTAACTTCGACACTAATTATGACAGGTTACTGTAACTTCGTTACTAATTATGTCAAGTAACTGTAACTTCGTTACTAATTATGACAATTAACTGTAATTTCGATACAAATTATGACAGGTAACAGTAACTTCGATACTAATTATGACAAGAAACTCTAAGTTCGTTACTAATTATGACAAGTAACAGTAATTTTGTTAAAAAATTATGGTAGGTAACTGTAACTTCAATACTAATTATGACAGGTAACAGTTACTTCGATACTAATTATGACAGGTAACTGTAACTTAGATACTAATTATGACAAGTAACTTTAATTTCGATACTAATTATGGTAGGTAACTGTAACTTCGTTACTAATTATGACAAGTCCCTGTAATTTCGATACAAATTATGGCAGGTAACAGTAACTTCGATACTAATTATGGCAGGTAACTGTAACTTCGATACTTATTATGACAGGTAACAGTAACTTCGATACTAATCATGACAAGTAACTGTAATTTCGATACAAATTATGGCAGGTAACTGTAACTTCGATACTAATTATGACAGGTAACAGTAACTTCGATACTAATTATGGCAGGTAACTGTAACTTCGATACTTATTATGACAGGTAACAGTAACTTCGATACTAATCATGACAAGTAACTGTAACTTCGATACTGATTATGACAGGTAACTGTAACTTCGTTACTAATTATGACAAGTAACTGTAATTTCGTTACAAATTATGGCAGGTAATTGTAATGTCGATACTTATTATGACAGGTAACAGTAACTTCGATACTATTTATGACAAATAACTGTAACTTCGATACTAATTATGACAAGTAACTGTAACTTCGATACTAATTATGACAGGTAACAGTAACTTCGATATTAATTATGACATGTAACAGTAACTTCGATACTAATTATGACAAGTAACTGTAATTTCGATACAAATTTTGGCAGGTAACTGTAACTTCGATACTAATTATGACAGGTAACAGTAACTTCGATACTAATTTTGACAAGTAACTGTAACATCGATACTAATTAAGACAGGTAACTGTAACTTCGTTACTAATTATGACAAGTAACTGTAATTTCGATACAAATTATGGCAGGTAACTGTAACTTCGATACTAATTATGACAGGTAACAGTAACTTCGATACTAATTATGGCAGGTAACTGTAACTTCGATACTAATTATGACAGGTAACAGTAACTTCGTTACTAATCATGACAAGTAACTGTAACTTCGATACTAATTATGACAGGTAACTGTAACTTCGTTACTAATTATAACAAGTAACTTTAATTTCGATACAAATTATGGCAGGTAACTGTAACTTCGATACTAATTATGACTAGAAACTCTAACTTCGTTTCTATTTATGACAAGTAACTGTAATTTTGATAAAAAATTATTGTAGGTAACTGTAACTTCAATACTAATTAAGACAGGTAACAGTAACTTCGATACCAATTATGACAGGAAACTGTGACTTCGTTACTAATTATGACAAGTAACTGTAATTTCGATACAAATTATGACAGGTAACTGTAACTTCGTTACTAATTATGACAAGTAACAGTACCTTCGATACTAATTATGACAGGTAACTGTAACTTCGATACTAAAAATGACAAGGAACTGTAATTTCGATACAAATTATGGCAGGTAACAGCAACTTCGTTACTAATTATGACAAGTAACTATAACTTCGATACAAATTATGACAGGTAACTGTAACTTCGATACTAATTATGACCAGAAACTCTAACTTCGTTACTAATTATGACAAGTAACTGTAATTTTGATAAAAAATTATTGTAGGTAACTGTAACTTCAATACTAATTATGACATAATAGTAACATCGATACTAATTATGACAAGTAACTGTAACTTCGTTACTAATTATGACAAGTAACTCTAATTTTGATAAAAATATATGGCTGGTAACTGTAACTTCGATACTAATTATGACAGGTAACAGTAACTTCGATCCTAATTATGACAGGTTACAGTAACTTCGTTACTAATTATGTCAAGTAACTGTAACTTCGATACTAATTATGACAAGTAACTGTAATTTCGATACTATTTATGACAGGTTACCGTAACTTCGTTACTAATTATGACAAGTAACTGTAATTTCGATACAAATTATGGCAGGAAACTGTAACTTCGATACTAATTATATCAGGTATCAGTAACTTCGACACTAATTATGACAGGTTACTGTAACTTCGTTACTAATTATGTCAAGTAACTGTAACTTCGTTACTAATTATGACAATTAACTGTAATTTTGATACAAATTATGACAGGTAACAGTAACTTCCATACTAATTATGACAAGAAACTCTAAGTTCGTTACTAAATATGACAAGTAACTGTAATTTTGATAAAAATTATGGTAGCTAACTGTAACTTCTATACTAATTGTGACAGGTAACAGTAACTTCGATACTAATTATGACAGGTAACTGTGAATTCGTTACTTATTATGACAAGTAACTTTAATTTCGATACTAATTATGGTAGGTAACTGTAACTTCGTTACTAATTATGACAAGTCCCTGTAATTTCGATACAAATTATGGCAGGTAACTGTAACTTCGATACTAATTATGTCAGGTAACAGTAACTTCGATACTAATTATGACAGGAAACTGTAACTTCGTTACTAATTATGACAAGTAACTGTAATTTCGATACAAATTATGACAGGTAATAGTAACTTCGATACTAATTATGACAAGTAACTATAACTTCGATAAAAAATATGACAGGTAACTGTAACTTCGATACTAATTATGACAAGAAACTCTAACTTCCTTACTAATTATGACAAGTAACTGTAATTTTGATAAAAAATTATTGTAGGTAACTGTAACTTCAATACTAATTATAACAGGTAACAGTAACTTCGATACTAATTATGACAGGTAACTGTAAATTCGTTACTTATTATGACAAGTAACTTTAATTTCGATACTAATTATGGCAGGTTACTATAACTTCGTTACTAATTATGACAAGTCCCTGTAATTTCGATACAAATTATGGCAGGTAACTGTAACTTCGATACTAATAATGACAGGTAACAGTAACTTCGATACTAATTATGACAGGAAACTGTAAGTTCGTTACGAATTATGACAAGTAACTGTAATTTCGATACAAATTATGACAGGTAACTGTAACTTCGTAACTAATTATGACAAGTAACTGTAATTGCGATACAAATTATGGCAGGTAACAGTACCTCCGATACTAATTATGACAGGTAACTGTAACTTCGATGCTAATTATGAAAAGGAACTGTAATTTCGATACAAATTATGGCAGGTAACTGTAACTTCGATACTAATTATGAAAGGTAACAGTAACTTCGATACTGATTATGACAAGTAACAATAACATCGAATCAAATTCTGACAGGTAACTGTAACTTCGATAATAATTATGACAAGAAACTCTAACTTCGTTACTAATTATGACAAGTAACTGTAATTTTGATAAAAAATTATGGTAGGTAAATGTATCTTCAATACTAAGTATGACAGGTTACAGTAACTTCGATACTAATTATGACAGGTAACTGTAACTTCGTTACTAATTATGGCAAGTAACTTTGATTTCGATACTAATTATGGCAGGTAACTGTATCTTCGTTACTAATTATGACAAGTCCCTGTAATTTCGATACAAATTATGGCAGGTAACGGTAACTTCGATACAAATTATGACAAGTAACTGTAACTTCGATACTAATTATGACAGGTAACTGTAACATCGTTAATCATTATGACAAGTAACTGTAATTTCGATACAAATTTTGGCAGGTAACTGTAACTTCGATACTAATTTTGACAGGAAACAGTAACTTCGATTCTAATTATGAAAAGAACTGTAACTTCGATACTAATTATGACAGGTAACTGGAACTTCGTTATTAATTATGACAAGTAACAGCAATTTCGATACAAATTATGGCTGATAACTGTCACTTCGATACTTATTATGACAGGTAACAGTAACTTCGATACTAATTATGACAAGTAACCGTAACTTCGATACTAATTATGACAGGTAACTGTAACTTCGTTACTAATTATGACAAGCAACTGTAATTTTGATAAAAAATTATTGTAGGTAACTGTAACTTCAATACTAATTATGACATAATAGTAATATCGATACTAATTATGACAAGTAACTCTAATTTTGATAAAAAAAATATGGCTGGTAACTGTAACTTCGATACTAATTATGACAGGTAACAGTAACTTCGATCCTAATTATGACAGGTTACAGTAACTTCGTTACTAATTATGTCAAGTAACTGTAACTTCGATACTAATTAAGACAAGTAACTGTAATTTCGATACAATTTATGACAGGTTACCGTAACTTCGTTACTAATTATGACAAGTAACTGTAATTTCGATACAAATTATGGCAGGTAACTGTAACTTCGATACTAATTATATCAGGTATCAGTAACTTCGACACTAATTATGACAGGTTACTGTAACTTCGTTACTAATTATGTCAAGTAACTGTAACTTCGTTACTAATTATGACAATTAACTGTAATTTCGATACAAATTATGACAGGTAACAGTAACTTCGATACTAATTATGACAAGAAACTCTAAGTTCGTTACTAATTATGACAAGTAACAGTAATTTTGATAAAAAATTATGGTAGGTAACTGTAACTTCAATACTAATTATGACAGGTAACAGTTACTTCGATACTAATTATGACAGGTAACTGTAAATTAGATACTAATTATGACAAGTAACTTTAATTTCGATACTAATTATGGTAGGTAACTGTAACTTCGTTACTAATTATGACAAGTCCCTGTAATTTCGATACAAATTATGGCAGGTAACAGTAACTTCGATACGAATTATGGCAGGTAACTGTAACTTCGATACTTATTATGACAGGTAACAGTAACTTCGATACTAATCATGACAAGTAACTGTAACTTCGATACTGATTATGACAGGTAACTGTAACTTCGTTACTAATTATGACAAGTAACTGTAATTTCGTTACAAATTATGGCAGGTAATTGTAATGTCGATACTTATTATGACAGGTAACAGTAACTGCGATACTAATTATGACAAATAACTGTAACTTCGATACTAATTATGACAAGTAACAGTAACTTCGATACTAATTATGACAGGTAACAGTAACTTCGATATTAATTATGACACGTAACGCTAACTTCGATACTAATTATGACAAGTAACTGTAATTTCGATACAAATATTGGCAGGTAACTGTAATTTCGATACAAATATTGGCAGGTAACTGTAACTTCGATACTAATTATGACAGGTAACAGTAACTTCGATACTAATTATGACAAATAACTGTAACTTCGATACTAATTATGACAAGTAACTGTAACTTCGGTACTAATTATGACAGGTAACAGTAACTTCGATATTAATTATGACATGTAACAGTAACTTCGATACTAATTATGACAAGTAACTGTAATTTCGATACAAATTTTGGCAGGTAACTGTAACTTCGATACTAATTATGACAGGTAACTGTAACTTCGATACTTATTATGACAGGTAACAGTAACTTCGATACTAATCATGACAAGTAACTGTAACTTCGATACTGATTTTGACAGGTAACTGTAACTTCGTTACTAATTACCACAAGTAACTGTAATTTCGTTACAAATTATGGCAGGTAATTGTAATGTCGATACTTATTATGACAGGTAACAGTAACTTCGATACTAATTTTGACAAGTAACTGTAACATCGATACTAATTATGGCAGGTAACTGTAACTTCGTTACTAATTATGACAAGTAACTGTAATTTCGATACAAATTATGGCAGGTAACTGTAATTTCGATACTAATTATGACAGGTAACAGTAACTTCGATACTAATTATGGCAGGTAACTGTAACTTCGATACTTATTATGACAGGTAACAGTAACTTCGATACTAATCATGACAAGTAACTGTAACTTCGATACTGATTATGACAGGTAACTGTAACTTCGTTACTAATTATGACAAGTAACTGTAATTTTGATAAAAAATTATTGTAGGTAACTGTAACTTCAATACTAATTATAACAGGTAACAGTAACTTCGATACTAATTATGACAGGTAACTGTAAATTCGTTACTTATTATGACAAGTAACTTTAATTTCGAAACTAATTATGGCAGGTTACTATAACTTCGTTACTAATTATGACAAGTCCCTGTAATTTCGATACAAATTATGGCAGGTAACTGTAACTTCGATACTAATAATGACAGGTAACAGTAACTTCGATACTAATTATGACAGGAAACTGTAAGTTCGTTACGAATTATGACAAGTAACTGTAATTTCGATACAAATTATGACAGGTAACTGTAACTTCGTAACTAATTATGACAAGTAACTGTAATTGCGATACAAATTATGGCAGGTAACAGTACCTCCGATACTAATTATGACAGGTAACTGTAACTTCGATGCTAATTATGAAAAGGAACTGTAATTTCGATACAAATTATGGCAGGTAACTGTAACTTCGATACTAATTATGAAAGGTAACAGTAACTTCGATACTGATTATGACAAGTAACAATAACATCGAATCAAATTCTGACAGGTAACTGTAACTTCGATAATAATTATGACAAGAAACTCTAACTTCGTTACTAATTATGACAAGTAACTGTAATTTTGATAAAAAATTATGGTAGGTAAATGTATCTTCAATACTAAGTATGACAGGTTACAGTAACTTCGATACTAATTATGACAGGTAACTGTAACTTCGTTACTAATTATGGCAAGTAACTTTGATTTCGATACTAATTATGGCAGGTAACTGTAACTTCGTTACTAATTATGACAAGTCCCTGTAATTTCGATACAAATTATGGCAGGTAACGGTAACTTCGATACAAATTATGACAAGTAACTGTAACTTCGATACTAATTATGACAGGTAACTGTAACATCGTTAATCATTATGACAAGTAACTGTAATTTCGATACAAATTTTGGCAGGTAACTGTAACTTCGATACTAATTTTGACAGGAAACAGTAACTTCGATTCTAATTATGAAAAGAACTGTAACTTCGATACTAATTATGACAGGTAACTGTAACTTCGTTATTAATTATGACAAGTAACAGCAATTTCGATACAAATTATGGCTGATAACTGTAACTTCGATACTTATTATGACAGGTAACAGTAACTTCGATACTAATTATGACAAGTAACCGTAACTTCGATACTAATTATGACAGGTAACTGTAACTTCGTTACTAATTATGACAAGCAACTGTAATTTTGATAAAAAATTATTGTAGGTAACTGTAACTTCAATACTAATTATGACATAATAGTAATATCGATACTAATTATGACAAGTAACTCTAATTTTGATAAAAAAAATATGGCTGGTAACTGTAACTTCGATACTAATTATGACAGGTAACAGTAACTTCGATCCTAATTATGACAGGTTACAGTAACTTCGTTACTAATTATGTCAAGTAACTGTAACTTCGATACTAATTATGACAAGTAACTGTAATTTCGATACAATTTATGACAGGTTACCGTAACTTCGTTACTAATTATGACAAGTAACTGTAATTTCGATACAAATTATGGCAGGTAACTGTAACTTCGATACTAATTATATCAGGTATCAGTAACTTCGACACTAATTATGACAGGTTACTGTAACTTCGTTACTAATTATGTCAAGTAACTGTAACTTCGTTACTAATTATGACAATTAACTGTAATTTCGATACAAATTATGACAGGTAACAGTAACTTCGATACTAATTATGACAAGAAACTCTAAGTTCGTTACTAATTATGACAAGTAACAGTAATTTTGATAAAAAATTATGGTAGGTAACTGTAACTTCAATACTAATTATGACAGGTAACAGTTACTTCGATACTAATTATGACAAGTAACTGTAACATCGATACTAATTATGGCAGGTAACTGTAACTTCGTTACTAATTATGACAAGTCCCTGTAATTTCGATACAAATTATGACAGGTAACAGTAACTTCGATACTAATTATGGCAGGTAACTGTAACTTCGATACTTATTATGACAGGTAACAGTAACTTCGATACTAATCATGACAAGTAACTGTAACTTCGATACTGATTATGACAGGTAACTGTAACTTCGTTACTAATTATGACAAGTAACTGTAATTTCGTTACAAATTATGGCAGGTAATTGTAATGTCGATACTTATTATGACAGGTAACAGTAACTGCGATACTAATTATGACAAATAACTGTAACTTCGATACTAATTATGACAAGTAACAGTAACTTCGATACTAATTATGACAGGTAACAGTAACTTCGATATTAATTATGACACGTAACGCTAACTTCGATACTAATTATGACAATTAACTGTAATTTCGATACAAATATTGGCAGGTAACTGTAATTTCGATACAAATATTGGCAGGTAACTGTAACTTCGATACTAATTATGACAGGTAACAGTAACTTCGATACTAATTATGACAAATAACTGTAACTTCGATACTAATTATGACAAGTAACTGTAACTTCGATACTAATTATGACAGGTAACAGTAACTTCGATATTAATTATGACATGTAACAGTAACTTCGATACTAATTATGACAAGTAACAGTAATTTCGATACAAATTTTGGCAGGTAACTGTAACTTCGATACTAATTATGACAGGTAACTGTAACTTCGATACTTATTATGACAGGTAACAGTAACTTCGATACTAATCATGACAAGTAACTGTAACTTCGATACTGATTATGACAGGTAACTGTAACTTCGTTACTAATTATGACAAGTAACTGTAACATAGATACTAATTATGGCAGGTAACTGTAATTTCGATACTAATTATGACAGGTAACAGTAACTTCGATACTAATTATGGCAGGTAACTGTAACTTCGATACTTATTATGACAGGTAACAGTAACTTCGATACTAATCATGACAAGTAACTGTAACTTCGATACTGATTATGACAGGTAACTGTAACTTCGTTACTAATTATGACAAGTAACTGTAATTTCGTTACAAATTATGGCAGGTAATTGTAATGTCGATACTTATTATGACAGGTAACAGTAACTTCGATACTAATTTTGACAAGTAACTGTAACATCGATACTAATTATGGCAGGTAACTGTAACTTCGTTACTAATTATGACAAGTAACTGTAACTTCGATACTGATTATGACAGGTAACTGTAACTTCGTTACTAATTATGACAAGTAACTGTAACATAGATACTAATTATGGCAGGTAACTGTAATTTCGATACTAATTATGACAGGTAACAGTAACTTCGATACTAATTATGGCAGGTAACTGTAACTTCGATACTTATTATGACAGGTAACAGTAACTTCGATACTAATCATGACAAGTAACTGTAACTTCGATACTGATTATGACAGGTAACTGTAACTTCGTTACTAATTATGACAAGTAACTGTAATTTCGTTACAAATTATGGCAGGTAATTGTAATGTCGATACTTATTATGACAGGTAACAGTAACTTCGATACTAATTATGACAAATAACTGTAACTTCGATACTAATTATGAAAAGTAACTGTAACTTCGATACTAATTATGACAGGTAACAGTAACTTCGATATTAATTATGACATGTAACAGTAACTTCGATACTAATTATGACAAGTAACTGTAATTTCGATACAAATTTTGGCAGGTAACTGTAACTTCGATACTAATTATGACAGGTAACAGTAACTTCGATACTAATTTTGACAAGTAACTGTAACATCGATACTAATTATGACAGGTAACTGTAACTTCGTTACTAATTATGACAAGTAACTGTAATTTCGATACAAATTATGGCAGGTAAATGTAACTTCGATAATAATTATGACAGGTAACAGTAACTTCGATACTAATTATGGCAGGTAACTGTAACTTCGATACTAATTATGACAGGTAACAGTAACTTCGTTACTAATCATGACAAGTAACTGTAACTTCGATACTAATTATGACAGGTAACTGTAACTTCGTTACTAATTATGACACGTAACTGTAATTTCGTTACAAATTATGGCAGGTAATTGTAATGTCTATACTAATTATGACAGGTAACAGTAACTTCGATACTAATTATGACAAGTAACAGTAACTTCGATACTAGTTATGACAAGTAACTGTATCTTCGATACTAATTATGACAGGTAACAGTAACTTCGATACTAATTATGACAAGTAACAGTAACTTCGATACTAATTATGACAGGTAACTGTAACTTCGTTACTAATTATAACAAGAAACTCTAACTTCGTTTCTATTTATGACAAGTAACTGTAATTTTGATAAAAAATTATTGTAGGTAACTGTAACTTCAATACTAATTAAGACAGGTAACAGTAACTTCGATAACAATTATGACAGGAAACTGTGACTTCGTTACTAATTATGACAAGTAACTGTAATTTCGATACAAATTATGACAGGTAACTGTAACTTCGTTACTAATTATGACAAGTAACAGTACCTTAGATACTAATTATGACAGGTAACTGTAACTTCGATACTAATAATGACAAGGAACTGTAATTTCGATACAAATTATGGCAGGTAACAGCAACTTCGTTACTAATTATGACAAGTAACTATAACTTCGATACAAATTATGACAGGTAACTGTAACTTCGATACTAATTATGACCAGAAACTCTAACTTCGTTACTAATTATGACAAGTAACTCTAATTTTGATACAATTTATGACAGGTTACCGTAACTTCGTTACTAATTATGACAAGTAACTGTAATTTCGATACAAATTATGGCAGGTAACTGTAACTTCAATACTAATTATGACATAATAGTAACATCGATACTAATTATGACAAGTAACTGTAACTTCGTTACTAATTATGACAAGTAACTCTAATTTTGATATAATTTATGACAGGTTACCGTAACTTCGTTACTAATTATGACAAGTAACTGTAATTTCGATACTAATTATGACAAGTAACTGTAATTTCGATACAATTTATGACAGGTTACCGTAACTTCGTTACTAATTATGACAAGTAACTGTAATTTCGATACAAATTATGGCAGGTAACTGTAACTTCGATACTAATTATATCAGGTATCAGTAACTTCGACACTAATTATGACAGGTTACTGTATCTTCGTTACTAATTATGTCAAGTAACTGTAACTTCGTTACTAATTATGACAATTAACTGTAATTTCGATACAAATTATGACAGGTAACAGTAACTTCCATACTAATTATGACAAGAAACTCTAAGTTCGTTACTAATTATGACAAGTAACTGTAATTTTGATAAAAAATTATGGTAGCTAACTGTAACTTCAATACTAATTATGACAGGTAACAGTTACTTCGATACTAATTATGACAGGTAACTGTAACTTAGATACTAATTATGACAAGAAACTCTAACTTCCTTACTAATTATGACAAGTAACTGTAATTTTGATAAAAAATTATTGTAGGTAACTGTAACTTCAATACTAATTATGACAGGTAACAGTAACTTTGATACTAATTATGACAGGTAACTGTGAATTCGTTACTTATTATGACAAGTAACTTTAATTTCGATACTAATTATGGTAGGTAACTGTAACTTCGTTACTAATTATGACAAGTCCCTGTAATTTCGATACAAATTATGGCAGGTAACTGTAACTTCGATACTAATTATGTCAGGTAACAGTAACTACGATACTAATTATGACAGGAAACTGTAACTTCGTTACTAATTATGACAAGTAACTGTAATTTCGATACAAATTATGACAGGTAATAGTAACTTCGATACTAATTATGACAAGTAACTATAACTTCGATAAAAATTATGACAGGTAACTGTAACTTCGATACTAATTATGACAAGAAACTCTAACTTCCTTACTAATTATGACAAGTAACTGTAATTTTGATAAAAAATTATTGTAGGTAACTGTAACTTCAATACTAATTATGACAGGTAACAGTAACTTCGATACTAATTATGACAGGTAACTGTAAATTCGTTACTTATTATGACAAGTAACTTTAATTTCGATACTAATTATGGCAGGCTACTATAACTTCGTTACTAATTATGACAAGTCCCTGTAATTTCGATACAAATTATGGCAGGTAACTGTAACTTCGATACTAATAATGACAGGTAACAGTAACTTCGATACTAATTATGACAGGAAACTGTAAGTTCGTTACGAATTATGACAAGTAACTGTAATTTCGATACAAATTATGACAGGTAACTGTAACATCGTAACTAATTATGACAAGTAACTGTAATTGCGATACAAATTATGGCAGGTAACAGTACCTCCGATACTAATTATGACAGGTAACTGTAACTTCGATGCTAATTATGAAAAGGAACTGTAATTTCGATACAAATTATGGCAGGTAACTGTAACTTCGATACTAATTATGACAGGTAACAGTAACTTCGATACTGATTATGACAAGTAACAATAACATCGAATCAAATTCTGACAGGTAACTGTAACTTCGATAATAATTATGACAAGAAACTCTAACTTCGTTACTAATTATGACAAGTAACTGTAATTTTGATAAAAAATTATGGTAGGTAAATGTATCTTCAATACTAAGTGTGACAGGTTACAGTATCTTCGTTACTAATTATGACAGGTAACTGTAACTTCGTTACTAATTATGGCAAGTAACTTTGATTTCGATACTAATTATGGCAGGTAACTGTAACTTCGTTACTAATTATGACAAGTCCCTGTAATTTCGATAAAAAATTATGGCAGGTAACGGTAACTTCGATACAAATTATGACAAGTAACTGTAACTTCGATACTAATTATGACAGGTAACTGTAACATCGTTAATCATTATGACAAGTAACTGTAATTTCGATACAAATTTTGGCAGGTAACTGTATCTTCGATACTAATTTTGACAGGAAACAGTACCTTCGATTCTAATTATGAAAAGAACTGTAACTTCGATACTAATTATGACAGGTAACTGTAACTTCGTTATTAATTATGACAAGTAACAGCAATTTCGATACAAATTATGGCTGATAACTGTAACTTCGATACTTATTATGACAGGTAACAGTAACTTCGATACTAATTATGACAAGTAACAGTAACTTCGATACTAATTATGACAGGTAACTGTAACTTCGTTTCTAATTATGACAAGCAACTGTAATTTTGATAAAAAATTATTGTAGGTAACTGTAAATTCAATACTAATTATGACATAATAGTAACATCGATACTAATTATGACAAGTAACTGTAACTTCGTTACTAATTATGACAAGTAACTCTAATTTTGATAAAAAAAATATGGCTGGTAACTGTAACTTCGATACTAATTATGACAGGTAACAGTAACTTCGATCCTAATTATGACAGGTTACAGTAACTTCGTTACTAATTATGTCAAGTAACTGTAACTTCGATACTAATTATGACAAGTAACTGTAATTTCGATACAATTTATGACAGGTTACCGTAACTTCGTTACTAATTATGACAAGTAACTGTAATTTCGATACAAATTATGGCAGGTAACTGTAACTTCGATACTAATTATATCAGGTATCAGTAACTTCGACACTAATTATGACAGGTTACTGTAACTTCGTTACTAATTATGTCAAGTAACTGTAACTTCGTTACTAATTATGACAATTAACTGTAATTTCGATACAAATTAGGACAGGTAACAGTAACTTCGATACTAATTATGACAAGAAACTCTAAGTTCGTTACTAATTATGACAAGTAACAGTAATTTTGATAAAAAATTATGGTAGGTAACTGTAACTTCAATACTAATTATGACAGGTAACAGTTACTTCGATACTAATTATGACAGGTAACTGTAACTTAGATACTAATTATGACAAGTAACTTTAATTTCGATACTAATTATGCTAGGTAACTGTAACTTCGTTACTAATTATGACAAGTCCCTGTAATTTCGATACAAATTTTGGCAGGTAACAGTAACTTCGATAATAATTATGGCAGGTAACTGTAACTTCGATACGTATTATGACAGGTAACAGTAACTTCGATACTAATCATGACAAGTAACTGTAACTTCGATACTGATTATGACAGGTAACTGTAACTTCGTTACTAATTATGACAAGTAACTGTAATTTCGTTACAAATTATGGCAGGTAATTGTAATGTCGATACTTATTATGACAGGTAACAGTAACTTCGATACTAATTATGACAAATAACTGTAACTTCGATACTAAATATGACAAGTAACAGTAACTTCGATACTAATTATGACAGGTAACAGTAACTTCGATATTAATTATGACACGTAACAGTAACTTCGATACTAATTATGACAAGTAACTGTAATTTCGATACAAATTTTGGCAGGTAACTGTAACTTCGATACTAATTATGACAGGTAACAGTAACTTCGATACTAATTTTGACAAGTAACTGTAACATCGATACTAATTATGGCAGGTAACTGTAACTTCGTTACTAATTATGACAAGTAACTGTAATTTCGATACAAATTATGGCAGGTAACTGTAACTTCGATACTAATTATGACAGGTAACAGTAACTTCGATACTAATTATGGCAGGTTACTGTAACTTCGATACTAATTATGACAGGTAACAGTAACTTCGTTACTAATCATGACAAGTAACTGTAACTTCGATACTAATTATGACAGGTAACTGTAACTTCGTTACTAATTATGACAAGTAACTGTAATTTCGTTACAAATTATGGCAGGTAATTGTAATGTCGATACTAATTATGACAGGTAACAGTTACTTCGATACTAATTATGACAGGTAACTGTAACTTAGATACTAATTATGACAAGTAACTTTAATTTCGATACTAATTATGGTAGGTAACTGTAACTTCGTTACTAATTATGACAAGTCCCTGTAATTTCGATACAAATTATGGCAGGTAACAGTAACTTCGATAATAATTATGGCAGGTAACTGTAACTTCGATACGTATTATGACAGGTAACAGTAACTTCGATACTAATCATGACAAGTAACTGTAACTTCGATACTGATTATGACAGGTAACTGTAACTTCGTTACTAATTATGACAAGTAACAGTACCTTAGATACTAATTATGACAGGTAACTGTAACTTCGATACTAATAATGACAAGGAACTGTAATTTCGATACAAATTATGGCAGGTAACAGCAACTTCGTTACTAATTATGACAAGTAACTATAACTTCGATACAAATTATGACAGGTAACTGTAACTTCGATACTAATTATGACCAGAAACTCTAACTTCGTTACTAATTATGGCAAGTAACTCTAATTTTGATACAATTTATGACAGGTTACCGTAACTTCGTTACTAATTATGACAAGTAACTGTAATTTCGATACAAATTATGGCAGGTAACTGTAACTTCAATACTAATTATGACATAATAGTAACATCGATACTAATTATGACAAGTAACTGTAACTTCGTTACTAATTATGACAAGTAACTCTAATTTTGATATAATTTATGACAGGTTACCGTAACTTCGTTACTAATTATGACAAGTAACTGTAATTTCGATACTAATTATGACAAGTAACTGTAATTTCGATACAATTTATGACAGGTTACCGTAACTTCGTTACTAATTATGACAAGTAACTGTAATTTCGATACAAATTATGGCAGGTAACTGTAACTTCGATACTAATTATATCAGGTATCAGTAACTTCGACACTAATTATGACAGGTTACTGTATCTTCGTTACTAATTATGTCAAGTAACTGTAACTTCGTTACTAATTATGACAATTAACTGTAATTTCGATACAAATTATGACAGGTAACAGTAACTTCCATACTAATTATGACAAGAAACTCTAAGTTCGTTACTAATTATGACAAGTAACTGTAATTTTGATAAAAAATTATGGTAGCTAACTGTAACTTCAATACTAATTATGACAGGTAACAGTTACTTCGATACTAATTATGACAGGTAACTGTAACTTAGATACTAATTATGACAAGAAACTCTAACTTCCTTACTAATTATGACAAGTAACTGTAATTTTGATAAAAAATTATTGTAGGTAACTGTAACTTCAATACTAATTATGACAGGTAACAGTAACTTCGATACTAATTATGACAGGTAACTGTGAATTCGTTACTTATTATGACAAGTAACTTTAATTTCGATACTAATTATGGTAGGTAACTGTAACTTCGTTACTAATTATGACAAGTCCCTGTAATTTCGATACAAATTATGGCAGGTAACTGTAACTTCGATACTAATTATGTCAGGTAACAGTAACTACGATACTAATTATGACAGGAAACTGTAACTTCGTTACTAATTATGACAAGTAACTGTAATTTCGATACAAATTATGACAGGTAATAGTAACTTCGATACTAATTATGACAAGTAACTATAACTTCGATAAAAATTATGACAGGTAACTGTAACTTCGATACTAATTATGACAAGAAACTCTAACTTCCTTACTAATTATGACAAGTAACTGTAATTTTGATAAAAAATTATTGTAGGTAACTGTAACTTCAATACTAATTATGACAGGTAAGAGTAACTTCGATACTAATTATGACAGGTAACTGTAAATTCGTTACTTATTATGACAAGTAACTTTAATTTCGATACTAATTATGGCAGGCTACTATAACTTCGTTACTAATTATGACAAGTCCCTGTAATTTCGATACAAATTATGGCAGGTAACTGTAACTTCGATACTAATAATGACAGGTAACAGTAACTTCGATACTAATTATGACAGGAAACTGTAAGTTCGTTACGAATTATGACAAGTAACTGTAATTTCGATACAAATTATGACAGGTAACTGTAACATCGTAACTAATTATGACAAGTAACTGTAATTGCGATACAAATTATGGCAGGTAACAGTACCTCCGATACTAATTATGACAGGTAACTGTAACTTCGATGCTAATTATGAAAAGGAACTGTAATTTCGATACAAATTATGGCAGGTAACTGTAACTTCGATACTAATTATGACAGGTAACAGTAACTTCGATACTGATTATGACAAGTAACAATAACATCGAATCAAATTCTGACAGGTAACTGTAACTTCGATAATAATTATGACAAGAAACTCTAACTTCGTTACTAATTATGACAAGTAACTGTAATTTTGATAAAAAATTATGGTAGGTAAATGTATCTTCAATACTAAGTGTGACAGGTTACAGTATCTTCGTTACTAATTATGACAGGTAACTGTAACTTCGTTACTAATTATGGCAAGTAACTTTGATTTCGATACTAATTATGGCAGGTAACTGTAACTTCGTTACTAATTATGACAAGTCCCTGTAATTTCGATAAAAAATTATGGCAGGTAACGGTAACTTCGATACAAATTATGACAAGTAACTGTAACTTCGATACTAATTATGACAGGTAACTGTAACATCGTTAATCATTATGACAAGTAACTGTAATTTCGATACAAATTTTGGCAGGTAACTGTATCTTCGATACTAATTTTGACAGGAAACAGTACCTTCGATTCTAATTATGAAAAGAACTGTAACTTCGATACTAATTATGACAGGTAACTGTAACTTCGTTATTAATTATGACAAGTAACAGCAATTTCGATACAAATTATGGCTGATAACTGTAACTTCGATACTTATTATGACAGGTAACAGTAACTTCGATACTAATTATGACAAGTAACAGTAACTTCGATACTAATTATGACAGGTAACTGTAACTTCGTTTCTAATTATGACAAGCAACTGTAATTTTGATAAAAAATTATTGTAGGTAACTGTAAATTCAATACTAATTATGACATAATAGTAACATCGATACTAATTATGACAAGTAACTGTAACTTCGTTACTAATTATGACAAGTAACTCTAATTTTGATAAAAAAAATATGGCTGGTAACTGTAACTTCGATACTAATTATGACAGGTAACAGTAACTTCGATCCTAATTATGACAGGTTACAGTAACTTCGTTACTAATTATGTCAAGTAACTGTAACTTCGATACTAATTATGACAAGTAACTGTAATTTCGATACAATTTATGACAGGTTACCGTAACTTCGTTACTAATTATGACAAGTAACTGTAATTTCGATACAAATTATGGCAGGTAACTGTAACTTCGATACTAATTATATCAGGTATCAGTAACTTCGACACTAATTATGACAGGTTACTGTAACTTCGTTACTAATTATGTCAAGTAACTGTAACTTCGTTACTAATTATGACAATTAACTGTAATTTCGATACAAATTAGGACAGGTAACAGTAACTTCGATACTAATTATGACAAGAAACTCTAAGTTCGTTACTAATTATGACAAGTAACAGTAATTTTGATAAAAAATTATGGTAGGTAACTGTAACTTCAATACTAATTATGACAGGTAACAGTTACTTCGATACTAATTATGACAGGTAACTGTAACTTAGATACTAATTATGACAAGTAACTTTAATTTCGATACTAATTATGCTAGGTAACTGTAACTTCGTTACTAATTATGACAAGTCCCTGTAATTTCGATACAAATTATGGCAGGTAACAGTAACTTCGATAATAATTATGGCAGGTAACTGTAACTTCGATACGTATTATGACAGGTAACAGTAACTTCGATACTAATCATGACAAGTAACTGTAACTTCGATACTGATTATGACAGGTAACTGTAACTTCGTTACTAATTATGACAAGTAACTGTAATTTCGTTACAAATTATGGCAGGTAATTGTAATGTCGATACTTATTATGACAGGTAACAGTAACTTCGATACTAATTATGACAAATAACTGTAACTTCGATACTAATTATGACAAGTAACAGTAACTTCGATACTAATTATGACAGGTAACAGTAACTTCGATATTAATTATGACACGTAACAGTAACTTCGATACTAATTATGACAAGTAACTGTAATTTCGATACAAATTTTGGCAGGTAACTGTAACTTCGATACTAATTATGACAGGTAACAGTAACTTCGATACTAATTTTGACAAGTAACTGTAACATCGATACTAATTATGGCAGGTAACTGTAACTTCGTTACTAATTATGACAAGTAACTGTAATTTCGATACAAATTATGGCAGGTAACTGTAACTTCGATACTAATTATGACAGGTAACAGTAACTTCGATACTAATTATGGCAGGTAACTGTAACTTCGATACTAATTATGACAGGTAACAGTAACTTCGTTACTAATCATGACAAGTAACTGTAACTTCGATACTAATTATGACAGGTAACTGTAACTTCGTTACTAATTATGACAAGTAACTGTAATTTCGTTACAAATTATGGCAGGTAATTGTAATGTCGATACTAATTATGACAGGTAACAGTTACTTCGATACTAATTATGACAGGTAACTGTAACTTAGATACTAATTATGACAAGTAACTTTAATTTCGATACTAATTATGGTAGGTAACTGTAACTTCGTTACTAATTATGACAAGTCCCTGTAATTTCGATACAAATTATGGCAGGTAACAGTAACTTCGATACTAATTATGGCAGGTAACTGTAACTTCGATACTTATTATGACCGGTAACAGTAACTTCGATACTAATCATGACAAGTAACTGTAACTTCGATACTGATTATGATAGGTAACTGTAACTTCGTTACTAATTATGACAAGTAACTGTAATTTCGTTACAAATTATGGCAGGTAATTGTAATGTCGATATTTATTATGACAGGTAACAGTAACTTCGATACTAATTATGACAAATAACTGTAACTTCGATACTAATTATGACAAGTAACAGTAACTTCGATACTAATTATGACAGGTAACAGTAACTTCGATATTAATTATGACACGTAACCGTAACTTCGATACTAATTATGACAAGTAACTGTAATTTCGATACAAATTTTGGCAGGTAACTGTTACTTCGATACTAATTATGACAGGTAACAGTAACTTCGATACTAATTTTGACAAGTAACTGTAACATCAATACTAATTATGACAGGTAACTGTAACTTCGTTACTAATTATGACAAGTAACTGTAATTTCGATACAAATTATGGCAGGTAACTGTAACTTCGATACTAATTATGACAGGTAACAGTAACTTCGATACTAATTATGACAAGTGACTGTAACTTCGAAACTAATTATGACAAGTAACTGTATCTTCGATATTAATTATGACAGGTAACAGTAACTTCGATACTAATTATGACAAGTAACAGTAACTTCGATACTAATTATGACAGGTAACTGTAACTTCGTTACTAATTATAACAAGTAACTTTAATTTCGATACAAATTATGGCAGGTAACTGTAACTTCCATAATAATTATGACAGGTAACAGTAACTTCGATACCAATTATGACAGGAAACTGTGACTTCGTAACTAATTATGACAAGTAACTGAAATTTCGATACAAATTATGACAGTTAACTGTAACTTCGTTACTAATTATGACAAGTAACAGTACCTTCGATACTAATTATGACAGGTAACTGTAACTTCGATACTAATAATGACAAGGAACTGTAATTTCGATACAAATTACGGCAGGTAACAGCAACTTCGTTACTAATTATGACATGTAACTATAACTTCGATACAAATTATGACAGGTAACTGTAACTTCGATACTAATTATGACCAGAAACTCTAACTTCGTTACTAATTATGACAAGTAACTGTAATTTTGATAAAAAAATATGGCTGGTAACTGTAACTTCGATACTAATTATGACAGGTAACAGTAACTTCGATCCTAATTATGACAGGTTACAGTAACTTCGTTACTAATTATATCAAGTAACTGTAACTTCGATACTAATTATGACAAGTAACTGTAATTTCGATACAATTTATGACAGGTTACCGTAACTTCGTTACTAATTATGACAAGTAACTGTAATTTCGATACAAATTATGGCAGGTAACTGTAACTTCGATACTAATTATATCAGGTATCAGTAACTTCGACACTAATTATGACAGGTTACTGTAACTTCGTTACTAATTATGTCAAGTAACTGTAACTTCGTTACTAATTATGACAATTAACTGTAATTTCGATACAAATTATGACAGGTAACAGTAACTTCCATACTAATTATGACAAGAAACTCTAAGTTCGTTACTAATTATGACTAGTAACAGTAATTTTGATAAAAAATTATGGTAGCTAACTGTAACTTCAATACTAATTATGACAGGTAACAGTTACTTCGATACTAATTATGACAGGTAACTGTAACTTAGATACTAATTATGACAAGTAACTTTAACTTCGATACTAATTATGGTAGGTAACTGTAACTTCGTTACTAATTATGACAAGTCCCTGTAATTTCGATACAAATTATGGCAGGTAACTGTAACTTCGATACTAATTATGTCAGGTAACAGTAACTTCGATACTAATTATGTCAGGAAACTGTAACTTCGTTACTAATTATGACAAGTAACTGTATTTTCGATACAAATTATGACAGGTTACTGTAACTTCGTTACTAATTATGACAAGTAACTGTAATTTCGATACAAATTATGGCAGGTAAGAGTACCTTCGGTACTAATTATGACAGGTAACTGTAACTTCGATACAAATTATGACAAGGAACTGTAATTTCGATAAAAAATAATGGCAGGTAACTGTAACTTTGATACTAATTATGACAGGTAACAGTAACATCGATACTAATTATGACAATTAATTCTAATTTTGATAAAAATTATGGCAGGTAACTGTAACTTCGATACAAATTATGACAAGGAACTGTAATTTCGATAAAAAATAATGGCAGGTAACTGTACCTTCGATACTAATTATGACAGGTAACAGTAACTTCGATACTAATTATGGCAGGTAACTGTAACTTCGATACTTATTATGACAGGTAACAGTAACTTCGATACTAATCATGACAAGTAACTGTAACTTCGATACTGATTATGACAGGTAACTGTAACTTCGTTACTAATTATGACAAGTAACTGTAATTTCATTACAAATTATGGCAGGTAATTGTAATGTCGATACTTATTATGACAGGTAACAGTAACTTCGATACTAATTATGACAAATAACTGTAACTTCGATACTAATTATGACAAGTAACTGTAACTTCGATACTAATTATGACAGGTAACAGTAACTTCGATATTAATTATGACATGTAACAGTAACTTCGATACTAATTATGACAAGTAACTGTAATTTCGATACAAATTTTGGCAGGTAACTGTAACTTCGATACTAATTATGACAGGTAACAGTAACTTCGATACTAATTATGACAAGTAACTGTAACATCGATACTAATTATGACAGGTAACTGTAACTTCGTTACTAATTATGACAAGTAACTGTAACTTCGATACTAATTATGACAGGTAACTGTAACTTCGTTACTAATTATGACAAGTAACTGTAATTTCGTTACAAATTATGGCAGGTAACTGTAACTTCGATACTAATTATGTCAGGTAACAGTAACTTCGATACTAATTATGACAAATAACTGTAACATCGATACTAATTATGACAAGTAACTGTAACTTCGATACTAATTATGACAGGTAACAGTAACTTCGATATTATTTATGACATGTAACAGTAACTTAGATACTAATTATGACAAGTAACTTTAATTTCGATACCAATTATGGTAGGTAACTGTAACTTCGTTACTAATTATGACAAGTCCCTGTAATTTCGATACAAATTATGGCAGGTAACTGTAACTTCGATACTAATTATGTCAGGTAACAGTAACTTCGATACTAATTATGACAGGAAACTGTAACTTCGTTACTAATTATGACAAGTAACTGTAATTTCGATACAAATTATGACAGGTTACTGTAACTTCGTTACTAATTATAGCAAGTAACTGTAATTTCGATACAAATTATGGCAGGTAACAGTACCTTCGATACTAATTATGACAGGCAACTGTAACTTCGATACTAATTATGACAAGGAACTGTAATTTCGATACAAATTATGGCAGGTAACTGTAACTTCGATACTAATTATGACAGGTAACAGTAACTTCGATACTAATTATGGCAGGTAACTGTAACGTGGATACTTATTATGACAGGTAACAGTAACTTCGATACTAATCATGACAAGTAACTGTAACTTCGATACTGATTATGACAGGTAACTGTAACTTCGTTACTAATTATGACAAGTAACTGTAATTCCGTTACAAATTATGGCAGGTAATTGTAATGTCGATACTTATTATGACAGGTAACAGTAACTTCGATACTAATTATGACAAATAACTGTAACTTCGATAATAATTATGACAAGTAACTGTAACTTCGATACTAATTATGACAGGTAACAGTAACTTCGATATTAATTATGACATGTAACAGTAACTTCGATACTAATTATGACAAGTAACTGTAATTTCGATACAAATTTTGGCAGGTAACTGTAACTTCGATACTAATTATGACAGGTAACAGTAACTTCGATACTAATTATGACAAGTAACTGTAACATCGATACTTATTATGACAGGTAACTGTAACTTCGTTACTAATTATGACAAGTAACTGTAATTTCGATACAAATTATGGCAGGTAACTGTAACTTCGATACTAATTATGACAGGTAACAGTACGTTCGATCCTAATTATGGCAGGTAACTGTAACTTCGATACTAATTATGACAGGTAACAGTAACTTCGTTACTAATCATGACAAGTAACTGTAACTTCGATACTAATTATGACAGGTAACTGTAACTTCGTTACTAATTATGACAAGTAACTGTAATTTCGTTACAAATTATGGCAGGTAATTGTAATGTCGATACTAATTATGACAGGTAACAGTAACTTCGATACTAATTATGACAAGTAACAGTAACTTCGATACTAATTATGACAAGTAACTGTATCTTCGATACTAATTATGACAGGTAACAGTAACTTCGATACTAATTATGACAAGTAACTGTAACTTCGATACTAATTATGACAGGTAACTGTACCTTCGTTACTAATTATAACAAGTAACTTTAATTTCGATACAAATTATGGCAGGTAACTGTAACTTCCATACTAATTATGACAGGTAACAGTAACTTCGATACCAATTATGACAGGAAACTGTGACTTCGTTACTAATTATGACATGTAACTGTAATTTCGATACAAATTATGACAGGTAACTGTAACTTCGTTTCTAATTATGACAAGTAACAGTACCTTCGATACTAATTATGACAGGTAACTGTAACTTCGATACTAATTATGACAAGGAACTGTAATTTCGATACAAATTATGGCAGGTAACAGCAACTTCGTTACTAATTATGACAAGTAACTATAACTTCGATACAAATTATGACAGGTAACTGTAACTTCGATACTAATTATGAACAGAAACTCTATCTTCGTTACTAATTATGACAAGTAACTGTAATTTCGATACAAATTTTGGCAGGTAACTGTAACTTCGATACTAATTATGACAGGTAACAGTAACTTCGATACTAATTATGACAAGTAACTGTAACATCGATACTAATTATGACAGGTAACTGTAACTTCGTTACTAATTATGACAAGTAACTGTAATTTCGATACAAATTATGGCAGGTAACTGTAACTTCGATACTAATTATGACAGGTAACAGTAACTTCGATACTAATTATGGCAGGTAACTGTAACTTCGATACTAATTATGACAGGTAACAGTAACTTCGTTACTAATCATGACAAGTAACTGTAACATCGATACTAATTATGACAGGTAACTGTAACTTCGTTACTAATTATGACAAGTAACTGTAATTTCGTTACAAATTATGGCAGGTAATTGTAATGTCGATACTAATTATGACAGGTAACAGTAACTTCGATACTAATTATGACAAGTAACAGTAACTTCGATACTAATTATGACAAGTAACTGTATCTTCGATACTAATTATGACAGGTAACAGTAACTTCGATACTAATTATGACAAGTAACAGTAACTTCGATACTAATTATGACAGGCAACTGTAACTTCGTTACTAATTATAACAAGTAACTTTAATTTCGATACAAATTATGGCAGGTAACTGTAACTTCCATACTAATTATGACAGGTAACTGTAACTTCGATACTAATTATGACAAGGAACTGTAATTTCGATAAAAAATAATGGCAGGTAACTGTAACTTTGATACTAATCATGACAGGTAACAGTAACATCGATACTAATTATGACAAGTAACTCTAATTTTGATAAAATATTATGGCAGGTAACTGTAACTTCGATACTAATTAATACATGTAACAGTAACTTCGATACTAATTATGGCAGGTTACTGTAACTTCGATACTAATTATGACAGGTAACAGTAACTTCGATACAAATTATGACAGGTAACAGTAACTTCGATACTAATCATGACAAGTAACTGTAACTTCGATACTGATTATGACAGGTAACTGTAACTTCGTTACTAATTATGACAAGTAACTGTAATTTCGTTACAAATTATGGCAGGTAATTGTAATGTCGATACTTATTATGACAGGTAACAGTAACTTCGATACTAATTATGACAAATAACTGTAACTTCGATACTAATTATGACAAGTAACTGTAACTTCGATACTAATTATGACAGGTAACAGTAACTTCGATATTAATTATGACATGTAACAGTAACTTCGATACTAATTATGACAAGTAACTGTAATTTCGATACAAATTTTGGCAGGTAACTGTAACTTCGATACTAATTATGACAGGTAACAGTAACTTCGATACTAATTATGACAAGTAACTGTAACATCGATACTAATTATGACAGGTAACTGTAACTTCGTTACTAATTATGACAAGTAACTGTAACTTCGATACTAATTATGACATGTAACTGTAACTTCGTTACTAATTATGACAAGTAACTGTAATTTCGTTACAAATTATGGCAGGTAACTGTAACTTCGATACTAATTAAGTCAGGTAACAGTAACTTCGATACTAATTATGACAAATAACTGTAACTTCGATACTAATTATGACAAGTAACTGTAACTTCGAGACTAATTATGACAGGTAACAGTAACTTCGATATTAATTATGACATGTAACAGTAACTTAGATACTAATTATGACAAGTAACTTTAATTTCGATACTAATTATGGTAGGTAACTGTAACTTCGTTACTAATTATGACAAGTCACTGTAATTTCGATACAAATTAAGGCAGGTAACTGTAACTTCGATACTTATTGTGTCAGGTAACAGTAACTTCGATACTAATTATGACAGGAAACTGTAACTTCGTTACTAATTATGACAAGTAACTGTAATTTCGATACAAATTATGACAGGTTACTGTAACTTCGTTACTAATTATAACAAGTAACTGTAATTTCGATACAAATTATGGCAGGTAACAGTACCTTCGATACTAATTATGACAGGCAACTGTAACTTCGATACTAATTATGACAAGGAACTGTAATTTCGATACAAATTATGGCAGGTAACTGTAACTTTGATACTAATTATGACAGGTAACAGTAACATCGATACTAATTATGACAAGTAACTCTAATTTTGATTAAAAATTATGGCAGGTAACTGTAACTTCGATACTAATTAATACAGGTAACAGTCACTTCGATACTAATTATGACAGGTTACTGTAACATCGTTACTAATTATGACAAGTAACTGTAATTTCGATACAAATTATGGCAGGTAACTGTAACTTCGATACTAATTATGACAGGTAACAGTAACTTCGATACTAATTATGGCAGGTAACTGTAACGTCGATACTTATTATGACAGGTAACAGTAACTTCGATACTAATCATGACAAGTAACTGTAACTTCGATACTGATTATGACAGGTAACTGTAACTTCGTTACTAATTATGACAAGTAACTGTAATTCCGTTACAAATTATGGCAGGTAATTGTAATGTCGATACTTATTATGACAGGTAACAGTAACTTCGATACTAATTATGACAAATAACTGTAACTTCGATACTAATTATGACAAGTAACTGTAACTTCGATACTAATTATGACAGGTAACAGTAACTTCGATATTAATTATGACATGTAACAGTAACTTCGATACTAATTATGACAAGTAACTGTAATTTCGATACAAATTTTGGCAGGTAACTGTAACTTCGATACTAATTATGACAGGTAACAGTAACTTCGATACTAATTATGACAAGTAACTGTAACATCGATACTAATTATGACAGGTAACTGTAACTTCGTTACTAATTATGACAAGTAACTGTAATTTCGATACAAATTATGGCAAATAACTGTAACTTCGATACTAATTATGACAGGTAACAGTAACTTCGATACTAATTATGGCAGGTAACTGTAACTTCGATACTAATTATGACAGGTAACAGTAACTTCGTTACTAATCATGACAAGTAACTGTAACTTCGATACTAATTATGACAGGTAACTGTAACTTCGTTACTAATTATGACAAGTAACTGTAATTTCGTTACAAATTATGGCAGGTAATTGTAATGTCGATACTAATTATGACAGGTAACAGTAACTTCGATACTAATTATGACATGTAACAGTAACTTCGATACTAATTATGACAAGTAACTGTATCTTCGATACTAATTATGACAGGTAACAGTAACTTCGATACTAATTATGACAAGTAACAGTAACTTCGATACTAATTATGACAGGTAACTGTAACTTCGTTACTAATTATAACAAGTAACTTTAATTTCGATACAAATTATGGCAGGTAACTGTAACTTCCATACTAATTATGACAGGTAACAGTAACTTCGATACCAATTATGACAGGAAACTGTGACTTCGTTACTAATTATGACATGTAACTGTAATTTCGATACAAATTATGACAGGTAACTGTAACTTCGTTACTAATTATGACAAGTAACAGTACCTTCGATACTAATTATGACAGGTAACTGTAACTTCGATACTAATTATGACAAGGAACTGTAATTTCGATACAAATAATGGCAGGTAACAGCAACTTCGTTACTAATTATGACAAGTAACTATAACTTCGATAAAAATTATGACAGGTAACTGTAACTTCGATACTAATTGTGACCAGAAACTCTATCTTCGTTACTAATTATGACAAGTAACTGTAATTTCGATACAAATTATGGCAGGTAACTGTAACTTCGATACTAATTATATCAGGTATCAGTAACTTCGACACTAATTATGACAGGTTACTGTAACTTCGTTACTAATTATGTCAAGTAACTGTAACTTCGTTACTAATTATGACAATTAACTGTAATTTCGATACAAATTATGACAGGTAACAGTAACTTCCATACTAATTATGACAAGAAACTCTAAGTTCGTTACTAATTATGACTAGTAACAGTAATTTTGATAAAAAATTATGGTAGCTAACTGTAACTTCAATACTAATTATGACAGGTAACAGTTACTTCGATACTAATTATGACAGGTAACTGTAACTTAGATACTAATTATGACAAGTAACTTTAACTTCGATACTAATTATGGTAGGTAACTGTAACTTCGTTACTAATTATGACAAGTCCCTGTAATTTCGATACAAATTATGGCAGGTAACTGTAACTTCGATACTAATTATGTCAGGTAACAGTAACTTCGATACTAATTATGTCAGGAAACTGTAACTTCGTTACTAATTATGACAAGTAACTGTATTTTCGATACAAATTATGACAGGTTACTGTAACTTCGTTACTAATTATGACAAGTAACTGTAATTTCGATACAAATTATGGCAGGTAAGAGTACCTTCGGTACTAATTATGACAGGTAACTGTAACTTCGATACAAATTATGACAAGGAACTGTAATTTCGATAAAAAATAATGGCAGGTAACTGTAACTTTGATACTAATTATGACAGGTAACAGTAACATCGATACTAATTATGACAATTAATTCTAATTTTGATAAAAATTATGGCAGGTAACTGTAACTTCGATACAAATTATGACAAGGAACTGTAATTTCGATAAAAAATAATGGCAGGTAACTGTACCTTCGATACTAATTATGACAGGTAACAGTAACTTCGATACTAATTATGGCAGGTAACTGTAACTTCGATACTTATTATGACAGGTAACAGTAACTTCGATACTAATCATGACAAGTAACTGTAACTTCGATACTGATTATGACAGGTAACTGTAACTTCGTTACTAATTATGACAAGTAACTGTAATTTCATTACAAATTATGGCAGGTAATTGTAATGTCGATACTTATTATGACAGGTAACAGTAACTTCGATACTAATTATGACAAATAACTGTAACTTCGATACTAATTATGACAAGTAACTGTAACTTCGATACTAATTATGACAGGTAACAGTAACTTCGATATTAATTATGACATGTAACAGTAACTTCGATACTAATTATGACAAGTAACTGTAATTTCGATACAAATTTTGGCAGGTAACTGTAACTTCGATACTAATTATGACAGGTAACAGTAACTTCGATACTAATTATGACAAGTAACTGTAACATCGATACTAATTATGACAGGTAACTGTAACTTCGTTACTAATTATGACAAGTAACTGTAACTTCGATACTAATTATGACAGGTAACTGTAACTTCGTTACTAATTATGACAAGTAACTGTAATTTCGTTACAAATTATGGCAGGTAACTGTAACTTCGATACTAATTATGTCAGGTAACAGTAACTTCGATACTAATTATGACAAATAACTGTAACATCGATACTAATTATGACAAGTAACTGTAACTTCGATACTAATTATGACAGGTAACAGTAACTTCGATATTATTTATGACATGTAACAGTAACTTAGATACTAATTATGACAAGTAACTTTAATTTCGATACCAATTATGGTAGGTAACTGTAACTTCGTTACTAATTATGACAAGTCCCTGTAATTTCGATACAAATTATGGCAGGTAACTGTAACTTCGATACTAATTATGTCAGGTAACAGTAACTTCGATACTAATTATGACAGGAAACTGTAACTTCGTTACTAATTATGACAAGTAACTGTAATTTCGATACAAATTATGACAGGTTACTGTAACTTCGTTACTAATTATAGCAAGTAACTGTAATTTCGATACAAATTATGGCAGGTAACAGTACCTTCGATACTAATTATGACAGGCAACTGTAACTTCGATACTAATTATGACAAGGAACTGTAATTTCGATACAAATTATGGCAGGTAACTGTAACTTCGATACTAATTATGACAGGTAACAGTAACTTCGATACTAATTATGGCAGGTAACTGTAACGTGGATACTTATTATGACAGGTAACAGTAACTTCGATACTAATCATGACAAGTAACTGTAACTTCGATACTGATTATGACAGGTAACTGTAACTTCGTTACTAATTATGACAAGTAACTGTAATTCCGTTACAAATTATGGCAGGTAATTGTAATGTCGATACTTATTATGACAGGTAACAGTAACTTCGATACTAATTATGACAAATAACTGTAACTTCGATAATAATTATGACAAGTAACTGTAACTTCGATACTAATTATGACAGGTAACAGTAACTTCGATATTAATTATGACATGTAACAGTAACTTCGATACTAATTATGACAAGTAACTGTAATTTCGATACAAATTTTGGCAGGTAACTGTAACTTCGATACTAATTATGACAGGTAACAGTAACTTCGATACTAATTATGACAAGTAACTGTAACATCGATACTTATTATGACAGGTAACTGTAACTTCGTTACTAATTATGACAAGTAACTGTAATTTCGATACAAATTATGGCAGGTAACTGTAACTTCGATACTAATTATGACAGGTAACAGTACGTTCGATCCTAATTATGGCAGGTAACTGTAACTTCGATACTAATTATGACAGGTAACAGTAACTTCGTTACTAATCATGACAAGTAACTGTAACTTCGATACTAATTATGACAGGTAACTGTAACTTCGTTACTAATTATGACAAGTAACTGTAATTTCGTTACAAATTATGGCAGGTAATTGTAATGTCGATACTAATTATGACAGGTAACAGTAACTTCGATACTAATTATGACAAGTAACAGTAACTTCGATACTAATTATGACAAGTAACTGTATCTTCGATACTAATTATGACAGGTAACAGTAACTTCGATACTAATTATGACAAGTAACTGTAACTTCGATACTAATTATGACAGGTAACTGTACCTTCGTTACTAATTATAACAAGTAACTTTAATTTCGATACAAATTATGGCAGGTAACTGTAACTTCCATACTAATTATGACAGGTAACAGTAACTTCGATACCAATTATGACAGGAAACTGTGACTTCGTTACTAATTATGACATGTAACTGTAATTTCGATACAAATTATGACAGGTAACTGTAACTTCGTTTCTAATTATGACAAGTAACAGTACCTTCGATACTAATTATGACAGGTAACTGTAACTTCGATACTAATTATGACAAGGAACTGTAATTTCGATACAAATTATGGCAGGTAACAGCAACTTCGTTACTAATTATGACAAGTAACTATAACTTCGATACAAATTATGACAGGTAACTGTAACTTCGATACTAATTATGAACAGAAACTCTATCTTCGTTACTAATTATGACAAGTAACTGTAATTTCGATACAAATTTTGGCAGGTAACTGTAACTTCGATACTAATTATGACAGGTAACAGTAACTTCGATACTAATTATGACAAGTAACTGTAACATCGATACTAATTATGACAGGTAACTGTAACTTCGTTACTAATTATGACAAGTAACTGTAATTTCGATACAAATTATGGCAGGTAACTGTAACTTCGATACTAATTATGACAGGTAACAGTAACTTCGATACTAATTATGGCAGGTAACTGTAACTTCGATACTAATTATGACAGGTAACAGTAACTTCGTTACTAATCATGACAAGTAACTGTAACATCGATACTAATTATGACAGGTAACTGTAACTTCGTTACTAATTATGACAAGTAACTGTAATTTCGTTACAAATTATGGCAGGTAATTGTAATGTCGATACTAATTATGACAGGTAACAGTAACTTCGATACTAATTATGACAAGTAACAGTAACTTCGATACTAATTATGACAAGTAACTGTATCTTCGATACTAATTATGACAGGTAACAGTAACTTCGATACTAATTATGACAAGTAACAGTAACTTCGATACTAATTATGACAGGCAACTGTAACTTCGTTACTAATTATAACAAGTAACTTTAATTTCGATACAAATTATGGCAGGTAACTGTAACTTCCATACTAATTATGACAGGTAACTGTAACTTCGATACTAATTATGACAAGGAACTGTAATTTCGATAAAAAATAATGGCAGGTAACTGTAACTTTGATACTAATCATGACAGGTAACAGTAACATCGATACTAATTATGACAAGTAACTCTAATTTTGATAAAATATTATGGCAGGTAACTGTAACTTCGATACTAATTAATACATGTAACAGTAACTTCGATACTAATTATGGCAGGTTACTGTAACTTCGATACTAATTATGACAGGTAACAGTAACTTCGATACAAATTATGACAGGTAACAGTAACTTCGATACTAATCATGACAAGTAACTGTAACTTCGATACTGATTATGACAGGTAACTGTAACTTCGTTACTAATTATGACAAGTAACTGTAATTTCGTTACAAATTATGGCAGGTAATTGTAATGTCGATACTTATTATGACAGGTAACAGTAACTTCGATACTAATTATGACAAATAACTGTAACTTCGATACTAATTATGACAAGTAACTGTAACTTCGATACTAATTATGACAGGTAACAGTAACTTCGATATTAATTATGACATGTAACAGTAACTTCGATACTAATTATGACAAGTAACTGTAATTTCGATACAAATTTTGGCAGGTAACTGTAACTTCGATACTAATTATGACAGGTAACAGTAACTTCGATACTAATTATGACAAGTAACTGTAACATCGATACTAATTATGACAGGTAACTGTAACTTCGTTACTAATTATGACAAGTAACTGTAACTTCGATACTAATTATGACATGTAACTGTAACTTCGTTACTAATTATGACAAGTAACTGTAATTTCGTTACAAATTATGGCAGGTAACTGTAACTTCGATACTAATTAAGTCAGGTAACAGTAACTTCGATACTAATTATGACAAATAACTGTAACTTCGATACTAATTATGACAAGTAACTGTAACTTCGAGACTAATTATGACAGGTAACAGTAACTTCGATATTAATTATGACATGTAACAGTAACTTAGATACTAATTATGACAAGTAACTTTAATTTCGATACTAATTATGGTAGGTAACTGTAACTTCGTTACTAATTATGACAAGTCACTGTAATTTCGATACAAATTAAGGCAGGTAACTGTAACTTCGATACTTATTGTGTCAGGTAACAGTAACTTCGATACTAATTATGACAGGAAACTGTAACTTCGTTACTAATTATGACAAGTAACTGTAATTTCGATACAAATTATGACAGGTTACTGTAACTTCGTTACTAATTATAACAAGTAACTGTAATTTCGATACAAATTATGGCAGGTAACAGTACCTTCGATACTAATTATGACAGGCAACTGTAACTTCGATACTAATTATGACAAGGAACTGTAATTTCGATACAAATTATGGCAGGTAACTGTAACTTTGATACTAATTATGACAGGTAACAGTAACATCGATACTAATTATGACAAGTAACTCTAATTTTGATTAAAAATTATGGCAGGTAACTGTAACTTCGATACTAATTAATACAGGTAACAGTCACTTCGATACTAATTATGACAGGTTACTGTAACATCGTTACTAATTATGACAAGTAACTGTAATTTCGATACAAATTATGGCAGGTAACTGTAACTTCGATACTAATTATGACAGGTAACAGTAACTTCGATACTAATTATGGCAGGTAACTGTAACGTCGATACTTATTATGACAGGTAACAGTAACTTCGATACTAATCATGACAAGTAACTGTAACTTCGATACTGATTATGACAGGTAACTGTAACTTCGTTACTAATTATGACAAGTAACTGTAATTCCGTTACAAATTATGGCAGGTAATTGTAATGTCGATACTTATTATGACAGGTAACAGTAACTTCGATACTAATTATGACAAATAACTGTAACTTCGATACTAATTATGACAAGTAACTGTAACTTCGATACTAATTATGACAGGTAACAGTAACTTCGATATTAATTATGACATGTAACAGTAACTTCGATACTAATTATGACAAGTAACTGTAATTTCGATACAAATTTTGGCAGGTAACTGTAACTTCGATACTAATTATGACAGGTAACAGTAACTTCGATACTAATTATGACAAGTAACTGTAACATCGATACTAATTATGACAGGTAACTGTAACTTCGTTACTAATTATGACAAGTAACTGTAATTTCGATACAAATTATGGCAAATAACTGTAACTTCGATACTAATTATGACAGGTAACAGTAACTTCGATACTAATTATGGCAGGTAACTGTAACTTCGATACTAATTATGACAGGTAACAGTAACTTCGTTACTAATCATGACAAGTAACTGTAACTTCGATACTAATTATGACAGGTAACTGTAACTTCGTTACTAATTATGACAAGTAACTGTAATTTCGTTACAAATTATGGCAGGTAATTGTAATGTCGATACTAATTATGACAGGTAACAGTAACTTCGATACTAATTATGACATGTAACAGTAACTTCGATACTAATTATGACAAGTAACTGTATCTTCGATACTAATTATGACAGGTAACAGTAACTTCGATACTAATTATGACAAGTAACAGTAACTTCGATACTAATTATGACAGGTAACTGTAACTTCGTTACTAATTATAACAAGTAACTTTAATTTCGATACAAATTATGGCAGGTAACTGTAACTTCCATACTAATTATGACAGGTAACAGTAACTTCGATACCAATTATGACAGGAAACTGTGACTTCGTTACTAATTATGACATGTAACTGTAATTTCGATACAAATTATGACAGGTAACTGTAACTTCGTTACTAATTATGACAAGTAACAGTACCTTCGATACTAATTATGACAGGTAACTGTAACTTCGATACTAATTATGACAAGGAACTGTAATTTCGATACAAATAATGGCAGGTAACAGCAACTTCGTTACTAATTATGACAAGTAACTATAACTTCGATAAAAATTATGACAGGTAACTGTAACTTCGATACTAATTGTGACCAGAAACTCTATCTTCGTTACTAATTATGACAAGTAACTGTAATTTTGATAAAAAAATATTGTAGGTAACTGTAACTTCAATACTAATTATGACATAATAGTAACATCGATACTAATTATGACAAGTAACTGTAACTTCGTTACTAATTATGACAAGTAACTGTAATTTCGTTACAAATAATGGCAGGTAATTGTAATGTCGATACTTATTATGACAGGTAACAGTAACTTCGATACTAATTATGACAAATAACTGTAACTTCGATACTAATTATGACAAGTAACTGTAACTTCGATACTAATTATGACAGGTAACAGTAACTTCGATATTAATTATGACATGTAACAGTAACTTCGATACTAATTATGACAAGTAACTGTAATTTCGATACAAATTTTGGCAGGTAACTGTAACTTCGATACTAATTATGACAGGTAACAGTAACTTCGATACTAATTATGACAAGTAACTGTAACATCGATTCTAATTATGACAGGTAACTGTAACTTCGTTACTAATTATGACAAGTAACTGTAATTTCGATACAAATTATGGCAGGTAACTGTAACTTCGATACTAATTATGACAGGTAACAGTAACGTCGATACTAATTATGGCAGGTAACTGTAACTTCGATACTAATTATGACAGGTAACAGTAACTTCGTTACTAATCATGACAAGTAACTGTAACTTCGATACTAATTATGACAGGTAACTGTAACTTCGTTACTAATTATGACAAGTAACTGTAATTTCGTTACATATTATGGCAGGTAATTGTAATGTCGATACTAATTATGACAGGTAACAGTAACTTCGATACTAATTATGACAAGTAACAGTAACTTCGATACTAATTATGACAAGTAACTGTACCTTCGATACTAATTATGACAGGTAACAGTAACTTCGATACTAATTATGACAAGTAACAGTAACTTCGATACTAATTATGACAGGTAACTGTAACTTCGTTACTAATTATAACAAGTAACTTTAATTTCGATACAAATTATGGCAGGTAACTGTAACTTCCATACTAATTATGACAGGTAACTGTAACATCGATACTAATTATGACAAGGAACTGTAATTTCGATAAAAAATAATGGCAGGTAACTGTAACTTTGATACTAATCATGACAGGTAACAGTAACATCGATACTAATTATGACAAGTAACTCTAATTTTGTAAAAAAATTATGGCAGGTAACTGTAACTTCGATACTAATTAATACAGGTATCAGTAACTTCGATACTAATTATGACACTTTCTGTAACATCGTTACTAATTATGACAAGTAACTGTAATTTCGATACAAATTATGGCAGGTAACTGTAACTTCGATACTAATTATGACAGGTAACAGTAAGTTCGATACTAATTATGGCAGGTAACTGTAACTTCGATACTTATTATGACAGGTAACAGTAACTTCGATACTAATCATGACAAGTAACTGTAACTTCGATACTGATTATGACAGATAACTGTAACTTCGTTACTAATTATGACAAGTAACTGTAATTTCGTTACAAATTATGGCAGGTAATTGTAATGTCGATACTTATTATGACAGGTAACAGTAACTTCGATACTAATTATGACAAATAACTGTAACTTCGATACTAATTATGACAAGTAACTGTAACTTCGATACTAATTATGACAGGTAACAGTAACTTCGATATTAATTATGACATGTAACAGTAACTTCGATACTAATTATGACAAGTAACTGTAATTTCGATACAAATTTTGGCAGGTAACTGTAACTTCGATACTAATTATGACAGGTAACAGTAACTTCGATACTAATTATGACAAGTAACTGTAACATCGATACTAATTATGACAGGTAACTGTAACTTCGTTACTAATTATGACAAGTAACTGTAACTTCGATACTAATTATGACTGGTAACTGTAACTTCGTTACTAATTATGACAAGTAACTGTAATTTCGTTACAAATTATGGCAGGTTACTGTAACTTCGATACTAATTATGTCAGGTAACAGTAACTTCGATACTAACTATGACAAATAACTGTAACTTCGATACTAATTATGACAAGTGACTGTAACTTCGATACTAATTATGACAGGTAACAGTAACTTCGATATTAATTATGACATGTAACAGTACCTTAGATACTAATTATGACAAGTAACTTTAATTTCGATACTAATTATGGTAGGTAACTGTAACTTCGTTACTAATTATGACAAGTCCCTGTAATTTCGATACAAATTATGGCAGGTAACTGTAACTTCGATACTAATTATGTCAGGTAACAGTAACTTCGATACTAGTTATGACAGGAAACTGTAACTTCGTTACTAATTATGACAAGTAACTGTAATTTCGATACAAATTAAGACAGATTACTGTAACTTCGTTACTAATTATGACAAGTAACTGTAATTTCGATACAAATTATGGCAGGTAACAGTACCTTCGATACTAATTATGACAGGTAACTGTAACTTCGATACTAATTATGACAAGGAACTGTAATTTCGATACAAATTATGGCAGGTAACTGTAACTTTGATACTAATTATGACAGGTAACAGTAAAATCGATACTAATTATGACAAGTAACTCTAATTTTGATAAAAAATTATGGCAGGTAACTGTAACTTCGATACTAATTAATACAGGTAACAGTCACTTCGCTACTATTTATGACAGGTTACTGTAACATCGTTACTAATTATGACAAGTAGCTGTAATTTCGATACAAATTATGGCAGGTAACTGTAACTTCGATACTAATTATGACAGGTAACAGTAACTTCGATACTAATTATGGCAGGTAACTGTAACTTCGATACTAATTATGTCAGGTAACAGTAACTTCGATACTAATTATGACAGGTAACAGTAACTTCGATACTAATTATGACAAGTAACAGTAACTTCGATACTAATTATGACAAGTAACTGTATCTTCGATACTAATTATGACAGGTAACAGTAACTTCGATACTAATTATGACAAGTAACAGTAACTTCGATACTAATTATGACAGGTAACTGTAACTTCGTTACTTATTATAACAAGTAACTTTAATTTCGATACAAATTATGGCAGGTAACTGTAACTTCCATACTAATTATGACAGGTAACAGTAACTTCGATACCAATTATGACAGGAAACTGTGACTTCGTTACTAATTATGACAAGTAACTGTAATTTCGATACAAATTATGACAGGAAACTGTGACTTCGTTACTAATTATGACAAGTAACTGTAATTTTGATTAAAAATTATTGTAGGTATCTGTAACTTCAATACTAATTATGACATAATAGTAACATCGATACTAATTATGACAAGTAACTGTAACTTCGTTACTAATTATGACAAGTAACTCTAATTTTGATTAAAAAAATATGGCTGGTAACTGTAACTTCGATACTAATTATGACAGGTAACAGTAACTTCGATGCTAATTATGACAGGTTACAGTAACTTCGTTACTAATTATGTCAAGTAACTGTAACTTCGATACTAATTATGACAAGTAACAGTAATTTCGATACAATTTATGACAGGTTACCGTAACTTCGTTACTAATTATGACAAGTAACTGTAATTTCGATACAAATTATGGCAGGTAACTGTAACTTCGATACTAATTATATCAGGTATCAGTAACTTCGACACTAATTATGACAGGTTACTGTAACTTCGTTACTAATTATGTCAAGTAACTGTAACTTCGTTACTAATTATGACAATTAACTGTAATTTCGATACAAATTATGACAGTTAACAGTAACTACGATACTAATTATGACAAGAAACTCTAAGTTCGTTACTAATTATGACAAGTAACAGTAATTTAGATAAAAAATTATGGTAGGTAACTGTAACTTCAATACTAATTATGACAGGTAACAGTTACTTCGATACTAATTATGACAGGTAACTGTAACTTAGATACTAATTATGACAAGTAACTTTAATTTCGATACTAATTATGGTAGGTAACTGTAACTTCGTTACTAATTATGACAAGTCCCTGTAATTTCGATACAAATTATGGCAGGTAACTGTAACTTTGATACTAATTATGTCAGGTAACAGTAACTTCGATACTAATTATGAGAGGAAACTGTAACTTCGTTACTAATTATGACAAGTAACTGTAATTTCGAATCAAATTATGACAGGTTACTGTAACTTCGTTACTAATTATGACAAGTAACTGTAATGTCGATACAAATTATGGCAGGTAACAGTACCTTCGATACTAATTATGACAGGTAACTGTAACTTCGATACCAATTATGACAAGGAACTGTAATTTCGATAAAAATTATGGCAGGTAACTGTAACTTTGATACTAATTATGACAGGTAACAGTAACTTCGATACTAATTATGACAAGTAACTGTAATTTCGATACAAATTATGGCAGGTAACTGTAACTTCGATACTAATTATGACAGGTAACAGTTACTTCGATACTAATTATGGCAGGTAACTGTAACTTCGATACTTATTATGACAGGTAACAGTAACTTCGATACTAATCATGACAAGTAACTGTAACTTCGATACTGATTATGACAGGTAACTGTAACTTCGTTACTAATTATGACAAGTAACTGTAATTTCGTTACAAATTATGGCAGGTAATTGTAATGTCGATACTTATTATGACAGGTAACAGTAACTTCGATACTAATTATGACAAATAACTGTAACTTCGATACTAATTATGACAAGTAACTGTAACTTCGATACTAATTATGACAGGTAACAGTAACGTCGATATTAATTATGACATGTAACAGTAACTTCGATACTAATTATGACAAGTAACTGTAATTTCGATACAAATTTTGGCAGGTAACTGTAACTTCGATACTAATTATGACAGGTAACAGTAACTTCGATACTAATTATGACAAGTAACTGTAACATCGATACTAATTATGACAGGTAACTGTAACTTCGTTACTAATTATGACAAGTAACTGTAATTTCGATACAAATTATGGCAGGTAACTGTAACTTCGATACTAATTATGACAGGTAACAGTAACTTCGATACTAATTATGGCAGGTAACTGTAATTTCGATACTAATTATGACAGGTAACAGTAACTTCGTTACTAATCATGACAAGTAACTGTAACTTCGGTACTAATTATGACAGGTAACTGTAACTTCGTTACTAATTATGAAAAGTAACTGTAATTTCGTTACAAGGTATGGCAGGTAATTGTAATGTCGATACTAATCATGACAGGTAACAGTAACTTCGATACTAATTATGACAAGTAACAGTAACTTCGATACTAATTATGACAAGTAACTGTATCTTCGATACTAATTATGACAGGTAACAGTAACTTCGATACTAATTTGACAAGTAACAGTAACTTCGATACTAATTATGACAGGTAACTGTAACTTCGTTGCTAATTATGACAGGTAACAGTAACTTCGATACCAATTATGACAGGAAACTGTGACTTCGTTACTAATTATGACAAGTAACTGTAATTTCGATACAAATTATGACAGGTAACTGTAACTTCGTTACTAATTATAACAAGTAACAGTACCTTCGATACTAATTATGACAGGTAACTGTAACTTCGATACTAATTATGACAAGGAACTGTAATTTCGATACAAATTATGGCAGGTAACAGCAACTTCGTTACTAATTATGACAAGTAACTATAACTTCGATACAAATTATGACAGGTAACTGTAACATCGATACTAATTATGACCAGAAACTCTAACTTCGTTACTAATTATGACAAGTAACTGTAATTTTGATAAAAAATTATTGTAGGTAACTGTATCTTCAATACTAATTATGACATAATAGTAACATCGATACTAATTATGACAAGTAACTGTAACTTCGTCACTAATTATGACAAGTAACTCTAATTTTGATTAAAAAATATGGCTGGTAACTGTAACTTCGATACTAATTATGACAGGTAACAGTAACTTCGATCCTAATTATGACAGGTTACAGTAACTTCGTTACTAATTATGTCAAGTAACTGTAACATCGATACTAATTATGACAAGTAACTGTAATTTCGATACAATTTATGACAGGTTACCGTAACATCGTTACTAATTATGACAAGTAACTGTAATTTCGATACAAATTATGGCAGGTAACTGTAACTTCGATACTAATTATATCAGGTATCAGTAACTTCGACACTAATTATGACAGGTTACTGTAACTTCGTTACTAATTATGTCAAGTAACTGTAACTTCGTTACTAATTATGACAATTAACTGTAATTTCGATACAAATTATGACAGGTAACAGTAACTACGATACTAATTATGACAAGAAACTCTAAGTTCGTTACTAATTATGACAAGTAACAGTAATTTTGATAAAAAATTATGGTAGGTAACTGTAACTTCAATACTAATTATGACAGGTAACAGTTACTTCGATACTAATTATGACAGGTAACTGTAACTTAGATACTAATTATGACAAGTAACTTTAATTTCGATACTAATTATGGTAGGTAACTGTAACTTCGTTACTAATTATGACAAGTCCCTGTAATTTCGATACAAATTATGGCAGGTTACTGTAACTTCGATACTAATTATGTCAGGTAACAGTAACTTCGATACTAATTATGACAGGAAACTGTAACTTCGTTACTAATTATGACAAGTAACTGTAATTTCGATACAAATTATGACAGGTTACTGTAACTTCGTTACTAATTATGACAAGTAACTGTAATTTCGATACAAATTATGGCAGATAACAGTACCTTCGATACTAATTATGGCAGGTAACTGTAACTTGGATACTAATTAATACAGGTAACAGTAACTTCGATACTAATTATGACAGGTTACTGTAACATCGTTACTAATTATGACAAGTAACTGTAATTTCGATACAAATTATGACAGGTAACTGTAACTACGATACTAATTATGACAGGTAACAGTAACTTCGATACTTATTATGGCAGGTAACTGTAACTTCGATACTTATTATGACAGGTAACAGTAACTTCGATACTAATCATGACAAGTAACTGTCACTTCGATACTGATTATGACAGGTAACTGTAACTTCGTTACTGATTATGACAGGTAACTGTAATTTCATTACAAATTATGGCAGGTAATTGTAATGTCGATACTTATTATGACAGGTAACAGTAACTTGGATACTAATTATGACAAATAACTGTAACTTCGTTACTAATTATGACAAGTAACTGTAACTTCGATACTAATTATGACAGGTAACAGTAACTTCGATATTAATTATGACATGTAACAGTAACTTCGATACTAATTATGACAAGTAACTGTAATTTCGATACAAATTTTGGCAGGTAACTGTAACTTCGATACTAATTATGACAGGTAACAGTAACTTCGATACTAATTATGGCAAGTAACTGTAACATCGATACTAATTATGACAGGTAACTGTAACTTCGTTACTAATTATGGCAAGTAACTGTAATTTCGATACAAATTATGGCAGGTAACTGTAACTTCGATACTAATTATGACAGGTAACAGTAACTTCGATACTAATTATGGCAGGTAACTGTAACTTCGATACTAATTATGACAGGTAACAGTTACTTTGTTACTAATCATGACAAGTAACTGTAACTTCGATACTAATTATGACAGGTAACTGTAACTTCGTTACTAATTATGACAAGTAACTGTAATTTCGTTACAAATTATGGCAGGTAATTGTAATGTCGATACTAATTATGACAGGTAACAGTAACATCGATACTAATTATGACAAGTAACAGTAACTTCGATACTAATTATGACAAGTAACTGTATCTTCGATACTAATTATGACAGGTAACTGTAACTTCGTTACTAATTATGACAAGTAACAGTAATTTCGATTCAAATTTTGGCAGGTAACTGTAACTTCGATACTTATTATGACAGGTAACAGTATCTTCGATACTAATTACGACAAGTAACTGTAACTTCGATACTAATTTTGACAGGTAACTGTAACTTCGTTACTAATTATGACAAGTAACTGTAATTTCGATACAAATTATGGGAGGTAACTGTAACTTCGATACTAATTATGACAGGTAACAGTAACTTCGATACTAATTATGACAAGTAACTATAACTTCGATACAAATTATGACAGGTAACTGTAACTTCGATACTTATTATGGCAGGTAACTGTATCTTCATTACTAATTATGACAAGAAATTGTAACTTTGATACTAATTATGACAGGTAAATGTAACTTCGATACTAATTATGACAAGTTACTGTAACTTCGATACTAATTACGACAAGTAACTGTAACTTCGATACTAATTATGACAGGTAACAGTAACTTCGATATTAATTATGACAAGTAACAGTAACTTCGATACTAATTATGAAAAGTAACTGTAATTTCGATACAAATTTTGCCAGGTAACAGTAACTTCGATACTAAATATGACAGGTAACAGTAACTTCGATACTAATTATGACAAGTAACTGTAATTTCGATACTAATTATGACAGGTAACTGTAACTTCGTTACTAATTATGACATGTAACTGTAATTTCGTTACAAATTATGGCAGGTAATTGTAATGTCGATACTAATTATGACAGGTAACAGTAACTTCGATATAAATTATGACAAGTAACAGTAACTTCGATACTAATTATGACAGGTAACTGTAACTTCGTTACTAATTATGACAAGTAACTGTAATTTCGATTCAAATTTTGGCAGGTAACTGTAACTTCGATATTTATTATGACAGGTAACAGTAACTTCGATACTAGTTACGACAATTAACTGTATCTGCGATACTAATTTTGACAGGTAACTGTAACTTCGTTACTAATTATGACAAGTAACTGTAATTTCGGTACAAATTATGGGAGGTAACTGTAACTTCGATACTAATTATGACAGGTAACAGTAACTTCGATACTAATTATGACAAGTAACTATAACTTCGATAAAAATTATGACAGGTAACTGTAACTTCGATACTAATTATGACAAGAAACTCTAACTTCGTTACTAATTATGACATGTAACTGTAATTTTGATAAAAAATTATTGTAGGTAACTGTAACTTCAATACTAATTATGACAGGTAACAGTAACTTCGATACTAATTATGACAGGTTACTGTAAATTCGTTACTTATTATGACAAGTAACTTTAATTTCGATACTAATTATGGCAGGTTACTATAACTTCGTTACTAATTATGACAAGTCCCTGTAATTTCGATACAAATTATGGCAGGTAACTGTAACTTCGATACTAATTATGACAAGTAACAGTAATTTTGATAAAAAATTATGGTAGGTAACTGTAACTTCAATACTAATTATGACAGGTAACAGTTACTTCGATACTAATTATGACAGGTAACTGTAACTTAGATACTAATTATGACAAGTAACTTTAATTTCGATACTAATTATGGTAGGTAACTGTAACTTCGTTACTAATTATGACAAGTCCCTGTAATTTCGATACAAATTATGGCAGGTTACTGTAACTTCGATACTAATTATGTCAGGTAACAGTAACTTCGATACTAATTATGACAGGAAACTGTAACTTCGTTACTAATTATGACAAGTAACTGTAATTTCGATACAAATTATGACAGGTTACTGTAACTTCGTTACTAATTATGACAAGTAACTGTAATTTCGATACAAATTATGGCAGATAACAGTACCTTCGATACTAATTATGGCAGGTAACTGTAACTTCGATACTAATTAATACAGGTAACAGTAACTTCGATACTAATTATGACAGGTTACTGTAACATCGTTACTAATTATGACAAGTAACTGTAATTTCGATACAAATTATGACAGGTAACTGTAACTACGATACTAATTATGACAGGTAACAGTAACTTCGATACTTATTATGGCAGGTAACTGTAACTTCGATACTTATTATGACAGGTAACAGTAACTTCGATACTAATCATGACAAGTAACTGTCACTTCGATACTGATTATGACAGGTAACTGTAACTTCGTTACTGATTATGACAGGTAACTGTAATTTCGTTACAAATTATGGCAGGTAATTGTAATGTCGATACTTATTATGACAGGTAACAGTAACTTCGATACTAATTATGACAAATAACTGTAACTTCGTTACTAATTATGACAAGTAACTGTAACTTCGATACTAATTATGACAGGTAACAGTAACTTCGATATTAATTATGACATGTAACAGTAACTTCGATACTAATTATGACAAGTAACTGTAATTTCGATACAAATTTTGGCAGGTAACTGTAACTTCGATACTAATTATGACAGGTAACAGTAACTTCGATACTAATTATGGCAAGTAACTGTAACATCGATACTAATTATGACAGGTAACTGTAACTTCGTTACTAATTATGGCAAGTAACTGTAATTTCGATACAAATTATGGCAGGTAACTGTAACTTCGATACTAATTATGACAGGTAACAGTAACTTCGATACTAATTATGGCAGGTAACTGTAACTTCGATACTAATTATGACAGGTAACAGTTACTTTGTTACTAATCATGACAAGTAACTGTAACTTCGATACTAATTATGACAGGTAACTGTAACTTCGTTACTAATTATGACAAGTAACTGTAATTTCGTTACAAATTATGGCAGGTAATTGTAATGTCGATACTAATTATGACAGGTAACAGTAACATCGATACTAATTATGACAAGTAACAGTAACTTCGATACTAATTCTGACAAGTAACTGTATCTTCGATACTAATTATGACAGGTAACTGTAACTTCGTTACTAATTATGACAAGTAACAGTAATTTCGATTCAAATTTTGGCAGGTAACTGTAACTTCGATACTTATTATGACAGGTAACAGTATCTTCGATGCTAATTACGACAAGTAACTGTAACTTCGATACTAATTTTGACAGGTAACTGTAACTTCGTTACTAATTATGACAAGTAACTGTAATTTCGATACAAATTATGGGAGGTAACTGTAACTTCGATACTAATTATGACAGGTAACAGTAACTTCGATACTAATTATGACAAGTAACTATAACTTCGATACAAATTATGACAGGTAACTGTAACTTCGATACTTATTATGGCAGGTAACTGTATCTTCATTACTAATTATGACAAGAAATTGTAACTTTGATACTAATTATGACAGGTAAATGTAACTTCGATACTAATTATGACAAGTTACTGTAACTTCGATACTAATTACGACAAGTAACTGTAACTTCGATACTAATTATGACAGGTAACAGTAACTTCGATATTAATTATGACAAGTAACAGTAACTTCGATACTAATTATGAAAAGTAACTGTAATTTCGATACAAATTTTGCCAGGTAACAGTAACTTCGATACTAAATATGACAGGTAACAGTAACTTCGATACTAATTATGACAAGTAACTGTAACTTCGATACTAATTATGACAGGTAACTGTAACTTCGTTACTAATTATGACATGTAACTGTAATTTCGTTACAAATTATGGCAGGTAATTGTAATGTCGATACTAATTATGACAGGTAACAGTAACTTCGATATAAATTATGACAAGTAACAGTAACTTCGATACTAATTATGACAGGTAACTGTAACTTCGTTACTAATTATGACAAGTAACTGTAATTTCGATTCAAATTTTGGCAGGTAACTGTAACTTCGATATTTATTATGACAGGTAACAGTATCTTCGATACTAGTTACGACAATTAACTGTATCTGCGATACTAATTTTGACAGGTAACTGTAACTTCGTTACTAATTATGACAAGTAACTGTAATTTCGGTACAAATTATGGGAGGTAACTGTAACTTCGATACTAATTATGACAGGTAACAGTAACTTCGATACTAATTATGACAAGTAACTATAACTTCGATAAAAATTATGACAGGTAACTGTAACTTCGATACTAATTATGACAAGAAACTCTAACTTCGTTACTAATTATGACATGTAACTGTAATTTTGATAAAAAATTATTGTAGGTAACTGTAACTTCAATACTAATTATGACAGGTAACAGTAACTTCGATACTAATTATGACAGGTTACTGTAAATTCGTTACTTATTATGACAAGTAACTTTAATTTCGATACTAATTATGGCAGGTTACTATAACTTCGTTACTAATTATGACAAGTCCCTGTAATTTCGATACAAATTATGGCAGGTAACTGTAACTTCGATACTAATTATGACAGGTAACAGTAACTTCGATACTAATTATGACAGGAAACTGTAAGTTCGTTACGAATTATGACAAGTAACTGTAATTTCGATACAAATTATGACAGGTAACTGTATCTTCGTAACTAAATATGACAAGTAACTGTAATTTCGATACAAATTATGGCAGATAACAGTACCTTCGATACTAATTATGACAGGTAACAGTAACTTCGATACTAATTATGACAAGTAACAATAACTTCGAATCAAATTCTGACAGGTAACTGTAACTTCGATAATAATTATGACCAGAAACTCTAACACCGTTACTAATTATGACAAGTAACTGTAATTTTGATAAAAAATTATGGTAGGTAAATGTATCTTTAATACTAATTATGACAGGTTACAGTAACTTCGATACTAATTATGACAGGTAACTGTAACTTCGTTACTAATTATGACAATTAACTTTGATTTCGATACTAATTATGGCAGGTAACTGTAACGTCGTTACTAATTATGACAAGTCCCTGTAATTTCGATACAAATTATGGCATGTAACGGTAACTTCGATACTAATTATGTCAAGTAAATGTAACTTCGATACTAATTATGACAAGTAACTGTAATTTCGATACAATTTATGACAGGTTACCGTAACTTCGTTACTAATTATGACAAGTAACTGTAATTTCGGTACAAATTATGGGAGGTAACTGTTACTTCGATACTAATTATGACAGGTAACAGTAACTTCGATACTAATTATGACATGTAACTATAACTTCGATAAAAATTATGACAGGTAACTGTAACTTCCATACTAATTATGACAGGTAACAGTAACTTCGATACTAATTATGACAGGAAACTGTAAGTTCGTTACGAATTATGACAAGTAACTGTAATTTCGATACAAATTATGGCAGATAACAGTACCTTCGATACTAATTATGACAGGTAACTGTAACTTCGATGCAAATTATGACAAGGAACTGAAATTTCGATACAAATGATGGCAGGTAACTGTAACTTCGATACTAATTATGACAAGTAACAGTAACTTCGATACTAATTATGACAAGTAACAATAACTTCGAATCAAATTCTGACAGGTAACTGTAACTTCGATAATAATTATGACAAGAAACTCTAACTTCGTTACTAATTATGACAATTAACTTTGATTTCGATACTAATTATGGCAGGTAACTGTAACTTCGTTACTAATTATGACAAGTCCCTGTATTTTCGATACAAATTATGGCATGTAACGGTAACTTCGATACTAATTATGACAAGTAACTGTAACTTCGATACTTATTATGACAGGTAACTGTAACATCGTTAATCATTATGACAAGTAACTGTAATTTCGATACAAATTTTGGCAGGTAACTGTAACTTCGATACTAATTTTGACAGGAAACAGTAACTTCGATTCTAATTATGAAAAGAACTGTAACTTCGATACTAATTATGACAGGTAACTGTAACTTCGTTACTAATTATGACAAGTAACAGCAATATCGATACAAATTATGGCAGATAACTGTAACTTCGATACTAATTATGACAGGTAACAGTAACTTCGATACTAATTATGACAAGTAACAGTAACTTCGATACTAATTATGACAGGTAACTGTAATTTCGTTACTAATTATGACAAGTAACTTTAATTTCGATACAAATTAAGGCAGGTAACTGTAACTTCCATACTAATTATGACAGGTAACAGTAACTTCGATACCAATTATGACAGGAAACTGTGACTTTGTTACTAATTATGACAAGTAACTGTAATTTCGATACAAATTATGACAGGTAACTGTAACTTCGCTACTAATCATGACAAGTAACAGTACCTTCGATACTAATTATGACAGGTAACTGTAACTTCGATACTAATTATGACAAGGAACTGTAATTTCGATACAAATTATGGCAGGTAACAGCAACGTCGATACTAATTATGACAAGTAACTATAACTTCGATACAAATTATGACAGGTAACTGTAACTTCGATACTAATTATGTCCAGAAACTCTAACTTCGTTAATAATTATGACAAGTAACTGTAATTTTGATAAAAAATTATTGTAGGTAACTGTAACTTCAATACTAATTATGACATAATAGTAACATCGATACTAATTATGACAAGTAACTGTAACTTCGTTACTAATTATGACAAGTAACTCTAATTTTGATAAATAATTATGGCTGGTAACTGTAACATCGATACTAATTATGACAGGTAACAGTAACTTCGATCCTAATTATGACAGGTTACAGTAACTTCGTTACTAATTATGTCAAGTAACTGTAACTTCGATACTAATTATGACAAGTAACTGTAATTTCGATACAATTTATGACAGGTTACCGTAACTTCGTTACTAATTATGACAAGTAACTGTAATTTCGATACAAATTATGACAGGTTACTGTAACTTCGTTACTAATTATGACAAGTAACTGTAATTTCGATACAAATTATGGCAGGTAACAGTACCTTCGATACATATTATGACAGGTAACTGTAACTTCGATACTAATTATGACAAGGAACTGTAATTTCGATACAAATTATGGCAGGTAACTGTAACTTTGATACTAATTATGACAGGTAACAGTAACTTCTATACTAATTATGACAAGTAACTCTAATTTTGATAAAAATTATGGCAGTTAACTGTAACTTCGATACTAATTAATACAGGTAACAGTAACTTCGATACTAATTATGACAGGTTACTGTAACATCGTTACTAATTATGACAAGTAACTGTAATTTCGATACAAATTATGGCAGGTAACTGTAACTTCGATACTAATTAAGACAGGTAACAGTTACTTCGATACTAATTATGGCAGGTAACTGTAACTTCGATACTTATTATGACAGGTAACAGTAACTTCGATACTAATCATGACAAGTAACTGTAACTTCGATACTGATTATGACAGGTAACTGTAACTTCGTTTCTAATTATGACAAGTAACTGTAATTTCGTTACAAATTATGGCAGGTAATTGTAATGTCGATACTTATTATGACAGGTAACAGTAACTTCGATACTAATTATGACAAATAACTGTAACTTCGATACTAATTATGACAAGTAACTGTAACTTCGATACTAATTATGACAGGTAACAGTAACTTCGATATTAATTATGACAAGTAACAGTAACTTCGATACTAATTATGACAAGTAACTGTAATTTCGATATAAATTTTGGCAGGTAATTGTAACTTCGATACTACTTATGACAGGTAACAGTTACTTCGATACTTATTATGACAAGTAACTGTAACATCGATACTTATTATGACAGGTAACTGTAACTTCGTTACTAATTATAACAAGTAACTGTAATTTCGATACAAATTATGGCAGGTAACTGTAACTTCCATAACAATTATGACAGGTAACAATAACTTCGATACCAATTATGACAGGAAACTGTGACTTCGTTACTAATTATGACAAGTAACTGTAATTTCGATACAAATTATGACAGGTAACTGTAACTTCGTTACTAGTTATGTCAAGTAACAGTACCTTCGATACTAATTATGACAGGTAACTGTAACTTCGATACTAGTTATGACAAGGAACTGTAATTTCGATACTAATTATGACAATTAACTGTAATTTCGATACAAATTATGACAGGTAACAGTAACTTCGATACTAATTATGACAAGAAACTCTAACTTCGTTACTAATTATGACAAGTAACAGTAATTTTGATAAAAAATTATGGTAGGTAACTGTAACTTCAATACTAATTATGACAGGTAACAGTAACTTCGATACTAATTATGACAGGTAACAGTTACATCGATACTAATTATGACAAGTAACTTAAATTTCGATACTAATTATGGTAGGTAACTGTAACTTCGTTACTAATTATGACAAGTAACTGTAACTTCGATACTAATTATGACAGGTAACAGTAACTTCGATACTAATTATGGCAGGTAACTGTAACTTCGATACTAATTATGACAATAACAGTAACTTCGTTACTAATCATGACAAGTAACTGTAACTTCGATACTAATTATGACAGGTAACTGTAACTTCGTTACTAATTATGACAAGTAACTGTATTTTCGTTACAAATTATGGCATGTAATTGTAATGTCGATACTAATTATGACAGGTAACAGTAACTTCGATACTAATTATGACAAGTAACAGTAACTTCGAAACTAATTATGACAAGTAACTGTAACTTCGATACTAATTATGGCAGGTAACTGTTACTTCGTTACTAATTATGACAAGTAACTGTAATTTCGTTTCAAATTTTGGCAGGTAACTGTAACTTCGATACTTATTATGACAGGTAACAGTAACTTCGATACTAATTACGACAAGTAACTGTAACTTCGATACTAATTTTGACAGGTAACTGTAAATTCGTTACTAATTATGACAAGTAACTGTAATTTTGATACAAATTATGGGAGGTATCTGTAACTTCGATACTAATTATGAAAGGTAACAGTAACTTCGATACTAATTATGACAAGTTAATATAACTTCGATAAAAATTATGACAGGTAACTGTAACTTCGATACTAATTATGACAAGAAACTCTAACTTCGTTACTAATTATGACAAGTAACTGTAATTTCGTTACAAATTATGGCAGGTAATTGTAATGTCGATACTAATTATGACAGGTAACAGTAACATCGATACTAATTATGACAAGTAACAGTAACTTCGATACTAATTATGACAAGTAACTGTATCTTCGATACTAATTATGACAGGTAACTGTAACTTCGTTACTAATTATGACAAGTAACAGTAATTTCGATTCAAATTTTGGCAGGTAACTGTAACTTCGATACTTATTATGACAGGTAACAGTATCTTCGATACTAATTACGACAAGTAACTGTAACTTCGATACTAATTTTGACAGGTAACTGTAATTTCGATACTAATTATGACAAGTAACATTAATTTCGATACAAATTAAGGCAGGTAACTGTAACTTCCACACTAATTATGACAGGTAACAGTAACTTCGGTACCAATTATGACAGGAAACTGTGACTTCGTTATTAATTATGACAAGCTACTGTAATTTCGATACAAATTATGACAGGTAACTGTAACATCGTTACTAATTATGACAAGTAACAGTACCTTCGATACTAATTATGACAGGTAACTGTAACTTCGATACTAATTATGACAAGGAACTGTAATTTCGATACAAATTATGGCAGGTAACAGCAACTTCGATACTAATTATGACAAGTAACTATAACTTCGATACAAATTATGACAGGTAACTGTAACTTCGATACTAATTATGTCCAGAAACTCTAACTTCGTTACTAATTATGACAAGTAACTGTAATTTTGATAAAAAATTATTGTAGGTAACTGTAACTTCAATACTAATTATGACATAATAGTAACATCGATACTAACTATGACAAGTAACTGTAACTTCGTTACTAATTATGACAAGTAACTCTAATTTTGATAAAAAATTATGGCTGGTAACTGTAACTTCGATACTAAATATGACAGGTAACAGTAACTTCGATCCTAATTATGACAGGTTACAGTAACTTCGTTACTAATTATGTCAAGTAACTGTAACTTCGATACTAATTATGACAAGTAACTGTAATTTCGATACAAGTTATGACAGGTTACCGTAACTTCGTTACTAATTATGACAAGTAACTGTAATTTCGGTACAAATTATGGGAGGTAACTGTTACTTCGATACTAATTATGACAGGTAACAGTAACTTCGATACTAATTATGACATGTAACTATAACTTCGATAAAAATTATGACAGGTAACTGTAACTTCCATACTAATTATGACAGGTAACAGTAACTTCGATACTAATTATGAGAGGAAACTGTAAGTTCGTTACGAATTATGACAAGTAACTGTAATTTCGATACAAATTATGGCAGATAACAGTACCTTCGATACTAATTATGACAGGTAACTGTAACTTCGATGCAAATTATGACAAGGAACTGTAATTTCGATACAAATGATGGCAGGTAACTGTAACTTCGATACTAATTATGACAAGTAACAGTAACTTCGATACTAATTATGACAAGTAACAATAACTTCGAATCAAATTCTGACAGGTAACTGTAACTTCGATAATAATTATGACAAGAAACTCTAACTTCGTTACTAATTATGACAAGTAACTGTAATTTTGATAAAAATTATGGTAGGTAAATGTATCTTCAATACTAATTATGACAGGTTACAGTAACTTCGATACTAATTATGACAGGTAACTGTAACTTCGTTACTAATTATGACAATTAACTTTGATTTCGATACTAATTATGGCAGGTAACTGTAACTTCGTTACTAATTATGACAAGTCCCTGTAATTTCGATACAAATTATGGCATGTAACGGTAACTTCGATACTAATTATGACAAGTAACTGTAACTTCGATACTAATTATGACAGGTAACTGTAACATCGTTAATCATTATGACAAGTAACTGTAATTTCGATACAAATTTTGGCAGGTAACTGTAACTTCGATACTAATTTTGACAGGAAACAGTAACTTCGATTCTAATTATGAAAAGAACTGTAACTTCGATACTAATTATGACAGGTAACTGTAACTTCGTTACTAATTATGACAAGTAACTGTAATTTCGATACAAATTATGACAGGTAACTGTAACTTCGATACTAATCATGACAAGTAACAGTACCTTCGATACTAATTATGACAGGTAACTGTAACTTCGATACTAATTATGACAAGGAACTGTAATTTCGATACAAATTATGGCAGGTAACAGCAACGTCGATACTAATTATGACAAGTAACTATAACTTCGATACAAATTATGACAGGTAACTGTAACTTCGATACTAATTATGTCCAGAAACTCTAACTTCGTTACTAATTATGACAAGTAACTGTAATTTTGATAAAAAATTATTGTAGGTAACTGTAACTTCAATACTAATTATGACATAATAGTAACATCGATACTAATTATGACAAGTAACTGTAACTTCGTTACTAATTATGACAAGTAACTCTAATTTTGATAAAAAATTATGGCTGGTAACTGTAACATCGATACTAATTATGACAGGTAACAGTAACTTCGATCCTAATTATGACAGGTTACAGTAACTTCGTTACTAATTATGTCAAGTAACTGTAACTTCGATACTAATTATGACAAGTAACTGTAATTTCGATACAATTTATGACAGGTTACCGTAACTTCGTTACTAATTATGGCAAGTAACTGTAATTTCGATACAAATTATGGCAGGTAACTGTAACTTCGATACTAATTATATCAGGTATCAGTAACTTCGATACTAATTATGACAGGTTACTGTAACTTCGTTACTAATTATGTCAAGTAACTGTAACTTCGTTACTAATTATGACAATTATCTGTAATTTCGATACAAATTATGACAGGTAACAGTAACTTCGATACTAATTATGACAAGAAACTCTAACTTCGTCACTAATTATGACAAGTAACAGTAATTTTGATAAAAAATTATGGTAGGAAACTGTAACTTCAATACTAATTATGACAGGTAACAGTTACTTCGATACTAATTATGACAGTTAACTGTAACTTAGATACTAATTATGACAAGTAACTTTAATTTCGATACTAATTATGGTAGGTAACTGTAACTTCGTTACTAATTATGACAAGTCCCTGTAATTTCGATACAAATTATGGCAGGTAACTGTAACTTCGATACTAATTATGTCAGGTAACAGTAACTTCGATACTAATTATGACAGGAAACTGTAACTTCGTTACTAATTATGACAAGTAACTGTAATTTCGATACAAATTATGACAGGTTACTGTAACTTCGTTACTAATTATGACAAGTAACTGTAATTTCGATACAAATTATGGCAGGTAACAGTACCTTCGATACTAATTATGACAGGTAACTGTAACTTCGTTACTAATTATGACAAGTAACAGTAATTTCGATTCAAATTTTGGCAGGTAACTGTAACTTCGATACTTATTATGACAGGTAACAGTATCTTCGATACTAATTACGACAAGTAACTGTAACTTCGATACTAATTTTGACAGGTAACTGTAACTTCGTTACTAATTATGACAAGTAACTGTAATTTCGATACAAATTATGGGAGGTAACTGTAACTTCGATACTTATTATGACAGGTAACAGTATCTTCGATACTAATTACGACAAGTAACTGTAACTTCGATACTAATTTTGACAGGTAACTGTAACTTCGTTACTAATTATGACAAGTAACTGTAATTTCGATACAAATTATGACAGGTAACTGTAACTTCGTTACTAATTATGACAAGTAACTGTAATTTCGTTACAAATTATGGCAGGTAATTGTAATGTCGATACTAATTATGACAGGTAACAGTAACATCGATACTAATTATGACAAGTAACAGTAACTTCGATACTAATTATGACAAGTAACTGTATCTTCGATACTAATTATGACAGGTAACTGTAACTTCGTTACTAATTATGACAAGTAACAGTAATTTCGATTCAAATTTTGGCAGGTAACTGTAACTTCGATACTTATTATGACAGGTAACAGTATCTTCGATACTAATTACGACAAGTAACTGTAACTTCGATACTAATTTTGACAGGTAACTGTAACTTCGTTACTAATTATGACAAGTAACTGTAATTTCGATACAAATTATGGGAGGTAACTGTAACTTCGATACTAATTATGACAGGTAACAGTAACTTCGATACTAATTATGACAAGTAACTATAACTTCGATACAAATTATGACAGGTAACTGTAACTTCGATACTTATTATGGCAGGTAACTGTATCTTCATTACTAATTATGACAAGAAATTGTAACTTTGATACTAATTATGACAGGTAAATGTAACTTCGATACTAATTATGACAAGTTACTGTAACTTCGATACTAATTACGACAAGTAACTGTAACTTCGATACTAATTATGACAGGTAACAGTAACTTCGATATTAATTATGACAAGTAACAGTAACTTCGATACTAATTATGAAAAGTAACTGTAATTTCGATACAAATTTTGCCAGGTAACAGTAACTTCGATACTAAATATGACAGGTAACAGTAACTTCGATACTAATTATGACAAGTAACTGTAATTTCGATACTAATTATGACAGGTAACTGTAACTTCGTTACTAATTATGACATGTAACTGTAATTTCGTTACAAATTATGGCAGGTAATTGTAATGTCGATACTAATTATGACAGGTAACAGTAACTTCGATATAAATTATGACAAGTAACAGTAACTTCGATACTAATTATGACAGGTAACTGTAACTTCGTTACTAATTATGACAAGTAACTGTAATTTCGATTCAAATTTTGGCAGGTAACTGTAACTTCGATATTTATTATGACAGGTAACAGTAACTTCGATACTAGTTACGACAATTAACTGTATCTGCGATACTAATTTTGACAGGTAACTGTAACTTCGTTACTAATTATGACAAGTAACTGTAATTTCGGTACAAATTATGGGAGGTAACTGTAACTTCGATACTAATTATGACAGGTAACAGTAACTTCGATACTAATTATGACAAGTAACTATAACTTCGATAAAAATTATGACAGGTAACTGTAACTTCGATACTAATTATGACAAGAAACTCTAACTTCGTTACTAATTATGACATGTAACTGTAATTTTGATAAAAAATTATTGTAGGTAACTGTAACTTCAATACTAATTATGACAGGTAACAGTAACTTCGATACTAATTATGACAGGTTACTGTAAATTCGTTACTTATTATGACAAGTAACTTTAATTTCGATACTAATTATGGCAGGTTACTATAACTTCGTTACTAATTATGACAAGTCCCTGTAATTTCGATACAAATTATGGCAGGTAACTGTAACTTCGATACTAATTATGACAAGTAACAGTAATTTTGATAAAAAATTATGGTAGGTAACTGTAACTTCAATACTAATTATGACAGGTAACAGTTACTTCGATACTAATTATGACAGGTAACTGTAACTTAGATACTAATTATGACAAGTAACTTTAATTTCGATACTAATTATGGTAGGTAACTGTAACTTCGTTACTAATTATGACAAGTCCCTGTAATTTCGATACAAATTATGGCAGGTTACTGTAACTTCGATACTAATTATGTCAGGTAACAGTAACTTCGATACTAATTATGACAGGAAACTGTAACTTCGTTACTAATTATGACAAGTAACTGTAATTTCGATACAAATTATGACAGGTTACTGTAACTTCGTTACTAATTATGACAAGTAACTGTAATTTCGATACAAATTATGGCAGATAACAGTACCTTCGATACTAATTATGGCAGGTAACTGTAACTTCGATACTAATTAATACAGGTAACAGTAACTTCGATACTAATTATGACAGGTTACTGTAACATCGTTACTAATTATGACAAGTAACTGTAATTTCGATACAAATTATGACAGGTAACTGTAACTACGATACTAATTATGACAGGTAACAGTAACTTCGATACTTATTATGGCAGGTAACTGTAACTTCGATACTTATTATGACAGGTAACAGTAACTTCGATACTAATCATGACAAGTAACTGTCACTTCGATACTGATTATGACAGGTAACTGTAACTTCGTTACTGATTATGACAGGTAACTGTAATTTCGTTACAAATTATGGCAGGTAATTGTAATGTCGATACTTATTATGACAGGTAACAGTAACTTCGATACTAATTATGACAAATAACTGTAACTTCGTTACTAATTATGACAAGTAACTGTAACTTCGATACTAATTATGACAGGTAACAGTAACTTCGATATTAATTATGACATGTAACAGTAACTTCGATACTAATTATGACAAGTAACTGTAATTTCGATACAAATTTTGGCAGGTAACTGTAACTTCGATACTAATTATGACAGGTAACAGTAACTTCGATACTAATTATGGCAAGTAACTGTAACATCGATACTAATTATGACAGGTAACTGTAACTTCGTTACTAATTATGGCAAGTAACTGTAATTTCGATACAAATTATGGCAGGTAACTGTAACTTCGATACTAATTATGACAGGTAACAGTAACTTCGATACTAATTATGGCAGGTAACTGTAACTTCGATACTAATTATGACAGGTAACAGTTACTTTGTTACTAATCATGACAAGTAACTGTAACTTCGATACTAATTATGACAGGTAACTGTAACTTCGTTACTAATTATGACAAGTAACTGTAATTTCGTTACAAATTATGGCAGGTAATTGTAATGTCGATACTAATTATGACAGGTAACAGTAACATCGATACTAATTATGACAAGTAACAGTAACTTCGATACTAATTCTGACAAGTAACTGTATCTTCGATACTAATTATGACAGGTAACTGTAACTTCGTTACTAATTATGACAAGTAACAGTAATTTCGATTCAAATTTTGGCAGGTAACTGTAACTTCGATACTTATTATGACAGGTAACAGTATCTTCGATACTAATTACGACAAGTAACTGTAACTTCGATACTAATTTTGACAGGTAACTGTAACTTCGTTACTAATTATGACAAGTAACTGTAATTTCGATACAAATTATGGGAGGTAACTGTAACTTCGATACTAATTATGACAGGTAACAGTAACTTCGATACTAATTATGACAAGTAACTATAACTTCGATACAAATTATGACAGGTAACTGTAACTTCGATACTTATTATGGCAGGTAACTGTATCTTCATTACTAATTATGACAAGAAATTGTAACTTTGATACTAATTATGACAGGTAAATGTAACTTCGATACTAATTATGACAAGTTACTGTAACTTCGATACTAATTACGACAAGTAACTGTAACTTCGATACTAATTATGACAGGTAACAGTAACTTCGATATTAATTATGACAAGTAACAGTAACTTCGATACTAATTATGAAAAGTAACTGTAATTTCGATACAAATTTTGCCAGGTAACAGTAACTTCGATACTAAATATGACAGGTAACAGTAACTTCGATACTAATTATGACAAGTAACTGTAACTTCGATACTAATTATGACAGGTAACTGTAACTTCGTTACTAATTATGACATGTAACTGTAATTTCGTTACAAATTATGGCAGGTAATTGTAATGTCGATACTAATTATGACAGGTAACAGTAACTTCGATATAAATTATGACAAGTAACAGTAACTTCGATACTAATTATGACAGGTAACTGTAACTTCGTTACTAATTATGACAAGTAACTGTAATTTCGATTCAAATTTTGGCAGGTAACTGTAACTTCGATATTTATTATGACAGGTAACAGTATCTTCGATACTAGTTACGACAATTAACTGTATCTGCGATACTAATTTTGACAGGTAACTGTAACTTCGTTACTAATTATGACAAGTAACTGTAATTTCGGTACAAATTATGGGAGGTAACTGTAACTTCGATACTAATTATGACAGGTAACAGTAACTTCGATACTAATTATGACAAGTAACTATAACTTCGATAAAAATTATGACAGGTAACTGTAACTTCGATACTAATTATGACAAGAAACTCTAACTTCGTTACTAATTATGACATGTAACTGTAATTTTGATAAAAAATTATTGTAGGTAACTGTAACTTCAATACTAATTATGACAGGTAACAGTAACTTCGATACTAATTATGACAGGTTACTGTAAATTCGTTACTTATTATGACAAGTAACTTTAATTTCGATACTAATTATGGCAGGTTACTATAACTTCGTTACTAATTATGACAAGTCCCTGTAATTTCGATACAAATTATGGCAGGTAACTGTAACTTCGATACTAATTATGACAGGTAACAGTAACTTCGATACTAATTATGACAGGAAACTGTAAGTTCGTTACGAATTATGACAAGTAACTGTAATTTCGATACAAATTATGACAGGTAACTGTATCTTCGTAACTAAATATGACAAGTAACTGTAATTTCGATACAAATTATGGCAGATAACAGTACCTTCGATACTAATTATGACAGGTAACAGTAACTTCGATACTAATTATGACAAGTAACAATAACTTCGAATCAAATTCTGACAGGTAACTGTAACTTCGATAATAATTATGACCAGAAACTCTAACACCGTTACTAATTATGACAAGTAACTGTAATTTTGATAAAAAATTATGGTAGGTAAATGTATCTTTAATACTAATTATGACAGGTTACAGTAACTTCGATACTAATTATGACAGGTAACTGTAACTTCGTTACTAATTATGACAATTAACTTTGATTTCGATACTAATTATGGCAGGTAACTGTAACGTCGTTACTAATTATGACAAGTCCCTGTAATTTCGATACAAATTATGGCATGTAACGGTAACTTCGATACTAATTATGTCAAGTAAATGTAACTTCGATACTAATTATGACAAGTAACTGTAATTTCGATACAATTTATGACAGGTTACCGTAACTTCGTTACTAATTATGACAAGTAACTGTAATTTCGGTACAAATTATGGGAGGTAACTGTTACTTCGATACTAATTATGACAGGTAACAGTAACTTCGATACTAATTATGACATGTAACTATAACTTCGATAAAAATTATGACAGGTAACTGTAACTTCCATACTAATTATGACAGGTAACAGTAACTTCGATACTAATTATGACAGGAAACTGTAAGTTCGTTACGAATTATGACAAGTAACTGTAATTTCGATACAAATTATGGCAGATAACAGTACCTTCGATACTAATTATGACAGGTAACTGTAACTTCGATGCAAATTATGACAAGGAACTGTAATTTCGATACAAATGATGGCAGGTAACTGTAACTTCGATACTAATTATGACAAGTAACAGTAACTTCGATACTAATTATGACAAGTAACAATAACTTCGAATCAAATTCTGACAGGTAACTGTAACTTCGATAATAATTATGACAAGAAACTCTAACTTCGTTACTAATTATGACAATTAACTTTGATTTCGATACTAATTATGGCAGGTAACTGTAACTTCGTTACTAATTATGACAAGTCCCTGTATTTTCGATACAAATTATGGCATGTAACGGTAACTTCGATACTAATTATGACAAGTAACTGTAACTTCGATACTTATTATGACAGGTAACTGTAACATCGTTAATCATTATGACAAGTAACTGTAATTTCGATACAAATTTTGGCAGGTAACTGTAACTTCGATACTAATTTTGACAGGAAACAGTAACTTCGATTCTAATTATGAAAAGAACTGTAACTTCGATACTAATTATGACAGGTAACTGTAACTTCGTTACTAATTATGACAAGTAACAGCAATATCGATACAAATTATGGCAGATAACTGTAACTTCGATACTAATTATGACAGGTAACAGTAACTTCGATACTAATTATGACAAGTAACAGTAACTTCGATACTAATTATGACAGGTAACTGTAATTTCGTTACTAATTATGACAAGTAACTTTAATTTCGATACAAATTAAGGCAGGTAACTGTAACTTCCATACTAATTATGACAGGTAACAGTAACTTCGATACCAATTATGACAGGAAACTGTGACTTTGTTACTAATTATGACAAGTAACTGTAATTTCGATACAAATTATGACAGGTAACTGTAACTTCGCTACTAATCATGACAAGTAACAGTACCTTCGATACTAATTATGACAGGTAACTGTAACTTCGATACTAATTATGACAAGGAACTGTAATTTCGATACAAATTATGGCAGGTAACAGCAACGTCGATACTAATTATGACAAGTAACTATAACTTCGATACAAATTATGACAGGTAACTGTAACTTCGATACTAATTATGTCCAGAAACTCTAACTTCGTTAATAATTATGACAAGTAACTGTAATTTTGATAAAAAATTATTGTAGGTAACTGTAACTTCAATACTAATTATGACATAATAGTAACATCGATACTAATTATGACAAGTAACTGTAACTTCGTTACTAATTATGACAAGTAACTCTAATTTTGATAAATAATTATGGCTGGTAACTGTAACATCGATACTAATTATGACAGGTAACAGTAACTTCGATCCTAATTATGACAGGTTACAGTAACTTCGTTACTAATTATGTCAAGTAACTGTAACTTCGATACTAATTATGACAAGTAACTGTAATTTCGATACAATTTATGACAGGTTACCGTAACTTCGTTACTAATTATGACAAGTAACTGTAATTTCGATACAAATTATGACAGGTTACTGTAACTTCGTTACTAATTATGACAAGTAACTGTAATTTCGATACAAATTATGGCAGGTAACAGTACCTTCGATACATATTATGACAGGTAACTGTAACTTCGATACTAATTATGACAAGGAACTGTAATTTCGATACAAATTATGGCAGGTAACTGTAACTTTGATACTAATTATGACAGGTAACAGTAACTTCGATACTAATTATGACAAGTAACTCTAATTTTGATAAAAATTATGGCAGTTAACTGTAACTTCGATACTAATTAATACAGGTAACAGTAACTTCGATACTAATTATGACAGGTTACTGTAACATCGTTACTAATTATGACAAGTAACTGTAATTTCGATACAAATTATGGCAGGTAACTGTAACTTCGATACTAATTAAGACAGGTAACAGTTACTTCGATACTAATTATGGCAGGTAACTGTAACTTCGATACTTATTATGACAGGTAACAGTAACTTCGATACTAATCATGACAAGTAACTGTAACTTCGATACTGATTATGACAGGTAACTGTAACTTCGTTTCTAATTATGACAAGTAACTGTAATTTCGTTACAAATTATGGCAGGTAATTGTAATGTCGATACTTATTATGACAGGTAACAGTAACTTCGATACTAATTATGACAAATAACTGTAACTTCGATACTAATTATGACAAGTAACTGTAACTTCGATACTAATTATGACAGGTAACAGTAACTTCGATATTAATTATGACAAGTAACAGTAACTTCGATACTAATTATGACAAGTAACTGTAATTTCGATATAAATTTTGGCAGGTAATTGTAACTTCGATACTACTTATGACAGGTAACAGTTACTTCGATACTTATTATGACAAGTAACTGTAACATCGATACTTATTATGACAGGTAACTGTAACTTCGTTACTAATTATAACAAGTAACTGTAATTTCGATACAAATTATGGCAGGTAACTGTAACTTCCATAACAATTATGACAGGTAACAATAACTTCGATACCAATTATGACAGGAAACTGTGACTTCGTTACTAATTATGACAAGTAACTGTAATTTCGATACAAATTATGACAGGTAACTGTAACTTCGTTACTAGTTATGTCAAGTAACAGTACCTTCGATACTAATTATGACAGGTAACTGTAACTTCGATACTAGTTATGACAAGGAACTGTAATTTCGATACTAATTATGACAATTAACTGTAATTTCGATACAAATTATGACAGGTAACAGTAACTTCGATACTAATTATGACAAGAAACTCTAACTTCGTTACTAATTATGACAAGTAACAGTAATTTTGATAAAAAATTATGGTAGGTAACTGTAACTTCAATACTAATTATGACAGGTAACAGTAACTTCGATACTAATTATGACAGGTAACAGTTACATCGATACTAATTATGACAAGTAACTTAAATTTCGATACTAATTATGGTAGGTAACTGTAACTTCGTTACTAATTATGACAAGTAACTGTAACTTCGATACTAATTATGACAGGTAACAGTAACTTCGATACTAATTATGGCAGGTAACTGTAACTTCGATACTAATTATGACAATAACAGTAACTTCGTTACTAATCATGACAAGTAACTGTAACTTCGATACTAATTATGACAGGTAACTGTAACTTCGTTACTAATTATGACAAGTAACTGTATTTTCGTTACAAATTATGGCATGTAATTGTAATGTCGATACTAATTATGACAGGTAACAGTAACTTCGATACTAATTATGACAAGTAACAGTAACTTCGAAACTAATTATGACAAGTAACTGTAACTTCGATACTAATTATGGCAGGTAACTGTTACTTCGTTACTAATTATGACAAGTAACTGTAATTTCGTTTCAAATTTTGGCAGGTAACTGTAACTTCGATACTTATTATGACAGGTAACAGTAACTTCGATACTAATTACGACAAGTAACTGTAACTTCGATACTAATTTTGACAGGTAACTGTAAATTCGTTACTAATTATGACAAGTAACTGTAATTTTGATACAAATTATGGGAGGTATCTGTAACTTCGATACTAATTATGAAAGGTAACAGTAACTTCGATACTAATTATGACAAGTTAATATAACTTCGATAAAAATTATGACAGGTAACTGTAACTTCGATACTAATTATGACAAGAAACTCTAACTTCGTTACTAATTATGACAAGTAACTGTAATTTCGTTACAAATTATGGCAGGTAATTGTAATGTCGATACTAATTATGACAGGTAACAGTAACATCGATACTAATTATGACAAGTAACAGTAACTTCGATACTAATTATGACAAGTAACTGTATCTTCGATACTAATTATGACAGGTAACTGTAACTTCGTTACTAATTATGACAAGTAACAGTAATTTCGATTCAAATTTTGGCAGGTAACTGTAACTTCGATACTTATTATGACAGGTAACAGTATCTTCGATACTAATTACGACAAGTAACTGTAACTTCGATACTAATTTTGACAGGTAACTGTAATTTCGATACTAATTATGACAAGTAACATTAATTTCGATACAAATTAAGGCAGGTAACTGTAACTTCCACACTAATTATGACAGGTAACAGTAACTTCGGTACCAATTATGACAGGAAACTGTGACTTCGTTATTAATTATGACAAGCTACTGTAATTTCGATACAAATTATGACAGGTAACTGTAACATCGTTACTAATTATGACAAGTAACAGTACCTTCGATACTAATTATGACAGGTAACTGTAACTTCGATACTAATTATGACAAGGAACTGTAATTTCGATACAAATTATGGCAGGTAACAGCAACTTCGATACTAATTATGACAAGTAACTATAACTTCGATACAAATTATGACAGGTAACTGTAACTTCGATACTAATTATGTCCAGAAACTCTAACTTCGTTACTAATTATGACAAGTAACTGTAATTTTGATAAAAAATTATTGTAGGTAACTGTAACTTCAATACTAATTATGACATAATAGTAACATCGATACTAACTATGACAAGTAACTGTAACTTCGTTACTAATTATGACAAGTAACTCTAATTTTGATAAAAAATTATGGCTGGTAACTGTAACTTCGATACTAAATATGACAGGTAACAGTAACTTCGATCCTAATTATGACAGGTTACAGTAACTTCGTTACTAATTATGTCAAGTAACTGTAACTTCGATACTAATTATGACAAGTAACTGTAATTTCGATACAAGTTATGACAGGTTACCGTAACTTCGTTACTAATTATGACAAGTAACTGTAATTTCGGTACAAATTATGGGAGGTAACTGTTACTTCGATACTAATTATGACAGGTAACAGTAACTTCGATACTAATTATGACATGTAACTATAACTTCGATAAAAATTATGACAGGTAACTGTAACTTCCATACTAATTATGACAGGTAACAGTAACTTCGATACTAATTATGAGAGGAAACTGTAAGTTCGTTACGAATTATGACAAGTAACTGTAATTTCGATACAAATTATGGCAGATAACAGTACCTTCGATACTAATTATGACAGGTAACTGTAACTTCGATGCAAATTATGACAAGGAACTGTAATTTCGATACAAATGATGGCAGGTAACTGTAACTTCGATACTAATTATGACAAGTAACAGTAACTTCGATACTAATTATGACAAGTAACAATAACTTCGAATCAAATTCTGACAGGTAACTGTAACTTCGATAATAATTATGACAAGAAACTCTAACTTCGTTACTAATTATGACAAGTAACTGTAATTTTGATAAAAATTATGGTAGGTAAATGTATCTTCAATACTAATTATGACAGGTTACAGTAACTTCGATACTAATTATGACAGGTAACTGTAACTTCGTTACTAATTATGACAATTAACTTTGATTTCGATACTAATTATGGCAGGTAACTGTAACTTCGTTACTAATTATGACAAGTCCCTGTAATTTCGATACAAATTATGGCATGTAACGGTAACTTCGATACTAATTATGACAAGTAACTGTAACTTCGATACTAATTATGACAGGTAACTGTAACATCGTTAATCATTATGACAAGTAACTGTAATTTCGATACAAATTTTGGCAGGTAACTGTAACTTCGATACTAATTTTGACAGGAAACAGTAACTTCGATTCTAATTATGAAAAGAACTGTAACTTCGATACTAATTATGACAGGTAACTGTAACTTCGTTACTAATTATGACAAGTAACTGTAATTTCGATACAAATTATGACAGGTAACTGTAACTTCGATACTAATCATGACAAGTAACAGTACCTTCGATACTAATTATGACAGGTAACTGTAACTTCGATACTAATTATGACAAGGAACTGTAATTTCGATACAAATTATGGCAGGTAACAGCAACGTCGATACTAATTATGACAAGTAACTATAACTTCGATACAAATTATGACAGGTAACTGTAACTTCGATACTAATTATGTCCAGAAACTCTAACTTCGTTACTAATTATGACAAGTAACTGTAATTTTGATAAAAAATTATTGTAGGTAACTGTAACTTCAATACTAATTATGACATAATAGTAACATCGATACTAATTATGACAAGTAACTGTAACTTCGTTACTAATTATGACAAGTAACTCTAATTTTGATAAAAAATTATGGCTGGTAACTGTAACATCGATACTAATTATGACAGGTAACAGTAACTTCGATCCTAATTATGACAGGTTACAGTAACTTCGTTACTAATTATGTCAAGTAACTGTAACTTCGATACTAATTATGACAAGTAACTGTAATTTCGATACAATTTATGACAGGTTACCGTAACTTCGTTACTAATTATGGCAAGTAACTGTAATTTCGATACAAATTATGGCAGGTAACTGTAACTTCGATACTAATTATATCAGGTATCAGTAACTTCGATACTAATTATGACAGGTTACTGTAACTTCGTTACTAATTATGTCAAGTAACTGTAACTTCGTTACTAATTATGACAATTATCTGTAATTTCGATACAAATTATGACAGGTAACAGTAACTTCGATACTAATTATGACAAGAAACTCTAACTTCGTCACTAATTATGACAAGTAACAGTAATTTTGATAAAAAATTATGGTAGGAAACTGTAACTTCAATACTAATTATGACAGGTAACAGTTACTTCGATACTAATTATGACAGTTAACTGTAACTTAGATACTAATTATGACAAGTAACTTTAATTTCGATACTAATTATGGTAGGTAACTGTAACTTCGTTACTAATTATGACAAGTCCCTGTAATTTCGATACAAATTATGGCAGGTAACTGTAACTTCGATACTAATTATGTCAGGTAACAGTAACTTCGATACTAATTATGACAGGAAACTGTAACTTCGTTACTAATTATGACAAGTAACTGTAATTTCGATACAAATTATGACAGGTTACTGTAACTTCGTTACTAATTATGACAAGTAACTGTAATTTCGATACAAATTATGGCAGGTAACAGTACCTTCGATACTAATTATGACAGGTAACTGTAACTTCGATACTAATTATGACAAGGAACTGTAATTTCGATACAAATTATGGCAGGTAACTGTAACTTTGATACTAATTATGACAGGTAACAGTAACTTCGATACTAATTATGACAAGTAACTCTAATTTTGATAAAAAATTATGGCAGTTAACTGTAACTTCGATACTAATTAATACAGGTAACAGTAACTTCGATACTAATTATGACAGGTTACTGTAACATCGTTACTAATTATGACAAGTAACTGTAATTTCGATACAAATTATGGCAGGTAACTGTAACTTCGATACTAATTAAGACAGGTAACAGTTACTTCGATACTAATTATGGCAGGTAACTGTAACTTCGATACTTATTATGACAGGTAACAGTAACTTCGATACTAATCATGACAAGTAACTGTTACTTCGATACTGATTATGACAGGTAACTGTAACTTCGTTTCTAATTATGACAAGTAACTGTAATTTCGTTACAAATTATGGCAGGTAATTGTAATGTCGATACTTATTATGACAGGTAACAGTAACTTCGATACTAATTATGACAAATAACTGTAATTTCGATACTACTTATGACAAGTAACTGTAACTTCGATACTAATTATGACAGGTAACAGTAACTTCGATATTAATTATGACAAGTAACAGTAACTTCGATACTAATTATGACAAGTAACTGTAATTTCGATATAAATTTTGGCAGGTAATTGTAACTTCGATACTACTTATGACAGGTAACAGTTACTTCGATACTTATTATGACAAGTAACTGTAACATCGATACTTATTATGACAGGTAACTGTAACTTCGTTACTAATTATGACAAGTAACTGTAATTTCGATACAAATTATGGCAGGTAACTGTAACTTCCATAACAATTATGACAGGTAACAATAACTTCGATACCAATTATGACAGGAAACTGTGACTTCGTTACTAATTATGACAAGTAACTGTAATTTCGATACAAATTATGACAGGTAACTGTAACTTCGTTACTAGTTATGTCAAGTAACAGTACCTTCGATACTAATTATGACAGGTAACTGTAACTTCGATACTAGTTATGACAAGGAACTGTAATTTCGATACTAATTATGACAATTAACTGTAATTTCGATACAAATTATGACAGGTAACAGTAACTTCGATACTAATTATGACAAGAAACTCTAACTTCGTTACTAATTATGACAAGTAACAGTAATTTTGATAAAAATTATTGTAGGTAACTGTAACTTCAATACTAATTATGACAGGTAACAGTAACTTTGATACTAATTATGACAGGTAACAGTAACATCGATACTAATTATGACAAGTAACTTAAATTTCGATACTAATTATGGTAGGTAACTGTAACTTCGTTACTAATTATGACAAGTAACTGTAACTTCGATACTAATTATGACAGGTAACAGTAACTTCGATACTAATTATGGCAGGTAACTGTAACTTCGATACTAATTATGACAATAACAGTAACTTCGTTACTAATCATGACAAGTAACTGTAACTTCGATACTAATTATGACAAGTAACAGTAACTTCGAAACTAATTATGACAAGTAACTGTAACTTCGATACTAATTATGGCAGGTAACTGTTACTTCTTTACTAATTATGACAAGTAACTGTAATTTCGTTTCAAATTTTGGCAGGTAACTGTAACTTCGATACTTATTATGACAGGTAACAGTAACTTCGATACTAATTACGACAAGTAACTGTAACTTCGATACTAATTTTGACAGGTAACTGTAACTTCGTTACTAATTATGACAAGTAACTGTAATTTTGATACAAATTATGGGAGGTATCTGTAACTTCGATACTAATTATGAAAGGTAACAGTAACTTCGATACTAATTATGACAAGTAAATATAACTTCGATAAAAATTATGACAGGTAACTGTATCTTCGATACTAATTATGACAAGAAACTCTAACTTCGTTACTAATTATGACAAGTAACTGTAATTTCGTTACAAATTATGGCAGGTAATTGTAATGTCGATACTAATTATGACAGGTAACAGTAACATCGATACTAATTATGACAAGTAACAGTAACTTCGATACTAATTATGACAAGTAACTGTATCTTCGATACTAATTATGACAGGTAACTGTAACTTCGTTACTTATTATGACAAGTAACAGTAATTTCGATTCAAATTTTGGCAGGTAACTGTAACTTCGATACTTATTATGACAGGTAACAGTATCTTCGATACTAATTACGACAAGTAACTGTAACTTCGATACTAATTTCGACAGGTAACTGTAACTTCGTTACTAATTATGACAAGTAACTGTAATTTCGATACAAATTATGGGAGGTAACTGTAACTTCGATACTAAATATGACAGGTAACAGTAACTTCGATACTAATTATGACAAGTAACTATAACTTCGATACAAATTATGACAGGTAACTGTAACTTCGATACTTATTATGGCAGGTAACTGTATCTTCATTACTAATTATGACAAGAAATTGTAACTTTGATACTAATTATGACAGGTAAATGTAACTTCGATACTAATTATGACAAGTTACTGTAACTTCGATACTAATTACGACAAGTAACTGTAACTTCGATACTAATTATGACAGGTAACAGTAACTTCGATATTAATTATGACAAGTAACAGTAACTTCGATACTAATTATGACAAGTAACTGTAATTTCGATACAAATTTTGCCAGGTAACAGTAACTTCGATACTAAATATGACAGGTAACAGAAATTCGATACTAATTATGACAAGTAACTGTAACTTCGATACTAATTATGACAGGTAACTGTAACTTCGTTACTAATTATGACAAGTAACAGCAATTTCGATACAAATTATGGCAGGTAACTGTAACTTCGATACTAATTATGACAGGTAACAGTAACTTCGATACTAATTATGACAAGTAACAGTTACTTCGATACTAATTATGACAGGTAACTGTAACTTCGTTACTAATTATGACAAGTAACTTTAATTTCGATACAAATTATGGCAGGTAACTGTAACTTCCATACTAATTATGACAGGTAACAGTAACTTCGATACCAATTATGACAGGAAACTGTGACTTCGTTACTAATTATGACAAGTAACTGTAATTTCGATACAAATTATGACAGGTAACTGTAACTTTGTTACTATTTATGTCAAGTAACAGTACCTTCGATACTAATTATGACAGGTAACTGTAACTTCGATACTAATTATGACAAGGAACTGTAATTTCGATACTAATTATGACGATTAACTGTAATTTCGATACAAATTATGACAGGTAACAGTAACTTCGATACTAATTATGACAAGAAACTCTAACTTCGTTACTAATTATGACAAGTAACAGTAATTTTGATAAAAAATTATGGTAGGTAAGTGTAACTTCAATACTAATTATGACAGGTAACAGTAACTTCGATACTAATTATGACAGGTAACTGTAACTTCGATACTAATTATGACAAGTAACTTAAATTTCGATACTAATTATGGTAGGTAACTGTAACTTCGTTACTAGTTATGACAAGTCCCTGTAATTTCGATACAAATTATGGCAGGTAACTGTAACTTAGATACTAATTATTTCAGGTAACAGTAACTTCGATACTAATTATGACAGGAAACTGGAACTTCGTTACTAATTATGACAAGTAACTGTAATTTCGATACAAATTATGACAGGTTACTGTAACTTCGTTACTAATTATGACAAGTAACTGTAATTTCGATACAAATTATGGCAGGTAACAGTACCTTCGATACTAATTAAGACAGGTAACTGTAACTTCGATACTAATTATGACAAGGAACTGTAATTTCGATACAAATTATGGCAGGTAACTGTAACTTTGATACTAATTATGACAGGTAACAGTAACTTCGATACTAATTACGACATGTAAGTGTGACTTCGTTACTAATTATGACAGGTAACTCTAATTTTGATGAAAAATTATGGCAGGTAACTGTAACTTCGATACTAATTAATACAGGTAACAGTAACTTCGATACTAATTATGACAGGTTACTGTAACATCGTTACTAATTATGACAAGAAACTGTAACTTCGATACTAATTAATACAGGTAACTGTAACTTCGATACTAATTATGACAGGTAACAGTAACTTCGTTACTAATCATGACAAGTAACTGTAACTTCGATACTAATTATGACAGGTAACTGTAACTTCGTTACTAATTATGACATGTAACTGTAATTTCGTTACAAATTATGGCAGGTAATTGTAATGTCGATACTAATTATGACAGGTAACAGTAACTTCGATATTAATTATGACAAGTAACAGTAACTTCGAAACTAATTATGACAAGTAACTGTAACTTCGATACTAATTATGACAGGTAACTGTAACTTCGTTACTAATTATGACAAGTAACTGTAATTTCGATTCAAATTTTGGCAGGTAACTGTAACTTCGATATTTATTATGACAGGTAACAGTAACTTCGATACTAATTACGACAATTAACTGTATCTGCGATACTAATTTTGACAGGTAACTGTAACTTCGTTACTAATTATGACAAGTAACTGTAATTTCGGTACAAATTATGGGAGGTAACTGTAACTTCGATACTAATTATGACAGGTAACAGTAACTTCGATACTAATTATGACAAGGAACTGTAATTTCGATACAAATTATGGCAGGTAACTGTAACTTTGATACTAATTATGACAAGAAACTCTAACTTCGTTACTAATTATGACATGTAACTGTAATTTTGATAAAAAATTATTGTAGGTAACTGTAACTTCAATACTAATTATGACAGGTAACAGTAACTTCGATACTAATTATGACAGGTTACTGTAAATTCGTTACTTATTATGACAAGTAACTTTAATTTCGATACTAATTATGGCAGGTTACTATAACTTCGTTACTAATTATGACAAGTCCCTGTAATTTCGATACAAATTATGGCAGGTAACTGTAACTTCGATACTAATTATGACAGGTAACAGTAACTTCGATACTAATTATGACAGGAAACTGTAAGTTCGTTACGAATTATGACAAGTAACTGTAATTTCGATACAAATTATGACAGGTAACTGTATCTTCGTAACTAAATATGACAAGTAACTGTAATTTCGATACAAATTATGGCAGATAACAGTACCTTCGATACTAATTATGACAGGTAACAGTAACTTCGATACTAATTATGACAAGTAACAATAACTTCGAATCAAATTCTGACAGGTAACTGTAACTTCGATAATAATTATGACCAGAAACTCTAACATCGTTACTAATTATGACAAGTAACTGTAATTTTGATAAAAAATTATGGTAGGTAAATGTATCTTTAATACTAATTATGACAGGTTACAGTAACTTCGATACTAATTATGACAGGTAACTGTAACTTCGTTACTAATTATGACAATTAACTTTGATTTCGATACTAATTATGGCAGGTAACTGTAACTTCGTTACTAATTATGACAAGTCCCTGTAATTTCGATACAAATTATGGCAGGTAACGGTAACTTCGATACTAATTATGACAAGTAACTGTAACTTCGATACTATTTATGACAGGTAACTGTAACATCGTTAATCATTATGACAAGTAACTGTAATTTCGATACAAATTTTGGCAGGTAACTGTAACTTCGATACTAATTTTGACAGGAAACAGTAACTTCGATTCTAATTATGAAAAGAACTGTAACTTCGATACTAATTATGACAGGTAACTGTAACTTCGTTACTAATTATGACAAGTAACAGCAATTTCGATACAAATTATGGCAGATAACTGTAACTTCGATACTAATTATGACAGGTAACAGTAACTTCGATACTAATTATGACAAGTAACAGTAACTTCGATACTAATTATGACAGGTAACTGTAATTTCGTTACTAATTATGACAAGTAACATAAATTTCGATACAAATTAAGGCAGGTAACTGTAACTTCCATACTAATTATGACAGGTAACAGTAACTTCGGTACCAATTATGACAGGAAACTGTGACTTCGTTACTAATTATGACAAGTTACTGTAATTTCGATACAAATTATGACAGGTAACTGTAACATCGTTACTAATTATGACAAGTAACAGTACCTTCGATACTAATTATGACAGGTAACTGTAACTTCGATACTAATTATGACAAGGAACTGTAATTTCGATACAAATTATGGCAGGTAACAGCAACTTCGATACTAATTATGACAAGTAACTATAACTTCGATACAAATTATGACAGGTAACTGTAACTTCGATACTAATTATGTCCAGAAACTCTAACTTCGTTACTAATTATGACAAGTAACTGTAATTTTGATAAAAAATTGTGGCAGGTAACTGTAACTTCGATACTAATTATGACAAGTAACTGTAACTTCGATACTAATTATGACAGGTAACTGTAACTTCGTTACTAATTATGACAAGTAACAGCAATTTCGATACAAATTATGGCAGATAACTGTAACTTCGATACTAATTATGACAGGTAACAGTAACTTCGATACTAATTATGACAAGTAACAGTAACTTCGATACTAATTATGACAGGTAACTGTAATTTCGTTACTAATTATGACAAGTAACTTTAATTTCGATACAAATTAAGGCAGGTAACTGTAACTTCCATACTAATTATGACAGGTAACAGTAACTTCGATACCAATTATGACAGGAAACTGTGACTTTGTTACTAATTATGACAAGTAACTGTAATTTCGATACAAATTATGACAGGTAACTGTAACTTCGTTACTAATCATGACAAGTAACAGTACCTTCGATACTAATTATGACAGGTAACTGTAACTTCGATACTAATTATGACAAGGAACTGTAATTTCGATACAAATTATGGCAGGTAACAACAACGTCGATACTAATTATGACAAGTAACTATAACGTCGATACAAATTATGACAGGTAACTGTAACTTCGATACTAATTATGTCCAGAAACTCTAACTTCGTTACTAATTATGACAAGTAACTGTAATTTTGATAAAAAATTATTGTAGGTAACTGTAACTTCAATACTAATTATGACATAATAGTAACATCGATACTAATTATGACAAGTAACTGTAACTTCGTTACTAATTATGACAAGTAACTCTAATTTTGATAAAAAATTATGGCTGGTAACTGTAACATCGATACTAATTATGACAGGTAACAGTAACTTCGATCCTAATTATGACAGGTTACAGTAACTTCGTTACTAATTATGTCAAGTAACTGTAACTTCGATACTAATTATGACAAGTAACTGTAATTTCGATACAATTTATGACAGGTTACCGTAACTTCGTTACTAATTATGACAAGTAACTGTAATTTCGATACAAATTATGGCAGGTAACTGTAACTTCGATACTAATTATATCAGGTATCAGTAACTTCGATACTAATTATGACAGGTTACTGTAACTTCGTTACTAATTATGTCAAGTAACTGTAACTTCGTTACTAATTATGACAATTATCTGTAATTTCGATACAAATTATGACAGGTAACAGTAACTTCGATACTAATTATGACAAGAAACTCTAACTCCGTCACTAATTATGACAAGTAACAGTAATTTTGATAAAAAATTATGGTAGGAAACTGTAACTTCAATACTAATTAAGACAGGTAACAGTAACTTCGATACTAATTATGGCAGGTACCTGTAAATTCGTTACTTATTATGACAAGTAACTTTAATTTCGATACTAATTATGGCAGGTTACTATAACTTCGTTACTAATTATGACAAGTCCCTGTAATTTCGATACAAATTATGGCAGGTAACTGTAACTTCGATACTAATTATGACGGGTAACAGTAACTTCGATACTAATTATGACAGGAAACTGTAATTTCGTTACGAATTATGACAAGTAACTGTAATTTCGATACTAATTATGGCAGGTAACTGTTACTTCGTTACTAATTATGACAAGTAACTGTAATTTCGTTTCAAATTTTGGCAGGTAACTGTAACTTCGATACTTATTATGACAGGTAACAGTAACTTCGATACTAATTACGACAAGTAACTGTAACTTCGATACTAATTTTGACAGGTAACTGTAACTTCGTTACTAATTATGACAAGTAACTGTAATTTTGATACAAATTATGGGAGGTATCTGTAACTTCGATACTAATTATGAAAGGTAACAGTAACTTCGATACTAATTATGACAAGTAAATATAACTTCGATAAAAATTATGACAGGTAACTGTAACTTCGATACTAATTATGACAAGAAACTCTAACTTCGTTACTAATTATGACAGGTAACAGTACCTTCGATACTAATTATGACAGGTAACTGTAAATTCGTTACTTATTATGACAAGTAACTTTAATTTCGATACTAATTATGGCAGGTTACTATAACTTCGTTACTAATTATGACAAGTCCCTGTAATTTCGATACAAATTATGGCAGGTAACTGTAACTTCGATACTAATTATGACGGGTAACAGTAACTTCGATACTAATTATGACAGGAAACTGTAATTTCGTTACGAATTATGACAAGTAACTGTAATTTCGATACAAATTATGACAGGTAACTGTAACTTCGTAACTAATTATGACAAGTAACTGTAATTTCGACACAAATTATGGCAGGTTACAGTACCTTCGATACTAATTATGACAGGTAACTGTAACTTCGATGCTAATTATGACAAGGAACTGTAATTTCTATACAAATTATGGCAGGTAACTGTAACTTCGATACTAATTATGACAGGTAACAGTAACTTCGATACTAATTATGACAAGTAACAATAACTTCGAATCAAATTCTGACAGGTAACTTTAACTTCGATAATAATTATGACAAGAAACTCTAACTTCGTTACTAATTATGACAAGTAACTGTAATTTTGATAAAAAATTATGGTAGGTAAATGTATCTTCAATACTAATTATGACAGGTTACAGTAACTTCGATACTAATTATGACAGGTAACTGTAACTTCGTTACTAATTATGACAAGTAACTTTGATTTCGATACTAATTATGGCAGGTAATTGTAACTTCGTTACTAATTATGACAAGTCCCTGTAATTTCGATACAAATTATGGCAGGTAACGGTAACTTCGATACTAATTATGACAAGTAACTGTAACTTCGATACTAATTATGACAGGTAACTGTAACATCGTTAATCATTATGACAAGTAACTGTAATTTCTATACAAATTTTGGCAGGTAACTGTAACTTCGATACTAATTTTGACAGGAAACAGTAACTTCGATTCTAATTATGAAAAGAACTGTAACTTCGATACTAATTATGGCAGGTAACTGTAACTTCGTTACTAATTATGACAAGTAACAGCAATTTCGATACAAATTATGGCAGGTAACTGTAACTTCGATACTAATTATGACAGGTAACAGTAACTTCGATACTAATTATGACAAGTAACAGTAACTTCGATACTAATTATGACAGGTAACTGTAACTTCGTTACTAATTATGACAAGTAACTTTATTTTCGATACAAATTATGGCAGGTAACTGTAACTTCCATACTAATTATGACAGGTAACAGTAACTTCGATACCAATTATGACAGGAAACTGTGACTTCGTTACTAATTATGACAAGTAACTGTAATTTCGATACAAATTATGACAGGTAACTGTAACTTCTTTACTAGTTATGTCAAGTAACAGTACCTTCGATACTAATTATGACAGGTAACTGTAACTTCGATACTAATTATGACAAGGAACTGTAATTTCGATACTAATTATGACAATTAACTGTAATTTCGATACAAATTATGACAGGTAACAGTAACTTCGATACTAATTATGACAAGAAATTCTAACTTCGTTACTAATTATGACAAGTAACAGTAATTTTGATAAAAAATTATGGTAGGTAAGTGTAACTTCAATACTAATTATGACAGGTAACAGTAACTTCGATACTAATTATGACAGGTAACTGTAACTTCGATACTAATTATGACAAGTAACTTAAATTTCGATACTAATTATGGTAGGTAACTGTAACTTCGTTACTAGTTATGACAAGTCCCTGTAATTTCGATACAAATTATGGCAGGTAACTGTAACTTCGATACTAATTATTTCAGGTAACAGTAACTTCGATACTAATTTTGACAGGAAACTGGAACTTCGTTACTAATTATGACAAGTAACTGTAATTTCGATACAAATTATGACAGGTAACTGTAACTTCGTAACTAATTATGACAAGTAACTGTAATTTCGACACAAATTATGGCAGGTTACAGTACCTTCGATACTAATTATGACAGGTAACTGTAACTTCGATGCTAATTATGACAAGGAACTGTAATTTCTATACAAATTATGGCAGGTAACTGTAACTTCGATACTAATTATGACAGGTAACAGTAACTTCGATACTAATTATGACAAGTAACAATAACTTCGAATCAAATTCTGACAGGTAACTTTAACTTCGATAATAATTATGACAAGAAACTCTAACTTCGTTACTAATTATGACAAGTAACTGTAATTTTGATAAAAAATTATGGTAGGTAAATGTATCTTCAATACTAATTATGACAGGTTACAGTAACTTCGATACTAATTATGACAGGTAACTGTAACTTCGTTACTAATTATGACAAGTAACTTTGATTTCGATACTAATTATGGCAGGTAATTGTAACTTCGTTACTAATTATGACAAGTCCCTGTAATTTCGATACAAATTATGGCAGGTAACGGTAACTTCGATACTAATTATGACAAGTAACTGTAACTTCGATACTAATTATGACAGGTAACTGTAACATCGTTAATCATTATGACAAGTAACTGTAATTTCTATACAAATTTTGGCAGGTAACTGTAACATCGATACTAATTTTGACAGGAAACAGTAACTTCGATTCTAATTATGAAAAGAACTGTAACTTCGATACTAATTATGGCAGGTAACTGTAACTTCGTTACTAATTATGACAAGTAACAGCAATTTCGATACAAATTATGGCAGGTAACTGTAACTTCGATACTAATTATGACAGGTAACAGTAACTTCGATACTAATTATGACAAGTAACAGTAACTTCGATACTAATTATGACAGGTAACTGTAACTTCGTTACTAATTATGACAAGTAACTTTATTTTCGATACAAATTATGGCAGGTAACTGTAACTTCCATACTAATTATGACAGGTAACAGTAACTTCGATACCAATTATGACAGGAAACTGTGACTTCGTTACTAATTATGACAAGTAACTGTAATTTCGATACAAATTATGACAGGTAACTGTAACTTCTTTACTAGTTATGTCAAGTAACAGTACCTTCGATACTAATTATGACAGGTAACTGTAACTTCGATACTAATTATGACAAGGAACTGTAATTTCGATACTAATTATGACAATTAACTGTAATTTCGATACAAATTATGACAGGTAACAGTAACTTCGATACTAATTATGACAAGAAATTCTAACTTCGTTACTAATTATGACAAGTAACAGTAATTTTGATAAAAAATTATGGTAGGTAAGTGTAACATCAATACTAATTATGACAGGTAACAGTAACTTCGATACTAATTATGACAGGTAACTGTAACTTCGATACTAATTATGACAAGTAACTTAAATTTCGATACTAATTATGGTAGGTAACTGTAACTTCGTTACTAGTTATGACAAGTCCCTGTAATTTCGATACAAATTATGGCAGGTAACTGTAACTTCGATACTAATTATTTCAGGTAACAGTAACTTCGATACTAATTTTGACAGGAAACTGGAACTTCGTTACTAATTATGACAAGTAACTGTAATTTCGATACAAATTATGACAGGTAACTGTAACTTCGTTACTAATTATGACAAGTAACTGTAATTTCGATACAAATTATGGCAGGTAACAGTACCTTCGATTCTAATTAAGACAGGTAACTGTAACTTCGATACTAATTATGACAAGGAACTGTAATTTCGATACAAATTATGGCAGGTTACTGTAACTTTGATACTAATTATGACAGGTAACAGTCACTTCGATACTAATTACGACATGTAAGTGTAACTTCGTTACTAATTATGACAGGTAACTCTAATTTTGATGAAAAATTATGGCAGGTAACTGTAACTTCGATACTAATTAATACAGGTAACAGTAACTTCGATACTAATTACGACAGGTTACTGTAACATCGTTACTAATTATGACAAGTAACTGTAACTTCGATACTAATTATGACAAGTAACTGTAACTTTGATACTTATTATGACAGGTAACTGTATCTTCATTACTAATTATGACAAGAAACTGTAACTTCGATACTAATTATGACAGGTAAATGTATCTTCGATACTAATTATGACAAGTAACTGTAACTTCGATACTAATTATGACAAGTAACTGTAATATCGATTCAAATTTTGGCAGGTAACTGTAACTTCGATACTTATTATGACAGGTAACAGTAACTTCGATACTAATTACGACAATTAACTGTATCTTCGATACTAATTTTGACAGGTAACTGTAACTTCGTTACTAATTATGACAAGTAACTGTAATTTCGGTACAAATTATGACAGGTAACTGTAACTTCGTAACTAATTATGACAAGTAACTGTAATTTCGACACAAATTATGGCAGGTAACAGTACCTTCGATACTAATTATGACAGGTAACTGTAACTTCGATGCTAATTATGACAAGGAACTGTAATTTCTATACAAATTATGGCAGGTAACTGTAACTTCGATACTAATTATGACAGGTAACAGTAACTTCGATACTAATTATGACAAGTAACAATAACTTCGAATCAAATTCTGACAGGTAACTGTAACTTCGATAATAATTATGACAAGAAACTCTAACTTCGTTACTAATTATGACAAGTAACTGTAATTTTGGTAAAAAATTATGGTAGGTAAATGTATCTTCAATACTAATTATGACAGGTTACAGTAACTTCGATACTAATTTTGACAAGTAACTGTAACTTCGATACTAATTATGACAGGTAACAGTAACTTCGATACTAATTATGGCAGGTAACTGTAACTTCGATACTAATTATGACAGGTAACAGTAACTTCGTTACCAATCATGACAAGTAACTGTAACTTCGATACTAATTATGACAGGTGACTGTAACTTCGTTACTAATTATGACATGTTACTGTAATTTCGTTACAAATTATGGCAGGTAATTGTAATGTCGATACTAATTATGACAGGTAACAGTAACTTCGATACTAATTATGACAAGTAACAGTAACTTCGAAACTAATTATGACAAGTAACTGTATCTTCGATACTAATTTTGACAGGTAACTGTAACTTCGTTACTAATTATGACAAGTAACTGTAATTTCGGTACAAATTATGGGAGGTAACTGTAACTTCGATACTAATTATGACAGGTAACAGTAACTTCGATACTAATTATGACAAGTAACTATAACTTCGATAAAAATTATGACAGGTAACTGTAACTTCGATACTAATTATGACAAGAAACTCTAACTTCGTAACTAATTATGACAAGTAACTGTAATTTCGATACAAATTATGGCAGATAACAGTACCTTCGATACTAATTATGACAGGTAACTGTAACTACGATGCAAATTATGACAAGGAACTGTAATTTCGATACAAATTATGGCAGGTAACTGTAACTTCGATGCTAATTATGACAGGTAACAGTTACTTCGATACTAATTATGACAAGTAACAATAACTTAGAATCAAATTCTGACAGGTAAATGTAACTTCGATAATAATTATGACAAGAAAATCTAACTTCGTTACTAATTATGACAAGTAACTGTAATTTTGATAAAAAATTATGGTAGGTGAATGTATCTTCAATACTAATTATGACAGGTTACAGTAACTTCGATACTAATTATGACAGGTAACTGTAACTTCGTTACTAATTATGACAATTAACTTTGATTTCGATACTAATTATGGCAGGTAACTGTAACTTCGTTACTAATTATGACAAGTCCCTGTAATTTCGATACAAATTATGGCAGGTAACGGTAACTTCGATACTAATTATGACAAGTAACTGTCACTTCGATACTAATTATGACAGGTAACTGTAACATCGTTAATCATTATGACAAGTAACTGTAATTTCGATACAAATTTTGGCAGGTAACTGTAACTTCGATACTAATTTTGACAGGAAACAGTAACTTCGATTCTAATTATGAAAAGAAATTTAACTTCGATACTAATTATGACAGGTAACTGTAATTTCGTTACTAATTATGACAAGTAACTTTAATTTCGATACAAATTAAGGCGGGTAACTGTAACTTCCATACTAATTATGACAGGTAACAGTAACTTCGATACCAATTATGACAGGAAACTGTGACTTCGTTACTAATTATGACAAGTAACTGTAATTTCGATACAAATTATGACAGGTAACTGTAACTTCGTTACTAATTATGACAAGTAACAGTACCTTCGATAATAATTATGACAGGTAACTGTAACTTCGATACTAATTATGACAAGGAACTGTAATTTCGATACAAATTATGGCAGGTAACAGCAACTTCGATACTAATTATGACAAGTAACTATAACTTCGATACAAATTATGACAGGTAACTGTAACTTCGATACTAATTATGTCCAGAAACTCTAACTTCGTTACTAATTATGACAAGTAACTGTAATTTTGATAAAAAATTATTGTAGGTAACTGTAACTTCAATACTAATTATGACATAATAGTAACATCGATAATAATTATGACAAGTAACTGTAACTTCGTTACTAATTATGACAGGTAACTCTAATTTTGATAAAAAATTATGGCTGGTAACTGTAACTTCGATACTAATTATGACAGGTATCAGTAACTTCGATCCTAATTATGACAGGTTACAGTAACTTCGTTACTAATTATGTCAAGTAACTGTAACTTCGATACTAATTATGACAAGTAACTGTAATTTCGATACAATTTATGACAGGTTACCGTAACTTCGTTACTAATTATGACAAGTAACTGTAATTTCGATACAAATTATGGAAGGTAACTGTAACTTCGATACTAATTATATCAGGTATCAGTAACTTCGATACTAATTATGACAGGTTACAGTAACTTCGTTACTAATTATGTCAAGTAACTGTAACTTCGTTACTAATTATGACAATTATCTGTAATTTCGATACAAATTATGACAGGTAACAGTAACTTCGATACTAATTATGACAAGAAACTCTAACTCCGTCACTAATTATGACAAGTAACAGTAAATTTGATAAAAAATTATGGCAGGAAACTGTAACTTCAATACTAATTATGACAGGTAACAGTTACTTCGATACTAATTATGACAGGTAACTGTAACTTAGATACTAATTATGACAAGTAACTTTAATTTCGATACTAATTATGGTAGGTAACTGTAACTTCGTTACTAATTATGACAAGTCCCTGTAATTTCGATACAAATTATGGCAGGTAACTGTAACTTCGATACTAATTATGTCAGTTAACAGTAACTTCGATACTAATTATGACAGGAAACGGTAACTTCGTTTCTAATTATGACAAGTAACTGTAATTTCGATACAAATTATGACAGGTTACTGTAACTTAATTACTAATTATGACAAGTAACTGTAATTTCGATACAAATTATGGCAGGTAACAGAACCTTCGATACTAATTATGACAGGTAACTGTAACTTCGATACTAATTATGACAAGGAACTGTAATTTCGATACAAATTATGGCAGGTAACTGTAACTTTGATACTAATTATGACAGGTAACAGTAACTTCGATACTAATTATGACAAGTAACTCTAATTTTGATAAAAAATTATGGCAGTTAACTGTAACTTCGATACTAATTAATACAGGTAACAGTAACTTCGAAACTAATTATGACAGGTTACTGTAACATCGTTACTAATTATGACAAGTAACTGTAATTTCGATACAAATTATGGCAGGTAACTGTAACTTCGATACTAATTAAGACAGGTAACAGTAACTTCGATACTAATTATGGCAGGTACCTGTAACTTCGATACTTATTATGACAGGTAACAGTAACTTCGATACCAATCATGACAAGTAACTGTAACTTCGATACTGATTATGAGAGGTAACTGTAACTTCGTTACAAATTATGACAAGTAACTGTAATTTCGTTACAAATTATGGCAGGTAATTGTAATGTCGATACTTCTTATGACAGGTAACAGTAACTTCGATACTAATTATGACAAATAACTGTAACTTCGATACTAATTATGACAAGTAACTGTAACTTCGATACTAATTATGACAGGTAACAGTAACTTCGATATTAATTATGACAAGTAAAAGTAACTTCGATACTAATTATGACAAGTAATTGTAATTTCGATATAAATTTTGGCAGGTAACTGTAACTTCGATACTAATTATGACAGGAAACAGTTACTTCGATTCTTATTATGACAAGTAACTGTAACATCGATACTAATTATGACAGGTAACTGTAACTTCGTTACTAATTATGACAAGTAACTGTAATTTCGATACAAATTACGGCAGGTAACTGTAACTTCGATACTAATTATGACAGGTAACAGTAACTTCGATACTAATTATGGCAGGTAACTGTAACTTCGATACTAATTATGACAGGTAACAGTAACTTCGATACTAATTATGGCAGATAACTGTAACTTCGATACTAATTATGACAGGTAACAGTAACTTCGATACTAATTATGACAGGTAACTGTAATTTCGATAATAATTATGACAAGAATCTCTAACTTCGTTACTAATTATGACAAGTAACTGTAATTTTGATAAAAAATTATGGTAGGTAAATGTATCTTCAATACTAATTATGACAGGTTACAGTAACTTCGATACTAATTATGATAGGTAACTGTAACTTCGTTACTAATTATGACAAGTAACTTTGATTTCGATACTAATTATGGAAGGTAACTGTAACTTCGTTACTAATTATGACAAGTCCCTGTAATTTCGATACAAATTATGGCAGGTAACGGTAACTTCGATACTAATTAAGACAAGTAACTGTAACTTCGATACTAATTATGACAGGTAACTGTAACATCGTTAATCATTATGACAAGTAACTGTAATTGCGATACAAATTTTGGCAGGTAACTGTAACTTCGATACTAATTTTGACAGGAGACAGTAACTTCGATTCTAATTATGAAAAGAACTGTAACTTCGATACTAATTATGACAGGTAACTGTAACTTCGTTACTAATTATGACAAGTAACAGCAATTTCGATACAAATTATGGCAGATAACTGTAACTTCGATACTAATTATGACAGGTAACAGTAACTTCGATACTAATTATGACAGGTAACTGTAATTTCGTTACTAATTATGACAAGTAACTTTAATTTCGATACAAATTAAGGCAGGTAACTGTAACCTCCATACTAATTATGACAGGTAACAGTAACTTCGATACCAATTATGACAGGAAACAGTGACTTCGTTACTAATTATGACAAGTAACTGTAATTTCGATACAAATTATGACAGGTAACTGTAACTTCGTAACTAATTATGACAAGTAACTGTAATTTCGACACAAATTATGGCAGGTAACAGTACCTTCGATACTAATTATGACAGGTAACTGTAACTTCGATGCTAATTATGACAAGGAACTGTAATTTCTATACAAATTATGGCAGGTAACTGTAACTTCGATACTAATTATGACAGGTAACAGTAACTTCGATACTAATTATGACAAGTAACAATAACTTCGAATCAAATTCTGACAGGTAACTGTAACTTCGATAATAATTATGACAAGAAACTCTAACTTCGTTACTAATTATGACAAGTAACTGTAATTTAGAAAAAAAATTATGGTAGGTAAATGTATCTTCAATACTAATTATGACAGGTTACAGTAACTTCGATACTAATTATGACAGGTAACTGTAACTTCGTTACTAATTATGACAAGTAACTTTGATTTCGATACTAATTATGGCAGGTAATTGTAACGTCGTTACTAATTATGACAAGTCCCTGTAATTTCGATACAAATTATGGCAGGTAACGGTAACTTCTATACTAATTATGACAAGTAACTGTAACTTCGATACTAATTATGACAGGTAACAGTAACTTCGATACCAATTATGACAGGAAACTGTGACTTCGTTACTATTTATGACAAGTAACTGTAATTTCGATACAAATTATGACAGGTAACTGTAACTTCGTTACTAATTATGACAAGTAACAGTACCTTCGATACTAATTATGACAGGTAACTGTAACTTCGATACTAATTATGACAAGGAACTGTAATTTCGATACAAATTATGGCAGGTAACAGCAACTTCGATACTAATTATGACAAGTAACTATAACTTCGATACAAATTATGACAGGTAACTGTAACTTCGATACTAATTATGTCCAGAAACTCTAACTTCGTTACTAATTATGACAAGTAACTGTAATTTTGATAAAAAATTATTGTAGGTAACTGTAACTTCAATACTAATTATGACATAATAGTAACATCGATAATAATTATGACAAGTAACTGTAACTTCGTTACTAATTATGACAGGTAACTCTAATTTTGATAAAAAATTATGGCTGGTAACTGTAACTTCGATACTAATTATGACAGGTATCAGTAACTTCGATCCTAATTATGACAGGTTACAGTAACTTCGTTACTAATTATGTCAAGTAACTGTAACTTCGATACTAATTATGACAAGTAACTGTAATTTCGATACAATTTATAACAGGTTACCGTAACTTCGTTACTAATTATGACAAGTAACTGTAATTTCGATACAAATTATGGAAGGTAACTGTAACTTCGATACTAATTATATCAGGTATCAGTAACTTCGATACTAATTATGACAGGTTACAGTAACTTCGTTACTAATTATGTCAAGTAACTGTAACTTCGTTACTAATTATGACAATTATCTGTAATTTCGATACAAATTATGACAGGTAACAGTAACTTCGATACTAATTATGACAAGAAACTCTAACTTCGTCACTAATTATGACAAGTAACAGTAATTTTGATAAAAAATTATGGCAGGAAACTGTAACTTCAATACTAATTATGACAGGTAACAGTTACTTCGATACTAATTATGACAGGTAACTGTAACTTAGATACTAATTATGACAAGTAACTTTAATTTCGATACTAATTATGGTAGGTAACTGTAACTTCGTTACTAATTATGACAAGTCCCTGTAATTTCGATACAAATTATGGCAGGTAACTGTAACTTCGATACTAATTATGTCAGTTAACAGTAACTTCGATACTAATTATGACAGGAAACGGTAACTTCGTTTCTAATTATGACAAGTAACTGTAATTTCGATACAAATTATGACAGGTTACTGTAACTTAATTACTAATTATGACAAGTAACTGTAATTTCGATACAAATTATGGCAGGTAACAGAACCTTCGATACTAATTATGACAGGTAACTGTAACTTCGATACTAATTATGACAAGGAACTGTAATTTCGATACAAATTATGGCAGGTAACTGTAACTTTGATACTAATTATGACAGGTAACAGTAACTTCGATACTAATTATGATAAGTAACTCTAATTTTGATAAAAAATTATGGCAGTTAACTGTAACTTCGATACTAATTAATACAGGTAACAGTAACTTCGATACTAATTATGACAGGTTACTGTAACATCGTTACTAATTATGACAAGTAACTGTAATTTCGATACAAATTATGGCAGGTAACTGTAACTTCGATACTAATTAAGACAGGTAACAGTAACTTCGATACTAATTATGGCAGGTACCTGTAACTTCGATACTTATTATGACAGGTAACAGTAACTTCGATACCAATCATGACAAGTAACTGTAACTTCGATACTGATTATGAGAGGTAACTGTAACTTCGTTACAAATTATGACAAGTAACTGTAATTTCGTTACAAATTATGGCAGGTAATTGTAATGTCGATACTTCTTATGACAGGTAACAGTGACTTCGATACTAATTATGACAAATAACTGTAACTTCGATACTAATTATGACAAGTAACTGTAACTTCGATACTAATTATGACAGGTAACAGTAACTTCGATATTAATTATGACAAGTAAAAGTAACTTCGATACTAATTATGACAAGTAATTGTAATTTCGATATAAATTTTGGCAGGTAACTGTAACTTCGATACTAATTATGACAGGAAACAGTTACTTCGATTCTTATTATGACAAGTAACTGTAACATCGATACTAATTATGACAGGTAACTGTAACTTCGTTACTAATTATGACAAGTAACTGTAATTTCGATACAAATTACGGCAGGTAACTGTAACTTCGATACTAATTATGACAGGTAACAGTAACTTCGATACTAATTATGGCAGGTAACTGTAACTTCGATACTAATTATGACAGGTAACAGTAACTTCGATACTAATTATGGCAGATAACTGTAACTTCGATACTAATTATGACAGGTAACAGTAACTTCGATACTAATTATGACAGGTAACTGTAATTTCGATAATAATTATGACAAGAAACTCTAACTTCGTTACTAATTATGACAAGTAACTGTAATTTTGATAAAAAATTATGGTAGGTAAATGTATCTTCAATACTAATTATGACAGGTTACAGTAACTTCGATACTAATTATGATAGGTAACTGTAACTTCGTTACTAATTATGACAAGTAACTTTGATTTCGATACTAATTATGGAAGGTAACTGTAACTTCGTTACTAATTATGACAAGTCCCTGTAATTTCGATACAAATTATGGCAGGTAACGGTAACTTCGATACTAATTATGACAAGTAACTGTAACTTCGATACTAATTATGACAGGTAACTGTAACATCGTTAATCATTATGACAAGTAACTGTAATTTCGATACAAATTTTGGCAGGTAACTGTAACTTCGATACTAATTTTGACAGGAGACAGTAACTTCGATTCTAATTATGAAAAGAACTGTAACTTCGATACTAATTATGACAGGTAACTGTAACTTCGTTACTAATTATGACAAGTAACAGCAATTTCGATACAAATTATGGCAGATAACTGTAACTTCGATACTAATTATGACAGGTAACAGTAACTTCGATACTAATTATGACAGGTAACTGTAATTTCGTTACTAATTATGACAAGTAACTTTAATTTCGATACAAATTAAGGCAGGTAACTGTAACCTCCATACTAATTATGACAGGTAACAGTAACTTCGATACCAATTATGACAGGAAACAGTGACTTCGTTACTAATTATGACAAGTAACTGTAATTTCGATACAAATTATGACAGGTAACTGTAACTTCGTAACTAATTATGACAAGTAACTGTAATTTCGACACAAATTATGGCAGGTAACAGTACCTTCGATTCTAATTATGACAGGTAACTGTAACTTCGATGCTAATTATGACAAGGAACTGTAATTTCTATACAAATTATGGCAGGTAACTGTAACTTCGATACTAATTATGACAGGTAACAGTAACTTCGATACTAATTATGACAAGTAACAATAACTTCGAATCAAATTCTGACAGGTAACTGTAACTTCGATAATAATTATGACAAGAAACTCTAACTTCGTTACTAAGTATGACAAGTAACTGTAATTTAGATAAAAAATTATGGTAGGTAAATGTATCTTCAATACTAATTATGACAGGTTACAGTAACTTCGATACTAATTATGACAGGTAACTGTAACTTCGTTACTAATTATGACAATTAACTTTGATTTCGATACTAATTATGGCAGGTAACTGTAACTTCGTTACTAATTATGACAAGTCCCTGTAATTTCGATACAAATTATGGCAGGTAACGGTAACTTCGATACTAATTATGACAAGTAACTGTAACTTCGATACTAATTATGACAGGTAACTGTAACATCGTTAATCATTATGACAAGTAACTGTAATTTCGATACAAATTTTGGCAGGTAACTGTAACTTCGATACTAATTTTGACAGGAAACAGTAACTTCGATTCTAATTATGAAAAGAAATTTAACTTCGATACTAATTATGACAGGTAACTGTAATTTCGTTACTAATTATGACAAGTAACTTTAATTTCGATACAAATTAAGGCGGGTAACTGTAACTTCCATACTAATTATGACAGGTAACAGTAACTTCGATACCAATTATGACAGGAAACTGTGACTTCGTTACTAATTATGACAGGTAACAGTAACTTCGATACTAATTATGACAAGTAACAATAACTTCGAATCAAATTCTGACAGGTAACTGTAACTTCGATAATAATTATGACAAGAAACTCTAACTTCGTTACTAATTATGACAAGTAACTGTAATTTCGACACAAATTATGGCAGGTAACAGTACCTTCGATACTAATTATGACAGGTAACTGTAACTTCGATGCTAATTATGACAAGGAACTGTAATTTCTATACTAATTATGGCAGGTAACTGTAACATCGATACTAATTATGACAGGTAACAGTAACTTCGATACTAATTATGACAAGTAACAATAACTTCGAATCAAATTCTGACAGGTAACTGTAACTTCGATAATAATTATGACAAGAAACTCTAACTTCGTTACTAATTATGACAAGTAACTGTAATTTAGATAAAAAATTATGGTAGGTAAATGTATCTTCAATACTAATTATGACAGGTTACAGTAACTTCGATACTAATTATGACAGGTAACTGTAACTTCGTTACTAATTATGACAAGTAACTTTGATTTCGATACTAATTATGGCAGGTAATTGTAACGTCGTTACTAATTATGACAAGTCCCTGTAATTTCGATACAAATTATGGCAGGTAACGGTAACTTCGATACTAATTATGACAAGTAACTGTAACTTCGATACTAATTATGACAGGTAACTGTAACATCGTTAATCATTATGACAAGTAACTGTAATTTCTATACAAATTTTGGCAGGTAACTGTAACTTCGATACTAATTTTGACAGGAAACAGTAACTTCGATTCTAATTATGAAAAGAACTGTAACTTCGATACTAATTATGGCAGGTAACTGTAACTTCGTTACTAATTATGACAAGTAACAGCAATTTCGATACAAATTATGGCAGATAACTGTAACTTCGATACTAATTATGACAGGTAACAGTAACTTCGATACAAATTATGGCAGGTAACTGTAACTTCGATACTAATTATGACAAGTAACTATAACTTCGATAAAAATTATGACAGGTAACTGTAACTTCGATACTAATTATGACAAGAAACTCTAACTTCGTTACTAATTATGACAAGTAACTGTAATTTTGATAAAAAATTATTGTAGGTAACTGTAACTTCAATACTAATTATGACAGGTAACAGTAACTTCGATACTAATTATGACAGGTAACTGTAAATTCGTTACTTATTATGACAAGTAACTTTAGTTTCGATACTAATTATGGCAGGTTACTATAACTTCGTTACTAATTATGACAAGTCCCTGTAATTTCGATACAAATTATGGCAGGTAACTGTAACTTCGATACTAATTATGACAGGTAACAGTAACTTCGATACTAACTATGACAGGAAACTGTAAGTTCGTTACGAATTATGACAAGTAACTGTAGTTTCGATACAAATTATGACAGGTAACTGTAACTTCGTAACTAATTATGACAAGTAACTGTAATTTCGATACAAATTATGGCAGATAACAGTACCTTCGATACTAATTATGACAGGTAACTGTAACTACGATGCAAATTATGACAAGGAACTGTAATTTCGATACAAATTACGGCAGGTAACTGTAACTTCGATGCTAATTATGACAGGTAACAGTTACTTCGATACTAATTATGACAAGTAACAATAACTTAGAATCAAATTCTGACAGGTAAATGTAACTTCGATAATAATTATGACAAGAAAATCTAACTTCGTTACTAATTATGACAAGTAACTGTAATTTTGATAAAAAATTATGGTAGGTGAATGTATCTTCAATACTAATTATGACTGGTTACAGTAACTTCGATACTAATTATGACAGGTAACTGTAACTTCGTTACTAATTATGACAATTAACTTTGATTTCGATACTAATTATGGCAGGTAACTGTAACTTCGTTACTAATTATGACAAGTCCCTGTAATTTCGATACAAATTATGGCAGGTAACGGTAACTTCGATACTAATTATGACAAGTAACTGTAACTTCGATACTAATTATGACAGGTAACTGTAACATCGTTAATCATTATGACAAGTAACTGTAATTTCGATACAAATTTTGGCAGGTAACTGTAACTTCGATACTAATTTTGACAGGAAACAGTAACTTCGATTCTAATTATGAAAAGAAATTTAACTTCGATACTAATTATGACAGGTAACTGTAATTTCGTTACTAATTATGACAAGTAACTTTAATTTCGATACAAATTAAGGCGGGTAACTGTAACTTCCATACTAATTATGACAGGTAACAGTAACTTCGATACCAATTATGACAGGAAACTGTGACTTCGTTACTAATTATGACAAGTAACTGTAATTTCGATACAAATTATGACAGGTAACTGTAACTTCGTTAATAATTATGACAAGTAACAGTACCTTCGATACTAATTATGACAGGTAACTGTAACTTCGATACTAATTATGACAAGGAACTGTAATTTCGATACAAATTATGGAAGGTAACTGTAACTTCGATACTAATTATATCAGGTATCAGTAACTTCGATACTAATTATGACAGGTTACAGTAACTTCGTTACTAATTATGTCAAGTAACTGTAACTTCGTTACTAATTATGACAATTATCTGTAATTTCGATACAAATTATGACAGGTAACAGTAACTTCGATACTAATTATGACAAGAAACTCTAACTTCGTCACTAATTATGACAAGTAACAGTAATTTTGATAAAAAATTATGGCAGGAAACTGTAACTTCAATACTAATTATGACAGGTAACAGTTACTTCGATACTAATTATGACAGGTAACTGTAACTTAGATACTAATTATGACAAGTAACTTTAATTTCGATACTAATTATGGTAGGTAACTGTAACTTCGTTACTAATTATGACAAGTCCCTGTAATTTCGATACAAATTATGGCAGGTAACTGTAACTTCGATACTAATTATGTCAGTTAACAGTAACTTCGATACTAATTATGACAGGAAACGGTAACTTCGTTACTAATTATGACAAGTAACTGTAATTTCGATACAAATTATGACAGGTTACTGTAACTTAATTACTAATTATGACAAGTAACTGTAATTTCGATACAAATTATGGCAGGTAACAGAACCTTCGATACTAATTATGACAGGTAACTGTAACTTCGATACTAATTATGACAAGGAACTGTAATTTCGATACAAATTATGGCAGGTAACTGTAACTTTGATACTAATTATGACAGGTAACAGTAACTTCGATACTAATTATGACAAGTAACTCTAATTTTGATAAAAAATTATGGCAGTTAACTGTAACTTCGATACTAATTAATACAGGTAACAGTAACTTCGATACTAATTATGACAGGTTACTGTAACATCGTTACTAATTATGACAAGTAACTGTAATTTCGATACAAATTATGGCAGGTAACTGTAACTTCGATACTAATTAAGACAGGTAACAGTAACTTCGATACTAATTATGGCAGGTAAATGTATCTTCAATACTAATTATGACAGGTTACAGTAACTTCGATACTAATTTTGACAAGTAACTGTAACTTCGATACTAATTATGACAGGTAACAGTAACTTCGATACTAATTATGGCAGGTAACTGTAACTTCGATACTAATTATGACAGGTAACAGTAACTTCGTTACTAATCATGACAAGTAACTGTAACTTCGATACTAATTATGACAGGTAACTGTAACTTCGATACTAATTATGACAAGTAACTGTAACTTCGATACTAATTATGACAGGTAACAGTAACTTCGATATTAATTATGACAAGTAAAAGTAACTTCGATACTAATTATGACAAGTAATTGTAATTTCGATATAAATTTTGGCAGGTAACTGTAACTTCGATACTAATTATGACAGGAAACAGTTACTTCGATTCTTATTATGACAAGTAACTGTAACATCGATACTAATTATGACAGGTAACTGTAACTTCGTTACTAATTATGACAAGTAACTGTAATTTCGATACAAATTATGGCAGGTAACTGTAACTTTGATACTAATTATGACAGGTAACAGTAACTTCGATACTAATTATGGCAGGTAACTGTAACTTCGATACTAATTATGACAGGTAACAGTAACTTCGATACTAATTATGGCAGATAACTGTAATTTCGATACTAATTATGACAGGTAACAGTAACTTCGATACTAATTATGACAGGTAACTGTAATTTCGATAATAATTATGACAAGAAACTCTAACTTCGTTACTAATTATGACAAGTAACTGTAATTTTGATAAAAAATTATGGTAGGTAAATGTATCTTCAATACTAATTATGACAGGTTACAGTAACTTCGATACTAATTATGATAGGCAACTGTAACTTCGTTACTAATTATGACAAGTAACTTTGATTTCGATACTAATTATGGAAGGTAATTGTAACTTCGTTACTAATTATGACAAGTCCCTGTAATTTCGATACAAATTATGGCAGGTAACGGTAACTTCGATACTAATTATGACAAGTAACTGTAACTTCGATACTAATTATGACAGGTAACTGTAACATCGTTAATCATTATGACAAGTAACTGTAATTTCGATACAAATTTTGGCAGGTAACTGTAACTTCGATACTAATTTTGACAGGAGACAGTAACTTCGATTCTAATTATGAAAAGAACTGTAACTTCGATACTAATTATGACAGGTAACTGTAACTTCGTTACTAATTATGACAAGTAACAGCAATTTCGAAACAAATTATGGCAGATAACTGTAACTTCGATACTAATTATGACAGGTAACAGTAACTTCGATACTAATTATGACAGGTAACTGTAATTTCGTTACTAATTATGACAAGTAACTTTAATTTCGATACAAATTAAGGCAGGTAACTGTAACCTCCATACTAATTATGACAGGTAACAGTAACTTCGATACCAATTATGACAGGAAACAGTGACTTCGTTACTAATTATGACAAGTAACTGTAATTTCGATACAAATTATGACAGGTAACTGTAACTTCGTAACTAATTATGACAAGTAACTGTAATTTCGACACAAATTATGGCAGGTAACAGTACCTTCGATACTAATTATGACAGGTAACTGTAACTTCGATGCTAATTATGACAAGGAACTGTAATTTCTATACAAATTATGGCAGGTAACTGTAACTTCGATACTAATTATGACAGGTAACAGTAACTTCGATACTAATTATGACAAGTAACAATAACTTCGAATCAAATTCTGACAGGTAACTGTAACTTCGATAATAATTATGACAAGAAACTCGAACTTCGTTACTAATTATGACAAGTAACTGTAATTTTGATAAAAAATTATGGTAGGTAAATGTATCTTCAATACTAATTATGACAGGTTACAGTAACTTCGATACTAATTATGGCAGGTAACTGTAACTTCGTTACTAATTATGACAAGTAACTTTGATTTCGATACTAATTATGGCAGGTAATTGTAACTTCGTTACTAATTATGACAAGTCCCTGTAATTTCGATACAAATTATGGCAGGTAACGGTAACTTCGATACTAATTATGACAAGTAACTGTAACTTCGATACTAATTATGACAGGTAACTGTAACATCGTTAATCATTATGACAAGTAACTGTAATTTCTATACAAATTTTGGCAGGTAACTGTAACTTCGATACTAATTTTGACAGGAAACAGTAACTTCGATTCTAATTATGAAAAGAACTGTAACTTCGATACTAATTATGGCAGGTAACTGTAACTTCGTTACTAATTATGACAAGTAACAGCAATTTCGATACAAATTATGGCAGGTAACTGTAACTTCGATACTAATTATGACAGGTAACAGTAACTTCGATACTAATTATGACAAGTAACAGTAACTTCGATACTAATTATGACAGGTAACTGTAACTTCGTTACTAATTATGACAAGTAACTTTATTTTCGATACAAATTATGGCAGGTAACTGTAACTTCCATACTAATTATTACAGGTAACAGTAACTTCGATACCAATTATGACAGGAAACTGTGACTTCGTTACTAATTATGACAAGTAACTGTAATTTCGATACAAATTATGACAGGTAACTGTAACTTCGTTACTAGTTATGTCAAGTAACAGTACCTTCGATACTAATTATGACAGGTAACTGTAACTTCGATACTAATTATGACAAGGAACTGTAATTTCGATACTAATTATGACAATTAACTGTAATTTCGATACAAATTATGACAGGTAACAGTAGCTTCGATACTAATTATGACAAGAAATTCTAACTTCGTTACTAATTATGACAAGTAACAGTAATTTTGATAAAAATTATGGTAGGTAAGTGTAACTTCAATAATAATTATGACAGGTAACAGTAACTTCGTTACTAATTATGACAAGTAACAGTAATTTTGATAAAAAATTATGGTAGGTAAGTGTAACTTCAATACTAATTATGACAGGTAACAGTAACTTCGATACTAATTATGACAAGTAACTGTAACTTCGATACTAATTATGACAAGTAACTGTAATTTCGATTCAAATTTTGGCAGGTAACTGTAACTTCGATACTTATTATGACAGGTAACAGTAACTTCGATACTAATTACGACAATTAACTGTATCTTCGATACTAATTTTGACAGGTAACTGTAATTTCGTTACTAATTATGACAAGTAACTGTAATTTCGGTACAAATTATGACAGGTAACTGTAACTTCGTAACTAATTATGACAAGTAAATGTAATTTCGACACAAATTATGGCAGGTAACAGTACCTTCGATACTAATTATGACTGGTAACTGTAACTTCGATGCTAATTATGACAAGGAACTGTAATTTCTATACAAATTATGGCAGGTAACTGTAACTTCGATACTAATTATGACAGGTAACAGTAACTTCGGTACTAATTATGACAAGTAACAATAACTTCGAATCAAATTCTGACAGGTAACTGTAACTTCGATAATAATTATGACAAGAAACTCTAACTTCGTTACTAATTATGACAAGTAACTGTAATTTTGATAAAAAATTATGGTAGGTAAATGTATCTTCAATACTAATTATGACAGGTTACAGTAACTTCGATACTAATTTTGACAAGTAACTGTAACTTCGATACTAATTATGACAGGTAACAGTAACTTCAATACTAATTATGGCAGGTAACTGTAACTTCGATACTAATTATGACAGGTAACAGTAACTTCGTTACTAATCATGACAAGTAACTGTAACTTCGATACTAATTATGACAGGTAACTGTAACTTCGTTACTAATTATGACATGTAACTGTAATTTCGTTACAAATTATGGCAGGTAATTTTAATGTCGATACTAATTATGACAGGTAACAGTAACTTCGATACTAATTATGACAAGTAACAGTAACTTCGAAACTAATTATGACAAGTAACTGTAACTTCGATACTAATTATGACAGGTAACTGTAACTTCGTTACTAATTATGACAAGTAACTGTAATTTCGATTCAAATTTTGGCAGGTAACTGTAACTTCGATACTTATTATGACAGGTAACAGTAACTTCGATACTAATTACGACAATTAACTGTATCTTCGATACTAATTTTGACAGGTAACTGTAACTTCGTTACTAATTATGACAAGTAACTGTAATTTCGGTACAAATTATGGGAGGTAACTGTAACTTCGATACTAATTATGACAGGTAACAGTAACTTCGATACTAATTATGACAAGTAACTATAACTTCGATAAAAATTATGACAGGTAACTGTAACTTCGATACTAATTATGACAAGAAACTCTAACTTCGTTACTAATTATGACTAGTAACTGTAATTGTGATAAAAAATTATTGTAGGTAACTGTAACTTCAATACTAATTATGACAGGTAACAGTAACTTCGATACTAATTATGACAGGTAACTGTAAATTCGTTACTTATTATGTAAAGTAACTTTAGTTTCGATACTAATTATGGCAGGTTACTATAACTTCGTTACTAATTATGACAAGTCCCTGTAATTTCGATACAAATTATGGCAGGTAACTGTAACTTCGATACTAATTATGACAGGTAACAGTAACTTCGATACTAACTATGACAGGAAACTGTAATTTCGTTACGAATTATGACAAGTAACTGTAGTTTCGATACAAATTATGACAGGTAACTGTAACTTCGTAACTAATTATGACAAGTAACTGTAATTTCGATACAAATTATGGCAGATAACAGTACCTTCGATACTAATTATGACAGGTAACTGTATCTACGATGCAAATTATGACAAGGAACTGTAATTTCGATACAAATTATGGCAGGTAACTGTAACTTCGATGCTAATTATGACAGGTAACAGTAACTTCGATACTAATTATGACAAGTAACAATAACTTCGAATCAAATTCTGACAGGTAAATGTAACTTCGATAATAATTATGACAAGAAAATCTAACTTCGTTACTAATTATGACAAGTAACTGTAATTTTGATAAAAAATTATGGTAGGTAAATGTATCTTCAATACTAATTATGACAGGTTACAGTAACTTCGATACTAATTATGACAGGTAACTGTAACTTCGTTACAAATTATGACAATTAACTTTGATTTCGATACTAATAATGGCAGGAAACTGTAACTTCGTTACTAATTATGACATGTCCCTGTAATTTCGATACAAATTATGGCAGGTAACGGTAACTTCGATACTAATTATGACAAGTAACTGTAACTTCGATACTAATTATGACAGGTAATTGTAACATCGTTAATCATTATGACAAGTAACTGTAATTTCGATACAAATTTTGGCAGGTAACTGTAACTTCGATACTAATTTTGACAGGAAACAGTAACTTCGATTCTAATTATGAAAAGAACTGTAACTTCGATACTAATTATGGCAGGTAACTGTAACTTCGTTACTAATTATGACAAGTAACAGCAATTTCGATACAAATTATGGCAGATAACTGTAACTTCGATACTAATTATGACAGGTAACAGTAACTTCGATACAAATTATGGCAGGTAACTGTAACTTCGATACTAATTATGACAAGTAACTATAACTTCGATAAAAATTATGACAGGTAACTGTAACTTCGATACTAATTATGACAAGAAACTCTAACTTCGTTACTAATTATGACAAGTAACTGTAATTTTGATAAAAAATTATTGTAGGTAACTGTAACTTCAATACTAATTATGACAGGTAACAGTAACTTCGATACTAATTATGACAGGTAACTGTAAATTCGTTACTTATTATGACAAGTAACTTTAGTTTCGATACTAATTATGGCAGGTTACTATAACTTCGTTACTAATTATGACAAGTCCCTGTAATTTCGATACAAATTATGGCAGGTAACTGTAACTTCGATACTAATTATGACAGGTAACAGTAACTTCGATACTAACTATGACAGGAAACTGTAAGTTCGTTACGAATTATGACAAGTAACTGTAGTTTCGATACAAATTATGACAGGTAACTGTAACTTCGTAACTAATTATGACAAGTAACTGTAATTTCGATACAAATTATGGCAGATAACAGTACCTTCGATACTAATTATGACAGGTAACTGTAACTACGATGCAAATTATGACAAGGAACTGTAATTTCGATACAAATTACGGCAGGTAACTGTAACTTCGATGCTAATTATGACAGGTAACAGTTACTTCGATACTAATTATGACAAGTAACAATAACTTAGAATCAAATTCTGACAGGTAAATGTAACTTCGATAATAATTATGACAAGAAAATCTAACTTCGTTACTAATTATGACAAGTAACTGTAATTTTGATAAAAAATTATGGTAGGTGAATGTATCTTCAATACTAATTATGACTGGTTACAGTAACTTCGATACTAATTATGACAGGTAACTGTAACTTCGTTACTAATTATGACAATTAACTTTGATTTCGATACTAATTATGGCAGGTAACTGTAACTTCGTTACTAATTATGACAAGTCCCTGTAATTTCGATACAAATTATGGCAGGTAACGGTAACTTCGATACTAATTATGACAAGTAACTGTAACTTCGATACTAATTATGACAGGTAACTGTAACATCGTTAATCATTATGACAAGTAACTGTAATTTCGATACAAATTTTGGCAGGTAACTGTAACTTCGATACTAATTTTGACAGGAAACAGTAACTTCGATTCTAATTATGAAAAGAAATTTAACTTCGATACTAATTATGACAGGTAACTGTAATTTCGTTACTAATTATGACAAGTAACTTTAATTTCGATACAAATTAAGGCGGGTAACTGTAACTTCCATACTAATTATGACAGGTAACAGTAACTTCGATACCAATTATGACAGGAAACTGTGACTTCGTTACTAATTATGACAAGTAACTGTAATTTCGATACAAATTATGACAGGTAACTGTAACTTCGTTAATAATTATGACAAGTAACAGTACCTTCGATACTAATTATGACAGGTAACTGTAACTTCGATACTAATTATGACAAGGAACTGTAATTTCGATACAAATTATGGAAGGTAACTGTAACTTCGATACTAATTATATCAGGTATCAGTAACTTCGATACTAATTATGACAGGTTACAGTAACTTCGTTACTAATTATGTCAAGTAACTGTAACTTCGTTACTAATTATGACAATTATCTGTAATTTCGATACAAATTATGACAGGTAACAGTAACTTCGATACTAATTATGACAAGAAACTCTAACTTCGTCACTAATTATGACAAGTAACAGTAATTTTGATAAAAAATTATGGCAGGAAACTGTAACTTCAATACTAATTATGACAGGTAACAGTTACTTCGATACTAATTATGACAGGTAACTGTAACTTAGATACTAATTATGACAAGTAACTTTAATTTCGATACTAATTATGGTAGGTAACTGTAACTTCGTTACTAATTATGACAAGTCCCTGTAATTTCGATACAAATTATGGCAGGTAACTGTAACTTCGATACTAATTATGTCAGTTAACAGTAACTTCGATACTAATTATGACAGGAAACGGTAACTTCGTTACTAATTATGACAAGTAACTGTAATTTCGATACAAATTATGACAGGTTACTGTAACTTAATTACTAATTATGACAAGTAACTGTAATTTCGATACAAATTATGGCAGGTAACAGAACCTTCGATACTAATTATGACAGGTAACTGTAACTTCGATACTAATTATGACAAGGAACTGTAATTTCGATACAAATTATGGCAGGTAACTGTAACTTTGATACTAATTATGACAGGTAACAGTAACTTCGATACTAATTATGACAAGTAACTCTAATTTTGATAAAAAATTATGGCAGTTAACTGTAACTTCGATACTAATTAATACAGGTAACAGTAACTTCGATACTAATTATGACAGGTTACTGTAACATCGTTACTAATTATGACAAGTAACTGTAATTTCGATACAAATTATGGCAGGTAACTGTAACTTCGATACTAATTAAGACAGGTAACAGTAACTTCGATACTAATTATGGCAGGTAAATGTATCTTCAATACTAATTATGACAGGTTACAGTAACTTCGATACTAATTTTGACAAGTAACTGTAACTTCGATACTAATTATGACAGGTAACAGTAACTTCGATACTAATTATGGCAGGTAACTGTAACTTCGATACTAATTATGACAGGTAACAGTAACTTCGTTACTAATCATGACAAGTAACTGTAACTTCGATACTAATTATGACAGGTAACTGTAACTTCGATACTAATTATGACAAGTAACTGTAACTTCGATACTAATTATGACAGGTAACAGTAACTTCGATATTAATTATGACAAGTAAAAGTAACTTCGATACTAATTATGACAAGTAATTGTAATTTCGATATAAATTTTGGCAGGTAACTGTAACTTCGATACTAATTATGACAGGAAACAGTTACTTCGATTCTTATTATGACAAGTAACTGTAACATCGATACTAATTATGACAGGTAACTGTAACTTCGTTACTAATTATGACAAGTAACTGTAATTTCGATACAAATTATGGCAGGTAACTGTAACTTTGATACTAATTATGACAGGTAACAGTAACTTCGATACTAATTATGGCAGGTAACTGTAACTTCGATACTAATTATGACAGGTAACAGTAACTTCGATACTAATTATGGCAGATAACTGTAATTTCGATACTAATTATGACAGGTAACAGTAACTTCGATACTAATTATGACAGGTAACTGTAATTTCGATAATAATTATGACAAGAAACTCTAACTTCGTTACTAATTATGACAAGTAACTGTAATTTTGATAAAAAATTATGGTAGGTAAATGTATCTTCAATACTAATTATGACAGGTTACAGTAACTTCGATACTAATTATGATAGGCAACTGTAACTTCGTTACTAATTATGACAAGTAACTTTGATTTCGATACTAATTATGGAAGGTAATTGTAACTTCGTTACTAATTATGACAAGTCCCTGTAATTTCGATACAAATTATGGCAGGTAACGGTAACTTCGATACTAATTATGACAAGTAACTGTAACTTCGATACTAATTATGACAGGTAACTGTAACATCATTAATCATTATGACAAGTAACTGTAATTTCGATACAAATTTTGGCAGGTAACTGTAACTTCGATACTAATTTTGACAGGAGACAGTAACTTCGATTCTAATTATGAAAAGAACTGTAACTTCGATACTAATTATGACAGGTAACTGTAACTTCGTTACTAATTATGACAAGTAACAGCAATTTCGAAACAAATTATGGCAGATAACTGTAACTTCGATACTAATTATGACAGGTAACAGTAACTTCGATACTAATTATGACAGGTAACTGTAATTTCGTTACTAATTATGACAAGTAACTTTAATTTCGATACAAATTAAGGCAGGTAACTGTAACCTCCATACTAATTATGACAGGTAACAGTAACTTCGATACCAATTATGACAGGAAACAGTGACTTCGTTACTAATTATGACAAGTAACTGTAATTTCGATACAAATTATGACAGGTAACTGTAACTTCGTAACTAATTATGACAAGTAACTGTAATTTCGACACAAATTATGGCAGGTAACAGTACCTTCGATACTAATTATGACAGGTAACTGTAACTTCGATGCTAATTATGACAAGGAACTGTAATTTCTATACAAATTATGGCAGGTAACTGTAACTTCGATACTAATTATGACAGGTAACAGTAACTTCGATACTAATTATGACAAGTAACAATAACTTCGAATCAAATTCTGACAGGTAACTGTAACTTCGATAATAATTATGACAAGAAACTCGAACTTCGTTACTAATTATGACAAGTAACTGTAATTTTGATAAAAAATTATGGTAGGTAAATGTATCTTCAATACTAATTATGACAGGTTACAGTAACTTCGATACTAATTATGGCAGGTAACTGTAACTTCGTTACTAATTATGACAAGTAACTTTGATTTCGATACTAATTATGGCAGGTAATTGTAACTTCGTTACTAATTATGACAAGTCCCTGTAATTTCGATACAAATTATGGCAGGTAACGGTAACTTCGATACTAATTATGACAAGTAACTGTAACTTCGATACTAATTATGACAGGTAACTGTAACATCGTTAATCATTATGACAAGTAACTGTAATTTCTATACAAATTTTGGCAGGTAACTGTAACTTCGATACTAATTTTGACAGGAAACAGTAACTTCGATTCTAATTATGAAAAGAACTGTAACTTCGATACTAATTATGGCAGGTAACTGTAACTTCGTTACTAATTATGACAAGTAACAGCAATTTCGATACAAATTATGGCAGGTAACTGTAACTTCGATACTAATTATGACAGGTAACAGTAACTTCGATACTAATTATGACAAGTAACAGTAACTTCGATACTAATTATGACAGGTAACTGTAACTTCGTTACTAATTATGACAAGTAACTTTATTTTCGATACAAATTATGGCAGGTAACTGTAACTTCCATACTAATTATTACAGGTAACAGTAACTTCGATACCAATTATGACAGGAAACTGTGACTTCGTTACTAATTATGACAAGTAACTGTAATTTCGATACAAATTATGACAGGTAACTGTAACTTCGTTACTAGTTATGTCAAGTAACAGTACCTTCGATACTAATTATGACAGGTAACTGTAACTTCGATACTAATTATGACAAGGAACTGTAATTTCGATACTAATTATGACAATTAACTGTAATTTCGATACAAATTATGACAGGTAACAGTAGCTTCGATACTAATTATGACAAGAAATTCTAACTTCGTTACTAATTATGACAAGTAACAGTAATTTTGATAAAAATTATGGTAGGTAAGTGTAACTTCAATAATAATTATGACAGGTAACAGTAACTTCGTTACTAATTATGACAAGTAACAGTAATTTTGATAAAAAATTATGGTAGGTAAGTGTAACTTCAATACTAATTATGACAGGTAACAGTAACTTCGATACTAATTATGACAAGTAACTGTAACTTCGATACTAATTATGACAAGTAACTGTAATTTCGATTCAAATTTTGGCAGGTAACTGTAACTTCGATACTTATTATGACAGGTAACAGTAACTTCGATACTAATTACGACAATTAACTGTATCTTCGATACTAATTTTGACAGGTAACTGTAATTTCGTTACTAATTATGACAAGTAACTGTAATTTCGGTACAAATTATGACAGGTAACTGTAACTTCGTAACTAATTATGACAAGTAAATGTAATTTCGACACAAATTATGGCAGGTAACAGTACCTTCGATACTAATTATGACTGGTAACTGTAACTTCGATGCTAATTATGACAAGGAACTGTAATTTCTATACAAATTATGGCAGGTAACTGTAACTTCGATACTAATTATGACAGGTAACAGTAACTTCGGTACTAATTATGACAAGTAACAATAACTTCGAATCAAATTCTGACAGGTAACTGTAACTTCGATAATAATTATGACAAGAAACTCTAACTTCGTTACTAATTATGACAAGTAACTGTAATTTTGATAAAAAATTATGGTAGGTAAATGTATCTTCAATACTAATTATGACAGGTTACAGTAACTTCGATACTAATTTTGACAAGTAACTGTAACTTCGATACTAATTATGACAGGTAACAGTAACTTCAATACTAATTATGGCAGGTAACTGTAACTTCGATACTAATTATGACAGGTAACAGTAACTTCGTTACTAATCATGACAAGTAACTGTAACTTCGATACTAATTATGACAGGTAACTGTAACTTCGTTACTAATTATGACATGTAACTGTAATTTCGTTACAAATTATGGCAGGTAATTTTAATGTCGATACTAATTATGACAGGTAACAGTAACTTCGATACTAATTATGACAAGTAACAGTAACTTCGAAACTAATTATGACAAGTAACTGTAACTTCGATACTAATTATGACAGGTAACTGTAACTTCGTTACTAATTATGACAAGTAACTGTAATTTCGATTCAAATTTTGGCAGGTAACTGTAACTTCGATACTTATTATGACAGGTAACAGTAACTTCGATACTAATTACGACAATTAACTGTATCTTCGATACTAATTTTGACAGGTAACTGTAACTTCGTTACTAATTATGACAAGTAACTGTAATTTCGGTACAAATTATGGGAGGTAACTGTAACTTCGATACTAATTATGACAGGTAACAGTAACTTCGATACTAATTATGACAAGTAACTATAACTTCGATAAAAATTATGACAGGTAACTGTAACTTCGATACTAATTATGACAAGAAACTCTAACTTCGTTACTAATTATGACTAGTAACTGTAATTGTGATAAAAAATTATTGTAGGTAACTGTAACTTCAATACTAATTATGACAGGTAACAGTAACTTCGATACTAATTATGACAGGTAACTGTAAATTCGTTACTTATTATGTAAAGTAACTTTAGTTTCGATACTAATTATGGCAGGTTACTATAACTTCGTTACTAATTATGACAAGTCCCTGTAATTTCGATACAAATTATGGCAGGTAACTGTAACTTCGATACTAATTATGACAGGTAACAGTAACTTCGATACTAACTATGACAGGAAACTGTAATTTCGTTACGAATTATGACAAGTAACTGTAGTTTCGATACAAATTATGACAGGTAACTGTAACTTCGTAACTAATTATGACAAGTAACTGTAATTTCGATACAAATTATGGCAGATAACAGTACCTTCGATACTAATTATGACAGGTAACTGTATCTACGATGCAAATTATGACAAGGAACTGTAATTTCGATACAAATTATGGCAGGTAACTGTAACTTCGATGCTAATTATGACAGGTAACAGTAACTTCGATACTAATTATGACAAGTAACAATAACTTCGAATCAAATTCTGACAGGTAAATGTAACTTCGATAATAATTATGACAAGAAAATCTAACTTCGTTACTAATTATGACAAGTAACTGTAATTTTGATAAAAAATTATGGTAGGTAAATGTATCTTCAATACTAATTATGACAGGTTACAGTAACTTCGATACTAATTATGACAGGTAACTGTAACTTCGTTACAAATTATGACAATTAACTTTGATTTCGATACTAATAATGGCAGGAAACTGTAACTTCGTTACTAATTATGACATGTCCCTGTAATTTCGATACAAATTATGGCAGGTAACGGTAACTTCGATACTAATTATGACAAGTAACTGTAACTTCGATACTAATTATGACAGGTAATTGTAACATCGTTAATCATTATGACAAGTAACTGTAATTTCGATACAAATTTTGGCAGGTAACTGTAACTTCGATACTAATTTTGACAGGAAACAGTAACTTCGATTCTAATTATGAAAAGAACTGTATCTTCGATACTAATTATGACAGGTAACTGTAATTTCGTTACTAATTATGACAAGTAACTTTAATTTCGATACAAATTAAGGCGGGTAACTGTAACTTCCATACTAATTATGACAGGTAACAGTAACTTCGATACCAATTATGACAGGAAACTGTGACTTCGTTACTAATTATGACAAGTAACTGTAATTTCGATACAAATTATGACAGGTAACTGTAACTTCGTTACTAATTATGACAAGTAACAGTACCTTCGATACTAATTATGACAGGTAACTGTAACTTCGATACTAATTATGACAAGGAACTGTAATTTCGATACAAATTATGGCAGGTAACAGCAACTTCGATACTAATTATGACAAGTAACTATAACTTCGATACAAATTATGACAGGTAACTGTAACAACGATACTAATTATGTCCAGAAACACTAACTTCGTTACTAATTATGACAAGTAACTGTAATTTTGATAAAAAATTATTGTAGGTAACTGTAACTTCAATACTAATTATGACATAATAGTAACATCGATAATAATTATGACAAGTAACTGTAACTTCGTTTCTAATTATGACAGGTAACTCTAATTTTGATAAAAAATTATGGCTGGTAACTGTAACTTCGATACTAATTATGACAGGTAACAGTAACTTCGATCCTAAATATGACAGGTTACAGTAACTTCGTTACTAATTATGTCAAGTAACTGTAACTTCGTTACTAATTATGACAATTATCTCTAATTTCAATACAAATTATGACAGGTAACAGTAACTTCGATACTAATTATGACAAGAAACTCTAACTTCGTCACTAATTATGACAAGTAACTGTAATTTCGATACAATTTATGACAGGTTACCGTAACTTCGTAACTAATTATGACAAGTAACTGTAATTTCGATACAAATTATGGCAGGTAACTGTAACTTCGATACTAATTATATCAGGTATCAGTAACTTCGATACTAATTATGACAGGTTACAGTAACTTCGTTACTAATTATGTCAAGTAACTGTAACTTCGTTACTAATTATGACAATTATCTGTAATTTCAATACAAATTATGACAGGTAACAGTAACTTCGATACTAATTATGACAAGAAACTCTAACTTCGTCACTAATTATGACAAGTAACAGTAATTTTGATAAAACATTATGGTAGGAAACTGTAACTTCAATACTAATTATGACAGGTAACAGTTACTTCGATACTAATTATGACAGGTAACTGTAACTTAGATACTAATTATGACAAGTAACTTTAATTTCGATACTAATTATGGTAGGTAACTGTAACTTCGTTACTAATTATGACAAGTTCCTGTAATTTCGATACAAATTATGGCAGGTAACTGTAACTTCGATACTAATTATGTCAGGTAACAGTAACTTCGATACTAATTATGACAGGAAACTGTAACTTCGTTACTAATTATGACAAGTAACTGTAATTTCGATACAAATTATGACAGGTTACTGTAACTTAATTACTAATTATGACAAGTAACTGTAATTTCGATACAAATTATGGCAGGTAACAGTACCTTCGATACTAATTATGACAGGTAACTGTAACTTCGATACTAATTGGATACCTATCAGTAGAAAGGTGCTAAGTGCCATTTTTATGAACATTGAGTATTATAGTAAAAAGTGTTTAGTCAGTTTATTTGTGAGTATTTATTCTTCTAATTTGAATAACATACAGTTATAGTATTCCTTGCTATCCAGTGGCAGATATAGGTTCATAATATGAAAATTGTGGAATTCTGTTTGAGTGAAATGTTAGAAGTTGTGAAAGGTGCAAAGTCCTCTAGTCTTTACGAATGAGCTACGTGCTAATTAAACAAAGATGTCGGCTTTCCGACACGCAAACACGTAACATACGATTGTCCATGCACGAAACACAAACTCCAAGTTAATTCCACAAACTTCCAACGACTGACCTTGTGATTTGCTGATGGTCATTGCGAAGGCCATAAGCATGGGAAATTGCAACCGTTTAAAATCGAATAGCACGTTCGGAGGAATCATTGGGATGCGCGGAATCAAAACAACTTCTCCATCGATGACGTTGTTCATTTGCTTTTCCACAGCCAGTCGTGTTCCATTGCATAGTCGAAGTTGATTGATGTTACGCAACATGATGATGACTGAGCCTACTTTCAATTGCAAATTGTGAGGTGGTAATCCAGGCAATTCCAGCGAATTCAAAAATTCTGTGAGATAGCTGACTACCTCATCTTAATTGATAACTGTGTCAACCGATTTGAAGGAAAACAACTGTCCCGGAATTAAATTTTGAATGGACTCGTTGGGATCTTTATTTTTCGCTGCCAATATGGTTCGTTCGCTCAGCCAATTATGGTTTTTGAAGTTCTGCGCTACGTTCGGAAAAGCAAGCCGAACGAGCTCCTCCTTTGATTCGGTTAACTGATGGTCCAGGTTCATAGGAGCATCGCGTCGGCGCAATCGGTCATGTCCACTGTGTCGTGCTTGCTGGCGTTGTGTTTGATATTCACGAACTCATTGCATTCTGAATCTATTCGCTGTTCGTTTATTTTCAGTCGCTCTCGAACGTAAGTCAGACATGCCCATGCGACTATTTTCATTATCCATCGCTCTTTGGTCATCAGTGCGGTTTGCACGTGAATTAGCTCGCCGCACATTTAACTGGGTTCGACGACATCTGTCAGCTCTTCCTCTCCTTGGCATTGTAATGGACACTAAAACGACACGGAATTTTAGTAATGTAATGGACACTGTAAAACGACACGGAATTGTTTTCATAGTAACTCAAATCTATCGAACCTACTGTACCTTGAGAACTTGACAATATTGACATCCTTTCCATTAGTAGTACATTCTCACATTAGATATGCTGGTCGAAACACATTAACGTGAAATGTAATAATATTATAATATACTTTAATATGCTGTAATTGGATTATACAGTAAGATTCTCTTACGTTAAGTATTATTTTATTGCACGTATTGATCAAAGGGTATGGTACGGGATGTTATCTTTGCTCATAGAAGATTTTGTAGTGGATGCACTGTGTCACCATCTGTCAGTCAAGTTATTAGATTCAATATTGACATGGCTTTTTAATGTAAATTCATTTAAAAATATTGCCAATTCGATTTTGCTCAAACCACTTTCTAAACACTGTCTACCATAATGAGAACAAATTATAAAATTTTCATTGAAATCAGAGCAGTAGTTTTAGAGTTTTTGCGAGACTCATGCGCGGCAAAATCGAGTGTACAACAGAAAACAAACTACGCTATCTGTACACAGGTTCCCACCAGTACGAACTGCTAGTAATTGAGTATTCTAAGTTCATTGAACAATTCTGTCAACGATGCACATATTGGAGGGAAATGAGAACAAATGATTGGCACATTGCACCTTTCTTCTGAAAGAGCTGCAGGACTTACCACCAGTGCCATCTTGTGATGCTCTTGGAAGGTCCTTCGAAACCACTGAGGAGTTAGCCCTTTTGATATATAATGCTACATCGCACATAGCACCATTCTATAAAATAAAATGCATTTTTCAAAATATGGCACTTAGCACCTTTCTACTGATAGGTATCCAATTTTGACAAGGAACTGTAATTTCGATACAAATTATGGCAGGTAACTGTAACTTTGGTACTAATTATGACAGGTAACAGTAACTTCGATACTAATTATGACAAGTAACTCTAATTTTGATAAAAAATTATGGCAGTTAACTGTAACTTCGAAACTAATTAATACAGGTAACAGTAACTTCGATACTAATTATGACAGGTTACTGTAACATCGTTACTAATTATGACAAGTAACTGTAATTTCGATACAAATTATGGCAGGTAACTGTAACTTCGATACTGATTATGACAGGTAACTGTAACTTCGTTACCAATTATGACAAGTAACTGTAATTTCGTTACAAATTATGGCAGGTAATTGTAATGTCGATACATATTATGACAGGTAACAGTAACTTCGATACTAATTATGACAAATAACTGTAACTTCGATACTAATTATGACAAGTAACTGTAACTTCGATACTAATTATGACAGGTAACAGTAACTTCGATATTAATTATGACAAGTAAAAGTAACTTCGATACTAATTATGACAAGTAATTGTAATTTCGATATAAATTTTGGCAGGTAACTGTAACTTCGATACTAATTATGACAGGTAACAGTTACTTCGATTCTTATTATGACAAGTAACTGTAACATCGATACTAATTATGACAGGTAACTGTAACTTCGTTACTAGTTATGACAAGTAACTGTAATTTCGATACAAATTATGGCAGGTAACTGTAACTTCGATACTAATTATGACAGGTAACAGTAACTTCGATACTAATTATGGCAGGTAACTGTAACTTCGATACTAATTATGACAGGTAACAGTAACTTCGATACTAATTATGACAAGTAACAATAACTTCGAATCAAATTCTGACAGGTAACTGTAACTTCGATAATAATTATGACAAGAAACTCTAACTTCGTTACTAATTATGACAAGTAACTGTAATTTTGATAAAAAATTATGGTAGGTAAATGTATCTTCAATACTAATGATGACAGGTTACAGTAACTTCGATACTTATTATGACAGGTAACTGTAACTTCGTTACTAATTATGACAAGTAACTTTGATTTCGATACTAATTATGGCAGGTAACTGTAACTTCGTTACTAATTATGACAAGTCCCTGTAATTTCGATACAAATTATGGCAGGTAACGGTAACTTCGATACTAATTATGACAAGTAACTGTAACTTCGATACTAATTATGACAGGTAACTGTAACATCGTTAATCATTATGACAAGTAACTGTAATTTCGATACAAATTTTGGCAGGTAACTGTAACTTCGAAACTAATTTTGACAGGAGACAGTAACTTCGATTCTAATTATGAAAAGAACTGTAACTTCGATACTAATTATGACAGGTAACTGTAACATCGTTACTAATTATGACAAGTAACAGTACCTTCGATACTAATTATTACAGGTAACTGTAACTTCGATACTAATTATGAAAAGGAACTGTAATTTCGATACAAATTATGGCAGGTAACAGCAACTTCGATACTAATTATGACAAGTAACTATAACTTCGATACAAATTATGACAGGTAACTGTAACTTCGATACTAATTATGCCCAGAAACTCTAACTTCGTTACTAATTATGACAAGTAACTGTAATTTTGATAAAAAATTATTGTAGGTAACTGTAACTTCAATACTAATTATGACATAATAGTAACATCGATACTAATTATGACAAGTAACTGTAACTTCGTTACTAATTATGACAAGTAACTCTAATTTTGATAAAAAATTATGGCTGGTAACTGTAACTTCGATACTAATTATGACAGGTAACAGTAACTTCGATCCTAATTACGACAGGTTACAGTAACTTCGTTACTAATTATGTCAAGTAACTGTAACTTCGATACTAATTATGACAAGTAACTGTAATTTCGATACAATTTATGACAGGTTACCGTAACTTCGTTACTAATTATGACAAGTAACTGTAATTTCGATACAAATTATGGCAGGTAACTGTAACTTCGATACTAATTATATCAGGTATCAGTAACTTCGATACTAATTATGACAGGTTACTGTAACTTCGTTACTAATTATGTCAAGTAACTGTAACTTCGTTACTAATTATGACAATAATCTGTAATTTCGATACAAATTATGACAGGTAACAGTAACTTCGATACTAATTATGACCAGAAACTCTAACTTCGTCACTAATTATGACAAGTAACAGTAATTTTGATAAAAAATTATGGTAGGACACTGTAACTTCAATACTAATTATGACAGGTAACAGTTACTTCGATACTAATTATGACAGGTAACTGTAACTTAGATACTAATTACGACAAGTAACTTTAATTTCGATACTAATTATGGTAGGTAACTGTAACTTCGTTACTAATTACGACAAGTCCCTGTAATTTCGATACAAATTATGGCAGGTAACTGTAACTTCGATACTAATTATGTCAGGTAACAGTAACTTCGATACTAATTATGACAGGAAACTGTAACTTCGTTACTAATTATGACAAGTAACTGTAATTTCGATACAAATTATGACAGGTTACTGTAACTTCGTTACTAATTATGACAAGTAACTGTAATTTCGATACAAATTATGGCAGGTAACAGTACCTTCGATACTAATTATGACAGGTAACTGTAACTTCGATGCTAATGATGACAAGTAACTCCAATTTTGATAAAAAATTATGGCAGTTAACTGTAACTTCGATACTAATTAATACAGGTAACAGTAACTTCGATACTAATTATGACAGGTTACTGTAACATCGTTACTAATTATGACAAGTAACTGTAATTTCGATACAAATTATGGCAGGTAACTGTAACTTCGATACTAATTAAGACAGGTAACAGTAACTTCGATACTAATTATGACAAGTAACTCCAATTTTGATAAAAAATTATGGCAGTTAACTGTAACTTCGATACTAATTAATACAGGTAACAGTAACTTCGATACTAATTATGACAGGTTACTGTAACATCGTTACTAATTATGACAAGTAACTGTAATTTCGATACAAATTATGGCAGGTAACTGTAACTTCGATACTAATTAAGACAGGTAACAGTAACTTCGATACTAATTATGGCAGGTAACTGTAACTTCGATACTTATTATGACAGGTAACAGTTACTTCGATACTAATCATTACAAGTAACTGTAACTTCGATACTGATTATGACAGGTAACTGTAACTTTGTTACTAATTATGACAAGTAACTGTAATTTCGTTACAAATTATGGCAGGTAATTGTAATGTCGATACTTATTATGACAGGTAACAGTAACTTCGATACTAATTATGACAAATAACTGTAACTTCGATACTAATTATGGCAAGTAACTGTAACTTCGATACTAATTATGACAGGTAACAGTAACTTCGATATTAATTATGACAAGTAACAGTAACTTCGATACTAATTATGACAAGTAACTGTAATTTCGATATAAATTTTGGCAGGTAACTGTAACTTCGATACTAATTATGATAGGTAACAGTTACTTCGATACTTATTATGACAAGTAACTGTAACATCGATACTAATTATGACAGGTAACTGTAACTTCGTTACTAATTATGACAAGTAACTGTAATTTCGATACAAATTATGGCAGGTAACTGTAACTTCGATACTAATTATGACAGGTAACAGTAACTTCGATACTAATTATGGCAGGTAACTGTAACTTCGATACTAATTATGACAGGTAACAGTAACTTCGTTACTAATCATGACAAGTAACTGTAACTTCGATACTAATTATGACAGGTAACTGTAACTTCGTTACTAATTATGACAAGTAACTGTAATTTCGTTACAAATTATGGCAGGTAATTGTAATGTCGATACTAATTATGACAGGTAACAGTAACTTCGATACTAATTATGACAAGTAAGAGTAACTTCGATACTAATTATGACAAGTAACTGTATCTTCGATGCTAATTATGACAGGTAACTGTAACTTCGTTACTAATTATGACAAGTAACAGTAATTTCGATTCAAATTTTGGTAGGTAACTGTAACTTTGATACTTATTATGACAGGTAACAGTAACTTCGATACTTATTATGACAGGTAAATGTAACTTCGATACTAATTATGACAAGTTACTGTAACTTCGATACTAATTACGACAAGTAACTGTAACTTCGATACTAATTATGACAGGTAACAGTAACTTCGATATTAATTATGACAAGTAACAGTAACTTCGATACTAATTAAGACAAGTAACTGTAATTTCGATACAAATTTTGCCAGGTAACTGTAACTTCGATACTAAATATGACAGGTAACAGTAACTTCGATACTAATTATGACATGTAACTGTAACTTCGATACTAATTATGACAGGTAACTGTAACTTCGTTACTAATTATGACAAGTAACAGCAATTTCGATACAAATTATGGCAGGTAACTGTAACTTCGATACTAATTGTGACAGGGAACAGTAACTTCGATACTAATTATGACAAGTAAGAGTAACTTCGATACTAATTATGACAGGTAACTGTAACTTCGTAACTAATTATGACAAGTAACTTTATTTTCGATACAAATTATGGCAGGTAACTGTAACTTCCATAATAATTATGACAGGTAACAGTAACATCGATACCAATTATGACAGGAAACTGTGACTTCGTTACTAATTATGACAAGTAACTGTAATTTCGATACAAATTATGACAGGTAACTGTAACTTCGTTACTAGTTATGTCAAGTAACAGTACCTTCGATACTAATTATGACAGGTTACTGTAACTTCGATACTAATTATGACAAGGAACTGTAATTTCGATATTAATTATGACAATTAACTGTAATTTCGATACAAATTATGACAGGTAACAGTAACTTCGATACTAATTATGACAAGAAACTCTAACTTCGTTACTAATTATGACAAGTAACAGTAATTTTGATAAAACATTATGGTAGGTAACTGTAACTTCAATACTAATTATGACAGGTAAGAGTAACTTCGATACTAATTATGACAGGTAACTGTAACATCGATACTAATTATGACAAGTAACTTAAATTTCGATACTAATTATGGTAGGTAACTGTTACTTCGTTACTAATTATGGCAAGTAACTGTAACTTCGATACTAATTATGACAGGTAACAGTAACTTCGATACTAATTATGGCAGGTAACTGTAACTTCGATACTAATTATGACAGGTAACAGTAACTTCGTTACTAATCATGACAAGTAACTGTAACTTCGATACTAATTATGACAGGTAACTGTAACTTCGTTACTAATTATGACAAGTAACTGTAATTTCGTTACAAATTATGGCAGGTAATTTTAATGTCGATACTAATTATGACAGGTAACAGTAACTTCGATACTAATTATGACAAGTAACAGTAACTTCGATACTAATTATGACAAGTAACTGTTTCTTCGATACTAATTATGACAGGTAACAGTAACTTCGTTACTAATCATGACAAGTAACTGTAACTTCGATACTAATTATGACAGGTAACTGTAACTTCGTTAATAATTATGACAAGTAACTGTAATTTCGATACAAATTATGGGAGGTAACTTTAACTTCGATACTAATTATGACAGGTAACAGTAACTTCGATACTAATTATGACAAGTAACTATAACTTCGATACAAATTATGACAGGTAACTGTAACTTCGATACTTATTATGTCAAGAAACTCTAACTTCGTTACTAATTATGACAAGTAACTGTAATTTTGATAAAAAATTATTGTAGGTAACTGTAACTTCAATACTAATTATGACAGGTAACTGTAACTTCGATACTTATTATGGCAGGTAACTGTATCTTCATTACTAATTATGACAAGAAACTGTAACTTCGATACTAATTATGACAGGTAAATGTAACTTCGATACTAATTATGACAAGTTACTGTAACTTCGATACTAATTATGACAAGTAACTGTAACTTCGATACTAATTATGACAGGTAACAGTAACTTCGATATTAATTATGACAAGTAACAGTAACTTTGATACTAATTACGACAAATAACTGTAATTTCGATACAAATTTTGCCAGGTAACAGTAACTTCGATACTAAATATGACAGGCAACAGTAACTTCGATACTAATTATGACAAATAACTGTAACTTCGATACTAATTATGACAGATAACTGTAACTTCGTTACTAATTATGACAAGTAACAGCAATTTCGATACAAATTATGGCAGGTAACTGTAACTTCGATACTAATTATGACAGGTAACAGTAACTTCGATACTAATTATGACAAGTAACAGTTACTTCGATACTAATTATGACAGGTAACTGTAACTTCGTTACTAATTATGACAAGTAACTTTAATTTCGATACAAATTATGGCAGGTAACTGTAACTTCCATACTAATTATGACAGGTAACAGTAACTTCGATACCAATTATGACAGGAAACTGTGACTTCGTTACTAATTATGACAAGTAACTGTAAATTCGATACAAATTATGACAGGTTACTGTAACTTCGTTACTAGTTATGTCAAGTTACAGTAACATCGATACGAATTATGACAAGTAACAGTAACTTCGATACTAATTATGACAAGTAACTGTTTCTTCGATACTAATTATGACAGGTAACTGTAACTTCGATACTTATTATGACAGGTAACAGTAACTTCGATACTAATTACGACAAGTAACTGTAACGTCGATACTAATTTTGACAGGTAACTGTAACTTCGTTACTAATTATGACAAGTAACTGTAATTTCGATACAAATTATGGGAGGTAACTGTAACTTCGATACTAATTATGACAGGTAACAGTAACTTCGATACTAATTATGACAAGTAACTATAACTTCGATACAAATTATGACAGGTAACTGTAACTTCGATACTTATCATGTCAGGAAACTCTAACTTCGTTACTAATTATGACAAGTAACTGTAATTTTGATAAAAAATTATTGTAGGTAACTGTAACTTCAATACTAATTATGACAGGTAACTGTAACTTCGATACTTATTATGGCAGGTAACTGTATCTTCATTACTAATTATGACAAGAAACTGTAACTTCGATATTAATTATGACAGGTAAATGTAACTTCGATACTAATTATGACAAGTTACTGTAACTTCGATACTAATTATGACAAGTAACTGTAACTTCGATACTAATTATGACAGGTAACAGTAACTTCGATATTAATTATGACAAGTAACAGTAACTTCGATACTAATTATGACAAATAACTGTAATTTCGATACAAATTTTGCCAGGTAACAGTAACTTCGATACTAAATATGACAGGTAACAGTAACTTCGATACTAATTATGGCAGGTAACTGTAACTTCGATACTAATTATGACAGGTAACAGTAACTTCGTTACTAATCATGACAAGTAACTGTAACTTCGATACTAAGTATGACAGGTGACTGTAACTTCGTTACTAATTATGACAAGTAACTGTAATTTCGTTACAAATTATGGCAGGTAATTGTAAGTCGATACTAATTATGACAGGTAACAGTAACTTCGATACTTATTATGACAAGTTACAGTAACTTCGATACTAATTATGACAAGTAACTGTATCTTCGATACTAATTATGACAGGTAACTGTAACTTCGTTACTAATTATGACAAGTAACAGTAATTTCGATTCAAATTTTGGCAGGTAACTGTAACTTCGATACTTATTATGACAGGTAACAGTAACTTCGATACTAATTATGACAGGTAAATGTAACTTCCATACTAATTATGACAAGTTACTGTAACTTCGATACTAATTGCGACAAGTAGTTGTAACTTCGATACTAATTATGACAGGTAACAGTAACTTCGATATTAATTATGACAAGTAACAGTAACTTCGATACTAATTAAGACAAGTAACTGTAATTTCGATACAAATTTTGCCAGGTAACTGTAACTTCGATACTAAATATGACAGGTAACAGTAACTTCGATACTAATTATGACAAGTAACTGTAACTTCGATACTAATTATGACAGGTAACTGTAACTTCGTTACTAATTATGACAAGTAACAGCAATTTCGATACAAATTATGGCAGGTAACTGTAACTTCGATACTAATTGTGACAGGTAACAGTAACTTCGATACTAATTATGACAAGTAAGAGTAACTTCGATACTAATTATGACAGGTAACTGTAACTTCGTAACTAATTATGACAAGTAACTTTAAATTCGATACAAATTATGGCAGGTAACTGTAACTTCCATAATAATTATGACAGGTAACAGTAACTTCGATACCAATTATGACAGGAAACTGTGACTTCGTTACTAATTATGACAAGTAACTGTAATTTCGATATAAATTATGACAGGTACCTGTAACTTCGTTACTAGTTATGTCAAGTAACAGTACCTTCGATACTAATTATGACAGGTTACTGTAACTTCGATACTAATTATGACAAGGAACTGTAATTTCGATATTAATTATGACAATTAACTGTAATTTCGATACAAATTATGACAGGTAACAGTAACTTCGATACTAATTATGACAAGAAACTCTAACTTCGTTACTAATTATGACAAGTAACAGTAATTTTGATAAAACATTATGGTAGGTAACTGTAACTTCAATACTAATTATGACAGGTAACAGTAACTTCGATACTAATTATGACAGGTAACTGTAACATCGATACTAATTATGACAAGTAACTTAAATTTCGATACTAATTATGGTAGGTAACTGTAACTTCGTTACTAATCTAGACAAGTAACTGTAACTTCGATACTAATTATGACAGGTAACAGTAACTTCGATACTAATTATGGCAGGTAACTGTAACTTCGATACTAATTATGACAGGTAACAGTAACTTCGTTACTAATCATGACAAGTAACTGTAACTTCGATACTAATTATGACAGGTAACTGTAACTCCGTTACTAATTATGACAAGTAACTGTAATTTCGTTACAAATTATGGCAGGTAATTTTTAATGTCGATACTAATTATGACAGGTAACAGTAACTTCGATACTAATTATGACAAGTAACAGTAACTTCGATACTAATTATGACAAGTAACTGTTTCTTCGATACTAATTATGACAGGTAACTGTAACTACGTTACTAATTATGACAAGTAACAGTAACTTCGATACTAATTATGACAAGTAACTGTTTCTTCGGTACTAATTACGACAAGTAACTGTAACTTCGATACTAATTTTGACAGGTAACTGTAACTTCGTTACTAATTATGACAAGTAACTGTAATTTCGATACAAATTATGGGAGGTAACTGTAACTTCGATACTAATTATGACAGGTAACAGTAACTTCGATACTAATTATGACAAGTAACTATAACTTCGATACAAATTATGACAGGTAACTGTAACTTCGATACTTATTTTGTCAAGAAACTCTAACTTCGTTACTAATTATGACAAGTAACTGTAATTTTGATAAAAAATTATTGTAGGTAACTGTAACTTCAATACTAATTATGACAGGTAACTGTAACTTCGATACTTATTATGGCAGGTAACTGTATCTTCATTACTAATTATGACAAGAAACTGTAACTTCGATACTAATTATGACAGGTAAATGTAACTTCGATACTAATTATGACAAGTTACTGTAACTTCGATACTAATTATGACAAGTAACTGTAACTTCGATACTAATTATGACAGGTAACAGTAACTTCGATATTAATTATGACAAGTAACAGTAACTTCGATACTAATTATGACAAATAACTGTAATTTCGATACAAATTTTGCCAGGTAACAGTAACTGCGATACTAAATATGACAGGTAACAGTAACTTCGATACTAATTATGACAAGTAACTGTAACTTCGATACTAATTATGACAGATAACTGTAACTTCGTTACTAATTATGACAAGTAACAGCAATTTCGATACAAATTATGGCAGGTAACTGTATCTTCGATACTAATTATGACAGGTAACAGTAACTTCGATACTAATTATGACAAATAACAGTTACTTCGATACTAATTATGACAGGTAACTGTAACTTCGTTACTAATTATGACAAGTAACTTTAATTTCGATACAAATTATGGCAGGTAACTGTAACTTCCATACTAATTATGACAGGTAACAGTAACTTCGATACCAATTATGACAGGAAACTGTGACTTCGTTACTAATTATGACAAGTAACTGTAATTTCGATACAAATTATGACAGGTAACTGTAACTTCGTTACTAGTTATGTCAAGTAACAGTAACTTCGATACTAATTATGACAAGTAACAGTAACATCGATACTAATTATGACAAGTAACTGTTTCTTCGATACTAATTATGACAGGTAACTGTAACTTCGTTACTAATTATGACAAGTAACAGTAATTTCGATTCAAATTTTGGCAGGTAACTGTAACTTCGATACTTATTATGACAGGTAACAGTAACTTCGATACTAATTACGACAAGTAACTGTAACGTCGATACTAATTTTGACAGGTAACTGTAACTTCGTTACTAATTATGACAAGTAACTGTAATTTCGATACAAATTATGGGAGGTAACTGTAACTTCGATACTAATTCCGACAGGTAACAGTAACTTCGATACTAATTATGACAAGTAACTATAACTTCGATACAAATTATGACAGGTAACTGTAACTTCGATACCTATTATGTCAGGAAACTCTAACTTCGTTACTAATTATGACATGTAACTGTAATTTTAATAAAAAATTATTGTAGGTAACTGTAACTTCAATACTAATTATGACAGGTAACTGTAACTTCGATACTTATTATGGCAGGTAACTGTATCTTCATTACTAATTATGACAAGAAACTGTAACTTCGATACAAATTATGACAGGTAAATGTAACTTCGATACTAATTATGACAAGTTACTGTAACTTCGATACTAATTATGACAAGTAACTGTAACTTCGATACTAATTATGACAGGTAACAGTAACTTCGATATTAATTATGACAAGTAACAGTAACTTCGATACTAATTATGACAAATAACTGTAATTTCGATACAAATTTTGCCAGGTAACAGTAACTTCGATACCAAATATGACAGGTAACAGTAACTTCGATACTAATTATGACAAGTAACTGTAACTTCGATACTAATTATGACAGATAACTGTAACTTCGTTACTAATTATGACAAGTAACAGCAATTTCGATACAAATTATGGCAGGTAACTGTAACTTCGATACTAATTATGACAGGTAACAGTAACTTCGATACTAATTATGACAAGTAACAGTTACTTCGATACTAATTATGACAGGTAACTGTAACTTCGTTACTAATTATGACAAGTAACTTTAATTTCGATACAAATTATGGCAGGTAACTGTAACTTCCATACTAATTATGACAGGTAACAGTAACTTCGATACCAATTATGACAGGAAACTGTGACTTCGTTACTAATTATGACAAGTAACTGTAATTTCGATACAAATTATGACAGGTAACTGTAACTTCGTTACTAGTTATGTCAAGTAACAGTACCTTCGATACTAATTATGACAGGTAACTGTAACTTCGGTACTAATTATGACAAGGAACTGTAATTTCGATACTAATTATGACAATTAACTGTAATTTCGATACAAATTATGACAGGTAACAGTAACTTCGATACTAATTATGACAAGAAACTCTAACTTCGTTACTAATTATGACAAGTAACAGTAATTTTGATAAAAAATTATGGTAGGTAACTGTAACTTCAATACTTATTATGACAGGTAACAGTAACTTCGATACTAATTATGACAGGTAACTGTAACTTCGATACTAATTATGACAAGTAACTTAAATTTCGATACTAATTATGGTAGGTAACTCTAACTTCGTTACTAGTTATGACAAGTCCCTGTAATTTCGATACAAATTATGGCAGTTAACTGTAACTTCGATACTAATTATTTCAGGTAACAGCAACTTCGATACTAATTATGACAGGTAACTGTAACTTCGTTACTAATTATGACAAGTAACTGTAATTTCGATACAAATTATGGCAGGAAACAGTACCTTCGATACTAATTAGGACAGGTAACTGTAACTTCGATACTAATTATGACAAGGAACTGTAATTTCGATACAAATTATGGCAGGTAACTGTAACTTTGATACTAATTATGACAGGTAACAGTAACTTCGATACTAATTATGACATGTAAGTGTAACTTCGTTACTAATTATGACAGGTAACTCTAATTTTGATGAAAAATTATGGCAGGTAACTGTAACTTCGATACTAATTTTGACAGGTAACAGTTACTTCGATACTTATTATGACAAGTAACTGTAACATCGATACTAATTATGACATTTAACTGTACTTCGTTACTAATTATGACAAGTAACTGTAACTTCGATACTAATTATGACAGGTAACAGTAACTTCGATACTAATTATGGCAGGTAACTGTAACTTCGATACTAATTATGACAGGTAACACTAACTTCGTTACTAATCATGACACGTAACTGTAACTTCGATACTAATTATGACAGGTAACTGTAACTTCGTTACTAATAAGACAAGTAACTGTAATTTCGTTACAAATTATGGCAGGTAATTGTAATGTCGATACTAATTATGACAGGTAACAGTAACTTCGATACTAATTATGACAGGTAACAGTAACTTCGAAACTAATTATGACAAGTTACTGTAACTTCGATATTAATTATGACAGGTAACTGTAACTTCGTTACTAATTATGACAAGTAACTGAAATTTCGATTCAAATTTTGGCAGGTAACTGTAACTTCGATACTTATTATGACAGGTAACAGTAACTTCGATACTAATTACGACAAGTAACTGTAACTTCGAATCTAATTTTGACAGGTAACTGTAATTTCGTTACTAATTATGACAAGTAACTGTAATTTCGGTACAAATTATGGGAGGTAACTGTAACTTCGATACTAATTGTGACAGGTAACAGTAACTTCGATACTAATTATGACAAGTAACTATAACTTCGATAAAAATTATGACAGGTAACTGTAACTTCGATACTAATTATGACAAGAAACTCTAACTTCGTTACTAATTATGACAAGTAACTGTAATTTTGATAAAAATTATTGTAGGTAACTGTAACTTCAATACTAATTATGACAGGTAACATTAACTTCGATACTAATTATGACAGGTAACTGTAAATTCGTTACTTATTATGACAAGTAACTTTAATTTCGATACTAATTATGGCAGGTTACTATAACTTCGTTACTAATTATGACAAGTCCCTGTAATTTCGATACAAATTATGGCAGGTAACTGTAACTTCGATACTAATTATGACAGGTAACAGTAACTTCGATACTAATTATGACAGGAAACTGTAAGTTCGTTACGAATTATGACAAGTAACTGTAATTTCGATACAAATTATGACAGGTAACTGTAACTTCGTAACTAATTATGACAAGTAACTGTATTTTCGATACAAATTATGGCAGGTAACAGTACCTTCGATACTAATTATGACAGGTAACTGTAACTTCGATGCAAATTATGACAAGGAACTGTAATTTCGATACAAATTATGGCAGGTAACTGTAACTTCGATACTAATTATGACAGGTAACAGTAACTTCGATACTAATTATGACAAGTAACAATAACTTCGAATCAAATTCTGACAGGTAACTGTAACTTCGATAATAATTATGACAAGAAACTCTAACTTCGTTACTAATTATGACAAGTAACTGTAATTTTGATAAAAAAATATGGTAGGTAAATGTATCTTCAATACTAATTATGACAGGTTACAGTAACTTCGATACTAATGATGACAGGTAACTGTAACTTCGTTACTAATTATGACAAGTTATTTTGATTTCGATACTAATTATGGCAGGTAACTGTAACTTCGTTACTAATTATGACAAGTCCCTGTATTTACGATATAAATTATGGCAGGTAACGGTAACTCCGATACTAATTATGACAAGTAACTGTAACTTCGATACTAATTATGACAGGTAACTGTAACATCGTTAATCATTATGACAAGTAACTGTAACTTCGATACTTATTATGACAGGTAACTGTATCTTCATTACTAATTATGACAAGAAACTGTAATTTCGGTACAAATTATGGGAGGTAACTGTAACTTCGATACTAATTATGACAGGTAACAGTAACTTCGATACTAATTATGACAGGAAACTGTAAGTTCGTTACGAATTATGACGAGTAACTGTAATTTCGATACAAAATATGACAGGTAACTGTAACTTCGTTACTAATTATGACAAGTAACTGTAATTTCGTTACAAATTATGGCAGGTAATTGTAATGTCGATACTAATTATGACAGGTAACAGTAACTTCGGTACTAATTATGACAAGTAACAGTAACTTCGAAACTAATTATGACAAGTTACTGTAACTTCGATATTAATTATGACAGGTAACTGTAACTTCGTTACTAATTATGACAAGTAACTGAAATTTCGATTCAAATTTTGGCAGGTAACTGTAACTTCGATACTTATTATGACAGGTAACAGTAACTTCGATACTAATTACGACAAGTAACTGTAACTTCGAATCTAATTTTGACAGGTAACTGTAACTTCGTTACTAATTATGACAAGTAACTGTAATTTCGGTACAAATTATGGGAGGTAACTGTAACTTCGATACTAATTATGACAGGTAACAGTCACTTCGATACTAATTATGACAAGTAACTATAACTTCGATAAAAATTATGACAGGTAACTGTAACTTCGATACTAATTATGACAAGAAACTCTAACTTCGTTAGTAATAATGACAAGTAACTGTAATTTTGATAAAAAATTATTGTAGGTAACTGTAACTTCAATACTAATTATGACAGGTAACAGTAACTTCGATACTAATTCTGACAGGTAACTGTAAATTCGTTACTTATTATGACAAGTAACTTTAATTTCGATACTAATTATGGCAGGTTACTATAACTTCGTTACTAATTATGACAAGTCCCTGAAATTTCGATACAAATTATGGCAGGTAACTGTAACTTCGATACTAATTATGACAGGTAACAGTAACTTCGATACTAATTATGACAGGAAACTGTAAGTTCGTTACGAATTATGACAAGTAACTGTATTTTCGATACAAATTATGGCAGGTAACAGTACCTTCGATACTAATTATGACAGGTAACTGTAACTTCGATGCAAATTATGACAAGGAACTGTAATTTCGATACAAATTATGGCAGGTAACTGTAACTTCGATACTAATTATGACAGGTAACAGTAACTTCGATACTAATTATGACAAGTAACTGTAATTTCGGTACAAATTATGGGAGGTAACTGTAACTTCGATACTAATTATGACAGGTAACAGTAACTTCGATACTAATTATGACAAGTAACTATAACTTCGATAAAAATTATGACAGGTAACTGTAACTTCGATACTAATTATGACAAGAAACTCTAACTTCGTTACTAATTATGACAAGTCCATGTAATTTCGATACAAATTATGGCAGGTAACTGTAACTTCGATACTAATTATGACAGGTAACAGTAACTTCGATACTAATTATGACAGGAAACTGTAAGTTCGTTACGAATTATGACAAGTAACTGTATTTTCGATACAAATTATGGCAGGTAACAGTACCTTCGATACTAATTATGACAGGTAACTGTAACTTCGATGCAAATTATGACAAGGAACTGTAATTTCGATACAAATTATGGCAGGTAACTGTAACTTCGATACTAATTATGACAGGTAACAGTAACTTCGATACTAATTATGACAAGTAACAATAACTTCGAATCAAATTCTGACAGGTAACTGTAACTTCGTTAGTAATTATGACAAGAAACTCTAACTTCGTTACTAATTATGACAAGTAACTGTAATTTTGATAAAAAAATATGGTAGGTAAATGTATCTTCAATACTAATTATGACAGGTTACAGTAACTTCGATACTAATGATGACAGGTAACTGTAACTTCGTTACTAATTATGACAAGTTATTTTGATTTCGATACTAATTATGGCAGGTAACTGTAACTTCGTTACTAATTATGACAAGTCCCTGTAATTACGATGTAAATTATGGCAGGTAACGGTAACTCCGATACTAATTATGACAAGTAACTGTAACTTCGATACTAATTATGACAGGTAACTGTAACATCGTTAATCATTATGACAAGTAACTAACTTCGATACTTATTATGACAGGTAACTGTATCTTCATTACTAATTATGACAAGAAACTGTAACTTCGATACTAATTATGACAGGTAAATGTATCTTCGATGCTAATTATGACAAGTAACTGTAACTTCGATACTAATTATGACAAGTAACTATAACTTCGATACTAATCATGACAGGTAACAGTAACTTCGATATTAATTATGACAAGTAACAGTAACTTCGATACTAATTATGACAAGTAACTGTAATTTCGATACAAATTTTGGCAAGTAACTGTAACTTCGATACTAATTTTGACAGGTAACAGTTACTTCGATACTAATTATGACAAGTAACTGTAACATCGATACTAATTATGACAGGTATCTGTACTTCGTTACTAATTATGACAAGTAACTGTTACTTCGATACTAATTATGACAGGTAACAGTAACTTCGATACTAATTATGGCAGGTAACTGTAACTTCGATACTAATTATGACAGGTAACAGTAACTTCGTTACTAATCATGACAAGTAACTGTAACTTCGATACTAATTATGACAGGTAACTGTAAATTCGTTACTAATTATGACAAGTAACTGTAATTTCGTTACAAATTATGGCAGGTAATTGTAATGTCGATACTAATTATGACAGGTAACAGTAACTTCGATACTAATTATGACAAGTAACATTAACTTCGAAACTAATTATGACAAGTTACTGTAACTTCGATATTAATTATGACAGCTAACTGTAACTTCGTTACTAATTATGACAAGTAACTGAAATTTCGATTCAAATTTTGGCAGGTAACTGTAACTTCGATACTTATTATGACAGGTAACAGTAACTTCGATACAAATACGACAAGTAACTGTAACTTCGAATCTAATTTTGACAGGTAACTGTAACTTCGTTACTAATTATGACAAGTAACTGTAATTTCGGTACAAATTATGGGAGGTAACTGTAACTTCGATACTAATTATGACAGGTAACAGTAACTTCGATACTAATTATGACAAGTAACAATAACTTCGAATCAAATTCTGACAGGTAACTGTAACTTCGATAATAATTATGACAAGAAACTCTAACTTCGTTACTAATTATGACAAGTAACTGTAATTTTGATAAAAAAATATGGTAGGTAAATGTATCTTCAATACTAATTATGACAGGTTACAGTAACTTCGATACTAATGATGACAGGTAACTGTAACTTCGTTACTAATTATGACAAGTTATTTTGATTTCGATACTAATTATGGCAGGTAACTGTAACTTCGTTACTAATTATGACAAGTCCCTGTATTTACGATATAAATTATGGCAGGTAACGGTAACTCCGATACTAATTATGACAAGTAACTGTAACTTCGATACTAATTATGACAGGTAACTGTAACATCGTTAATCATTATGACAAGTAACTGTAACTTCGATACTTATTATGACAGGTAACTGTATCTTCATTACTAATTATGACAAGAAACTGTAATTTCGGTACAAATTATGGGAGGTAACTGTAACTTCGATACTAATTATGACAGGTAACAGTAACTTCGATACTAATTATGACAGGAAACTGTAAGTTCGTTACGAATTATGACGAGTAACTGTAATTTCGATACAAAATATGACAGGTAACTGTAACTTCGTTACTAATTATGACAAGTAACTGTAATTTCGTTACAAATTATGGCAGGTAATTGTAATGTCGATACTAATTATGACAGGTAACAGTAACTTCGGTACTAATTATGACAAGTAACAGTAACTTCGAAACTAATTATGACAAGTTACTGTAACTTCGATATTAATTATGACAGGTAACTGTAACTTCGTTACTAATTATGACAAGTAACTGAAATTTCGATTCAAATTTTGGCAGGTAACTGTAACTTCGATACTTATTATGACAGGTAACAGTAACTTCGATACTAATTACGACAAGTAACTGTAACTTCGAATCTAATTTTGACAGGTAACTGTAACTTCGTTACTAATTATGACAAGTAACTGTAATTTCGGTACAAATTATGGGAGGTAACTGTAACTTCGATACTAATTATGACAGGTAACAGTCACTTCGATACTAATTATGACAAGTAACTATAACTTCGATAAAAATTATGACAGGTAACTGTAACTTCGATACTAATTATGACAAGAAACTCTAACTTCGTTAGTAATAATGACAAGTAACTGTAATTTTGATAAAAAATTATTGTAGGTAACTGTAACTTCAATACTAATTATGACAGGTAACAGTAACTTCGATACTAATTCTGACAGGTAACTGTAAATTCGTTACTTATTATGACAAGTAACTTTAATTTCGATACTAATTATGGCAGGTTACTATAACTTCGTTACTAATTATGACAAGTCCCTGAAATTTCGATACAAATTATGGCAGGTAACTGTAACTTCGATACTAATTATGACAGGTAACAGTAACTTCGATACTAATTATGACAGGAAACTGTAAGTTCGTTACGAATTATGACAAGTAACTGTATTTTCGATACAAATTATGGCAGGTAACAGTACCTTCGATACTAATTATGACAGGTAACTGTAACTTCGATGCAAATTATGACAAGGAACTGTAATTTCGATACAAATTATGGCAGGTAACTGTAACTTCGATACTAATTATGACAGGTAACAGTAACTTCGATACTAATTATGACAAGTAACTGTAATTTCGGTACAAATTATGGGAGGTAACTGTAACTTCGATACTAATTATGACAGGTAACAGTAACTTCGATACTAATTATGACAAGTAACTATAACTTCGATAAAAATTATGACAGGTAACTGTAACTTCGATACTAATTATGACAAGAAACTCTAACTTCGTTACTAATTATGACAAGTCCATGTAATTTCGATACAAATTATGGCAGGTAACTGTAACTTCGATACTAATTATGACAGGTAACAGTAACTTCGATACTAATTATGACAGGAAACTGTAAGTTCGTTACGAATTATGACAAGTAACTGTATTTTCGATACAAATTATGGCAGGTAACAGTACCTTCGATACTAATTATGACAGGTAACTGTAACTTCGATGCAAATTATGACAAGGAACTGTAATTTCGATACAAATTATGGCAGGTAACTGTAACTTCGATACTAATTATGACAGGTAACAGTAACTTCGATACTAATTATGACAAGTAACAATAACTTCGAATCAAATTCTGACAGGTAACTGTAACTTCGTTAATAATTATGACAAGAAACTCTAACTTCGTTACTAATTATGACAAGTAACTGTAATTTTGATAAAAAAATATGGTAGGTAAATGTATCTTCAATACTAATTATGACAGGTTACAGTAACTTCGATACTAATGATGACAGGTAACTGTAACTTCGTTACTAATTATGACAAGTTATTTTGATTTCGATACTAATTATGGCAGGTAACTGTAACTTCGTTACTAATTATGACAAGTCCCTGTAATTACGATGTAAATTATGGCAGGTAACGGTAACTCCGATACTAATTATGACAAGTAACTGTAACTTCGATACTAATTATGACAGGTAACTGTAACATCGTTAATCATTATGACAAGTAACTAACTTCGATACTTATTATGACAGGTAACTGTATCTTCATTACTAATTATGACAAGAAACTGTAACTTCGATACTAATTATGACAGGTAAATGTATCTTCGATGCTAATTATGACAAGTAACTGTAACTTCGATACTAATTATGACAAGTAACTATAACTTCGATACTAATCATGACAGGTAACAGTAACTTCGATATTAATTATGACAAGTAACAGTAACTTCGATACTAATTATGACAAGTAACTGTAATTTCGATACAAATTTTGGCAAGTAACTGTAACTTCGATACTAATTTTGACAGGTAACAGTTACTTCGATACTAATTATGACAAGTAACTGTAACATCGATACTAATTATGACAGGTATCTGTACTTCGTTACTAATTATGACAAGTAACTGTTACTTCGATACTAATTATGACAGGTAACAGTAACTTCGATACTAATTATGGCAGGTAACTGTAACTTCGATACTAATTATGACAGGTAACAGTAACTTCGTTACTAATCATGACAAGTAACTGTAACTTCGATACTAATTATGACAGGTAACTGTAAATTCGTTACTAATTATGACAAGTAACTGTAATTTCGTTACAAATTATGGCAGGTAATTGTAATGTCGATACTAATTATGACAGGTAACAGTAACTTCGATACTAATTATGACAAGTAACATTAACTTCGAAACTAATTATGACAAGTTACTGTAACTTCGATATTAATTATGACAGCTAACTGTAACTTCGTTACTAATTATGACAAGTAACTGAAATTTCGATTCAAATTTTGGCAGGTAACTGTAACTTCGATACTTATTATGACAGGTAACAGTAACTTCGATACAAATACGACAAGTAACTGTAACTTCGAATCTAATTTTGACAGGTAACTGTAACTTCGTTACTAATTATGACAAGTAACTGTAATTTCGGTACAAATTATGGGAGGTAACTGTAACTTCGATACTAATTATGACAGGTAACAGTAACTTCGATACTAATTATGACAAGTAACAATAACTTCGAATCAAATTCTGACAGGTAACTGTAACTTCGATAATAATTATGACAAGAAACTCTAACTTCGTTACTAATTATGACAAGTAACTGTAATTTTGATAAAAAAATATGGTAGGTAAATGTATCTTCAATACTAATTATGACAGGTTACAGTAACTTCGATACTAATGATGACAGGTAACTGTAACTTCGTTACTAATTATGACAAGTTAATTTGATTTCGATACTAATTATGGCAGGTAACTGTAACTTCGTTACTAATTATGACAAGTCCCTGTAATTACGATATAAATTATGGCAGGTAACGGTAACTCCGATACTAATTATGACAAGTAACTGTAACTTCGATACTAATTATGACAGGTAACTGTAACATCGTTAATCATTATGACAAGTAACTGTAACTTCGATACTTATTATGACAGGTAACTGTATCTTCATTACTAATTATGACAAGAAACTGTAACTTCGATACTAATTATGAGAGGTAAATGTATCTTCGATACTAATTATGACAAGTAACTGTAACTTCGATACTAATTATGACAAGTAACTATAACTTCGATACTAATTATGACAGGTAACAGTAACTTCGATATTAATTATGACATGTAACAGTAACTTCGATACTAATTATGACAAGTAACTGTAATTTCGATACAAATTTTGGCAAGTAACTGTAACTTCGATACTAATTTTGACAGGTAACAGTTACTTCGATACTAATTATGACAAGTAACTGTAACATCGATACTAATTATGACAGGTAACTGTACTTCGTTACTAATTATGACAAGTAACTGTAACTTCGATACTAATTATGACAGGTAACAGTAACTTCGATACTAATTATTGCAGGTATCTGTAACTTCGATACTAATTATGACAGGTAACAGTAACTTCGTTACTAATCATGACAAGTAACTGTAACTTCGATACTAATTATGACGGCTAACTGTAAATTCTTTACTAATTATGACAAGTAACTGTAATTTCGTTACAAATTATGGCAGGTAATTGTAATGTCGATACTAATTATGACAGGTAACAGTAACTTCGATACTAATTATGACAAGTAACAGTAACTTCGAAACTAATTATGACAAGTTACTGTAACTTCGATATTAATTATGACAGGTAACTGTAACTTCGTTACTAACTATGACAAGTAACTGAAATTTCGATTCAAATTTTGGCAGGTAACTGTTACTTCGATACTTATTATGACAGGTAACAGTAACTTCGATACTAATTACGACAAGTAACTGTAACTTCGAATCTAATTTTGACAGGTAACTGTAACTTCGTTACTAATTATGACAAGTAACTGTAATTTCGGTACAAATTATGGGAGGTAACTGTAACTTCGATACTAATTATGACAGGTAACAGTAACTTCGATACTAATTATGACAAGTAACTATAACTTCGATAAAAATTATGACAGGTAACTGTAACTTCGATACTAATTATGACAAGAAACTCTAACTTCGTTACTAATTATGACAAGTAACTGTAATTTTGATAAAAAATTATTGTAGGTAACTGTAACTTCAATACTAATTATGACAGGTAACAGTATCTTCGATACTAATTATGACAGGTAACTGTAAATTCGTTACTTATTATGACAAGTAACTTTAATTTCGATACTAATTATGGCAGGTTACTATAACTTCGTTACTAATTATGACAAGTCCCTGTAATTTCGATACAAATTATGGCAGGTAACTGTAACTTCGATACTAATTATGAAAGGTAACAGTAACTTCGATACTAATTATGACACGAAACTGTAAGTTCGTTACGAATTACGACAAGTAACTGTAATTTCGATACAAATTATGACAGGTAACTGTAACTTCGTAACTAATTATGACAAGTAACTGTATTTTCGATACAAATTATGGCAGGTAACAGTACCTTCGTTACTAATTATGACAGGTAACTGTAACTTCGTTACTAATTATGACAAGTAACTGTAATTTCGTTACAAATTTTGGCAGGTAATTTTCATGTCGATACTAATTATGACAGGTAACAGTAACTTCGATACTAATTATGACAAGTAACAGTAACTTCGATACTAATTATGACAAGTAACTGTTTCTTCGATACTAATTATGACAGGTAACTGTAACTTCGTTACTAATTATGACAAGTAACAGTAACTTCGATACTAATTATGACAAGTAACTGTATCTTCGATACTAATTACGACAAGTAACTGTAACTTCGATACTAATTTTGACAGGTAACTGTAACTTCGTTACTAATTGTGACAAGTAACTGTAATTTCGGTACAAATTATGGGAGGTAACTGTAACTTCGACACTAATTATGACAGGTAACAGTAACTTCGATACTAATTATGACAAGTAACTATAACTTCGATACAAATTATGACAGGTAACTGTAACTTCGATACTTATTATGTCAAGAAACTTTAACTTCGTTACTAATTATGACAAGTAACTGTAATTTTGATAAAAAATTATTGTAGGTAACTGTAACTTCAATACTAATTATGACAGGTAACTGTAACTTCGATACTTATTATGGCAGGTAACTGTATCTTCATTACTAATTATGACAAGAAACTGTAACTTCGATACTAATTATGACAGGTAAATGTAACTTCGATACAAATTATGACAAGTTACTGTAACTTCGATACTAATTATGACAAGTAACTGTAACTTCGATACTAATTATGACAGGTAACAGTAACTTCGATATTAATTATGACAAGTAACAGTAACTTCGATACTAATTATGACAAATAACTGTAATTTCGATACAAATTTTGCCAGGTAACAGTAACTTCGATACTAAATATGACAGGTAACAGTAACTTCGATACTAATTATGACAAGTAACAGTAACTTCGATACTAATTATGACATATAACTGTAACTTCGTTACTAATTATGACAAGTAACAGCAATTTCGATACAAATTATGGCAGGTAACTGTAACTTCGATACTAATTATGACAGGTAACAGTAACTTCGATACTAATTATGACAAGTAACAGTTACTTCGATACTAATTATGACAGGTAACTGTAACTTCGTTACTAATTATGACAAGTAACTTTAATTTCGATACAAATTATGGCAGGTAACTGTAACTTCCATACTAATTATGACAGGTAACAGTAACTTCGTTACTAATCATGACAAGTAACTGTAACTTCGATACTAATTATGACGGCTAACTGTAACTTCTTTACTAATTATGACAAGTAACTGTAATTTCGTTACAAATTATGGCAGGTAATTGTAATGTCGATACTAATTATGACAGGTAACAGTAACTTCGGTACTAATTATGACAAGTAACAGTAACTTCGAAACTAATTATGACAAGTTACTGTAACTTCGATATTAATTATGACAGGTAACTGTAACTTCGTTACTAACTATGACAAGTAACTGAAATTTCGATTCAAATTTTGGCAGGTAACTGTTACTTCGATACTTATTATGACAGGTAACAGTAACTTCGATACTAATTACGACAAGTAACTGTAACTTCGAATCTAATTTTGACAGGTAACTGTAACTTCGTTACTAATTATGACAAGTAACTGTAATTTCGGTACAAATTATGGGAGGTAACTGTAACTTCGATACTAATTATGACAGGTAACAGTAACTTCGATACTAATTATGACAAGTAACTATAACTTCGATAAAAATTATGACAGGTAACTGTAACTTCGATACTAATTATGACAAGAAACTCTAACTTCGTTACTAATTATGACAAGTAACTGTAATTTTGATAAAAAATTATTGTAGGTAACTGTAACTTCAATACTAATTATGACAGGTAACAGTATCTTCGATACTAATTATGACAGGTAACTGTAAATTCGTTACTTATTATGACAAGTAACTTTAATTTCGATACTAATTATGGCAGGTTACTATAACTTCGTTACTAATTATGACAAGTTCCTGTAATTTCGATACAAATTATGGCAGGTAACTGTAACTTCGATACTAATTATGAAAGGTAACAGTAACTTCGATACTAATTATGACACGAAACTGTAAGTTCGTTACGAATTACGACAAGTAACTGTAATTTCGATACAAATTATGACAGGTAACTGTAACTTCGTAACTAAATATGACAAGTAACTGTATTTTCGATACAAATTATGGCAGGTAACAGTACCTTCGTTACTAATTATGACAGGTAACTGTAACTTCGTTACTAATTATGACAAGTAACTGTAATTTCGTTACAAATTTTGGCAGGTAATTTTCATGTCGATACTAATTATGACAGGTAACAGTAACTTCGATACTAATTATGACAAGTAACAGTAACTTCGATACTAATTATGACAAGTAACTGTTTCTTCGATACTAATTATGACAGGTAACTGTAACTTCGTTACTAATTATGACAAGTAACAGTAACTTCGATACTAATTATGACAAGTAACTGTATCTTCGATACTAATTACGACAAGTAACTGTAACTTCGATACTAATTTTGACAGGTAACTGTAACTTCGTTACTAATTGTGACAAGTAACTGTAATTTCGGTACAAATTATGGGAGGTAACTGTAACTTCGATACTAATTATGACAGGTAACAGTAACTTCGATACTAATTATGACAAGTAACTATAACTTCGATACAAATTATGACAGGTAACTGTAACTTCGATACTAATTATGTCAAGAAACTTTAACTTCGTTACTAATTATGACAAGTAACTGTAAATTTGATAAAAAATTATTGTAGGTAACTGTAACTTCAATACTAATTATGACAGGTAACTGTAACTTCGATACTTATTATGGCAGGTAACTGTATCTTCATTACTAATTATGACAAGAAACTGTAACTTCGATACTAATTATGACAAGTAACTGTTTCTTCGATACTAATTATGACAGGTAACTCTAACTTCGTTACTAATTATGACAAGTAACAGTAATTTCGATTCAAATTTTGGCAGGTAACTGTAACTTCGATACTTATTATGACAGGTAACAGTAACTTCGATACTAATTACGACAAGTAACTGTAACTTCGATACTAATTTTGAAAGGTAACTGTAACTTCGTTACTAATTATGACAAGTAACTGTAATTTTGATAAAAAATTATTGTAGGTAACTGTAACTTCAATACTAATTAGGACAGGTAACTGTAACTTCGATACTTATTATGGCAGGTAACTGTATCTTCATTACTATTTATGACAAGAAACTGTAACTTCGATACTAATTATGACAGGTAAATGTAACTTCGATACTAATTATGACAAGTTACTGTAACTTCGATACTAATTATGACAAGTAACTGTAACTTCGATACTAATTATGACAGGTAACAGTAACTTCGATATTAATTATGACAAGTAACAGTAACTTCGATACTAATTATGACAAATAACTGTAATTTCGATACAAATTTTGCCAGGTAACAGTAACTTCGATACTAAATATGACAGGTAACAGTAACTTCGATACTAATTATGACAAGTAACTGTAACTTCGATACTAATTATGACAGATAACTGTAACTTCGTTACTAATTATGACAAGTAACAGCAATTTCGATACAAATTATGCCCGGTAACTGTAACTTCGATACTAATTATGACAGGTAACAGTAACTTCGATACTAATTATGACAAGTAACAGTTACTTCGATACTAATTATGACAGGTAACTGTAACTTCGTTACTAATTATGACAAGTAACTTTAATTTCGATACAAATTATGACAGGTAACTGTAACTTCGTTACTAATTATGACAAGTAACTGTAATTTCGTTACAAATTATGGCAGGTAATTGTAATGTCGATACTAATTATGACAGGTAACAGTAACTTCGATACTAATTATGACAAGTAACAGTAACTTCGAAACTAATTATGACAAGTTACTGTAACTTCGATATTAATTATGACAGGTAACTGTAACTTCGTTACTAATTATGACAATAACTGAAATTTCGATTCAAATTTTGGCAGGTAACTGTAACTTCGATACTTATTATGACAGGTAACAGTAACTTCGTTACTAATTACGACAAGTAACTGTAACTTCGAATCTAATTTTGACAGGTAACTGTAACTTCGTTACTAATTATGACAAGTAACTGTAATTTCGGTACAAATTATGGGAGGTAACTGAAACTTCGATACTGATTATGACAGGTAACAGTAACTTCGATACTAATTATGACAAGTAACTATATCTTCGATAAAAATTATGACAGGTAACTGTAACTTCGATACTAATTATGACAAGAAACTCTAACTTCGTTACTAATTATGACAAGTAACTGTAATTTTGATAAAAAATTATTGTAGGTAACTGTAACTTCAATACTAATTATGACAGGTAACAGTAACTTCGATACTAATTATGACAGGTAACTGTAAATTCGTTACTTATTATGACAAGTAACTTTAATTTCGATACTAATTATGGCAGGTTACTATAACTTCGTTACTAATTATGACAAGTCCCTGTAATTTCGATACAAATTATGGCAGGTAACTGTAACTTCGATACTAATTATGACAGGTAACAGTAACTTCGATACTAATTATGACAGGAAACTGTAAGTTCGTTACGAATTATGACAAGTAACTGTAATTTCGATACAAATTATGACAGGTAACTGTAACTTCGTAACTAATTATGACAAGTAACTGTATTTTCGATACAAATTATGGCAGGTAACAGTACCTTCGATACTAATAATGACAGGTAACTGTAACTTCGTTACTAATTATGACAAGTAACTGTAATTTCGTTACAAATTATGGCAGGTAATTTTCATGTCGATACTAATTATGACAGGTAACAGTAACTTCGATACTAATTATGACAAGTAACAGTAACTTCGATACTAATTATGACAAGTAACTGTTTCTTCGATACTAATTATGACAGGTAACTGTAACTTCATTACTAATTATGACAAGTAACAGTAACTTCGATACTAATTATGACAAGTAACTGTATCTTCGATACTAATTACGACAAGTAACTGTAACTTCGATACTAATTTTGACAGGTAACTGTAACTTCGTTACTAATTATGACAAGTAACTGTAATTTCGGTACAAATTATGGGAGATAACTGTAACTTCGATACTAATTATGACAGGTAACAGTAACTTCGATACTAATTATGACAAGTAACTATAACTTCGATACAAATTATGACAGGTAACTGTAACTTCGATACTTATTATGTCAAGAAACTTTAACTTCGTTACTAATTATGACAAGTAACTGTAATTTTGATAAAAAATTATTGTAGGTAACTGTAACTTCAATACTAATTATGACAGGTAACTGTAACATCGATACTTATTATGGCAGGTAACTGTATCTTCATTACTAATTATGACAAGAAACTGTAACTTCGATACTAATTATGACAGGTAAATGTAACTTCGATACTAATTATGACAAGTTACTGTAACTTCGATACTAATTATGACAAGTAACTGTAACTTCGATACTAATTATGACAGGTAACAGTAACTTCGATATTAATTATGACAAGTAACAGTAACTTCGATACTAATTATGACAAATAACTGTAATTTCGATACAAATTTTGCCAGGTAACAGTAACTTCGATACTAAATATGACAGGTAACAGTAACTTCGATACTAATTATGACAGGAAACTGTATGTTCGTTACGAATTATGACAAGTAACTGTATTTTCGATACAAATTATGGCAGGTAACAGTACCTTCGATACTAATTATGACAGGTAACTGTAACTTCGATGCAAATTATGACAAGGAACTGTAATTTCGATACAAATTATGGCAGGTAACTGTAACTTCGATACTAATTATGACAGGTAACAGTAACTTCGATACTAATTATGACAAGTAACAATAACTTCGAATCAAATTCTGACAGGTAAATGTAACTTCGTTAATACTTATGACAAGAAACTCTAACTTCGTTACTAATTATGACAAGTAACTCTAATTTTGATAAAAAAATATGGTAGGTAAATGTATCTTCAATACTAATTATGACAGGTTACAGTAACTTCGATACTAATGATGACAGGTAACTGTAACTTCGTTACTAATTATGACAAGTTATTTTGATTTCGATACTAATTATGGCAGGTAACTGTAACTTCGTTACTAATTATGACAAGTCCCTGTAATTACGATATAAATTATGGCAGGTAACGGTAACTCCGATACTAATTATGACAAGTAACTGTAACTTCGATACTAATTATGACAGGTAACTGTAACATCGTTAATCATTATGACAAGTAACTGTAACTTCGATACTTATTATGACAGGTAACTGTATCTTCATTACTAATTATGACAAGAAACTGTAACTTCGATACTAATTATGACAGGTAAATGTATCTTCGATGCTAATTATGACAAGTAACTGTAACTTCGATACTAATTATGACAAGTAACTATAACTTCGATACTAATTATGACAGGTAACAGTAACTTCGATATTAATTATGACAAGTAACAGTAACTTCGATACTAATTATGACAAGTAACTGTAATTTCGATACAAATTTTGGCAAGTAACTGTAACTTCGATACTAATTTTGACAGGTAAGAGTTACTTCGATACTAATTATGACAAGTAACTGTAACATCGATACTAATTATGACAGGTAAATGTACTTCGTTACTAATTATGACAAGTAACTGTTACTTCGATACTAATTATGACAGGTAACAGTAACTTCGATACTAATTATGGCAGGTAACTGTAACTTCGATACTAATTATGACAGGTAACAGTAACTTCGTTACTAATCATGACAAGTAACTGTAACTTCGATACTAATTATGACAGGTAACTGTAAATTCGTTACTAATTATGACAAGTAACTGTAATTTCGTTACAAATTATGGCAGGTAATTGTAATGTCGATACTAATTATGAGAGGTAACAGTAACTTCGATACTAATTATGACAAGTAACAGTAATTTCGAATCAAATTCTGACAGGTAACTGTAACTTCGATAATAATTATGACAAGAAACTCTAACTTCGTTACTAATTATGACAAGTAACTGTAATTTTGATAAAAAAATATGGTAGGTAAATGTATCTTCAATACTAATTATGACAGGTTACAGTAACTTCGATACTAATGATGACAGGTAACTGTAACTTCGTTACTAATTATGACAAGTTAATTTGATTTCGATACTAATTATGGCAGGTAACTGTAACTTCGTTACTAATTATGACAAGTCCCTGTAATTACGATATAAATTATGGCAGGTCACGGTAACTCCGATACTAATTATGACAAGTAACTGTAACTTCGATACTAATTATGACAGGTAACTGTAAAATCGTTAATCATTATGACAAGTAACTGTAACTTCGATACTTATTATGACAGGTAACTGTATCTTCATTACTAATTATGACAAGAAACTGTAACTTCGATACTAATTATGAGAGGTAAATGTATCTTCGATACTAATTATGACAAGTAACTGTAACTTCGATACTAATTATGACAAGTAACTATAACTTCGATACTAATTATGACAGGTAACAGTAACTTCGATATTAATTATGACAAGTAACAGTAACTTCGATACTAATTATGACAAGTAACTGTAATTTCGATACAAATTTTGGCAAGTAACTGTAACTTCGATACTAATTTTGACAGGTAACAGTTACTTCGATACTAATTATGACAAGTAACTGTAACATCGATACTAATTATGACAGGTTACTGTACTTCGTTACTAATTATGACAAGTAACTGTAACTTCGATACTAATTATGACAGGTAACAGTAACTTCGATACTAATTATGGCAGGTATCTGTAACTTCGATACTAATTATGACAGGTAACAGTAACTTCGTTACTAATCATGACAAGTAACTGTAACTTCGATACTAATTATGACGGCTAACTGTAACTTCTTTACTAATTATGACAAGTAACTGTAATTTCGTTACAAATTATGGCAGGTAATTGTAATGTCGATACTAATTATGACAGGTAACAGTAACTTCGATACTAATTATGACAAGTAACAGTAACTTCGAAACTAATTATGACATGTTACTGTAACTTCGATATTAATTATGACAGGTAACTGTAACTTCGTTACTAATTATGACAAGTAACTGAAATTTCGATTCAAATTTTGGCAGGTAACTGTAACTTCGATACTTATTATGACAGGTAACAGTAACTTCGATACTAATAACGACAAGTAACTGTAACTTCGAATCTAATTTTGACAGGTAACTGTAACTTCGTTACTAATTATGACAAGTAACTGTAATTTCGGTACAAATTATGGGAGGTAACTGTAACTTCGATACTAATTATGACAGGTAACAGTAACTTCGATACTAATTATGACAAGTAACTATAACTTCGATAAAAATTATGACAGGTAACTGTAACTTCGATACTAATTATGACAAGAAACTCTAACTTCGTTACTAATTATGACAAGTAACTGTAATTTTGATAAAAAATTATTGTAGGTAACTGTAACTTCAATACTAATTATGACAGGTAACAGTAACTTCGATACTAATTATGACAGGTAACTGTAAATTCGTTACTTATTATGACAAGTAACTTTAATTTCGATACTAATTATGGCAGGTTACTATAACTTCGTTACTAATTATGACAAGTCCCTGTAATTTCGATACAAATTATGGCAGGTAACTGTAACTTCGATACTAATTATGAAAGGTAACAGTAACTTCGATACTAATTATGACACGAAACTGTATGTTCGTTACGAATTATGACAAGTAACTGTAATTTCGATACAAATTATGACAGGTAACTGTAACTTCGTAACTAATTATGACAAGTAACTTTATTTTCGATACAAATTATGGCAGGTAACAGTACCTTCGTTACTAATTATGACAGGTAACTGTAACTTCGTTACTAATTATGACAAGTAACTGTAATTTCGTTACAAATTTTGGAAGGTAATTTTCATGTCGATACTAATTATGACAGGTAACAGTAACTTCGATACTAATTATGACAAGTAACAGTAACTTCGATACTAATTATGACAAGTAACTGTTTCTTCGATACTAATTATGACAGGTAACTGTAACTTCGTTACTAATTATGACAAGTAACAGTAACTTCGATACTAATTATGACAAGTAACTGTATCTTCGATACTAATTACGACAAGTAACTGTAACTTCGATACTAATTTTGACAGGTAACTGTAACTTCGTTACTAATTATGACAAGTAACTGTAATTTCGGTACAAATTATGGGAGGTAACTGTAACTTCGATACTAATTATGACAGGTAACAGTAACTTCGATACTAATTATGACAAGTAACTATAACTTCGATACAAATTATGACAGGTAACTGTAACTTCGATACTTATTATGTCAAGAAACTTTAACTTCGTTACTAATTATGACAAGTAACTGTAATTTTGATAAAAAATTATTGTAGGTAACTGTAACTTCAATACTAATTATGACAGGTAACTGTAACATCGATACTTATTATGGCAGGTAACTGTATCTTCATTACTAATTATGACAAGAAACTGTAACTTCGATACTAATTATGACAGGTAAATGTAACTTCGATACTAATTATGACAAGTTACTGTAACTTCGATACTAATTATGACAAGTAACTGTAACTTCGATACTAATTATGACAGGTAACAGTAACTTCGATATTAATTATGACAAGTAACAGTAACTTCGATACTAATTATGACAAATAACTGTAATTTCGATACAAATTTTGCCAGGTAACAGTAACTTCGATACTAAATATGACAGGTAACAGTAACTTCGATACTAATTATGACAGGAAACTGTAAGTTCGTTACGAATTATGACAAGTAACTGTATTTTCGATACAAATTATGGCAGGTAACAGTACCTTCGATACTAATTATGACAGGTAACTGTAACTTCGATGCAAATTATGACAAGGAACTGTAATTTCGATACAAATTATGGCAGGTAACTGTAACTTCGATACTAATTATGACAGGTAACAGTAACTTCGATACTAATTATGACAAGTAACAATAACTTCGAATCAAATTCTGACAGGTAAATGTAACTTCGTTAATACTTATGACAAGAAACTCTAACTTCGTTACTAATTATGACAAGTAACTCTAATTTTGATAAAAAAATATGGTAGGTAAATGTATCTTCAATACTAATTATGACAGGTTACAGTAACTTCGATACTAATGATGACAGGTAACTGTAACTTCGTTACTAATTATGACAAGTTATTTTGATTTCGATACTAATTATGGCAGGTAACTGTAACTTCGTTACTAATTATGACAAGTCCCTGTAATTACGATATAAATTATGGCAGGTAACGGTAACTCCGATACTAATTATGACAAGTAACTGTAACTTCGATACTAATTATGACAGGTAACTGTAACATCGTTAATCATTATGACAAGTAACTGTAACTTCGATACTTATTATGACAGGTAACTGTATCTTCATTACTAATTATGACAAGAAACTGTAACTTCGATACTAATTATGACAGGTAAATGTATCTTCGATGCTAATTATGACAAGTAACTGTAACTTCGATACTAATTATGACAAGTAACTATAACTTCGATACTAATTATGACAGGTAACAGTAACTTCGATATTAATTATGACAAGTAACAGTAACTTCGATACTAATTATGACAAGTAACTGTAATTTCGATACAAATTTTGGCAAGTAACTGTAACTTCGATACTAATTTTGACAGGTAAGAGTTACTTCGATACTAATTATGACAAGTAACTGTAACATCGATACTAATTATGACAGGTAAATGTACTTCGTTACTAATTATGACAAGTAACTGTTACTTCGATACTAATTATGACAGGTAACAGTAACTTCGATACTAATTATGGCAGGTAACTGTAACTTCGATACTAATTATGACAGGTAACAGTAACTTCGTTACTAATCATGACAAGTAACTGTAACTTCGATACTAATTATGACAGGTAACTGTAAATTCGTTACTAATTATGACAAGTAACTGTAATTTCGTTACAAATTATGGCAGGTAATTGTAATGTCGATACTAATTATGAGAGGTAACAGTAACTTCGATACTAATTATGACAAGTAACAGTAATTTCGAATCAAATTCTGACAGGTAACTGTAACTTCGATAATAATTATGACAAGAAACTCTAACTTCGTTACTAATTATGACAAGTAACTGTAATTTTGATAAAAAAATATGGTAGGTAAATGTATCTTCAATACTAATTATGACAGGTTACAGTAACTTCGATACTAATGATGACAGGTAACTGTAACTTCGTTACTAATTATGACAAGTTAATTTGATTTCGATACTAATTATGGCAGGTAACTGTAACTTCGTTACTAATTATGACAAGTCCCTGTAATTACGATATAAATTATGGCAGGTCACGGTAACTCCGATACTAATTATGACAAGTAACTGTAACTTCGATACTAATTATGACAGGTAACTGTAAAATCGTTAATCATTATGACAAGTAACTGTAACTTCGATACTTATTATGACAGGTAACTGTATCTTCATTACTAATTATGACAAGAAACTGTAACTTCGATACTAATTATGAGAGGTAAATGTATCTTCGATACTAATTATGACAAGTAACTGTAACTTCGATACTAATTATGACAAGTAACTATAACTTCGATACTAATTATGACAGGTAACAGTAACTTCGATATTAATTATGACAAGTAACAGTAACTTCGATACTAATTATGACAAGTAACTGTAATTTCGATACAAATTTTGGCAAGTAACTGTAACTTCGATACTAATTTTGACAGGTAACAGTTACTTCGATACTAATTATGACAAGTAACTGTAACATCGATACTAATTATGACAGGTTACTGTACTTCGTTACTAATTATGACAAGTAACTGTAACTTCGATACTAATTATGACAGGTAACAGTAACTTCGATACTAATTATGGCAGGTATCTGTAACTTCGATACTAATTATGACAGGTAACAGTAACTTCGTTACTAATCATGACAAGTAACTGTAACTTCGATACTAATTATGACGGCTAACTGTAACTTCTTTACTAATTATGACAAGTAACTGTAATTTCGTTACAAATTATGGCAGGTAATTGTAATGTCGATACTAATTATGACAGGTAACAGTAACTTCGATACTAATTATGACAAGTAACAGTAACTTCGAAACTAATTATGACATGTTACTGTAACTTCGATATTAATTATGACAGGTAACTGTAACTTCGTTACTAATTATGACAAGTAACTGAAATTTCGATTCAAATTTTGGCAGGTAACTGTAACTTCGATACTTATTATGACAGGTAACAGTAACTTCGATACTAATAACGACAAGTAACTGTAACTTCGAATCTAATTTTGACAGGTAACTGTAACTTCGTTACTAATTATGACAAGTAACTGTAATTTCGGTACAAATTATGGGAGGTAACTGTAACTTCGATACTAATTATGACAGGTAACAGTAACTTCGATACTAATTATGACAAGTAACTATAACTTCGATAAAAATTATGACAGGTAACTGTAACTTCGATACTAATTATGACAAGAAACTCTAACTTCGTTACTAATTATGACAAGTAACTGTAATTTTGATAAAAAATTATTGTAGGTAACTGTAACTTCAATACTAATTATGACAGGTAACAGTAACTTCGATACTAATTATGACAGGTAACTGTAAATTCGTTACTTATTATGACAAGTAACTTTAATTTCGATACTAATTATGGCAGGTTACTATAACTTCGTTACTAATTATGACAAGTCCCTGTAATTTCGATACAAATTATGGCAGGTAACTGTAACTTCGATACTAATTATGAAAGGTAACAGTAACTTCGATACTAATTATGACACGAAACTGTAAGTTCGTTACGAATTATGACAAGTAACTGTAATTTCGATACAAATTATGACAGGTAACTGTAACTTCGTAACTAATTATGACAAGTAACTTTATTTTCGATACAAATTATGGCAGGTAACAGTACCTTCGTTACTAATTATGACAGGTAACTGTAACTTCGTTACTAATTATGACAAGTAACTGTAATTTCGTTACAAATTTTGGAAGGTAATTTTCATGTCGATACTAATTATGACAGGTAACAGTAACTTCGATACTAATTATGACAAGTAACAGTAACTTCGATACTAATTATGACAAGTAACTGTTTCTTCGATACTAATTATGACAGGTAACTGTAACTTCGTTACTAATTATGACAAGTAACAGTAACTTCGATACTAATTATGACAAGTAACTGTATCTTCGATACTAATTACGACAAGTAACTGTAACTTCGATACTAATTTTGACAGGTAACTGTAACTTCGTTACTAATTATGACAAGTAACTGTAATTTCGGTACAAATTATGGGAGGTAACTGTAACTTCGATACTAATTATGACAGGTAACAGTAACTTCGATACTAATTATGACAAGTAACTATAACTTCGATACAAATTATGACAGGTAACTGTAACTTCGATACTTATTATGTCAAGAAACTTTAACTTCGTTACTAATTATGACAAGTAACTGTAATTTTGATAAAAAATTATTGTAGGTAACTGTAACTTCAATACTAATTATGACAGGTAACTGTAACTTCGATACTTATTATGGCAGGTAACTGTATATTCATTACTAATTATGACAAGAAACTGTAACTTCGATACTAATTATGACAGGTAAATGTAACTTCGATACTAATTATGACAAGTTACTGTAACTTCGATACTAATTATGACAAGTAACTGTAACTTCGATACTAATTATGACAGGTAACAGTAACTTCGATATTAATTATGACAAGTAACAGTAACTTCGATACTAATTATGACAAATAACTGTAATTTCGATACAAATTTTGCCAGGTAACAGTAACTTCGATACTAAATATGACAGGTAACAGTAACTTCGATACTAATTATGACAAGTAACAGTAACTTCGATACTAATTATGACAGATAACTGTAACTTCGTTACTAATTATGACAAGTAACAGCAATTTCGATACAAATTATGGCAGGTAACTGTAACTTCGATACTAATTATGACAGGTAACAGTAACTTCGATACTAATTATGACAAGTAACAGTTACTTCGATACTAATTATGACAGGTAACTGCAACTTCGTTACTAATTATGACAAGTAACTTTAATTTCGATACAAATTATGGCAGGTAACTGTAACTTCCATACTAATTATGACAGGTAACAGTAACTTCGATACCAATTATGACAGGAAACTGTGACTTCGTTACTAATTATGACAAGTAACTGTAATTTTTGATACAAATTATGACAGGTAACTGTAACTTCCTTACTAGTTATGTCAAGTAACAGTAACTTCGATACTAATTATGACAAGTAACAGTAACTTCGATACTAATTATGACAAGTAACTGTTTCTTCGATACTAATTATGACAGGTAAATCTAACTTCGTTACTAATTATGACAAGTAACAGTAATTTCGATTCAAATTTTGGCAGGTAACTGTAACTTCGATACTTATTATGACAGGTAACAGTAACTTCGATACTAATTACGACAAGTAACTGTAACTTCGATACTAATTTTGACAGGTAACTGTAACTTCGTTACTAATTATGACAAGTAACTGTAATTTCGATACAAATTATGGGAGGTAACTGTAACTTCGATACTAATTATGACAGGTAACAGTAACTTCGATACTAATTATGACAAGTAACTATAACTTCGATACAAATTATGACAGGTAACTGTAACTTCGATACTTATTATGTCAAGAAACTCTAACTTCGTTACTAATTATGACAAGTAACTGTAATTTTGATAAAAAATTATTGTAGGTAACTGTAACTTCAATACTAATTAGGACAGGTAACTGTAACTTCGATACTTATTATGGCAGGTAACTGTATCTTCATTACTATTTATGACAAGAAACTGTAACTTCGATACTAATTACGACAGGTAAATGTAACTTCGATACTAATTATGACAAGTTACTGTAACTTCGATACTAATTATGACAAGTAACTGTAACTTCGATACTAATTATGACAGGTAACAGTAACTTCGATATTAATTATGACAAGTAACAGTAACTTCGATACTAATTATGACAAATAACTGTAATTTCGATACAAATTTTGCCAGGTAACAGTAACTTCGATACTAAATATGACAGGTAACAGTAACTTCGATACTAATTATGACAAGTAACTGTAACTTCGATACTAATTATGACAGATAACTGTAACTTCGTTACTAATTATGACAAGTAACAGCAATTTCGATACAAATTATGGCAGGTTATTGTAACTTCGATACTAATTATGACAGGTAACAGTAACTTCGATACTAATTATGACAAGTAACAGTTACTTCGATACTAATTATGACAGGTAACTGTAACTTCGTTACTAATTATGACAAGTAACTTTAATTTCGATACAAATTATGACAGGTAACTGTAACTTCGTTACTAATTATGACAAGTAACTGTAATTTCGTTACAAATTATGGCAGGTAATTGTAATGTCGATACTAATTATGACTGGTAACAGTAACTTCGATACTAATTATGACAAGTAACAGTAACTTCGAAACTAATTATGACAAGTTACTGTAACTTCGATATTAATTATGACAGGTAACTGTAACTTCGTTACTAATTATGACAAGTAACTGAAATTTCGATTCAAATTTTGGCAGGTAACTGTAACTTCGATACTTATTATGACAGGTAACAGTAACTTCGATACTAATTACGACAAGTAATTGTAACTTCGAATCTAATTTTGACAGGTAACTGTAACTTCGTTACTAATTATGACAAGTAACTGTAATTTTGGTACAAATTATGGGAGGTAACTGTAACTTCGATACTGATTATGACAGGTAACAGTAACTTCGATACTAATTATGACAAGTAACTATAACTTCGATAAAAATTATGACAGGTAACTGTAACTTCGATACTAATTATGACAAGAAACTCTAACTTCGTTACTAATTATGACAAGTAACTGTAATTTTGATAAAAAATTATTGTAGGTAACTGTAACTTCAATACTAATTATGACAGGTAACAGTAACTTCGATACTAATTATGACAGGTAACTGTAAATTCGTTACTTATTATGACAAGTAACTTTAATTTCGATACTAATTATGGCAGGTTACTATAACTTCGTTACTAATTATGACAAGTCCCTGTAATTTCGATACAAATTATGGCAGGTAACTGTAACTTCGATACTAATTATGACAGGTAACACTAACTTCGATACTAATTATGACAGGAAACTGTAAGTTCGTTACGAATTATGACAAGTAACTGTAATTTCGATACAAATTATGACAGGTAACTGTAACTTCGTAACTAATTATGACAAGTAACTGTATTTTCGATACAAATTATGGCAGGTAACAGTACCTTCGATACTAATTATGACAGGTAACTGTAACTTCGTTACTAATTATGACAAGTAACTGTAATTTCGTTACAAATTATGGCAGGTAATTTTCATGTCGATACTAATTGTGACAGGTAACAGTAACTTCGATACTAATTATGACAAGTAACAGTAACTTCGATACTAATTATGACAAGTAACTGTTTCTTCGACACTAATTATGACAGGTAACTGTAACTTCATTACTAATTATGACAAGTAACAGTAACTTCGATACTAATTATGACAAGTAACTGTATCTTCGATACTAATTACGACAAGTAACTGTAACTTCGATACTAATTTTGACAGGTAACTGTAACTTCGTTACTAATTATGACAAGTAACTGTAATTTCGGTACAAATTATGGGAGGTAACTGTAACTTCGATACTAATTATGACAGGTAACAGTAACTTCGATACTAATTATGACAAGTAACTATAACTTCGATACAAATTATGACAGGTAACTGTAACTTCGATACTTATTATGTCAAGAAACTTTAACTTCGTTACTAATTATGACAAGTAACTGTAATTTTGATAAAAAATTATTGTAGGTAACTGTAACTTCAATACTAATTATGACAGGTAACTGTAACTTCGATACTTATTATGGCAGGTAACTGTATCTTCATTACTAATTATGACAAGAAACTGTAACTTCGATACTAATTATGACAGGTAAATGTAACTTCGATACTAATTATGACAAGTTACTATATCTTCGATACTAATTATGACAAGTAACTGTAACTTCGATACTAATTATGACAGGTAACAGTAACTTCGATATTAATTATGACAAGTAACAGTAACTTCGATACTAATTTTGACAGGTAAGAGTTACTTCGATACTAATTATGACAAGTAACTGTAACATCGATACTAATTATGACAGGTAACTGTACTTCGTTACTAATTATGACAAGTAACTGTTACTTCGATACTAATTATGACAGGTAACAGTAACTTCGATACTAATTATGGCAGGTAACTGTAACTTCGATACTAATTATGACAGGTAACAGTAACTTCGTTACTAATCATGACAAGTAACTGTAACTTCGATACTAATTATGACAGGTAACTGTAAATTCGTTACTAATTATGACAAGTAACTGTAATTTCGTTACAAATTATGGCAGGTAATTGTAATGTCGATACTAATTATGAGAGGTAACAGTAACTTCGATACTAATTATGACAAGTAACAGTAATTTCGAATCAAATTCTGACAGGTAACTGTAACTTCGATAATAATTATGACAAGAAACTCTAACTTCGTTACTAATTATGACAAGTAACTGTAATTTTGATAAAAAAATATGGTAGGTAAATGTATCTTCAATACTAATTATGACAGGTTACAGTAACTTCGATACTAATGATGACAGGTAACTGTAACTTCGTTACTAATTATGACAAGTTAATTTGATTTCGATACTAATTATGGCAGGTAACTGTAACTTCGTTACTAATTATGACAAGTCCCTGTAATTACGATATAAATTATGGCAGGTCACGGTAACTCCGATACTAATTATGACAAGTAACTGTAACTTCGATACTAATTATGACAGGTAACTGTAACATCGTTAATCATTATGACAAGTAACTGTAACTTCGATACTTATTATGACAGGTAACTGTATCTTCATTACTAATTATGACAAGAAACTGTAACTTCGATACTAATTATGAGAGGTAAATGTATCTTCGATACTAATTATGACAAGTAACTGTAACTTCGATACTAATTATGACAAGTAACTATAACTTCGATACTAATTATGACAGGTAACAGTAACTTCGATATTAATTATGACAAGTAACAGTAACTTCGATACTAATTATGACAAGTAACTGTAATTTCGATACAAATTTTGGCAAGTAACTGTAACTTCGATACTAATTTTGACAGGTAACAGTTACTTCGATACTAATTATGACAAGTAACTGTAACATCGATACTAATTATGACAGGTTACTGTACTTCGTTACTAATTATGACAAGTAACTGTAACTTCGATACTAATTATGACAGGTAACAGTAACTTCGATACTAATTATGGCAGGTATCTGTAACTTCGATACTAATTATGACAGGTAACAGTAACTTCGTTACTAATCATGACAAGAAACTGTAACTTCGATACTAATTATGACGGCTAACTGTAACTTCTTTACTAATTATGACAAGTAACTGTAATTTCGTTACAAATTATGGCAGGTAATTGTAATGTCGATACTAATTATGACAGGTAACAGTAACTTCGATACTAATTATGACAAGTAACAGTAACTTCGAAACTAATTATGACATGTTACTGTAACTTCGATATTAATTATGACAGGTAACTGTAACTTCGTTACTAATTATGACAAGTAACTGAAATTTCGATTCAAATTTTGGCAGGTAACTGTAACTTCGATACTTATTATGACAGGTAACAGTAACTTCGATACTAATAACGACAAGTAACTGTAACTTCGAATCTAATTTTGACAGGTAACTGTAACTTCGTTACTAATTATGACAAGTAACTGTAATTTCGGTACAAATTATGGGAGGTAACTGTAACTTCGATACTAATTATGACAGGTAACAGTAACTTCGATACTAATTATGACAAGTAACTATAACTTCGATAAAAATTATGACAGGTAACTGTAACTTCGATACTAATTATGACAAGAAACTCTAACTTCGTTACTAATTATGACAAGTAACTGTAATTTTGATAAAAAATTATTGTAGGTAACTGTAACTTCAATACTAATTATGACAGGTAACAGTAACTTCGATACTAATTATGACAGGTAACTGTAAATTCGTTACTTATTATGACAAGTAACTTTAATTTCGATACTAATTATGGCAGGTTACTATAACTTCGTTACTAATTATGACAAGTCCCTGTAATTTCGATACAAATTATGGCAGGTAACTGTAACTTCGATACTAATTATGAAAGGTAACAGTAACTTCGATACTAATTATGACACGAAACTGTAAGTTCGTTACGAATTATGACAAGTAACTGTAATTTCGATACAAATTATGACAGGTAACTGTAACTTCGTAACTAATTATGACAAGTATCTTTATTTTCGATACAAATTATGGCAGGTAACAGTACCTTCGTTACTAATTATGACAGGTAACTGTAACTTCGTTACTAATTATGACAAGTAACTGTAATTTCGTTACAAATTTTGGCAGGTAATTTTCATGTCGATACTAATTATGACAGGTAACAGTAACTTCGATACTAATTATGACAAGTAACAGTAACTTCGATACTAATTATGACAAGTAACTGTTTCTTCGATACTAATTATGACAGGTAACTGTAACTTCGTTACTAATTATGACAAGTAACAGTAACTTCGATACTAATTATGACAAGTAACTGTATCTTCGATACTAATTACGACAAGTAACTGTAACTTCGATACTAATTTTGACAGGTAACTGTAACTTCGTTACTAATTATGACAAGTAACTGTAATTTCGGTACAAATTATGGGAGGTAACTGTAACTTCGATACTAATTATGACAGGTAACAGTAACTTCGATACTAATTATGACAAGTAACTATAACTTCGATACAAATTATGACAGGTAACTGTAACTTCGATACTTATTATGTCAAGAAACTTTAACTTCGTTACTAATTATGACAAGTAACTGTAATTTTGATAAAAAATTATTGTAGGTAACTGTAACTTCAATACTAATTATGACAGGTAACTGTAACTTCGATACTTATTATGGCAGGTAACTGTATATTCATTACTAATTATGACAAGAAACTGTAACTTCGATACTAATTATGACAGGTAAATGTAACTTCGATACTAATTATGACAAGTTACTGTAACTTCGATACTAATTATGACAAGTAACTGTAACTTCGATACTAATTATGACAGGTAACAGTAACTTCGATATTAATTATGACAAGTAACAGTAACTTCGATACTAATTATGACAAATAACTGTAATTTCGATACAAATTTTTCCAGGTAACAGTAACTTCGATACTAAATATGACAGGTAACAGTAACTTCGATACTAATTATGACAAGTAACAGTAACTTCGATACTAATTATGACAGATAACTGTAACTTCGTTACTAATTATGACAAGTAACAGCAATTTCGATACAAATTATGGCAGGTAACTGTAACTTCGATACTAATTATGACAGGTAACAGTAACTTCGATACTAATTATGACAAGTAACAGTTACTTCGATACTAATTATGACAGGTAACTGTAACTTCGTTACTAATTATGACAAGTAACTTTAATTTCGATACAAATTATGGCAGGTAACTGTAACTTCCATAATAATTATGACAGGTAACAGTAACTTCGATACCAATTATGACAGGAAACTGTGACTTCGTTACTAATTATGACAAGTAACTGTAATTTTTGATACAAATTATGACAGGTAACTGTAACTTCCTTACTAGTTATGTCAAGTAACAGTAACTTCGATACTAATTATGACAAGTAACAGTAACTTCGATACTAATTATGACAAGTAACTGTTTCTTCGATACTAATTATGACAGGTAAATCTAACTTCGTTACTAATTATGACAAGTAACAGTAATTTCGATTCAAATTTTGGCAGGTAACTGTAACTTCGATACTTATTATGACAGGTAACAGTAACTTCGATACTAATTACGACAAGTAACTGTAACTTCGATACTAATTTTGACAGGTAACTGTAACTTCGTTACTAATTATGACAAGTAACTGTAATTTCGATACAAATTATGGGAGGTAACTGTAACTTCGATACTAATTATGACAGGTAACAGTAACTTCGATACTAATTATGACAAGTAACTATAACTTCGATACAAATTATGACAGGTAACTGTAACTTCGATACTTATTATGTCAAGAAACTCTAACTTCGTTACTAATTATGACAAGTAACTGTAATTTTGATAAAAAATTATTGTAGGTAACTGTAACTTCAATACTAATTAGGACAGGTAACTGTAACTTCGATACTTATTATGGCAGGTAACTGTATCTTCATTACTATTTATGACAAGAAACTGTAACTTCGATACTAATTACGACAGGTAAATGTAACTTCGATACTAATTATGACAAGTTACTGTAACTTCGATACTAATTATGACAAGTAACTGTAACTTCGATACTAATTATGACAGGTAACAGTAACTTCGATATTAATTATGACAAGTAACAGTAACTTCGATACTAATTATGACAAATAACTGTAATTTCGATACAAATTTTGCCAGGTAACAGTAACTTCGATACTAAATATGACAGGTAACAGTAACTTCGATACTAATTATGACAAGTAACTGTAACTTCGATACTAATTATGACAGATAACTGTAACTTCGTTACTAATTATGACAAGTAACAGCAATTTCGATACAAATTACGGCAGGTAATTGTAACTTCGATACTAATTATGACAGGTAACAGTAACTTCGATACTAATTATGACAAGTAACAGTTACTTCGATACTAATTATGACAGGTAACTGTAACTTCGTTACTAATTATGACAAGTAACTTTAATTTCGATACAAATTATGACAGGTAACTGTAACTTCGTTACTAATTATGACAAGTAACTGTAATTTCGTTACAAATTATGGCAGGTAATTGTAATGTCGATACTAATTATGACAGGTAACAGTAACTTCGATACTAATTATGACAAGTAACAGTAACTTCGAAACTAATTATGACAAGTTACTGTAACTTCGATATTAATTATGACAGGTAACTGTAACTTCGTTACTAATTATGACAAGTAACTGAAATTTCGATTCAAATTTTGGCAGGTAACTGTAACTTCCATACTTATTATGACAGGTAACAGTAACTTCGATACTAATTACGACAAGTAATTGTAACTTCGAATCTAATTTTGACAGGTAACTGTAACTTCGTTACTAATTATGACAAGTAACTGTAATTTCGGTACAAATTATGGGAGGTAACTGTAACTTCGATACTGATTATGACAGGTAACAGTAACTTCGATACTAATTATGACAAGTAACTATAACTTCGATAAAAATTATGACAGGTAACTGTAACTTCGATACTAATTATGACAAGAAACTCTAACTTCGTTACTAATTATGACAAGTAACTGTAATTTTGATAAAAAATTATTGTAGGTAACTGTAACTTCAATACTAATTATGACAGGTAACAGTAACTTCGATACTAATTATGACAGGTAACTGTAAATTCGTTACTTATTATGACAAGTAACTTTAATTTCGATACTAATTATGGCAGGTTACTATAACTTCGTTACTAATTATGACAAGTCCCTGTAATTTCGATACAAATTATGGCAGGTAACTGTAACTTCGATACTAATTATGACAGGTAACACTAACTTCGATACTAATTATGACAGGAAACTGTAAGTTCGTTACGAATTATGACAAGTAACTGTAATTTCGATACAAATTATGACAGGTAACTGTAACTTCGTAACTAATTATGACAAGTAACTGTATTTTCGATACAAATTATGGCAGGTAACAGTACCTTCGATACTAATTATGACAGGTAACTGTAACTTCGTTACTAATTATGACAAGTAACTGTAATTTCGTTACAAATTATGGCAGGTAATTTTCATGTCGATACTAATTGTGACAGGTAACAGTAACTTCGATACTAATTAAGACAAGTAACAGTAACTTCGATACTAATTATGACAAGTAACTGTTTCTTCGACACTAATTATGACAGGTAACTGTAACTTCATTACTAATTATGACAAGTAACAGTAACTTCGATACTAATTATGACAAGTAACTGTATCTTCGATACTAATTACGACAAGTAACTGTAACTTCGATACTAATTTTGACAGGTAACTGTAACTTCGTTACTAATTATGACAAGTAACTGTAATTTCGGTACAAATTATGGGAGGTAACTGTAACTTCGATACTAATTATGACAGGTAACAGTAACTTCGAAACTAATTATGACAAGTAACTATAACTTCGATACAAATTATGACAGGTAACTGTAACTTCGATACTTATTATGTCAAGAAACTTTAACTTCGTTACTAATTATGACAAGTAACTGTAATTTTGATAAAAAATTATTGTAGGTAACTGTAACTTCAATACTAATTATGACAGGTAACTGTAACTTCGATACTTATTATGGCAGGTAACTGTATCTTCATTACTAATTATGACAAGAAACTGTAACTTCGATACTAATTATGACAGGTAAATGTAACTTCGATACTAATTATGACAAGTTACTATATCTTCGATACTAATTATGACAAGTAACTGTAACTTCGATACTAATTATGACAGGTAACAGTAACTTCGATATTAATTATGACAAGTAACAGTAACTTCGATACTAATTATGACAAATAACTGTAATTTCGATACAAATTTTGCCAGGTAACAGTAACTTCGATACTAAATATGACAGGTAACAGTAACTTCGATACTAATTATGACAAGTAACAGTATCTTCGATACTAATTATGACAGATAACTGTAACTTCGTTACTAATTATGACAAGTAACAGCAATTTCGATACAAATTATGGCAGGTAACTGTAACTTCGATACTAATTATGACAGGTAACAGTAACTTCGATACTAATTATGACAAGTAACAGGTACTTCGATACTAATTATGACAGGTAACTGTAACTTCGTTACTAATTATGACAAGTAACTTTAATTTCGATACATATTATGGCAGGTAACTGTAACTTCCATACTAATTATGACAGGTAACAGTAACTTCGATACCAATTATGACAGGAAACTGTGACTTCGTTACTAATTATGACAAGTAACTGTAATTTCGATACAAATTATGACAGGTAACTGTAACTTCGTTACTAGTTATGTCAAGTAACAGTAACTTCGATACTAATTATAACAAGTAACAGTAACTTCGATACTAATTATGACAAGTAACTGTTTCTTCGATACTAATTATGACAGGTAACTCTAACTTCGTTACTAATTATGACAAGTAACAGTAATTTCGATTCAAATTTTGGCAGGTAACTGTAACTTCGATACTTATTATGACAGGTAACAGTAACTTCGATACTAATTACGACAAGTAACTGTAACTTCGATACTAATTTTGACAGGTATCTGTAACTTCGTTACTAATTATGACAAGTAACTGTAATTTCGATACAAATTATGGGAGGTAACTGTAACTTCGATACTAATTATGACAGGTAACAGTAACTTCGATACTAATTATGACAAGTAACTATAACTTCGATACGAATTATGACAGGTAACTGTAACTTCGATACTTATTATGTCAAGAAACTCTAACTTCGTTACTAATTATGACAAGTAACTGTAATTTTGATAAAAAATTATTGTAGGTAACTGTAACTTCAATACTAATTAGGACAGGTAACTGTAACTTCGATACTTATTATGGCAGGTAACTGTATCTTCATTACTATTTATGACAAGAAACTGTAACTTCGATACTAATTATGACAGGTAAATGTAACTTCGATACTAATTATGACAAGTTACTGTAACTTCGATACTAATTATGACAAGTAACTGTAACTTCGATACTAATTATGACAGGTAACAGTAACTTCGATATTAATTATGACAAGTAACAGTAACTTCGATACTAATTATGACAAATAACTGTAATTTCGATACAAATTTTGCCAGGTAACAGTAACTTCGATACTAAATATGACAGGTAACAGTAACTTCGATACTAATTATGACAAGTAACTGTAACTTCGATACTAATTATGACAGATAACTGTAACTTCGTTACTAATTATGACAAGTAACAGCAATTTCGATACAAATTATGGCAGGTAACTGTAACTTCGATACTAATTATGACAGGTAACAGTAACTTCGATACTAATTATGACAAGTAACAGTTACTTCGATACTAATTATGACAGGTAACTGTAACTTCGTTACTAATTATGACAAGTAACTTTAATTTCGATACAAATTATGACAGGTAACTGTAACTTCGTTACTAATTATGACAAGTATCTGTAATTTCGTTACAAATTATGGCAGGTAATTGTAATGTCGATACTAATTATGACAGGTAACAGTAACTTCGATACTAATTATGACAAATAACAGTAACTTCGAAACTAATTATGACAAGTTACAGTAACTTCGATATTAATTATGACAGGTAACTGTAACTTCGTTACTAATTATGACAAGTAACTGAAATTTCGATTGAAATTTTGGCAGGTAACTGTAACTTCGATACTTATTATGACAGGTAACAGTAACTTCGATACTAATTACGACAAGTAACTGTAACTTCGAATCTAATTTGACAGGTAACTGTAACTTCGTTACTAATTATGACAAGTAACTGTAATTTCGGTACAAATTATGGGAGGTAACTGTAACTTCGATACTAATTATGACAGGTAACAGTAACTTCGATACTAATTATGACAAGTAACTATAACTTCGATAAAAATTATGACAGGTAACTGTAACTTCGATACTAATTATGACAAGAAACTCTAACTTCGTTACTAATTATGACAAGTAACTGTAATTTTGATAAAAAATTATTGTAGGTAACTGTAACTTCAATACTAATTATGACAGGTAACAGTAACTTCGATACTAATTATGACAGGTAACTGTAAATTCGTTACTTATTATGACAAGTAACTTTAATTTCGATACTAATTATGGCAGGTTACTATAACTTCGTTACTAATTATGACAAGTCCCTGTAATTTCGATACAAATTATGGCAGGTAACTGTAACTTCGATACTAATTATGACAGGTAACAGTAACTTCGATACTAATTATGACAGGAAACTGTAAGTTCGTTACGAATTATGACAAGTAACTGTAATTTCGATACAAATTATGACAGGTAACTGTAACTTCGTAACTAATTATGACAAGTAACTGTATTTTCGATACAAATTATGGCAGGTAACAGTACCTTCGATACTAATTATGACAGGTAACTGTAACTTCGTTACTAATTATGACAAGTAACTGTAATTTCGTTACAAATTATGGCAGGTAATTTTCATGTCGATACTAATTATGACAGGTAACAGTAACTTCGATACTAATTATGACAAGTAACAGTAACTTCGATACTAATTATGACAAGTAACTGTTTCTTCGATACTAATTATGACAGGTAACTGTAACGTCGTTACTAATTATGACAAGTAACAGTAACTTCGATACTAATTATGACAAGTAACTGTTTCTTCGATACTAATTACGACAAGTAACTGTAACTTCGATACTAATTTTGACAGGTAACTGTAACTTCGATACTAATTATGACAAGTTACTGTAACTTCGATACTAATTATGACAAATAACTGTAATTTCGATACAAATTTTGCCAGGTAACAGTAACTTCGATACTAAATATGACAGGTAACAGTAACTTCGATACTAATTATGACAAGTAACAGTAACTTCGATACTAATTATGACAGATAACTGTAACTTCGTTGCTAATTATGACAAGTAACAGCAATTTCGATACAAATTATGGCAGGTAACTGTAACTTCGATACTAATTATGACAGGTAACAGTAACTTCGATACTAATTATGACAAGTAACAGTTACTTCGATACTAATTATGACAGGTAACTGTAACTTCGTTACTAATTATGACAAGTAACTTTAATTTCGATACAAATTATGGCAGGTATTTGTAACTTCCATACTAATTATGATAGGTAACAGTAACTTCGATACCAATTATGACAGGAAACTGTGACTTCGTTACTAATTATGACAAGTAACTGTACTTTCGATACAAATTAAGACAGGTAACTGTAACTTCGTTACTAGTTATGTCAAGTAACAGTAACTTCGATACTAATTATGACAAGTAACAGTAACTTCGATACTAATTATGACAAGTAACTGTTTCTTCGATACTAATTATGACAGGTAACTCTAACTTCGTTACTAATTATAACAAGTAACAGTAATTTCGATTCAAATTTTGGCAGGTAACTGTAACTTCGATACTTATTATGACAGGTAACAGTAACTTCGATACTAATTACGACAAGTAACTGTAACTTCGATACTAATTTTGACAGGTAACTGTAACTTCGTTACTAATTATGACAAGTAACTGTAATTTCGATACAAATTATGGGAGGTAACTGTAACTTCGATACTAATTATGACAGGTAACAGTAACTTCGATACTAATTATGACAAGTAACTATAACTTCGATACAAATTATGACAGGTAACTGTAACTTCGATACTTATTATGTCAAGAAACTCTAACTTCGTTACTAATTATGACAAGTAACTGTAATTTTGATAAAAAATTATTGTAGGTAACTGTAACTTCAATACTAATTAGGACAGGTAACTGTAACTTCGATACTTATTATGGCAGGTAACTGTATCTTCATTACTATTTATGACAAGAAACTGTAACTTCGATACTAATTATGACAGGTAAATGTAACTTCGATACTAATTATGACAAGTTACTGTAACTTCGATACTAATTATGACAAGTAACTGTAACTTCGATACTAATTATGACAGGTAACAGTAACATCGATATTAATTATGACAAGTAACAGTAACTTCGATACTAATTATGACAAATAACTGTAATTTCGATACAAATTTTGCCAGGTAACAGTAACTTCGATACTAAATATGACAGGTAACAGTAACTTCGATACTAATTATGACAAGTAACTGTAACTTCGATACTAATTATGACAGATAACTGTAACTTCGTTACTAATTATGACAAGTAACAGCAATTTCGATACAAATTATGGCAGGTAACTGTAACTTCGATACTAATTATGACAGGTAACAGTAACTTCGATACTAATTATGACAAGTAACAGTTACTTCGATACTAATTATGACAGGTAACTGTAACTTCGTTACTAATTATGACAAGTAACTTTAATTTCGATACAAATTATGACAGGTAACTGTAACTTCGTTACTAATTATGACAAGTAACTGTAATTTCGTTACAAATTATGGCAGGTAATTGTAATGTCGATACTAATTATGACAGGTAACAGTAACTTCGATACTAATTATGACAAGTAACAGTAACTTCGAAACTAATTATGACAAGTTACTGTAACTTCGATATTAATTATGACAGGTAACTGTAACTTCGTTACTAATTATGACAAGTAACTGAAATTTCGATTCAAATTTTGGCAGGTAACTGTAACTTCGATACTTATTATGACAGGTAACAGTAACTTCGATACTAATTACGACAAGTAACTGTAACTTCGAATCTAATTTTGACAGGTAACTGTAACTTCGTTTCTAATTATGACAAGTAACTGTAATTTCGGTACAAATTATGGGAGGTAACTGTAACTTCGATACTAATTATAACAGGTAACAATTACTTCGATACTAATTATGACAAGTAACTATAACTTCGATAAAAATTATGACAGGTAACTGTAACTTCGATACTAATTATGACAAGAAACTCTAACTTCGTTACTAATTATGACAAGTAACTGTAATTTTGATAAAAAATTATTGTAGGTAACTGTAACTTCAATACTAATTATGACAGGTAACAGTAACTTCGATACTAATTATGACAGGTAACTGTAAATTCGTTACTTATTATGACAAGTAACTTTAATTTCGATACTAATTATGGCAGGTTACTATAACTTCGTTACTAATTATGACAAGTCCCTCTAATTTCGATACAAATTATGGCAGGTAACTGTAACTTCGATACTAATTATGACAGGTAACAGTAACTTCGATACTAATTATGACAGGAAACTGTAAGTTCGTTACGAATTATGACAAGTAACTGTAATTTCGATACAAATTATGACAGGTAACTGTAACTTCGTAACTAATTATGACAAGTAACTGTATTTTCGATACAAATTATGGCAGGTAACAGTACCTTCGATACTAATTATGACAGGTAACTGTAACTTCGTTACTAATTATGACAAGTAACTGTAATTTCGTTACAAATTATGGCAGGTAATTTTCATGTCGATACTAATTTTGACAGGTAACAGTAACTTCGATACTGATTATGACAAGTAACAGTAACTTCGATACTAATTATGACAAGTAACTGTTTCTTCGATACTAATTATGACAGGTAACTGTAACTTCGTTACTAATTATGACAAGTAACAGTAACTTCGATACTAATTATGACAAGTAACTCTTTCTTCGATACTAATTACGACAAGTAACTGTAACTTCGATACTAATTTTGACAGGTAACTGTAACTTCGTTACTAATTATGACAAGTAACTGTAATTTCGATACAAATTATGGGAGGTAACTGTAACTTCGATACTAATTATGACAGGTAACAGTAACTTCGATACTAATTATGACAAGTAACTATAACTTCGATACAAATTATGACAGGTAACTGTAACTTCGATACTTATTATGTCAAGAAACTTTAACTTCGTTACTAATTATGACAAGTAACTGTAATTTTGATAAAAAATTATTGTAGGTAACTGTAACTTCAATACTAATTATGACAGGTAACTGTAACTTCGATACTTATTATGGCAGGTAACTGTATCTTCATTACTAATTATGACAAGAAACTGTAACTTCGATACTAATTATGACAGGTAAATGTAACTTCGATACTAATTATGACAAGTTACTGTAACTTCGATACTAATTATGACAAGTAACTGTAACTTCGATACTAATTATGACAGGTAACAGTAACTTCGATATTAATTATGACAAGTAACAGTAACTTCGATACTAATTATGACAAATAACTGTAATTTCGATACAAATTTTGCCAGGTAACAGTAACTTCGATACTAAATATGACAGGTAACAGTAACTTCGATTTTAATTATGACAAGTAACTGTAACTTCGATACTAATTATGACAGATAACTGTAACTTCGTTACTAATTATGACAAGTAACAGCAATTTCGATACAAATTATGGCAGGTAACTGTAACTTCGATACTAATTATGACAGGTAACAGTAACTTCGATACTAATTATGACAAGTAACAGTTACTTCGATACTAATTATGACAGGTTACTGTAACTTCGTTACTAATTATGACAAGTAACTGTAATTTCGATACAAATTATGGCAGGTAACTGTAACTTCCATACTAATTATGACAGGTAACAGTAACTTCGATACCAATTATGACAGGAAACTGTGACTTCGTTACTAATTATGACAAGTAACTGTAATTTCGATTCAAATTATGACAGGTAACTGTAACTTCGATACTAATTATGACAAGGAACTGTAATTTCGATACTAATTATGACAATTAACTGTAATTTCGAAACAAATTATGACAGGTAACAGTAACTTCGATACTAATTATGACAAGAAACTCTAACTTCGTTACTAATTATGACAAGTAACAGTAATTTTGATAAAAAATTATGGTAGGTAACTGTAACTTCAATACTAATTATGACAGGTAACAGTAATTTCGATACTAATTATGACAGGTAACTGTAACTTCGATACTAATTATGACAAGTAACTTAAATTTCGATACTAATTATGGTAGGTAACTCTAACTTCGTTACTAGTTATGACAAGTCCCTGTAATTTCGATACAAATTATGGCAGGTAACTGTAACTTCCATACTAATTATTTCAGGTAACAGTAACTTCGATACTAATTATGACAGGAAACTGGAACTTCGTTACTAATTATGACAAGTAACTGTAATTTCGATACAAATTATGACAGGTAACTGTAACTTCGTTACTAATTATGACAAGTAACTGTAATTTCGATACAAATTATGGCAGGTAACAGTACCTTCGCTACTAATTAGGACAGGTAACTGTAACTTCGATACTAATTATGACAAGGAACTGTAATTTCGATACAAATTATGGCAGGTAACTGTAACTTTGATACTAATTATGACAGGTAACAGTAACTTCGATACTAATTATGACATGTAAGAGTAACTTCGTTACTAATTATGACAGGTAACTCTAATTTTTATGAAAAATTATGGCAGGTAACTGTAACTTCGATACTAATTAATACAGGTAACAGTAACTTCGATACTAATTATGACAGGTTACTGTAACATCGTTACTAATTATGACAAGTAACTGTAACTTCGATACTAATTATGACAAGTAACTGTAACTTCGATACTTATTATGACAGGTAACTGTATCTTCATTACTAATTATGACAAGAAACTGTAACTTCGATACTAATTATGACAGGTAAATGTATCTTCGATACTAATTATGACAAGTAACTGTAACTTTGATACTAATTATGACAAGTAACTATAACTTCGATACTAATTATGACAGGTAACAGTAACTTCGATATTAATTATGACAAGTAACAGTAACTTCGATACTAATTATGACAAGTATCTGTAATTTCGATACAAATTTTGGCAAGTAACTGTAACTTCGATACTAATTTTGACAGGTAACAGTTACTTCGATACTAATTATGACAAGTAACTGTAACATCGATACTAATTATGACAGGTAACTGTACTTCGTTACTAATTATGACAAGTAACTGTAACTTCGATACTAATTATGACAGGTAACAGTAACTTCGATACTAATTATGGCAGGTAACTGTAACTTCGATACTAATTATGACAGGTAACAGTAACTTCGTTACTAATCATGACAAGTAACTGTAACTTCGATACTAGTTATGACAGGTAACTGTAACTTCGTTACTAATTATGACAAGTAACTGTAATTTCGTTACAAATTATGGCAGGTAATTGTAATGTCGATACTAATTATGACAGGTAACAGTAACTTCGATACTAATTATGACAAGTAACAGTAACTTCGAAACTAAATATGACAAGTTACTGTAACTTCGATATTAATTATGACAGGTAACTGTAACTTCGTTACTAATTATGACAAGTAACTGAAATTTCGATTCAAATTTTGGCAGGTAACTGTAACTTCGATACTTATTATGACAGGTAACGGTAACTTCGATACTAATTACGACAAGTAACTGTAACTTCGAATCTTATTTTGACAGGTAACTGTAACTTCGTTACTAATTATGACAAGTAACTGTAATTTCGGTACAAATTATGGGAGGTAACTGTAACTTCGATACTAATTATGACAGGTAACAGTAACTTCGATACTAATTATGACATGTAACTATAACTTCGATAAAAATTATGACAGGTAACTGTAACTTCGATACTAATTATGACAAGAAACTCTAACTTCGTTACTAATTATGACAAGTAACTGTAATTTTGGTAAAAAATTATTGTAGGTAACTGTAACTTCAATACTAATTATGACAGGTAACAGTAACTTCGATACTAATTATGACAGGTAACTGTAAATTCGTTACTTATTATGGCAAGTAACTTTAATTTCGATACTAATTATGGCAGGTTACTATAACTTCGTTACTAATTATGACAAGTCCCTGTAATTTCGATACAAATTATGGCAGGTAACTGTAACTTCGATACTAATTATGACAGGTAACAGTAACTTCGATACTAATTATGACAGGAAACTGTAAGTTCGTTACGAATTATGACAAGTAACTGTAATTTCGATACAATATATGACAGGTAACTGTAACTTCGTAACTAATTATGACAAGTAACTGTATTTTCGATACAAATTATGGCAGGTAACAGTACCTTCGATACTAATTATGACAGGTAACTGTAACTTCGATGCAAATTATGACAAGGAACTGTAATTTCGATAAAAATTATGGCAGGTAACTGTAACTTCGATACTAATTATGACAGGTAACAGTAACTTCGATACTAATTATGACAAGTAACAATAACTTCGAATCAAATTCTGACAGGTAACTGTAACTTCGATAATAATTATGACAAGAAACTCTAACTTCGTTACTAATTATGACAAGTAACTGTAATTTTGATAAAAAATATGGTAGGTAAATGTATCTTCAATACTAATTATGACAGGTTACAGTAACTTCGATACTAATGATGACAGGTAACTGTAACTTCGTTACTAATTATGACAAGTTATTTTGATTTCGATACTAATTATGGCAGGTAACTGTAACTTCGTTACTAATTATGACAAGTCCCTGTAATTACGATATAAATTATGGCAGGTAACGGTAACTCCGATACTGGGGGAGCGTGGTGGCGCAGTGGCTTAGCTGCTCGTCTTTCACCCGGACGGCTGGGGTTCGAATCCCGGTGACAGCGGGGTGGAATTTTCACCTGTAAAATCACGTGGCGTCAGGAAGGGCATCCGGCCTTAAATCCCCGGCCAAAACCAAAATGAGCCTGGTTGGCTCCGGCGACCCCAATTAATTGGGAAAAGCCGATGAAAGAAGAAGAAAGAAGAAGAACGGTAACTCCGATACTAATTATGACAAGTAACTGTAACTTCGATACTAATTATGACAGGTAACTGTAACATCGTTAATCATTATGACAAGTAACTGTAATTTCGATACAAATTTTGGCAGGTAACTGTAACTTCGATACTAATTTTGACAGGAAACAGTAACTTCGATTCTAATTATGAAAAGAACTGTAACTTCGATACTAATTATGACAGGTAACTGTAACTTCGTTACTAATTATGACAAGTAACAGCAATTTCGATACAAATTATGGCAGATAACTGTAACTTCGATACTAATTATGACAGGTAACAGTAACCTCGATAATAATTATGACAAGTAACAGTAACTTCGATACTAATTATGACAGGTAACTGTAACTTCGTTACTATTTATGACAAGTAACTTTAATTTCGATACAAATTAAGGCAGGTAACTGAAACTTCCATACTAATTATGACAGGTAACAGTAACTTCGATACCAATTATGACAGGAAACTGTGACTTCGTTACTAATTATGACAAGTAACTGTAATTTCGATACAAATTATGACAGGTAACTGTAACTTCGTTACTAATTATGACAAGTAACAGTACCTTCGATACTAATTATGAAAGGTAACTGTAACTTCGATACTAATTATGACAAGGAACTGTCATTTCGATACAAATTATGGCAGGTAACAGCAACTTCGATACTAATTATTACAAGTAACTATAACTTCGATACAAATTAGACAGGTAACTGTAACTTCGATACTAATTATGTCCAGAAACATTAACTTCGTTACTAATTATGACAAGTAACTGTAATTTTGATAAAAAATTATTGTAGGTAACTGTAACTTCAATACTAATTATGACAGGTAACTGTAACTTCGATACTTATTATGGCAGGTAACTGTATCTTCATTACTAATTATGACAAGAAACTGTAACTTCGATACTAATTATGACAGGTAAATGTAACTTCGATACTAATTATGACAAGTTACTGTAACTTCGATACTAATTATGACAAGTAACTGTAACTTCGATACTAATTATGACAGGTAACAGTAACTTCGATATTAATTATGACAAGTAACAGTAACTTCGATACTAATTATGACAAATAACTGTAATTTCGATACAAATTTTGCCAGGTAACAGTAACTTCGATACTAAATATGACAGGTAACAGTAACTTCGATACTAATTATGACAAGTAACAGTAACTTCGATACTAATTATGACAGATAACTGTAACTTCGTTACTAATTATGACAAGTAACAGCAATTTCGATACAAATTATGGCAGGTAACTGTAACTTCGATACTAATTATGACAGGTAACAGTAACTTCGATACTAATTATGACAAGTAACAGTTACTTCGATACTAATTATGACAGGTAACTGTAACTTCGTTACTAATTATGACAAGTAACTTTAATTTCGATACAAATTATGGCAGGTAACTGTAACTTCCATACTAATTATGACAGGTAACAGTAACTTCGATACCAATTATGACAGGAAACTGTGACTTCGTTACTAATTATGACAAGTAACTGTAATTTCGATACAAATTATGACAGGTAACTGTAACTTCGTTACTAGTTATGTCAAGTAACAGTAACTTCGATACTAATTATGACAAGTAACAGTAACTTCGATACTAATTATGACAAGTAACTGTTTCTTCGATACTAATTATGACAGGTAACTCTAACTTCGTTACTAATTATGACAAGTAACAGTAATTTCGATTCAAATTTTGGCAGGTAACAGTAACTTCGATACTAAATATGACAGGTAACAGTAACTTCGATACTAATTATGACAAGTAACTGTAACTTCGATACTAATTATGACAGATAACTGTAACTTCGTTACTAATTATGACAAGTAACAGCAATTTCGATACAAATTATGGCAGGTAACTGTAACTTCGATACTAATTATGACAGGTAACAGTAACTTCGATACTAATTATGACAAGTAACAGTTACTTCGATACTAATTATGACAGGTAACTGTAACTTCGTTACTAATTATGACAAGTAACTTCAATTTCGATACAAATTATGACAGGTAACTGTAACTTCGTTACTAATTATGACAAGTAACTGTAATTTCGTTACAAATTATGGCAGGTAATTGTAATGTCGATACTAATTATGACAGGTAACAGTAACTTCGATACTAATTATGACAAGTAACAGTAACTTCGAAACTAATTATGACAAGTTACTGTAACTTCGATATTAATTATGACAGGTAACTGTAACTTCGTTACTAATTATGACAAGTAACTGAAATTTCGATTCAAATTTTGGCAGGTAACTGTAACTTCGATACTTATTATGACAGGTAACAGTAACTTCGATACTAATTACGACAAGTAACTGTAATTTCGAATCTAATTTTGACAGGTAACTGTAACTTCGTTACTAATTATGACAAGTAACTGTAATTTCGGTACAAATTATGGGAGGTAACTGTAACTTCGATACTAATTATGACAGGTAACAGTAACTTCGATACTAATTATGACAAGTAACTATAACTTCGATAAAAATTATGACAGGTAACTGTAACTTCGGTACTAATTATGACAAGAAACTCTAACTTCGTTACTAATTATGACAAGTAACTGTAATTTTGATAAAAAATTATTGTAGGTAACTGTAACTTCAATACTAATTATGACAGGTAACAGTAACTTCGATACTAATTATGACAGGTAACTGTAAATTCGTTACTTATTATGACAAGTAACTTTAATTTCGATACTAATTATGGCAGGTTACTATAACTTCGTTACTAATTATGACAAGTCCCTGTAATTTCGATACAAATTATGGCAGGTAACTGTAACTTCGATACTAATTATGACAGGTAACAGTAACTTCGATACTAATTATGACAGGAAACTGTAAGTTCGTTACGAATTATGACAAGTAACTGTAATTTCGATACAAATTATGACAGGTAACTGTAACTTCGTAACTAATTATGACAAGTAACTGTATTTTCGATACAAATTATGGCAGGTAACAGTACCTTCGATACTAATTATGACAGGTAACTGTAACTTCGTTACTAATTATGACAAGTAACTGTAATTTCGTTACAAATTATGGCAGGTAATTTTCATGTCGATACTAATTATGACAGGTAACAGTAACTTCGATACTAATTATGACAAGTAACAGTAACTTCGATACTAATTATGACAAGTAACTGTTTCTTCGATACTAATTATGACAGGTAACTGTAACTTCGTTACTAATTATGACAAGTAACAGTAACTTCGATACTAATTATGACAAGTAACTGTTTCTTCGATACTAATTACGACAAGTAACTGTAATTTCGATACTAATTTTGACAGGTAACTGTAACTTCGTTACTAATTATGACAAGTAACTGTAATTTCGATACAAATTATGGGAGGTAACTGTAACTTCGATACTAATTATGACAGGTAACAGTAACTTCGATACTAATTATGACAAGTAACTATAACTTCGATACAAATTATGACAGGTAACTGTAACTTCGATACTTATTATGTCAAGAAACTTTAACTTCGTTACTAATTATGACAAGTAACTGTAATTTTGATAAAAAATTATTGTAGGTAACTGTAACTTCAATACTAATTATGACAGGTAACTGTAACTTCGATACTTATTATGGCAGGTAACTGTATCTTCATTACTAATTATGACAAGAAACTGTAACTTCGATACTAATTATGACAGGTAAATGTAACTTCGATACTAATTATGACAAGTGACTGTAACTTCGATACTAATTATGACATGTAACTGTAACTTCGATACTAATTATGACAGGTAACAGTAACTTCGATATTAATTATGACAAGTAACAGTAACTTCGATACTAATTATGACAAATAACTGTAATTTCGATACAAATTTTGCCAGGTAACAGTAACTTCGATACTAAATATGACAGGTAACAGTAACTTCGATACTAATTATGACAAGTAACAGTAACTTCGATACTAATTATGACAGATAACTGTAACTTCGTTACTAATTATGACAAGTAACAGCAATTTCGATACAAATTATGGCAGGTAACTGTAACTTCGATACTAATTATGACAGGTAACAGTAACTTCGATACTAATTATGACAAGTAACAGTTACTTCGATACTAATTATGACAGGTAACTGTAACTTCGTTACTAATTAAGACAAGTAACTTTAATTTCGATACAAATTATGACAGGTAACTGTAACTTCCATACTAATTATGACAGGTAACAGTAATTTCGATACCAATTATGACAGGAAACTGTGACTTCGTTACTAATTATGACAAGTAACTGTAATTTCGATACAAATTATGACAGGTAACTGTAACTTCGTTTCTAGTTATGTCAAGTAACAGTAACTTCGATACTAATTATGACAAGTAACAGTAACTTCGATACTAATTATGACAAGTAACTGTTTCTTCGATACTAATTATGACAGGTAACTGTAACTTCGTTACTAATTATGACAAGTAACTGTAACTTCGATACTAATTTTGACAGGTAACTGTAACTTCGTTACTAATTATGACAAGTAACTGTAATTTCGATACAAATTATGGGAGGTAACTGTAACTTCGATACTAATTATGACAGGTAACAGTAACTTCGATACTAGTTATGCCAAGTAACTATAACTTCGATACAAATTATGACAGGTAACTGTAACTTCGATACTTATTATGTCAAGAAACTCTAACTTCGTTACTAATTATGACAAGTAACTCTAATTTTAATAAAAAATTATTGTAGGTAACTGTAACTTCAATACTAATTAGGACAGGTAACTGTAACTTCGATACTTATTATGGCAGGTAACTGTATCTTCATTACTATTTATGACAAGAAAATGTAACTTCGATTCTAATTATGACAGGTAAATGTAACTTCGATACTAATTATGACAAGTAACTGTAACTTCGATACTAATTATGACAGGTAACAGTAACTTCGATACCAATTATGACAGGAAACTCTGACTTCGTTACTAATTATGACAAGTAACTGTAATTTCGATACAAATTCTGACAGGTAACTGTAACTTCGTTACTAGTTATGTCAAGTAACAGTACCTTCGATACTAATTATGACAGGTAACTGTAACTTCGATACTAATTATGACAAGGAACTGTAATTTCGATACTAATTATGACAATTAACTGTAATTTCGAAACAAATTATGACAGGTAACAGTAACTTCGATACTAATTATGACAAGAAACTCTAACTTCGTTACTAATTATGACAAGTAACAGTAATTTTGATAAAAAATTATGGTAGGTAACTGTAACTTCAATACTAATTATGACAGGTAACAGTAACTTCGATACTAATTATGACATGTAAGAGTAACTTCGTTACTAATTATGACAGGTAACTCTAATTTTTATGAAAAATTATGGCAGGTAACTGTAACTTCGATACTAATTAATACAGGTAACAGTAACTTCGATACTAATTATGACAGGTTACTGTAACATCGTTACTAATTATGACAAGTAACTGTAACTTCGATACTAATTATGACAAGTAACTGTAACTTCGATACTTATTATGACAGGTAACTGTATCTTCATTACTAATTATGACAAGAAACTGTAACTTCGATACTAATTATGACAAGGAACTGTAATTTCGATACTAATTATGACAATTAACTGTAATTTCGATACAAATTATGGCAGGTAACTGTAACTTCGATACTAATTATTTCAGGTAACAGTAACTTCGATACTAATTATGACAGGAAACTGGAACGTCGTTACCAATTATGACAAGTAACTGTAATTTCGATACAAATTATGACAGGTAACTGTAACTTCGTTACTAATTATGACATGTAACTGTAATTTCGATACAAATTATGGCAGGTAACAGTACCTTCGATACTAATTAGGACAGGTAACTGTAACTTCGATACTAATTATGACAAGGAACTGTAATTTCGATACAAATTATGGCAGGTAACTGTAACTTTGATACTAATTATGACAGGTAACAGTAACTTCGATACTAATTATGACATGTAAGAGTAACTTCGTTACTAATTATGACAGGTAACTCTAATTTTTATGAAAAATTATGGCAGGTAACTGTAACTTCGATACTAATTAATACAGGTAACAGTAACTTCGATACTAATTATGACAGGTTACTGTAACATCGTTACTAATTATGACAAGTAACTGTAACTTCGATACTAATTATGACAAGTAACTGTAACTTCGATACTTATTATGACAGGTAACTGTATCTTCATTACTAATTATGACAAGAAACTGTAACTTCGATACTAATTATGACAGGTAAATCTATCTTCGATACTAATTATGACAAGTAACTGTAACTTCGATACTAATTATGACAAGTAACTATAACTTCGATACTAATTATGACAGGTAACAGTAACTTCGATATTAATTATGACAAGTAACAGTAACTTCGATACTAATTATGACAAGTAACTGTAATTTCGATACAAATTTTGGAAGTAACTGTAACTTCGATACTAATTTTGACAGGTAACAGTTACTTCGATACTAATTATGACAAGTAACTGTAACATCGATACTAATTATGACAGGTAACTGTACTTCGTTACTAATTATGACAAGTAACTGTAACTTCGATACTAATTATGACAGGTAACAGTAACTTCGATACTAATTATGACAGGTAACTGTAACTTCGTTACTTATTATGACAAGTAACAGTAACTTCGATACTAATTATGACAAGTAACTCTTTCTTCGATACTAATTACGACAAGTAACTGTAACTTCGATACTAATTTTGACAGGTAACTGTAACTTCGTTACTAATTATGACAAGTAACTGTAATTTCGATACAAATTATGGGAGGTAACTGTAACTTCGATACTAATTATGACAGGTAACAGTAACTTCGATACTAATTATGACAAGTAACTATAACTTCGATACAAATTATGACAGGTAACTGTAACTTCGATACTTATTATGTCAAGAAACTTTAACTTCGTTACTAATTATGACAAGTAACTGTAATTTTGATAAAAAATTATTGTAGGTAACTGTAACTTCAATACTAATTATGACAGGTAACTGTAACTTCGATACTTATTATGGCAGGTAACTGTATCTTCATTACTAATTATGACAAGAAACTGTAACTTCGATACTAATTATGACAGGTAAATGTAACTTCGATACTAATTATGACAAGTTACTGTAACTTCGATACTAATTATGACAAGTAACTGTAACTTCGATACTAATTATGACGAATAACTGTAATTTCGATACAAATTTTGCCAGGTAACAGTAACTTTGATACTAAATATGACAGGTAACAGTAACTTCGATTTTAATTATGACAAGTAACTGTAACTTCGATACTAATTATGACAGATAACTGTAACTTCGTTACTAATTATGACAAGTAACAGCAATTTCGATACAAATTATGGCAGGTAACTGTAACTTCGATACTAATTATGACAGGTAACAGTAACTTCGATACTAATTATGACAAGTAACAGTTACTTCGATACTAATTATGACAGGTAACTGTAACTTCGTTACTAATTATGACAAGTAACTTTAATTTCGATACAAATTATGGCAGGTAACTGTAACTTCCATACTAATTATGACAGGTAACAGTAACTTCGATACCAATTATGACAGGAAACTGTGACTTCGTTACTAATTATGACAAGTAACTGTAATTTCGATTCAAATTATGACAGGTAACTGTAACTTCGATACTAATTATGACAAGGAACTGTAATTTCGATACTAATTATGACAATTAACTGTAATTTCGAAACAAATTATGACAGGTAACAGTAACTTCGATACTAATTATGACAAGAAACTCTAACTTCGTTACTAATTATGACAAGTAACAGTAATTTTGATAAAAAATTATGGTAGGTAACTGTAACTTCAATACTAATTATGACAGGTAACAGTAACTTCGATACTAATTATGACAGGTAACTGTAACTTCGATACTAATTATGACAAGTAACTTAAATTTCGATACTAATTATGGTAGGTAACTCTAACTTCGTTACTAGTTATGACAAGTCCCTGTAATTTCGATACAAATTATGGCAGGTAACTGTAACTTCGATACTAATTATTTCAGGTAACAGTAACTTCGATACTAATTATGACAGGAAACTGGAACTTCGTTACTAATTATGACAAGTAACTGTAATTTCGATACAAATTATGACAGGTAACTGTAACTTCGTTACTAATTATGACAAGTAACTGTAATTTCGATACAAATTATGGCAGGTAACAGTACCTTCGCTACTAATTAGGACAGGTAACTGTAACTTCGATACTAATTATGACAAGGAACTGTAATTTCGATACAAATTATGGCAGGTAACTGTAACTTTGATACTAATTATGACAGGTAACAGTAACTTCGATACTAATTATGACATGTAAGAGTAACTTCGTTACTAATTATGACAGGTAACTCTAATTTTTATGAAAAATTATGGCAGGTAACTGTAACTTCGATACTAATTAATACAGGTAACAGTAACTTCGATACTAATTATGACAGGTTACTGTAACATCGTTACTAATTATGACAAGTAACTGTAACTTCGATACTAATTATGACAAGTAACTGTAACTTCGATACTTATTATGACAGGTAACTGTATCTTCATTACTAATTATGACATGAAACTGTAACTTCGATACTAATTATGACAGGTAAATGTATCTTCGATACTAATTATGACAAGTAACTGTAACTTCGATACTAATTATGACAAGTAACTATAACTTCGATACTAATTATGACAGGTAACAGTAACTTCGATATTAATTATGACAAGTAACAGTAACTTCGATACTAATTATGACAAGTAACTGTAACATCGATACTAATTATGACAGGTAACTGTACTTCGTTACTAATTATGACAAGTAACTGTAACTTCGATACTAATTATGACAGGTAACAGTAACTTCGATACTAATTATGGCAGGTAACTGTAACTTCGATACTAATTATGACAGGTAACAGTAACTTCGTTACTAATCATGACAAGTAACTGTAACTTCAATACTAATTATGACAGGTAACTGTAACTTCGTTACTAATTATGACAAGTAACTGTAATTTCGTTACAAATTATGGCAGGTAATTGTAATGTCGATACTAATTATGACAGGTAACAGTAACTTCGATACTAATTATGACAAGTAACAGTAACTTTGAAACTAAATATGACAAGTTACTGTAACTTCGATATTAATTATGACAGGTAACTGTAACTTCGTTACTAATTATGACAAGTAACTGAAATTTCGATTCAAATTTTGGCAGGTAACTGTAACTTCGATACTTATTATGACAGGTAACGGTAACTTCGATACTAATTACGACAAGTAACTGTAACTTCGAATCTTATTTTGACAGGTAACTGTAACTTCGTTACTAATTATGACAAGTAACTGTAATTTCGGTACAAATTATGGGAGGTAACTGTAACTTCGATACTAATTATGACAGGTAACAGTAACTTCGATACTAATTATGACATGTAACTATAACTTCGATAAAAATTATGACAGGTAACTGTAACTTCGGTACTAATTATGACAAGAAACTCTAACTTCGTTACTAATTATGACAAGTAACTGTAATTTTGTTAAAAAATTATTGTAGGTAACTGTAACTTCAATACTAATTATGACAGGTAACAGTAACTTCGATACTAATTATGACAGGTAACTGTAAATTCGTTACTTATTATGACAAGTAACTTTAATTTCGATACTAATTATGGCAGGTTACTATAACTTCGTTACTAATTATGACAAGTCCCTGTAATTTCGATACAAATTATGGCAGGTAACTGTAACTTCGATACTAATTATGACAGGTAACAGTAACTTCGATACTAATTATGACAGGAAACTGTAAGTTCGTTACGAATTATGACAAGTAACTGTAATTTCGATACAAATTATGACAGGTAACTGTAACTTCGTAACTAATTATGACAAGTAACTGTATTTTCGATGCAAATTATGGCAGGTAACAGTACCTTCGATACTAATTATGACAGGTAACTGTAACTTCGATGCAAATTATGACAAGGAACTGTAATTTCGATAAAAATTATGGCAGGTAACTGTAACTTCGATACTAATTATGACAGGTAACAGTAACTTCGATACTAATTATGACAAGTAACAATAACTTCGAATCAAATTCTGACAGGTAACTGTAGCTTCGATAATAATTATGACAAGAAACTCTAACTTCGTTACTAATTATGACAAGTAACTGTAATTTTGATAAAAAATATGGTAGGTAAATGGATCTTCAATACTAATTATGACAGGTTACAGTAACTTCGATACTAATGATGACAGGTAACTGTAACTTCGTTACTAATTATGACAAGTTATTTTGATTTCGATACTAATTATGGCAGGTAACTGTAACTTCGTTACTAATTATGACAAGTCCCTGTAATTACGATATAAATTATGGCAGGTAACGGTAACTCCGATACTGCGGGAGCGTGGTGGCGCAGTGGCTTAGCTGCTCGTCTTTCACCCGGACGGCTGGGGTTCGAATCCCGGTGACAGCGGGGTGGAATTTTCACCTGTAAAATCACGTGGCGTCAGGAAGGGCATCCGGCCTTAAATCCCCAGCCAAAACCAAAATGAGCCTGGTTGGCTCCGGCGACCCCAATTAATTGGGAAAAGCCGATGAAAGAAGAAGAAAGAAGAAGAACGGTAAATCCGATACTAATTATGAAAAGTAACTGTAACTTCGATACTAATTATGACAGGTAACTGTAACATCGTTAATCATTATGACAAGTAACTGTAATTTCGATACAAATTTTGGCAGGTAACTGTAACTTCGATACTAATTTTGACAGGAAACAGTAACTTCGATTCTAATTATGAAAAGAACTGTAACTTCGATACTAATTATGACAGGTAACTGTAACTTCGTTACTAATTATGACAAGTAACAGCAATTTCGATACAAATTATGGCAGATAACTGTAACTTCGATACTAATTATGACAGGTAACAGTAACTTCGATAATAATTATGACAAGTAACAGTAACTTCGATACTAATTATGACAGGTAACTGTAACTTCGTTACTATTTATGACAAGTAACTTTAATTTCGATACAAATTAAGGCAGGTAACTGAAACTTCCATACTAATTATGACAGGTAACAGTAACTTCGATACCAATTATGACAGGAAACTGTGACTTCGTTACTAATTATGACAAGTAACTGTAATTTCGATACAAATTATGACAGGTAACTGTAACTTCGTTACTAATTATGACAAGTAACAGTACCTTCGATACTAATTATGAAAGGTAACTGTAACTTCGATACTAATTATGACAAGGAACTGTCATTTCGATACAAATTATGGCAGGTAACAGCAACTTCGATACTAATTATTACAAGTAACTATAACTTCGATACAAATTAGACAGGTAACTGTAACTTCGATACTAATTATGTCCAGAAACATTAACTTCGTTACTAATTATGACAAGTAACTGTAATTTTGATAAAAAACTATTGTAGGTAACTGTAACTTCAATACTAATTATGACAGGTAACTGTAACTTCGATACTTATTATGGCAGGTAACTGTATCTTCATTACTAATTATGACAAGAAACTGTAACTTCGATACTAATTATGACAGGTAAATGTAACTTCGATACTAATTATGACAAGTTACTGTAACTTCGATACTAATTATGACAAGTAATTGTAACTTCGATACTAATTATGACAGGTAACAGTAACTTCGATATTAATTATGACAAGTAACAGTAACTTCGATACTAATTATGACAAATAACTGTAATTTCGATACAAATTTTGCCAGGTAACAGTAACTTCGATACTAAATATGACAGGTAACAGTAACTTCGATACTAATTATGACAAGTAACAGTAACTTCGATACTAATTATGACAGATAACTGTAACTTCGTTACTAATTATGACAAGTAACAGCAATTTCGATACAAATTATGGCAGGTAACTGTAACTTCGATACTAATTATGACAGGTAACAGTAACTTCGATACTAATTATGACAAGTAACAGTTACTTCGATACTAATTATGACAGGTAACTGTAACTTCGTTACTAATTATGACAAGTAACATTAATTTCGATACAAATTATGGCAGGTAACTGTAACTTCCATACTAATTATGACAGGTAACAGTAACTTCGATACCAATTATGACAGGAAACTGTGACTTCGTTACTAATTATGACAAGTAACTGTAATTTCGATACAAATTATGACAGGTAACTGTAACTTCGTTACTAGTTATGTCAAGTAACAGTAACTTCGATACTAATTATGACAAGTAACAGTAACTTCGATACTAATTATGACAAGTAACTGTTTCTTCGATACTAATTATGACAGGTAACTCTAACTTCGTTACTAATTATGACAAGTAACAGTAATTTCGATTCAAATTTTGGCAGGTAACAGTAACTTCGATACTAAATATGACAGGTAACAGTAACTTCGATACTAATTATGACAAGTAACTGTAACTTCGATACTAATTATGACAGATAACTGTAACTTCGTTACTAATTATGACAAGTAACAGCAATTTCGATACAAATTATGGCAGGTAACTGTAACTTCGATACTAATTATGACAGGTAACAGTAACTTCGATACTAATTATGACAAGTAACAGTTACTTCGATACTAATTATGACAGGTAACTGTAACTTCGTTACTAATTATGACAAGTAACTTTAATTTCGATACAAATTATGACAGGTAACTGTAACTTCGTTACTAATTATGACAAGTAACTGTAATTTCGTTACAAATTATGGCAGGTAATTGTAATGTCGATACTAATTATGACAGGTAACAGTAACTTCGATACTAATTATGACAAGTAACAGTAACTTCGAAACTAATTATGACAAGTTACTGTAACTTCGATATTAATTATGACAGGTAACTGTAACTTCGTTACTAATTATGACAAGTAACTGAAATTTCGATTCAAATTTTGGCAGGTAACTGTAACTTCGATACTTATTATGACAGGTAACAGTAACTTCGATACTAATTACGACAAGTAACTGTAATTTCGAATCTAATTTTGACAGGTAACTGTAACTTCGTTACTAATTATGACAAGTAACTGTAATTTCGGTACAAATTATGGGAGGTAACTGTAACTTCGATACTAATTATGACAGGTAACAGTAACTTCGATACTAATTATGACAAGTAACTATAACTTCGATAAAAATTATGACAGGTAACTGTAACTTCGGTACTAATTATGACAAGAAACTCTAACTTCGTTACTAATTATGACAAGTAACTGTAATTTTGATAAAAAATTATTGTAGGTAACTGTAACTTCAATACTAATTATGACAGGTAACAGTAACTTCGATACTAATAATGACAGGTAACTGTAAATTCGTTACTTATTATGACAAGTAACTTTAATTTCGATACTAATTATGGCAGGTTATTATAACTTCGTTACTAATTATGACAAGTCCCTGTAATTTCGATACAAATTATGGCAGGTAACTGTAACTTGGATACTAATTATGACAGGTAACAGTAACTTCGATACTAATTATGACAGGAAACTGTAAGTTCGTTACGAATTATGACAAGTAACTGTAATTTCGATACAAATTATGACAGATAACTGTAACTTCGTAACTAATTATGACAAGTAACTGTATTTTCGATACAAATTATGGCAGGTAACAGTACCTTCGATACTAATTATGACAGGTAACTGTAACTTCGTTACTAATTATGACAAGTAACTGTAATTTCGTTACAAATTATGGCAGGTAATTTTCATGTCGATACTAATTATGACAGGTAACAGTAACTTCGATACTAATTATGACAAGTAACAGTAACTTCGATACTAATTATAACAAGTAACTGTTTCTTCGATACTAATTATGACAGGTAACTGTAACTTCGTTACTAATTATGACAAGTAACAGTAACTTCGATACTAATTATGACAAGTAACTGTTTCTTCGATACTAATTACGACAAGTAACTGTAACTTCGATACTAATTTTGACAGGTAACTGTAACTTCGTTACTAATTATGACAAGTAACTGTAATTTCGATACAAATTATGGGAGGTAACTGTAACTTCGATACTAATTATGACAGGTAACAGTAACTTCGATACTAATTATGACAAGTAACTATAACTTCGATACAAATTATGACAGGTAACTGTAACTTCGATACTTATTATGTCAAGAAACTTTAACTTCGTTACTAATTATGACAAGTAACTGTAATTTTGATAAAAAATTATTGTAGGTAACTGTAACTTCAATACTAATTATGACAGGTAACTGTAACTTCGATACTTATTATGGCAGGTAACTGTATCTTCATTACTAATTATGACAAGAAACTGTAACTTCGATACTAATTATGACAGGTAAATGTAACTTCGATACTAATTATGACAAGTGACTGTAACTTCGATACTAATTATAACAAGTAACTGTAACTTCGATACTAATTATGACAGGTAACAGTAACTTCGATATTAATTATGATAAGTAACAGTAACTTCGATACTAATTATGACAAATAACTGTAATTTCGAAACAAATTTTGCCAGGTAACAGTAACTTCGATACTAAATATGACAGGTAACAGTAACTTCGATACTAATTATGACAAGTAACAGTAACTTCGATACTAATTATGACAGATAACTGTAACTTCGTTACTAATTATGACAAGTAACAGCAATTTCGATACAAATTATGGCAGGTAACTGTAACTTCGATACTAATTATGACAGGTAACAGTAACTTCGATACTAATTATGACAAGTAACAGTTACTTCGATACTAATTATGACAGGTAACTGTAACTTCGTTACTAATTAAGACAAGTAACTTTAATTTCGATACAAATTATGGCAGGTAACTGTAACTTCCATACTAATTATGACAGGTAACAGTAACTTCGATACCAATTATGACAGGAAACTGTGACTTCGTTACTAATTATGACAAGTAACTGTAATTTCGATACAAATTATGACAGGTAACTGTAACTTCGTTTCTAGTTATGTCAAGTAACAGTAACTTCGATACTAATTATGACAAGTAACAGTAACTTCGATACTAATTATGACAAGTAACTGTTTCTTCGATACTAATTATGACAGGTAACTGTAACTTCGTTCCTAATTATGACAAGTAACTGTAACTTCGATACTAATTTTGACAGGTAACTGTAACTTCGTTACTAATTATGACAAGTAACTGTAATTTCGATACAAATTATGGGAGGTAACTGTAACTTCGATACTAATTATGACAGGTAACAGTAACTTCGATACTAGTTATGCCAAGTAACTATAACTTCGATACAAATTATGACAGGTAACTGTAACTTCGATACTTATTATGTCAAGAAACTCTAACTTCGATACCAATTATGACAGGAAACTGTGACTTCGTTACTAATTATGACAAATAACTGTAATTTCGATACAAATTATGACAGGTAACTGTAACTTCGTTACTAGTTATGTCAAGTAACAGTACCTTCGATACTAATTATGACAGGTAACTGTAACTTCGATACTAATTATGACAAGGAACTGTAATTTCGATACTAATTATGACAATTAACTGTAATTTCGAAACAAATTATGACAGGTAACAGTAACTTCGATACTAATTATGACAAGAAACTCTAACTTCGTTACTAATTATGACAAGTAACAGTAATTTTGATAAAAAATTATGGTAGGTAACTGTAACTTCAATACTAATTATGACAGGTAACAGTAACTTCGATACTAATTATGACAGGTAACTGTAACTTCGTTACTAATTATGACAAGTAACTTAAATTTCGATATTAATTATGGTAGGTAACTCTAACTTCGTTACTAGTTATGACAAGTCCCTGTAATTTCGATACAAATTATGGCAGGTAACTGTAACTTCGATACTAATTATTTCAGGTAACAGTAACTTCGATACTAATTATGACAGGAAACTGGAACTTCGTTACTAATTATGACAAGTAACTGTAATTTCGATACAAATTTTGACAGGTAACTGTAACTTCGTTACTAATTATGACAAGTAACTGTAATTTCTATACAAATTATGGCAGGTAACAGTACCTTCGATACTAATTAGGACAGGTAACTGTAACTTCGATACTAATTATGACAAGGAACTGTAATTTCGATACAAATTATGGCAGGTAACTGTAACTTTGATACTAATTATGACAGGTAACAGTAACTTCGATACTAATTATCACATGTAAGAGTAACTTCGTTACTAATTATGACAGGTAACTCTAATTTTTATGAAAAATTATGGCAGGTAACTGTAACTTCGATACTAATTAATACAGGTAACAGTAACTTCGATACTAATTATGACAGGTTACTGTAACATCGTTACTAATTATGACTAGTAACTGTAACTTCGATACTAATTATGACAAGTAACTGTAACTTCGATACTTATTATGACAGGTAACTGTATCTTCATTACTAATTATGACAAGAAACTGTAACATCGATACTAATTATGACAGGTAAATCTATCTTCGATACTAATTATGACAAGTAACTGTAACTTCGATACTAATTATGACAAGTAACTATAACTTCGATACTAATTATGACAGGTAACAGTAACTTCGATATTAATTATGACAAGTAACAGTAACTTCGATACTAATTATGACAAGTAACTGTAATTTCGATACAAATTTTGGAAGTAACTGTAACTTCGATACTAATTTGGACAGGTAACAGTTACTTCGATACTAATTATGACAAGTAACTGTAACATCGATACTAATTATGACAGGTAACTGTACTTCGTTACTTATTATGACAAGTAACTGTAACTTCGATACTAATTATGACAGGTAACAGTAACTTCGATACTAATTATGGCAGGTAACTGTAACTTCGATACTAATTATGACAGGTAACAGTAACTTCGTTACTAATCATGACAAGTAACTGTAACTTCGATACTAATTATGACAGGTAACTGTAACTTCGTTACTAATTATGACAAGTAACTGTAATTTCGTTACAAATTATGGCAGGTAATTGTAATGTCGATACTAATTATGACAGGTAACAGTAACTTCGATACTAATTATGACAAGTAACAGTAACTTCGAAACTAATTATGACAAGTTACTGTAACTTCGATATTAATTATGACAGGTAACTGTAACTTCGTTACTCATTATGACAAGTAACTGAAATTTCGATTCAAATTTTGGCAGGTAACTGTAACTTCGATACTTATTATGACAGGTAACAGTAACTTCGATACTAATTACGACAAGTAACTGTAACTTCGAATCTTATTTTGACAGGTAACTGTAACTTCGTTACTAATTATGACAAGTAACTGTAATTTCGGTACAAATTATGGGAGGTAACTGTTACTTCGATACTAATTATGACAGGTAACAGTAACTTCGATACTAATTATGACAAGTAACTATAACTTCGATAAAAATTATGACAGGTAACTGTAACTTCGATACTAATTATGACAAGAAACTCTAACTTCGTTACTAATTATGACAAGTAACTGTAATTTTGGTAAAAAATTATTGTAGGTAACTGTAACTTCAATACTAATTATGACAGGTAGCAGTAACTTCGATACTAATTATGACAGGTAACTGTAAATTCGTTACTTATTATGACAAGTAACTTTAATTTCGATACTAATTATGGCAGGTTACTATAACTTCGTTACTAATTATGACAAGTCCCTGTAATATCGATACAAATTATGGCAGGTAACTGTAACTTCGATACTAATTATGACAGGTAACAGTAACTTCGATACTAATTATGACAGGAAACTGTAAGTTCGTTACGAATTATGACAAGTAACTGTAATTTCGATACAAATTATGACAGGTAACTGTAACTTCGTAACTAATTATGACAAGTAACTGTATTTTCGATACAAATTATGGCAGGTAACAGTACCTTCGACACTAATTATGACAGGTAACTGTAACTTCGATGCAAATTATGACAAGGAACTGTAATTTCGATAAAAATTATGGCATGTAACTGTAACTTCGATACTAATTATGACAGGTAACAGTAACTTCGATACTAATTATGACAAGTAACAATAACTTCGAATCAAATTCTGACAGGTAACTGTAACTTCGATAATAATTATGACAAGAAACTCTAACTTCGTTACTAATTATGACAAGTAACTGTAATTTTGATAAAAAAATATGGTAGGTAAATGTATCTTCAATACTAATTATGACAGGTTACAGTAACTTCGATACTAATGATGACAGGTAACTGTAACTTCGTTACAAATTATGACAAGTTATTTTGATTTCGATACTAATTATGGCAGGTAACTGTAACTTCGTTACTAATTATGACAAGTCCCTGTAATTACGATATAAATTATGGCAGGTAACGGTAACTCCGATACTAATTATGACAAGTAACTGTAACTTCGATACTAATTATGACAGGTAACTGTAACATCGTTAATCATTATGACAAGTAACTGTAATTTCGATACAAATTTTGGCAGGTAACTGTAACTTCGATACTAATTTTGACAGGAAACAGTAACTTCGATTCTAATTATGAAAAGAACTGTAACTTCGATACTAATTATGACAGGTAACTGTAACTTCGCTACTAATTATGACAAGTAACAGCAATTTCGATACAAATTATGGCAGATAACTGTAACTTCGATACTAATTATGACAGGTAACAGTAACTTCGATAATAATTATGACAAGTAACAGTAACTTCGATACTAATTATGACAGGTAACTGTAACTTCGTTACTAATTAGACAAGTAACTTTAATTTCGATACAAATTAAGGCAGGTAACTGAAACTTCCATACTAATTATGACAGGTAACAGTAACTTCGATACCAATTATGACAGGAAACTGTGACTTCGTTACTAATTATGACAAGTAACTGTAATTTCGATACAAATTATGACAGGTAACTGTAACTTCGTTACTAATTATGACAAGTAACAGTACCTTCGATACTAATTATGGAAGGTAACTGTAACTTCGATACTAATTATGAAAAGGAACTGTCATTTCGATACAAATTATGGCAGGTAACAGCAACTTCGATACTAATTATTACAAGTAACTATAACTTCGATACAAATTATGACAGGTAACTGTAACTTCGATAATAATTATGTCCAGAAACTCTAACTTTGTTACTAATTATGACAAGTAACTGTAATTTTGATAAAAAATTATTGTAGGTAACTGTAACTTCAATACTAATTATGATATAATAGTAACATCGATACGAATTATGACAAGTAACTGTAACTTCGTTACTAATTATGACAAGTAACTCTAATTTTGATAAAAATTATGGCTGGTAACTGTAACTTCGATACTAATTATGACAGGTAACAGTAACTTCGATCCTAATTATGACAGGTTACAGTAACTTCGTTACTAATTATGTCAAGTAACTGTAACTTCGATACTAATTATGACAAGTAACTGTAATTTCGATACAATTTATGACAGGTTACCGTAACTTCGTTACTAATTATGACAAGTAACTTTAATTTCGATACAAATTATGGCAGGTAACTGTAACTTCGATACTAATTATATCAGGTATCAGTAACTTCGATACTAATTATGACAGGTTACTGTAACTTCGTTACTAATTATGTCAAGTAACTGTAACTTCGTTACTAATTATGACAATTAACTGTAATTTTGATACAATTTATGACAGGTAACAGTAACTTCGATATTAATTATGACAAGAAAGTCTAACTTCGTTACTAATTATGACAAGTAACAGTAATTTTGATAAAAAATTATGGTAGGTAACTGTAACTTCAATACTAATTATGACAGGTAACAGTTACTTCGATACTAATTATGACAGGTAACTGTAACTTAGATACTAATTATGACAAGTAACTTTAATTTCGATACTTATTATGACAAGTAACTTTAATTTCGATACTAATTATGGCAGGTTACTATAACTTCGTTACTAATTATGACAAGTAACTTTAATTTCGATACTTATTATGACAAGTAACTTTAATTTCGATACTAATTATGGCAGGTTACTATAACTTTGACAGGTAACTGTAACTTCGTTACTAATTATGACAAGTAACTGTAATTTCGATACCAATTATGGCAGGTAACTGTAACTTCGTTACTAATTATGACAAGTCCCTGTAATTTCGATACAAATTATGGCAGTTAACTGTAACTTCGATACTAATTATGTCAGGTAACAGTAACTTCGATACTAATTATGACAGGAAACTGTAACTTCGTTACTAATTATGACAAGTAACTGTAATTTCGATACAAATTATGACAGGTTACTGTAACTTCGTTACTAATTATGACAAGTAACTGTAATTTCGATACAAATTATGGCAGGTAACAGTACCTTCGATACTAATTATGACAGGTAACTGTAACTTCGATACTAATTATGACAAGGAACTGTAATTTCGATACAAATTATGGCAGGTAACTGTAACTTTGATACTAATTATGACAAGTAACAGTAACTTCGATACTAATTATGACAAGTAACTCTAATTTTGATAAAAAATTATGGCAGGTAACTGTAACTTCGATACTAATTAATACAGGTAACAGTAACTTCGATACTAATTATGACAGGTTACTGTAACATCGTTACTAATTATGACAACTAACTGTAATTTCGATACAAATTATGGCAGGTAACTGTAACTTCGATACTAATTAAGACAGGTAACAGTAACTTCGATACTAATTATGGCAGGTAACTGTAACTTCGATACTTATTATGACAGGTAACAGTAACGTCGATACTAATCATGACAAGTAACTGTAACTTCGATACTGATTATGACAGGTAACTGTAACTTCGTTACTAATTATGACAAGTAACTGTAATTTTGATACCAATTATGGCAGGTAACTGTAACTTCGTTACTAATTATGACAAGTCCCTGTAATTTCGATACAAATTATGGCAGTTAACTGTAACTTCGATACTAATTATGTCAGGTAACAGTAACTTCGATACTAATTATGACAGGAAACTGTAACTTCGTTACTAATTATGACAAGTAACTGTAATTTCGATACAAATTATGACAGGTTACTGTAACTTCGTTACTAATTATGACAAGTAACTGTAATTTCGATACAAATTATGGCAGGTAACAGTACCTTCGATACTAATTATGACAGGTAACTGTAACTTCGATACTAATTATGACAAGGAACTGTAATTTCGATACAAATTATGGCAGGTAACTGTAACTTTGATACTAATTATGACAAGTAACAGTAACTTCGATAATAATTATGACAAGAAACTCTAACTTCGTTACTAATTATGACAAGTAACTGTAATTTTGATTAAAAAAATATGGTAGGTAAATGTATCTTCAATACTAATTATGACAGGTTACAGTAACTTCGATACTAATGATGACAGGTAACTGTAACTTCGTTACTAATTATGACAAGTTATTTTGATTTCGATACTAATTATGGCAGCTAACTGTAACTTCGTTACTAATTATGACAAGTCCCTGTAATTACGATATAAATTATGGCAGGTAACGGTAACTCCGATACTAATTATGACAAGTAACTGTAACTTCGATACTAATTATGACAGGTAACTGTAACATCGTTAATCATTATGACAAGTAACTGTAATTTCGATACAAATTTTGGCAGGTAACTGTAACTTCGATACTAATTTTGACAGGAAACAGTAACTTCGATTCTAATTATGAAAAGAACTGTAACTTCGATACTAATTATGACAGGTAACTGTAACTTCGTTACTAATTATGACAAGTAACAGCAATTTCGAAACAAATTATGGCAGATAACTGTAACTTCGATACTAATTATGACAGGTAACAGTAACTTCGATAATAATTATGACAAGTAACAGTAACTTCGATACTAATTATGACAGGTAACTGTAACTTCGTTACTAATTATGACAAGTAACTTTAATTTCGATACAAATTAAGGCAGGTAACTGAAACTTCCATACTAATTATGACAGGTAACAGTAACTTCGATACCAATTATGACAGGAAACTGTGACTTCGTTACTAATTATGACAAGTAACTGTAATTTCGATACAAATTATGACAGGTAACGGTAACTTCGTTACTAAATATGACAAGTAACAGTACCTTCGATACTAATTATGAAAGGTAACTGTAACTTCGATACTAATTATGACAAGGAACTGTCATTTCGAAACAAATTATGGCAGGTAACAGCAACTTCGATACTAATTATTACAAGTAACTATAACTTCGATACAAATTATGACAGGTAACTGTAACTTCGATACTAATTATGTCCAGAAACTCTAACTTTGTTACTAATTATGACAAGTAACTGTAATTTTGATAAAAAATTATTGTAAGTAACTGTAACTTCAATACTAATTATGATATAATAGTAACATCGATACTAATTATGACAAGTAACTGTAACTTCGTTACTAATTATGACAAGTAACTCTAATTTTGATAAAAATTATGGCTGGTAACTGTAACTTCGATCCTAATTATGACAGGTTACAGTAACTTCGTTACTAATTATGTCAAGTAACTGTAACTTCGATACTAATTATGACAAGTAACTGTAATTTCGATACAATTTATGACAGGTTACCGTAACTTCGTTACTAATTATGACAAGTAACTTTAATTTCGATACAAATTATGGCAGGTAACTGTAACTTCGATACTAATTATATCAGGTATCAGTAACTTCGATACTAATTATGACAGGTTACTGTAACTTCGTTACTAATTATGTCAAGTAACTGTAACTTCATTACTAATTATGACAATTAACTGTAATTTTGATACAATTTATGACAGGTAACAGTAACTTCGATATTAATTATGACAAGAAAGTCTATTTTCGTTACTAATTATGACAAGTAACAGTAATTTTGATAAAAAATTATGGTAGGTAACTGTAACTTCAATACTAATTATGACAGGTAACAGTTACTTCGATACTAATTATGACAGGTAACTGTAACTTAGATACTAATTATGACAAATAACTTTAATTTCGATACTTATTATGACAAGTAACTTTAATTTCGATACTAATTATGGCAGGTTACTATAACTTCGTTACTAATTATGACAAGTAACTTTAATTTCGATACTTATTATGACAAGTAACTTTAATTTCGATACTAATTATGGCAGGTTACTATAACTTTGACAGGTAACTGTAACTTCGTTACTAATTATGACAAGTAACTGTAATTTCGATACCAATTATGGCAGGTAACTGTAACTTCGTTACTAATTATGACAAGTCCCTGTAATTTCGATACAAATTATGGCAGTTAACTGTAACTTCGATACTAATTATGTCAGGTAACAGTAACTTCGATACTAATTATGACAGGAAACTGTAACTTCGTTACTAATTATGACAAGTAACTGTAATTTCGATACAAATTATGACAGGTTACTGTAACTTCGTTACTAATTATGACAAGTAACTGTAATTTCGATACAAATTATGGCAGGTAACAGTACCTTCGATACTAATTATGACAGTTAACTGTAACTTCGATACTAATTATGACAAGGAACTGTAATTTCGATACAAATTATGGCAGGTAACTGTAACTTTGATACTAATTATGACAAGTAACAGTAACTTCGATACTAATTATGACAAGTAACTCTAATTTTGATAAAAAATTATGGCAGGTAACTGTAACTTCGATACTAATTAATACAGGTAACAGTAACTTCGATACTAATTATGACAGGTTACTGTAACATCGTTACTAATTATGACAACTAACGGTAATTTCGATACAAATTATGGCAGGTAACTGTAACTTCGATACTAATTAAGACAGGTAACAGTAACTTCGATACTAATTATGGCAGGTAACTGTAACTTCGATACTAATCATGACAAGTAACTGTAACTTCGATACTGATTATGACAGGTAACTGTAACTTCGTTACTAATTATGACAAGTAACTGTAATTTCGTTACAAATTATGGCAGGTAATTGTAATGTCGATACTTATTATGACAGGTAACAGTAACTTCGATACTAATTATGACAAATAACTGTAACTTCGATACTAATTATGACAAGTAACTGTAACTTCGATACTAATTATGACAGGTAACAGTAACTTCGATATAAATTATGACAAGTAACAGTAACTTCGATACTAATTATGACAAGTAACTGTAATTTCGATACAAATTTTTGCAGGTAACTGTAACTTCGATACTAATTATGACAGGTAACAGTTACTTCGATACTAATTATGACAAAAAACTGTAACATCGATACTAATTATGACAGGTAACTGTAACTTCGTTACTAATTATGACAAGTAACTGTAATTTCGATACAAATTATGGCAGGTAACTGTAACTTCGATACTAATTATGACAGGTAACAGTAACTTCGATACTAATTATGGCAGGTAACTGTAACTTCGATACTAATTATGACAGGTAACAGTTACTTCGTTATTAATCATGACAAGTAACTGTAACTTCGATACTAATTATGACAGGTAACTGTAACTTCGTTACTAATTATGACTAGTAACTGTAATTTCGTTACAAATTATGGCAGGTAATTGTAATGTCGATACTAATTATGACAGGTAACAGTAACTTCGATACTAATTATGACAAGTAACAGTAACTTCGATACTAATTATGACAAGTAACTGTATCTTCGATACTAATTATGACAGGTAACTGTAACTTCGTTACTAATTATGAAAAGTAACAGTAATTTCGATTCAAATTTTGGCAGGTAACTGTAACTTCGATACTTATTATGACAGGTAACGGTAACTTCGATACTAATTACGACAAGTAACTGTAACTTCGATACTAATTTTGACAGGTAACTGTAACCTCGTTACTAATTATGACAAGTAACTGTAATTTCGATACAAATTATGGGAGGTAACTGTAACTTCGATACTAATTATGACAGGTAACAGTAACTTCGATACTAATTATGACAAGTAACTATAACTTCGATACAAATTATGGCAGGTAACTGTAACTTCGATACTAATTATGACAAGAAACTCTAACTTCGTTATTAATTATGATAAGTAACTGTAATTTTGATAAAAAATTATTGTAGGTAACTGTAACTTCAATACTAATTATGACAGGTAACTGTAACTTCGATACCTATTATGGCAGGTAACTGTATCTTCATTACTAATTATGACAAGAAACTGTAACTTCGATACTAATTATGACAGGTAAATGTAACTTCGATACTAATTATGACAAGTTACTGTAACTTCGATACTAATTATGACAAGTAACTGTAACTTCGATACTAATTATGACAGGTGACAGTAACTTCGATATTAATTATGACAAGTATCAGTAACTTCGATAATGATTATGACAAGTAACTGTAATTTCGATACAAATTTTGCCAGGTAACTGTAACTTCGATACTAAATATGACAGGTAACAGTAACTTCGATACTAATTATGACAAGTAACAGTAACTTCGATTCTAATTATGACAGGAAACTGTAACTTCGTTACTAATTATGACATGTAACTTTAATTTCGATACAAATTATGGCAGGTAACTGTAACTTCCATACTAATTATGACAGGTAACAGTAACTTCGATAACAATTATGACAGGAAACTGTGACTTCGTTACTAATTATGACAAGTAACTGTAATTTCGAGACAAATTATGACAGGTAACTGTAACCTCGTTACTAGTTATGTCAAGTAACAGAACCTTCGATACTAATTATGACAGGTAACTGTAACTTCGATACTAATTATGACAAGGAACTGTAATTTCGATACTAATTATGACAATTAACTGTAATTTCGATACAAATTATGACATGTAACAGTAACTTCGATACTAATTATGAGAAGAAACTCTAACTTCGTTACTAATTATGACAAGTAACAGTAATTTTGATAAAAAATTATGGTAGGTAACTGTAACTTCAGTACTAATTATAACAGGTAACAGTAACTTCGATACTAATTATGACAGGTAACTGTAACATCGATACTAATTATGACAAGTAACTTAAATTTCGATTCTAATTATGGTAGGTAACTGTAACTTCGTTACTAATTATGACAAGTAACTGTAACTTCAATACTAATTATGACAGGTAACAGTAACTTCGATACTAATTATGGCAGGTAACTGTAACTTCGATACTAATTATGACAGGTAACAGTAACTTCGTTACTAATCATGACAAGTAACTGTAACTTCGATACTAATTATGACAGGTAACTGTAACTTCGTTACTAATTATGACAAGTAACTGTAATTACGTTACAAATTATGGCAGGTAATTGTAATGTCGATACTAATTATGACAGGTAACAGTAACTTCGATACAAATTATGACAAGTAACAGTAACTTCGAAACTAATTATGACAAGTAACTGTAACTTCGATACTAATTATGACAGGTAACTGTAACTTCGTTACTAATTATGACAAGTAACTGTAATTTCGTTTCAGATTTTGGCAGGTAACTGTAACTTCGATACTTATTATGACAGGTAACAGTAACTTCGATACTAATTACGACAAGTAACTGTAACTTCGATACTAATTTTGACAGGTAACTGTAACTTCGTTACTAATTATGACAAGTAACTGTAATTTCGATACAAATTATGGGAGGTAACTGTAACTTCGATACTAATTATGACAGGTAACAGTAACTTCGATACTAATTATGACAAGTAACTATAACTTCGATAAAAATTATGACAGGTAACTGTAACTTCGATACTAATTATGACAAGAAACTCTAACTTCGTTACTAATTATGAGAAGTAACTGTAATTTTGATAAAAAATTATTGTAGGTAACTGTAACTTCAATACTAATTATGACAGGTAACAGTAACTTCGTTACTAATTATGACAGGTAACTGTAAATTCGTTACTTATTATGACAAGTAACTTTAATTTCGATACTAATTATGGCAGGTAACTGTAACTTCGTTACTAATTAGACAAGTCCCTGTAATTTCGATACAAATTATGGCAGGTAACTGTAACTTCGATACTAATTATGACAGGTAACAGTAACTTCGATACTAATTATGACAGGAAACTGTAAGTTCGTTACGAATTATGACAAGTAACTGTAATTTCGATACAAATTATGACAGGTAACTGTAACTTCGTAACTAATTATGACAAGTAACTGTAATTTCGATACAAATTATGGCAGGTAACAGTACCTTCGATACTAATTATGACAGGTAACTGTAACTTCGATGCTAATTATGACAAGGAACTGTAATTTCGATACAAACTATGGCAGGTAACTGTAACTTCGATACTAATTATGACAGGTAACAGTAACTTCGATACTAATTAGGACAAGTAACAATAACTTCGAATCAAATTCTGACAGGTGACTGTAACTTCGATAATAATTATGACAAGAAACTCTAACTTCGTTACTAATTATGACAAGTAACTGTAATTTTGATAAAAAATTATGGTAGGTAAATGTATCTTCAATACTAATTATGACAGGTTACAGTAACTTCGATACTAATTATGACAGGTAACTGTAACTTCGTTACTAATTATGACAAGTAACTTTGATTTCGATACTAATTATGGCAGTTAACTGTAACTTCGTTACTAATTATGACAAGTCCCTGTAATTTCGATACAAATTATGGCAGGTAAAGGTAACTTCGATACTAATTATGACAAGTAACTGTAACTTCGATACTAATTATGACAGGTAACTGTAACATCGTTAATCATTATGACAAGTAACTGTAATTTCGATACAAATTTTGGCAGGTAACTGTAACTTCGATACTAATTTTGACAGGAAACAGTAACTTCGATTCTAATTATGAAAAGAACTGTAACTTCGATACTAATTATGACAGGTAACTGTAACTTCGTTACTAATTATGACAAGTAACAGCAATTTCGAAACAAATTATGGCAGGTAACTGTAACTTCGATACTAATTATGACAGGTAACAGTAACTTCGATACTAATTATGACAAGTAACAGTAACTTCGATACTAATTATGACAGGTTACTGTAACTTCGTTACTAATTATGACAAGTAACTTTAATTTCGATACAAATTATGGCAGGTAACTGTAACTTCCATACTAATTATGACAGGTAACAGTAAATTCGATACCAATTATGACAGGTAACTGTAACTTCGATACTAATTATGACCAGAAACTCTAACTTCGTTACTAATTATGACAAGTAACTGTAATTTTGATAAAAAATTATTGTAGGTAACTGTAACGTCAATACTAATTATGACATAATAGTAACATCGATACTAATTATGACAAGTAACTGTAATTTTGATAAAAAATTATTGTAGGTAACTGTAACGTCAATACTAATTATGACATAATAGTAACATCGATACTAATTATGACAAGTAACTGTAACTTCGTTACTAATTATGACAACTAACTCTAATTTTGATAAAAAATTATGGCAGGTAACTGTAACTTCGATACTAATTATGACAGGTAACAGTAACTTCGATCCTAATTATGACAGGTTACAGTAACTTCGTTACTAATTATGTCAAGTAACTGTAACTTCGATACTAATTATGACAAGTAACTGTAATTTCGATACAATTTATGACATGTTACCGTAACTTCGTCACTAATTATGACAAGTAACTGTAATTTCGATACAAATTATGGCAGGTAACTGTAACTTCGATACTAATTATATCAGGAATCAGTAACTTCGATACTAATTATGACAGGTTACTGTAACTTCGTTACTAATTTTGTCAAGTAACTGTAACTTCGATACTAATTATGACAATTAACTGTAATTTCGATACGAATTATGACAGGTAACAGTAACTTCGATACTAATTATGACAAGAAACTCTAACTTCGTTACTAATTATGACAAGTAACAGTAATTTTGATAAAAAATTATGGTAGGTAACTGTAACTTCAATACTAATTATGACAGGTAACAGTTACTTCGATACTAATTATGATAGGTAACTGTAACTTAGATACTAATTATGACAAGTAACTTTAATTTCGATACTAATTATGGTAGGTAACTGTAACTTCGTTACTAATTATGACAAGTCCCAGTAATTTCGATACAAATTATGGCAGGTAACTGTAACTTCGATACTAGTTATGTCAGGTAACAGTACCTTCGATACTAATTATGACAGGAAACTGTAACTTCGTTACTAATTATGACAAGTAACTGTAATTTCGATACAAATTATGACAGGTTACTGTAACTTCGTTACTAATTATGACAAGTAACTGTAATTTCGATACAAATTATGGCAGGTAACAGTACCTTCGATACTAATTATGACAGGTAACTGTAACTTCGATACTTATTATGGCAGGTAACTGTTACTTCGATACTTATTATGACAGGTAACAGTAACTTCGATACTAATCATGACAAGTAACTGTAACTTCGATACTGATTATGACAGGTAACTGTAACTTCGTTACTAATTATGACAACTAACTGTAATTTCGTTACAAATTATGGCAGGTAATTGTAATGTCGATACTTATTATGACAGGTAACACTACTTCGATACTAATTATGAAGAATAGCTGTAACTTCGATACTATTTAGGACAAGTAACTGTAACTTCGATACTAATTATGACAGGTAACAGTAACTTCGATATTAATTATGACAAGTAACAGTAACTTCGATACTAATTATGACAAGTAACTGTAATTTCGATACAAATTTTGGCAGGTAACTGTAACTTCGATACTAATTATGACAGGTAACAGTTACTTCGATACTAATTATGACAAGTAACTGTAACATCGATACTAATTATGACAGGTAACTGTAACTTCGTTACTAATTATGACAAGTAACTGTAATTTCAATACAAATTATGGCAGGTAACTGTAACTTCGATACTAATTATGACAGGTAACAGTAACTTCGATACTAATTATGGCAGGTAACTGTAACTTCGATACTTATTATGACAGGTAACAGTAACTTCGTTACTAATCATGACAAGTAACTGTAACTTCGATACTAATTATGACAAGTAACTGTAACATCGATACTAATTATGACAGGTAACTGTAACTTCGTTACTAATTATGACAAGTAACTGTAATTTCGTTACAAATTATGGCAGGTAATTGTAATGTCGATACTAATTATGACAGGTAACAGTAACTTCGATACTAATTATGACAAGTAACAGTACCTTCGATACTAATTATGACAGGTAACTGTAACTTCGTTACTAATTATGACAAGTAACAGTAATTTCGATTCAAATTTTGGCAGGTAACTGTAACTTCGATACTTATTATGACACGTAACAGTAACTTCGATACTAATTACGACAAGTAACTGTAACTTCGATACTAATTTTGACAGGTAACTGTAACTTCGTTACTAATTATGACAAGTAACTGTAATTTCGATACAAATTATGGGAGGTAACTGTAACTTCGATACTAATTATGACAGGTAACAGTAACTTCGATACTAATTATGAAAAGTAACTATAACTTCGATACAAATTATGACAGGTAACTGTAACTTCGATACTAATTATGACAAGAGACTCTAACTTCGTTACTAATTATGACAAGTAACTGTAATTTTGATAAAAAATTATTGTAGGTAACTGTAACTTCAATACTAATTATGACAGGTAACTGTTACTTCGATACTTATTATGGCAGGTAACTGTATCTTCATTACTAATTATGACAAGAAACTGTAACTTCGATACTAATTATGACAGGTAAATGAAACTTCGATACTAATTATGACAAGTTACTGTAACTTCGATACTAATTATTACAAGTAACTGTAACTTCGATACTAATTATGGCAGGTAACTGTATCTTCGATACTAATTATGACAGGTAACAGTAACTTCGATACTAATTATGACAAGTAACAGTTACTTCGATACTAATTATGACAGGTAACTGTAACTTCGTTACTAATTATGACAAGTAACTTTAATTTCGATACAAATTATGGCAGGTAACTGTAACTTCCATACTAATTATGACAGGTAAGAGTAACTTCGATACCAATTATGACAGGAAACTGTGACTTCGTTACTAATTATGACAAGTAACTGTAATTTCGATACAAATTATGACAGGCAACTGTAACTTCGTTACTAGTTATGTCAAGTAACAGTACAGTCGATACTAATTATGACAGGTAACTGTAACTTCGATACTAATTATGACAAGTAACAGTAACTTCGATACTAATTATGACAAGTAACTGTAATTTCGATACAAATTTTGCCAGGTAACTGTAACTTCGATACTAAATATGACAGGTAACAGTAACTTCGATACTAATTATGACAAGAAACTCTAACTTCGTTACTAATTATGACAAGTAACAGTAATTTTGATAAAAAATTATGGTAGGTAACTGTAACTTCAATACTAATTATGACAGGTAACAGTAACTTCGATACTAATAATGACAGGTAACTGTAACTTCGATACTAATTATGACAAGTAACTTAAATTTCGATACTAATTATGGTAGGTAACTGTAACTTCGTTACTAATTATGACAAGTAACTGTAACTTCGATACTAATTATGACAGGTAACTGTAACTTCGGTACTAATTATGACAGGTAACAGTAACTTCGTTACTAATCATGACAAGTAACTGTAACTTCGATACTAATTATGACAGGTAACTGTAACTTCGTTACTAATTATGACAAGTAACTGTAATTTCGTTACAAATTATGGCAGGTAATTGTAATGTCGATACTAATTATGACAGGTAACAGTAACTTCGATACTAATTATGACAAGTAAGAGTAACTTCGAAACTAATTATGACAAGTAACTGTAACTTCAATACTAATTATGACAGGTAACTGTAACTTCGTTACTAATTATGACAAGTAACTGTAATTTCGTTTCAAATTTTGGCAGGTAACTGTAACTTCGATACTTATTATGACAGGTAACAGTAACTTCGATACTAATTACGACAAGTAACTGTAACTTCGATACTAATTTTGACAGGTAACTGTAACTTCGTTACTAATTATGACAAGTAACTGTAATTTCGATACAAATTATGGGAGGTAACTGTAACTTCGATACTAATTATGACAGGTAACAGTAACTTCGATACTAATTATGACAAGTAACTATAACTTCGATAAAAATTATGACAGGTAACTGTAATTTCGATACTAATTATGACAAGAAACTCTAACTTCGTTACTAATTATGACAAGTAACTGTAATTTTGATAAAAAATTATTGTAGGTAACTGTAACTTCAATACTAATTATGACAGGTAACAGTTACTTCGATACTAATTATGACAGGTAACTGTAAATTCGTTACTTATTATGACAAGTAACTTTAATTTCGATACAAATTATGACAGGTTACTGTAACTTCGTTACTAATTATGACAAGTAACTGTAATTTCGATACAAATTATGGCAGGTAACAGTACCTTCGATACTAATTATGACAGGTAACTGTAACTTCGATACTAATTATGACAAGGAACTGTAATTTCGATACAAATTATGGCAGGTAACTGTAACTTTGATACTAATTATGACAGGTAACAGTAACCTCGATACTAATTATGACAAGTAACTCTAATTTTGATAAAAAATTATGGCAGGTAACTGTAACTTCGATACTAATTAATACAGGTAACAGTAACTTCGACACTAATTATGACAGGTTACTGTAACATCGTTACCAATTATGACAAGTAACTGTAATTTCGATACAAATTAAGGCAGGTAACTGTAACTTCGATACTAATTAAGACAAGTAACAGTAACTTCGATACTTATTATGGCAGGTAACAGTAACTTCGATACTAATCATGACAAGTAACTGTAACTTCGATACTGATTATGACAGGTAACTGTAACTTCGTTACTAATTATGACAACTAACTGTAATTTCGTTACAAATTATGGCAGGTAATTGTAATGTCGATACTAATTATGACAGGTAACAGTAACTTCGATACTAATTATGACATATAGCTGTAACTTCGATACTAATTATGACAAGTAACTGTAACTTCGATACTAATTATGACAGGTAACAGTAACTTCGATATTAATTATGACAAGTAACAGTAACTTCGATACTAATTATGACAAGTAACTGTAATTTCGATACAAATTTTGGCAGGTAACTGTAACTTCGATACTAATTATGACAGGTAACAGTTACTTCGATACTAATTATCACAAGTAACTGTAACATCGATACTAATTATGACAGGTTACTGTAACTTCGTTACTAATTATGACAAGTAACTGTAATTTCGATACAAATTATGGCAGGTAACTGTAACTTCGATACTAATTATGACAGGTAACAGTAACTTCGATACTAATTATGGCAGGTAACTGTAACTTCGATACTTATTATGACAGGTAACAGTAACTTCGTTACTAAACATGACAAGTAACTGTAACTTCGATACTAATTATGACAGGTAACTGTAACTTCGTTACTAATTATGACAAGTAGCTGTAATTTCGTTACAAATTATGGCAGGTAATTGTAATGTCGATACTAATTATGACAGGTAACAGTAACTTCGATACTAATTATGACAAGTAACAGTAACTTCGATACTAATTATGACAAGTAACTGTATCTTCGATACTAATTATGACAGGTAACTGTAACTTCGTTACTAATTATGACAAGTAACAGTAATTTCGATTCAAATTTTGGCAGGTAACTGTAACTTCGATACTTATTATGACACGTAACAGTAACTTCGATACTAATTACGACAAGTAACTGTAACTTCGATACTAATTTTGACAGGTAACTTTAACTTCGTTACTAATTATGACAAGTAACTCTAATTTCGGTACAAATTATGGCAGGTAACTGTAACTTCGATACTAATTATGACAAGAAACTCTAACTTCGTTACTAATTATGACAAGTAACAGTAATTTTGATAAAAAATTATGGTAGGTAACTGTAACTTCAATACTAATTATGACAGGTAACAGTTACTTCGATACTAATTATGATAGGTAACTGTAACTTAGATACTAATTATGACAAGTAACTTTAATTTCGATACTAATTATGGTAGGTAACTGTAACTTCGTTACTAATTATGACAAGTCCCAGTAATTTCGATACAAATTATGGCAGGTAACTGTAACTTCGATACTAGTTATGTCAGGTAACAGTACCTTCGATACTAATTATGACAGGAAACTGTAACTTCGTTACTAATTATGACAAGTAACTGTAATTTCGATACAAATTATGACAGGTTACTGTAACTTCGTTACTAATTATGACAAGTAACTGTAATTTCGATACAAATTATGGCAGGTAACAGTACCTTCGATACTAATTATGACAGGTAACTGTAACTTCGATACTTATTATGGCAGGTAACTGTTACTTCGATACTTATTATGACAGGTAACAGTAACTTCGATACTAATCATGACAAGTAACTGTAACTTCGATACTGATTATGACAGGTAACTGTAACTTCGTTACTAATTATGACAACTAACTGTAATTTCGTTACAAATTATGGCAGGTAATTGTAATGTCGATACTTATTATGACAGGTAACACTACTTCGATACTAATTATGAAGAATAGCTGTAACTTCGATACTATTTAGGACAAGTAACTGTAACTTCGATACTAATTATGACAGGTAACAGTAACTTCGATATTAATTATGACAAGTAACAGTAACTTCGATACTAATTATGACAAGTAACTGTAATTTCGATACAAATTTTGCCAGGTAACTGTAACTTCGATACTAATTATGACAGGTAACAGTTACTTCGATACTAATTATGACAAGTAACTGTAACATCGATACTAATTATGACAGGTAACTGTAACTTCGTTACTAATTATGACAAGTAACTGTAATTTCAATACAAATTATGGCAGGTAACTGTAACTTCGATACTAATTATGACAGGTAACAGTAACTTCGATACTAATTATGGCAGGTAACTGTAACTTCGATACTTATTATGACAGGTAACAGTAACTTCGTTACTAATCATGACAAGTAACTGTAACTTCGATACTAATTATGACAAGTAACTGTAACATCGATACTAATTATGACAGGTAACTGTAACTTCGTTACTAATTATGACAAGTAACTGTAATTTCGTTACAAATTATGGCAGGTAATTGTAATGTCGATACTAATTATGACAGGTAACAGTAACTTCGATACTAATTATGACAAGTAACAGTACCTTCGATACTAATTATGACAGGTAACTGTAACTTCGTTACTAATTATGACAAGTAACAGTAATTTCGATTCAAATTTTGGCAGGTAACTGTAACTTCGATACTTATTATGACACGTAACAGTAACTTCGATACTAATTACGACAAGTAACTGTAACTTCGATACTAATTTTGACAGGTAACTGTAACTTCGTTACTAATTATGACAAGTAACTGTAATTTCGATACAAATTATGGGAGGTAACTGTAACTTCGATACTAATTATGACAGGTAACAGTAACTTCGATACTAATTATGAAAAGTAACTATAACTTCGATACAAATTATGACAGGTAACTGTAACTTCGATACTAATTATGACAAGAGACTCTAACTTCGTTACTAATTATGACAAGTAACTGTAATTTTGATAAAAAATTATTGTAGGTAACTGTAACTTCAATACTAATTATGACAGGTAACTGTTACTTCGATACTTATTATGGCAGGTAACTGTATCTTCATTACTAATTATGACAAGAAACTGTAACTTCGATACTAATTATGACAGGTAAATGAAACTTCGATACTAATTATGACAAGTTACTGTAACTTCGATACTAATTATTACAAGTAACTGTAACTTCGATACTAATTATGGCAGGTAACTGTATCTTCGATACTAATTATGACAGGTAACAGTAACTTCGATACTAATTATGACAAGTAACAGTTACTTCGATACTAATTATGACAGGTAACTGTAACTTCGTTACTAATTATGACAAGTAACTTTAATTTCGATACAAATTATGGCAGGTAACTGTAACTTCCATACTAATTATGACAGGTAAGAGTAACTTCGATACCAATTATGACAGGAAACTGTGACTTCGTTACTAATTATGACAAGTAACTGTAATTTCGATACAAATTATGACAGGCAACTGTAACTTCGTTACTAGTTATGTCAAGTAACAGTACAGTCGATACTAATTATGACAGGTAACTGTAACTTCGATACTAATTATGACAAGTAACAGTAACTTCGATACTAATTATGACAAGTAACTGTAATTTCGATACAAATTTTGCCAGGTAACTGTAACTTCGATACTAAATATGACAGGTAACAGTAACTTCGATACTAATTATGACAAGAAACTCTAACTTCGTTACTAATTATGACAAGTAACAGTAATTTTGATAAAAAATTATGGTAGGTAACTGTAACTTCAATACTAATTATGACAGGTAACAGTAACTTCGATACTAATAATGACAGGTAACTGTAACTTCGATACTAATTATGACAAGTAACTTAAATTTCGATACTAATTATGGTAGGTAACTGTAACTTCGTTACTAATTATGACAAGTAACTGTAACTTCGATACTAATTATGACAGGTAACTGTAACTTCGGTACTAATTATGACAGGTAACAGTAACTTCGTTACTAATCATGACAAGTAACTGTAACTTCGATACTAATTATGACAGGTAACTGTAACTTCGTTACTAATTATGACAAGTAACTGTAATTTCGTTACAAATTATGGCAGGTAATTGTAATGTCGATACTAATTATGACAGGTAACAGTAACTTCGATACTAATTATGACAAGTAAGAGTAACTTCGAAACTAATTATGACAAGTAACTGTAACTTCAATACTAATTATGACAGGTAACTGTAACTTCGTTACTAATTATGACAAGTAACTGTAATTTCGTTTCAAATTTTGGCAGGTAACTGTAACTTCGATACTTATTATGACAGGTAACAGTAACTTCGATACTAATTACGACAAGTAACTGTAACTTCGATACTAATTTTGACAGGTAACTGTAACTTCGTTACTAATTATGACAAGTAACTGTAATTTCGATACAAATTATGGGAGGTAACTGTAACTTCGATACTAATTATGACAGGTAACAGTAACTTCGATACTAATTATGACAAGTAACTATAACTTCGATAAAAATTATGACAGGTAACTGTAATTTCGATACTAATTATGACAAGAAACTCTAACTTCGTTACTAATTATGACAAGTAACTGTAATTTTGATAAAAAATTATTGTAGGTAACTGTAACTTCAATACTAATTATGACAGGTAACAGTTACTTCGATACTAATTATGACAGGTAACTGTAAATTCGTTACTTATTATGACAAGTAACTTTAATTTCGATACAAATTATGACAGGTTACTGTAACTTCGTTACTAATTATGACAAGTAACTGTAATTTCGATACAAATTATGGCAGGTAACAGTACCTTCGATACTAATTATGACAGGTAACTGTAACTTCGATACTAATTATGACAAGGAACTGTAATTTCGATACAAATTATGGCAGGTAACTGTAACTTTGATACTAATTATGACAGGTAACAGTAACCTCGATACTAATTATGACAAGTAACTCTAATTTTGATAAAAAATTATGGCAGGTAACTGTAACTTCGATACTAATTAATACAGGTAACAGTAACTTCGACACTAATTATGACAGGTTACTGTAACATCGTTACCAATTATGACAAGTAACTGTAATTTCGATACAAATTAAGGCAGGTAACTGTAACTTCGATACTAATTAAGACAAGTAACAGTAACTTCGATACTTATTATGGCAGGTAACAGTAACTTCGATACTAATCATGACAAGTAACTGTAACTTCGATACTGATTATGACAGGTAACTGTAACTTCGTTACTAATTATGACAACTAACTGTAATTTCGTTACAAATTATGGCAGGTAATTGTAATGTCGATACTAATTATGACAGGTAACAGTAACTTCGATACTAATTATGACATATAGCTGTAACTTCGATACTAATTATGACAAGTAACTGTAACTTCGATACTAATTATGACAGGTAACAGTAACTTCGATATTAATTATGACAAGTAACAGTAACTTCGATACTAATTATGACAAGTAACTGTAATTTCGATACAAATTTTGGCAGGTAACTGTAACTTCGATACTAATTATGACAGGTAACAGTTACTTCGATACTAATTATCACAAGTAACTGTAACATCGATACTAATTATGACAGGTTACTGTAACTTCGTTACTAATTATGACAAGTAACTGTAATTTCGATACAAATTATGGCAGGTAACTGTAACTTCGATACTAATTATGACAGGTAACAGTAACTTCGATACTAATTATGGCAGGTAACTGTAACTTCGATACTTATTATGACAGGTAACAGTAACTTCGTTACTAAACATGACAAGTAACTGTAACTTCGATACTAATTATGACAGGTAACTGTAACTTCGTTACTAATTATGACAAGTAGCTGTAATTTCGTTACAAATTATGGCAGGTAATTGTAATGTCGATACTAATTATGACAGGTAACAGTAACTTCGATACTAATTATGACAAGTAACAGTAACTTCGATACTAATTATGACAAGTAACTGTATCTTCGATACTAATTATGACAGGTAACTGTAACTTCGTTACTAATTATGACAAGTAACAGTAATTTCGATTCAAATTTTGGCAGGTAACTGTAACTTCGATACTTATTATGACACGTAACAGTAACTTCGATACTAATTACGACAAGTAACTGTAACTTCGATACTAATTTTGACAGGTAACTTTAACTTCGTTACTAATTATGACAAGTAACTCTAATTTCGGTACAAATTATGGCAGGTAACTGTAACTTCGATACTAATTATGACAAGAAACTCTAACTTCGTTACTAATTATGACAAGTAACTGTAATTTTGATAAAAAATTATTGTAGGTAACTGTAACTTCAATACTAATTATGACAGGTAACTGTAACTTCGATTCTTATTATGGCAGGTAACTGTATCTTCATTACTAATTATGGCAAGAAACTGCAACTTCGATACTAATTATGACAGGTAAATGAAACTTCGATACTAATTATGACAAGTTACTGTAACTTCGATACTAATTATTACAAGTAACTGTAACTTCGATACTAATTATGACAGGTAACAGTAACTTCGATATTAATTATGACAAGTAACAGTAACTTCGATACTAATTATGACAAATAACTGTAATTTCGATACAAATTTTGCCAGGTAACTGTAACTTCGATACTAAATATGACAGGTAACAGTAACTTCGATACTAATTATGACAAGTAACTGTAACTTCGATACTAATTATGACAGGTAACTGTAACTTCGTTACTAATTATGACAAGTAACAGCAATTTCGATACAAATTATGGCAGGTAACTGTAACTTCGATACTAATTATGACAGGTAACAGTAACTTCGATACTAATTATGACAAGTAACAGTTACTTCGATACTAATTATGACAGGTAACTGTAACTTCGTTACTAATTATGACAAGTAACTTTAATTTCGATACAAATTATGGCAGGTAACTGTAACTTCCAAACTAATTATGACAGGTAAGAGTAACTTCGATACCAATTATGACAGGAAACTGTGACTTCGTTACTTATTATGACAAGTAACTGTAATTTCGATACAAATTATGACAGGTAACTGTAACATCGTTACTAGTTATGTCAAGTAACAGTACAGTCGATACTAATTATGACAGGTAACTGTAACTTCGATACTAATTATGACAGGTAACAGTAACTTCGTTACTAATCATGACAAGTAACTGTAACTTCGATACTAATTATGACAGGTAACTGTAACTTCGTTACTAATTATGACAAGTAACTGTAATTTCGTTACAAATTATGGCAGGTAATTGTAATGTCGATACTAATTATGACAGGTAACAGTAACTTCGTTACTAATCATGACAAGTAACTGTAATTCGATACAAATTTTGCCAGGTAACTGTAACTTCGATACTAAATATGACAGGTAACAGTAACTTCGATACTAATTATGACAAGAAACTCTAAATTCGTTACTAATTATGACAAGTAACAGTAATTTTGATAAAAAATTATGGTAGGTAACTGTAACTTCAATACTAATTATGACAGGTAACAGTAACTTCGATACTAATAATGACAGGTAACTGTAACTTCGATACTAATTATGACAAGTAACTTAAATTTCGATACTAATTATGGTAGGTAACTGTAACTTCGTTACTAATTATGACAAGTAACTGTAACTTCGATACTAATTATGACAGGTAACAGTAACTTCGATACTAATTATGGCAGGTAACTGTAACTTCGATACTAATTATGACAGGTAACAGTAACTTCGTTACTAATCATGACAAGTAACTGTAACTTCGATACTAATTATGACAGGTAACTGTAACTTCGTTACTAATTATGACAAGTAACTGCAATTTCGTTACAAATTATGGCAGGTAATTGTAATGTCGATACTAATTATGACAGGTAACAGTAACTTCGATACTAATTATGACAAGTAACTGTAACTTCGATACTAATTATGACAGGTAACTCTAACTTCGTTACTAATTATGACAAGTAACTGTAATTTCGTTTCAAATTTTGGCAGGTAACTGTAACTTCGATACTTATTATGACAGGTAACAGTAACTTCGATACTAATTACGACAAGTAACTGTAACTTCGATACTAATTTTGACAGGTAACTGTAACTTCGTTACTAATTATGACAAGTAACTGTAATTTCGATACAAATTATGGGAGGTAACTGTAACTTCGATACTAATTAAGACAGGTAACAGTAACTTCGATACTAATTATGACAAGTAACTATAACTTCGATAAAAATTATGACAGGTAACTGTAACTTCGATACTAATTATGACAAGAAACTCTAACTTCGTTACTAATTATGACAAGTAACTGTAATTTTGATAAAAAATTATTGTAGGTAACTGTAACTTCAATACTAATTATGACAGGTAACAGTTACTTCGATACTAATTATGACAGGTAACTGTAAATTCGTTACTTATTATGACAAGTAACTTTAATTTCGATACAAATTATGACAGGTTACTGTAACTTCGTTACTAATTATGACAAGTAACTGTAATTTCGATACAAATTATGGCAGGTAACAGTACCTTCGATACTAATTATGACAGGTAACTGTAACTTCGATACTAATTATGACAAGGAACTGTAATTTCGATACAAATTATGGCAGGTAACTGTAACTTTGATACTAATTATGACAGGTAACAGTAACTTCGATACTAATTATGACAAGTAACTCTAATTTTGATAAAAAATTATGGCAGGTAACTGTAACTTCGATACTAATTAATACAGGTAACAGTAACTTCGACACTAATTATGACAGGTTACTGTAACATCGTTACCAATTATGACAAGTAACTGTAATTTCGATACAAATTAAGGCAGGTAACTGTAACTTCGATACTAATTAAGACAAGTAACAGTAACTTCGATACTTATTATGGCAGGTAACAGTAACTTCGATACTAATCATGACAAGTAACTGTAACTTCGATACTGATTATGACAGGTAACTGTAACTTCGTTACTAATTATGACAACTAACTGTAATTTCGTTACAAATTATGGCAGGTAATTGTAATGTCGATACTAATTATGACAGGTAACAGTAACTTCGATACTAATTATGACAAATAGCTGTAACTTCGATACTAATTATGACAAGTAACTGTAACTTCGATACTAATTATGACAGGTAACAGTAACTTCGATATTAATTATGACAAGTAACAGTAACTTCGATACTAATTATGACAAGTAACTGTAATTTCGATACAAATTTTGGCAGGTAACTGTAACTTCGATACTAATTATGACAGGTAACAGTTACTTCGATACTAATTATGACAAGTAACTGTAACATCGATACTAATTATGACAGGTTACTGTACCTTCGTTACTAATTATGACAATTAACTGTAATTTCGATACAAATTATGGCAGGTAACTGTAACTTCGATACTAATTATGACAGGTAACAGTAACTTCGATACTAATTATGGCAGGTAACTGTAACTTCGATACTTATTATGACAGGTAACAGTAACTTCGTTACTAAACATGACAAGTAACTGTAACTTCGATACTAATTATGACAGGTAACTGTAACTTCGTTACTAATTATGACAAGTAGCTGTAATTTCGTTACAAATTATTGCAGGTAATTGTAATGTCGATACTAATTATGACAGGTAACAGTAACTTCGATACTAATTATGACAAGTAACAGTAACTTCGATACTAATTATGACAAGTAACTGTATCTTCGATACTAATTATGACAGGTAACTGTAACTTCGTTACTAATTATGACAAGTAACAGTAATTTCGATTCAAATTTTGGCAGGTAACTGTAACTTCGATACTTATTATGACACGTAACAGTAACTTCGATACTAATTACGACAAGTAACTGTAACTTCGATACTAATTTTGACAGGTAACTGTAACTTCGTTACTAATTATGACAAGTAACTGTAATTTCGGTACAAATTATGGCAGGTAACTGTAACTTCGATACTAATTATGACAAGAAACTCTAACTTCGTTACTAATTATGACAAGTAACTGTAATTTTGATAAAAAATTATTGTAGGTAACTGTAACTTCAATACTAATTATGACAGGTAACTGTAACTTCGATTCTTATTATGGCAGGTAACTGTATCTTCATTACTAATTATGGCAAGAAACTGTAACTTCGATACTAATTATGACAGGTAAATGAAACTTCGATACTAATTATGACAAGTTACTGTAACTTCGATACTAATTATTACAAGTAACTGTAACTTCGATACTAATTATGACAGGTTACAGTAACTTCGATATTAATTATGACAAGTAACAGTAACTTCGATACTAATTATGACAAATAACTGTAATTTCGATACAAATTTTGCCAGGTAACTGTAACTTCGATACTAAATATGACAGGTAACAGTAACTTCGATACTAATTATGACAAGTAACTGTAACTTCGATACTAATTATGACAGGTAACTGTAACTTCGTTACTAATTATGACAAGTAACAGCAATTTCGATACAAATTATGGCAGGTAACTGTAACTTCGATACTAATTATGACAGGTAACAGTAACTTCGATACTAATTATGACAAGTAACAGTTACTTCGATACTAATTATGACAGGTAACTGTAACTTCGTTACTAATTATGACAAGTAACTTTAATTTCGATACAAATTATGGCAGGTAACTGTAACTTCCAAACTAATTATGACAGGTAAGAGTAACTTCGATACCAATTATGACAGGAAACTGTGACTTCGTTACTAATTATGACAAGTAACTGTAATTTCGATACAAATTATGACAGGTAACTGTAACTTCGTTACTAGTTATGTCAAGTAACAGTACAGTCGATACTAATTATGACAGGTAACTGTAACTTCGATACTAATTATGACAGGTAACAGTAACTTCGTTACTAATCATGACAAGTAACTGTAACTTCGATACTAATTATGACAGGTAACTGTAACTTCGTTACTAATTATGACAAGTAACTGTAATTTCGTTACAAATTATGGCAGGTAATTGTAATGTCGATACTAATTATGACAGGTAACAGTAACTTCGTTACTAATCATGACAAGTAACTGTAATTTCGATACAAATTTTGCCAGGTAACTGTAACTTCGATACTAAATATGACAGGTAACAGTAACTTCGATACTAATTATGACAAGAAACTCTAAATTCGTTACTAATTATGACAAGTAACAGTAATTTTGATAAAAAATTATGGTAGGTAACTGTAACTTCAATACTAATTATGACAGGTAACAGTAACTTCGATACTAATAATGACAGGTAACTGTAACTTCGATACTAATTATGACTAGTAACTTAAATTTCGATACTAATTATGGTAGGTAACTGTAACTTCGTTACTAATTATGACAAGTAACTGTAACTTCGATACTAATTATGACAGGTAACAGTAACTTCGATACTAATTATGGCAGGTAACTGTAACTTCGATACTAATTATGACAGGTAACAGTAACTTCGTTACTAATCATGACAAGTAACTGTAACTTCGATACTAATTATGACAGGTAACTGTAACTTCGTTACTAATTATGACAAGTAACTGCAATTTCGTTACAAATTATGGCAGGTAATTGTAATGTCGATACTAACTATGACAGGTAACAGTAACTTCGATACTAATTATGACAAGTAACTGTAACTTCGATACTAATTATGACAGGTAACTCTAACTTCGTTACTAATTATGACAAGTAACTGTAATTTCGTTTCAAATTTTGGCAGGTAACTGTAACTTCGATACTTATTATGACAGGTAACAGTAACTTCGATACTAATTACGACAAGTAACTGTAACTTCGATACTAATTTTGACAGGTAACTGTAACTTCGTTACTAATTATGACAAGTAACTGTAATTTCGATACAAATTATGGGAGGTAACTGTAACTTCGATACTAATTAAGACAGGTAACAGTAACTTCGATACTAATTATGACAAGTAACTATAACTTCGATAAAAATTATGACAGGTAACTGTAACTTCGATACTAATTATGACAAGAAACTCTAACTTCGTTACTAATTATGACAAGTAACTGTAATTTTGATAAAAAATTATTGTAGGTAACTGTAACTTCAATACTAATTATGACAGGTAACAGTTACTTCGATACTAATTATGACAGGTAACTGTAAATTCGTTACTTATTATGACAAGTAACTTTAATTTCGATACAAATTATGACAGGTTACTGTAACTTCGTTACTAATTATGACAAGTAACTGTAATTTCGATACAAATTATGGCAGGTAACAGTACCTTCGATACTAATTATGACAGGTAACTGTAACTTCGATACTAATTATGACAAGGAACTGTAATTTCGATACAAATTATGGCAGGTAACTGTAACTTTGATACTAATTATGACAGGTAACAGTAACTTCGATACTAATTATGACAAGTAACTCTAATTTTGATAAAAAATTATGGCAGGTAACTGTAACTTCGATACTAATTAATACAGGTAACAGTAACTTCGACACTAATTATGACAGGTTACTGTAACATCGTTACCAATTATGACAAGTAACTGTAATTTCGATACAAATTAAGGCAGGTAACTGTAACTTCGATACTAATTAAGACAAGTAACAGTAACTTCGATACTTATTATGGCAGGTAACAGTAACTTCGATACTAATCATGACAAGTAACTGTAACTTCGATACTGATTATGACAGGTAACTGTAACTTCGTTACTAATTATGACAACTAACTGTAATTTCGTTACAAATTATGGCAGGTAATTGTAATGTCGATACTAATTATGACAGGTAACAGTAACTTCGATACTAATTATGACAAATAGCTGTAACTTCGATACTAATTATGACAAGTAACTGTAACTTCGATACTAATTATGACAGGTAACAGTAACTTCGATATTAATTATGACAAGTAACAGTAACTTCGATACTAATTATGACAAGTAACTGTAATTTCGATACAAATTTTGGCAGGTAACTGTAACTTCGATACTAATTATGACAGGTAACAGTTACTTCGATACTAATTATGACAAGTAACTGTAACATCGATACTAATTATGACAGGTTACTGTAACTTCGTTACTAATTATGACAATTAACTGTAATTTCGATACAAATTATGGCAGGTAACTGTAACTTCGATACTAATTATGACAGGTAACAGTAACTTCGATACTAATTATGGCAGGTAACTGTAACTTCGATACTTATTATGACAGGTAACAGTAACTTCGTTACTAAACATGACAAGTAACTGTAACTTCGATACTAATTATGACAGGTAACTGTAACTTCGTTACTAATTATGACAAGTAGCTGTAATTTCGTTACAAATTATTGCAGGTAATTGTAATGTCGATACTAATTATGACAGGTAACAGTAACTTCGATACTAATTATGACAAGTAACAGTAACTTCGATACTAATTATGACAAGTAACTGTATCTTCGATACTAATTATGACAGGTAACTGTAACTTCGTTACTAATTATGACAAGTAACAGTAATTTCGATTCAAATTTTGGCAGGTAACTGTAACTTCGATACTTATTATGACACGTAACAGTAACTTCGATACTAATTACGACAAGTAACTGTAACTTCGATACTAATTTTGACAGGTAACTGTAACTTCGTTACTAATTATGACAAGTAACTGTAATTTCGGTACAAATTATGGCAGGTAACTGTAACTTCGATACTAATTATGACAAGAAACTCTAACTTCGTTACTAATTATGACAAGTAACTGTAATTTTGATAAAAAATTATTGTAGGTAACTGTAACTTCAATACTAATTATGACAGGTAACTGTAACTTCGATTCTTATTATGGCAGGTAACTGTATCTTCATTACTAATTATGGCAAGAAACTGTAACTTCGATACTAATTATGACAGGTAAATGAAACTTCGATACTAATTATGACAAGTTACTGTAACTTCGATACTAATTATTACAAGTAACTGTAACTTCGATACTAATTATGACAGGTAACAGTAACTTCGATATTAATTATGACAAGTAACAGTAACTTCGATACTAATTATGACAAATAACTGTAATTTCGATACAAATTTTGCCAGGTAACTGTAACTTCGATACTAAATATGACAGGTAACAGTAACTTCGATACTAATTATGACAAGTAACTGTAACTTCGATACTAATTATGACAGGTAACTGTAACTTCGTTACTAATTATGACAAGTAACAGCAATTTCGATACAAATTATGGCAGGTAACTGTAACTTCGATACTAATTATGACAGGTAACAGTAACTTCGATACTAATTATGACAAGTAACAGTTACTTCGATACTAATTATGACAGGTAACTGTAACTTCGTTACTAATTATGACAAGTAACTTTAATTTCGATACAAATTATGGCAGGTAACTGTAACTTCCAAACTAATTATGACAGGTAAGAGTAACTTCGATACCAATTATGACAGGAAACTGTGACTTCGTTACTAATTATGACAAGTAACTGTAATTTCGATACAAATTATGACAGGTAACTGTAACTTCGTTACTAGTTATGTCAAGTAACAGTACAGTCGATACTAATTATGACAGGTAACTGTAACTTCGATACTAATTATGACAGGTAACAGTAACTTCGTTACTAATCATGACAAGTAACTGTAACTTCCATACTAATTATGACAGGTAACTGTAACTTCGTTACTAATTATGACAAGTAACTGTAATTTCGTTACAAATTATGGCAGGTAATTGTAATGTCGATACTAATTATGACAGGTAACAGTAACTTCGTTACTAATCATGACAAGTAACTGTAATATCGATACAAATTTTGCCAGGTAACTGTAACTTCGATACTAAATATGACAGGTAACAGTAACTTCGATACTAATTATGACAAGAAACTCTAAATTCGTTACTAATTATGACAAGTAACAGTAATTTTGATAAAAAATTATGGTAGGTAACTGTAACTTCAATACTAATTATGACAGGTAACAGTAACTTCGATACTAATAATGACAGGTAACTGTAACTTCGATACTAATTATGACAAGTTACTTAAATTTCGATACTAATTATGGTAGGTAACTGTAACTTCGTTACTAATTATGACAAGTAACTGTAACTTCGATACTAATTATGACAGGTAACAGTAACTTCGATACTAATTATGGCAGGTAACTGTAACTTCGATACTAATTATGACAGGTAACAGTAACTTCGTTACTAATCATGACAAGTAACTGTAACTTCGATACTAATTATGACAGGTAACTGTAACTTCGTTACTAATTATGACAAGTAACTGCAATTTCGTTACAAATTATGGCAGGTAATTGTAATGTCGATACTAATTATGACAGGTAACAGTAACTTCGATACTAATTATGACAAGTAACAGTAACTTCGAAACTAATTATGACAAGTAACTGTAACTTCGATACTAATTATGACAGGTAACTCTAACTTCGTTACTAATTATGACAAGTAACTGTAATTTCGTTTCAAATTTTGGCAGGTAACTGTAACTTCGATACTTATTATGACAGGTAACAGTAACTTCGATACTAATTACGACAAGTAACTGTAACTTCGATACTAATTTTGACAGGTAACTGTAACTTCGTTACTAATTATGACAAGTAACTGTAATTTCGATACAAATTATGGGAGGTAACTGTAACTTCGATACTAATTAAGACAGGTAACAGTAACTTCGATACTAATTATGACAAGTAACTATAACTTCGATAAAAATTATGACAGGTAACTGTAACTTCGATACTAATTATGACAAGAAACTCTAACTTCGTTACTAATTATGACAAGTAACTGTAATTTTGATAAAAAATTATTGTAGGTAACTGTACCTTCAATACTAATTATGACAGGTAACAGTAACTTCGATACTAATTATGACAGGTAACTGTAAATTCGTTACTTATTATGACAAGTAACTTTAATTTCGATACTAATTATGGCAGGTTACTATAACTTCGTTACTAATTATGACAAGTCCCTGTAATTTCGATACAAATTATGGCAGGTAACTGTAACTTCGATACTAATTATGACAGGTAACAGTAACTTCGATACTAATTATGACAGGAAACTGTAAGTTCGTTACGAATTATGACAAGTAACTGTAATTTCGATACAAATTATGACAGGTAACTGTAACTTCGTAACTAATTATGACAAGTAACTGTAATTTCGATACAAATTATGGCAGGTAACAGTACCTTCGATACTAATTATGACAGGTAACTGTAACTTCGATACTAATTATGACAAGGAACTGTAATTTCGATACAAATTATGGCAGGTAACTGTAACTTTGATACTAATTATGACAGGTAACAGTAACTTCGATACTAATTATGACAAGTAACTCTAATTTTGATAAAAAATTATGGCAGGTAACTGTAACTTCGATACTAATTAATACAGGTAACAGTAACTTCGACACTAATTATGACAGGTTACTGTAACATCGTTACCAATTATGACAAGTAACTGTAATTTCGATACAAATTAAGGCAGGTAACTGTAACTTCGATACTAATTAAGACAAGTAACAGTAACTTCGATACTTATTATGGCAGGTAACAGTAACTTCGATACTAATCATGACAAGTAACTGTAACTTCGATACTGATTATGACAGGTAACTGTAACTTCGTTACTAATTATGACAACTAACTGTAATTTCGTTACAAATTATGGCAGGTAATTGTAATGTCGATACTAATTATGACAGGTAACAGTAACTTCGATACTAATTATGACAAATAGCTGTAACTTCGATACTAATTATGACAAGTAACTGTAACTTCGATACTAATTATGACAGGTAACAGTAACTTCGATATTAATTATAACAAGTAACAGTAACTTCGATACTAATTATGACAAGTAACTGTAATTTCGATACAAATTTTGGCAGGTAACTGTAACTTCGATACTAATTATGACAGGTAACAGTTACTTCGATACTAATTATGACAAGTAACTGTAACATCGATACTAATTATGACAGGTTACTGTAACTTCGTTACTAATTATGACAAGTAACTGTAATTTCGATACAAATTATGGCAGGTAACTGTAACTTCGATACTAATTATGACAGGTAACAGTAACTTCGATACTAATTATGGCAGGTAACTGTAACTTCGATACTTATTATGACAGGTAACAGTAACTTCGTTACTAAACATGACAAGTAACTGTAACTTCGATACTAATTATGACAGGTAACTGTAACTTCGTTACTAATTATGACAAGTAGCTGTAATTTCGTTACAAATTATGGCAGGTAATTGTAATGTCGATACTAATTATGACAGGTAACAGTAACTTCGATACTAATTATGACAAGTAACAGTAACTTCGATACTAATTATGACAAGTAACTGTATCTTCGATACTAATTATGACAGGTAACTGTAACTTCGTTACTAATTATGACAAGTAACAGTAATTTCGATTCAAATTTTGGCAGGTAACTGTAACTTCGATACTTATTATGACACGTAACAGTAACTTCGATACTAATTACGACAAGTAACTGTAACTTCGATACTAATTTTGACAGGTAACTGTAACTTCGTTACTAATTATGACAAGTAACTGTAATTTCGGTACAAATTATGGCAGGTAACTGTAACTTCGATACTAATTATGACAAGAAACTCTAACTTCGTTACTAATTATGACAAGTAACTGTAATTTTGATAAAAAATTATTGTAGGTAACTGTAACTTCAATACTAATTATGACAGGTAACTGTAACTTCGATTCTTATTATGGCAGGTAACTGTATCTTCATTACTAATTATGGCAAGAAACTGTAACTTCGATACTAATTATGACAGGTAAATGAAACTTCGATACTAATTATGACAAGTTACTGTAACTTCGATACTAATTATTACAAGTAACTGTAACTTCGATACTAATTATGACAGGTAACAGTAACTTCGATATTAATTATGACAAGTAACAGTAACTTCGATACTAATTATGACAAATAACTGTAATTTCGATACAAATTTTGCCAGGTAACTGTAACTTCGATACTAAATATGACAGGTAACAGTAACTTCGATACTAATTATGACAAGTAACTGTAACTTCGATACTAATTATGACAGGTAACTGTAACTTCGTTACTAATTATGACAAGTAACAGCAATTTCGATACAAATTATGGCAGGTAACTGTAACTTCGATACTAATTATGACAGGTAACAGTAACTTCGATACTAATTATGACAAGTAACAGTTACTGCGATACTAATTATGACAGGTAACTGTAACTTCGTTACTAATTATGACAAGTAACTTTAATTTCGATACAAATTATGGCAGGTAACTGTAACTTCCAAACTAATTATGACAGGTAAGAGTAACTTCGATACCAATTATGACAGGAAACTGTGACTTCGTTACTAATTATGACAAGTAACTGTAATTTCGATACAAATTATGACAGGTAACTGTAACTTCGTTACTAGTTATGTCAAGTAACAGTACAGTCGATACTAATTATGACAGGTAACTGTAACTTCGATACTAATTATGACAGGTAACAGTAACTTCGTTACTAATCATGACAAGTAACTGTAACTTCGATACTAATTATGACAGGTAACTGTAACTTCGTTACTAATTATGACAAGTAACTGTAATTTCGTTACAAATTATGGCAGGTAATTGTAATGTCGATACTAATTATGACAGGTAACAGTAACTTCGTTACTAATCATGACAAGTAACTGTAATTTCGATACAAATTTTGCCAGGTAACTGTAACTTCGATACTAAATATGACAGGTAACAGTAACTTCGATACTAATTATGACAAGAAACTCTAAATTCGTTACTAATTATGACAAGTAACAGTAATTTTGATAAAAAATTATGGTAGGTAACTGTAACTTCAATACTAATTATGACAGGTAACAGTAACTTCGATACTAATAATGACAGGTAACTGTAACTTCGATACTAATTATGACAAGTAACTTAAATTTCGATACTAATTATGGTAGGTAACTGTAACTTCGTTACTAATTATGACAAGTAACTGTAACTTCGATACTAATTATGACAGGTAACAGTAACTTCGATACTAATTATGGCAGGTAACTGTAACTTCGATACTAATTATGACAGGTAACAGTAACTTCGTTACTAATCATGACAAGTAACTGTATCTTCGATACTAATTATGACAGGTAACTGTAACTTCGTTACTAATTATGACATGTAACTGCAATTTCGTTACAAATTATGGCAGGTAATTGTAATGTCGATACTAATTATGACAGGTAACAGTAACTTCGATACTAATTATGACAAGTAACAGTAACTTCGAAACTAATTATGACAAGTAACTGTAACTTCGATACTAATTATGACAGGTAACTCTAACTTCGTTACTAATTATGACAAGTAACTGTAATTTCGTTTCAAATTTTGGCAGGTAACTGTAACTTCGATACTTATTATGACAGGTAACAGTTACTTCGATACTAATTACGACAAGTAACTGTAACTTCGATACTAATTTTGACAGGTAACTGTAACTTCGTTACTAATTATGACAAGTAACTGTAATTTCGATACAAATTATGGGAGGTAACTGTAACTTCGATACTAATTAAGACAGGTAACAGTAACTTCGATACTAATTATGACAAGTAACTATAACTTCGATAAAAATTATGACAGGTAACTGTAACTTCGATACTAATTATGACAAGAAACTCTAACTTCGTTACTAATTATGACAAGTAACTGTAATTTTGATAAAAAATTATTGTAGGTAACTGTAACTTCAATACTAATTATGACAGGTAACAGTAACTTCGATACTAATTATGACAGGTAACTGTAAATTCGTTACTTATTATGACAAGTAACTTTAATTTCGATACTAATTATGGCAGGTTACTATAACTTCGTTACTAATTATGACAAGTCCCTGTAATTTCGATACAAATTATGGCAGGTAACTGTAACTTCGATACTAATTATGACAGGTAACAGTAACTTCGATACTAATTATGACAGGAAACTGTAAGTTCGTTACGAATTATGACAAGTAACTGTAATTTCGATACAAATTATGACAGGTAACTGTAACTTCGTAACTAATTATGACAAGTAACTGTAATTTCGATACAAATTATGGCAGGTAATAGTACCTTCGATACTAATTATGACAGGTAACTGTAACTTCGATGCTAATTATGACAAGGAACTGTAATTTCGATACAAATTATGGCAGGTAACTGTAACTTCGATACTAATTATGACAGGTAACAGTAACTTCGATATTAATTATGACAAGTAACAATAACTTCGCATCAAATTCTGACAGGTAACTGTAACTTCGTAACTAATTATGACAAGTAACTGTAATTTCGATACAAATTATGACAGGTAACTGTAACTTCGATGCTAATTATGACAAGGAACTGTAATTTCGATACAAATTATGGCAGGTAACAGTAACTTCGATACTAATTATGACAGGAAACTGTAAGTTCGTTACGAATTATGACAAGTAACAGTAATTTCGATACAAATTATGACAGGTAACTGTAACTTCGTAACTAATTATGACAAGTAACTGTAATTTTGATAAAAAATTATGGTAGGTAAATGTATCTTCAATACTAATTATGACAGGTTACAGTAACTTCGATACTAATTATGACAGGTAACTGTAACTTCGTTACTTATTATGACAAGTAACTTTGATTTCGATACAAATTATGGCAGGTAACTGTAACTTCGTTACTATTTATGACAAGTCCCTGTAATTTCGATACAAATTATGACAGGTAACGGTAACTTCGATACTAATTATGACAAGTAACTGTAACTTCGATACTAATTATGACAGGTAACTGTAACATCGTTAATCATTATGACAAGTAACTGTAATTTCGATACAAATTTTGGCAGGTAACTGTAACTTCGATACTAATTTTGACAGGAAACAGTAACTTCGATTCTAATTATGAAAAGAACTGTAACTTCGATACTAAGTATGACAGGTAACTGTAACTTCGTTACTAATTATGACAAGAAACAGCAATTTCGATACAAATTATGGCAGGTAACTGTAACTTCGATACTAATTATGACAGGTAACAGTAACTTCGATACTAATTATGACAAGTAACAGTAACTTCGATACTAATTATGACAGGTTACTGTAACTTCGTTACTAATTATGACAAGTAACTTTAATTTCGATACAAATTATGGCAGGTAACTGTAACTTCCATACTAATTATGACAGGTAACAGTAAATTCGATACCAATTACGAGAGGAAACTGTGACTTCGTTACTAATTATGACAAGTAACTGTAATTTCGATACAAATTATGGCAGGTAACAGCAACTTCGATACTAATAATGACAAGTAACTATAACTTCGATACAAATTATGACAGGTAACTGTAACTCCGATACTAATTATGACCAGAAACTCTAACTTCGTTACTAATTATGACAAGTAACTGTAATTTTGATAAAAAATTATTGTAGGTAACTGTAACGTCAATACTAATTATGACATAATAGTAACATCGATACTAATTATGACAAGTAACTGTAATTTTGATAAAAAATTATTGTAGGTAACTATAACGTCAATACTAATTATGACATAATAGTAACATCGATACTAATTATGACAAGTAACTGTAACTTCGTTACTAATTATGACAAGTAACTCTAATTTTGATAAAAAATTATGGCAGGTAACTGTAACTTCGATACTAATTATGACAGGTAACAGTAACTTCGATCCTAATTATGACAGGTTACAGTAACTTCGTTACTAATTATGTCAAGTAACTGTAACTTCGATACTAATTATGACAAGTAACTGTAATTTCGATACAATTTATGACAGGTTACCGTAACTTCGTCACTAATTATGACAAGTAACTGTAATTTCGATACAAATTATGGCAGGTAACTGTAACTTCGATACTTATTATATCAGGAATCAGTAACTTCGATACTAATTATGACAGGTTACTGTAGCTTCGTTACTAATTTTGTCAAGTAACTGTAACTTCGATACTAATTATGACAATTAACTGTAATTTCGATACGAATTATGACAGGTAACAGTAACTTCGATACTAATTATGACAAGAAACTCTAACTTCGTTACTAATTATGACAAGTAACAGTAATTTTGATAAAAAATTATGGTAGGTAACTGTAACTTCAATACTAATTATGACAGGTAACAGTTACTTCGATACTAATTATGATAGGTAACTGTAACTTAGATACTAATTATGACAAGTAACTTTAATTTCGATACTAATTATGGTAGGTAACTGTAACTTCGTTACTAATTATGACAAGTCCCAGTAATTTCGATACAAATTATGGCAGGTAACTGTAACTTCGATACTAGTTATGTCAGGTAACAGTACCTTCGATACTAATTATGACAGGAAACTGTAACTTCGTTACTAATTATGACAAGTAACTGTAATTTCGATACAAATTATGACAGGTTACTGTAACTTCGTTACTAATTATGACAAGTAACTGTAATTTCGATACAAATTATGGCAGGTAACAGTACCTTCGATACTAATTATGACAGGTAACTGTAACTTCGATACTTATTATGGCAGGTAACTGTTACTTCGATACTTATTATGACAGGTAACAGTAACTTCGATACTAATCATGACAAGTAACTGTAACTTCGATACTGATTATGACAGGTAACTGTAACTTCGTTACTAATTATGACAACTAACTGTAATTTCGTTACAAATTATGGCAGGTAATTGTAATGTCGATACTTATTATGACAGGTAACACTACTTCGATACTAATTATGAAGAATAGCTGTAACTTCGATACTATTTAGGACAAGTAACTGTAACTTCGATACTAATTATGACAGGTAACAGTAACTTCGATATTAATTATGACAAGTAACCGTAACTTCGATACTAATTATGACAAGTAACTGTAATTTCGATACAAATTTTGGCAGGTAACTGTAACTTCGATACTAATTATGACAGGTAACAGTTACTTCGATACTAATTATGACAAGTAACTGTAACATCGATACTAATTATGACAGGTAACTGTAACTTCGTTACTAATTATGACAAGTAACTGTAATTTCAATACAAATTATGGCAGGTAACTGTAACATCGATACTAATTATGACAGGTAACAGTAACTTCGATACTAATTATGGCAGGTAACTGTAACTTCGATACTTATTATGACAGGTAACAGTAACTTCGTTACTAATCATGACAAGTAACTGTAACTTCGATACTAATTATGACAGGTAACTGTAACTTCGTTACTAATTATGACAAGTAACTGTAATTTCGTTACAAATTATGGCAGGTAATTGTAATGTCGATACTAATTATGACAGGTAACAGTAACTTCGATACTAATTATGACAAGTAACAGTACCTTCGATACTAATTATGACAGGTAACTGTAACTTCGTTACTAATTATGACAAGTAACAGTAATTTCGATTCAAATTTTGGCAGGTAACTGTAACTTCGATACTTATTATGACACGTAACAGTAACTTCGATACTAATTACGACAAGTAACTGTAACTTCGATACTAATTTTGACAGGTAACTGTAACTTCGTTACTAATTATGACATGTAACTGTAATTTCGATACAAATTATGGGAGGTAACTGTAACTTCGATACTAATTATGACAGGTAACAGTAACTTCGATACTAATTATGACAAGTAACTATAACTTCGATACAAATTATGACAGGTAACTGTAACTTCGATACTAATTATGACAAGAGACTCTAACTTCGTTACTAATTATGACAAGTAACTGTAATTTTGATAAAAAATTATTGTAGGTAACTGTAACTTCAATACTAATTATGACAGGTAACTGTTTCTTCGATACTTATTATGGCAGGTAAGTGTATCTTCATTACTAATTATGACAAGTAACTGTAATTTCGATACAAATTATGGCAGGTAACAGTACCTTCGATACTAATTATGACAGGTAACTGTAACTTCGATACTTATTATGGCAGGTAACTGTTACTTCGATACTTATTATGACAGGTAACAGTAACTTCGATACTAATCATGACAAGTAACTGTAACTTCGATACTGATTATGACAGGTAACTGTAACTTCGTTACTAATTATGACAACTAACTGTAATTTCGTTACAAATTATGGCAGGTAATTGTAATGTCGATACTTATTATGACAGGTAACACTACTTCGATACTAATTATGAAGAATAGCTGTAACTTCGATACTATTTAGGACAAGTAACTGTAACTTCGATACTAATTATGACAGGTAACAGTAACTTCGATATTAATTATGACAAGTAACAGTAACTTCGATACTAATTATGACAAGTAACTGTAATTTCGATACAAATTTTGGCAGGTAACTGTAACTTCGATACTAATTATGACAGGTAACAGTTACTTCGATACTAATTATGACAAGTAACTGTAACATCGATACTAATTATGACAGGTAACTGTAACTTCGTTACTAATTATGACAAGTAACTGTAATTTCAATACAAATTATGGCAGGTAACTGTAACTTCGATACTAATTATGACAGGTAACAGTAACTTCGATACTAATTATGGCAGGTAACTGTAACTTCGATACTTATTATGACAGGTAACAGTAACTTCGTTACTAATCATGACAAGTAACTGTAACTTCGATACTAATTATGACAGGTAACTGTAACTTCGTTACTAATTATGACAAGTAACTGTAATTTCGTTACAAATTATGGCAGGTAATTGTAATGTCGATACTAATTATGACAGGTAACAGTAACTTCGATACTAATTATGACAAGTAACAGTACCTTCGATAATAATTATGACAGGTAACTGTAACTTCGTTACTAATTATGACAAGTAACAGTAATTTCGATTCAAATTTTGGCAGGTAACTGTAACTTCGATACTTATTATGACACGTAACAGTAACTTCGATACTAATTACGACAAGTAACTGTAACTTCGATACTAATTTTGACAGGTAACTGTAACTTCGTTACTAATTATGACAAGTAACTGTAATTTCGATACAAATTATGGGAGGTAACTGTAACTTCGATACTAATTATGACAGGTAACAGTAACTTCGATACTAATTATGACAAGTAACTATAACTTCGATACAAATTATGACAGGTAACTGTAACTTCGATACTAATTATGACAAGAGACTCTAACTTCGTTACTAATTATGACAAGTAACTGTAATTTTGATAAAAAATTATTGTAGGTAACTGTAACTTCAATACTAATTATGACAGGTAACTGTTACTTCGATACTTATTATGGCAGGTAACTGTATCTTCATTACTAATTATGACAAGAAACTGTAACTTCGATACTAATTATGACAGGTATATGAAACTTCGATACTAATTATGACAAGTTACTGTAACTTCGATACTAATTATTACAAGTAACTGTAACTTCGATACTAATTATGGCAGGTAACTGTAACTTCGATACTAATTATGACAGGTAACAGTAACTTCGATACTAATTATGACAGGTAACTGTAACTTCGATACTAATTATGACAGGTAACAGTAACTTCGTTACTAATCATGACAGGTAACAGTTACTTCGATACTAATTATGACAAGTAACTGTAACATCGATACTAATTATGACAGGTTACTGTAACTTCGTTACTAATTATGACAAGTAACTGTAATTTCGATACAAATTATGGCAGGTAACTGTAACTTCGATACTAATTATGACAGGTAACAGTAACTTCGATACTAATTATGGCAGGTAACTGTAACTTCGATACTTATTATGACAGGTAACAGTAACTTCGTTACTAATTATGACAAGTAACTTTAATTTCGATACAAAGTATGGCAGGTAACTGTAACTTCCATACTAATTATGACAGGTAAGAGTAACTTCGATACCAATTATGACAGGAAACTGTGACTTCGTTACTAATTATGACAAGTAACTGTAATTTCGATACAAATTATGACAGGTAACTGTAACTTCGTTACTAGTTATGTCAAGTAACAGTACAGTCGATACTAATTATGACAGGTAACTGTAACTTCGATACTAATTATGACAAGTAACAGTAACTTCGATACTAATTATGACAAGTAACTGTAATTTCGATACAAATTTTGCCAGGTAACTGTAACTTCGATACTAAATATGACAGGTAACAGTAACTTCGATACTAATTATGACAAGAAACTCTAACTTCGTTACTAATTATGACAAGTAACAGTAATTTTGATAAAAAATTATGGTAGGTAACTGTAACTTCAATACTAATTATGACAGGTAACAGTAACTTCGATACTAATAATGACAGGTAACTGTAACTTCGATACTAATTATGACAAGTAACTTAAATTTCGATACTAATTATGGTAGGTAACTGTAACTTCGTTACTAATTATGACAAGTAACTGTAACTTCGATACTAATTATGACAGGTAACTGTAACTTCGATACTAATTATGACAGGTAACAGTAACTTCGTTACTAATCATGACAAGTAACTGTAACTTCGATACTAATTATGACAGGTAACTGTAACTTCGTTACTAATTATGACAAGTAACTGTAATTTCGTTACAAATTATGGCAGGTAATTGTAATGTCGATACTAATTATGACAGGTAACAGTAACTTCGATACTAATTATGACAAGTAAGAGTAACTTCGAAACTAATTATGACAAGTAACTGTAACTTCGATACTAATTATGACAGGTAACTGTAACTTCGTTACTAATTATGACAAGTAACTGTAATTTCGTTTCAAATTTTGGCAGGTAACTGTAACTTCGATACTTATTATGACAGGTAACAGTTACTTCGATACTAATTACGACAAGTAACTGTAACTTCGATACTAATTTTGACAGGTAACTGTAACTTCGTTACTAATTATGACAAGTAACTGTAATTTCGATACAAATTATGGGAGGTAACTGTAACTTCGATACTAATTATGACAGGTAACAGTAACTTCGATACTAATTATGACAAGTAACTATAACTTCGATAAAAATTATGACAGGTAACTGTAACTTCGATACTAATTATGACAAGAAACTCTAACTTCGTTACTAATTATGACAAGTAACTGTAATTTTGATAAAAAATTATTGTAGGTAACTGTAACTTCAATACTAATTATGACAGGTAACAGTTACTTCGATACTAATTATGACAGGTAACTGTAAATTCGTTACTTATTATGACAAGTAACTTTAATTTCGATACAAATTATGACAGGTTACTGTAACTTCGTTACTAATTATGACAAGTAACTGTAATTTCGATACAAATTATGGCATGTAACAGTACCTTCGATACTAATTATGACAGGTAACTGTAACTTCGATACTAATTATGACAAGGAACTGTAATTTCGATACAAATTATGGCAGGTAACTGTAACTTTGATACTAATTATGACAGGTAACAGTAACTTCGATACTAATTATGACAAGTAACTCTAATTTTGATAAAAAATTATGGCAGGTAACAGTAACTTCGATACTAATTAATACAGGTAACAGTAACTTCGATACTAATTATGACAGGTTACTGTAACATCGTTACTAATTATGACAAGTAACTGTAATTTCGATACAAATTAAGGCAGGTAACTGTAACTTCGATACTAATTAAGACAAGTAACAGTAACTTCGATACTTATTATGGCAGGTAACAGTAACTTCGATACTAATCATGACAAGTAACTGTAACTTCGATACTGATTATGACAGGTAACTGTAACTTCGTTACTAATTATGACAACTAACTGTAATTTCGTTACAAATTATGGCAGGTAATTGTAATGTCGATACTAATTATGACAGGTAACAGTAACTTCGATACTAATTATGACAAATAGCTGTAACTTCGATACTAATTATGACAAGTAACTGTAACTTCGATACTAATTATGACAGGTAACAGTAACTTCGATATTAATTATGACAAGTAACAGTAACTTCGATACTAATTATGACAAGTAACTGTAATTTCGATACAAATTTTGGCAGGTAACTGTAACTTCGATACTAATTATGACAGGTAACAGTTACTTCGATACTAATTATGACAAGTAACTGTAACATCGATACTAATTATGACAGGTTACTGTAACTTCGTTACTAATTATGACAAGTAACTGTAATTTCGATACAAATTATGGCAGGTAACTGTAACTTCGATACTAATTATGACAGGTAACAGTAACTTCGATACTAATTATGGCAGGTAACTGTAACTTCGATACTTATTATGACAGGTAACAGTAACTTCGTTACTAATCATGACAAGTAACTGTAACTTCGATACTAATTATGACAGGTAACTGTAACTTCGTTACTAATTATGACAAGTAACTGTAATTTCGTTACAAATTATGGCAGGTAATTGTAATGTCGATACTAATTATGACAGGTAACAGTAACTACGATACTAATTATGACAAGTAACAGTAACTTCGATACTAATTATGACAAGTAACTGTATCTTCGATACTAATTATGACAGGTAACAGTAACTTCGATATTAATTATGACAAGTAACAGTAACTTCGATACTAATTATGACAAGTAACTGTAATTTCGATACAAATTTTGGCAGGTAACTGTAACTTCGATACTAATTATGACAGGTAACAGTTACTTCGATACTAATTATGACAAGTAACTGTAACATCGATACTGATTATGACAGGTAACTGTAACTTCGTTACTAATTATGACAACTAACTGTAATTTCGTTACAAATTATGGCAGGTAATTGTAATGTCGATACTTATTATGACAGGTAACACTACTTCGATACTAATTATGAAGAATAGCTGTAACTTCGATACTATTTAGGACAAGTAACTGTAACTTCGATACTAATTATGACAGGTAACAGTAACTTCGATATTAATTATGACAAGTAACAGTAACTTCGATACTAATTATGACAATTAACTGTAATTTCGATACAAATTTTGGCAGGTAACTGTAACTTCGATACTAATTATGACAGGTAACAGTTACTTCGATACTAATTATGACAAGTAACTGTAACATCGATACTAATTATGACAGGTAACTGTAACTTCGTTACTAATTATGACAAGTAACTGTAATTTCAATACAAATTATGGCAGGTAACTGTAACTTCGATACTAATTATGACAGGTAACAGTAACTTCGATACTAATTATGGCAGGTAACTGTAACTTCGATACTTATTATGACAGGTAACAGTAACTTCGTTACTAATCATGACAAGTAACTGTAACTTCGATACTAATTATGACAGGTAACTGTAACTTCGTTACTAATTATGACAAGTAACTGTAATTTCGTTACAAATTATGGCAGGTAATTGTAATGTCGATACTAATTATGACAGGTAACAGTAACTTCGATACTAATTATGACAAGTAACAGTACCTTCGATACTAATTATGACAGGTAACTGTAACTTCGTTACTAATTATGACAAGTAACAGTAATTTCGATTCAAATTTTGGCAGGTAACTGTAACTTCGATACTTATTATGACACGTAACAGTAACTTCGATACTAATTACGACAAGTAACTGTAACTTCGATACTAATTTTGACAGGTAACTGTAACTTCGTTACTAATTATGACAAGTAACTGTAATTTCGATACAAATTATGGGAGGTAACTGTAACTTCGATACTAATTATGACAGGTAACAGTAACTTCGATACTAATTATGACAAGTAACTATAACTTCGATAAAAATTATGACAGGTAACTGTAACTTCGATACTAATTATGACAAGAGACTCTAACTTCGTTACTAATTATGACAAGTAACTGTAATTTTGATAAAAAATTATTGTAGGTAACTGTAACTTCAATACTAATTATGACAGGTAACTGTTTCTTCGATACTTATTATGGCAGGTAAGTGTATCTTCATTACTAATTATGACAAGTAACTGTAATTTCGATACAAATTATGGCAGGTAACAGTACCTTCGATACTAATTATGACAGGTAACTGTAACTTCGATACTTATTATGGCAGGTAACTGTTACTTCGATACTTATTATGACAGGTAACAGTAACTTCGATACTAATCATGACAAGTAACTGTAACTTCGATACTGATTATGACAACTAACTGTAATTTCGTTACAAATTATGGCAGGTAATTGTAATGTCGATACTTATTATGACAGGTAACACTACTTCGATACTAATTATGAAGAATAGCTGTAACTTCGATACTATTTAGGACAAGTAACTGTAACTTCGATACTAATTATGACAGGTAACAGTAACTTCGATATTAATTATGACAAGTAACAGTAACTTCGATACTAATTATGACAAGTAACTGTAATTTCGATACAAATTTTGGCAGGTAACTGTAACTTCGATACTAATTATGACAGGTAACAGTTACTTCGATACTAATTATGACAAGTAACTGTAACATCGATACTAATTATGACAGGTAACTGTAACTTCGTTACTAATTATGACAAGTAACTGTAATTTCAATACAAATTATGGCAGGTAACTGTAACTTCGATACTAATTATGACAGGTAACAGTAACTTCGATACTAATTATGGCAGGTAACTGTAACTTCGATACTTATTATGACAGGTAACAGTAACTTCGTTACTAATCATGACAAGTAACTGTAACTTCGATACTAATTATGACAGGTAACTGTAACTTCGTTACTAATTATAACAAGTAACTGTAATTTCGTTACAAATTATGGCAGGTAATTGTAATGTCGATACTAATTATGACAGGTAACAGTAACTTCGATACTAATTATGACAAGTAACAGTACCTTCGATAATAATTATGACAGGTAACTGTAACTTCGTTACTAATTATGACAAGTAACAGTAATTTCGATTCAAATTTTGGCAGGTAACTGTAACTTCGATACTTATTATGACACGTAACAGTAACTTCGATACTAATTACGACAAGTAACTGTAACTTCGATACTAATTTTGACAGGTAACTGTAACTTCGTTACTAATTATGACAAGTAACTGTAATTTCGATACAAATTATGGGAGGTAACTGTAACTTCGATACTAATTATGACAGGTAACAGTAACTTCGATACTAATTATGACAAGTAACTATAACTTCGATACAAATTATGACAGGTAACTGTAACTTCGATACTAATTATGACAAGAGACTCTAACTTCGTTACTAATTATGACAAGTAACTGTAATTTTGATAAAAAATTATTGTAGGTAACTGTAACTTCAATACTAATTATGACAGGTAACTGTTACTTCGATACTTATTATGGCAGGTAACTGTATCTTCATTACTAATTATGACAAGAAACTGTAACTTCGATACTAATTATGACAGGTATATGAAACTTCGATACTAATTATGACAAGTTACTGTAACTTCGATACTAATTATTACAAGTAACTGTAACTTCGATACTAATTATGGCAGGTAACTGTAACTTCGATACTAATTATGACAGGTAACAGTAACTTCGATACTAATTATGACAGGTAACTGTAACTTCGATACTAATTATGACAGGTAACAGTAACTTCGTTACTAATCATGACAGGTAACAGTTACTTCGATACTAATTATGACAAGTAACTGTAACATCGATACTAATTATGACAGGTTACTGTAACTTCGTTACTAATTATGACAAGTAACTGTAATTTCGATACAAATTATGGCAGGTAACTGTAACTTCGATACTAATTATGACAGGTAACAGTAACTTCGATACTAATTATGGCAGGTAACTGTAACTTCGATACTTATTATGACAGGTAACAGTAACTTCGTTACTAATTATGACAAGTAACTTTAATTTCGATACAAAGTATGGCAGGTAACTGTAACTTCCATACTAATTATGACAGGTAAGAGTAACTTCGATACCAATTATGACAGGAAACTGTGACTTCGTTACTAATTATGACAAGTAACTGTAATTTCGATACAAATTATGACAGGTAACTGTAACTTCGTTACTAGTTATGTCAAGTAACAGTACAGTCGATACTAATTATGACAGGTAACTGTAACTTCGATACTAATTATGACAAGTAACAGTAACTTCGATACTAATTATGACAAGTAACTGTAATTTCGATACAAATTTTGCCAGGTAACTGTAACTTCGATACTAAATATGACAGGTAACAGTAACTTCGATACTAATTATGACAAGAAACTCTAACTTCGTTACTAATTATGACAAGTAACAGTAATTTTGATAAAAAATTATGGTAGGTAACTGTAACTTCAATACTAATTATGACAGGTAACAGTAACTTCGATACTAATAATGACAGGTAACTGTAACTTCGATACTAATTATGACAAGTAACTTAAATTTCGATACTAATTATGGTAGGTAACTGTAACTTCGTTACTAATTATAACAAGTAACTGTAACTTCGATACTAATTATGACAGGTAACTGTAACTTCGATACTAATTATGGCAGGTAACAGTAACTTCGTTACTAATCATGACAAGTAACTGTAACTTCGATACTAATTATGACAGGTAACTGTAACTTCGTTACTAATTATGACAAGTAACTGTAATTTCGTTACAAATTATGGCAGGTAATTGTAATGTCGATACTAATTATGACAGGTAACAGTAACTTCGATACTAATTATGACAAGTAAGAGTAACTTCGAAACTAATTATGACAAGTAACTGTAACTTCGATACTAATTATGACAGGTAACTGTAACTTCGTTACTAATTATGACAAGTAACTGTAATTTCGTTTCAAATTTTGGCAGGTAACTGTAACTTCGATACTTATTATGACAGGTAACAGTAACTTCGAAACTAATTACGACAAGTAACTGTAACTTCGATACTAATTTTGACAGGTAACTGTAACTTCGTTACTAATTATGACAAGTAACTGTAATTTCGATACAAATTATGGGAGGTAACTGTAACTTCGATACTAATTATGACAGGTAACAGTAACTTCGATACTAATTATGACAAGTAACTATAACTTCGATAAAAATTATGACAGGTAACTGTAACTTCGATACTAATTATGACAAGAAACTCTAACTTCGTTACTAATTATGACAAGTAACTGTAATTTTGATAAAAAATTATTGTAGGTAACTGTAACTTCAATACTAATTATGACAGGTAACAGTTACTTCGATACTAATTATGACAGGTAACTGTAAATTCGTTACTTATTATGACAAGTAACTTTAATTTCGATACAAATTATGACAGGATACTGTAACTTCGTTACTAATTATGACAAGTAACTGTAATTTCGATACAAATTATGGCATGTAACAGTACCTTCGATACTAATTATGACAGGTAACTGTAACTTCGATACTAATTATGACAAGGAACTGTAATTTCGATACAAATTATGGCAGGTAACTGTAACTTTGATACTAATTATGACAGGTAACAGTAACTTCGATACTAATTATGACAAGTAACTCTAATTTTGATAAAAAATTATGGCAGGTAACAGTAACTTCGATACTAATTAATACAGGTAACAGTAACTTCGATACTAATTATGACAGGTTACTGTAACATCGTTACTAATTATGACAAGTAACTGTAATTTCGATACAAATTAAGGCAGGTAACTGTAACTTCGATACTAATTAAGACAAGTAACAGTAACTTCGATACTTATTATGGCAGGTAACAGTAACTTCGATACTAATCATGACAAGTAACTGTAACTTCGATACTGATTATGACAGGTAACTGTAACTTCGTTACTAATTATGACAACTAACTGTAATTTCGTTACAAATTATGGCAGGTAATTGTAATGTCGATACTAATTATGACAGGTAACAGTAACTTCGATACTAATTATGACAAATAGCTGTAACTTCGATACTAATTATGACAAGTAACTGTAACTTCGATACTAATTATGACAGGTAACAGTAACTTCGATATTAATTATGACAAGTAACAGTAACTTCGATACTAATTATGACAAGTAACTGTAATTTCGATACAAATTTTGGCAGGTAACTGTAACTTCGATATAATTATGACAGGTAACAGTTACTTCGATACTAATTATGACAAGTAACTGTAACATCGATACTAATTATGACAGGTTACTGTAACTTCGTTACTAATTATGACAAGTAACTGTAATTTCGATACAAATTATGGCAGGTAACTGTAACTTCGATACTAATTATGACAGGTAACAGTAACTTCGATACTAATTATGGCAGGTAACTGTAACTTCGATACTTATTATGACAGGTAACAGTAACTTCGTTACTAATCATGACAAGTAACTGTAACTTCGATACTAATTATGACAGGTAACTGTAACTTCGTTACTAATTATGACAAGTAACTGTAATTTCGTTACAAATTATGGCAGGTAATTGTAATGTCGATACTAATTATGACAGGTAACAGTAACTACGATACTAATTATGACAAGTAACAGTAACTTCGATACTAATTATGACAAGTAACTGTATCTTCGATACTAATTATGACAGGTAACTGTAACTTCGTTACTAATTATGACAAGTAACAGTAATTTCGATTCAAATTTTGGCAGGTAACTGTAACTTCGATACTTATTATGACACGTAACAGTAACTTCGATACTAATTACGACAAGTAACTGTAACTTCGATACTAATTTTGACAGGTAACTGTAACTTCGTTACTAATTATGACAAGTAACTGTAATTTCGGTACAAATTATGGGAGGTAACTGTAACTTCGATACTAATTATGACAGGTAAGAGTAACTTCGATACTAATTATGACAAGTAACTATAACTTCGATACAAATTATGACAGGTAACTGTAACTTCGATACTAATTATGACAAGAAACTCTAACTTCGTTACTAATTATGACAAGTAACTGTAATTTTGATAAAAAATTCTTGTAGGTAACTGTAACTTCAATACTAATTATGACAGGTAACTGTAACTTCGATTCTTATTATGGCAGGTAACTGTATCTTCATTACTAATTATGACAAGAAACTGTAACTTCGATACTAATTATGACAAGTTACTGTAACTTCGATACTAATTATTACAAGTAACTGTAACTTCGATACTAATTATGACAGGTAACAGTAACTTCGATATTAATTATGACAAGTAACAGTAACTTCGATACTAATTATGACAAATAACTGTAATTTCGATACAAATTTTGCCAGGTAACTGTAACTTCGATACTAAATATGACAGGTAACAGTAACTTCGATACTAATTATGACAAGTAACTGTAACTTCGATACTAATTATGACAGGTAACTGTAACTTCGTTACTAATTATGACAAGTAACAGCAATTTCGATACAAATTATGGCAGGTAACTGTAACTTCGATACTAATTATGACAGGTAACAGTAACTTCGATACTAATTATGACAAGTAACAGTTACTTCGATACTAATTATGACAGGTAACTGTAACTTCGTTACTAATTATGACAAGTAACTTTAATTTCGATACAAATTATGGCAGGTAACTGTAACTTCCAAACTAATTATGACAGGTAAGAGTAACTTCGATACCAATTATGACAGGAAACTGTGACTTCGTTACTAATTATGACAAGTAACTGTAATTTCGATACAAATTATGACAGGTAACTGTAACTTCGTTACTAGTTATGTCAAGTAACAGTACAGTCGATACTAATTATGACAGGTAACTGTAACTTCGATACTAATTATGACAGGTAACAGTAACTTCGTTACTAATCATGACAAGTAACTGTAACTTCGATACTAATTATGACAGGTAACTGTAACTTCGTTACTAATTATGACAAGTAACTGCAATTTCGTTACAAATTATGGCAGGTAATTGTAATGTCGATACTAATTATGACAGGTAACAGTAACTTCGATACTAATTATGACAAGTAACAGTAACTTCGAATCTAATTATGACAAGTAACTGTAACTTCGATACTAATTATGACAGGTAACTCTAACTTCGTTACTAATTATGACAAGTAACTGTAATTTCGTTTCAAATTTTGGCAGGTAACTGTAACTTCGATACTTATTATGACAGGTAACAGTAACTTCGATACTAATTACGACAAGTAACTGTAACCTCGATACTAATTTTGACAGGTAACTGTAACTTCGTTACTAATTATGACAAGTAACTGTAATTTCGATACAAATTATGGGAGGTAACTGTAACTTCGATACTAATTAAGACAGGTAACAGTAACTTCGATACTAATTATGACAAGTAACTATAACTTCGATAAAAATTATGACAGGTAACTGTAACTTCGATACTAATTATGACAAGAAACTCTAACTTCGTTACTAATTATGACAAGTAACTGTAATTTTGATAAAAAATTATTGTAGGTAACTGTAACTTCAATACTAATTATGACAGGTAACAGTAACTTCGATACTAATTATGACAGGTAACTGTAAATTCGTTACTTATTATGACAAGTAACTTTAATTTCGATACTAATTATGGCAGGTTACTATAACTTCGTTACTAATTATGACAAGTCCCTGTAATTTCGATACAAATTATGGCAGGTAACTGTAACTTCGATACTAATTATGACAGGTAACAGTAACTTCGATACTAATTATGACAGGAAACTGTAAGTTCGTTACGAATTATGACAAGTAACTGTAATTTCGATACAAATTATGACAGGTAACTGTAACTTCGTAACTAATTATGACAAGTAACTGTAATTTCGATACAAATTATGGCAGGTAATAGTACCTTCGATACTAATTATGACAGGTAACTGTAACTTCGATGCTAATTATGACAAGGAACTGTAATTTCGATACAAATTATGGCAGGTAACTGTAACTTCGATACTAATTATGACAGGTAACAGTAACTTCGATATTAATTATGACAAGTAACTATAACTTCGATACAAATTATGACAGGTAACTGTAACTTCGATACAAATTTTGGCAGGTAACTGTAACTTCGATATAATTATGACAGGTAACTGTAACTTCGATACTTATTATGACAGGTAACAGTAACTTCGTTACTAATCATGACAAGTAACTGTAACTTCGATACTAATTATGACAGGTAACTGTAACTTCGTTACTAATTATGACAAGTAACTGTAATTTCGTTACAAATTATGGCAGGTAATTGTAATGTCGATACTAATTATGACAGGTAACAGTAACTACGATACTAATTATGACAAGTAACAGTAACTTCGATACTAATTATGACAAGTAACTGTATCTTCGATACTAATTATGACAGGTAACAGTAACTTCGATACTAATTATGGCAGGTAACTGTAACTTCGATACTTATTATGACAGGTAACAGTAACTTCGTTACTAATCATGACAAGTAACTGTAACTTCGATACTAATTATGACAGGTAACTGTAACTTCGTTACTAATTATGACAAGTAACTGTAATTTCGTTACAAATTATGGCAGGTAATTGTAATGTCGATACTAATTATGACAGGTAACAGTAACTACGATACTAATTATGACAAGTAACAGTAACTTCGATACTAATTATGACAAGTAACTGTATCTTCGATACTAATTATGACAGGTAACTGTAACTTCGTTACTAATTATGACAAGTAACAGTAATTTCGATTCAAATTTTGGCAGGTAACTGTAACTTCGATACTTATTATGACACGTAACAGTAACTTCGATACTAATTACGACAAGTAACTGTAACTTCGATACTAATTTTGACAGGTAACTGTAACTTCGTTACTAATTATGACAAGTAACTGTAATTTCGGTACAAATTATGGGAGGTAACTGTAACTTCGATACTAATTATGACAGGTAAGAGTAACTTCGATACTAATTATGACAAGTAACTATAACTTCGATACAAATTATGACAGGTAACTGTAACTTCGATACTAATTATGACAAGAAACTCTAACTTCGTTACTAATTATGACAAGTAACTGTAATTTTGATAAAAAATTCTTGTAGGTAACTGTAACTTCAATACTAATTATGACAGGTAACTGTAACTTCGATTCTTATTATGGCAGGTAACTGTATCTTCATTACTAATTATGACAAGAAACTGTAACTTCGATACTAATTATGACAAGTTACTGTAACTTCGATACTAATTATTACAAGTAACTGTAACTTCGATACTAATTATGACAGGTAACAGTAACTTCGATATTAATTATGACAAGTAACAGTAACTTCGATACTAATTATGACAAATAACTGTAATTTCGATACAAATTTTGCCAGGTAACTGTAACTTCGATACTAAATATGACAGGTAACAGTAACTTCGATACTAATTATGACAAGTAACTGTAACTTCGATACTAATTATGACAGGTAACTGTAACTTCGTTACTAATTATGACAAGTAACAGCAATTTCGATACAAATTATGGCAGGTAACTGTAACTTCGATACTAATTATGACAGGTAACAGTAACTTCGATACTAATTATGACAAGTAACAGTTACTTCGATACTAATTATGACAGGTAACTGTAACTTCGTTACTAATTATGACAAGTAACTTTAATTTCGATACAAATTATGGCAGGTAACTGTAACTTCCAAACTAATTATGACAGGTAAGAGTAACTTCGATACCAATTATGACAGGAAACTGTGACTTCGTTACTAATTATGACAAGTAACTGTAATTTCGATACAAATTATGACAGGTAACTGTAACTTCGTTACTAGTTATGTCAAGTAACAGTACAGTCGATACTAATTATGACAGGTAACTGTAACTTCGATACTAATTATGACAGGTAACAGTAACTTCGTTACTAATCATGACAAGTAACTGTAACTTCGATACTAATTATGACAGGTAACTGTAACTTCGTTACTAATTATGACAAGTAACTGCAATTTCGTTACAAATTATGGCAGGTAATTGTAATGTCGATACTAATTATGACAGGTAACAGTAACTTCGATACTAATTATGACAAGTAACAGTAACTTCGAATCTAATTATGACAAGTAACTGTAACTTCGATACTAATTATGACAGGTAACTCTAACTTCGTTACTAATTATGACAAGTAACTGTAATTTCGTTTCAAATTTTGGCAGGTAACTGTAACTTCGATACTTATTATGACAGGTAACAGTAACTTCGATACTAATTACGACAAGTAACTGTAACCTCGATACTAATTTTGACAGGTAACTGTAACTTCGTTACTAATTATGACAAGTAACTGTAATTTCGATACAAATTATGGGAGGTAACTGTAACTTCGATACTAATTAAGACAGGTAACAGTAACTTCGATACTAATTATGACAAGTAACTATAACTTCGATAAAAATTATGACAGGTAACTGTAACTTCGATACTAATTATGACAAGAAACTCTAACTTCGTTACTAATTATGACAAGTAACTGTAATTTTGATAAAAAATTATTGTAGGTAACTGTAACTTCAATACTAATTATGACAGGTAACAGTAACTTCGATACTAATTATGACAGGTAACTGTAAATTCGTTACTTATTATGACAAGTAACTTTAATTTCGATACTAATTATGGCAGGTTACTATAACTTCGTTACTAATTATGACAAGTCCCTGTAATTTCGATACAAATTATGGCAGGTAACTGTAACTTCGATACTAATTATGACAGGTAACAGTAACTTCGATACTAATTATGACAGGAAACTGTAAGTTCGTTACGAATTATGACAAGTAACTGTAATTTCGATACAAATTATGACAGGTAACTGTAACTTCGTAACTAATTATGACAAGTAACTGTAATTTCGATACAAATTATGGCAGGTAATAGTACCTTCGATACTAATTATGACAGGTAACTGTAACTTCGATGCTAATTATGACAAGGAACTGTAATTTCGATACAAATTATGGCAGGTAACTGTAACTTCGATACTAATTATGACAGGTAACAGTAACTTCGATATTAATTATGACAAGTAACAATAACTTCGCATCAAATTCTGACAGGTAACTGTAACTTCGATAATAATTATGACAAGAAACTCTAACTTCGTTACTAATTATGACAAGTAAATGTAATTTTGATAAAAAATTATGGTAGGTAAATGTATCTTCAATACTAATTATGACAGGTTACAGTAACTTCGATACTAATTATGACAGGTAACTGTAACTTCGTTACTAATTATGACAAGTAACTTTGATTTCGATACTAATTATGGCAGGTAACTGTAACTTCGTTACTATTTATGACAAGTCCCTGTAATTTCGATACAAATTATGACAGGTAACGGTAACTTCGATACTAATTATGACAAGTAACTGTAACTTCGATACTAATTATGACAGGTAACTGTAACATCGTTAATCATTATGACAAGTAACTGTAATTTCGATACAAATTTTGGCAGGTAACTGTAACTTCGATACTAATTTTGACAGGAAACAGGAACTTCGATTCTAATTATGAAAAGAACTGTAACTTCGATAATAATTATGACAGGTAACTGTAACTTCGTTACTAATTATGACAAGTAATAGCAATTTCGATACAAATTATGGCAGGTAACTGTAACTTCGATACTAATTATGACAGGTAACAGTAACTTCGATACTTCTTATGACAAGTAACAGTAACTTCGATACTTATTATGACAGGTAAATGTAACTTCGTTACTAATTATGACAAGTAACTTTAATTTCGATACAAATTATGGCAGATAACTGTAACTTCCATACTAATTATGACAGGTAACAGTAAATTCGATACCAATTATGACAGGACACTGTGACTTCGTTACTAATTATGACAAGTAACTGTAATTTCGATACAAATTATGGCAGGTAACTGTAACTTCCATACTAATTATGACAGGTAACAGTAAATTCGATAGCAATTATGACAGGAAACTGTGACTTCGTTACTAATTATGACAAGGAACTGTAATTTCGATACAAATTATGGCAGGTAACAGCAACTTCGATACTAATTATGACAAGTAACTATAACTTCGATACAAATTATGACAGGTAACTGTAACTTCGATACTAATTATGACCAGAAACTCTAACTTCGTTACTAATTATGACAAGTAACTGTAATTTTGATAAAAAATTATTGTAGGTAACTGTAACGTCAATAATAATTATGTCATAATAGTAACATCGATACTAAATATGACAAGTAACTGTAACGTCGTTACTAATTATGACAATTAACTCTAATTTTGATAAAGAATTATGGCAGGTAACTGTAACTTCGATACTAATTATGACAGGTAACAGTAACTTCGATCCTAATTATGACAGGTTACAGTAACTTCGTTACTAATTATGTCAAGTTACTGTAACTTCGATACAAATTATGACAAGTAACTGTAATTTCGATACAATTTATGACAGGTTACCGTAACTTCGTTACTAATTATGACAAGTAACTGTAATTTCGATACAAATTATGGCAGGTAACTGTAACTTCGATAGTAATTATATCAGGTATCAGTAACTTCGATACTAATTATGACAGATAACTGTAACTTCGTTACTAATTATGTCAAGTAACTGTAACTTCGATACTAATTATGACAATTAACTGTAATTTCGATACAAATTATGACAGGTAACAGTAACTTCGAATCTTATTATGACAAGAAACTCTAACTTCGTTACTAATTATGACAAGTAACAGTAATTTTGATAAAAATTATGGTAGGTAACTGTAACTTCAATACTAATTATGACAGGTAACAGTTACTTAGATACTAATTATGACAGGTAACTGTAACTTAGATACTAATTATGACAAGTAACTTTAATTTCGATACTAATTATGGTAGGTAACTGTAACTTCGTTACTAATTATGACAAGTTCCTGTAATTTCGATACAAATTATGGCAGGTAACTGTAACTTCGATACTAATTATGTCAGGTAACAGTAACTTCGATACTAATTATGACAGGAAACTGTAACTTCGTTACTAATTATGACAAGTAACTGTAATTTGTATACAAATTATGACAGGTTACTGTAACTTCGTTACTAATTATGACAAGTAACTGTAATTTCGATACAAATTATGGCAGGTAACAATACCTTCGATACTAATTATGACAGGTAACTGTAACTTCGATACTAATTATGACAAGTCCCTGTAATTTCGATACAAATTATGGCAGGTAACTGTAACTTCGATACTAATTATGTCAGGTAACAGTAACTTCGATACTAATTATGACAGGAAACTGTAAGTTCGTTACGAATTATGACAAGTAACTGTAATTTCGATACAAATTATGACAGGTAACTGTAACTTCGTAACTAATTATGACAAGTAACTGTAATTTCGATACAAATTATGGCAGGTAATAGTACCTTCGATACTAATTATGACAGGTAACTGTAACTTCGATGCTAATTATGACAAGGAACTGTAATTTCGATACAAATTATGGCAGGTAACTGTAACTTCGATACTAATTATGACAGGTAACAGTAACTTCGATATTAATTATGACAAGTAACAATAACTTCGCATCAAATTCTGACAGGTAACTGTAACTTCGATAATAATTATGACAAGAAACTCTAACTTCGTTACTAATTATGACAAGTAACTGTAATTTTGATAAAAAATTATGGTAGGTAAATGTATCTTCAATACTAATTATGACAGGTTACAGTAACTTCGATACTAATTATGACAGGTAACTGTAACTTCGTTACTAATTATGACAAGTAACTTTGATTTCGATACTAATTATGGCAGGTAACTGTAACTTCGTTACTATTTATGACAAGTCCCTGTAATTTCGATACAAATTATGACAGGTAACGGTAACTTCGATACTAATTATGACAAGTAACTGTAACTTCGATACTAATTATGACAGGTAACTGTAACATCGTTAATCATTATGACAAGTAACTGTAATTTCGATACAAATTTTGGCAGGTAACTGTAACTTCGATACTAATTTTGACAGGAAACAGTAACTTCGATTCTAATTATGAAAAGAACTGTAACTTCGATAATAATTATGACAGGTAACTGTAACTTCGTTACTAATTATGACAAGTAATAGCAATTTCGATACAAATTATGGCAGGTAACTGTAACTTCGATACTAATTATGACAGGTAACAGTAACTTCGATACTTCTTATGACAAGTAACAGTAACTTCGATACTTATTATGACAGGTAAATGTAACTTCGTTACTAATTATGACAAGTAACTTTAATTTCGATACAAATTATGGCAGATAACTGTAACTTCCATACTAATTATGACAGGTAACAGTAAATTCGATACCAATTATGACAGGACACTGTGACTTCGTTACTAATTATGACAAGTAACTGTAATTTCGATACAAATTATGGCAGGTAACTGTAACTTCCATACTAATTATGACAGGTAACAGTAAATTCGATAGCAATTATGACAGGAAACTGTGACTTCGTTACTAATTATGACAAGGAACTGTAATTTCGATACAAATTATGGCAGGTAACAGCAACTTCGATACTAATTATGACAAGTAACTATAACTTCGATACAAATTATGACAGGTAACTGTAACTTCGATACTAATTATGACCAGAAACTCTAACTTCGTTACTAATTATGACAAGTAACTGTAATTTTGATAAAAAATTATTGTAGGTAACTGTAACGTCAATAATAATTATGTCATAATAGTAACATCGATACTAAATATGACAAGTAACTGTAACGTCGTTACTAATTATGACAATTAACTCTAATTTTGATAAAGAATTATGGCAGGTAACTGTAACTTCGATACTAATTATGACAGGTAACAGTAACTTCGATCCTAATTATGACAGGTTACAGTAACTTCGTTACTAATTATGTCAAGTTACTGTAACTTCGATACAAATTATGACAAGTAACTGTAATTTCGATACAATTTATGACAGGTTACCGTAACTTCGTTACTAATTATGACAAGTAACTGTAATTTCGATACAAATTATGGCAGGTAACTGTAACTTCGATAGTAATTATATCAGGTATCAGTAACTTCGATACTAATTATGACAGATAACTGTAACTTCGTTACTAATTATGTCAAGTAACTGTAACTTCGATACTAATTATGACAATTAACTGTAATTTCGATACAAATTATGACAGGTAACAGTAACTTCGAATCTTATTATGACAAGAAACTCTAACTTCGTTACTAATTATGACAAGTAACAGTAATTTTGATAAAAATTATGGTAGGTAACTGTAACTTCAATACTAATTATGACAGGTAACAGTTACTTAGATACTAATTATGACAGGTAACTGTAACTTAGATACTAATTATGACAAGTAACTTTAATTTCGATACTAATTATGGTAGGTAACTGTAACTTCGTTACTAATTATGACAAGTTCCTGTAATTTCGATACAAATTATGGCAGGTAACTGTAACTTCGATACTAATTATGTCAGGTAACAGTAACTTCGATACTAATTATGACAGGAAACTGTAACTTCGTTACTAATTATGACAAGTAACTGTAATTTCTATACAAATTATGACAGGTTACTGTAACTTCGTTACTAATTATGACAAGTAACTGTAATTTCGATACAAATTATGGCAGGTAACAATACCTTCGATACTAATTATGACAGGTAACTGTAACTTCGATACTAATTATGACAAGTCCCTGTAATTTCGATACAAATTATGGCAGGTAACTGTAACTTCGATACTAATTATGTCAGGTAACAGTAACTTCGATATTAATTATGACAGGAGACTGTAACTTCGTTACTAATTATGACAAGTAACTGTAATTTCTATACAAATTATGACAGGTTACTGTAACTTCGTTACTAATTATGACAAGTAACTGTAATTTCGATACAAATTATGGCAGGTAACAATACCTTCGATACTAATTATGACAGGTAACAGTAACTTCGATACTAATTATGACAAGTAACTCTAAAGTTGATAAAAAATTATGGCAGGTAACTGTAACTTCGTTAATAATTATGACAAGTAACAATAATTTCGATACAAATTATGGCAGGTAACTGTAACTTCGATACTAATTATGACAGGTAACAGTAACTTCGATACTAATTATGACAAGTAACAGTTACTTCGATACTAATTATGACAGGTAACTGTAACTTCGTTACTAATTATGACAAGTAACTTTAATTTCGATACAAATTATGGCAGGTAACTGTAACTTCCATACTAATTATGACAGGTAACAGTAACTTCGATACCAATTATGACAGGAAACTGTGACTTCGTTACTAATTATGACAAGTTACTGTAATTTCGATACAAATTATGACAGGTAACTGTAACTTCGTTACTAGTTATGTCAAGTAACAGTAAAGTCGATACTAATTATGACAGGTAACTGTAACTTCGATACTAATTATGACAAGAAACTCTAACTTCGTTACTAATTATGACAAGTAACTGTAATTTTGATAAAAAATTATTGTAGGTAACTGTAACTTCAATACTAATTATGACAGGTAACAGTAACTTCGATACTAATTATGACAGGTAACTGTAAATTCGTTACTTATTATGACAAGTAACTTTAATTTCGATACTAATTATGGTAGGTAACTGTTACTTCGTTACTAATTATGACAAGTCCCTGTAATTTCGATACAAATTATGGCAGGTAACTGTAACTTCGATACTAATTATGTCAGGTAACAGTAACTTCGATACTAATTATGACAGGAAACTGTAACTTCGCTATTAATTATGACAAGTAACTGTAATTTCTATACAAATTATGACAGGTTACTGTAACTTCGTTACTAATTATGACAAGTAACTGTAAATTCGATACAAATTATGGCAGGTAACAATACCTTCGATACCAATTATGACAGGTAACTGTAACTTCGATACTAATTATGACAAGTCCCTGTAATTTCGATACAAATTATGGCAGGTAACTGTAACTTCGATACTAATTATGTCAGGTAACAGTAACTTCGATACTAATTATGACAAGTAACTATAACTTCGATACAAATTATGACAGGTAACTGTAACTTCGATACTAATTATGACAAGAAACTCTAACTTCGTTACTAATTATGACAAGTAACTGTAATTTCGATACAAATTATGACAGGTAACTGTAACTTCGTTACTAATTATGACAAGTAACAGTACCTTCGATACTAATTATGACAGGTAACTGTAACTTCGATACTAATTATGACAAGGAACTGTAATTTCGTTACAAATTATGGCAGGTAACAGCGACTTCGATACTAATTATGAAAAGTAACTATAACGTCGATACAAATTATGACAGGTAACTGTAACTTCGATACTAATTATGACCAGAAACACTAACTTCGTTACTAATTATGACAAGTAACTGTAATTTTGATAAAAAATTATTGTAGGTAACTGTAACTTCAATACTAATTATGACATAATAGTAACATCGATACTAATTATGACAAGTAACTGTAATTTCGTTATTAATTATGACAAGTAACTCTAATTTTGATAAAAAATTATGGCAGGTAACTGTATCTTCGATACTAATTATGACAGGTAACAGTAACATCGATCCTAATTATGACAGGTTACAGTAACTTCGTTACTAATTATGTTAAGTAACTTTAAATTCGATACTAATTATGGTAGGTAACTGTAACTTCGTTACTAATTATGACAAGTCCCTGTAATTTCGATACAAATTATGGCAGGTAACTGTAACTTCGATACTAATTATGTTAGGTAACAGTAACATCGGTACAAATTATGACAGGAAACTGTAACTTCGTTACTAATTATGACAATTAACTGTAATTTTGATAAAAAATTATTGTAGGTAACTGTAACTTCAATACTAATTATGACAGGTAACTGTTTCTTCGATACTTATTATGGCAGGTAAGTGTATCTTCATTACTAATTATGACAAGTAACTGTAATTTCGATACAAATTATGGCAGGTAACAGTACCTTCGATACTAATTATGACAGGTAACTGTAACTTCGATACTTATTATGGCAGGTAACTGTTACTTCGATACTAATTATGACAGGTAACAGTAACTACGATACTAATTATGACAAGTAACAGTAACTTCGATACTAATTATGACAAGTAACTATAACTTCGATACAAATTATGACAGGTAACTGTAACTTCGATACTAATTATGACAAGAGACTCTAACTTCGTTACTAATTATGACAAGTAACTGTAATTTTGATAAAAAATTATTGTAGGTAACTGTAACTTCAATACTAATTTTGACAGGTAACTGTTTCTTCGATACTTATTATGGCAGGTAAGTGTATCTTCATTACTAATTATGACAAGTAACTGTAATTTCGATACAAATTATGGCAGGTAACAGTACCTTCGATACTAATTATGACAGGTAACTGTAACTTCGATACTTATTATGGCAGGTAACTGTTACTTCGATACTTATTATGACAGGTAACAGTAACTTCGATACTAATCATGACAAGTAACTGTAATTTCGTTACAAATTATGGCAGGTAATTGTAATGTCGATACTTATTATGACAGGTAACACTACTTCGATACTAATTATGAAGAATAGCTGTAACTTCGATACTATTTAGGACAAGTAACTGTAACTTCGTTACTAATTATGACAGGTAACAGTAACTTCGATATTAATTATGACAAGTAACAGTAACTTCGATACTAATTATGACAAGTAACTGTAATTTCGATACAAATTTTGGCAGGTAACTGTAACTTCGATACTAATTATGACAGGTAACAGTTACTTCGATACTAATTATGACAAGTAACTGTAACATCGATACTAATTATGACAGGTAACTGTAACTTCGTTACTAATTATGACAAGTAACTGTAATTTCAATACAAATTATGGCAGGTAACTGTAACTTCGATACTAATTATGACAGGTAACAGTAACTTCGATACTAATTATGGCAGGTAACTGTAACTTCGATACTTATTATGACAGGTAACAGTAACTTCGTTACTAATCATGACAAGTAACTGTAACTTCGATACTAATTATGACAGGTAACTGTAACTTCGTTACTAATTATGACAAGTAACTGTAATTTCGTTACAAATTATGGCAGGTAATTGTAATGTCGATACTAATTATGACAGGTAACAGTAACTTCGATACTAATTATGACAAGTAACAGTACCTTCGATAATAATTATGACAGGTAACTGTAACTTCGTTACTAATTATGACAAGTAACAGTAATTTCGATTCAAATTTTGGCAGGTAACTGTAACTTCGATACTTATTATGACACGTAACAGTAACTTCGATACTAATTACGACAAGTAACTGTAACTTCGATACTAATTTTGACAGGTAACTGTAACTTCGTTACTAATTATGACAAGTAACTGTAATTTCGATACAAATTATGGGAGGTAACTGTAACTTCGATACTAATTATGACAGGTAACAGTAACTTCGATACTAATTATGACAAGTAACTATAACTTCGATACAAATTATGACAGGTAACTGTAACTTCGATACTAATTATGACAAGAGACTCTAACTTCGTTACTAATTATGACAAGTAACTGTAATTTTGATAAAAAATTATTGTAGGTAACTGTAACTTCAATACTAATTATGACAGGTAACTGTTACTTCGATACTTATTATGGCAGGTAACTGTATCTTCATTACTAATTATGACAAGAAACTGTAACTTCGATACTAATTATGACAGGTATATGAAACTTCGATACTAATTATGACAAGTTACTGTAACTTCGATACTAATTATTACAAGTAACTGTAACTTCGATACTAATTATGGCAGGTAACTGTAACTTCGATACTAATTATGACAGGTAACAGTAACTTCGATACTAATTATGACAGGTAACTGTAACTTCGATACTAATTATGACAGGTAACAGTAACTTCGTTACTAATCATGACAGGTAACAGTTACTTCGATACTAATTATGACAAGTAACTGTAACATCGATACTAATTATGACAGGTTACTGTAACTTCGTTACTAATTATGACAAGTAACTGTAATTTCGATACAAATTATGGCAGGTAACTGTAACTTCGATACTAATTATGACAGGTAACAGTAACTTCGATACTAATTATGGCAGGTAACTGTAACTTCGATACTTATTATGACAGGTAACAGTAACTTCGTTACTAATTATGACAAGTAACTTTAATTTCGATACAAATTATGGCAGGTAACTGTAACTTCCATACTAATTATGACAGGTAAGAGTAACTTCGATACCAATTATGACAGGAAACTGTGACTTCGTTACTAATTATGACAAGTAACTGTAATTTCGATACAAATTATGACAGGTAACTGTAACTTCGTTACTAGTTATGTCAAGTAACAGTACAGTCGATACTAATTATGACAGGTAACTGTAACTTCGATACTAATTATGACAAGTAACAGTAACTTCGATACTAATTATGACAAGTAACTGTAATTTCGATACAAATTTTGCCAGGTAACTGTAACTTCGATACTAAATATGACAGGTAACAGTAACTTCGATACTAATTATGACAAGAAACTCTAACTTCGTTACTAATTATGACAAGTAACAGTAATTTTGATAAAAAATTATGGTAGGTAACTGTAACTTCAATACTAATTATGACAGGTAACAGTAACTTCGATACTAATAATGACAGGTAACTGTAACTTCGATACTAATTATGACAAGTAACTTAAATTTCGATACTAATTATGGTAGGTAACTGTAACTTCGTTACTAATTATGACAAGTAACTGTAACTTCGATACTAATTATGACAGGTAACTGTAACTTCGATACTAATTATGACAGGTAACAGTAACTTCGTTACTAATCATGACAAGTAACTGTAACTTCGATACTAATTATGACAGGTAACTGTAACTTCGTTACTAATTATGACAAGTAACTGTAATTTCGTTACAAATTATGGCAGGTAATTGTAATGTCGATACTAATTATGACAGGTAACAGTAACTTCGATACTAATTATGACAAGTAAGAGTAACTTCGAAACTAATTATGACAAGTAACTGTAACTTCGATACTAATTATGACAGGTAACTGTAACTTCGTTACTAATTATGACAAGTAACTGTAATTTCGTTTCAAATTTTGGCAGGTAACTGTAACTTCGATACTTATTATGACAGGTAACAGTAACTTCGATACTAATTACGACAAGTAACTGTAACTTCGATACTAATTTTGACAGGTAACTGTAACTTCGTTACTAATTATGACAAGTAACTGTAATTTCGATACAAATTATGGGAGGTAACTGTAACTTCGATACTAATTATGACAGGTAACAGTAACTTCGATACTAATTATGACAAGTAACTATAACTTCGATAAAAATTATGACAGGTAACTGTAACTTCGATACTAATTATGACAAGAAACTCTAACTTCGTTACTAATTATGACAAGTAACTGTAATTTTGATAAAAAATTATTGTAGGTAACTGTAACTTCAATACTAATTATGACAGGTAACAGTTACTTCGATACTAATTATGACAGGTAACTGTAAATTCGTTACTTATTATGACAAGTAACTTTAATTTCGATACAAATTATGACAGGTTACTGTAACTTCGTTACTAATTATGACAAGTAACTGTAATTTCGATACAAATTATGGCAGGTAACAGTACCTTCGATACTAATTATGACAGGTAACTGTAACTTCGATACTAATTATGACAAGGAACTGTAATTTCGATACAAATTATGGCAGGTAACTGTAACTTTGATACTAATTATGACAGGTAACAGTAACTTCGATACTAATTATGACAAGTAACTCTAATTTTGATAAAAAATTATGGCAGGTAACAGTAACTTCGATACTAATTAATACAGGTAACAGTAACTTCGATACTAATTATGACAGGTTACTGTAACATCGTTACTAATTATGACAAGTAACTGTAATTTCGATACAAATTAAGGCAGGTAACTGTAACTTCGATACTAATTAAGACAAGTAACAGTAACTTCGATACTTATTATGGCAGGTAACAGTAACTTCGATACTAATCATGACAAGTAACTGTAACTTCGATACTGATTATGACAGGTAACTGTAACTTCGTTACTAATTATGACAACTAACTGTAATTTCGTTACAAATTATGGCAGGTAATTGTAATGTCGATACTAATTATGACAGGTAACAGTAACTTCGATACTAATTATGACAAATAGCTGTAACTTCGATACTAATTATGACAAGTAACTGTAACTTCGATACTAATTATGACAGGTAACAGTAACTTCGATATTAATTATGACAAGTAACAGTAACTTCGATACTAATTATGACAAGTAACTGTAATTTCGATACAAATTTTGGCAGGTAACTGTAACTTCGATACTAATTATGACAGGTAACAGTTACTTCGATACTAATTATGACAAGTAACTGTAACATCGATACTAATTATGACAGGTTACTGTAACTTCGTTACTAATTATGACAAGTAACTGTAATTTCGATACAAATTATGGCAGGTAACTGTAACTTCGATACTAATTATGACAGGTAACAGTAACTTCGATACTAATTATGGCAGGTAACTGTAACTTCGATACTTATTATGACAGGTAACAGTAACTTCGTTACTAATCATGACAAGTAACTGTAACTTCGATACTAATTATGACAGGTAACTGTAACTTCGTTACTAATTATGACAAGTAACTGTAATTTCGTTACAAATTATGGCAGGTAATTGTAATGTCGATACTAATTATGACAGGTAACAGTAACTACGATACTAATTATGACAAGTAACAGTAACTTCGATACTAATTATGACAAGTAACTGTATCTTCGATACTAATTATGACAGGTAACTGTAACTTCGTTACTAATTATGACAAGTAACAGTAATTTCGATTCAAATTTTGGCAGGTAACTGTAACTTCGATACTTATTATGACACGTAACAGTAACTTCGATACTAATTACGACAAGTAACTGTAACTTCGATACTAATTTTGACAGGTAACTGTAACTTCGTTACTAATTATGACAAGTAACTGTAATTTCGGTACAAATTATGGGAGGTAACTGTAACTTCGATACTAATTATGACAGGTAAGAGTAACTTCGATACTAATTATGACAAGTAACTATAACTTCGATACAAATTATGACAGGTAACTGTAACTTCGATACTAATTATGACAAGAAACTCTAACTTCGTTACTAATTATGACAAGTAACTGTAATTTTGATAAAAAATTCTTGTAGGTAACTGTAACTTCAATACTAATTATGACAGGTAACTGTAACTTCGATTCTTATTATGGCAGGTAACTGTATCTTCATTACTAATTATGACAAGAAACTGTAACTTCGATACTAATTATGACAGGTAAATGAAACTTCGATACTAATTATGACAAGTTACTGTAACTTCGATACTAATTATTACAAGTAACTGTAACTTCGATACTAATTATGACAGGTAACAGTAACTTCGATATTAATTATGACAAGTAACAGTAACTTCGATACTAATTATGACAAATAACTGTAATTTCGATACAAATTTTGCCAGGTAACTGTAACTTCGATACTAAATATGACAGGTAACAGTAACTTCGATACTAATTATGACAAGTAACTGTAACTTCGATACTAATTATGACAGGTAACTGTAACTTCGTTACTAATTATGACAAGTAACAGCAATTTCGATACAAATTATGGCAGGTAACTGTAACTTCGATACTAATTATGACAGGTAACAGTAACTTCGATACTAATTATGACAAGTAACAGTTACTTCGATACTAATTATGACAGGTAACTGTAACTTCGTTACTAATTATGACAAGTAACTTTAATTTCGATACAAATTATGGCAGGTAACTGTAACTTCCAAACTAATTATGACAGGTAAGAGTAACTTCGATACCAATTATGACAGGAAACTGTGACTTCGTTACTAATTATGACAAGTAACTGTAATTTCGATACAAATTATGACAGGTAACTGTAACTTCGTTACTAGTTATGTCAAGTAACAGTACAGTCGATACTAATTATGACAGGTAACTGTAACTTCGATACTAATTATGACAGGTAACAGTAACTTCGTTACTAATCATGACAAGTAACTGTAACTTCGATACTAATTATGACAGGTAACTGTAACTTCGTTACTAATTATGACAAGTAACTGCAATTTCGTTACAAATTATGGCAGGTAATTGTAATGTCGATACTAATTATGACAGGTAACAGTAACTTCGATACTAATTATGACAAGTAACAGTAACTTCGAATCTAATTATGACAAGTAACTGTAACTTCGATACTAATTATGACAGGTAACTCTAACTTCGTTACTAATTATGACAAGTAACTGTAATTTCGTTTCAAATTTTGGCAGGTAACTGTAACTTCGATACTTATTATGACAGGTAACAGTAACTTCGATACTAATTACGACAAGTAACTGTAACTTCGATACTAATTTTGACAGGTAACTGTAACTTCGTTACTAATTATGACAAGTAACTGTAATTTCGATACAAATTATGGGAGGTAACTGTAACTTCGATACTAATTAAGACAGGTAACAGTAACTTCGATACTAATTATGACAAGTAACTATAACTTCGATAAAAATTATGACAGGTAACTGTAACTTCGATACTAATTATGACAAGAAACTCTAACTTCGTTACTAATTATGACAAGTAACTGTAATTTTGATAAAAAATTATTGTAGGTAACTGTAACTTCAATACTAATTATGACAGGTAACAGTAACTTCGATACTAATTATGACAGGTAACTGTAAATTCGTTACTTATTATGACAAGTAACTTTAATTTCGATACTAATTATGGCAGGTTACTATAACTTCGTTACTAATTATGACAAGTCCCTGTAATTTCGATACAAATTATGGCAGGTAACTGTAACTTCGATACTAATTATGACAGGTAACAGTAACTTCGATACTAATTATGACAGGAAACTGTAAGTTCGTTACGAATTATGACAAGTAACTGTAATTTCGATACAAATTATGACAGGTAACTGTAACTTCGTAACTAATTATGACAAGTAACTGTAATTTCGATACAAATTATGGCAGGTAATAGTACCTTCGATACTAATTATGACAGGTAACTGTAACTTCGATGCTAATTATGACAAGGAACTGTAATTTCGATACAAATTATGGCAGGTAACTGTAACTTCGATACTAATTATGACAGGTAACAGTAACTTCGATATTAATTATGACAAGTAACAATAACTTCGCATCAAATTCTGACAGGTAACTGTAACTTCGATAATAATTATGACAAGAAACTCTAACTTCGTTACTAATTATGACAAGTAACTGTAATTTTGATAAAAAATTATGGTAGGTAAATGTATCTTCAATACTAATTATGACAGGTTACAGTAACTTCGATACTAATTATGACAGGTAACTGTAACTTCGTTACTAATTATGACAAGTACTTTGATTTCGATACTAATTATGGCAGGTAACTGTAACTTCGTTACTATTTATGACAAGTCCCTGTAATTTCGATACAAATTATGACAGGTAACGGTAACTTCGATACTAATTATGACAAGTAACTGTAACTTCGATACTAATTATGACAGGTAACTGTAACATCGTTAATCATTATGACAAGTAACTGTAATTTCGATACAAATTTTGGCAGGTAACTGTAACTTCGATACTAATTTTGACAGGAAACAGTAACTTCGATTCTAATTATGAAAAGAACTGTAACTTCGATAATAATTATGACAGGTAACTGTAACTTCGTTACTAATTATGACAAGTAATAGCAATTTCGATACAAATTATGGCAGGTAACTGTAACTTCGATACTAATTATGACAGGTAACAGTAACTTCGATACTTCTTATGACAAGTAACAGTAACTTCGATACTTATTATGACAGGTAAATGTAACTTCGTTACTAATTATGACAAGTAACTTTAATTTCGATACAAATTATGGCAGATAACTGTAACTTCCATACTAATTATGACAGGTAACAGTAAATTCGATACCAATTATGACAGGACACTGTGACTTCGTTACTAATTATGACAAGTAACTGTAATTTCGATACAAATTATGGCAGGTAACTGTAACTTCCATACTAATTATGACAGGTAACAGTAAATTCGATAGCAATTATGACAGGAAACTGTGACTTCGTTACTAATTATGACAAGGAACTGTAATTTCGATACAAATTATGGCAGGTAACAGCAACTTCGATACTAATTATGACAAGTAACTATAACTTCGATACAAATTATGACAGGTAACTGTAACTTCGATACTAATTATGACCAGAAACTCTAACTTCGTTACTAATTATGACAAGTAACTGTAATTTTGATAAAAAATTATTGTAGGTAACTGTAACGTCAATAATAATTATGTCATAATAGTAACATCGATACTAAATATGACAAGTAAATGTAACGTCGTTACTAATTATGACAAGTAACTCTAATTTTGATAAAGAATTATGGCAGGTAACTGTAACTTCGATACTAATTATGACAGGTAACAGTAACTTCGATCCTAATTATGACAGGTTACAGTAACTTCGTTACTAATTATGTCAAGTTACTGTAACTTCGATACAAATTATGACAAGTAACTGTAATTTCGATACAATTTATGACAGGTTACCGTAACTTCGTTACTAATTATGACAAGTAACTGTAATTTCGATACAAATTATGGCAGGTAACTGTAACTTCGATAGTAATTATATCAGGTATCAGTAACTTCGATACTAATTATGACAGATAACTGTAACTTCGTTACTAATTATGTCAAGTAACTGTAACTTAGATACTAATTATGACAATTAACTGTAATTTCGATACAAATTATGACAGGTAACAGTAACTTCGAATCTTATTATGACAAGAAACTCTAACTTCGTTACTAATTATGACAAGTAACAGTAATTTTGATAAAAAATTATGGTAGGTAACTGTAACTTCAATACTAATTATGACAGGTAACAGTTACTTAGATACTAATTATGACAGGTAACTGTAACTTAGATACTAATTATGACAAGTAACTTTAATTTCGATACTAATTATGGTAGGTAACTGTAACTTCGTTACTAATTATGACAAGTTCCTGTAATTTCGATACAAATTATGGCAGGTAACTGTAACTTCGATACTAATTATGTCAGGTAACAGTAACTTCGATACTAATTATGACAGGAAACTGTAACTTCGTTACTAATTATGACAAGTAACTGTAATTTCTATACAAATTATGACAGGTTACTGTAACTTCGTTACTAATTATGACAAGTAACTGTAATTTCGATACAAATTATGGCAGGTAACAATACCTTCGATACTAATTATGACAGGTAACTGTAACTTCGATACTAATTATGACAAGTCCCTGTAATTTCGATACAAATTATGGCAGGTAACTGTAACTTCGATACTAATTATGTCAGGTAACAGTAACTTCGATATTAATTATGACAGGAGACTGTAACTTCGTTACTAATTATGACAAGTAACTGTAATTTCTATACAAATTATGACAGGTTACTGTAACTTCGTTACTAATTATGACAAGTAACTGTAATTTCGATACAAATTATGGCAGGTAACAATACCTTCGATACTAATTATGACAGGTAACAGTAACTTCGATACTAATTATGACAAGTAACTCTAAAGTTGATAAAAAATTATGGCAGGTAACTGTAACTTCGTTACTAATTATGACAAGTAACAATAATTTCGATACAAATTATGGCAGGTAACTGTAACTTCGATACTAATTATGACAGGTAACAGTAACTTCGATACTAATTATGACAAGTAACAGTTACTTCGATACTAATTATGACAGGTAACTGTAACTTCGTTACTAATTATGACAAGTAACTTTAATTTCGATACAAATTATGGCAGGTAACTGTAACTTCCATACTAATTATGACAGGTAACAGTAACTTCGATATTAATTATGACAAGTAACAGTAACTTCGATACTAATTATGACAAGTAACTGTATCTTCGATACTAATTATGACAGGTAACTGTAACTTCGTTACTAATTATGACAAGTAACAGTAATTTCGATTCAAATTTTGGCAGGTAACTGTAACTTCGATACTTATTATGACAGGTAACAGTAACTTCGATACTAATTACGACAAGTAACTGTAACTTCGATACTAATTTTGACAGGTAAATGTAACTTCGTTACTAATTATGACAAGTAACTGTAATTTCGATACAAATTATGGGAGGTAACTCTAACTTCGATACTAATTATGACAGGTAACAGTAACTTCGAAACTAATTATGACAAGTAACTATAACTTCGAAACAAATTATGACAGGTAACTGTAACTTCGATACTAATTATGACAAGAAATTCTAACTTCGTTACTAATTACGACAAGGAACTGTAATTTTGATAAAAAATTATTGTAGGTAATTGTAACTTCAATAATAATTATGACAGGTAACAGTAACTTCGATACTAATTATGACAGGTAACAGTAACTTCGTTACTAATGATGACAAGTAACAGCAATTTCGATACAAATTATGGCAGGTAACTGTAACTTCGATAATAATTATGACAGGTAACAGTAACTTCGATACTAATTATGACAAGTAACAGTAACTTCGATACTAATTATGACAGGTAACTGTAACGTCGTTACTAATTATGACAAGTAACTTAATTTCGATACAAATTATGGCAGGTAACTGTAACTTCCATACTAATGATGACAGGTAACAGTAACTTCGATACCAATTATGACAGGAAACTGTGACTTCGTTACTAATTATGACAAGTAACTGTAATTTCGATACAAATTAAGGCAGGTAACTGTAACTTCGATACTAATTAAGACAAGTAACAGTAACTTCGATACTTATTATGGCAGGTAACAGTAACTTCGATACTAATCATGACAAGTAACTGTAACTTCGATACTGATTATGACAGGTAACTGTAACTTCGTTACTAATTATGACAACTAACTGTAATTTCGTTACAAATTATGGCAGGTAATTGTAATGTCGATACTAATTATGACAGGTAACAGTAACTTCGATACTAATTATGACAAATAGCTGTAACTTCGATACTAATTATGACAAGTAACTGTAACTTCGATACTAATTATGACAGGTAACAGTAACTTCGATATTAATTATGACAAGTAACAGTAACTTCGATACTAATTATGACAAGTAACTGTAATTTCGATACAAATTTTGGCAGGTAACTGTAACTTCGATACTAATTATGACAGGTAACAGTTACTTCGATACTAATTATGACAAGTAACTGTAACATCGATACTAATTATGACAGGTTACTGTAACTTCGTTACTAATTATGACAAGTAACTGTAATTTCGATACAAATTATGGCAGGTAACTGTAACTTCGATACTAATTATGACAGGTAACAGTAACTTCGATACTAATTATGGCAGGTAACTGTAACTTCGATACTTATTATGACAGGTAACAGTAACTTCGTTACTAATCATGACAAGTAACTGTAACTTCGATACTAATTATGACAGGTAACTGTAACTTCGTTACTAATTATGACAAGTAACTGTAATTTCGTTACAAATTATGGCAGGTAATTGTAATGTCGATACTAATTATGACAGGTAACAGTAACTACGATACTAATTATGACAAGTAACAGTAACTTCGATACTAATTATGACAAGTAACTGTATCTTCGATACTAATTATGACAGGTAACAGTAACTTCGATATTAATTATGACAAGTAACAGTAACTTCGATACTAATTATGACAAGTAACTGTAATTTCGATACAAATTTTGGCAGGTAACTGTAACTTCGATACTAATTATGACAGGTAACAGTTACTTCGATACTAATTATGACAAGTAACTGTAACATCGATACTGATTATGACAGGTAACTGTAACTTCGTTACTAATTATGACAACTAACTGTAATTTCGTTACAAATTATGGCAGGTAATTGTAATGTCGATACTTATTATGACAGGTAACACTACTTCGATACTAATTATGAAGAATAGCTGTAACTTCGATACTATTTAGGACAAGTAACTGTAACTTCGATACTAATTATGACAGGTAACAGTAACTTCGATATTAATTATGACAAGTAACAGTAACTTCGATACTAATTATGACAAGTAACTGTAATTTCGATACAAATTTTGGCAGGTAACTGTAACTTCGATACTAATTATGACAGGTAACAGTTACTTCGATACTAATTATGACAAGTAACTGTAACATCGATACTAATTATGACAGGTAACTGTAACTCCGTTACTAATTATGACAAGTAACTGTAATTTCAATACAAATTATGGCAGGTAACTGTAACTTCGATACTAATTATGACAGGTAACAGTAACTTCGATACTAATTATGGCAGGTAACTGTAACTTCGATACTTATTATGACAGGTAACAGTAACTTCGTTACTAATCATGACAAGTAACTGTAACTTCGATACTAATTATGACAGGTAACTGTAACTTCGTTACTAATTATGACAAGTAACTGTAATTTCGTTACAAATTATGGCAGGTAATTGTAATGTCGATACTAATTATGACAGGTAACAGTAACTTCGATACTAATTATGACAAGTAACAGTACCTTCGATACTAATTATGACAGGTAACTGTAACTTCGTTACTAATTATGACAAGTAACAGTAATTTCGATTCAAATTTTGGCAGGTAACTGTAACTTCGATACTTATTATGACACGTAACAGTAACTTCGATACTAATTACGACAAGTAACTGTAACTTCGATACTAATTTTGACAGGTAACTGTAACTTCGTTACTAATTATGACAAGTAACTGTAATTTCGATACAAATTATGGGAGGTAACTGTAACTTCGATACTAATTATGACAGGTAACAGTAACTTCGATACTAATTATGACAAGTAACTATAACTTCGATAAAAATTATGACAGGTAACTGTAACTTCGATACTAATTATGACAAGAGACTCTAACTTCGTTACTAATTATGACAAGTAACTGTAATTTTGATAAAAAATTATTGTAGGTAACTGTAACTTCAATACTAATTATGACAGGTAACTGTTTCTTCGATACTTATTATGGCAGGTAAGTGTATCTTCATTACTAATTATGACAAGTAACTGTAATTTCGATACAAATTATGGCAGGTAACAGTACCTTCGATACTAATTATGACAGGTAACTGTAACTTCGATACTTATTATGGCAGGTAACTGTTACTTCGATACTTATTATGACAGGTAACAGTAACTTCGATACTAATCATGACAAGTAACTGTAACTTCGATACTGATTATGACAGGTAACTGTAACTTCGTTACTAATTATGACAACTAACTGTAATTTCGTTACAAATTATGGCAGGTAATTGTAATGTCGATACTTATTATGACAGGTAACACTACTTCGATACTAATTATGAAGAATAGCTGTAACTTCGATACTATTTAGGACAAGTAACTGTAACTTCGATACTAATTATGACAGGTAACAGTAACTTCGATATTAATTATGACAAGTAACAGTAACTTCGATACTAATTATGACAAGTAACTGTAATTTCGATACAAATTTTGGCAGGTAACTGTAACTTCGATACTAATTATGACAGGTAACAGTTACTTCGATACTAATTATGACAAGTAACTGTAACATCGATACTAATTATGACAGGTAACTGTAACTTCGTTACTAATTATGACAAGTAACTGTAATTTCAATACAAATTATGGCAGGTAACTGTAACTTCGATACTAATTATGACAGGTAACAGTAACTTCGATACTAATTATGGCAGGTAACTGTAACTTCGATACTTATTATGACAGGTAACAGTAACTTCGTTACTAATCATGACAAGTAACTGTAACTTCGATACTAATTATGACAGGTAACTGTAACTTCGTTACTAATTATAACAAGTAACTGTAATTTCGTTACAAATTATGGCAGGTAATTGTAATGTCGATACTAATTATGACAGGTAACAGTAACTTCGATACTAATTATGACAAGTAACAGTACCTTCGATAATAATTATGACAGGTAACTGTAACTTCGTTACTAATTATGACAAGTAACAGTAATTTCGATTCAAATTTTGGCAGGTAACTGTAACTTCGATACTTATTATGACACGTAACAGTAACTTCGATACTAATTACGACAAGTAACTGTAACTTCGATACTAATTTTGACAGGTAACTGTAACTTCGTTACTAATTATGACAAGTAACTGTAATTTCGATACAAATTATGGGAGGTAACTGTAACTTCGATACTAATTATGACAGGTAACAGTAACTTCGATACTAATTATGACAAGTAACTATAACTTCGATACAAATTATGACAGGTAACTGTAACTTCGATACTAATTATGACAAGAGACTCTAACTTCGTTACTAATTATGACAAGTAACTGTAATTTTGATAAAAAATTATTGTAGGTAACTGTAACTTCAATACTAATTATGACAGGTAACTGTTACTTCGATACTTATTATGGCAGGTAACTGTATCTTCATTACTAATTATGACAAGAAACTGTAACTTCGATACTAATTATGACAGGTATATGAAACTTCGATACTAATTATGACAAGTTACTGTAACTTCGATACTAATTATTACAAGTAACTGTAACTTCGATACTAATTATGGCAGGTAACTGTAACTTCGATACTAATCATGACAGGTAACAGTTACTTCGATACTAATTATGACAAGTAACTGTAACATCGATACTAATTATGACAGGTTACTGTAACTTCGTTACTAATTATGACAAGTAACTGTAATTTCGATACAAATTATGGCAGGTAACTGTAACTTCGATACTAATTATGACAGGTAACAGTAACTTCGATACTAATTATGGCAGGTAACTGTAACTTCGATACTTATTATGACAGGTAACAGTAACTTCGTTACTAATTATGACAAGTAACTTTAATTTCGATACAAAGTATGGCAGGTAACTGTAACTTCCATACTAATTATGACAGGTAAGAGTAACTTCGATACCAATTATGACAGGAAACTGTGACTTCGTTACTAATTATGACAAGTAACTGTAATTTCGATACAAATTATGACAGGTAACTGTAACTTCGTTACTAGTTATGTCAAGTAACAGTACAGTCGATACTAATTATGACAGGTAACTGTAACTTCGATACTAATTATGACAAGTAACAGTAACTTCGATACTAATTATGACAAGTAACTGTAATTTCGATACAAATTTTGCCAGGTAACTGTAACTTCGATACTAAATATGACAGGTAACAGTAACTTCGATACTAATTATGACAAGAAACTCTAACTTCGTTACTAATTATGACAAGTAACAGTAATTTTGATAAAAAATTATGGTAGGTAACTGTAACTTCAATACTAATTATGACAGGTAACAGTAACTTCGATACTAATAATGACAGGTAACTGTAACTTCGATACTAATTATGACAAGTAACTTAAATTTCGATACTAATTATGGTAGGTAACTGTAACTTCGTTACTAATTATAACAAGTAACTGTAACTTCGATACTAATTATGACAGGTAACTGTAACTTCGATACTAATTATGACAGGTAACAGTAACTTCGTTACTAATCATGACAAGTAACTGTAACTTCGATACTAATTATGACAGGTAACTGTAACTTCGTTACTAATTATGACAAGTAACTGTAATTTCGTTACAAATTATGGCAGGTAATTGTAATGTCGATACTAATTATGACAGGTAACAGTAACTTCGATACTAATTATGACAAGTAAGAGTAACTTCGAAACTAATTATGACAAGTAACTGTAACTTCGATACTAATTATGACAGGTAACTGTAACTTCGTTACTAATTATGACAAGTAACTGTAATTTCGTTTCAAATTTTGGCAGGTAACTGTAACTTCGATACTTATTATGACAGGTAACAGTAACTTCGATACTAATTACGACAAGTAACTGTAACTTCGATACTAATTTTGTCAGGTAACTGTAACTTCGTTACTAATTATGACAAGTAACTGTAATTTCGATACAAATTATGGGAGGTAACTGTAACTTCGATACTAATTATGACAGGTAACAGTAACTTCGATACTAATTATGACAAGTAACTATAACTTCGATAAAAATTATGACAGGTAACTGTAACTTCGATACTAATTATGACAAGAAACTCTAACTTCGTTACTAATTATGACAAGTAACTGTAATTTTGATAAAAAATTATTGTAGGTAACTGTAACTTCAATACTAATTATGACAGGTAACAGTTACTTCGATACTAATTATGACAGGTAACTGTAAATTCGTTACTTATTATGACAAGTAACTTTAATTTCGATACAAATTATGACAGGATACTGTAACTTCGTTACTAATTATGACAAGTAACTGTAATTTCGATACAAATTATGGCATGTAACAGTACCTTCGATACTAATTATGACAGGTAACTGTAACTTCGATACTAATTATGACAAGGAACTGTAATTTCGATACAAATTATGGCAGGTAACTGTAACTTTGATACTAATTATGACAGGTAACAGTAACTTCGATACTAATTATGACAAGTAACTCTAATTTTGATAAAAAATTATGGCAGGTAACAGTAACTTCGATACTAATTAATACAGGTAACAGTAACTTCGATACTAATTATGACAGGTTACTGTAACATCGTTACTAATTATGACAAGTAACTGTAATTTCGATACAAATTAAGGCAGGTAACTGTAACTTCGATACTAATTAAGACAAGTAACAGTAACTTCGATACTTATTATGGCAGGTAACAGTAACTTCGATACTAATCATGACAAGTAACTGTAACTTCGATACTGATTATGACAGGTAACTGTAACTTCGTTACTAATTATGACAACTAACTGTAATTTCGTTACAAATTATGGCAGGTAATTGTAATGTCGATACTAATTATGACAGGTAACAGTAACTTCGATACTAATTATGACAAATAGCTGTAACTTCGATACTAATTATGACAAGTAACTGTAACTTCGATACTAATTATGACAGGTAACAGTAACTTCGATATTAATTATGACAAGTAACAGTAACTTCGATACTAATTATGACAAGTAACTGTAATTTCGATACAAATTTTGGCAGGTAACTGTAACTTCGATATAATTATGACAGGTAACAGTTACTTCGACTAATTATGACAAGTAACTGTAACATCGATACTAATTATGACAGGTTACTGTAACTTCGTTACTAATTATGACAAGTAACTGTAATTTCGATACAAATTATGGCAGGTAACTGTAACTTCGATACTAATTATGACAGGTAACAGTAACTTCGATACTAATTATGGCAGGTAACTGTAACTTCGATACTTATTATGACAGGTAACAGTAACTTCGTTACTAATCATGACAAGTAACTGTAACTTCGATACTAATTATGACAGGTAACTGTAACTTCGTTACTAATTATGACAAGTAACTGTAATTTCGTTACAAATTATGGCAGGTAATTGTAATGTCGATACTAATTATGACAGGTAACAGTAACTACGATACTAATTATGACAAGTAACAGTAACTTCGATACTAATTATGACAAGTAACTGTATCTTCGATACTAATTATGACAGGTAACTGTAACTTCGTTACTAATTATGACAAGTAACAGTAATTTCGATTCAAATTTTGGCAGGTAACTGTAACTTCGATACTTATTATGACACGTAACAGTAACTTCGATACTAATTACGACAAGTAACTGTAACTTCGATACTAATTTTGACAGGTAACTGTAACTTCGTTACTAATTATGACAAGTAACTGTAATTTCGGTACAAATTATGGGAGGTAACTGTAACTTCGATACTAATTATGACAGGTAAGAGTAACTTCGATACTAATTATGACAAGTAACTATAACTTCGATACAAATTATGACAGGTAACTGTAACTTCGATACTAATTATGACAAGAAACTCTAACTTCGTTACTAATTATGACAAGTAACTGTAATTTTGATTAAAAATTCTTGTAGGTAACTGTAACTTCAATACTAATTATGACAGGTAACTGTAACTTCGATTCTTATTATGGCAGGTAACTGTATCTTCATTACTAATTATGACAAGAAACTGTAACTTCGATACTAATTATGACAAGTTACTGTAACTTCGATACTAATTATTACAAGTAACTGTAACTTCGATACTAATTATGACAGGTAACAGTAACTTCGATATTAATTATGACAAGTAACAGTAACTTCGATACTAATTATGACAAATAACTGTAATTTCGATACAAATTTTGCCAGGTAACTGTAACTTCGATACTAAATATGACAGGTAACAGTAACTTCGATACTAATTATGACAAGTAACTGTAACTTCGATACTAATTATGACAGGTAACTGTAACTTCGTTACTAATTATGACAAGTAACAGCAATTTCGATACAAATTATGGCAGGTAACTGTAACTTCGATACTAATTATGACAGGTAACAGTAACTTCGATACTAATTATGACAAGTAACAGTTACTTCGATACTAATTATGACAGGTAACTGTAACTTCGTTACTAATTATGACAAGTAACTTTAATTTCGATACAAATTATGGCAGGTAACTGTAACTTCCAAACTAATTATGACAGGTAAGAGTAACTTCGATACCAATTATGACAGGAAACTGTGACTTCGTTACTAATTATGACAAGTAACTGTAATTTCGATACAAATTATGACAGGTAACTGTAACTTCGTTACTAGTTATGTCAAGTAACAGTACAGTCGATACTAATTATGACAGGTAACTGTAACTTCGATACTAATTATGACAGGTAACAGTAACTTCGTTACTAATCATGACAAGTAACTGTAACTTCGATACTAATTATGACAGGTAACTGTAACTTCGTTACTAATTATGACAAGTAACTGCAATTTCGTTACAAATTATGGCAGGTAATTGTAATGTCGATACTAATTATGACAGGTAACAGTAACTTCGATACTAATTATGACAAGTAACAGTAACTTCGAATCTAATTATGACAAGTAACTGTAACTTCGCTACTAATTATGACAGGTAACTCTAACTTCGTTACTAATTATGACAAGTAACTGTAATTTCGTTTCAAATTTTGGCAGGTAACTGTAACTTCGATACTTATTATGACAGGTAACAGTAACTTCGATACTAATTACGACAAGTAACTGTAACCTCGATACTAATTTTGACAGGTAACTGTAACTTCGTTACTAATTATGACAAGTAACTGTAATTTCGATACAAATTATGGGAGGTAACTGTAACTTCGATACTAATTAAGACAGGTAACAGTAACTTCGATACTAATTATGACAAGTAACTATAACTTCGATAAAAATTATGACAGGTAACTGTAACTTCGATACTAATTATGACAAGAAACTCTAACTTCGTTACTAATTATGACAAGTAACTGTAATTTTGATAAAAAATTATTGTAGGTAACTGTAACTTCAATACTAATTATGACAGGTAACAGTAACTTCGATACTAATTATGACAGGTAACTGTAAATTCGTTACTTATTATGACAAGTAACTTTAATTTCGATACTAATTATGGCAGGTTACTATAACTTCGTTACTAATTATGACAAGTCCCTGTAATTTCGATACAAATTATGGCAGGTAACTGTAACTTCGATACTAATTATGACAGGTAACAGTAACTTCGATACTAATTATGACAGGAAACTGTAAGTTCGTTACGAATTATGACAAGTAACTGTAATTTCGATACAAATTATGACAGGTAACTGTAACTTCGTAACTAATTATGACAAGTAACTGTAATTTCGATACAAATTATGGCAGGTAATAGTACCTTCGATACTAATTATGACAGGTAACTGTAACTTCGATGCTAATTATGACAAGGAACTGTAATTTCGATACAAATTATGGCAGGTAACTGTAACTTCGATACTAATTATGACAGGTAACAGTAACTTCGATATTAATTATGACAAGTAACAATAACTTCGCATCAAATTCTGACAGGTAACTGTAACTTCGATAATAATTATGACAAGAAACTCTAACTTCGTTACTAATTATGACAAGTAACTGTAATTTTGATAAAAAATTATGGTAGGTAAATGTATCTTCAATACTAATTATGACAGGTTACAGTAACTTCGATACTAATTATGACAGGTAACTGTAACTTCGTTACTAATTATGACAAGTAACTTTGATTTCGATACTAATTATGGCAGGTAACTGTAACTTCGTTACTATTTATGACAAGTCCCTGTAATTTCGATACAAATTATGACAGGTAACGGTAACTTCGATACTAATTATGACAAGTAACTGTAACTTCGATACTAATTATGACAGGTAACTGTAACATCGTTAATCATTATGACAAGTAACTGTAATTTCGATACAAATTTTGGCAGGTAACTGTAACTTCGATACTAATTTTGACAGGAAACAGTAACTTCGATTCTAATTATGAAAAGAACTGTAACTTCGATAATAATTATGACAGGTAACTGTAACTTCGTTACTAATTATGACAAGTAATAGCAATTTCGATACAAATTATGGCAGGTAACTGTAACTTCGATACTAATTATGACAGGTAACAGTAACTTCGATACTTCTTATGACAAGTAACAGTAACTTCGATACTTATTATGACAGGTAAATGTAACTTCGTTACTAATTATGACAAGTAACTTTAATTTCGATACAAATTATGGCAGATAACTGTAACTTCCATACTAATTATGACAGGTAACAGTAAATTCGATACCAATTATGACAGGACACTGTGACTTCGTTACTAATTATGACAAGTAACTGTAATTTCGATACAAATTATGGCAGGTAACTGTAACTTCCATACTAATTATGACAGGTAACAGTAAATTCGATAGCAATTATGACAGGAAACTGTGACTTCGTTACTAATTATGACAAGGAACTGTAATTTCGATACAAATTATGGCAGGTAACAGCAACTTCGATACTAATTATGACAAGTAACTATAACTTCGATACAAATTATGACAGGTAACTGTAACTTCGATACTAATTATGACCAGAAACTCTAACTTCGTTACTAATTATGACAAGTAACTGTAATTTTGATAAAAAATTATTGTAGGTAACTGTAACGTCAATAATAATTATGTCATAATAGTAACATCGATACTAAATATGACAAGTAACTGTAACGTCGTTACTAATTATGACAATTAACTCTAATTTTGATAAAGAATTATGGCAGGTAACTGTAACTTCGATACTAATTATGACAGGTAACAGTAACTTCGATCCTAATTATGACAGGTTACAGTAACTTCGTTACTAATTATGTCAAGTTACTGTAACTTCGATACAAATTATGACAAGTAACTGTAATTTCGATACAATTTATGACAGGTTACCGTAACTTCGTTACTAATTATGACAAGTAACTGTAATTTCGATACAAATTATGGCAGGTAACTGTAACTTCGATAGTAATTATATCAGGTATCAGTAACTTCGATACTAATTATGACAGATAACTGTAACTTCGTTACTAATTATGTCAAGTAACTGTAACTTCGATACTAATTATGACAATTAACTGTAATTTCGATACAAATTATGACAGGTAACAGTAACTTCGAATCTTATTATGACAAGAAACTCTAACTTCGTTACTAATTATGACAAGTAACAGTAATTTTGATAAAAATTATGGTAGGTAACTGTAACTTCAATACTAATTATGACAGGTAACAGTTACTTAGATACTAATTATGACAGGTAACTGTAACTTAGATACTAATTATGACAAGTAACTTTAATTTCGATACTAATTATGGTAGGTAACTGTAACTTCGTTACTAATTATGACAAGTTCCTGTAATTTCGATACAAATTATGGCAGGTAACTGTAACATCGATACTAATTATGTCAGGTAACAGTAACTTCGATACTAATTATGACAGGAAACTGTAACTTCGTTACTAATTATGACAAGTAACTGTAATTTGTATACAAATTATGACAGGTTACTGTAACTTCGTTACTAATTATGACAAGTAACTGTAATTTCGATACAAATTATGGCAGGTAACAATACCTTCGATACTAATTATGACAGGTAACTGTAACTTCGATACTAATTATGACAAGTCCCTGTAATTTCGATACAAATTATGGCAGGTAACTGTAACTTCGATACTAATTATGTCAGGTAACAGTAACTTCGATACTAATTATGACAGGAAACTGTAAGTTCGTTACGAATTATGACAAGTAACTGTAATTTCGATACAAATTATGACAGGTAACTGTAACTTCGTAACTAATTATGACAAGTAACTGTAATTTCGATACAAATTATGGCAGGTAATAGTACCTTCGATACTAATTATGACAGGTAACTGTAACTTCGATGCTAATTATGACAAGGAACTGTAATTTCGATACAAATTATGGCAGGTAACTGTAACTTCGATACTAATTATGACAGGTAACAGTAACTTCGATATTAATTATGACAAGTAACAATAACTTCGCATCAAATTCTGACAGGTAACTGTAACTTCGATAATAATTATGACAAGAAACTCTAACTTCGTTACTAATTATGACAAGTAACTGTAATTTTGATAAAAAATTATGGTAGGTAAATGTATCTTCAATACTAATTATGACAGGTTACAGTAACTTCGATACTAATTATGACAGGTAACTGTAACTTCGTTACTAATTATGACAAGTAACTTTGATTTCGATACTAATTATGGCAGGTAACTGTAACTTCGTTACTATTTATGACAAGTCCCTGTAATTTCGATACAAATTATGACAGGTAACGGTAACTTCGATACTAATTATGACAAGTAACTGTAACTTCGATACTAATTATGACAGGTAACTGTAACATCGTTAATCATTATGACAAGTAACTGTAATTTCGATACAAATTTTGGCAGGTAACTGTAACTTCGATACTAATTTTGACAGGAAACAGTAACTTCGATTCTAATTATGAAAAGAACTGTAACTTCGATAATAATTATGACAGGTAACTGTAACTTCGTTACTAATTATGACAAGTAATAGCAATTTCGATACAAATTATGGCAGGTAACTGTAACTTCGATACTAATTATGACAGGTAACAGTAACTTCGATACTTCTTATGACAAGTAACAGTAACTTCGATACTTATTATGACAGGTAAATGTAACTTCGTTACTAATTATGACAAGTAACTTTAATTTCGATACAAATTATGGCAGATAACTGTAACTTCCATACTAATTATGACAGGTAACAGTAAATTCGATACCAATTATGACAGGACACTGTGACTTCGTTACTAATTATGACAAGTAACTGTAATTTCGATACAAATTATGGCAGGTAACTGTAACTTCCATACTAATTATGACAGGTAACAGTAAATTCGATAGCAATTATGACAGGAAACTGTGACTTCGTTACTAATTATGACAAGGAACTGTAATTTCGATACAAATTATGGCAGGTAACAGCAACTTCGATACTAATTATGACAAGTAACTATAACTTCGATACAAATTATGACAGGTAACTGTAACTTCGATACTAATTATGACCAGAAACTCTAACTTCGTTACTAATTATGACAAGTAACTGTAATTTTGATAAAAAATTATTGTAGGTAACTGTAACGTCAATAATAATTATGTCATAATAGTAACATCGATACTAAATATGACAAGTAACTGTAACGTCGTTACTAATTATGACAATTAACTCTAATTTTGATAAAGAATTATGGCAGGTAACTGTAACTTCGATACTAATTATGACAGGTAACAGTAACTTCGATCCTAATTATGACAGGTTACAGTAACTTCGTTACTAATTATGTCAAGTTACTGTAACTTCGATACAAATTATGACAAGTAACTGTAATTTCGATACAATTTATGACAGGTTACCGTAACTTCGTTACTAATTATGACAAGTAACTGTAATTTCGATACAAATTATGGCAGGTAACTGTAACTTCGATAGTAATTATATCAGGTATCAGTAACTTCGATACTAATTATGACAGATAACTGTAACTTCGTTACTAATTATGTCAAGTAACTGTAACTTCGATACTAATTATGACAATTAACTGTAATTTCGATACAAATTATGACAGGTAACAGTAACTTCGAATCTTATTATGACAAGAAACTCTAACTTCGTTACTAATTATGACAAGTAACAGTAATTTTGATAAAAATTATGGTAGGTAACTGTAACTTCAATACTAATTATGACAGGTAACAGTTACTTAGATACTAATTATGACAGGTAACTGTAACTTAGATACTAATTATGACAAGTAACTTTAATTTCGATACTAATTATGGTAGGTAACTGTAACTTCGTTACTAATTATGACAAGTTCCTGTAATTTCGATACAAATTATGGCAGGTAACTGTAACTTCGATACTAATTATGTCAGGTAACAGTAACTTCGATACTAATTATGACAGGAAACTGTAACTTCGTTACTAATTATGACAAGTAACTGTAATTTCTATACAAATTATGACAGGTTACTGTAACTTCGTTACTAATTATGACAAGTAACTGTAATTTCGATACAAATTATGGCAGGTAACAATACCTTCGATACTAATTATGACAGGTAACTGTAACTTCGATACTAATTATGACAAGTCCCTGTAATTTCGATACAAATTATGGCAGGTAACTGTAACTTCGATACTAATTATGTCAGGTAACAGTAACTTCGATATTAATTATGACAGGAGACTGTAACTTCGTTACTAATTATGACAAGTAACTGTAATTTCTATACAAATTATGACAGGTTACTGTAACTTCGTTACTAATTATGACAAGTAACTGTAATTTCGATACAAATTATGGCAGGTAACAATACCTTCGATACTAATTATGACAGGTAACAGTAACTTCGATACTAATTATGACAAGTAACTCTAAAGTTGATAAAAAATTATGGCAGGTAACTGTAACTTCGTTACTAATTATGACAAGTAACAATAATTTCGATACAAATTATGGCAGGTAACTGTAACTTCGATACTAATTATGACAGGTAACAGTAACTTCGATACTAATTATGACAAGTAACAGTTACTTCGATACTAATTATGACAGGTAACTGTAACTTCGTTACTAATTATGACAAGTAACTTTAATTTCGATACAAATTATGGCAGGTAACTGTAACTTCCATACTAATTATGACAGGTAACAGTAACTTCGATACCAATTATGACAGGAAACTGTGACTTCGTTACTAATTATGACAAGTTACTGTAATTTCGATACAAATTATGACAGGTAACTGTAACTTCGTTACTAGTTATGTCAAGTAACAGTAAAGTCGATACTAATTATGACAGGTAACTGTAACTTCGATACTAATTATGACAAGAAACTCTAACTTCGTTACTAATTATGACAAGTAACTGTAATTTTGATAAAAAATTATTGTAGGTAACTGTAACTTCAATACTAATTATGACAGGTAACAGTAACTTCGATACTAATTATGACAGGTAACTGTAAATTCGTTACTTATTATGACAAGTAACTTTAATTTCGATACTAATTATGGTAGGTAACTGTTACTTCGTTACTAATTATGACAAGTCCCTGTAATTTCGATACAAATTATGGCAGGTAACTGTAACTTCGATACTAATTATGTCAGGTAACAGTAACTTCGATACTAATTATGACAGGAAACTGTAACTTCGCTATTAATTATGACAAGTAACTGTAATTTCTATACAAATTATGACAGGTTACTGTAACTTCGTTACTAATTATGACAAGTAACTGTAAATTCGATACAAATTATGGCAGGTAACAATACCTTCGATACCAATTATGACAGGTAACTGTAACTTCGATACTAATTATGACAAGTCCCTGTAATTTCGATACAAATTATGGCAGGTAACTGTAACTTCGATACTAATTATGTCAGGTAACAGTAACTTCGATACTAATTATGACAAGTAACTATAACTTCGATACAAATTATGACAGGTAACTGTAACTTCGATACTAATTATGACAAGAAACTCTAACTTCGTTACTAATTATGACAAGTAACTGTAATTTCGATACAAATTATGACAGGTAACTGTAACTTCGTTACTAATTATGACAAGTAACAGTACCTTCGATACTAATTATGACAGGTAACTGTAACTTCGATACTAATTATGACAAGGAACTGTAATTTCGTTACAAATTATGGCAGGTAACAGCAACTTCGATACTAATTATGAAAAGCAACTATAACGTCGATACAAATTATGACAGGTAACTGTAACTTCGATACTAATTATGACCAGAAACACTAACTTCGTTACTAATTATGACAAGTAACTGTAATTTTGATAAAAAATTATTGTAGGTAACTGTAACTTCAATACTAATTATGACATAATAGTAACATCGATACTAATTATGACAAGTAACTGTAACTTCGTTATTAATTATGACAAGTAACTCTAATTTTGATAAAAAATTATGGCAGGTAACTGTAACTTCGATACTAATTATGACAGGTAACAGTAACATCGATCCTAATTATGACAGGTTACAGTAACTTCGTTACTAATTATGTTAAGTAACTTTAAATTCGATACTAATTATGGTAGGTAACTGTAACTTCGTTACTAATTATGACAAGTCCCTGTAATTTCGATACAAATTATGGCAGGTAACTGTAACTTCGATACTAATTATGTTAGGTAACAGTAACATCGGTACAAATTATGACAGGAAACTGTAACTTCGTTACTAATTATGACAATTAACTGTAATTTTGATAAAAAATTATTGTAGGTAACTGTAACTTCAATACTAATTATGACAGGTAACTGTTTCTTCGATACTTATTATGGCAGGTAAGTGTATCTTCATTACTAATTATGACAAGTAACTGTAATTTCGATACAAATTATGGCAGGTAACAGTACCTTCGATACTAATTATGACAGGTAACTGTAACTTCGATACTTATTATGGCAGGTAACTGTTACTTCGATACTAATTATGACAGGTAACAGTAACTACGATACTAATTATGACAAGTAACAGTAACTTCGATACTAATTATGACAAGTAACTATAACTTCGATACAAATTATGACAGGTAACTGTAACTTCGATACTAATTATGACAAGAGACTCTAACTTCGTTACTAATTATGACAAGTAACTGTAATTTTGATAAAAAATTATTGTAGGTAACTGTAACTTCAATACTAATTTTGACAGGTAACTGTTTCTTCGATACTTATTATGGCAGGTAAGTGTATCTTCATTACTAATTATGACAAGTAACTGTAATTTCGATACAAATTATGGCAGGTAACAGTACCTTCGATACTAATTATGACAGGTAACTGTAACTTCGATACTTATTATGGCAGGTAACTGTTACTTCGATACTTATTATGACAGGTAACAGTAACTTCGATACTAATCATGACAAGTAACTGTAACTTCGATACTGATTATGACAGGTAACTGTAACTTCGTTACTAATTATGACAACTAACTGTAATTTCGTTACAAATTATGGCAGGTAATTGTAATGTCGATACTTATTATGACAGGTAACACTACTTCGATACTAATTATGAAGAATAGCTGTAACTTCGATACTATTTAGGACAAGTAACTGTAACTTCGTTACTAATTATGACAGGTAACAGTAACTTCGATATTAATTATGACAAGTAACAGTAACTTCGATACTAATTATGACAAGTAACTGTAATTTCGATACAAATTTTGGCAGGTAACTGTAACTTCGATACTAATTATGACAGGTAACAGTTACTTCGATACTAATTATGACAAGTAACTGTAACATCGATACTAATTATGACAGGTAACTGTAACTTCGTTACTAATTATGACAAGTAACTGTAATTTCAATACAAATTATGGCAGGTAACTGTAACTTCGATACTAATTATGACAGGTAACAGTAACTTCGATACTAATTATGGCAGGTAACTGTAACTTCGATACTTATTATGACAGGTAACAGTAACTTCGTTACTAATCATGACAAGTAACTGTAACTTCGATACTAATTATGACAGGTAACTGTAACTTCGTTACTAATTATGACAAGTAACTGTAATTTCGTTACAAATTATGGCAGGTAATTGTAATGTCGATACTAATTATGACAGGTAACAGTAACTTCGATACTAATTATGACAAGTAACAGTACCTTCGATAATAATTATGACAGGTAACTGTAACTTCGTTACTAATTATGACAAGTAACAGTAATTTCGATTCAAATTTTGGCAGGTAACTGTAACTTCGATACTTATTATGACACGTAACAGTAACTTCGATACTAATTACGACAAGTAACTGTAACTTCGATACTAATTTTGACAGGTAACTGTAACTTCGTTACTAATTATGACAAGTAACTGTAATTTCGATACAAATTATGGGAGGTAACTGTAACTTCGATACTAATTATGACAGGTAACAGTAACTTCGATACTAATTAAAACAAGTAACTATAACTTCGATACAAATTATGACAGGTAACTGTAACTTCGATACTAATTATGACAAGAGACTCTAACTTCGTTACTAATTATGACAAGTAACTGTAATTTTGATAAAAAATTATTGTAGGTAACTGTAACTTCAATACTAATTATGACAGGTAACTGTTACTTCGATACTTATTATGGCAGGTAACTGTATCTTCATTACTAATTATGACAAGAAACTGTAACTTCGATACTAATTATGACAGGTATATGAAACTTCGATACTAATTATGACAAGTTACTGTAACTTCGATACTAATTATTACAAGTAACTGTAACTTCGATACTAATTATGGCAGGTAACTGTAACTTCGATACTAATTATGACAGGTAACAGTAACTTCGATACTAATTATGACAGGTAACTGTAACTTCGATACTAATTATGACAGGTAACAGTAACTTCGTTACTAATCATGACAGGTAACAGTTACTTCGATACTAATTATGACAAGTAACTGTAACATCGATACTAATTATGACAGGTTACTGTAACTTCGTTACTAATTATGACAAGTAACTGTAATTTCGATACAAATTATGGCAGGTAACTGTAACTTCGATACTAATTATGACAGGTAACAGTAACTTCGATACTAATTATGGCAGGTAACTGTAACTTCGATACTTATTATGACAGGTAACAGTAACTTCGTTACTAATTATGACAAGTAACTTTAATTTCGATACAAATTATGGCAGGTAACTGTAACTTCCATACTAATTATGACAGGTAAGAGTAACTTCGATACCAATTATGACAGGAAACTGTGACTTCGTTACTAATTATGACAAGTAACTGTAATTTCGATACAAATTATGACAGGTAACTGTAACTTCGTTACTAGTTATGTCAAGTAACAGTACAGTCGATACTAATTATGACAGGTAACTGTAACTTCGATACTAATTATGACAAGTAACAGTAACTTCGATACTAATTATGACAAGTAACTGTAATTTCGATACAAATTTTGCCAGGTAACTGTAACTTCGATACTAAATATGACAGGTAACAGTAACTTCGATACTAATTATGACAAGAAACTCTAACTTCGTTACTAATTATGACAAGTAACAGTAATTTTGATAAAAAATTATGGTAGGTAACTGTAACTTCAATACTAATTATGACAGGTAACAGTAACTTCGATACTAATAATGACAGGTAACTGTAACTTCGATACTAATTATGACAAGTAACTTAAATTTCGATACTAATTATGGTAGGTAACTGTAACTTCGTTACTAATTATGACAAGTAACTGTAACTTCGATACTAATTATGACAGGTAACTGTAACTTCGATACTAATTATGACAGGTAACAGTAACTTCGTTACTAATCATGACAAGTAACTGTAACTTCGATACTAATTATGACAGGTAACTGTAACTTCGTTACTAATTATGACAAGTAACTGTAATTTCGTTACAAATTATGGCAGGTAATTGTAATGTCGATACTAATTATGACAGGTAACAGTAACTTCGATACTAATTATGACAAGTAAGAGTAACTTCGAAACTAATTATGACAAGTAACTGTAACTTCGATACTAATTATGACAGGTAACTGTAACTTCGTTACTAATTATGACAAGTAACTGTAATTTCGTTTCAAATTTTGGCAGGTAACTGTAACTTCGATACTTATTATGACAGGTAACAGTAACTTCGATACTAATTACGACAAGTAACTGTAACTTCGATACTAATTTTGACAGGTAACTGTAACTTCGTTACTAATTATGACAAGTAACTGTAATTTCGATACAAATTATGGGAGGTAACTGTAACTTCGATACTAATTATGACAGGTAACAGTAACTTCGATACTAATTATGACAAGTAACTATAACTGCGATAAAAATTATGACAGGTAACTGTAACTTCGATACTAATTATGACAAGAAACTCTAACTTCGTTACTAATTATGACAAGTAACTGTAATTTTGATAAAAAATTATTGTAGGTAACTGTAACTTCAATACTAATTATGACAGGTAACAGTTACTTCGATACTAATTATGACAGGTAACTGTAAATTCGTTACTTATTATGACAAGTAACTTTAATTTCGATACAAATTATGACAGGTTACTGTAACTTCGTTACTAATTATGACAAGTAACTGTAATTTCGATACAAATTATGGCAGGTAACAGTACCTTCGATACTAATTATGACAGGTAACTGTAACTTCGATACTAATTATGACAAGGAACTGTAATTTCGATACAAATTATGGCAGGTAACTGTAACTTTGATACTAATTATGACAGGTAACAGTAACTTCGATACTAATTATGACAAGTAACTCTAATTTTGATAAAAAATTATGGCAGGTAACAGTAACTTCGATACTAATTAATACAGGTAACAGTAACTTCGATACTAATTATGACAGGTTACTGTAACATCGTTACTAATTATGACAAGTAACTGTAATTTCGATACAAATTAAGGCAGGTAACTGTAACTTCGATACTAATTAAGACAAGTAACAGTAACTTCGATACTTATTATGGCAGGTAACAGTAACTTCGATACTAATCATGACAAGTAACTGTAACTTCGATACTGATTATGACAGGTAACTGTAACTTCGTTACTAATTATGACAACTAACTGTAATTTCGTTACAAATTATGGCAGGTAATTGTAATGTCGATACTAATTATGACAGGTAACAGTAACTTCGATACTAATTATGACAAATAGCTGTAACTTCGATACTAATTATGACAAGTAACTGTAACTTCGATACTAATTATGACAGGTAACAGTAACTTCGATATTAATTATGACAAGTAACAGTAACTTCGATACTAATTATGACAAGTAACTGTAATTTCGATACAAATTTTGGCAGGTAACTGTAACTTCGATACTAATTATGACAGGTAACAGTTACTTCGATACTAATTATGACAAGTAACTGTAACATCGATACTAATTATGACAGGTTACTGTAACTTCGTTACTAATTATGACAAGTAACTGTAATTTCGATACAAATTATGGCAGGTAACTGTAACTTCGATACTAATTATGACAGGTAACAGTAACTTCGATACTAATTATGGCAGGTAACTGTAACTTCGATACTTATTATGACAGGTAACAGTAACTTCGTTACTAATCATGACAAGTAACTGTAACTTCGATACTAATTATGACAGGTAACTGTAACTTCGTTACTAATTATGACAAGTAACTGTAATTTCGTTACAAATTATGGCAGGTAATTGTAATGTCGATACTAATTATGATAGGTAACAGTAACTACGATACTAATTATGACAAGTAACAGCAACTTCGATACTAATTATGACAAGTAACTGTATCTTCGATACTAATTATGACAGGTAACTGTAACTTCGTTACTAATTATGACAAGTAACAGTAATTTCGATTCAAATTTTGGCAGGTAACTGTAACTTCGATACTTATTATGACACGTAACAGTAACTTCGATACTAATTACGACAAGTAACTGTAACTTCGATACTAATTTTGACAGGTAACTGTAACTTCGTTACTAATTATGACAAGTAACTGTAATTTCGGTACAAATTATGGGAGGTAACTGTAACTTCGATACTAATTATGACAGGTAAGAGTAACTTCGATACTAATTATGACAAGTAACTATAACTTCGATACAAATTATGACAGGTAACTGTAACTTCGATACTAATTATGACAAGAAACTCTAACTTCGTTACTAATTATGACAAGTAACTGTAATTTTGATAAAAAATTCTTGTAGGTAACTGTAACTTCAATACTAATTATGACAGGTAACTGTAACTTCGATTCTTATTATGGCAGGTAACTGTATCTTCATTACTAATTATGACAAGAAACTGTAACTTCGATACTAATTATGACAGGTAAATGAAACTTCGATACTAATTATGACAAGTTACTGTAACTTCGATACTAATTATTACAAGTAACTGTAACTTCGATACTAATTATGACAGGTAACAGTTACTTCGATATTAATTATGACAAGTAACAGTAACTTCGATACTAATTATGACAAATAACTGTAATTTCGATACAAATTTTGCCAGGTAACTGTAACTTCGATACTAAATATGACAGGTAACAGTAACTTCGATACTAATTATGACAAGTAACTGTAACTTCGATACTAATTATGACAGGTAACTGTAACTTCGTTACTAATTATGACAAGTAACAGCAATTTCGATACAAATTATGGCAGGTAACTGTAACTTCGATACTAATTATGACAGGTAACAGTAACTTCGATACTAATTATGACAAGTAACAGTTACTTCGATACTAATTATGACAGGTAACTGTAACTTCGTTACTAATTATGACAAGTAACTTTAATTTCGATACAAATTATGGCAGGTAACTGTAACTTCCAAACTAATTATGACAGGTAAGAGTAACTTCGATACCAATTATGACAGGAAACTGTGACTTCGTTACTAATTATGACAAGTAACTGTAATTTCGATACAAATTATGACAGGTAACTGTAACTTCGTTACTAGTTATGTCAAGTAACAGTACAGTCGATACTAATTATGACAGGTAACTGTAACTTCGATACTAATTATGACAGGTAACAGTAACTTCGTTACTAATCATGACAAGTAACTGTAACTTCGATACTAATTATGACAGGTAACTGTAACTTCGTTACTAATTATGACAAGTAACTGCAATTTCGTTACAAATTATGGCAGGTAATTGTAATGTCGATACTAATTATGACAGGTAACAGTAACTTCGATACTAATTATGACAAGTAACAGTAACTTCGAATCTAATTATGACAAGTAACTGTAACTTCGATACTAATTATGACAGGTAACTCTAACTTCGTTACTAATTATGACAAGTAACTGTAATTTCGTTTCAAATTTTGGCAGGTAACTGTAACTTCGATACTTATTATGACAGGTAACAGTAACTTCGATACTAATTACGACAAGTAACTGTAACTTCGATACTAATTTTGACAGGTAACTGTAACTTCGTTACTAATTATGACAAGTAACTGTAATTTCGATACAAATTATGGGAGGTAACTGTAACTTCGATACTAATTAAGACAGGTAACAGTAACTTCGATACTAATTATGACAAGTAACTATAACTTCGATAAAAATTATGACAGGTAACTGTAACTTCGATACTAATTATGACAAGAAACTCTAACTTCGTTACTAATTATGACAAGTAACTGTAATTTTGATAAAAAATTATTGTAGGTAACTGTAACTTCAATACTAATTATGACAGGTAACAGTAACTTCGATACTAATTATGACAGGTAACTGTAAATTCGTTACTTATTATGACAAGTAACTTTAATTTCGATACTAATTATGGCAGGTTACTATAACTTCGTTACTAATTATGACAAGTCCCTGTAATTTCGATACAAATTATGGCAGGTAACTGTAACTTCGATACTAATTATGACAGGTAACAGTAACTTCGATACTAATTATGACAGGAAACTGTAAGTTCGTTACGAATTATGACAAGTAACTGTAATTTCGATACAAATTATGACAGGTAACTGTAACTTCGTAACTAATTATGACAAGTAACTGTAATTTCGATACAAATTATGGCAGGTAATAGTACCTTCGATACTAATTATGACAGGTAACTGTAACTTCGATGCTAATTATGACAAGGAACTGTAATTTCGATACAAATTATGGCAGGTAACTGTAACTTCGATACTAATTATGACAGGTAACAGTAACTTCGATATTAATTATGACAAGTAACAATAACTTCGCATCAAATTCTGACAGGTAACTGTAACTTCGATAATAATTATGACAAGAAACTCTAACTTCGTTACTAATTATGACAAGTAACTGTAATTTTGATAAAAAATTATGGTAGGTAAATGTATCTTCAATACTAATTATGACAGGTTACAGTAACTTCGATACTAATTATGACAGGTAACTGTAACTTCGTTACTAATTATGACAAGTAACTTTGATTTCGATACTAATTATGGCAGGTAACTGTAACTTCGTTACTATTTATGACAAGTCCCTGTAATTTCGATACAAATTATGACAGGTAACGGTAACTTCGATACTAATTATGACAAGTAACTGTAACTTCGATACTAATTATGACAGGTAACTGTAACATCGTTAATCATTATGACAAGTAACTGTAATTTCGATACAAATTTTGGCAGGTAACTGTAACTTCGATACTAATTTTGACAGGAAACAGTAACTTCGATTCTAATTATGAAAAGAACTGTAACTTCGATAATAATTATGACAGGTAACTGTAACTTCGTTACTAATTATGACAAGTAATAGCAATTTCGATACAAATTATGGCAGGTAACTGTAACTTCGATACTAATTATGACAGGTAACAGTAACTTCGATACTTCTTATGACAAGTAACAGTAACTTCGATACTTATTATGACAGGTAAATGTAACTTCGTTACTAATTATGACAAGTAACTTTAATTTCGATACAAATTATGGCAGATAACTGTAACTTCCATACTAATTATGACAGGTAACAGTAAATTCGATACCAATTATGACAGGACACTGTGACTTCGTTACTAATTATGACAAGTAACTGTAATTTCGATACAAATTATGGCAGGTAACTGTAACTTCCATACTAATTATGACAGGTAACAGTAAATTCGATAGCAATTATGACAGGAAACTGTGACTTCGTTACTAATTATGACAAGGAACTGTAATTTCGATACAAATTATGGCAGGTAACAGCAACTTCGATACTAATTATGACAAGTAACTATAACTTCGATACAAATTATGACAGGTAACTGTAACTTCGATACTAATTATGACCAGAAACTCTAACTTCGTTACTAATTATGACAAGTAACTGTAATTTTGATAAAAAATTATTGTAGGTAACTGTAACGTCAATAATAATTATGTCATAATAGTAACATCGATACTAAATATGACAAGTAACTGTAACGTCGTTACTAATTATGACAAGTAACTCTAATTTTGATAAAGAATTATGGCAGGTAACTGTAACTTCGATACTAATTATGACAGGTAACAGTAACTTCGATCCTAATTATGACAGGTTACAGTAACTTCGTTACTAATTATGTCAAGTTACTGTAACTTCGATACAAATTATGACAAGTAACTGTAATTTCGATACAATTTATGACAGGTTACCGTAACTTCGTTACTAATTATGACAAGTAACTGTAATTTCGATACAAATTATGGCAGGTAACTGTAACTTCGATAGTAATTATATCAGGTATCAGTAACTTCGATACTAATTATGACAGATAACTGTAACTTCGTTACTAATTATGTCAAGTAACTGTAACTTCGATACTAATTATGACAATTAACTGTAATTTCGATACAAATTATGACAGGTAACAGTAACTTCGAATCTTATTATGACAAGAAACTCTAACTTCGTTACTAATTATGACAAGTAACAGTAATTTTGATAAAAAATTATGGTAGGTAACTGTAACTTCAATACTAATTATGACAGGTAACAGTTACTTAGATACTAATTATGACAGGTAACTGTAACTTAGATACTAATTATGACAAGTAACTTTAATTTCGATACTAATTATGGTAGGTAACTGTAACTTCGTTACTAATTATGACAAGTTCCTGTAATTTCGATACAAATTATGGCAGGTAACTGTAACTTCGATACTAATTATGTCAGGTAACAGTAACTTCGATACTAATTATGACAGGAAACTGTAACTTCGTTACTAATTATGACAAGTAACTGTAATTTCTATACAAATTATGACAGGTTACTGTAACTTCGTTACTAATTATGACAAGTAACTGTAATTTCGATACAAATTATGGCAGGTAACAATACCTTCGATACTAATTATGACAGGTAACTGTAACTTCGATACTAATTATGACAAGTCCCTGTAATTTCGATACAAATTATGGCAGGTAACTGTAACTTCGATACTAATTATGTCAGGTAACAGTAACTTCGATATTAATTATGACAGGAGACTGTAACTTCGTTACTAATTATGACAAGTAACTGTAATTTCTATACAAATTATGACAGGTTACTGTAACTTCGTTACTAATTATGACAAGTAACTGTAATTTCGATACAAATTATGGCAGGTAACAATACCTTCGATACTAATTATGACAGGTAACAGTAACTTCGATACTAATTATGACAAGTAACTCTAAAGTTGATAAAAAATTATGGCAGGTAACTGTAACTTCGTTACTAATTATGACAAGTAACAATAATTTCGATACAAATTATGGCAGGTAACTGTAACTTCGATACTAATTATGACAGGTAACAGTAACTTCGATACTAATTATGACAAGTAACAGTTACTTCGATACTAATTATGACAGGTAACTGTAACTTCGTTACTAATTATGACAAGTAACTTTAATTTCGATACAAATTATGGCAGGTAACTGTAACTTCCATACTAATTATGACAGGTAACAGTAACTTCGATATTAATTATGACAAGTAACAGTAACTTCGATACTAATTATGACAAGTAACTGTATCTTCGATACTAATTATGACAGGTAACTGTAACTTCGTTACTAATTATGACAAGTAACAGTAATTTCGATTCAAATTTTGGCAGGTAACTGTAACTTCGATACTTATTATGACAGGTAACAGTAACTTCGATACTAATTACGACAAGTAACTGTAACTTCGATACTAATTTTGACAGGTAAATGTAACTTCGTTACTAATTATGACAAGTAACTGTAATTTCGATACAAATTATGGGAGGTAACTCTAACTTCGATACTAATTATGACAGGTAACAGTAACTTCGAAACTAATTATGACAAGTAACTATAACTTCGAAACAAATTATGACAGGTAACTGTAACTTCGATACTAATTATGACAAGAAATTCTAACTTCGTTACTAATTACGACAAGGAACTGTAATTTTGATAAAAAATTATTGTAGGTAATTGTAACTTCAATAATAATTATGACAGGTAACAGTAACTTCGATACTAATTATGACAGGTAACAGTAACTTCGTTACTAATGATGACAAGTAACAGCAATTTCGATACAAATTATGGCAGGTAACTGTAACTTCGATAATAATTATGACAGGTAACAGTAACTTCGATACTAATTATGACAAGTAACAGTAACTTCGATACTAATTATGACAGGTAACTGTAACTTCGTTACTAATTATGACAAGTAACTTAATTTCGATACAAATTATGGCAGGTAACTGTAACTTCCATACTAATGATGACAGGTAACAGTAACTTCGATACCAATTATGACAGGAAACTGTGACTTCGTTACTAATTATGACAAGTAACTGTAATTTCGATACAAATTATGACAGGTAACTGTAACTTCGTTACTAATTATGACAAGTAACAGTACCTTCGATACTAATTATGACAGGTAACTGTAACTTCGATACTAATTATGACAAGGAACTGTAATTTCGATACAAATTATGGCAGGTAACAGCAACTTACATACTAATTATGACAAGTAACTATAACTTCGATACAAATTATGACAGGTAACTGTAACTTCGATACTAATTATGACCAGAAACTCTAACTTCGTTATTAATTTTGACAGGTAAATGTAATTTTGATAAAAAATTATTGTAGGTAATTGTAACTTCAATACTAATTATGCCATAATAGTAACATCGATACTAATTATGACAAGTAACTGTAACTTCGTTACTAATTATGACAAGTAACTCTAATTTTGATAAAAAATTATGGCAGGTAACTGTAACTCCGATACTAATTATGACAGGTAACAGTAACTTCGATCCTAATTATGACAGGTTACAGTATCTTCGTTACTTATTATGTCAAGTAACTGTAACTTCGATACTAATTATGACTAGTAACTGTAATTTCGATACAATTTATGACAGGTTACCGTAACTTCGTTACTAATTATGACAAGTAACTGTAATTTCGTTACTAATTATGACAAGTAACAGTAATTTTGATAAAAAATTATGGTAGGTAACTGTAACTTCAATACTAATTATGACAGGTAACAGTTACTTCGATACTAATTATGACAGGTAACTGTAACTTAGATACTAATTATGACAAGTATCTTTAAATTCGATACTAATTATGGTAGGTAACTGTAACTTCGTTACTAATTATGACAAGTCCCTGTAATTTCGATACAAATTATGGCAGGTAACTGTAACTTCGATACTAATTATGTCAGGTAACAGTAACTTCGATACTAATTATGGCAGGAAACTGTAACTTCGTTTCTAATTATGACAAGTAACTGCAATTTCGATACAAATTATGACAGGTTACTGTAACTTCGTTACTAATTATGACAAGTAACTGTAATTTCGATACTAATTATGACAATTAACTGTAATTTCGATACAAATTATGACAGGTAACAGTAACTTCGATACTAATTATGACAAGAAACTCTAACTTCGTTACTAATTATGACAAGTAACAGTAATTTTGATAAAAAATTATGGTAGGTAACTGTAACTTCAATACTAATTATGACAGGTAACAGTTACATCGATACTAATTATGACAGGTAACTGTAACTTAGATACCAATTATGACAAGTAACTTTAAATTCGATACTAACTATGGTAGGTAACTGTAACTTCGTTACTAATTATGACAAGTCCCTGTCATTTCGATACAAATTATGGCAGGTAACTGTAACTTCGATACTAATTATGTCAGGTAACAGTAACATCGATACTAATTATGACAGGAAACTGTAACTTCGTTACTAATTATGACAAGTAACTGTAATTTCGATACAAATTATGACAGGTTACTGTAACTTCGTTACTAATTAAGACAAGTAACTGTAATTTCGATACAAATTATGGCAGGTAACAGTACCTTCCATACTAATTATGACAGGTAACTGTAACTTCGATACTAATTATGACAATGAACTGTAATTTCGATATAAATTATGGCAGGTAACTGTAACTTTGATACTAATTATGACAGGTAAGAGTAACTTCGATACTAATTATGACAAGTAACTCTAATTTTGATAAAAAATTATGGCAGGTAACTGTAACTTCGATACTAATTAATACAGGTAACAGTAACTTCGATACTAATTATGACAGGTTACTGTAACATCGTTACTAATTAGGACAAGTAACTGTAATTTCGATACAAATTATGGCAGGTAACTGTAACTTCGATACTAATTTTGACAGGTAACAGGAACTTCGATACTAATTATGGCAGGTAACTGTAACTTCGATACTTATTATGACAGGTAACAGTAACTTGGACACTAATCATGACAAGTAACTGTAACTTCGATACTGATTATGACAGGTAACTGTAACTTCGTTACTAATTATGACAAGTAACTGTAATTTCGTTACAAATTATGGCAGGTAATTGTAATGTCGATACTTATTATGACAGGTAACAGTAACTTCGATACTAATTATGACAAATAACTGTAACTTCGATACTAATTATGACAAGTAACAGTAACTTCGATACTAATTATGACAGGTAACAGTAACTTCGATATTAATTATGACAAGTAACAGTAACTTCGATACTAATTATGACAAGTAACTGTAATTTCGATACAAATTTTGGCAGGCAACTGTAACTTCGATACTAATTATGACAGGTAACAGTTACTTCGATACTAATTATGACAAGTAACTGTAACATCGATACTAATTATGACAGGTAACTGTAACTTCGTTACTAATTATGACAAGTAACTGTAATTTCGATACAAATTATGGCAGGTAACTGTAACTTCGATACTAATTATGACAGGTAACAGTAACTTCGATACTAATTATGGCAGGTAACTGTAACTTCGATACTAATTATGACAGGTAACAGCAACTTCGTTACTAATCATGACAAGTAACTGTAACTTCGATACTAATTATGACAGGTAACTGTAACTTCGTTACTAATTATGACAAGTAACTGTAATTTCGTTACAAATTATGGCAGGTAATTGTAATGTCGATACTAATTATGACAGGTAACAGTAACTTCGATACTAATTATGACAAGTAACAGTAACTTCGATACTAATTACGACAAGTAACTGTAACTTCGATACTAATTTTGACAGGTAACTGTAACTTCGTTACTAATTATGACAAGTAACTGTAATTTCGATACAAATTATGGGAGGTAACTCTAACTTCGATACTAATTATGACAGGTAACAGTAACTTCGATACTAATTATGACAAGTAACTATAACTTCGATACAAATTATGACAGGTAACTGTAACTTCGATACTAATTATGACAAGAAACTCTAACTTCGTTACTAATTATGACAAGTAACAGTAATTTCGATTCAAATTTTGGCAGGTAACTGTAACTTCGATACTTATTATGACAGGTAACAGTAACTTCGATACTAATTACGACAAGTAACTGTAACTTCGATACTAATTTTGACAGGTAACTGTAACTTCGTTACTAATTATGACAAGTAACTGTAATTTCGATACAAATTATGGGAGGTAACTCTAACTTCGATACTAATTATGACAGGTAACAGTAACTTCGATACTAATTATGACAAGTAACTATAACTTCGATACAAATTTTGACAGGTAACTGTAACTTCGATACTAATTATGACAAGAAACTCTAACTTCGTTACTAATTATGACAAGTAACTGTAATTTTGATAAAAAATTATTGTAGGTAATTGTAACTTCAATACTAATTATGACAGGTAACAGTAACTTCGATACTAATTATGACAGGTAACAGTAACGTCGTTACTAATTATGACACGTAACAGCAATTTCGATACAAATTATGGCAGGTAACTGTAACTTCGATACTAATTATGACAGGTAACAGTAACTTCGATACTAATTATGACAAGTAACAGTAACTTCGATAATAATTATGACAGGTAACTGTAACTTCGTTACTAATTATGACAAGTAACATTAATTTCGATACAAATTATGGCAGGTAACTGTAACTTCCATACTAATTATGACAGGTAACAGTAACTTCGATACCAATTATGACAGGAAACTGTGACTTCGTTACTACTTATGACAAGTAACTGTAATTTCGATACAAATTATGACAGGTAACTGTAACTTCGTTACTAATTATGACAAGTAACTATAACTTCGATACAAATTATGACAGGTAACTGTAACTTCGATACTAATTATGACCAGAAACTCTAACATCGTTACTAATTATGACAAGTAACTGTAATTTTGATAAAAAATTATTATAGGTAACTGTAACTTCAATACTAATTATGACATAATAGTAACATCGATACTAATTATGACAAGTAACTGTAACTTCGTTACTAATTATGACAAGTAACTCTAATTTTGATAAAAAATTATGGCAGGTAACTGTAACTTCGATACTAATTATGACAGGTAACAGTAACTTCGATCCTAATTATGACAGGTTACAGTAACTTCGTTACTAATTATGTCAAGTAACTGTAACTTAATTACTAATTATGACAAGTAACTGTAATTTCGATACAATTTATGACAGGTTACCGTAACTTCGTTACTAATTATGACAAGTAACTGTAATTTCGTTACTAATTATGACACGTAACAGTAATTTTGATAAAAAATTATGGTAGGTAACTGTAACTTCAATACTAATTATGACAGGTAACAGTTACATCGATACTAATTATGACAGGTAACTGTAACTTAGATACTAATTATGACAAGTAACTTTAAATTCGTTACTAATTATGGTAGGTAACTGTAACTTCGTTACTAATTATGACAAGTCCCTGTAATTTCGATACAAATTATGGCAGGTAACTGTAACTTCGATACTAATTATGTCAGGTAACAGTAACTTCGATACTAATTATGACAGGAAACTGTAACTTCGTTACTAATTAAGACAAGTAACTGCAATTTCGATACAAATTATGACAGGTTACTGTAACTTCGTTACTAATTAAGACAAGTAACTGTAATTTCGATACAAATTATGGCAGGTAACAGTACCTTCCATACTAATTATGACAGGTAACTGTAACTTCGATACTAATTATGACAAGGAACTGTAATTTCGATACAAATTATGGCAGGTAACTGCAACTTTGATACTAATTATGACAGGTAACAGTAACTTCGATACTAATTATGAGAAGTAACTCAAATTTTGATAAAAAATTATGGCAGGTAACTGTAACTTCGATACTAATTAATACAGGTAACAGTAACTTCGATACTAATTATGACAGGTTACTGTAACATCGTTACTAATTATGACAAGTAACTGTAATCTCGATACAAATTATGGCAGGTAACTGTAACTTCGATACTAATTATGACAGGTAACAGGAACTTCGATACTAATTATGGCAGGTAACTGTAACTTCGATACTTATTATGACAGGTAACAGTAACTTGGATACTAATCATGACAAGTAACTGTAACTTCGATACTGATTATGACAGGTAACTGTAACTTCGTTACTAATTATGACAAGTAACTGTAATTTCGTTACAAATTATGGCAGGTAATTGTAATGTCGATACTTATTATGACAGGTAACAGTAACTTCGATACTAATTATGACAAATAACTGTAACTTCGATACTAATTATGACAAGTAACTGTAACTTCGATACTAATTATGACAGGTAACAGTAACTTCGATATTAATTATGACAAGTAACAGTAACTTCGATACTAATTATGACAAGTAACTGTAATTTCGATACAAATTTTGGCAGGCAACTGTAACTTCGATACTAATTATGACAGGTAACAGTTACTTCGATACTAATTATGACAAGTAACTGTAACATCGATACTAATTATGACAGGTAACTGTAACTTCGTTACTAATTATGACAAGTAACTGTAATTTCGATACAAATTTTGGCAGGTAACTGTAACTTCGATACTAATTATGACAGGTAACAGTAACTTCGATACTAATTATGGCAGGTAACTGTAACTTCGATACTAATTATGACAGGTAACAGCAACTTCGATACTAATCATGACAAGTAACTGTAACTTCGATACTAATTATGACAGGTAACTGTAACTTCGTTACTAATTATGACAAGTAACTGTAATTTCGTTACAAATTATGGCAGGTTATTGTAATGTCGATACTAATTATGACAGGTAACAGTAACTTCGATACTAATTATGACAAGTTACAGTAACTTCGATACTAATTATGACAAGTAACTGTATCTTCGATACTAATTATGACAGGTAACTGTAACTTCGTTACTAATTATGACAAGTAACAGTAATTTCGATTCAAATTTTGGCAGGTAACTGTAACTTCGATACTTATTATGACAGGTAACAGTAACTTCGATACTAATTACGACAAGTAACTGTAACTTCGATACTAATTTTGACAGGTAACTGTAACTTCGTTACTAATTATGACAAGTAACTGTAATTTCGATACAAATTATGGCAGGTAACAATACCATCGATACTAATTATGACAGGTAACTGTAACTTCGATACTATTTATGACAAGGAACTGTAATTTCGATACAAATTATGGCAGGTAACTGTAACTTTGATACTAATTATGACAGGTAACAGTAACTTCGATACTAATTATGACAAGTAACCCTAATGTTGATATAAAATTATGGCAGGTAACTGTAACTTCGATACTAATTAATACAGGTAACAGTTACTTCGATACTATTTATGACAGGTTACTGTAACATCGTTACTAATTATGACAAGTAACTGTAATTTCGATACAAATTATGGCAGGTAACTGTAACTTCGATACTAATTATGACAGGTAACAGTAACTTCGATACTAATTATGGCAGGTAACTGTAACTTCGATACTTATTATGACAGGTAACAGTAACTTCGATACTAATCATGACAAGTAACTGTATCTTTGATACTGATTAGGACAGGTAACCTTAACTTCGTTACTAATTATGACAAGTAACTGTAATTTCGTTACAAATTATGGCAGGTAATTGTAATGTCGATACTTATTATGACAGGTAACAGTAACTTCGATATTTATTATGACAAGTAACAGTAACTTCGATACTAATTATGACAAGTAACAGTAATTTCGATACAAATTTTGGCAGGTAACAGTAACTTCGATACTAATTATGACAGGCAACAGTTACTTCAATACTAATTATGACAAGTAACTGTAACATCGATACTAATTATGACAGGTAACTGTAACTTCGTTACTAATTATGACAAGTAACTGTAATTTCGATACAAATTATGGCAGGTAACTGTAACTTCGATACTAATTATGACAGGTAACAGTAACTTCGATACTAATTATGGCAGGTAACTGTAACTTCGATACCAATTATGACAGGTAACAGTAACTTCGTTACTAATCATGACAAGTAACTGTAACTTCGATACTAATTATGACAGGTAACTGTAACTTCGTTACTAATTATGACAAGTAACTGTAATTTCGTTACAAATTATGGCAGGTAATTGTAATGTCGATACTAATTATGACAGGTAACAGTAACTTCGATACTAATTATGACAAGTAACAGTAACTTCGATACTAATTATGACAAGTAACAGTAATTTCGATTAAAATTTGGGCATGTAACTGTAACTTCGATACTTATTATGACAGGTAACAGTAACTTCGATACTAATTACGACAAGTAACTGTAACTTCGATACTAATTTTGACAGGTAACTGTAACTTCGTTACTAATTATGACAAGTAACTGTAATTTCGTTACAAATTATGGCAGGTAATTGTAATGTCGATACTAATTATGACAGGTAACAGTAACTTCGATACTAATTATGACAAGTAACAGTAACTTCGATACTAATTATGACAAGTAACTGTATCTTCGATACTAATTATGACAGGTAACTGTAACTTCGTTACTAATTATGACAAGTAACAGTAATTTCGATTCAAATTTTGGCAGGTAACTGTAACTTCGATACTTATTATGACAGGTAACAGTAACTTCGATACTAATTACGACAAGTAACTGTAACTTCGATACTAATTTTACAGGTAACTGTAACTTCGTTACTAATTATGACAAGTAACTGTAATTTCGATACAAATTATGGGAGGTAACTCTAACTTCGATACTAATTATGACAGGTAACAGTAACTTCGATACTAATTATGACAAGTAACTATAACTTCGATACAAATTATGACAGGTAACTGTAACTTCGATACTAATTATGACAAGAAACTCTAACTTCGTTACTAATTATGACAAGTAACTGTAATTTTGATAAAAAATTATTGTAGGTAATTGTAACTTCAATACTAATTATGACAGGTAACAGTAACTTCGATACTAATTATGACAGGTAACAGTAACGTCGTTACTAATTATGACAAGTAACAGCAATTTCGATACAAATTATGGCAGGTAACTGTAACTTCGATACTAATTATGACAGGTAACAGTAAATTCGATACTAATTATGACAAGTAACAGTAACTTCGATACTAATTATGACAGGTAACTGTAACTTCGTTAGAAGCCTCCGTGGCTTAGGCGGCAGCACGCCGGCCTCTCACCGCTGTGTCCGTGGTTCAAATCCCGGTCACTCCATGTGCGATCTGTGCTGGACAGAACGGAGGCAGACAGGTTTTTCTCCGGGTACTCCGGTTTTCCCTGTCAAAATTTCATTCCACCAACACTCTCCACTATCATTTCATTTCATCTGTCATTCATTTAATCATTGCCCCAGAGGAGTGCGTCAGGCCTCGGCAGCCGGCACAGTTCATATCCTCGCCGCTAGATGGGGGCTTCATTCATTCCATACCTGACCCGGTCGGAGACTGGAAGCAGGCTGTGGATTTTTTCAACTGTAACTTCGTTACTAATTATGACAAGTAACTTTAATTTCGATACAAATTATGGCAGGTAACTGTAACTTCCATACTAATTATGACAGGTAACAGTAACTTCGATACCAATTATGACAGGAAACTGTGACTTCGTTACTACTTATGACAAGTAACTGTAATTTCGATACAAATCATGACAGGTAACTGTAACTTCGTTACTAATTATGACAAGTAACAGTACCTTCGATACTAATTATGACAGGTAACTGTAACTTCGATACTAATTATGACAAGGAACTGTAATTTCGATACAAATTATGGCAGGTAACAGCAACTTCGATACTAATTATGACAAGTAACTATAACTTCGATACAAATTATGACAGGTAACTGTAACTTCGATACTAATTATGACCAGAAACTCTAACATCGTTACTAATTATGACAAGTAACTGTAATTTTGATAAAAAATTAGTGTAGGTAACTGTAACTTCAATACTAATTATGACATAATAGTAACATCGATACTAATTATGACAAGTAACTGTAACATCGTTACTAATTATGACAAGTAACTCTAATTTTGATAAAAAAATTATGGCAGGTAACTGTAACTTCGATACTAATTATGACAGGTAACAGTAACTTCGATCCTAATTATGACAGGTAACAGTAACTTCGATACTAATTATGGCAGTTAACTGTAACTTCGATACTTATTATGACAGGTAACAGTAACTTCGATACTAATCATGACAAGTAACTGTAACTTCGATACTGATTATGACAGGTAACTGTAACTTCGTTACTAATTATGACAAGTAACTGTAATTTCGTTACAAATTATGGCAGGTAATTGTAATGTCGATACTTATTATGACAGGTAACAGTAACTTCGATATTAATTATGACAAGTAAAAGTAACTTCGATACTAATTATGACAAGTAACAGTAATTTCGATACAAATTTTGGCAGGTAACAGTAACTTCGATACTAATTATGACAGGCAACAGTTATTTCGATACTAATTATGACAAGTAACTGTAACATCGATACTAATTATGACAGGTAACTGTAACTTCGTTACTAATTATGACAAGTAACTGTAATTTCGATACAAATTATGGCAGGTAACTGTAACTTCGATACTAATTATGACAGGTAACAGTAACTTCGATACTAATTATGACAGGTAACTGTAACTTCGATACCAATTATGACAGGTAACAGTAACTTCGTTACTAATCATGACAAGTAACTGTAACTTCGATACTAATTATGACAGGTAACTGTAACTTCGTTACTAATTATGACAAGTAACTGTAATTTCGTTACAAATTATGGCAGGTAATTGTAATGTCGATACTAATTATGACAGGTAACAGTAACTTCGATACTAATTATGACAAGTAACAGTAACTACGATACTAATTACGACAAGTAACTGTAACTTCGATACTAATTTTGACAGGTAACTGTAACTTCGTTACTAATTATGACAAGTAACTGTAATTTCGATACAAATTATGGGAGGTAACTCTAACTTCGATACTAATTATGACAGGTAACAGTAACTTCGATACTAATTATGACAAGTAACTATAACTTCGATACAAATTATGACAGGTAACTGTAACTTCGATACTAATTATGACAAGAAACTCTAACTTCGTTACTAATTATGACAAGTAACAGTAATTTCGATTCATATTTTGGCAGGTAACTGTAACATCGATACTTATTATGACAGGTAACAGTAACTTCGATACTAATTACGACAAGTAACTGTAACTTCGATACTAATTTTGACAGGTAACTGTAACTTCGTTACTAATTATGACAAGTAACTGTAATTTCGATACAAATTATGGGAGGTAACTCTAACTTCGATACTAATTATGACAGGTAACAGTAACTTCGATACTAATTATGACAAGTAACTATAACTTCGATACAAATTATGACAGGTAACTGTATCTTCGATACTAATTATGACAAGAAACTCTAACTTCGTTACTAATTATGACAAGTAACTGTAATTTTGATAAAAAATTATTGTAGGTAATTGTAACTTCAATACTAATTATGACAGGTAACAGTAACTTCGATACTAATTATGACAGGTAACAGTGACGTCGTTACTAATTATGACACGTAACAGCAATTTCGATACAAATTATGGCAGGTAACTGTAACTTCGATACTAATTATGACAGGTAACAGTAACTTCGATACTAATTATGACAAGTAACAGTAACTTCGATACTAATTATGACAGGTAACTGTAACTTCGTTACTAATTATGACAAGTAACATTAATTTCGATACAAATTATGGCAGGTAACTGTAACTTCCATACTAATTATGACAGGTAACAGTAACTTCGATACCAATTATGACAGGAAACTGTGACTTCGTTACTACTTATGACAAGTAACTGTAATTTCGATACAAATTATGACAGGTAACTGTAACTTCGTTACTAATTATGACAAGTAACTATAACTTCGATACAAATTATGACAGGTAACTGTAACTTCGATACTAATTATGACCAGAAACTCTAACATCGTTACTAATTATGACAAGTAACTGTAATTTTGATAAAAAATTATTGTAGGTAACTGTAACTTCAATACTAATTATGACATAATAGTAACATCGATACTAATTATGACAAGTAACTGTAACTTCGTTACTAATTATGACAAGTAACTCTAATTTTGATAAAAAATTATGGCTGGTAACTGTAACTTCGATACTAATTATGACAGGTAACAGTAACTTCGATCCTAATTATGACAGGTTACAGTAACTTCGTTACTAATTATGTCAAGTAACTGTAACTTAATTACTAATTATGACAAGTAACTGTAATTTCGATACAATTTATGACAGGTTACCGTAACTTCGTTACTAATTATGACAAGTAACTGTAATTTCGTTACTAATTATGACACGTAACAGTAATTTTGATAAAAAATTATGGTAGGTAACTGTAACTTCAATACTAATTATGACAGGTAACAGTTACATCGATACTAATTATGACAGGTAACTGTAACTTAGATACTAATTATGACAAGTAACTTTAAATTCGTTACTAATTATGGTAGGTAACTGTAACTTCGTTACTAATTATGACAAGTCCCTGTAATTTCGATACAAATTATGGCAGGTAACTGTAACTTCGATACTAATTATGTCAGGTAACAGTAACTTCGATACTAATTATGACAGGAAACTGTAACTGCGTTACTAATTATGACAAGTAACTGCAATTTCGATACAAATTATGACAGGTTACTGTAACTTCGTTACTAATTAAGACAAGTAACTGTAATTTCGATACAAATTATGGCAGGTAACAGTACCTTCCATACTAATTATGACAGGTAACTGTAACTTCGATACTAATTATGACAAGGAACTGTAATTTCGATACAAATTATGGCAGGTAACTGCAACTTTGATACTAATTATGACAGGTAACAGTAACTTCGATACTAATTATGAGAAGTAACTCAAATTTTGATACAAAATTATGGCAGGTAACTGTAACTTCGATACTAATTAATACAGGTAACAGTAACTTCGATACTAATTATGACAGGTTACTGTAACATCGTTACTAATTATGACAAGTAACTGTAATTTCGATACAAATTATGGCAGGTAACTGTAACTTCGATACTAATTATGACAGGTAACAGGAACTTCGATACTAATTATGGCAGGTAACTGTAACTTCGATACTTATTATGACAGGTAACAGTAACTTGGATACTAATCATGACAAGTAACTGTAACTTCGATACTGATTATGACAGGTAACTGTAACTTCGTTACTAATTATGACAAGTAACTGTAATTTCGTTACAAATTATGGCAGGTAATTGTAATGTCGATACTTATTATGACAGGTAACAGTAACTTCGATACTAATTATGACAAATAACTGTAACTACGATACTAATTATGACAAGTAACTGTAACTTCGATACTAATTATGACAGGTAACAGTAACTTCGATATTAATTATGACAAGTAACAGTAACTTCGATACTAATTATGACAAGTAACTGTAATTTCGATACAAATTTTGGCAGGCAACTGTAACTTCGATACTAATTATGACAGGTAACAGTTACTTCGATACTAATTATGACAAGTAACTGTAACATCGATACTAATTATGACAGGTAACTGTAACTTCGTTACTAATTATGACAAGTAACTGTAATTTCGATACAAATTATGGCAGGTAACTGTAACTTCGATACTAATTATGACAGGTAACAGTAACTTCGATACTAATTATGGCAGGTAACTGTAACTTCGATACTAATTATGACAGGTAACAGTTACATCGATACTAATTATGACAGGTAACTGTAACTTAGATATTAATTATGACAAGTAACTTTAAATTCGTTACTAATTATGGTAGGTAACTGTAACTTCGTTACTAATTATGACAAGTCCCTGTAATTTCGATACAAATTATGGCAGGTAACTGTAACTTCGATACTAATTATGTCAGGTAACAGTAACTTCGATACTAATTATGACAGGAAACTGTAACTGCGTTACTAATTATGACAAGTAACTGCAATTTCGATACAAATTATGACAGGTTACTGTAACTTCGTTACTAATTAAGACAAGTAACTGTAATTTCGATACAAATTATGGCAGGTAACAGTACCTTCCATACTAATTATGACAGGTAACTGTAACTTCGATACTAATTATGACAAGGAACTGTAATTTCGATACAAATTATGGCAGGTAACTGCAACTTTGATACTAATTATGACAGGTAACAGTAACTTCGATACTAATTATGAGAAGTAACTCAAATTTTGATACAAAATTATGGCAGGTAACTGTAACTTCGATACTAATTAATACAGGTAACAGTAACTTCGATACTAATTATGACAGGTTACTGTAACATCGTTACTAATTATGACAAGTAACTGTAATTTCGATACAAATTATGGCAGGTAACTGTAACTTCGATACTAATTATGACAGGTAACAGGAACTTCGATACTAATTATGGCAGGTAACTGTAACTTCGATACTTATTATGACAGGTAACAGTAACTTGGATACTAATCATGACAAGTAACTGTAACTTCGATACTGATTATGACAGGTAACTGTAACTTCGTTACTAATTATGACAAGTAACTGTAATTTCGTTACAAATTATGGCAGGTAATTGTAATGTCGATACTTATTATGACAGGTAACAGTAACTTCGATACTAATTATGACAAATAACTGTAACTACGATACTAATTATGACAAGTAACTGTAACTTCGATACTAATTATGACAGGTAACAGTAACTTCGATATTAATTATGACAAGTAACAGTAACTTCGATACTAATTATGACAAGTAACTGTAATTTCGATACAAATTTTGGCAGGCAACTGTAACTTCGATACTAATTATGACAGGTAACAGTTACTTCGATACTAATTATGACAAGTAACTGTAACATCGATACTAATTATGACAGGTAACTGTAACTTCGTTACTAATTATGACAAGTAACTGTAATTTCGATACAAATTATGGCAGGTAACTGTAACTTCGATACTAATTATGACAGGTAACAGTAACTTCGATACTAATTATGGCAGGTAACTGTAACTTCGATACTAATTATGACAGGTAACAGCAACTTCGATACTAATCATGACAAGTAACTGTAACTTCGATACTAATTATGACAGGTAACTGTAACTTCGTTACTAATTATGACAAGTAACTGTAATTTCGTTACAAATTATGGCAGGTAATTGTAATGTCGATACTAATTATGACAGGTAACAGTAACTTCGATACTAATTATGACAAGTAACAGTAACTTCGATACTAATTATGACAAGTAACTGTATCTTCGATACTAATTATGACAGGTAACTGTAACTTCGTTACTAATTATGACAAGTAACAGTAATTTCGATTCAAATTTTGGCAGGTAACTGTAACTTCGATACTTATTATGACAGGTAACAGTAACTTCGATACTAATTACGACAAGTAACTGTAACTTCGATACTAATTTTGACAGGTAACTGTAACTTCGTTACTAATTATGACAAGTAACTGTAATTTCGATACAAATTATGGCAGGTAACAATACCATCGATACTAATTATGACAGGTAACTGTAACTTCGATACTATTTATGACAAGGAACTGTAATATCGATACAAATTATGGCAGGTAACTGTAACTTTGATACTAATTATGACAGGTAACAGTAACTTCGATACTAATTATGACAAGTAACTCTAATGTTGATAAAAAATTATGGCAGGTAACTGTAACTTCGATACTAATTAATACAGGTAACAGTTACTTCGATACTATTTATGACGGGTTACTGTAACATCGTTACTAATTATGACAAGTAACTGTAATTTCGATACAAATTATGGCAGGTAACTGTAACTTCGATACTAATTATGACAGGTAACAGTAACTTCGATACTAATTATGGCAGGTAACTGTAACTTCGATACTTATTATGACAGGTAACAGTAACTTCGATACTAATCATGACAAGTAACTGTAACTTCGATACTGATTAGGACAGGTAACTGTAACTTCGTTACTAATTATGACAAGTAACTGTAATTTCGTTACAAATTATGGCAGGTAATTGTAATGTCGATACTTATTATGACAGGTAACAGTAACTTCGAAATTAATTATGACAAGTAACAAAAACTTCGATACTAATTATGACAAGTAACAGTAATTTCGATACAAATTTTGGCAGGTAACAGTAACTTCGATACTAATTATGACAGGCAACAGTTACTTCAATACTAATTATGACAAGTAACTGTAACATCGATACTAATTATGACAGGTAACTGTAACTTCGTTACTAATTATGACAAGTAACTGTAATTTCGATACAAATTATGGCAGGTAACTGTAACTTCGATACTAATTATGACAGGTAACAGTAACTTCGATACTAATTATGGCAGGTAACTGTAACTTCGATACCAATTATGACAGGTAACAGTAACTTCGTTACTAATCATGACAAGTAACTGTAACTTCGATACTAATTATGACAGGTAACTGTAACTTCGTTACTAATTATGACAAGTAACTGTAATTTCGTTTCAAATTATGGCAGGTAATTGTAATGTCGATACTAATTATGACAGGTAACAGTAACTTCGACACTAATTATGACAAGTAACAGTAACTTCGATACTAATTATGACAAGTAACTGTATCTTCGATACTAATTATGACAGGTAACTGTAACTTCGTTACTAATTATGACAAGTAACAGTAATTTCGATTCAAATTTTGGCAGGTAACTGTAACTTCGATACTTATTACGACAGGTAACAGTAACTTCGATACTAATTACGACAAGTAACTGTAACTTCGATACTAATTTTGACAGGTAACTGTAACTTCGTTACTAATTATGACAAGTAACTGTAATTTCGTTACAAATTATGGCAGGTAATTGTAATGTCGATACTAATTATGACAGGTAACAGTAACTTCGATACTAATTATGACAAGTAACAGTAACTTCGATACTAATTATGACAAGTAACTGTATCTTCGATACTAATTATGACAGGTAACTGTAACTTCGTTACTAATTATGACAAGTAACAGTAATTTCGATTCAAATTTTGGCAGGTAACTGTAACTTCGATACTTATTATGACAGGTAACAGTAACTTCGATACTAATTACGACAAGTAACTGTAACTTCGATACTAATTTTACAGGTAACTGTAACTTCGTTACTAATTATGACAAGTAACTGTAATTTCGATACAAATTATGGGAGGTAACTCTAACTTCGATACTAATTATGACAGGTAACAGTAACTTCGATACTAATTATGACAAGTAACTATAACTTCGATACAAATTATGACAGGTAACTGTAACTTCGATACTAATTATGACAAGAAACTCTAACTTCGTTACTAATTATGACAAGTAACTGTAATTTTGATAAAAAAATATTGTAGGTAATTGTAACTTCAATACTAATTATGACAGGTAACAGTAACTTCGATACTAATTATGACAGGTAACTGTAACTTCGATACTAATTATGACAGGTAACAGTAAATTCGATACTAATTATGACAAGTAACAGTAACTTCGATACTAATTATGACAGGTAACTGTAACTTCGTTAGAAGCCTCCGTGGCTTAGGCGGCAGCACGCCGGCCTCTCACCGCTGTGTCCGTGGTTCAAATCCCGGTCACTCCATGTGCGATCTGTGCTGGACAGAACGGAGGCAGACAGGTTTTTCTCCGGGTACTCCGGTTTTCCCTGTCAAAATTTCATTCCACCAACACTCTCCACTATCATTTCATTTCATCTGTCATTCATTTAATCATTGCCCCAGAGGAGTGCGTCAGGCCTCGGCAGCCGGCACAGTTCATATCCTCGCCGCTAGATGGGGGCTTCATTCATTCCATACCTGACCCGGTCGGAGACTGGAAGCAGGCTGTGGATTTTTTCAACTGTAACTTCGTTCCTAATTATGACAAGTAACTTTAATTTCGATACAAATTATGGCAGGTAACTGTAACTTCCATACTAATTATGACAGGTAACAGTAACTTCGATACCAATTATGACAGGAAACTGTGACTTCGTTACTACTTATGACAAGTAACTGTAATTTCGATACAAATCATGACAGGTAACTGTAACTTCGTTACTAATTATGACAAGTAACAGTACCTTCGATACTAATTATGACAGGTAACTGTAACTTCGATACTAATTATGACAAGGAACTGTAATTTCGTTACAAATTATGGCAGGTAACAGCAACTTCGATACTAATTATGACAAGTAACTATAACTTCGATACAAATTATGACAGGTAACTGTAACTTCGATACTAATTATGACCAGAAACTCTAACATCGTTACTAATTATGACAAGTAACTGTAATTTTGATAAAAAATTAGTGTAGGTAACTGTAACTTCAATACTAATTATGACATAATAGTAACATCGATACTAATTATGACAAGTAACTGTAACATCGTTACTAATTATGACAAGTAACTCTAATTTTGATAAAAAAAATTATGGCAGGTAACAGTAACTTCGATACTAATTATGACAGGTAACAGTAACTTCGATCCTAATTATGACAGGTAACAGTAACTTCGATACTAATTATGGCAGTTAACTGTAACTTCGATACTTATTATGACAGGTAACAGTAACTTCGATACTAATCATGACAAGTAACTGTAACTTCGATACTGATTATGACAGGTAACTGTAACTTCGTTACTAATTATGACAAGTAACTGTAATTTCGTTACAAATTATGGCAGGTAATTGTAATGTCGATACTTATTATGACAGGTAACAGTAACTTCGATATTAATTATGACAAGTAAAAGTAACTTCGATACTAATTATGACAAGTAACAGTAATTTCGATACAAATTTTGGCAGGTAACAGTAACTTCGATCCTAATTATGACAGGTTACAGTAACTTCGTTACTAATTATGTCAAGTAACTGTAACTTCGATACTAATTATGACTAGTAACTGCAATTTCGATACAATTTATGACAGGTTACCGTAACTTCGTTACTAATTATGACAAGTAACGGTAATTTCGTTACTAATTATGACAAGTAACAGTAATTTTGATAAAAAATTATGGTAGGTAACTGTAACTTCAATACTAATTATGACAGGTAACAGTTACTTCGATACTAATTATGACAGGTAACTGTAACTTAGATACTAATTATGACAAGTATCTTTAAATTCGATACTAATTATGGTAGGCAACTGTAATTTCGTTACTAATTATGACAAGTCCCTGTAATTTCGATACAAATTATGGCAGGTAATTGTAACTTCGATACTAATTATGTCAGGTTACAGTAACTTCGATACTAATTATGACAGGAAACTGTATCTTCGTTACTAATTATGACAAGTAACTGTAATTTCGATACAAATTATGACAGGTTACTGTAACTTCGTTACTAATTATGACAAGTAACTGTAATTTCGATACTAATTATGACAATTGACTGTAATTTCGATACAAATTATGACAGGTAACAGTAACTTCGATACTAATTATGACAAGAAACTCTAACTTCGTTACTAATTATGACACGTAACAGTAATTTTGATAAAAAATTATGGTAGGTAACTGTAACTTCAATACTAATTATGACAGGTAACAGTTACATCGATACTAATTATGACAGGTAACTGTAACTTAGATACTAATTATGACAAGTAACTTTAAATTCGTTACTAATTATGGTAGGTAACTGTAACTTCGTTACTAATTATGACAAGTCCCTGTAATTTCGATACAAATTATGGCAGGTAACTGTAACTTCGATACTAATTATGTCAGGTAACAGTAACTTCGATACTAATTATGACAGGAAACTGTAACTTCGTTACTAATTATGACAAGTAACTGCAATTTCGATACAAATTATGACAGGTTACTGTAACTTCGTTACTAATTAAGACAAGTAACTGTAATTTCGATACAAATTATGGCAGGTAACAGTACCTTCCATACTAATTATGACAGGTAACTGTAACTTCGATACTAATTATGACAAGGAACTGTAATTTCGATACAAATTATGGCAGGTAACTGCAACTTTGATACTAATTATGACAGGTAACAGTAACTTCGATACTAATTATGAGAAGTAACTCAAATTTTGATAAAAAATTATGGCAGGTAACTGTAACTTCGATACTAATTAATACAGGTAACAGTAACTTCGATACTAATTATGACAGGTTACTGTAACATCGTTACTAATTATGACAAGTAACTGTAATTTCGATACAAATTATGGCAGGTAACTGTAACTTCGATACTAATTATGACAGGTAACAGGAACTTCGATACTAATTATGGCAGGTAACTGTAACTTCGATACTTATTATGACAGGTAACAGTAACTTGGATACTAATCATGACAAGTAACTGTAACTTCGATACTGATTATGACAGGTAACTGTAACTTCGTTACTAATTATGACAAGTAACTGTAATTTCGTTACAAATTATGGCAGGTAATTGTAATGTCGATACTTATTATGACAGGTAACAGTAACTTCGATACTAATTATGACAAATAACTGTAACTACGATACTAATTATGACAAGTAACTGTAACTTCGATACTAATTATGACAGGTAACAGTAACTTCGATATTAATTATGACAAGTAACAGTAACTTCGATACTAATTATGACAAGTAACTGTAATTTCGATACAAATTTTGGCAGGCAACTGTAACTTCGATACTAATTATGACAGGTAACAGTTACTTCGATACTAATTATGACAAGTAACTGTAACATCGATACTAATTATGACAGGTAACTGTAACTTCGTTACTAATTATGACAAGTAACTGTAATTTCGATACAAATTATGGCAGGTAACTGTAACTTCGATACTAATTATGACAGGTAACAGTAACTTCGATACTAATTATGGCAGGTAACTGTAACTTCGATACTAATTATGACAGGTAACAGCAACTTCGATACTAATCATGACAAGTAACTGTAACTTCGATACTAATTATGACAGGTAACTGTAACTTCGTTACTAATTATGACAAGTAACTGTAATTTCGTTACAAATTATGGCAGGTAATTGTAATGTCGATACTAATTATGACAGGTAACAGTAACTTCGATACTAATTATGACAAGTAACAGTAACTTCGATACTAATTATGACAAGTAACTGTATCTTCGATACTAATTATGACAGGTAACTGTAACTTCGTTACTAATTATGACAAGTAACAGTAATTTCGATTCAAATTTTGGCAGGTAACTGTAACTTCGATACTTATTATGACAGGTAACAGTAACTTCGATACTAATTACGACAAGTAACTGTAACTTCGATACTAATTTTGACAGGTAACTGTAACTTCGTTACTAATTATGACAAGTAACTGTAATTTCGATACAAATTATGGCAGGTAACAATACCATCGATACTAATTATGACAGGTAACTGTAACTTCGATACTATTTATGACAAGGAACTGTAATTTCGATACAAATTATGGCAGGTAACTGTAACTTTGATACTAATTATGACAGGTAACAGTAACTTCGATACTAATTATGACAAGTAACTCTAATGTTGATAAAAAATTATGGCAGGTAACTGTAACTTCGATACTAATTAATACAGGTAACAGTTACTTCGATACTATTTATGACGGGTTACTGTAACATCGTTACTAATTATGACAAGTAACTGTAATTTCGATACAAATTATGGCAGGTAACTGTAACTTCGATACTAATTATGACAGGTAACAGTAACTTCGATACTAATTATGGCAGGTAACTGTAACTTCGATACTTATTATGACAGGTAACAGTAACTTCGATACTAATCATGACAAGTAACTGTAACTTCGATACTGATTAGGACAGGTAACTGTAACTTCGTTACTAATTATGACAAGTAACTGTAATTTCGTTACAAATTATGGCAGGTAATTGTAATGTCGATACTTATTATGACAGGTAACAGTAACTTCGAAATTAATTATGACAAGTAACAGTAACTTCGATACTAATTATGACAAGTAACAGTAATTTCGATACAAATTTTGGCAGGTAACAGTAACTTCGATACTAATTATGACAGGCAACAGTTACTTCAATACTAATTATGACAAGTAACTGTAACATCGATACTAATTATGACAGGTAACTGTAACTTCGTTACTAATTATGACAAGTAACTGTAATTTCGATAGAAATTATGGCAGGTAACTGTAACTTCGATACTAATTATGACAGGTAACAGTAACTTCGATACTAATTATGGCAGGTAACTGTAACTTCGATACCAATTATGACAGGTAACAGTAACTTCGTTACTAATCATGACAAGTAACTGTAACTTCGATACTAATTATGACAGGTAACTGTAACTTCGTTACTAATTATGACAAGTAACTGTAATTTCGTTTCAAATTATGGCAGGTAATTGTAATGTCGATACTAATTATGACAGGTAACAGTAACTTCGACACTAATTATGACAAGTAACAGTAACTTCGATACTAATTATGACAAGTAACTGTATCTTCGATACTAATTATGACAGGTAACTGTAACTTCGTTACTAATTATGACAAGTAACAGTAATTTCGATTCAAATTTTGGCAGGTAACTGTAACTTCGATACTTATTATGACAGGTAACAGTAACTTCGATACTAATTACGACAAGTAACTGTAACTTCGATACTAATTTTGACAGGTAACTGTAACTTCGTTACTAATTATGACAAGTAACTGTAATTTCGTTACAAATTATGGCAGGTAATTGTAATGTCGATACTAATTATGACAGGTAACAGTAACTTCGATACTAATTATGACAAGTAACAGTAACTTCGATACTAATTATGACAAGTAACTGTATCTTCGATACTAATTATGACAGGTAACTGTAACTTCGTTACTAATTATGACAAGTAACAGTAATTTCGATTCAAATTTTGGCAGGTAACTGTAACTTCGATACTTATTATGACAGGTAACAGTAACTTCGATACTAATTACGACAAGTAACTGTAACTTCGATACTAATTTTACAGGTAACTGTAACTTCGTTACTAATTATGACAAGTAACTGTAATTTCGATACAAATTATGGGAGGTAACTCTAACTTCGATACTAATTATGACAGGTAACAGTAACTTCGATACTAATTATGACAAGTAACTATAACTTCGATACAAATTATGACAGGTAACTGTAACTTCGATACTAATTATGACAAGAAACTCTAACTTCGTTACTAATTATGACAAGTAACTGTAATTTTGATAAAAAATTATTGTAGGTAATTGTAACTTCAATACTAATTATGACAGGTAACAGTAACTTCGATACTAATTATGACAGGTAACAGTAACGTCGTTACTAATTATGACAAGTAACAGCAATTTCGATACAAATTATGGCAGGTAACTGTAACTTCGATACTAATTATGACAGGTAACAGTAAATTCGATACTAATTATGACAAGTAACAGTAACTTCGATACTAATTATGACAGGTAACTGTAACTTCGTTAGAAGCCTCCGTGGCTTAGGCGGCAGCACGCCGGCCTCTCACCGCTGTGTCCGTGGTTCAAATCCCGGTCACTCCATGTGCGATCTGTGCTGGACAGAACGGAGGCAGACAGGTTTTTCTCCGGGTACTCCGGTTTTCCCTGTCAAAATTTCATTCCACCAACACTCTCCACTATCATTTCATTTCATCTGTCATTCATTTAATCATTGCCCCAGAGGAGTGCGTCAGGCCTCGGCAGCCGGCACAGTTCATATCCTCGCCGCTAGATGGGGGCTTCATTCATTCCATACCTGACCCGGTCGGAGACTGGAAGCAGGCTGTGGATTTTTTCAACTGTAACTTCGTTCCTAATTATGACAAGTAACTTTAATTTCGATACAAATTATGGCAGGTAACTGTAACTTCCATACTAATTATGACAGGTAACAGTAACTTCGATACCAATTATGACAGGAAACTGTGACTTCGTTACTACTTATGACAAGTAACTGTAATTTCGATACAAATCATGACAGGTAACTGTAACTTCGTTACTAATTATGACAAGTAACAGTACCTTCGATACTAATTATGACAGGTAACTGTAACTTCGATACTAATTATGACAAGGAACTGTAATTTCGTTACAAATTATGGCAGGTAACAGCAACTTCGATACTAATTATGACAAGTAACTATAACTTCGATACAAATTATGACAGGTAACTGTAACTTCGATACTAATTATGACCAGAAACTCTAACATCGTTACTAATTATGACAAGTAACTGTAATTTTGATAAAAAATTAGTGTAGGTAACTGTAACTTCAATACTAATTATGACATAATAGTAACATCGATACTAATTATGACAAGTAACTGTAACATCGTTACTAATTATGACAAGTAACTCTAATTTTGATAAAAAAAATTATGGCAGGTAACAGTAACTTCGATACTAATTATGACAGGTAACAGTAACTTCGATCCTAATTATGACAGGTAACAGTAACTTCGATACTAATTATGGCAGTTAACTGTAACTTCGATACTTATTATGACAGGTAACAGTAACTTCGATACTAATCATGACAAGTAACTGTAACTTCGTTACATATTATGGCAGGTAATTGTAATGTCGATACTTATTATGACAGGTAACAGTAACTTCGATATTAATTATGACAAGTAAAAGTAACTTCGATACTAATTATGACAAGTAACAGTAATTTCGATACAAATTTTGGCAGGTAACAGTAACTTCGATACTAATTATGACAGGCAACAGTTATTTCGATACTAATTATGACAAGTAACTGTAACATCGATACTAATTATGACAGGTAACTGTAACTTCGTTACTAATTATGACAAGTAACTGTAATTTCGATACAAATTATGGCAGGTAACTGTAACTTCGATACTAATTATGACAGGTAACAGTAACTTCGATACTAATTATGACAGGTAACTGTAACTTCGATACCAATTATGACAGGTAACAGTAACTTCGTTACTAATCATGACAAGTAACTGTAACTTCGATACTAATTATGACAGGTAACTGTAACTTCGTTACTAATTATGACAAGTAACTGTAATTTCGTTACAAATTATGGCAGGTAATTGTAATGTCGATACTAATTATGACAGGTAACAGTAACTTCGATACTAATTATGACAAGTAACAGTAACTTCGATACTAATTATGACAAGTAACTGTATCTTCGATACAAATTATGACAGGTAACTGTAACTTCGTTACTAATTATGACAAGAAACATTAATTTCGATTCAAATTTTGGCAGGTAACTGTAACTTCGATACTTATTATGACAGGTAACAGTAACTTCGATACTAATTACGACAAGTAACTGTAACTTCGATCCTAATTTTGACAGGTAACTGTAACTTCGTTACTAATTATGACAAGTAACTGTAATTTCGATACAAATTATGGGAGGTAACTCTAACTTCGATACTAATTATGACAGGTAACAGTAACTTCGATACTAATTATGACAAGTAACTATAACTTCGATACAAATTATGACAGGTAACTGTAACTTCGATACTAATTATGACAAGAAACTCTAACTTCGTTACTAATTATGACAAGTAACTCTAATTTTGATAAAAAATTATTGTAGGTTATTGTAACTTCAATACTAATTATGACAGGTAACAGTAACTTCGATACTAATTATGACAGGTAACAGTAACGTCGTTACTAATTATGACAAGTAACAGCAATTTCGATACAAATTATGGCAGGTAACTGTAACTTCGATACTAATTATGACAGGTAACAGTAACTTCGATACTAGTTATGACAAGTAACAGTAACTTCGATACTAATTATGACAGGTAACTGTAACTTCGTTACTAATTATGACAAGTAACTTTAATTTCGATACAAATTATGGCAGGTAACTGTAACTTCCATACTAATTATGACAGGTAACAGTAACTTCGATACCAATTATGACAGGAAACTGTGACTTCGTTACTACTTATGACAAGTAACTGTAATTTCGTTACAAATTATGGCAGGTAATTGTTATGTCGATACTTATTATGACAGGTAACAGTAACTTGGATACTAATTATGACAAATAACTGTAACATCGATACTAATTATGACAAGTAACTGTAACTTCGATACTAATTATGACAGGTAACAGTAACTTCGATCCTAATTATGACAGGTAACAGTAACTTCGATACTAATTATGGCAGTTAACTGTAACTCCGATACTTATTATGACAGGTAACAGTAACTTCGATACTAATCATGACAAGTAACTGTAACTTCGATACTGATTATGACAGGTAACTGTAACTTCGTTACTAATTATGACAAGTAACTGTAATTTCGTTACATATTATGGCAGGTAATTGTAATGTCGATACTTATTATGACAGGTAACAGTAACTTCGATATTAATTATGACAAGTAAAAGTAACTTCTATACTAATTATGACAAGTAACAGTAATTTCGATACAAATTTTGGCAGGTAACAGTAACTTCGATACTAATTATGACAGGCAACAGTTATTTCGATACTAATTATGACAAGTAACTGTAACATCGATACTAATTATGACAGGTAACTGTAACTTCGTTACTAATTATGACAAGTAACTGTAATTTCGATACAAATTATGGCAGGTAACTGTAACTTCGATACTAATTATGACAGGTAACAGTAACTTCGATACTAATTATGACAGGTAACTGTAACTTCGATACCAATTATGACAGGTAACAGTAACTTCGTTACTAATCATGACAAGTAACTGTAACTTCGATACTAATTATGACAGGTAACTGTAACTTCGTTACTAATTATGACAAGTAACTGTAATTTCGTTACAAATTATGGCAGGTAATTGTAATGTCGATACTAATTATGACAGGTAACAGTAACTTCGATACTAATTATGACAAGTAACAGTAACTTCGATACTAATTATGACAAGTAACTGTATCTTCGATACAAATTATGACAGGGAACTGTAACTTCGTTACTAATTATGACAAGAAACATTAATTTCGATTCAAATTTTGGCAGGTAACTGTAACTTCGATACTTATTATGACAGGTAACAGTAACTTCGATACTAATTACGACAAGTAACTGTAACTTCGATCCTAATTTTGACAGGTAACTGTAACTTCGTTACTAATTATGACAAGTAACTGTAATTTCGATACAAATTATGGGAGGTAACTCTAACTTCGATACTAATTATGACAGGTAACAGTAACTTCGATAGTAATTATGACAAGTAACTATAACTTCGATACAAATTATGACAGGTAACTGTAACTTCGATACTAATTATGACAAGAAACTCTAACTTCGTTACTAATTATGACAAGTAACTCTAATTTTGATAAAAAATTATTGTAGGTTATTGTAACTTCAATACTAATTATGACAGGTAACAGTAACTTCGATACTAATTATGACAGGTAACAGTAACGTCGTTACTAATTATGACAAGTAACAGCAATTTCGATACAAATTATGGCAGGTAACTGTAACTTCGATACTAATTATGACAGGTAACAGTAACTTCGATACTAGTTATGACAAGTAACAGTAACTTCGATACTAATTATGACAGGTAACTGTAACTTCGTTACTAATTATGACAAGTAACTTTAATTTCGATACAAATTATGGCAGGTAACTGTAACTTCCATACTAATTATGACAGGTAACAGTAACTTCGATACCAATTATGACAGGAAACTGTGACTTCGTTACTACTTATGACAAGTAACTGTAATTTCGTTACAAATTATGGCAGGTAATTGTTATGTCGATACTTATTATGACAGGTAACAGTAACTTGGATACTAATTATGACAAATAACTGTAACATCGATACTAATTATGACAAGTAACTGTAACTTCGATACTAATTATGACAGGTAACAGTAACTTCGATATTAATTATGACAAGTAACAGTAACTTCGGTACTAATTATGACAAGTAACTGTAATTTCGATACAAATTTTGGCAGGTAACTGTAACTTCGATACTAATTATGACAGGTAACAGTTACTTCGATACTAATTATGACAAGTAACTGTAACATCGATACTTATTATGACAGGTAACTGTAACTTCGTTACTAATTATGACAAGTAACTGTAATTTCGATACAAATTATGGCAGGTAACTGTAACTTCGATACTAATTATGACAGGTAACAGTAACTTCGATACTAATTATGACAAGTAACAGTAATTTCGATTCAAATTTTGGCAGGTAACTGTAACTTCGAGACTTATTATGACAGGTAACAGTAACTTCGATACTAATAACGACAATTAACTGTAACTTCGATACTAATTTTGACAGGTAACTGTAACTTCGTTACTAATTATGACAAGTAACTGTAACATCGATACTTATTATGACAGGTAACTGTAACTTCGTTACTAATTATGACAAGTAACTGTAATTTCGATACAAATTATGGCAGGTAACTGTAACTTCGATACTAATTATGACAGGTAACAGTAACTTCGATACTAATTATGACAAGTAACAGTAATTTCGATTCAAATTTTGGCAGGTAACTGTAACTTCGAGACTTATTATGACAGGTAACAGTAACTTCGATACTAATAACGACAATTAACTGTAACTTCGATACTAATTTTGACAGGTAACTGTAACTTCGTTACTAATTATGACAAGTAACTGTAATTTCGATTCAAATTTTGGCAGGTAACTGTAACTTCGATACTTATTATGAAAGGTAACAGTAACTTCGATACTAATTACGACAAATAGCTGTAACTTCGATACTAATTTTGACAGGTAACTGTAACTTCGTTACTAATTATTACAAGTAACTGTAATTTCGATACAAATTATGGGAGGTAACTCTAACTTCGATACTAATTATGACAGGTAACAGTAACTTCGATACTAGTTATGACAAGTAACAGTAACTTCGATACTAATTATGACAGGTAACTGTAACTTCGTTACTAATTATGACAAGTAACTTTAATTTCGATACAAATTATGGCAGGTAACTGTAACTTCCATACTAATTATGACAGGTAACAGTAACTTCGATACCAATTATGACAGGAAACTGTGACTTCGTTACTACTTATGACAAGTAACTGTAATTTCGTTACAAATTATGGCAGGTAATTGTTATGTCGATACTTATTATGACAGGTAACAGTAACTTGGATACTAATTATGACAAATAACTGTAACATCGATACTAATTATGACAAGTAACTGTAACTTCGATACTAATTATGACAGGTAACAGTAACTTCGATCCTAATTATGACAGGTAACAGTAACTTCGATACTAATTATGGCAGTTAACTGTAACTCCGATACTTATTATGACAGGTAACAGTAACTTCGATACTAATCATGACAAGTAACTGTAACTTCGATACTGATTATGACAGGTAACTGTAACTTCGTTACTAATTATGACAAGTAACTGTAATTTCGTTACATATTATGGCAGGTAATTGTAATGTCGATACTTATTATGACAGGTAACAGTAACTTCGATATTAATTATGACAAGTAAAAGTAACTTCTATACTAATTATGACAAGTAACAGTAATTTCGATACAAATTTTGGCAGGTAACAGTAACTTCGATACTAATTATGACAGGCAACAGTTATTTCGATACTAATTATGACAAGTAACTGTAACATCGATACTAATTATGACAGGTAACTGTAACTTCGTTACTAATTATGACAAGTAACTGTAATTTCGATACAAATTATGGCAGGTAACTGTAACTTCGATACTAATTATGACAGGTAACAGTAACTTCGATACTAATTATGACAGGTAACTGTAACTTCGATACCAATTATGACAGGTAACAGTAACTTCGTTACTAATCATGACAAGTAACTGTAACTTCGATACTAATTATGACAGGTAACTGTAACTTCGTTACTAATTATGACAAGTAACTGTAATTTCGTTACAAATTATGGCAGGTAATTGTAATGTCGATACTAATTATGACAGGTAACAGTAACTTCGATACTAATTATGACAAGTAACAGTAACTTCGATACTAATTATGACAAGTAACTGTATCTTCGATACAAATTATGACAGGGAACTGTAACTTCGTTACTAATTATGACAAGAAACATTAATTTCGATTCAAATTTTGGCAGGTAACTGTAACTTCGATACTTATTATGACAGGTAACAGTAACTTCGATACTAATTACGACAAGTAACTGTAACTTCGATCCTAATTTTGACAGGTAACTGTAACTTCGTTACTAATTATGACAAGTAACTGTAATTTCGATACAAATTATGGGAGGTAACTCTAACTTCGATACTAATTATGACAGGTAACAGTAACTTCGATACTAATTATGACAAGTAACTATAACTTCGATACAAATTATGACAGGTAACTGTAACTTCGATACTAATTATGACAAGAAACTCTAACTTCGTTACTAATTATGACAAGTAACTCTAATTTTGATAAAAAATTATTGTAGGTTATTGTAACTTCAATACTAATTATGACAGGTAACAGTAACTTCGATACTAATTATGACAGGTAACAGTAACGTCGTTACTAATTATGACAAGTAACAGCAATTTCGATACAAATTATGGCAGGTAACTGTAACTTCGATACTAATTATGACAGGTAACAGTAACTTCGATACTAGTTATGACAAGTAACAGTAACTTCGATACTAATTATGACAGGTAACTGTAACTTCGTTACTAATTATGACAAGTAACTTTAATTTCGATACAAATTATGGCAGGTAACTGTAACTTCCATACTAATTATGACAGGTAACAGTAACTTCGATACCAATTATGACAGGAAACTGTGACTTCGTTACTACTTATGACAAGTAACTGTAATTTCGTTACAAATTATGGCAGGTAATTGTTATGTCGATACTTATTATGACAGGTAACAGTAACTTGGATACTAATTATGACAAATAACTGTAACATCGATACTAATTATGACAAGTAACTGTAACTTCGATACTAATTATGACAGGTAACAGTAACTTCGATATTAATTATGACAAGTAACAGTAACTTCGGTACTAATTATGACAAGTAACTGTAATTTCGATACAAATTTTGGCAGGTAACTGTAACTTCGATACTAATTATGACAGGTAACAGTTACTTCGATACTAATTATGACAAGTAACTGTAACATCGATACTTATTATGACAGGTAACTGTAACTTCGTTACTAATTATGACAAGTAACTGTAATTTCGATACAAATTATGGCAGGTAACTGTAACTTCGATACTAATTATGACAGGTAACAGTAACTTCGATACTAATTATGACAAGTAACAGTAATTTCGATTCAAATTTTGGCAGGTAACTGTAACTTCGAGACTTATTATGACAGGTAACAGTAACTTCGATACTAATAACGACAATTAACTGTAACTTCGATACTAATTTTGACAGGTAACTGTAACTTCGTTACTAATTATGACAAGTAACTGTAACATCGATACTTATTATGACAGGTAACTGTAACTTCGTTACTAATTATGACAAGTAACTGTAATTTCGATACAAATTATGGCAGGTAACTGTAACTTCGATACTAATTATGACAGGTAACAGTAACTTCGATACTAATTATGACAAGTAACAGTAATTTCGATTCAAATTTTGGCAGGTAACTGTAACTTCGAGACTTATTATGACAGGTAACAGTAACTTCGATACTAATAACGACAATTAACTGTAACTTCGATACTAATTTTGACAGGTAACTGTAACTTCGTTACTAATTATGACAAGTAACTGTAATTTCGATTCAAATTTTGGCAGGTAACTGTAACTTCGATACTTATTATGAAAGGTAACAGTAACTTCGATACTAATTACGACAAATAGCTGTAACTTCGATACTAATTTTGACAGGTAACTGTAACTTCGTTACTAATTATTACAAGTAACTGTAATTTCGATACAAATTATGGGAGGTAACTCTAACTTCGATACTAATTATGACAGGTAACAGTAACTTCGAAACTAATTATGACAAGTAACTATAACTTCGATACAAATTATGACAGGTAACTGTAACTTCGATACTAATTATGACAAGAAACTCTAACTTCTTCACTAATTATGACAAGTAACTGTAATTTTGATAAAAAATTATTGTAGGTAATTGTAACTTCAATACTAATTATGACAGGTAACAGTAACTTCGATACTAATTATGACAGGTAACAGTAACTTCGTTACTAATGATGACAAGTAACAGCAATTTCGATACAAATTATGGCAGGTAACTGTAACTTCGATACTAATTATGACAGGTAACAGTAACTTCGATACTAATTATGACAAGTAACAGTAACTTCGATACTAATTATGACAGGTAACAGTAACTTCGTTACTAATTATGACAAGTAACTTTAATTTCGATACAAATTATGGCAGGTAACTGTATCTTCCATACTAATTATGACAGGTAACAGTAACTTCGATACCAATTATGACCGGAAACTGTGACTTCGTTACTAATTATGACAAGTAACTGTAATTTCGATACAAATTATGACAGGTAACTGTAACTTCGTTACTAATTATGACAAGTAACAGTACCTTCGATACTAATTATGACAGGTAACTATTACTTCGATACTAATTATGACAAGGAACTGTAATTTCGATACAAATTATGGCAGGTAACAGCAAATTAGATACTAATTATGACAAGTAACTATAACTTCGATACAAATTATGACAGGTAACTGTAACTTCGATACTAATTATGACCAGAAACTCTAACTTCGTTACTAATTTTGACAAGTAACTGTAATTTTGATAAAAATTATTGTAGGTAACTGTAACTTCAATACTAATTATGACATAATAGTAACATCGATACTAATTATGACAAGTAACTGTAACTTCGTTACAAATTATGACAAGTAACTCTAATTTTGATAAAAAATTATGGCAGGTAACTGTAACTCCGATACTAATTATGACAGGTAACAGTAACTTCGATCCTAATTATGACAGGTTACAGTAACTTCGTTACTAATTATGTCAAGTAACTGTAACTTCGATACTAATTATGACTAGTAACTGCAATTTCGATACAATTTATGACAGGTTACCGTAACTTCGTTACTAATTATGACAAGTAACGGTAATTTCGTTACTAATTATGACAAGTAACAGTAATTTTGATAAAAAATTATGGTAGGTAACTGTAACTTCAATACTAATTATGACAGGTAACAGTTACTTCGATACTAATTATGACAGGTAACTGTAACTTAGATACTAATTATGACAAGTATCTTTAACCCTAGAACTGCGGACCGTCTTCCAGGAAGACGGTGTGTTGTTTAATCAAGTGCGACCGTCTCTCTGAAAGACGGTCTTGGAATTCAAATATAGTACTACTGTTAGCCTTCAGATGGCACTAATTTCAAGTTATGCTGGTTCCCGATGCTTTTATCTTTTGTAGTGTAAGTCTTTGGCAAACAAATTACAGTATGCAAGCTATTATTTGGCTGCAGAAGTGGAAGTACTTCCATGTTGATATTGAAGTTGCATTGAGCAAAATGGCCGCCAACTATGTAGACGATTCAGAAATTTAGCGCTTGATTTTTGACGATTCGTGTGATAGTATGGACGATGACAGTGATTATTGTGTGGATTCGTATGAAAATGAAGATGGTGAAAGTAGTGGCAGTGATACCGGCGAACAGGATGTCACGCAAGTTATGGAAATCCCCATCAATGCAAGCGATGTTTATCATGTTCCGACAGACCCTGTACACATGCCTAATGTTAGCCGTGAAGGGGTAAGTGTGAACTAGACTGATATTCAACCCGAAGAAAGTGACTTTCCAGGTAAAAATGTACCGTTTATCGTTCATCATCCTGGGCCTGTGAATTTGCCTCCCCGTAATCGCGCGCCGATTATGTACTTCAAAATCGAGAAATGTCATACTTTTGTAAAAATAATTTTCTTTTTAGTAAATAACAGTAATTAATTGAAACTGGTTTTTGAATTAGTAACAAAAATCTATGAACTTTTCATTTATGATGTCTCTGACGAACATTTAACTCGGCAATATGGTTTTCTAGAGCAGAAAAATCAATAATTTTTTATTTTTTTATTTTTTATAAAATACTTTTTATGATTAATTCAATGTGACGAGTCTGAATGATTCACCTATATCAATATAATATAGAACAGTCTTTCAGCTTTATTTTGGTGTATGATAAGTCATATTCATGAACACAGTATGCTTACAGATACCAAATTCCTTTAGTGTGTACTTTATGGGAATTTACTGCAGCATTTGACAGATAAACCTGCAGCAGTTCTAGGGTTAAATTCGATACTAATTATGGTAGGCAACTGTAATTTCGTTACTAATTATGACAAGTCCCTGTAATTTCGATACAAATTATGGCAGGTAACTGTAACTTCGATACTAATTATGTCAGGTTACAGTAACTTCGATACTAATTATGACAGGAAACTGTATCTTCGTTACTAATTATGACAAGTAACTGTAATTTCGATACAAATTATGACAGGTTACTGTAACTTCGTTACTAATTATGACAAGTAACTGTAATTTCGATACTAATTATGACAATTGACTGTAATTTCGATACAAATTATGACAGGTAACAGTAACTTCGATACTAATTATGACAAGAAACTCTAACTTCGTTACTAATTATGACAAGTAACAGTAATTTTGATAAAAAATTATGGTAGGTAACTGTAACTTCAATACTAATTATGACAGGTAACAGTTACTTCGATACTAATTATGACAGGTAACTGTAACTTAGATACCAATTATGACAAGTAACTTTAATTTCGATACTAATTATGGTAGGTAACTCTAACTTCGTTACTAATTATGACAAGTCCCTGTCATTTCGATACAAATTATGGCAGGTAACTGTAACTTCGATACTAATTATGTCAGGTAACAGTAACTTCGATACTAATTATGACAGGAAACTATAACTTCGTTACTAATTATGACAAGTAACTGTAATTTCGATACAAATTATGGCAGGTAATTGTAATGTCGATACTAATTATGACAGGTAACAGTAACTTCGATACTAATTATGACAAGTAACAGTAACTTCGAAACTAATTATGACAAGTAACTGTAACATCGATACTTATTATGACAGGTAACTGTAACTTCGTTACTAATTATGACAAGTAACTGTAATTTCGATACAAATTATGGCAGGTAACTGTAACTTCGATACTAATTATGACAGGTAACAGTAACTTCGATACTAATTATGACAAGTAACAGTAATTTCGATTCAAATTTTGGCAGGTAACTGTAACTTCGAGACTTATTATGACAGGTAACAGTAACTTCGATACTAATAACGACAATTAACTGTAACTTCGATACTAATTTTGACAGGTAACTGTAACTTCGTTACTAATTATGACAAGTAACTGTAACATCGATACTTATTATGACAGGTAACTGTAACTTCGTTACTAATTATGACAAGTAACTGTAATTTCGATACAAATTATGGCAGGTAACTGTAACTTCGATACTAATTATGACAGGTAACAGTAACTTCGATACTAATTATGACAAGTAACAGTAATTTCGATTCAAATTTTGGCAGGTAACTGTAACTTCGAGACTTATTATGACAGGTAACAGTAACTTCGATACTAATAACGACAATTAACTGTAACTTCGATACTAATTTTGACAGGTAACTGTAACTTCGTTACTAATTATGACAAGTAACTGTAATTTCGATTCAAATTTTGGCAGGTAACTGTAACTTCGATACTTATTATGAAAGGTAACAGTAACTTCGATACTAATTACGACAAATAGCTGTAACTTCGATACTAATTTTGACAGGTAACTGTAACTTCGTTACTAATTATTACAAGTAACTGTAATTTCGATACAAATTATGGGAGGTAACTCTAACTTCGATACTAATTATGACAGGTAACAGTAACTTCGAAACTAATTATGACAAGTAACTATAACTTCGATACAAATTATGACAGGTAACTGTAACTTCGATACTAATTATGACAAGAAACTCTAACTTCTTCACTAATTATGACAAGTAACTGTAATTTTGATAAAAAATTATTGTAGGTAATTGTAACTTCAATACTAATTATGACAGGTAACAGTAACTTCGATACTAATTATGACAGGTAACAGTAACTTCGTTACTAATGATGACAAGTAACAGCAATTTCGATACAAATTATGGCAGGTAACTGTAACTTCGATACTAATTATGACAGGTAACAGTAACTTCGATACTAATTATGACAAGTAACAGTAACTTCGATACTAATTATGACAGGTAACAGTAACTTCGTTACTAATTATGACAAGTAACTTTAATTTCGATACAAATTATGGCAGGTAACTGTATCTTCCATACTAATTATGACAGGTAACAGTAACTTCGATACCAATTATGACCGGAAACTGTGACTTCGTTACTAATTATGACAAGTAACTGTAATTTCGATACAAATTATGACAGGTAACTGTAACTTCGTTACTAATTATGACAAGTAACAGTACCTTCGATACTAATTATGACAGGTAACTATTACTTCGATACTAATTATGACAAGGAACTGTAATTTCGATACAAATTATGGCAGGTAACAGCAAATTAGATACTAATTATGACAAGTAACTATAACTTCGATACAAATTATGACAGGTAACTGTATCTTCGATACTAATTATGACCAGAAACTCTAACTTCGTTACTAATTTTGACAAGTAACTGTAATTTTGATAAAAATTATTGTAGGTAACTGTAACTTCAATACTAATTATGACATAATAGTAACATCGATACTAATTATGACAAGTAACTGTAACTTCGTTACAAATTATGACAAGTAACTCTAATTTTGATAAAAAATTATGGCAGGTAACTGTAACTCCGATACTAATTATGACAGGTAACAGTAACTTCGATCCTAATTATGACAGGTTACAGTAACTTCGTTACTAATTATGTCAAGTAACTGTAACTTCGATACTAATTATGACTAGTAACTGCAATTTCGATACAATTTATGACAGGTTACCGTAACTTCGTTACTAATTATGACAAGTAACGGTAATTTCGTTACTAATTATGACAAGTAACAGTAATTTTGATAAAAAATTATGGTAGGTAACTGTAACTTCAATACTAATTATGACAGGTAACAGTTACTTCGATACTAATTATGACAGGTAACTGTAACTTAGATACTAATTATGACAAGTATCTTTAACCCTAGAACTGCGGACCGTCTTCCAGGAAGACGGTGTGTTGTTTAATCAAGTGCGACCGTCTCTCTGAAAGACGGTCTTGGAATTCAAATATAGTACTACTGTTAGCCTTCAGATGGCACTAATTTCAAGTTATGCTGGTTCCCGATGCTTTTATCTTTTGTAGTGTAAGTCTTTGGCAAACAAATTACAGTATGCAAGCTATTATTTGGCTGCAGAAGTGGAAGTACTTCCATGTTGATATTGAAGTTGCATTGAGCAAAATGGCCGCCAACTATGTAGACGATTCAGAAATTTAGCGCTTGATTTTTGACGATTCGTGTGATAGTATGGACGATGACAGTGATTATTGTGTGGATTCGTATGAAAATGAAGATGGTGAAAGTAGTGGCAGTGATACCGGCGAACAGGATGTCACGCAAGTTATGGAAATCCCCATCAATGCAAGCGATGTTTATCATGTTCCGACAGACCCTGTACACATGCCTAATGTTAGCCGTGAAGGGGTAAGTGTGAACTAGACTGATATTCAACCCGAAGAAAGTGACTTTCCAGGTAAAAATGTACCGTTTATCGTTCATCATCCTGGGCCTGTGAATTTGCCTCCCCGTAATCGCGCGCCGATTATGTACTTCAAAATCGAGAAATGTCATACTTTTGTAAAAATAATTTTCTTTTTAGTAAATAACAGTAATTAATTGAAACTGGTTTTTGAATTAGTAACAAAAATCTATGAACTTTTCATTTATGATGTCTCTGACGAACATTTAACTCGGCAATATGGTTTTCTAGAGCAGAAAAATCAATAATTTTTTATTTTTTTATTTTTTATAAAATACTTTTTATGATTAATTCAATGTGACGAGTCTGAATGATTCACCTATATCAATATAATATAGAACAGTCTTTCAGCTTTATTTTGGTGTATGATAAGTCATATTCATGAACACAGTATGCTTACAGATACCAAATTCCTTTAGTGTGTACTTTATGGGAATTTACTGCAGCATTTGACAGATAAACCTGCAGCAGTTCTAGGGTTAAATTCGATACTAATTATGGTAGGCAACTGTAATTTCGTTACTAATTATGACAAGTCCCTGTAATTTCGATACAAATTATGGCAGGTAACTGTAACTTCGATACTAATTATGTCAGGTTACAGTAACTTCGATACTAATTATGACAGGAAACTGTATCTTCGTTACTAATTATGACAAGTAACTGTAATTTCGATACAAATTATGACAGGTTACTGTAACTTCGTTACTAATTATGACAAGTAACTGTAATTTCGATACTAATTATGACAATTGACTGTAATTTCGATACAAATTATGACAGGTAACAGTAACTTCGATACTAATTATGACAAGAAACTCTAACTTCGTTACTAATTATGACAAGTAACAGTAATTTTGATAAAAAATTATGGTAGGTAACTGTAACTTCAATACTAATTATGACAGGTAACAGTTACTTCGATACTAATTATGACAGGTAACTGTAACTTAGATACCAATTATGACAAGTAACTTTAATTTCGATACTAATTATGGTAGGTAACTCTAACTTCGTTACTAATTATGACAAGTCCCTGTCATTTCGATACAAATTATGGCAGGTAACTGTAACTTCGATACTAATTATGTCAGGTAACAGTAACTTCGATACTAATTATGACAGGAAACTATAACTTCGTTACTAATTATGACAAGTAACTGTAATTTCGATACAAATTATGGCAGGTAATTGTAATGTCGATACTAATTATGACAGGTAACAGTAACATCGATACTAATTATGACAAGTAACAGTAACTTCGAAACTAATTATGACAAGTAACTGTATCTTCGATACTAATTATGACAGGTAACTGTAACTTCGTTACTAATTATGACAAGTAACAGTAATTTCGATTCAAATTTTGGCAGGTAACTGTAACTTCGATACTTATTATGACAGGTAACAGAAACTTCGATACTAATAACGACAAGTAACTGTAACTTCGATACTAATTTTGACAGGTAACTGTAACTTCGTTACTAATTATGACAAGTAACTGTAATTTCGATTCAAATTTTGGCAGGTAACTGTAACTTCGATACTTATTATGAAAGGTAACAGTAACTTCGATACTAATTACGACAAGTAACTGTAACTTCGTTACTAATTTTGACAGGTAACTGTAACTTCGTTACTAATTATGACAAGTAACTGTAATTTCGATACAAATTATGGGAGGTAACTCTAACATCGATACTAATTATGACAGGTAACAGTAACTTCGAAACTAATTATGACAAGTAACTATAACTTCGATACAAATTATGACAGGTAACTGTAACTTCGATACTAATTATGACAAGAAACTCTAACTTCGTTACTAATTATGACAAGTAACTGTAATTTTGATAAAAAATTATTGTAGGTAATTGTAACTTCAATACTAATTATGACAGGTAACAGTAACTTCGATACTAATTATGACAGGTAACAGTAACTTCGTTACTAATGATGACAAGTAACAGCAATTTTGATACAAATTATGGCAGGTAACTGTAACTTCGATACTAATTATGACAGGTAACAGTAACTTCGATACTAATTATGACAAGTAACAGTAACTTCGATACTAATTATGACAGGTAACTGTAACTTCGTTACTAATTATGACAAGTAACTTTAATTTCGATACAAATTATGGCAGGTAACTGTAACTTCCTTACTAATTATGACAGGTAACAGTAACTTCGATACCAATTATGACAGGAAACTGTGACTTCGTTACTAATTATGACAAGTAACTGTAATTTCGATACAAATTATGACAGGTAACTGTAACTTCGTTACTAATTATGACAAGTAACAGTACCTTCGATACTAATTATGACAGGTAACTATTACTTCGATACTAATTATGACAAGGAACTGTAATTTCGATACAAATTATGGCAGGTAACAGCAAATTAGATACTAATTATGACAAGTAACTATAACTTCGATTCAAATTATGACAGGTAACTGTAACTTCGATACTAATTATGACCAGAAACTCTAACTTCGTTACTAATTTTGACAAGTAACTGTAATTTTGATAAAAAATTATTGTAGGTAACTGTAACTTCAATACTAATTATGACATAATAGTAACATCGATACTAATTATGACAAGTAACTGTAACTTCGTTACTAATTATGACAAGTAACTCTAATTTTGATAAAAAATTATGGCAGGTAACTGTAACTCCGATACTAATTATGACAGGTAACAGTAACTTCGATCCTAATTATGACAGGTTACAGTAACTTCGTTACTAATTATGTCAAGTAACTGTAACTTCGATACTAATTATGACTAGTAACTGTAATTTCGATACAATTTATGACAGGGTACCGTAACTTCGTTACTAATTGTGACAAGTAACTGTAATTTCGTTACTAATTATGACAAGTAACAGTAATTTTGATAAAAAATTATGGTAGGTAACTGTAACTACAATACTAATTATGACAGGTATCAGTTACTTCGATACTAATTATGACAGGTAACTGTAACTTAGATATTAATTATGACAAGTATCTTTAAATTCGATACTAATTATGGTAGGTAACTGTAACTTCGTTACTAATTATGACAAGTCCCTGTAATTTCGATACAAATTATGGCAGGTAACTGTAACTTCGATACTAATTATGTCAGGTAACAGTAACTTCGATACTAATTATGACAGGAAACTGTATCTTCGTTACTAATTATGACAAGTAACTGTAATTTCGATACAAATTATGACAGGTTACTGTAACTTCGTTACTAATTATGACAAGTAACTGTATTTTCGATACTAATTATGACTATTAACTGTAATTTCGATACAAATTATGACAGGTAACAGTAACTTCGATACTAATTATGACAAGAAACTCTAACTTCGTTACTAATTATGACAAGTAACAGTAATTTTGATAAAAAATTATGGTAGGTAACTGTAACTTCAATACTAATTATGACAGGTAACAGTTACTTCGATACTAATTATGACAGGTAACTGTAACTTAGATACCAATTATGACAAGTAACTTTAATTTCGATACTAATTATGGTAGGTAACTGTAACTTCGTTACTAATTATGACAAGTCCCTGTCATTTTGATACAAATTATGGCAGGTAACTGTAACTTAGATACTAATTATGTGAGGTAACAGTAACTTCGTTACTAATTATGACAGGAAACTGTAACTTCGTTACTAATTAGGACAAGTAACTGTAATTTCGATACAAATTATGACAGGTTACTGTAACTTCGTTACTAATTAAGACAAGTAACTGTAATTTCGATACAAATTATGGCAGGTAACAGTACCTTCCATACTAATTATGACAGGTAACTGTAACTTCGATACTAATTATGACAAGGAACTGTAATTTCGATACAAATTATGGCAGGTAAATGTAACTTTGATACTAATTATGACAGGTAACTGTAACTTCGATACTTATTATGACAGGTAACAGTAACTTCGATACTAATTACGACAAGTAATTGTAACTTCGATACTAATTTTGACAGGTAACTGTAACTTCGTTACTAATTATGACAAGTAACTGTAATTTCGATACAAATTATGGGAGGTAACCCTAACTTCGATACTAATTATGACAGGTAACAGTAACTTCGATACTAATTATGACAAGTAACAGTAACTTCGATACTAATTATGACAGGTAACTGTAACTTCGTTACTAATTATGACAAGTAACAGTACCTTCGATACTAATTATGACAGGTAACTATTACTTCGATACTAATTACGACAAGTAATTGTAACTTCGATACTAATTTTGACAGGTAACTGTAACTTCGTTACTAATTATGACAAGTAACTGTAATTTCGATACAAATTATGGGAGGTAACCCTAACTTCGATACTAATTATGACAGGTAACAGTAACTTCGATACTAATTATGACAAGTAACTGTAACTTCGATACTAATTATGACCAGAAACTCTAACTTCGTTACTAATTTTGACAAGTAACTGTAATTTTGATAAAAAATTATTGTAGGTAACTGTAAGTTCAATACTAATTATTACATAATAGTAACATCGATACTAATTATGACAAGTAACTGTAACTTCGTTACTTATTATGACAAGTAACTCTAATTTTGATAAAAAATTATGGCAGGTAACTGTAACTCCGATACTAATTATGACAGGTAACAGTAACTTCGATCCTAATTATGACAGGTTACAGTAACTTCGTTACTAATTATGTCAAGTAACTGTAACTTCGATACTAATTATGACTAGTAACTGTAATTTCGATACAATTTATGACAGGTTACCGTAACTTCGTTACTAATTATGACAAGTAACTGTTATTTCGTTACTAATTATGACAAGTAACAGTAATTTTGATAAAAAATTATGGTAGGTAACTGTAACTTCAATACTAATTATGACAGGTAACAGTTACTTCGATACTAATAATGACAGGTAACTGTAACTTAGATACTAATTATGACAAGTATCTTTAAATTCGATACTTATTATGGTAGGTAACTGTAACTAAGTTACTAATTATGACAAGTCCTTGTAATTTCGATACAAATTATGGCAGGTAACTGTAACTTCGATACTAATTATGTCAGGTAACAGTAACTTCGATACTAATTATGACAGGAAACTGTATCTTCGTTACTAATTATGACAAGTAACTGTAATTTCGATACAAATTATGACAGGTTACTGTAACTTCGTTACTAATTATGACAAGTTACTGTAATTTCGATACTAATTATGACAAATAACTGTAATTTCGATACAAATTATGACAGGTAACTTCGATACTAATTATGACAAGAAACTCTAACTTCGTTACTAATTATGACAAGTAACAGTAATTTTGATAAAAAATTATGGTAGGTAACTGTAACTTCAATACTAATTATGACAGGTAACAGTAACTTCGATACTAATTATGACAAGTAACAGTAACTTCGAAACTAATTATGACAAGTAACTGTATCTTCGATACTAATTATGACAGGTAACTGTAACTTCGTTACTAATTATGACAAGTAACAGTAATTTCGATTCAAATTTTGGCAGGTAACTGTAACTTCGATACTTATTATGACAGGTAACAGTAACTTCGATACAAATAACGACAAGTAACTGTAACTTCGATACTAATTTTGACAGGTAACTGTAACTTCGTTACTAATTATGACAAGTAACTGTAATTTCGATTCAAATTTTGGCAGGTAACTGTAACTTCGATACTTATTATGAAAGGTAACAGTAACTTCGATACTAATTACGACAAGTAACTGTAACTTCGTTACTAATTTTGACAGGTAACTGTAACTTCGTTACTAATTATGACAAGTAACTGTAATTTCGATACAAATTATGGGAGGTAACTCTAACATCGATACTAATTATGACAGGTAACAGTAACTTCGAAACTAATTATGACAAGTAACTATAACTTCGATACAAATTATGACAGGTAACTGTAACTTCGATACTAATTATGACAAGAAACTCTAACTTCGTTACTAATTATGACAAGTAACTGTAATTTTGATAAAAAATTATTGTAGGTAATTGTAACTTCAATACTAATTATGACAGGTAACAGTAACTTCGATACTAATTATGACAGGTAACAGTAACTTCGTTACTAATGATGACAAGTAACAGCAATTTCGATACAAATTATGGCAGGTAACTGTAACTTCGATACTAATTATGACAGGTAACAGTAACTTCGATACTAATTATGACAAGTAACAGTAACTTCGATACTAATTATGACAGGTAACTGTAACTTCGTTACTAATTATGACAAGTAACTTTAATTTCGATACAAATTATGGCAAGGTAACTGTAACTTCCTTACTAATTATGACAGGTAACAGTAACTTCGATACCAATTATGACAGGAAACTGTGACTTCGTTACTAATTATGACAAGTAACTGTAATTTCGATACAAATTATGACAGGTAACTGTAACTTCGTTACTAATTATGACAAGTAACAGTACCTTCGATACTAATTATGACAGGTAACTATTACTTCGATACTAATTATGACAAGGAACTGTAATTTCGATACAAATTATGGCAGGTAACAGCAAATTAGATACAAATTATGACAGGTAACTGTAACTTCGATACTAATTATGACCAGAAACTCTAACTTCGTTACTAATTTTGACAAGTAACTGTAATTTTGATTAAAAATTATTGTAGGTAACTGTAACTTCAATACTAATTATGACATAATAGTAACATCGATACTAATTATGACAAGTAACTGTAACTTCGTTACTAATTATGACAAGTAACTCTAATTTTGATAAAAAATTATGGCAGGTAACTGTAACTCCGATACTAATTATGACAGGTAACAGTAACTTCGATCCTAATTATGACAGGTTACAGTAACTTCGTTACTAATTATGTCAAGTAACTGTAACTTCGATACTAATTATGACTAGTAACTGTAATTTCGATACAATTTATGACAGGGTACCGTAACTTCGTTACTAATTATGACAAGTAACTGTAATTTCGTTACTAATTATGACAAGTAACAGTAATTTTGATAAAAAATTATGGTAGGTAACTGTAACTACAATACTAATTATGACAGGTATCAGTTACTTCGATACTAATTATGACAGGTAACTGTAACTTAGATACTAATTATGACAAGTATCTTCAAATTCGATACTAATTATGGTAGGTAACTGTAACTTCGTTACTAATTATGACAAGTCCCTGTAATTTCGATACAAATTATGGCAGGTAACTGTAACTTCGATACTAATTATGTCAGGTAACAGTAACTTCGATACTAATTATGACAGGAAACTGTATCTTCGTTACTAATTATGACAAGTAACTGTAATTTCGATACAAATTATGACAGGTTACTGTAACTTCGTTACTAATTATGACAAGTAACTGTAATTTCGATACTAATTATGACTATTAACTGTAATTTCGATACAAATTATGACAGGTAACAGTAACTTCGATACTAATTATGACAAGAAACTCTAACTTCGTTACTAATTATGACAAGTAACAGTAATTTTGATAAAAAATTATGGTAGGTAACTGTAACTTCAATACTAATTATGACAGGTAACAGTTACTTCGATACTAATTATGACAGGTAACTGTAACTTAGATACCAATTATGACAAGTAACTTTAATTTCGATACTAATTATGGTAGGTAACTGTAACTTCGTTACTAATTATGACAAGTCCCTGTCATTTTGATACAAATTATGGCAGGTAACTGTAACTTCGATACTAATTATGTGAGGTAACAGTAACTTCGTTACTAATTATGACAGGAAACTGTAACTTCGTTACTAATTATGACAAGTAACTGTAATTTCGATACAAATTATGACAGGTTACTGTAACTTCGTTACTAATTAAGACAAGTAACTGTAATTTCGATACAAATTATGGCAGGTAACAGTACCTTCCATACTAATTATGACAGGTAACTGTAACTTCGATACTAATTATGACAAGGAACTGTAATTTCGATACAAATTATGGCAGGTAACTGTAACTTTGATACTAATTATGACAGGTAACTGTAACTTCGATACTTATTATGACAGGTAACAGTAACTTCGATACTAATTACGACAAGTAACTGTAACTTCGATACTAATTTTGACAGGTAACTGTAACTTCGTTACTAATTATGACAAGTAACTGTAATTTCGATACAAATTATGGGAGGTAACTCTAACTTCGATACTAATTATGACAGGTAACAGTAACTTCGATACTAATTATGACAAGTAACAGTAACTTCGATACTAATTATGACAGGTAACTGTAACTTCGTTACTAATTATGACAAGTAACTTTAATTTCGATACAAATTATGGCAGGAAACTGTAACTTCGTTACTAATTAGGACAAGTAACTGTAATTTCGATACAAATTATGACAGGTTACTGTAACTTCGTTACTAATTAAGACAAGTAACTGTAATTTCGATACAAATTATGGCAGGTAACAGTACCTTCCATACTAATTATGACAGGTAACTGTAACTTCGATACTAATTATGACAAGGAACTGTAATTTCGATACAAATTATGGCAGGTAAATGTAACTTTGATACTAATTATGACAGGTAACTGTAACTTCGATACTTATTATGACAGGTAACAGTAACTTCGATACTAATTACGACAAGTAATTGTAACTTCGATACTAATTTTGACAGGTAACTGTAACTTCGTTACTAATTATGACAAGTAACTGTAATTTCGATACAAATTATGGGAGGTAACCCTAACTTCGATACTAATTATGACAGGTAACAGTAACTTCGATACTAATTATGACAAGTAACAGTAACTTCGATACTAATTATGACAGGTAACTGTAACTTCGTTACTAATTATGACAAGTAACAGTACCTTCGATACTAATTATGACAGGTAACTATTACTTCGATACTAATTACGACAAGTAATTGTAACTTCGATACTAATTTTGACAGGTAACTGTAACTTCGTTACTAATTATGACAAGTAACTGTAATTTCGATACAAATTATGGGAGGTAACCCTAACTTCGATACTAATTATGACAGGTAACAGTAACTTCGATACTAATTATGACAAGTAACTGTAACTTCGATACTAATTATGACCAGAAACTCTAACTTCGTTACTAATTTTGACAAGTAACTGTAATTTTGATAAAAAATTATTGTAGGTAACTGTAAGTTCAATACTAATTATTACATAATAGTAACATCGATACTAATTATGACAAGTAACTGTAACTTCGTTACTTATTATGACAAGTAACTCTAATTTTGATAAAAAATTATGGCAGGTAACTGTAACTCCGATACTAATTATGACAGGTAACAGTAACTTCGATCCTAATTATGACAGGTTACAGTAACTTCGTTACTAATTATGTCAAGTAACTGTAACTTCGATACTAATTATGACTAGTAACTGTAATTTCGATACAATTTATGACAGGTTACCGTAACTTCGTTACTAATTATGACAAGTAACTGTTATTTCGTTACTAATTATGACAAGTAACAGTAATTTTGATAAAAAATTATGGTAGGTAACTGTAACTTCAATACTAATTATGACAGGTAACAGTTACTTCGATACTAATAATGACAGGTAACTGTAACTTAGATACTAATTATGACAAGTATCTTTAAATTCGATACTTATTATGGTAGGTAACTGTAACTAAGTTACTAATTATGACAAGTCCTTGTAATTTCGATACAAATTATGGCAGGTAACTGTAACTTCGATACTAATTATGTCAGGTAACAGTAACTTCGATACTAATTATGACAGGAAACTGTATCTTCGTTACTAATTATGACAAGTAACTGTAATTTCGATACAAATTATGACAGGTTACTGTAACTTCGTTACTAATTATGACAAGTTACTGTAATTTCGATACTAATTATGACAAATAACTGTAATTTCGATACAAATTATGACAGGTAACTTCGATACTAATTATGACAAGAAACTCTAACTTCGTTACTAATTATGACAAGTAACAGTAATTTTGATAAAAAATTATGGTAGGTAACTGTAACTTCAATACTAATTATGACAGGTAACAGTAACTTCGATACTAATTATGACAAGTAACAGTAACTTCGAAACTAATTATGACAAGTAACTGTATCTTCGATACTAATTATGACAGGTAACTGTAACTTCGTTACTAATTATGACAAGTAACAGTAATTTCGATTCAAATTTTGGCAGGTAACTGTAACTTCGATACTTATTATGACAGGTAACAGTAACTTCGATACAAATAACGACAAGTAACTGTAACTTCGATACTAATTTTGACAGGTAACTGTAACTTCGTTACTAATTATGACAAGTAACTGTAATTTCGATTCAAATTTTGGCAGGTAACTGTAACTTCGATACTTATTATGAAAGGTAACAGTAACTTCGATACTAATTACGACAAGTAACTGTAACATCGTTACTAATTTTGACAGGTAACTGTAACTTCGTTACTAATTATGACAAGTAACTGTAATTTCGATACAAATTATGGGAGGTAACTCTAACATCGATACTAATTATGACAGGTAACAGTAACTTCGAAACTAATTATGACAAGTAACTATAACTTCGATACAAATTATGACAGGTAACTGTAACTTCGATACTAATTATGACAAGAAACTCTAACTTCGTTACTAATTATGACAAGTAACTGTAATTTTGATAAAAAATTATTGTAGGTAATTGTAACTTCAATACTAATTATGACAGGTAACAGTAACTTCGATACTAATTATGACAGGTAACAGTAACTTCGTTACTAATGATGACAAGTAACAGCAATTTCGATACAAATTATGGCAGGTAACTGTAACTTCGATACTAATTATGACAGGTAACAGTAACTTCGATACTAATTATGACAAGTAACAGTAACTTCGATACTAATTATGACAGGTAACTGTAACTTCGTTACTAATTATGACAAGTAACTTTAATTTCGATACAAATTATGGCAAGGTAACTGTAACTTCCTTACTAATTATGACAGGTAACAGTAACTTCGATACCAATTATGACAGGAAACTGTGACTTCGTTACTAATTATGACAAGTAACTGTAATTTCGATACAAATTATGACAGGTAACTGTAACTTCGTTACTAATTATGACAAGTAACAGTACCTTCGATACTAATTATGACAGGTAACTATTACTTCGATACTAATTATGACAAGGAACTGTAATTTCGATACAAATTATGGCAGGTAACAGCAAATTAGATACAAATTATGACAGGTAACTGTAACTTCGATACTAATTATGACCAGAAACTCTAACTTCGTTACTAATTTTGACAAGTAACTGTAATTTTGATTAAAAATTATTGTAGGTAACTGTAACTTCAATACTAATTATGACATAATAGTAACATCGATACTAATTATGACAAGTAACTGTAACTTCGTTACTAATTATGACAAGTAACTCTAATTTTGATAAAAAATTATGGCAGGTAACTGTAACTCCGATACTAATTATGACAGGTAACAGTAACTTCGATCCTAATTATGACAGGTTACAGTAACTTCGTTACTAATTATGTCAAGTAACTGTAACTTCGATACTAATTATGACTAGTAACTGTAATTTCGATACAATTTATGACAGGGTACCGTAACTTCGTTACTAATTATGACAAGTAACTGTAATTTCGTTACTAATTATGACAAGTAACAGTAATTTTGATAAAAAATTATGGTAGGTAACTGTAACTACAATACTAATTATGACAGGTATCAGTTACTTCGATACTAATTATGACAGGTAACTGTAACTTAGATACTAATTATGACAAGTATCTTCAAATTCGATACTAATTATGGTAGGTAACTGTAACTTCGTTACTAATTATGACAAGTCCCTGTAATTTCGATACAAATTATGGCAGGTAACTGTAACTTCGATACTAATTATGTCAGGTAACAGTAACTTCGATACTAATTATGACAGGAAACTGTATCTTCGTTACTAATTATGACAAGTAACTGTAATTTCGATACAAATTATGACAGGTTACTGTAACTTCGTTACTAATTATGACAAGTAACTGTAATTTCGATACTAATTATGACTATTAACTGTAATTTCGATACAAATTATGACAGGTAACAGTAACTTCGATACTAATTATGACAAGAAACTCTAACTTCGTTACTAATTATGACAAGTAACAGTAATTTTGATAAAAAATTATGGTAGGTAACTGTAACTTCAATACTAATTATGACAGGTAACAGTTACTTCGATACTAATTATGACAGGTAACTGTAACTTAGATACCAATTATGACAAGTAACTTTAATTTCGATACTAATTATGGTAGGTAACTGTAACTTCGTTACTAATTATGACAAGTCCCTGTCATTTTGATACAAATTATGGCAGGTAACTGTAACTTCGATACTAATTATGTGAGGTAACAGTAACTTCGTTACTAATTATGACAGGAAACTGTAACTTCGTTACTAATTATGACAAGTAACTGTAATTTCGATACAAATTATGACAGGTTACTGTAACTTCGTTACTAATTAAGACAAGTAACTGTAATTTCGATACAAATTATGGCAGGTAACAGTACCTTCCATACTAATTATGACAGGTAACTGTAACTTCGATACTAATTATGACAAGGAACTGTAATTTCGATACAAATTATGGCAGGTAACTGTAACTTTGATACTAATTATGACAGGTAACTGTAACTTCGATACTTATTATGACAGGTAACAGTAACTTCGATACTAATTACGACAAGTAACTGTAACTTCGATACTAATTTTGACAGGTAACTGTAACTTCGTTACTAATTATGACAAGTAACTGTAATTTCGATACAAATTATGGGAGGTAACTCTAACTTCGATACTAATTATGACAGGTAACAGTAACTTCGATACTAATTATGACAAGTAACAGTAACTTCGATACTAATTATGACAGGTAACTGTAACTTCGTTACTAATTATGACAAGTAACTTTAATTTCGATACAAATTATGGCAGGTAACTGTAACTTCGTTACTAATTATGACAAGTAACAGTACCTTCGATACTAATTATGACAGGTAACTATTACTTCGATACTAATTATGACAAGGAACTGTAATTTCGATACAAATTATGGCAGGTAACAGCAAATTAGATACTAATTATGACAAGTAACTATAACTTCGATACAAATTATGACAGGTAACTGTAACTTCGATACTAATTATGACCAGAAACTCTAACTTCGTTACTAATTTTGACAAGTAACTGTAATTTTGATAAAAAATTATTGTAGGTAACTGTAAGTTCAATACTAATTATTACATAATAGTAACATCGATACTAATTATGACAAGTAACTGTAACTTCGTTACTTATTATGACAAGTAACTCTAATTTTGATAAAAAATTATGGCAGGTAACTGTAACTCCGATACTAATTATGACAGGTAACAGTAACTTCGATCCTAATTATGACAGGTTACAGTAACTTCGTTACTAATTATGTCAAGTAACTGTAACTTCGATACCAATTATGACTAGTAACTGTAATTTCGATACAATTTATGACAGGTTACCGTAACTTCGTTACTAATTATGACAAGTAACTGTTATTTCGTTACTAATTATGACAAGTAACAGTAATTTTGATAAAAAATTATGGTAGGTAACTGTAACTTCAATACAAATTATGACAGGTAACAGTTACTTCGATACTAATAATGACAGGTAACTGTAACTTAGATACTAATTATGACAAGTATCTTTAAATTCGATACTTATTATGGTAGGTAACTGTAACTACGTTACTAATTATGACAAGTCCTTGTAATTTCGATACAAATTATGGCAGGTAACTGTAACTTCGATACTAATTATGTCAGGTAACAGTAACTTCGATACTAATTATGACAGGAAACTGTATCTTCGTTACTAATTATGACAAGTAACTGTAATTTCGATACAAATTATGACAGGTTACTGTAACTTCGTTACTAATTATGACAAGTTACTGTAATTTCGATACTAATTATGACAAATAACTGTAATTTCGATACAAATTATGACAGGTAACTTCGATACTAATTATGACAAGAAACTCTAACTTCGTTACTAATTATGACAAGTAACAGTAATTTTGATAAAAAATTATGGTAGGTAACTGTAACTTCAATACTAATTATGACAGGTAACAGTAACTTCGATACTAATTATGGCAGGTAACTGTAACTTCGATACTAATTATGACAGGTAACAGCAACTTCGTTACTAATTATGACAAGTAACTGTAACATCGATACTTATTATGACAGGTAACTGTAACTCCGTTACTAATTATGACAAGTAACTTTAATTTCGATACAAATTATGGCAGGTAACTGTAACTTCCATACTAATTATGACAGGTAACAGGAACTTCGATACTAATTATGGCAGGTAACTGTAACTTCGATACTAATTATGACAGGTAACAGTAACTTCGATACTAATTATGGCAGGTAACTGTAACTTCGATACTAATTATGACAGGTAACAGCAACTTCGTTACTAATTATGACAAGTAACTGTAACATCGATACTTATTATGACAGGTAACTGTAACTTCGTTACTAATTATGACAAGTAACTGTAATTTCGATACAAATTATGGCAGGTAACTGTAACTTCGTTACTAATTATGACAAGTAACTTTAATTTCGATACAAATTATGGCAGGTAACTGTAACTTCCATACTAATTATGACAGGTAACAGGAACTTCGATACTAATTATGGCAGGTAACTGTAACTTCGATACTTATTATGACAGGTAACAGTAACTTGGATACTAATCATGACAAGTAACTGTAACTTCGATACTGATTATGACAGGTAACTGTAACTTCGTTACTAATTATGACAAGTAACTGTAATTTCGTTACAAATTATGGCAGGTAATTGTAATGTCGATACTTATTATGACAGGTAACAGAAACTTCGATACTAATTATGACAAATAACTGTAACTTCGATACTAATTATGACAAGTAACTGTAACTTCGATACTAATTATGACAGGTAACAGTAACTTCGATATTAATTATGACAAGTAACAGTAACTTCGATACTAATTATGACAAGTAACTGTAATTTCGGTACAAATTTTGGCAGGTAACTGTAACTTCAATACTAATTATGACAGGTAACAGTTACTTCGATACTAATTATGACAAGTAACTGTAACATCGATACTAATTATGACAGGTAACTGTAACTTCGTTACTAATTATGACAAGTAACTGTAATTTCGATACAAATTATGGCAGGTAACTGTAACTTCGATACTAATTATGACAGGTAACAGTAACTTCGATACAAATTATGACAGGTAACAGCAACTTCGTTACTAATCATGACACGTAACTGTAACTTCGATACTAATTATGACAGGTAACTGTAACTTCGTTACTAATTATGACAAGTAACTGTAATTTCGATACATATTATGGCAGGTAACTGTAACTTCGATACTAATTATGACAGGTAACAGTAACTTCGATACTAATTATGGCAGGTAACTGTAACTTCGATACTAATTATGACAGGTAACAGCAACTTCGTTACTAATTATGACAAGTAACTGTAACATCGATACTTATTATGACAGGTAACTATAACTTCGTTACTAATTATGACAAGTAACTGTAATTTCGATACAAATTATGGCAGGTAACTGTAACTTCGTTACTAATTATGACATGTAACTTTAATTTCGATACAAATTATGGCAGGTAACTGTAACTTCCATACTAATTATGACAGGTATCAGTAACTTCGATACCAATTATGACCGGAAACTGTGACTTCGTTACTAATTATGACAAGTAACTGTAATTTCGATACAAATTATGACAGGTAACTGTAACTTCGTTACTAATTATGACAAGTAAGTGTAACATCGATACTTATTATGACAGGTAACTGTAACATAGTTACTAATTATGACAAGTAACTGTAATTTCGATACAAATTATGGCAGGTAACTGTAACTTCGATACTAATTATGACAGGTAACAGTAACTTCGATACTAATTATGGCAGGTAACTGTAACTTCGATACTAATTATGACAGGCAACAGCAACTTCGTTACTCATCATGACAAGTAACTGTAACTTCGATACTAATTATGACAGGTAACTGTAACTTCGTTACTAATTATGACAAGTAACTGTAATTTCGTTACAAATTATGGCAGGTAATTGTAATGTCGATACTAATTATGACAGGTAACAGTAACTTCGATACTAATTATGACAAGTAACAGTAACTTCGATACTAATTATGACAAGTAACTGTATCTTCGATACTAATTATGACAGGTAACTGTAACTTTGTTACTAATTATGACAAGTAACAGTAATTTCGATTCAAATTTTGGCAGGTAACTGTAACTTCGATACTTATTATGACAGGTAACAGTAACTTCGATACTAATAACGACAAGTAACTGTAACTTCGTTACTAATTATGACAAGTAACTGTAATTTCGATTCAAATTTTGGCAGGTAACTGTAAATTCGATACTAATTATGACAGGTAACAGTAACTTCGAAACTAATTATGACAAGTAACTATAACTTCGATACAATTTATGACAGGTAACTGTAACTTCGATACTAATTATGACAAGAAACTCTAACTTCGTTACTAATTATGACAAGTAACTGTAATTTTGATAAAAAATTATTGTAGGTAATTGTAACTTCAATACTAATTATGACAGGTAACAGTAACATCGATACTAATTATGACAGGTAACAGTAACTTCGTTACTAATGATGACAAGTAACAGCAATTTCGATACAAATTATGGCAGGTAATTGTAACTTCGATACTAATTATGACAGGTAACAGTAACTTCGATACTAATTATGTCAAGTAACAGTAACTTCGATACTAATTATGACAGGTAACTGTAACTTCGTTACTAATTATGACAAGTAACTTTAATTTCGATACAAATTATGGCAGGTAACTGTAACTTCCATACTAATTATGACAGGTAACAGTAACTTCGATACCAATTATGACCGGAAACTGTGACTTCGTTACTAATTATGACAAGTAACTCTAATTTCGATACAAATTATGACAGGTAACTGTAACTTCGTTACTAATTATTACAATTAACAGTACCTTCGATACTAATTATGACAGGTAACTATTACTTCGATACTAATTATGACAAGGAACTGTAATTTCGATACAAATTATGGCAGGTAACAGCAAATTAGATACTAATTATGACAAGTAACTATAACTTCGATACAAATTATGACTGATAACTGTAACTTCGATACTAATTATGACCAGAAACTCTAACTTCGTTACTAATTTTGACAAGTAACTGTAATTTTGATAAAAAATTATTGTAGGTAACTGTAACTTCTATACTAATTATGACATAATAGTAACATCGATACTAATTATGACAAGTAACTGTAACTTCGTTACTAATTATGACAAGTAACTCTAATTTTGATAAAAAATTATGGCATGTAACTGTAACTCCTATACTAATTATGACAGGTAACAGTAACTTCGATCCTAATTATGACAGGTTACAGTAACTTCGTTACTAATTATGTCAAGTAACTGTAACTTCGATACTAATTATGACTAGTAACTGCAATTTCGATACAATTTATGACAGGTTACCGTAACTTCGTTACTAATTATGACAAGTAACTGTAATTTCGTTACTAATTATGACAAGTAACAGTAATTTTAATAAAAAATTATGGTAGGTAACTGTAACTTCAATACTAATTATGACAGGTAACAGTTACTTCGATACTAATTATGACAGGTTACTGTAACTTAGATACTAATTATGACAAGTATCTTTAAATTCGATATTATTTATGGTAGGTAACTGTAACTTCGTTACTAATTATGACAAGTCCCTGTAATTTCGATACAAATTATGGCAGGTAACTGTAACTTCGTTACTAATTATGTCAGGTTACAGTAACTTCGATACTAATTATGACAGGAAACTGTATCTTCGTTACTAATTATGACAAGTAACTGTAATTTCGATACAAATTATGACAGGTTACTGTAACTTCGTTACTAATTATGACAAGTAACTGTAATTTCGATACTAATTATGACAATTAACTGTAATTTCGATACAAATTATGACAGGTAACAGTAACTTCGATACTAATTATGACAAGAAACTCTAACTTCGTTACTAATTATGACAAGTAACAGTAATTTTGATAAAAAATTATGGTAGGTAACTGTAACTTCAATACTAATTATGACAGGTAACAGTTACTTCGATACTAATTATGACAGGTAACTGTAACTTAGATACCAATTATGACAAGTAACTTTAATTTCGATACTAATTATGGTAGGTAACTGTAACTTCGTTACTAATTATGACAAGTCCCTGTCATTTCGATACAAATTATGGCAGGTAACTGTAACTTCGATACTAATTATGTCAGGTAACAGTTACTTCGATACTAATTATGACAGGAAACTGTAACTTCGTTACTAATTATGACAAGTAACTGTAATTTCGATACAAATTATGGCAGGTAATTGTAATGTCGATACAAATTATGACAGGTAACAGTAACTTCGATACTAATTATGACAAGTAACAGTAACTTCGATACTTATTTTGACAAGTAACTGTATCTTCGATACTAATTATGACAGGTAACTGTAACTTCGTTACTAATTATGACAAGTAACAGTAATTTCGATTCAAATTTGGGCAGGTAACTGTAACTTCGATACTTATTATGACAGGTAACAGTAACTTCGATACTAATAACGACAAGTAACTGTAACTTCGATAATAATTTTGACAGGTAACTGTAACTTCGTTACTAATTATGACAAGTAACTGTAATTTCGATTCAAATTTTGGCAGGTAACTGTAACTTCGATACTTATTATGAAAGGTAACAGTAACTTCGATACTAATTACGACAAGTAACTATAACTTCGTTACTAATTTTGACAGGTAACTGTAACTTCGTTACTAATTATGACAAGTAACTGTAATTTCGATACAAATTATGGGAGGTAACTCTAACTTCGATACTAATTATGACAGGTAACAGTAACTTCGAAACTAATTATGACAAGTAACTATAACTTCGATACAAATTATGACAGGTAACTGTAACTTCGATACTAATTATGACAAGAAACTCTAACTTCGTTACTAATTATGACAAGTAACTGTAATTTTGATAAAAAATTATTGTAGGTAATTGTAACTTCAATACTAATTATGACAGGTAACAGTAACTTCGATACTAATTATTATGACAGGTAACAGTAACTTCGTTACTAATGATGACAAGTAACAGCAATTTCGATACAAATTATGGCAGGTAACTGTAACTTCGATACTAATTATGACAGGTAACAGTAACTTCGATACTAATTATGACAAGTAACAGTAACTTCGATACTAGTTATGACAGGTAACTGTAACTTCGTTACTAATTATGACAAGTAACTTTAATTTCGATACAAATTATGGCAGGTAACTGTAACTTCCATACTAATTATGACAGGTAACAGTAACTTCGATACCAATTATGACAGGAAACTGTGACTTCGTTACTAATTATGACAAGTAACTGTAACTTCGATACAAATTATGACAGGTAACTGTAACTTCGTTACTAATTATGACAAGTAACAGTACCTTCGATACTAATTATGACAGGTAACTATTACTTCGATACTAATTATGACAAGGAACTGTAATTTCGATACAAATTATGGCAGGTAACAGCAAATTAGATACTAATTATGACAAGTAACTATAACTTCGATACAAATTATGACAGGTAACTGTAACTTCGATACTAATTATGACCAGAAACTCTAACTTCGTTACTAATTTTGACAAGTAACTGTAATTTTGATAAAAAATTATTGTAGGTAACTGTAACTTCAATACTAATTATGACATAATAGTAACATCGATACTAATTATGACAGGTAACAGTAACTTCGATCCTAATTATGACAGGTTACAGTAACTTCGTTACTAATTATGTCAAGTAACTGTAACTTCGATACTAATTATGACTAGTAACTGTAATTTCGATACAATTTATGACAGGTTACCGTAACTTCGTTACTAATTATGACAAGTAACTATAACTTCGATACAAATTATGACAGGTAACTGTAACTTCGATACTAATTATGACCAGAAACTCTAACATCGTTACTAATTATGACAAGTAACTGTAATTTTGATAAAAAATTATTGTAGGTAACTGTAACTTCAATACTAATTATGACACAATAGTAACATCGATACTAATTATGACAAGTAACTGTAACTTCGTTACTAATTATGACAAGTAACAGTACCTTCGATACTAATTATGACAGGTAACTGTAACTTCGATACTAATTATGACAAGGAACTGTAATTTCGTTACAAATTATGGCAGGTAACAGCAACTTCGATACTAATTATGACAAGTAACTATAACTTCGATACAAATTATGACAGGTAACTGTAACTTCGATACTAAATATGACCAGAAACTCTAACATCGTTACTAATTATGACAAGTAACTGTAATTTTGATAAAAAATTATTGTAGGTAACTGTAACTTCAATACTAATTATGACATAATAGTAACATCGATACTAATTATGACAAGTAACTGTAACTTCGTTACTAATTATGTCACGTAACACTAATTTTGATAAAAAATTATGGCAGGTAACTGTAACTTCGATACTAATTATGACAGGTAACAGTAACTTCGTTACTAATTATGTCAGGTAACTGTAACTTCGATACTAATTATGACAAGTAACTGTAATTTCGATACAATTTATGACAGGTTACCGTAACTTCGTTACTAATTATGACAAGTAACTGTAATTTCGTTACTAATTATGACAAGTAACAGTAATTTTGATAAAAAATTATGGTAGGTAACTGTAACTTCAATACTAAATATGACAGGTAACAGTTACATCGATACTAATTATGACAGGTAACTGTAACTTAGATACTAATTATGACAAGTAACTTTAAATTCGATACTAATTATGGTAGGTAACTGTAACTTCGTTACTAATTATGACAAGTCCCTGTAATTTCGATACAAATTATGGCAGGTAACTGTAACTTCGATACTAATTATTACAGGTAACAGTAACTTCGATACTAATTATGACAGGAAACTGTAACTTCGTTACTAATTATGACAAGTAACTGTAATTTCGATACAAATTATGACAGGTTACTGTAACTTCGTTAATAATTATGACAAGTAACTGTAATTTCGATACTAATTATGACAATTAACTGTAATTTCGATACAAATTATGACAGGTAACAGTAACTTCGATACTAATTATGACAAGAAACTCTAACTTCGTTACTAATTATGACAAGTAACAGTAATTTTGATAAAAAATTATGGTAGGTAACTGTAACTTCAATACTAATTATGACAGGTAACAGTTACTTCGATACTAATTATGACAGGTAACTGTAACTTAGATACAAATTATGACAAGAAACTTAATTTCGTAACTAATTATGGTAGGTAACTGTAACTTCGTTACTAATTATGACAAGTCCCTGTAATTTCGATACAAATTATGGCAGGTAACTGTAACTTCGATACTAATTATGTCAGGTAACAGTAACTTCGATACTAATTATGACAGGAAACTGTAACTTCGTTACTAATTATGACAAGTAACTGTAATTTCGATACAAATTATGACAGGTTACTGTAATTTCGTTACTAATTAAGACAAGTAACTGTAATTTCGATACAAATTATGCCAGGTAACAGTACCTTCCATACTAATTATGACAGGTAACTGTAACTTCGATACTAATTATGACAAGGAACTGTAATTTCGATACAAATTATGGCAGGTAACTGTAACTTTGATACTAATTATGACAGGTAACAGTAACTTCGATACTAATTATGACAAGTAACTCTAATTTTGATAAAAAATTATGGCAGGTAACTGTAACTTCGATACTAATTAATACAGGTAACAGTAACTTCGATACTAATTATGACAGGTTACTGTAACATCGTTACTAATTATGACAAGTAACTGTAATTTCGATACAAATTATGGCAGGTAACTGTAACTTCGATACTAATTATGACAGGTAACAGGAACTTCGATACTAATTATGGCAGGTAACTGTAACTTCGATTCTTATTATGACAGGTAACAGTAACTTGGATACTAATCATGACAAGTAACTGTAACTTCGATACTGATTATGACAGGTAACAGTAACTTCGTTACTAATTATGACAAGTAACTGTAATTTCGTTACAAATTTAAGGCAGGTAATTGTAATGTCGATACTTATTATGACAGGTAACAGTAACTTCGATACTAATTATGACAAATAACTGTAACTTCGATACTAATTATGACAAGTAACTGTAACTTCGATACCAATTATGACAGGAAACTGTGACTTCGTTACTAATTATGACAAGTAACTGTAACTTCGATACAAATTATGACAGGTAACTGTAACTTCGTTACTAATTATGACAAGTAACAGTACCTTCGATACTAATTATGACAGGTAACTATTACTTCGTTACTAATTATGACAAGGAACTGTAATTTCGATACAAATTATGGCAGGTAACAGCAAATTAGATACTAATTATGACAAGTAACTATAACTTCGATACAAATTATGACAGGTAACTGTAACTTCGATACTAATTATGTCCAGAAACTCTAACTTCGTTACTAATTTTGACAAGTAACTGTAATTTTGATTAAAAATTATTGTAGGTAACTGTAACATCAATACTAATTATGACATAATAGTAACATCGATACTAATTATGACAGGTAACAGTTACTTCGATACTAATTATGACAGGTAACTGTAACATAGATATTAATTATGACAAGTATCTTTAAATTCGATACTAATTATGGTAGGTAACTGTAACTTCGTTACTAATTATGACAAGTCCCTGTAATTTCGATACAAATTATGGCAGGTAACTGTAACTTCGATACTAATTATGTCAGGTAACAGTAACTTCGATACTAATTATGACAGGAAACTGTATCTTCGTTACTAATTATGACAAGTAACTGTAATTTCGATACAAATTATGACAGGTTACTGTAACTTCGTTACTAATTATGACAAGTAACTGTAATTTCGATACTAATTATGACAATTAACTGTAATTTCGATACAAATTATGACAGGTAACAGTAACTTCGATACTAATTATGACAAGAAACTCTAACTTCGTTACTAATTATGACAAGTAACAGTAATTTTGATAAAAAATTATGGTAGGTAACTGTAACTTCAATACTAATTATGACAGGTAACAGTTACTTCGATACTAATTATGACAGGTAACTGTAACTTAGATACCAATTATGACAAGTAACTTTAATTTCGATACTAATTATGGTAGGTAACTGTAACTTCGTTACTAATTATGACAAGTCCCTGTCATTTCGATACAAATTATGGCAGGTAACTGTAACGTCGATACTAATTATGTCAGGTAACAGTAACTTCGATACTAATTATGACAGGAAACTGTAACTTCGTTACTAATTAGGACAAGTAACTGTAATATCGATACAAATTATGACAGGTTACTGTAACTTCGTTACTAATTAAGACAAGTAACTGTAATTTCGATACAAATTATGGCAGGTAACTGTAACTTTGATACTAATTATGACAGGTAACTGTAACTTCGATACTTATTATGACAGGTAACAGTAACTTCGATACTAATTACGACAAGTAACTGTAACTTCGATACTAACTTTGACAGGTAACTGTAGCTTCGTTACTAATTATGACAAGTAACTGTAATTTCGATACAAATTATGGGAGGTAACTCTAACTTCGATACTAATTATGACAGGTAACAGTAACTTCGATACTAATTATGACAAGTAACTATAACTTCGATACAAATTATGACAGGTAACTGTAACTTCGATACTAATTATGACAAGAAACTCTAACTTCGTTACTAATTATGACAAGTAACTGTAATTTTGATAAAAATTATTGTAGGTAATTGTAACTTCATTACTAATTATGACAGGTAACAGTAACATCGATACTAATTATGACAGGTAACAGTAACGTCGTTACTAATTATGACAAGTAACAGCAATTTCGATACAAATTATGGCAGGTAACTGTAACTTCGATACTAATTATGACAGGTAACAGTAACTTCGATACTAATTATGACAAGTAACAGTAACTTCGATACTAATTATGACAGGTAACTGTAACTTCGTTACTAATTATGACAAGTAACTTTAATTTCCTAACAAATTATGGCAGGTAACTGTAACTTCCATACTAATTATGACAGGTAACAGTAACTTCGATACCAATTATGACAGGAAACTGTGACTTCGTTACTAATTATGACAAGTAACTGTAATTTCGATACAAATTATGACAGGTAACTGTAACTTCGTTACTAATTATGACAAGTTACAGTACCTTCGATACTAATTATGACAGGTAACTGTAACTTCGATACTAATTATGACAAGGAACTGTAATTTCGTTACAAATTATGGCAGGTAACAGCAACTTCGATACTAATTATGACAAGTAACTATAACTTCGATACAAATTATGACAGGTAACTGTATTTTCGATACTAATTATGACCAGAAACTCTAACATCGTTACTAATTATGACAAGTAACTGTAATTTCGATACAAATTATGGCAGGTAACTGTAACTTCTATACTAATTATGACAGGTAACAGGAACTTCGATACTAATTATGGCAGGTAACTGTAACTTCGATTCTTATTATGACAGGTAAAAGTAACTTGGATACTAATCATGACAAGTAACTGTAACTTCGATACTGATTATGACAGGTAACAGTAACTTCGTTACTAATTATGACAAGTAACTGTAATTTCGTTACAAATTATGGCAGGTAATTGTAATGTCGATACTTATTATGACAGGTAACAGTAACTTCGATACTAATTATGACAAATAACTGTAACTTCGATACTAATTATGACAAGTAACTGTAACTTCGATACTAATCATGACAGGTAACAGTAACTTCGATATTAATTATGACAAGTAACAGTAACTTCGATACTAATTATGACAAGTAACTGTAATTTCGATACAAATTTTGGCAGGTAACTGTAACATCGATACTAATTATGACAGGTAACAGTTACTTCGATACTAATTATGACAAGTAACTGTAACATCGATACTAATTATGACAGGTAACTGTAACTTCGTTACTAATTATGACAAGTAACTGTAATTTCGATACAAATTATGGCAGGTAACTGTAACTTCGATACTAATTATGACAGGTAACAGTAACTTCGATACTAATTATGGCAGGTAACTTTAACTTCGATACTAATTATGACAGGCAACAGCAACTTCGTTACTCATCATGACAAGTAACTGTAACTTCGATACTAATTATGACAGGTAACTGTAACTTCGTTACTAATAATGACAAGTAACTGTAATTTCGTTACAAATTATGGCAGGTAATTGTAATGTCGATACTAATTATGACAGGTAACAGTAACTTCGATACTAATTATGACAAGTTACAGTAACTTCGATACTAATTATGACAAGTAACTGTATCTTCGATACTAATTATGACAGGTAACTGTAACTTCGTTACTAATTATGACAAGTAACAGTAATTTCGATTCAAATTTTGGCAGGTAACTGTAACTTCGATACTTATTATGACAGGTAACAGTAACTTCGATACTAATAACGACAAGTAACTGTAACTTCGATACTAATTTTGACAGGTAACTGTAACTTCGTTACTAATTATGACAAGTAACTGTAATTTCGATTCAAATTTTGGCAGGTAACTGTAACTTCGATAGTTATTATGAAAGGTAACAGTAACTTCGATACTAATTACGACAAGTAACTGTAACTTCGATACTAATTTTGACAGGTTACTGTAACTTCGTTACTAATTATGCCAAGTAACTGTAATTTCGATACAAGTTATGGGAGGTAACTCTAACTTCGATACTAATTATGACAGGTAACAGTAACTTCGAAACTAATTATGACAAGTAACTATAACTTCGATACAAATTATGACAGGTAACTGTAACTTCGATACTAATTATGACAAGAAACTCTAACTTCGTTACTAATTATGACAAGTAACTGTAATTTTGATAAAAAATTATTGTAGGTAATTGTAACTTCAATACTAATTATGACAGGTAATAGTAACTTCGATACTAATTATGACAGGTAACAGTAACTTCGTTACTAATGATGACAAGTAACAGCAATTTCGATACAAATTATGGCAGGTAACTGTAACTTCGATACTAATTATGACAGGTAACAGTAACTTCGATACTAATTATGACAAGTAACAGTAACTTCGATACTAATTATGACTGGTAACTGTAACTTCGTTACTAATTATGACAAGTAACTTTAATTTCGATACAAATTATGGCAGGTAACTGTAACTTCCATACTAATTATGACAGGTAAAAGTAACTTCGATACCAATTATGACAGGAAACTGTGACTTCGTTACTAATTATGACAAGTAACTGTAATTTTGATAAAAAATTATTGTAGGTAACTGTAACTTCAATACTAATTATGACATAATAGTAACATCGATACTAATTATGACAAGTAACTGTAACTTCGTTACTAATTATGACAAGTAACACTAATTTTGATAAAAAATTATGGCAGGTAACTGTAACTTCGATACTAATTATGACAGGTAACAGTAACTTCGATCCTAATTATGACAGGTTACAGTAACTTCGTTACTAATTATGTCAAGTAACTGTAACTTCGATACTAATTATGACAAGTAACTGTAATTTCGATAAAATTTATGACAGGTTACCGTAACTTCGTTACTAATTATGACATGTAACTGTAATTTCGTTACTAATTATGACAAGTAACAGTAATTTTGATAAAAAATTATGGTAGGTAACTGTAACTTCAATACTAAATATGACAGGTAACAGTTACATCGATACTAATTATGACAGGTAACTGTAACTAAGGTACTAATTATGACAAGTAACTTTAAATTCGATACTAATTATGGTAGGTAACTGTAACTTCGTTACTAATTATGACAAGTCCCTGTAATTTCGATACAAATTATGGCAGGTAACTGTAACTTCGATACTAATTATGTCAGGTAACAGTAACTTCGATACTAATTATGACAGGAAACTGTAACTTCGTTACTAATTATGACAAGTAACTGTAATTTCGATACAAATTATGACAGGTTACTGTAACTTCGTTACTAATTATGACAAGTAACTGTAATTTCAATACTAATTATGACAATTAACAGTAATTTCGATACAAATTATGACAGGTAACAGTAACTTCGATACTAATTATGACAAGAAACTCTAACTTCGTTACTAATTATGACAAGTAACAGTAATTTTGATAAAAAATTATGGTAGGTAACTGTAACTTCAATACTAATTATGACAGGTAACAGTTACTTCGATACTAATTATGACAGGTAACTGTAACTTAGATACCAATTATGACAAGAAACTTAATTTCGATACTAATTATGGTAGGTAACTGTAACTTCGTTACTAATTATGACAAGTCCCTGTAATTTCGATACAAATTATGGCAGGTAACTGTAACTTCGATACTAATTATGTCAGGTAACAGTAACTTCGATACTAATTATGACAGGAAACTGTAACTTCGTTACTAATTATGACAAGTAACTGTAATTTCGATACAAATTATGACAGGTTACTGTAATTTCGTTACTAATTAAGACAAGTAACTGTAATTTCGATACAAATTATGCCAGGTAACAGTACCTTCCATACTAATTATGACAGGTAACTGTAACTTCGATACTAATTATGACAAGGAACTGTAATTTCGATACAAATTATGGCAGGTAACTGTAACTTTGATACTAATTATGACAGGTAACAGTAACTTCGATACTAATTATGACAAGTAACTCTAATTTTGATAAAAAATTATGGCAGGTAACTTTAACTTCGATACTAATTAATACAGGTTACAGTAACTTAGATACTAATTATGACAGGTTACTGTAACATCGTTACTAATTATGACAAGTAACTGTAATTTCGATACAAATTATGGCAGGTAACTGTAACTTCGATACTAATTATGACAGGTAACAGGAACTTCGATACTAATTATGGCAGGTAACTGTAACTTCGATTCTTATTATGACAGGTAACAGTAACTTGGATACTAATCATGACAAGTAACTGTAACTTCGATACTGATTATGACAGGTAACAGTAACTTCGTTACTAATTATGACAAGTAACTGTAATTTCGTTACAAATTATGGCAGGTAATTGTAATGTCGATACTTATTATGACAGGTAACAGTAACTTCGTTACTAATTATGACAAGTAACTGTAATTTCGTTACAAATTATGGCAGGTAATTGTAATGTCGATACTTATTATGACAGGTAACAGTAACTTCGATACTAATTATGACAAATAACTGTAACTTCGATACTAATTATGACAAGTAACTGTAACTTCGATACTAATCATGACAGGTAACAGTAACTTCGATATTAATTATGACAAGTAACAGTAACTTCGATACTAATTATGACAAGTAACTGTAATTTCGATACAAATTTTGGCAGGTAACTGTAACTTCGATACTAATTATGACAGGTAACAGTTACTTCGATACTAATTATGACAAGTAACTGTAACATCGATACTAATTATGACAGGTAACTGTAACTTCGTTACTAATTATGACAAGTAACTGTAATTTCGATACAAATTATGGCAGGTAACTGTAACTTCGATACTAATTATGACAGGTAACAGTAACTTCGATACTAATTATGGCAGGTAACTTTAACTTCGATACTAATTATGACAGGCAACAGCAACTTCGTTACTCATCATGACAAGTAACTGTAACTTCGATACTAATTATGACAGGTAACTGTAACTTCGTTACTAATAATGACAAGTAACTGTAATTTCGTTACAAATTATGGCAGGTAATTGTAATGTCGATACTAATTATGACAGGTAACAGTAACTTCGATACTAATTATGACAAGTTACAGTAACTTCGATACTAATTATGACAAGTAACTGTATCTTCGATACTAATTATGACAGGTAACTGTAACTTCGTTACTAATTATGACAAGTAACAGTAATTTCGATTCAAATTTTGGCAGGTAACTGTAACTTCGATACTTATTATGACAGGTAACAGTAACTTCGATACTAATAACGACAAGTAACTGTAACTTCGATACTAATTTTGACAGGTAACTGTAACTTCGTTACTAATTATGACAAGTAACTGTAATTTCGATTCAAATTTTGGCAGGTAACTGTAACTTCGCTACTTATTATGAAAGGTAACAGTAACTTCGATACTAATTACGACAAGTAACTGTAACTTCGATACTAATTTTGACAGGTAACTGTAACTTCGTTACTAATTATGCCAAGTAACTGTAATTTCGATACAAGTTATGGGAGGTAACTCTAACTTCGATACTAATTATGACAGGTAACAGTAACTTCGAAACTAATTATGACAAGTAACTATAACTTCGATACAAATTATGACAGGTAACTGTAACTTCGATACTAATTATGACAAGAAACTCTAACTTCGTTACTAATTATGACAAGTAACTGTAATTTTGATAAAAAATTATTGTAGGTAATTGTAACTTCAATACTAATTATGACAGGTAATAGTAACTTCGATACTAATTATGACAGGTAACAGTAACTTCGTTACTAATGATGACAAGTAACAGCAATTTCGATACAAATTATGGCAGGTAACTGTAACTTCGATACTAATTATGACAGGTAACAGTAACTTCGATACTAATTATGACAAGTAACAGTAACTTCGATACTAATTATGCCTGGTAACTGTAACTTCGTTACTAATTATGACAAGTAACTTTAATTTCGATACAAATTATGGCAGGTAACTGTAACTTCCATACTAATTATGACAGGTAAAAGTAACTTCGATACCAATTATGACAGGAAACTGTGACTTCGTTACTAATTATGACAAGTAACTGTAATTTTGATAAAAAATTATTGTAGGTAACTGTAACTTCAATACTAATTATGACATAATAGTATCATCGATACTAATTATGACAAGTAACTGTAACTTCGTTACTAATTATGACAAGTAACACTAATTTTGATAAAAAATTATGGCAGGTAACTGTAACTTCGATACTAATTATGACAGGTAACAGTAACTTCGATCCTAATTATGACAGGTTACAGTAACTTCGTTACTAATTATGTCAAGTAACTGTAACTTCGATACTAATTATGACAAGTAACTGTAATTTCGATAAAATTTATGACAGGTTACCGTAACTTCGTTACTAATTATGACAAGTAACTGTAATTTCGTTACTAATTATGACAAGTAACAGTAATTTTGATAAAAAATTATGGTAGGTAACTGTAACTTCAATACTAAATATGACAGGTAACAGTTACATCGATACTAATTATGACAGGTAACTGTAACTAAGATACTAATTATGACAAGTAACTTTAAATTCGATACTCATTATGGTAGGTAACTGTAACTTCGTTACTAATTATGACAAGTCCCTGTAATTTCGATACAAATTATGGCAGGTAACTGTAACTTCGATACTAATTATGTCAGGTAACAGTAACTTCGATACTAATTATGACAGGAAACTGTAACTTCGTTACTAATTATGACAAGTAACTGTAATTTCGATACAAATTATGACAGGTTACTGTAACTTCGTTACTAATTATGACAAGTAACTGTAATTTCGATACTAATTATGACAATTAACTGTAATTTCGATACAAATTATGACAGGTAACAGTAACTTCGATACTAATTATGACAAGAAACTCTAACTTCGTTACTAATTATGACGAGTAACAGTAATTTTGATAAAAAATTATGGTAGGTAACTGTAACTTCAATACTAATTATGACAGGTAACAGTTACTTCGATACTAATTATGACAGGTAACTGTAACTTAGATACCAATTATGACAAGAAACTTAATTTCGATACTAATTATGGTAGGTAACTGTAACTTCGTTACTAATTATGACAAGTCCCTGTAATTTCGATACAAATTATGGCAGGTAACTGTAACTTCGATACTAATTATGTCAGGTAACAGTAACTTCGATACTAATTATGACAGGAAACTGTAACTTCGTTACTAATTATGACAAGTAACTGTAATTTCGATACAAATTATGACAGGTTACTGTAATTTCGTTACTAATTAAGACAAGTAACTGTAATTTCGATACAAATTATGCCAGGTAACAGTACCTTCCATACTAATTATGACAGGTAACTGTAACTTCGATACTAATTATGACAAGGAACTGTAATTTCGATACAAATTATGGCAGGTAACTGTAACTTTGATACAAATTATGACAGGTAACAGTAACTTCGATACTAATTATGACAAGTAACTCTAATTTTGATAAAAAATTATGGCAGGTAACTGTAACTTCGATACTAATTAATACAGGTAACAGTAACTTAGATACTAATTATGACAGGTTACTGTAACATCGTTACTAATTATGACAAGTAACTGTAATTTCGATACAAATTATGGCAGGTAACTGTAACTTCGATACTAATTATGACAGGTAACAGGAACTTCGATACTAATTATGGCAGGTAACTGTAACTTCGATTCTTATTATGACAGGTAACAGTAACTTGGATACTAATCATGACAAGTAACTGTAACTTCGATACTGATTATGACAGGTAACAGTAACTTCGTTACTAATTATGACAAGTAACTGTAATTTCGTTACAAATTATGGCAGGTAATTGTAATGTCGATACTTATTATGACAGGTAACAGTAACTTCGATACTAATTATGACAAATAACTGTAACTTCGATACTAATTATGACAAGTAACTGTAACTTCGATACTAATCATGACAGGTAACAGTAACTTCGATATTAATTATGACAAGTAACAGTAACTTCGATACTAATTATGACAAGTAACTGTAATTTCGATACAAATTTTGGCAGGTAACTGTAACTTCGATACTAATTATGACAGGTAACAGTTACTTCGATACTAATTATGACAAGTAACTGTAACATCGATACTAATTATGACAGGTAACTGTAACTTCGTTACAAATTATGACAAGTAACTGTAATTTCGATACAAATTATGGCAGGTAACTGTAACTTCGATACTAATTATGACAGGTAACAGTAACTTCGATACTAATTATGGCAGATAACTTTTACTTCGATACTAATTATGACAGGCAACAGCAACTTCGTTACTCATCATGACAAGTAACTGTAACTTCGATACTAATTATGACAGGTAACTGTAACTTCGTTACTAATTATGACAAGTAACTGTAATTTCGATACAAATTATGGCAGGTAACTGTAACTTCGATACTAATTATGACAGGTAACAGGAACTTCGATACTAATTATGGCAGGTAACTGTAACTTCGATTCTTATTATGACAGGTAACAGTAACTTGGATACTAATCATGACAAGTAACTGTAACTTCGATACTGATTATGACAGGTAACAGTAACTTCGTTACTAATTATGACAAGTAACTGTAATTTCGTTACAAATTATGGCAGGTAATTGTAATGTCGATACTTATTATGACAGGTAACAGTAACTTCGATACTAATTATGACAAATAACTGTAACTTCGATACTAATTATGACAAGTAACTGTAACTTCGATACTAATCATGACAGGTAACAGTAACTTCGATATTAATTATGACAAGTAACAGTAACTTCGATACTAATTATGACAAGTAACTGTAATTTCGATACAAATTTTGGCAGGTAACTGTAACTTCGATACTAATTATGACAGGTAACAGTTACTTCGATACTAATTATGACAAGTAACTGTAACATCGATACTAATTATGACAGGTAACTGTAACTTCGTTACTAATTATGACAAGTAACTGTAATTTCGTTACAAATTATGGCAGGTAATTGTAATGTCGATACTTATTATGACAGGTAACAGTAACTTCGATACTAATTATGACAAATAACTGTAACTTCGATACTAATTATGACAAGTAACTGTAACTTCGATACTAATCATGACAGGTAACAGTAACTTCGATATTAATTATGACAAGTAACAGTAACTTCGATACTAATTATGACAAGTAACTGTAATTTCGATACAAATTTTGGCAGGTAACTGTAACTTCGATACTAATTATGACAGGTAACAGTTACTTCGATAATAATTATGACAAGTAACTGTAACATCGATACTAATTATGACAGGTAACTGTAACTTCGTTACTAATTATGACAAGTAACTGTAATTTCGATACAAATTATGGCAGGTAACTGTAACTTCGATACTAATTATGACAGGTAACAGTAACTTCGATACTAATTATGGCAGGTAACTTTAACTTCGATACTAATTATGACAGGCAACAGCAACTTCGTTACTCATCATGACAAGTAACTGTAACTTCGATACTAATTATGACAGGTAACTGTAACTTCGTTACTAATAATGACAAGTAACTGTAATTTCGTTACAAATTATGGCAGGTAATTGTAATGTCGATACTAATTATGACAGGTAACAGTAACTTCGATACTAATTATGACAAGTTACAGTTACTTCGATACTAATTATGACAAGTAACTGTATCTTCGATACTAATTATGACAGGTAACTGTAACTTCGTTACTAATTATGACAAGTAACAGTAATTTCGATTCAAATTTTGGCAGGTAACTGTAACTTCGATACTTATTATGACAGGTAACAGTAACTTCGATACTAATAACGACAAGTAACTGTAACTTCGATACTAATTTTGACAGGTAACTGTAACTTCGTTACTAATTATGACAAGTAACTGTAATTTCGATTCAAATTTTGGCAGGTAACTGTAACTTCGATACTTATTATGAAAGGTAACAGTAACTTCGATACTAATTACGACAAGTAACTGTAACTTCGATACTAATTTTGACAGGTAACTGTAACTTCGTTACTAATTATGCCAAGTAACTGTAATTTCGATACAAGTTATGGGAGGTAACTCTAACTTCGATACTAATTATGACAGGTAACAGTAACTTCGAAACTAATTATGACAAGTAACTATAACTTCGATACAAATTATGACAGGTAACTGTAACTTCGATACTAATTATGTCAAGAAACTCTAACTTCGTTACTAATTATGACAAGTAACTGTAATTTTGATAAAAAATTATTGTAGGTAATTGTAACTTCAATACTAATTATGACAGGTAATAGTAACTTCGATACTAATTATGACAGGTAACAGTAACTTCGTTACTAATGATGACAAGTAACAGCAATTTCGATACAAATTATGGCAGGTAACTGTAACTTCGATACTAATTATGACAGGTAACAGTAACTTCGATACTAATTATGACAAGTAACAGTAACTTCGATACTAATTATGCCTGGTAACTGTAACTTCGTTACTAATTATGACAAGTAACTTTAATTTCGATACAAATTATGGCAGGTAACTGTAACTTCCATACTAATTATGACAGGTAAAAGTAACTTCGATACCAATTATGACAGGAAACTGTGACTTCGTTACTAATTATGACAAGTAACTGTAATTTTGATAAAAAATTATTGTAGGTAACTGTAACTTCAATACTAATTATGACATAATAGTAACATCGATACTAATTATGACAAGTAACTGTAACTTCGTTACTAATTATGACAAGTAACACTAATTTTGATAAAAAATTATGGCAGGTAACTGTAACTTCGATACTAATTATGACAGGTAACAGTAACTTCGATCCTAATTATGACAGGTTACAGTAACTTCGTTACTAATTATGTCAAGTAACTGTAACTTCGATACTAATTATGACAAGTAACTGTAATTTCGATAAAATTTATGACAGGTTACCGTAACTTCGTTACTAATTATGACAAGTAACTGTAATTTCGTTACTAATTATGACAAGTAACAGTAATTTTGATAAAAAATTATGGTAGGTAACTGTAACTTCAATACTAAATATGACAGGTAACAGTTACATCGATACTAATTATGACAGGTAACTGTAACTAAGATACTAATTATGACAAGTAACTTTAAATTCGATACTTATTATGGTAGGTAACTGTAACTTCGTTACTAATTATGACAAGTCCCTGTAATTTCGATACAAATTATGGCAGGTAACTGTAACTTCGATACTAATTATGTCAGGTAACAGTAACTTCGATACTAATTATGACAGGAAACTGTAACTTCGTTACTAATTATGACAAGTAACTGTAATTTCGATACAAATTATGACAGGTTACTGTAACTTCGTTACTAATTATGACAAGTAACTGTAATTTCGATACTAATTATGACAATTAACTGTAATTTCGATACAAATTATGACAGGTAACAGTAACTTCGATACTAATTATGACAAGAAACTCTAACTTCGTTACTAATTATGACGAGTAACAGTAATTTTGATAAAAAATTATGGTAGGTAACTGTAACTTCAATACTAATTATGACAGGTAACAGTTACTTCGATACTAATTATGACAGGTAACTGTAACTTAGATACCAATTATGACAAGAAACTTAATTTCGATACTAATTATGGTAGGTAACTGTAACTTCGTTACTAATTATGACAAGTCCCTGTAATTTCGATACAAATTATGGCAGGTAACTGTAACTTCGATACTAATTATGTCAGGTAACAGTAACTTCGATACTAATTATGACAGGAAACTGTAACTTCGTTACTAATTAAGACAAGTAAATGTAATTTCGATACAAATTATGACAGGTTACTGTAATTTCGTTACTAATTAAGACAAGTAACTGTAATTTCGATACAAATTATGCCAGGTAACAGTACCTTCCATACTAATTATGACAGGTAACTGTAACTTCGATACTAATTATGACAAGGAACTGTAATTTCGATACAAATTATGGCAGGTAACTGTAACTTTGATACTAATTATGACAGGTAACAGTAACTTCGATACTAATTATGACAAGTAACTCTAATTTTGATAAAAAATTATGGCAGGTAACTGTAACTTCGATACTAATTAATACAGGTAACAGTAACTTAGATACTAATTATGACAGGTTACTGTAACATCGTTACTAATTATGACAAGTAACTGTAATTTCGATACAAATTATGGCAGGTAACTGTAACTTCGATACTAATTATGACAGGTAACAGGAACTTCGATACTAATTATGGCAGGTAACTGTAGCTTCGATTCTTATTATGACAGGTAACAGTAACTTGGATACTAATCATGACAAGTAACTGTAACTTCGATACTGATTATGACAGGTAACAGTAACTTCGTTACTAATTATGACAAGTAACTGTAATTTCGTTACAAATTATGGCAGGTAATTGTAATGTCGATACTTATTATGACAGGTAACAGTAACTTCGATACTAATTATGACAAATAACTGTAACTTCGATACTAATTATGACAAGTAACTGTAACTTCGATACTAATTATGACAGGTAACAGTAACTTCGATATTAATTATGACAAGTAACAGTAACTTCGATACTAATTATGACAAGTAACTGTAATTTCGATACAAATTTTGGCAGGTAACTGTAACTTCGATACTAATTATGACAGGTAACAGTTACTTCGATACTAATTATGACAAGTAACTATAACACCGATACTAATTATGACAGGTAACTGTAACTTCGTTACTAATTATGACAAGTAACAGTAATTTCGATTCAAATTTTGGCAGGTAACTGTAACTTCGATACTTATTATGACAGGTAACAGTAACTTCGATACTAATTACGACAAGTAACTGTAACTTTGATACTAATTTTGACAGGTAACTGTAACTTCGTTACTAATTATGACAAGTAACTGTAATTTCGATGCAAATTATGGGAGGTAACTGTAACTTCGATACTAATTATGACAGGTAACAGTAACTTCGATACTAATTATGACAAGTAATTATAACTTCGATACAAATTATGACAGGTAACTGTAACTTCGATACTAATTATGACAAGAAACTCTAACTTCGATACTAATTATGACAAGTAACTGTAATTTGATAAAAAATTATTGTAGGTAACTGTAACTTCAATACTAATTATGACAGGTAACTGTAACTTCGGTACTTATTATGGCAGGTAACTGTATCTTCATTTCTAATTATGACAAGAAACTGTATCTTCAATACTAATTATGACAGGTAATTGTAACTTCGATACTAATTATGACAAGTTACTGTAACTTCGATACTAATTATGACAAGTAACTGTAACTTCGATACTAATTATGACAGGTAACAGTAACTTCGATATTAATTATGACAAGTAACAGTAACTTCGATACCAATTACGACAAGTAACTGTAATTTCGATACAAATTTTGGCAGGTAACTGTAACTTCGATACTAATTATGACAGGTAACAGTTACTTCGATACTAATTATGACAAGTAACTATAACATCGATACTAATTATGACAGGTAACTGTAACTTCGTTACTAATTATGACAAGTAACTGTAATTTCGATACAAATTATGGCAGGTAACTGTAACTTCGATACTAATTATGACAGGTAACAGTAACATCGATACTAATTATGGCAGGTAACTGTAACTTCGATACTAATTATGACAGGTAACAGTAACATCGTTACTAATCATGACAAGTAACTGTAACTTCGATACTAATTATGACCGGTAACTGTAACTTCGTTACTAATTATGACAAGTAACTGTAATTTCGTTACAAATTATGGCAGGTAATTGTAATGTCGATACTAATTATGACAGGTAACAGTAACTTCGATACTAATTATGACAAGTAACAGTAACTTCGATACTAATTATGACAAGTAACTGTAACTTCGATACTTATTATGACAGGTAACTGTAACTTCGTTACTAATTATAACAAGTAACTGTAATTTCGATTCAAATTTTGGCAGGTAACTGTAACTTCGATACTTATTATGACAGGTAACAGTAACTTCGATACTAATTACGACAAGTAACTGTAACTTCGATACTAATTTTGACAGGTAACTGTAACTTCGTTACTAATTATGACAAGTATCAGTAATTTCGATTCAAATTTTGGCAGGTAACTGTAACTTCGATACTTATTATGACAGGTAACAGTAACTTCGATACTAATTACGACAAGTAACTGTAACTTCGATACTAATTTTGACAGGTAACTGTAACTTCGTTACTAATTATGACAAGTAACTGTAATTTCGATACAAATTATGGGAGGTAACTGTAACTTCGATACTAATTATGACAGGTAACAGTAACTTCGATACTAATTATGACAAGTAACTATAACTTCGATACAAATTATGACAGGTAACTGTAACTTCGATACTAATTGTGACAAGAAAGTCTAACTTCGTTAGTAATTATGACAAGTAACTGTAATTTTGATAAAAAATTATTGTAGGTAATTGTAACTTCAATACTAATTACGACAGGTAACAGTTACTTCGATACTAATTATGACAGGTAACTGTAACTTAGATACTAATTATGACAAGTAACTTTAATTTCGATACTAATTATGGTAGGTAACTGTAACTTCGTTACTAATTATGACAAGTCTCTGTAATTTCGATACAAATTATGGCAGGTAACTGTAACTTCGTTACTAATTATGACAAGTCCCTGTAATTTCGATACAAATTATGGCAGGTAACTGTAACTTCGATACTAATTATGACAGGTAACAGTAACTTCGATACTAATTATGGCAGGTAACTGTAACTTCGATACTAATTATGACAGGTAACTGTAACTTCGTTACTAATCATGACAAGTAACTGTAACTTCGATACTAATTATGACAGGTAACTGTAACTTCGTTACTAATTATGACAAGTAACTGTAATTTCGTTACAAATTATGGCAGGTAATTGTAATGTCGATACTAATTTTGACAGGTAACGGTAACTTCGATACTAATTATGACAAGTCACAGTAACTTCGATACTAATTATGACATGTTACTGTAACTTCGATACTAATTATGACAGGTAACTGTAACTTCGTAACTAATTATGACAAGTAACTCTAATTTTGATAAAAAATTATGGCAGGTAACTGTAACTTCGATACTAATTATGACAGGTAACAGTAACTTCGAAACTAATTACGACAAGTAACTGTAACTTCGATACTAATTTTGACAGGTAACTGTAACTTCGTTACTAATTATGACAAGTAACTGTAATTTCGATACAAATTATGGGAGGTAACTGTAACTTCGATACTAATTATGACAGGTAACAGTAACTTCGATACTATTTATGACAAGTAACTATAACTTCGATACAAATTATGACAGGTAACTGTAACATCGATACTAATTATGACAAGAAACTCTAACTTCGTTACTAATTACGACAAGTAACTGTAATTATGATAAAAAAATTATTGTAGGTAACTGTAACTTCAATACTAATTATGACAGGTAAAAGTAACTTCGATACTAATTATGACAGGTAACTGTAAATTCGTTACTTATTATGACATGTAACTTTAATTTCGATACTAATTATGGCAGGTTACTGTAACTTCGTTACTAATTATGACAAGTCCCTGTAATTTCGATACAAATTATGGCAGGTAACTGTAACTTCGATACTAATTATGACAGGTAACAGTAACTTCGATACTAATTATGACAGGAAACTGTAAGTTCGTTACTAATTATGACAAGTAACTGTAATTTCGATACAAATTATGACAGGTAACTATAACTTCGTAACTAATTATGACAAGTAACTGTAATTTCGATACAAATTATGGCAGGTAACAGTACCTTCGATACTAATTATGACAGGTAACTGTAACTTCGATGCTAATTATGACAAGGAACTGTAATTTCGATACAAATTATGGCAGGAAACTGTAACTTCGATACTAGTTATGACAGGTAACAGTAACTTCGATACTAATTATTACAAGTAACTATAACTTCGAATCAAATTCTGTCAGGTAACTGTAACTTCGATAATAATTATGACAAGAAACTCTAACTTCGTTACAAATTATGACAAGTAACTGTAATTTCGATAAAAATTATGGTAGGTAAATGTATCTTCAATACTAATTAAGAGAGGTTACAGTAACTTCGATACTAATTATGACAGGTAACTGTAATTCGTTACTAATTATGACAAGTAATTTTAATTTCGATACTAATTATGGCAGGTAACTGTAACTTCGTTACTAATTATGACAAGTCCCTGTAATTTCGATACAAATTATGGCAGGTAACGGTAACTTCGATACTAATTATGACAAGTTACTGTAACTTCGATACTAATTATGACAGGTAACTGTAACTTCGTCACTAATTATGGTAAGTAACTGTAATTTCGTTTCAAATTTTGGCAGGTAACTGTAACTTCGATACTTATTATGACAGGTAACAGTAACTTCGTTACTAATTATGACAAGTAACTGTAATTTCGATACAAATTATGGCAGGTAACTGTAACTTCGATACTAATTATGACAGGTAACAGTAACTTCGATACTAATTATGGCAAGTAACTGTAACTTCGATACTAATTATGACAGGTAACTGTAACTTCGTTACTAATCATGACAAGTAACTGTAACTTCGATACTAATTATGACAGGTAACTGTAACTTCGTTACTAATTATGACAAGCAACTGTAATTTCGTTACAAATTATGGCAGGTAATTGTAATGTCGATACTAATTATGACAGGTAACAGTAACTTTGATACTAATTATGACAAGTAACAGTAACTTCGATACTAATTATGACAAGTAACTGTAACTTCGATACTAATTATGACAGGTAACTGTAACTTCGTCACTAATTATGGTAAGTAACTGTAATTTCGAATCAAATTTTGGCAGGTAACTGTAACTTCGATACTTATTATGACAGGTAACAGTAACTTCGAAACTATTTACGACAAGTAACTGTAACTTCGATACTAATTTTGACAGGTAACTGTAACTTCGTTACTAATTATGACAAGTAACTGTAATTTCGATACAAATTATGGGAGGTAACTGTAACTTCGATACTAATTATGACAGGTAACAGTAACTTCGATACTATTTATGACAAGTAACTATAACTTCGATACAAATTATGACAGGTAACTGTAACATCGATACTAATTATGACAAGAAATTCTAACTTCGTTACTAATTATGACAAGTAACTGTAATTTTGATAAATAATTATTGTAGGTAACTGTAACTTCAATACTAATTATTACAGGTAAAAGTAACTTCGATACTAATTATGACAGGTAACTGTAAATTCGTTACTTATTATGACATGTAACTTTAATTTCGATACTAATTATGGCAGGTTACTGTAACTTCGTTACTAATTATGACAAGTCCCTGTAATTTCGATACTAATTATGGCAGGTAACTGTAACTTCGATACTAATTATGACAGGTAACAGTAACTTCGATACTAATTATGACAGGAAACTGTAAGTTCGTTACTAATTATGACAAGTAACTGTAATTTCGATACAAATTATGACAGGTAACTGTAACTTCGTAACTAATTATGACAAGTAACTGTAATTTCGATACAAATTATGGCAGGTAACAGTACCTTCGATACTAATTATGACAGGTAACTGTAACTTCGATGCTAATTATGACAAGGAACTGTAATTTCGATACAAATTATGGCAGGTAACTGTAACTTCGATACTAATTATGACAGGTAACAGTAACTTCGATACTAATTATTACAAGTGACTATAACTTCGAATCAAATTCTGACAGGTAACTGTAACTTCGATAATAATTATGACAAGAAACTCTAACTTCGTTACAAATTATGACAAGTAACTGTAATTTTGATAAAAATTATGGTAGGTAAATGTATCATCAATACTAATTATGACAGGTTACAGTAACTTCGATACTAATTATGACAGGTAAATGTAATTCGTTACTAATTATGACAAGTAACTTTAATTTCGATACTAATTATGGCAGGTAACTGTAACTTCGTTACTAATTATGACAAGTCCCTGTAATTTCGATACAAATTATGGCAGGTAACGGTAACTTCGATACTAATTATGACAAGTAACTGTAACTTCGATACTAATTATGACAGGTAACTGTAACTTCGTCACTAATTATGGTAAGTAACTGTAATTTCGTTTCAAATTTTGGCAGGTAACTGTAACTTCGATACTTATTATGACAGGTAAGAGTAACTTCGTTACTAATTATGACAAGTAACTGTAATTTCGATACAAATTATGGCAGGTAACTGTAACTTCGATACTAATTATGACAGGTAACAGTAACTTCGATACTAATTATGGCAGGTAACTGTAACTTCGATACTAATTATGACAGGTAACTGTAACTTCGTTACTAATCATGACAAGTAACTGTAACTTCGATACTAAGTATGACAGGTAACTGTAACTTCGTTACTAATTATGACAAGTAACTGTAATTTCGTTACAAATTATGGCAGGTAATTGTAATGTCGATACTAATTATGACAGGTAACAGTAACTTCGATACTAATTATGACAAGTAACAGTAACTTCGATACTAATTATGACAAGTAACTGTAACTTCGATACTAATTATGACAGGTAACTGTAACTTCGTCACTAATTATCTTAAGTAACTGTAATTTCGATTCAAATTTTGGCAGGTAACTGTAACTTCGATACTTATTATGACAGGTAACAGTAACTTCGAAACAAATTACGACAAGTAACTGTAACTTCGTTACTAATTATGACAAGTAACTGTAATTTCGATACAAATTATGGGAGGTAACTGTAACTTCGATACTAATTATGACAGGTAACAGTAACTTCGATACTATTTATGACAAGTAACTATAACTTCGATACAAATTATGACAGGTAACTGTAACATCGATACTAATTATGACAAGAAACTCTAACTTCGTTACTAATTATGACAAGTAACTGTAATTTTGATAAAAAATTATTGTAGGTAACTGTAACTTCAATACTAATTATGACAGGTAAAAGTAACTTCGATACTATTTATGACAGGTAACTGTAAATTCGTTACTTATTATGACATGTAACTTTAATTTCGATACTAATTATGGCAGGTTACTGTAACTTCGTTACTAATTATGACAAGTACCTGTAATTTCGATACAAATTATGGCAGGTAACTGTAACTTCGATACTAATTATGACAGGTAACAGTAACTTCGATACTAATTATGACAGGAAACTGTAAGTTCGTTACTAACTATGACAAGTAACTGTAATTTCGATACAAATTATGACAGGTAACAGTAACTTCGTAACTAATTATGACAAGTAACTGTAATTTCGATAAAAATTATGGCAGGTAACAGTACCTTCGATACTAATTATGACAGGTAACTGTAACTTCGATGCTAATTATGACAAGGAACTGTAATTTCGATACAAATTATGGCAGGTAACTGTAACTTCGATACTAATTATGACAGGTAACAGTGACTTCGATACTAATTATTACAAGTAACTATAACTTCGAATCAAATTCTGACAAGTAACAGTAACTTCGATAATAATTATGACAAGAAACTCTAACTTCGTTACAAATTATGACAAGTAACCGTTCTTTTGATAAAAATTATGGTAGGTAAATGAATCTTCAATACTAATTATGACAGGTTACTGTAACATCGATACTAATTATGACAGGTAACTGTAACTTCGATACTAATTATGACAGGTAACTGTAACTTCGTTACTAATCACGACAAGTAACTGTAACTTCGATACTAATTATGACAGGTAACTGTAACTTCGTTACTAATTATGACAAGTAACTGTAATTTAGTTACAAATTATGGCAGGTAATTGTAATGTCGATACTAATTATGACAGGAAACAGTAACTTTGATACTAATTATGACAAGTAACAGTAACTTCGATACTAATTATGACAAGTAACTGTAACTTCGATACTAATTATGACAGGTAACTGTAACTTCGTCACTAATTATGGTAAGTAACTGTAATTTCGAATCAAATTTTGGCAGGTAACTGTAACTTCGATACTTATTATGACAGGTAACAGTAACTTCGAAACTAATTACGACAAGTAACTGTAACTTCGATACTAATTTTGACAGGTAACTGTAACTTCGTTACTAATTATGACAAGTAACTGTAATTTCGATACAAATTATGGGAGGTAACTGTAACTTCGATAATAATTATGACAGGTAACAGTAACTTCGATACTATTTATGACAAGTAACTATAACGTCGATACAAATTATGACAGGTAACTGTAACATCGATACTAATTATGACAAGAAACTCTAACTTCGTTACTAATTATGACAAGTAACTGTAATTTTGATAATAAATTATTGTAGGTAACTGTAACTTCAATACTAATTATGACAGGTAAAAGTAACTTCGATACTAATTATGACAGGTAACTGTAAATTTGTTACTTATTATGACATGTAACTTTAATTTCGATACTAATTATGGCAGGTTACTGTAACTTCGTTACTAATTATGACAAGTCCCTGTAATTTCGATACAAATTATGGCAGGTAACTGTAACTTCGATACTAATTATGACAGGTAACAGTAACTTCGATACTAATTATTACAAGTAACTATAACTTCGAATCAAATTCTGTCAAGTAACAGTAACTTCGATAATAATTATGACAAGAAACTCTAACTTCGTTACAAATTATGACAAGTAACTGTAATTTTGATAAAAATTATGGTAGGTAAATGTATCTTCAATACTAATTATGACAGGTTACAGTAACTTCGATACTAATTATGACAGGTAACTGCAATTCGTTACTAATTATGACAAGTGACTTTAATTTCGATACTAATTATGGCAGGTAACTGTAACTTCGTTACTAATTATGACAAGTCCCTGTAATTTCGATACAAATTATGGCAGGTAACGGTAACTTCGATACTAATTATGACAAGTAACTGTAACTTCGATACTTATTATGACAGGTGACTGTAACATCGTTAATCATTATGACAAGTAACAGCAATTTCGATACAAATTATGGCAGGTAACTGTAACTTCGATACTAATTATGACAGGTAACAGTAACTTCGATACTAACTATGACAAGTAACAGTAACTTCGATACTAATTATGACAGGTAACTGTAACTTCGTTACTAATTATGACAAGTAACAGTACCTTCGATACTAATTATGACAGGTAACTGTAACTTCGACCCTAATTATGACAGGTAACTGTAACTTCGACCCTAATTATGACAAGGAACTGTAATTTCGATACAAATTATTGCAGGTAACAGCAACTTCGATACTAATTATGACAAGTAACTATAACTTCGATACAAATTATGACAGGTAACTGTAACTTCGATACTAATTATGACAAGAAACTCTAACTTCGTTACTAATTATGACAAGTAACGGTAATTTTGATAAAAAATTATTGTAGGTAACTGTAACTTCAATACTAATTATGACATAATAGTAACTTCGATACTAATTATGACAAGTAACTGTAACTTCGTTACTAATTATGACAAGTAATTATAATTTTGATAAAAATTATGGCAGGTAACTGTAACTTCGATACTAATTATGACAGGTAACAGTAACTTCGATCCTAATTATGACAGGTTACAGTAACTTCGTTACTAATTATGTCAAGTAACTGTAACTTCGATACTAAATATGATAAGTAACTGTAATTTCGATACAATTTATGACAGGTTACCGTAACTTCGTTACTAATTATGACAAGTAACTGTAACTTCGATACTAATTATGACAATTAACTGTAATTTCGATACAAAATATGACAGGTAACAGTAACTTCGATACTAAATATGACAAGAAACTCTAACTTCGTTACTAATTATGACAAGTAACAGTAATTTTGATAAAAAATTATGGTAGTTAACTGTAACTTCAATACTAATTATGACAGGTAACAGTAACTTCGATACTAATTATGACAGGTAACTGTAACTTAGATACTAATTATGACAAGTAACTTTAATTTCGATAGTAATTATGGTAGGTAACTGTAACTTCGTTACCAATTATGACAAGTCCCTGTAATTTCGATACAAATTATGGCAGGTAACTGTAACTTCGATACTAATTATGTCAGGTAACAGTAACTTCGATACTTATTATGACAGGAAACTGTAACTTCGTTACTAATTATGACAAGTAACTGTAATTTCGATACAAATTATGACAGGTAACTGTAACTTCGTTACTAATTATGACAAGTAACTGTAATTTCGATAGAAATTATGGCAGGTAACAGTACCTTCGATACTAATTATGACAGGTAACTGTAACTTCGATACTAATTATGACAAGGAACTGTAATTTCGATACAATTTATGGCAGGTAACTGTATCTATGATACTAATTATGACAGGTAACAGTAACTTCGATACTAATTATGTCAAGTAAGTGTATCTTCGTTACTAATTATGACAAGTAACTCTAATTTTAATAAAAAATTATGGCAGGTAACTGTAACTTCGATACTAATTAACACAGGTAACAGTAACTTCGATACTAATTATGACAGGTTACTGTAACATCGTAACTAATTATGACAAGTAACTGTAACTTCGATACTAATTATGACAAGTAACTGTAACTTCGATACTTATTATGACAGGTAACTGTGTCTTCATTACTAATTATGACAAGAAACTGTAACTTCGATACTAATTATGACAGGTAAATGTAACTTCGATACTAATTATGACAAGTAACTGTAACTTCGATAGTAATTATGACAAGTAACTGTAACTTCGATACTAATTATGACAGGTAACAGTTACTTCGATACTAATTATGACAAGTAACTCTAACATCGATACTAATTTTGACAGGTAACTGTAACTTCGTTACTAATTATGACAAGTAACTGTAATTTCGATACATATTATGGCAGGTAACTGTAACTTCGATACTAATTATGACAGGTAACAGTAACTTCGATACTAATTATGGCAGGTAACTGTAACTTCGATACTAATTATGACAGGTAACAGTAACTTCGTTACTAATCATGACAAGTAACTGTAACTTCGATACTAATTATGACAGGTAACAGTAACTTCGATACTAATTATGACAAGTAACAGTACCTTCGATACTGATTATGACAAGTAACTGTAACTTCGATACTAATTATGTCAGGTAACAGTAACTTCGATACTAATTATGACAGGTAACAGTAACTTCGATACTAATTATGGCAGGTAACTGTAACTTCGATACTAATTATGACAGGTAACAGTAACTTCGTTACTAATCATGAAAAGTAACTGTAACTTCGATACTAATTATGACAGGTAACAGTAACTTCGATACTAATTATGACAAGTAACAGTAACTTCGATACTGATTATGACAAGTAACTGTAACTTCGATACTAATTATGACAGGTAACAGTAACTTCGATACTAATTATGACAAGTAACAGTAACTTCGATACTAATTATGACAAGTAACTCTAACATCGATACTAATTATGACAGGTAACTGTAACTTCGTTACTAATTATGACAAGTAACTGTAATTTCGATACATATTATGGCAGGTAACTGTAACTTCGATACTTATTATGACAGGTAACTGTATCTTCATTACTAATTATGACAAGAAACTGTAACTTCGATACTAATTATGACAGGTAAATGTAACTTCGATACTAATTATGACAAGTAACTGTAACTTCGATACTAATTATGACAAGTAACTGTAACTTCGATACTAATTATGACAGGTAACAGTAACTTCGATATTAATTATGACAAGTAACAGTTACTTCGATACTAATTATGACAAGTAACTGTAATTTCGATACTAATTATGACAGGTAACAGTTACTTCGATACTAATTATGACAAGTAACTGTAACATCGATACTAATTATGACAGGTAACTGTAACTTCGTTACTAATTATGACAAGTAACTGTAATTTCGATACAAATTATGGCAGGTAACTGTAACTTCGATACTAATTATGACAGGTAACAGTAACTTCGATACTAATTATGGCAGGTAACTGTAACTTCGATACTAATTATGACAGGTAACTGTAACTTCGTTACTAATCATGACAAGTAACTGTAACTTCGATACTAATTATGACAGGTAACTGTAACTTCGTTACTAATTATGACAAGTAACTGTAATTTCGTTACAATTTATGGCAGGTAATTGTAATGTCGATACTAATTTTGACAGGTAACGGTAACTTCGATACTAATTATGACAAGTCACAGTAACTTCGATACAAATTATGACATGTTACTGTAACTTCGATACTAATTATGACAGGTAACTGTAACTTCGTAACTAATTATGACAAGTAACTCTAATTTTGATAAAAAATTATGGCAGGTAACTGTAACTTCGATACTAATTATGACAGGTAACAGTAACTTCGAAACTAATTACGACAAGTAACTGTAACTTCGATACTAATTTTGACAGGTAACTGTAACTTCGTTACTAATTATGACAAGTAACTGTAATTTCGATACAAATTATGGAAGGTAACTGTAACTTCGATACTAATTATGACAGGTAACAGTAACTTCGATACTATTTATGACAAGTAACTATAACTTCGATACAAATTATGACAGGTAACTGTAACATCGATACTAATTATGACAAGAAACTCTAACTTCGTTACTAATTAGGACAAGTAACTGTTATTATGATAAAAAAATTATTGTAGGTAACTGTAACTTCAATACTAATTATGACAGGTAAAAGTAACTTCGATACTAATTATGACAGGTAACTGTAAATTCGTTACTAATTATGACAAGTAATTTTAATTTCGATACTAATTATGGCAGGTAACTGTAACTTCGTTACTAATTATGACAAGTCCCTGTAATTTCGATACAAATTATGGCAGGTAACTGTAACTTCGATACTAATTATGACAGGTAACAGTAACTTCGATACTAATTATGACAGGAAACTGTAAGTTCGTTACTAATTATGACAAGTAACTGTAATTTCGATACAAATTATGACAGGTAATTGTAACTTCGTAACTAATTATGACAAGTAACTGTAATTTCGATACAAATTATGGCAGGTAACAGTACCTTCGATACTAATTATGACAGGTAACTGTAACTTCGATGCTAATTATGACAAGGAACTGTAATTTCGATACAAATTATGGCAGGAAACTGTAACTTCGATACTAAATATGACAGGTAACAGTAACTTCGATACTAATTATTACAAGTAACTATAACTTCGAATCAAATTCTGACAGGTAACTGTAACTTCGATAATAATTATGACAAGAAACTCTAACTTCGTTACAAATTATGACAAGTAACTGTAATTTTGATAAAAATTAAGGTAGGTAAATGTATCTTCAATACTAATTAAGACAGGTTACAGTAACTTCGATACTAATTATGACAGGTAACTGTAATTCGTTACTAATTATGACAAGTAATTTTAATTTCGATACTAATTATGGCAGGTAACTGTAACTTCGTTACTAATTATGACAAGTCCCTGTAATTTCGATACAAATTATGGCAGGTAACGGTAACTTCGATACTAATTATGACAAGTTACTGTAACTTCGATACTAATAATGACAGGTAAGTGTAACTTCGTCACTAATTATGGTAAGTAACTGTAATTTCGTTTCAAATTAGGTAACTGTAACTTCGATACTAATTATGACAGGTAACAGTAACTTCGATACTAATTATGGCAGGTAACTGTAACTTCGATACTAATTATGACAGGTAACTGTAACTTCGTTACTAATCATGACAAGTAACTGTAACTTCGATACTAATTATGACAGGTAACTGTTACTTCGTTACTAATTATGACAAGTAACTGTATTTTCGTTACAAATTATGGCAGGTAATTGTAATGTCGATACTAATTATGACAGGTAACAGTAACTTTGATACTAATTATGACAAGTAACAGTAACTTCGATACTAATTATGACAAGTAACTGTAACTTCGATACTAATTATGACAGATAACTGTAACTTCGTCACTAATTATGGTAAGTAACTGTAATTTCGAATCAAATTTTGGCAGGTAACTGTAACTTCGATACTTATTATGACAGGTAACAGTAACTTCGAAACTATTTACGCCAAGTAACTGTAACTTCGATACTAATTTTGACAGGTAACTGTAACTTCGTTACTAATTATGACAAGTAACTGTAATTTCGATACAAATTATGGGAGGTAACTGTAACTTCGATACTAATTATGACAGGTAACAGTAACTTCGATACTATTTATGACAAGTAACTATAACTTCGATACAAATTATGACAGGTAACTGTAACATCGATACTAATTATGACAAGAAACTCTAACTTCGTTACTAATTATAACAAGTAACTGTAATTTTGATAAAAAATTATTGTAGGTAACTGTAACTTCAATACTAATTATGACAGGTAAAAGTAACTTCGATACTAATTATGACAGGTAACTGTAAATTCGTTACTTATTATGACATGTAACTTTAATTTCGATACTAATTATGGCAGGTTACTGTAACTTCGTTACTAATTATGACAAGTCCCTGTAATTTCGATACAAATTATGGCAGGTAACTGTAACTTCGATACTAATTATGACAGGTAACAGTAACTTCGATACTAATTATGACAGGAAACTGTAAGTTCGTTACTAATTATGACAAGTAACTGTAATTTCGATACAAATTATGACAGGTAACTGTAACTTCGTAACTAATTATGACAAGTAACTGTAATTTCGATTCAAATTATGGCAGGTAACAGTACCTTCGATACTAATTATGACAGGTAACTGTAACTTCGATGCTAATTATGACAAGGAACTGTAATTTCGATACAAATTATGGCAGGTAACTGTAACTTCGATACTAATTATGACAGGTAACAGTAACTTCGATACTAATTATTACAAGGGACTATAACTTCCAATCAAATTCTGACAGGTAACTGTAACTTCGATAATAATTATGACAAGAAACTCTAACTTCCTTACAAATTATGACAAGTAACTGTAATTTTGATAAAACTTATGGTAGGTAAATGCATCATCAATACTAATTATGACAGGTTACAGTAACTTCGATACTAATTATGACAGGTAAATGTAATTCGTTACTAATTATGACAAGTAACTTTAATTTCGATACTAATTATGGCAGGTAACTGTAACTTCGTTACTAATTATGACAAGTCCCTGTAATTTCGATACAAATTATGGCAGGTAACGGTAACTTCGATACTAATTATGACAAGTAACTGTAACTTCGATACTAATTATGACAGGTAACTGTAACTTCGTCACTAATTATGGTAAGTAACTGTAATTTCGTTTCAAATTTTGGCAGGTAACTGTAACTTCGATACTTATTATGACAGGTAAGAGTAACTTCGTTACTAATTATGACAAGTAACTGTAATTTCGATACAAATTATGGCAGGTAACTGTAACTTCGATACTAATTATGACAGGTAACAGTAACTTCGATACTAATTATGGCAGGTAACTGTAACTTCGATACTAATTATGACAGGTAACTGTAACTTCGTTACTAATCATGACAAGTAACTGTAACTTCGATACTAATTATGACAGGTAACTGTAACTTCGTTACAAATTATGACAAGTAACTGTAATTTCGTTACAAATTATGGCAGGTAATTGTAATGTCGATACTAATTATGACAGGTAACAGTAACTTCGATACTAATTATGACAAGTAACAGTAACTTCGATACTAATTATGACAAGTAACTGTAACTTCGATACTAATTATGACAGGTAACTGTAACTTCGTCACTAATTATCTTAAGTAACTGTAATTTCGATTCAAATTTTGGCAGGTAACTGTAACTTCGATACTTATTATGACAGGTAACAGTAACTTCGAAACAAATTACGACAAGTAACTGTAACTTCGATACTAATTTTGACATGTAACTGTAACTTCGTTACTAATTATGACAAGTAACTGTAATTTCGATACAAATTATGGGAGGTAACTGTAACTTCGATACTAATTATGACAGGTAACAGTAACTTCGATACTATTTATGACAAGTAACTATAACTTCGATACAAATTATGACAGGTAACTGTAACATCGATACTAATTATGACAAGAAACTCTAACTTCGTTACTAATTATGACAAGTAACTGTAATTTTGATAAAAAATTATTGTAGGTAACTGTAACTTCAATACTAATTATGACATAATAGTAACTTCGATACTAATTATGACAAGTAACTGTAACTTCGTTACTAATTATGACAGGTAACAGTAACTTCGATACTAATTATGACAGGAAACTGTAAGTTCGTTACTAACTATGACAAGTAACTGTAATTTCGATACAAATTATGACAGGTAACAGTAACTTCGTAACTAATTATGACAAGTAACTGTAATTTCGATATAAATTATGGCAGGTAACAGTACCTTCGATACTAATTATGACAGGTAACTGTAACTTCGATGCTAATTATGACAAGGAACTGTAATTTCGATACAAATTATGGCAGGTAACTGTAACTTCGATACTAATTATGACAGGTAACAGTAACTTCGGTACTAATTATTACAAGTAACTATAACTTCAAATCAAATTCTGACAAGTAACAGTAACTTCGATAATAATTATGACAAGAAACTCTAACTTCGTTACATATTATGACAAGTAACTGTTCTTTTGATAAAAATTATGGTAGGTAAATGTATCTTCAATACTAATTATGACAGGTTACAGTAACTTCGATACTAATTATGACAGGTAACTGTAACTTCGATACTAATTATGACAGGTAACTGTAACTTCGTTACTAGTCACGACAAGTAACTGTAACTTCGATACTAATTATGACAGGTAACTGTAACTTCGTTACTAATTATGACAAGTAACTGTAATTTAGTTACAAATTATGGCAGGTAATTGTAATGTCGATACTTATTATGACAGGTAACAGTAACTTTGATACTAATTATGACAAGTAACAGTAACTTCGATACTAATTATGACAGGTAACTGTAACTTCGTCACTAATTATGGTAAGTAACTGTAATTTCGATTCAAATTTTGGCAGGTAACTGTAACTTCGATACTTATTATGACAGGTAACAGTAACTTCGAAACAAATTACGACAAGTAACTGTAACTTCGATACTAATTTTGACATGTAACTGTAACTTCGATACTATTTATGACAAGTAACTATAACTTCGATACAAATTATGACAGGTAACTGTAACATCGATACTAATTATGACAAGAAACTCTAACTTCGTTACTAATTATGACAAGTAACTGTAATTTTGATAAAAAATTATTGTAGGTAACTGTAACTTCAATACTAATTATGACAGGTAAAAGTAACTTCGATACTAATTATGACAGGTAACTGTAAATTCGTTACTTATTATGACATGTAACTTTAATTTCGATACTAATTATGGCAGGTTACTGTAACTTCGTTACTAATTATGACAAGTCCCTGTAATTTCGATACAAATTATGGCAGGTAACTGTAACTTCGATACTAATTATGACAGGTAACAGTAACTTCGATACTAATTATGACAGGAAACTGTAAGTTCGTTACTAACTATGACAAGTAACTGTAATTTCGATACAAATTATGACAGGTAACAGTAACTTCGTAACTAATTATAACAAGTAACTGTAATTTCGATACAAATTATGGCAGGTAACAGTACCTTCGATACTAATTATGACAGGTAACTGTAACTTCGATGCTAATTATGACAAGGAACTGTAATTTCGATACAAATTATGGCAGGTAACTGTAACTTCGATACTAATTATGACAGGTAACAGTAACTTCGATACTAATTATTACAAGTAACTATAACTTCGAATCAAATTCTGACAAGTAACAGTAACTTCGATAATAATTATGACAAGAAACTCTAACTTCGTTACAAATTATGACAAGTAACTGTAATTTTGATAAAAATTATGGTAGGTAAATGTATCTTCAATACTAATTATGACAGGTTACAGTAACTTCGATACTAATTATGACAGGTAACTGCAATTCGTTACTTATTATGACAAGTGACTTTAATTTCGATACTAATTATGGCAGGTAACTGTAACTTCGTTACTAATTATGACAAGTCCCTGTAATTTCGATACAAATTATGGCAGGTAACGGTAACTTCGATACTAATTATGACAAGTAACTGTAACTTCGATACTTATTATGACAGGTGACTGTAACATCGTTAATCATTATGACAAGTAACAGCAATTTCGATACAAATTATGGCAGGTAACTGTAACTTCGATACTAATTATGACAGGTAACAGTAACTTCGATACTAACTATGACAAGTAACAGTAACTTCGATACTAATTATGACAGGTAACTGTAACTTCGTTACTAATTATGACAAGTAACAGTACCTTCGATACTAATTATGACAGGTAACTGTAACTTCGACCCTAATTATGACAGGTAACTGTAACTTCGACCCTAATTATGACAAGGAACTGTAATTTCGATACAAATTATGGCAGGTAACAGCAACTTCGATACTAATTATGACAAGTAACTATAACTTCGATACAAATTATGACAGGTAACTGTAACTTCGATACTATTTATGACAAGAAACTCTAACTTCGTTACTAATTATGACAAGTAACGGTAATTTTGATAAAAAATTATTGTAGGTAACTGTAACTTCAATACTAATTATGACATAATAGTAACTTCGATACTAATTATGACAAGTAACTGTAACTTCGTTACTAATTATGACAAGTAACTATAATTTTGATAAAAATTATGGCAGGTAACTGTAACTTCGATACTAATTATGACAGGTAACAGTAACTTCGATCCTAATTATGACAGGTTACAGTAACTTCGTTACTAATTATGTCAAGTAACTGTAACTTCGATACTAAATATGATAAGTAACTGTAATTTCGATACAATTTATGACAGGCTACCGTAACTTCGTTACTAATTATGACAAGTAACTGTAACTTCGATACTAATTATGACAATTAACTGTAATTTCGATACAAAATATGACAGGTAACAGTAACTTCGATACTAAATATGACAAGAAACTCTAACTTCGTTACTAATTATGACAAGTAACAGTAATTTTGATAAAAAATTATGGTAGTTAACTGTAACTTCAATACTAATTATGACAGGTAACAGTAACTTCGATACTAATTATGACAGGTAACTGTAACTTAGATACTAATTATGACAAGTAACTTTAATTTCGATACTAATTATGGTAGGTAACTGTAACTTCGTTACTAATTATGACAAGTCCCTGTAATTTCGATACAAATTATGGCAGGTAACTGTAACTTCGATACTAATTATGTCAGGTAACAGTAACTTCGATACTTATTATGACAGGAAACTGTAACTTCGTTACTAATTATGACAAGTAACTGTAATTTCGATACAAATTATGACAGGTAACTGTAACTTCGTTACTAATTATGACAAGTAACTGTAATTTCGATAGAAATTATGGCAGGTAACAGTACCTTCGATACTAATTATGACAGGTAACTGTAACTTCGATACTAATTATGACAAGGAACTGTAATTTCGATACAATTTATGGCAGGTAACTGTATCTATGATACTAATTATGACAGGTAACAGTAACTTCGATACTAATTATGTCAAGTAAGTGTATCTTCGTTACTAATTATGACAAGTAACTCTAATTTTAATAAAAAAATATGGCAGGTAACTGTAACTTCGATACTAATTAACACAGGTAACAGTAACTTCGATACTAATTATGACAGGTTACTGTAACATCGTAACTAATTATGACAAGTAACTGTAACTTCGATACTAATTATGACAAGTAACTGTAACTTCGATACTTATTATGACAGGTAACTGTGTCTTCATTACTAATTATGACAAGAAACTGTAACTTCGATACTAATTATGACAGGTAAATGTAACTTCGATACTAATTATGACAAGTAACTGTAACTTCGATAGTAATTATGACAAGTAACTGTAACTTCGATACTAATTATGACAGGTAACAGTTACTTCGATACTAATTATGACAAGTAACTCTAACATCGATACTAATTTTGACAGGTAACTGTAACTTCGTTACTAATTATGACAAGTAACTGTAATTTCGATACATATTATGGCAGGTAACTGTAACTTCGATACTAATTATGACAGGTAACAGTAACTTCGATACTAATTATGGCAGGTAACTGTAACTTCGATACTAATTATGACAGGTAACAGTAACTTCGTTACTAATCATGACAAGTAACTGTATCTTCGATACTAATTATGACAGGTAACAGTAACTTCGATACTAATTATGACAAGTAACAGTACCTTCGATACTGATTATGACAAGTAACTGTAACTTCGATACTAATTATGTCAGGTAACAGTAACTTCGATACTAATTATGACAGGTAACAGTAACTTCGATACTAATTATGGCAGGTAACTGTAACTTCGATACTAATTATGACAGGTAACAGTAACTTCGTTACTAATCATGACAAGTAACTGTAACTTCGATACTAATTATGACAGGTAACAGTAACTTCGAAACTAATTATGACAAGTAACAGTAACTTCGATACTGATTATGACAAGTAACTGTAACTTCGATACTAATTATGACAGGTAACAGTAACTTCGATACTAATTATGACAAGTAACTGTAATTTCGATACAAATTATGGCAGGTAACTGTAACTTCGATACTAATTATGACAGGTAACAGTAACTTCGATACTAATTATGGCAGGTAACTGTAACATCGATACTAATTATGACAGGTAACTGTAACTTCGTTACTAATCATGACAAGTAACTGTAACTTCGATACAAATTATGACAGGTAACTGTAACTTCGTTACTAATTATGACAAGTAACTGTAATTTCGTTACAAATTATGGCAGGTAATTGTAATGTCGATACTAATTTTGACAGGTAACGGTAACTTCGATACTAATTATGACAAGTCACAGTAACTTCGATACTAATTATGACATGTTACTGTAACTTCGATACTAATTATGACAGGTAACTGTAACTTCGTAACTAATTATGACAAGTAACTCTAATTTTGATAAAAAATTATGGCAGGTAACTGTAACTTCGATACTAATTATGACAGGTAACAGTAACTTCGAAACTAATTACGACAAGTAACTGTAACTTCGATACTAATTTTGACAGGTAACTGTAACTTCGTTACTAATTATGACAAGTAACTGTAATTTCGATACAAATTATGGGAGGTAACTGTAACTTCGATACTAATTATGACAGGTAACAGTAACTTCGATACTATTTATGACAAGTAACTATAACTTCGATACAAATTATGACAGGTAACTGTAACATCGATACTAATTATGACAAGAAACTCTAACTTCGTTACTAATTATGACAAGTAACTGTAATTTCGATACAAATTATGGGAGGTAACTGTAACTTCGATACTAATTATGACAGGTAACAGTAACTTCGATACTATTTATGACAAGTAACTATAACTTCGATACAAATTATGACAGGTAACTGTAACATCGATACTAATTATGACAAGAAACTCTAACTTCGTTACTAATTATGACAAGTAACTCTAATTTTGATAAAAAATTATGGCAGGTAACTGTAACTTCGATACTAATTATGACAGGTAACAGTAACTTCGAAACTAATTACGACAAGTAACTGTAACTTCGATACTAATTATGACAGGTAACTGTAAATTCGTTACTTATTATGACATGTAACTTTAATTTCGATACTAATTATGGCAGGTTACTGTAACTTCGTTACTAATTATGACAAGTCCCTGTAATTTCGATACAAATTATGGCAGGTAACTGTAACTTCGATACTAATTATGACAGGTAACAGTAACTTCGATACTAATTATGACAGGAAACTGTAAGTTCGTTACTAACTATGACAAGTAACTGTAATTTCGATACAAATTATGACAGGTAACAGTAACTTCGTAACTAATTATGACAAGTAACTGTAATTTCGATAAAAATTATGGCAGGTAACAGTACCTTCGATACTAATTATGACAGGTAACTGTAACTTCGATGCTAATTATGACAAGGAACTGTAATTTCGATACAAATTATGGCAGGAAACTGTAACTTCGATACTAATTATGACAGGTAACAGTAACTTCGATACTAATTATTACAAGTAACTATAACTTCGAATCAAATTCTGACAGGTAACTGTAACTTCGATAATAATTATGACAAGAAACTCTAACTTCGTTACAAATTATGACAAGTAACTGTAATTTTGATAAAAATTATGGTAGGTAAATGTATCTTCAATACTAATTAAGACAGGTTACAGTAACTTCGATACTAATTATGACAGGTAACTGTAATTCGTTACTAATTATGACAAGTAATTTTAATTTCGATACTAATTATGGCAGGTAACTGTAACTTCGTTACTAATTATGACAAGTCCCTATAATTTCGATACAAATTATGGCAGGTAACGGTAACTTCGATACTAATTATGACAAGTTACTGTAACTTCGATACTAATTATGACAGGTAACTGTAACTTCGTCACTAATTATGGTAAGTAACTGTAATTTCGTTTCAAATGTTGGCAGGTAACTGTAACTTCGATACTTATTATGACAGGTAACAGTAACTTCGTTACTAATTATGACAAGTAACTGTAATTTCGATACAAATTATGGCAGGTAACTGTAACTTCGATACTAATTATGACAGGTAACAGTAACTTCGATACTAATTATGGCAGGTAACTGTAACTTCGATACTAATTATGACAGGTAACTGTAACTTCGTTACTAATCATGACAAGTAACTGTAACTTCGATACTAATTATGACAGGTAACTGTAACTTCGTTACTAATTATGACAAGTAACTGTAATTTCGTTACAAATTATGGCAGGTAATTGTAATGTCGATACTAATTATGACAGGTAACAGTAACTTTGATACTAATTATGACAAGTAACAGTAACTTCGATACTAATTATGACAAGTAACTGTAACTTCGATACTAATTATGACAGGTAACTGTAACTTCGTCACTAATTATGGTAAGTAACTGTAATTTCGAATCAAATTTTGGCAGGTAACTGTAACTTCGATACTTATTATGACAGGTAACAGTAACTTCGAAACTATTTACGACAAGTAACTGTAACTTCGATACTAATTTTGACAGGTAACTGTAACTTCGTTACTAATTATGACAAGTAACTGTAATTTCGATACAAATTATGGGAGGTAACTGTAACTTCGATACTAATTATGACAGGTAACAGTAACTTCGATACTATTTATGACAAGTAACTATAACTTCGATACAAATTATGACAGGTAACTGTAACATCGATACTAATTATGACAAGAAACTCTAACTTCGTTACTAATTATGACAAGTAACTGTAATTTTGATAAAAAATTATTGTAGGTAACTGTAACTTCAATACTAATTATGACAGGTAAAAGTAACTTCGATACTAATTATGACAGGTAACTGTAAATTCGTTACTTATTATGACATGTAACTTTAATTTCGATACTAATTATGGCAGGTTACTGTAACTTCGTTACTAATTATGACAAGTCCCTGTAATTTCGATACAAATTATGGCAGGTAACTGTAACTTCGATACTAATTATGACAGGTAACAGTAACTTCGATACTAATTATGACAGGAAACTGTAAGTTCGTTACTAATTATGACAAGTAACTGTAATTTCGATACAAATTATGACAGGTAACTGTAACTTCGTAACTAATTATGACAAGTAACTGTAATTTCGATACAAATTATGGCAGGTAACAGTACCTTCGATACTAATTATGACAGGTAACTGTAACTTCGATGCTAATTATGACAAGGAACTGTAATTTCGATACAAATTATGGCAGGTAACTGTAACTTCGATACTAATTATGACAGGTAACAGTAACTTCGATACTAATTATTACAAGTGACTATAACTTCGAATCAAATTCTGACAGGTAACTGTAACTTCGATAATAATTATGACAAGAAACTCTAACTTCGTTACAAATTATGACAAGAAACTGTAATTTTGATAAAAATTATGGTAGGTAAATGTATCATCAATACTAATTATGACAGGTTACAGTAACTTCGATACTAATTATGACAGGTAAATGTAATTCGTTACTAATTATGACAAGTAACATTAATTTCGATACTAATTATGGCAGGTAACTGTAACTTCGTTACTAATTATGACAAGTCCCTGTAATTTCGATACAAATTATGGCAGGTAACGGTAACTTCGATACTAATTATGACAAGTAACTGTAACTTCGATACTAATTATGACAGGTAACTGTAACTTCGTCACTAATTATGGTAAGTAACTGTAATTTCGTTTCAAATTTTGGCAGGTAACTGTAACTTCGATACTTATCATGACAGGTAAGAGTAACTTCGTTACTAATTATGACAAGTAACTGTAATTTCGATACAATTTATGGCAGGTAACTGTAACTTCGATACTAATTATGACAGGTAACAGTAACTTCGATACTAATTATGGCAGGTAACTGTAACTTCGATACTAATTATGACAGGTAACTGTAACTTCGTTACTAATCATGACAAGTAACTGTAACTTCGATACTAATTATGACAGGTAACTGTAACTTCGTTACTAATTATGACAAGTAACTGTAATTTCGTTACAAATTATGGCAGGTAATTGTAATGTCGATACTAATTATGACAGGTAACAGTAACTTCGATACTAATTATGACAAGTAACAGTAACTTCGATACTAATTATGACAAGTAACTGTAACTTCGATACTAATTATGACAGGTAACTGTAACTTCGTCACTAATTATCTTAAGTAACTGTAATTTCGATTCAAATTTTGGCAGGTAACTGTAACTTCGATACTTATTATGACAGGTAACAGTAACTTCGAAACAAATTACGACAAGTAACTGTAACTTCGATACTAATTTTGACATGTAACTGTAACTTCGTTACTAATTATGACAAGTAACTGTAATTTCGATACAAATTATGGGAGGTAACTGTAACTTCGATACCAATTATGACAGGTAACAGTAACTTCGATACTATTTATGACAAGTAACTATAACTTCGATACAAATTATGACAGGTAACTGTAACATCGATACTAATTATGACAAGAAACTCTAACTTCGTTACTAATTATGACAAGTAACTGTAATTTTGATAAAAAATTATTGTAGGTAACTGTAACTTCAATACTAATTATGACAGGTAAAAGTAACTTCGATACTATTTATGACAGGTAACTGTAAATTCGTTACTTATTATGACATGTAACTTTAATTTCGATACTAATTATGGCAGGTTACTGTAACTTCGTTACTAATTATGACAAGTCCCTGTAATTTCGATACAAATTATGGCAGGTAACTGTAACTTCGATACTAATTATGACAGGTAACAGTAACTTCGATACTAATTATGACAGGAAACTGTAACTTCGTTACTAACTATGACAAGTAACTGTAATTTCGATACAAATTATGACAGGTAACAGTAACTTCGTAACTAATTATGACAAGTAACTGTAATTTCGATAAAAATTATGGCAGGTAACAGTACCTTCGATACTAATTATGACAGGTAACTGTAACTTCGATGCTAATTATGACAAGGAACTGTAATTTCGATACAAATTATGGCAGGTAACTGTAACTTCGATACTAATTATGACAGGTAACAGTAACTTCGATACTAATTATTACAAGTAACTATAACTTCGAATCAAATTCTGACAAGTAACAGTAACTTCGATAATAATTATGACAAGAAACTCTAACTTCGTTACAAATTATGACAAGTAACTGTTCTTTTGATAAAAATTATGGTAGGTAAATGTATTTTCAATACTAATTATGACAGGTTACAGTAACTTCGATACTAATTATGACAGGTAACTGTAACTTCGATACTAATTATGACAGGTAACTGTAACTTCGTTACTAATCACGACAAGTAACTGTAACTTCGATACTAATTATGACAGGTAACTGTAACTTCGTTACTAATTATGACAAGTAACTGTAATTTAGTTACAAATTATGGCAGGTAATTGTAATGTCGATACTAATTATGACAGGTAACAGTAACTTTGATACTAATTATGACAAGTAACAGTAACTTCGATACTAATTATGACAAGTAACTGTAACTTCGATACTAATTATGACAGGTAACTGTAACTTCGTCACTAATTATGGTAAGTAACTGTAATTTCGAATCAAATTTTGGCAGGTAACTGTAACTTCGATACTTATTATGACAGGTAACAGTAACTTCGAAACTAATTACGACAAGTAACTGTAACTTCGATACTAATTTTGACAGGTAACTGTAACTTCGTTACTAATTATGACAAGTAACTGTAATTTCGATACAAATTATGGGAGGTAACTGTAACTTCGATACTAATTATGACAGGTAACAGTAACTTCGATACTATTTATGACAAGTAACTATAACTTCGATACAAATTATGACAGGTAACTGTAACATCGATACTAATTATGACAAGAAACTCTAACTTCGTTACTAATTATGACAAGTAACTGTAATTTTGATAATAAATTATTGTAGGTAACTGTAACTTCAATACTAATTATGACAGGTAAAAGTAACTTCGATACTAATTATGACAGGTAACTGTAAGTTCGTTACTAATTATGACAAGTAACTGTAATTTCGATACAAATTATGACAGGTAACTGTAACTTCGTAAATAATTATGACAACTAACTGTAATTTCGATACAAATTATGGCAGGTAACAGTACCTTCGATACTAATTATGACAGGTAACTGTAACTTCGATGCTAATTATGACAAGGAACTGTAATTTCGATACAAATTATGGCAGGTAACTGTAACTTCGATACTAATTATGACAGGTAACAGTAACTTCGATACTAATTATTACAAGTAACTATAACTTCGAATCAAATTCTGACAGGTAACTGTAACTTCGATAATAATTATGACAAGAAACTCTAACTTCGTTACTAATTATGACAAGTAACTGTAATTTTGATAAAAATTATGGTAGGTAAATGTATCATCAATACTAATTATGACAGGTTACAGTAACTTCGATACTAATTATGACAGGTAACTGTAATTCGTTACTAATTATGACAAGTAACTTTAATTTAGATACTAATTATGGCAGGTAACTGTAATTTCGTTACTAATTATGACAAGTCCCTGTAATTTCGATACAAATTATGGCAGGTAACGGTAACTTCGATACTAATTATGACAAGTAACTGTAACTTCGATACTAATTATGACAGGTAACTGTAACTTCGTCACTAATTATGGTAAGTAACTGTAATTTCGTTTCAAATTTTGGCAGGTAACTGTAACTTCGATACTTATTATGACAGGTAACAGTAACTTCGTTACTAATTATGACAAGTAACTGTAATTTCGATACAAATTATGGCAGGTAACTGTAACTTCGATACTAATTATGACAGGTAACAGTAACTTCGATACTAATTATGGCAGGTAACTGTAACTTCGATACTAATTATGACAGGTAACTGTAACTTCGTTACTAATCATGACAAGTAACTGTAACTTCGATACTAATTATGACAGGTAACTGTAACTTCGTTACTAATTATGACAAGTAACTGTAATTTCGTTACAAATTACGGCAGGTAATTGTAATGTCGATACTAATTATGACAGGTAACAGTAACTTCGATACTAATTATGACAAGTAACAGTAACTTCGATACTAATTATGACAAGTAACTGTAACTTCGATACTAATTATGACAGGTAACTGTAACTTCGTCACTAATTATGGTAAGTAACTGTAATTTCGATTTAAATTTTGGCAGGTAACTGTAACTTCGATACTTATTATGACAGGTAACAGTAACTTCGAAACAAATTACGACAAGTAACTGTAACTTCGATACTAATTTTGACATGTAACTGTAACTTCGATACTATTTATGACAAGTAAGTATAACTTCGATACAAATTATGACAGGTAACTGTAACATCGATACTAATTATGACAAGAAACTCTAACTTCGTTACTAATTATGACAAGTAACTGTAATTTTGATAAAAAATTATTGTAGGTAACTGTAACTTCAATATTAATTATGACAGGTAAAAGTAACTTCGATACTAATTATGACAGGTAACTGTAAATTCGTTACTTATTATGACATGTAACTTTAATTTCGATACTAATTATGGCAGGTTACTGTAACTTCGTTACTAATTATGACAAGTCCCTGTAATTTCGATACAAATTATGGCAGGTAACTGTAACTTCGATACTAATTATGACAGGTAACAGTAACTTCGATACTAATTATGACAGGAAACTGTAAGTTCGTTACTAACTATGACAAGTAACTGTAATTTCGATACAAATTATGACAGGTAACAGTAACTTCGTAACTAATTATGACAAGTAACTGTAATTTCGATACAAATTATGGCAGGTAACAGTACCTTCGATACTAATTATGACAGGTAACTGTAACTTCGATGCTAATTATGACAAGGAACTGTAATTTCGATACAAATTATGGCAGGTAACTGTAACTTCGATACTAATTATGATAGGTAACAGTAACTTCGATACTAATTATTACAAGTAACTATAACTTCGAATCAAATTCTGACAAGTAACAGTAACTTCGATAATAATTATGACAAGAAACTCTAACTTCGTTACAAATTATGACAAGTAACTGTAATTTTGATAAAAATTATGGTAGGTAAATGTATCTTCAATACTAATTATGACAGGTTACAGTAACTTCGATACTAATTATGACAGGTAACTGCAATTCGTTACTAATTATGACAAGTGACTTTAATTTCGATACTAATTATGGCAGGTAACTTTAACTTCGTTACTAATTATGACAAGTCCCTGTAATTTCGATACAAATTATGGCAGGTAACGGTAACTTCGATACTAATTATGACAAGTAACTGTAACTTCGATACTTATTATGACAGGTGACTGTAACATCGTTAATCATTATGACAAGTAACAGCAATTTCGATACAAATTATGGCATGTAACTGTAACTTCGATACTAATTATGACAGGTAACAGTAACTTCGATACTAACTATGACAAGTAACAGTAACTTCGATACTAATTATGACAGGTAACTGTAACTTCGTTACTAATTATGACAAGTAACAGTACCTTCGATACTAATTATGACAGGTAACTGTAACTTCGACCCTAATTATGACAGGTAACTGTAACTTCGACCCTAATTATGACAAGGAACTGTAATTTCGATACAAATTATGGCAGGTAACAGCAACTTCGATACTAATTATGACAAGTAACTATAACTTCGATACAAATTATGACAGGTAACTGTAACTTCGATACTAATTATGACAAGAAACTCTAACTTCGTTACTATTTATGAGAAGTAACGGTAATTTTGATAAAAAATTATTGTAGGTAACTGTAACTTCAATACTAATTATGACATAATAGTAACTTCGGTACTAATTATGACAAGTAACTGTAACTTCGTTACTAATTATGACAAGTAACTATAATTTTGATAAAAATTATGGCAGGTAACTGTAACTTCGATACTAATTATGACAGGTAACAGTAACTTCGATCCTAATTATGACAGGTTACAGTAACTTCGTTACTAATTATGTCAAGTAACTGTAACTTCGATACTAAATATGATAAGTAACTGTAATTTCGATACAATTTATGACAGGTTACCGTAACTTCGTTACTAATTATGACAAGTAACTGTAATTTCGATACAAATTATGACAGGTAACTGTAACTTCGTAACTAATTATGACAAGTAACTGTAATTTCGATACAAATTATGGCAGGTAACAGTACCTTCGATACTAATTATGACAGGTAACTGTAACTTCGATGCTAATTATGACAAGGAACTGTAATTTCGATACAAATTATGGCAGGTAACTGTAACATCGATACTAATTATGACAGGTAACAGTAACTTCGATACTAATTATTACAAGTAACTATAACTTCGAATCAAATTCTGACAGGTAACTGTAACTTCGACAATAATTATGACAAGAAACTCTAACTTCGTTACAAATTATGACAAGTAACTGTAATTTTGATAAAAATTATGGTAGGTAAATGTATCTTCAATACTAATTATGACAGGTTACAGTAACTTCGATACTAATTATGACAGGTAACTGTAATTCGTTACTAATTATGAAAAGTAACTTTAATTTCGATACTAATTATGGCAGGTAACTGTAACTTCGTTACTAATTATGACAAGTCCCTGTAATTTCGATACAAATTATGGCAGGTAACGGTAACTTCGATACTAATTATGACAAGTAACTGTAACTTCGATACTAATTATGACAGGTAACTGTAACTTCGTCACTAATTATGGTAAGTAACTGTAATTTCGTTTCAAATTTTGGCAGGTAACTGTAACTTCGATACTTATTATGACAGGTAACAGTAACTTCGTTACTAATTATGACAAGTATCTGTAATTGCGATACAAATTATGGCAGGTAACTGTAACTTCGATACTAATTATGACAGGTAACAGTAACTTCGATACTAATTATGGCAGGTAACTGTAACTTCGATACTAATTATGACAGGTAACTGTAACTTCGTTACTAATCATGACAAGTAACTGTAACTTCGATACTAATTATGACAGGTAACTGTAACTTCGTTACTAATTATGACAAGTAACTGTAATTTCGTTACAAATTATGGCAGGTAATTGTAATGTCGATACTAATTATGACAGGTAACAGTAACTTCGATACTAATTATGACAAGTAACAGTAACTTCGATACTTATTATGACAGGTGACTGTAACATCGTTAATCATTATGACATGTAACAGCAATTTCGATACAAATTATGGCATGTAACTGTAACTTCGATACTAATTATGACAGGTAACAGTAACTTCGATACTAACTATGACAAGTAACAGTAACTTCGATACTAATTATGACAGGTAACTGTAACTTCGTTACTAATTATGACAAGTAACAGTACCTTCGATACTAATTATGACAGGTAACTGTAACTTCGACCCTAATTATGACAGGTAACTGTAACTTCGACCCTAATTATGACAAGGAACTGTAATTTCGATACAAATTATGGCAGGTAACAGCAACTTCGATACTAATTATGACAAGTAACTATAACTTCGATACAAATTATGACAGGTAACTGTAACTTCGATACTAATTATGACAAGAAACTCTAACTTCGTTACTAATTATGACAAGTAACGGTAATTTTGATAAAAAAATATTGTAGGTAACTGTAACTTCAATACTAATTATGACATAATAGTAACTTCGATACTAATTATGACAAGTAACTGTAACTTCGTTACTAATTATGACAAGTAACTATAATTTTGATAAAAATTATGGCAGGTAACTGTAACTTCGATACTAATTATGACAGGTAACAGTAACTTCGATCCTAATTATGACAGGTTACAGTAACTTCGTTACTAATTATGTCAAGTAACTGTAACTTCGATACTAAATATGATAAGTAACTGTAATTTCGATACAATTTATGACAGGTTACCGTAACTTCGTTACTAATTATGACAAGTAACTGTAATTTCGATACAAATTATGACAGGTAACTGTAACTTCGTAACTAATTATGACAAGTAACTGTAATTTCGATACAAATTATGGCAGGTAACAGTACCTTCGATACTAATTATGACAGGTAACTGTAACTTCGATGCTAATTATGACAAGGAACTGTAATTTCGATACAAATTATGGCAGGTAACTGTAACATCGATACTAATTATGACAGGTAACAGTAACTTCGATACTAATTATTACAAGTAACTATAACTTCGAATCAAATTCTGACAGGTAACTGTAACTTCGATAATAATTATGACAAGAAACTCTAACTTCGTTACAAATTATGACAAGTAACTGTAATTTTGATAAAAATTATGGTAGGTAAATGTATCTTCAATACTAATTATGACAGGTTACAGTAACTTCGATACTAATTATGACAGGTAACTGTAATTCGTTACTAATTATGAAAAGTAACTTTAATTTCGATACTAATTATGGCAGGTAACTGTAACTTCGTTACTAATTATGACAAGTCCCTGTAATTTCGATACAAATTATGGCAGGTAACGGTAACTTCGATACTAATTATGACAAGTAACTGTAACTTCGATACTAATTATGACAGGTAACTGTAACTTCGTCACTAATTATGGTAAGTAACTGTAATTTCGTTTCAAATTTTGGCAGGTAACTGTAACTTCGATACTTATTATGACAGGTAACAGTAACTTCGTTACTAATTATGACAAGTATCTGTAATTGCGATACAAATTATGGCAGGTAACTGTAACTTCGATACTAATTATGACAGGTAACAGTAACTTCGATACTAATTATGGCAGGTAACTGTAACTTCGATACTAATTATGACAGGTAACTGTAACTTCGTTACTAATCATGACAAGTAACTGTAACTTCGATACTAATTATGACAGGTAACTGTAACTTCGTTACTAATTATGACAAGTAACTGTAATTTCGTTACAAATTATGGCAGGTAATTGTAATGTCGATACTAATTATGACAGGTAACAGTAACTTCGATACTAATTATGACAAGTAACAGTAACTTCGATACTAATTATGACAAGTAACTGTAACTTCGATACTAATTATGACAGGTAACTGTAACTTCGTCACTAATTATGGTAAGTAACTGTAATTTCGATTCAAATTTTGGCAGGTAACTGTAACTTCGATACTTATTATGACAGGTAACAGTAACTTCGAAACTAATTACGACAAGTAACTGTAACTTCGATACTAATTATGACAGGTAACAGTAACTTCGATACTATTTATGACAAGTAACTATAACTTCGATACAAATTATGACAGGTAACTGTAACATCGATACTAATTATGACAAGAAACTCTAACTTCGTTACTAATTATGACAAGTAACTGTAATTTTGATAAAAAATTATTGTAGGTAACTGTAACTTTAATACTAATTATGACAGGTAAAAGTAACTTCGATACTAATTATGACAGGTAACTGTAAATTCGTTACTTATTATGACATGTAACTTTAATTTCGATACTAATTATGGCAGTTTACTGTAACTTCGTTACTAATTATGACAAGTCCCTGTAATTTCGATACAAATTATGGCAGGTAACTGTAACTTCGATACTAATTATGACAGGTAACAGTAACTTCGATACTAATTATGACAGGAAACTGTAATTTCGTTACTAATTATGACAAGTTACTGTAATTTCGATACAAATTATGACAGGTAACTGTAACTTCGTAACTAATTATGACAAGTAACTGTAATTTCGATACAAATTATGGCAGGTAACAGTACCTTCGATACTAATTATGACAGGTAACTGTAACTTCGATGCTAATTATGACAAGGAACTGTAATTTCGATACAAATTATGGCAGGTAACTGTAACTTCGATACTAATTATGACAGGTAACAGTAACTTCGATACTAATTATGGCAGGTAACTGTAACTTCGATACTAATTATGACAGGTAACTGTAACTTCGTTACTAATCATGACAAGTAACTGTAACTTCGATACTAATTATGACAGGTAACTGTAACTTCGTTACTAATTATGACAAGTAACTGTAATTTCGTTACAAATTATGGCAGGTAATTGTAATGTCGATACTAATTATGACAGGTAACAGTAACTTCGATACTAATTATGACAAGTAACAGTAACTTCGATACTAATTATGACAAGTAACTGTAACTTCGATACTAATTATGACAGGTAACTGTAACTTCGTCACTAATTATGGTAAGTAACTGTAATTTCGATTCAAATTTTGGCAGGTAACTGTAACTTCGATACTTATTATGACAGTTAACAGTAACTTCGAAACAAATTACGACAAGTAACTGTAACTTCGATACTAATTTTGACATGTAACTGTAACTTCGATACTATTTATGACAAGTAAGTATAACTTCGATACAAATTATGACAGGTAACTGTAACATCGATACTAATTATGACAAGAAACTCTAACTTCGTTACTAATTATGACAAGTAACTGTAATTTTGATAAAAAATTATTGTAGGTAACTGTAACTTCAATATTAATTATGACAGGTAAAAGTAACTTCGATACTAATTATGACAGGTAACTGTAAATTCGTTACTTATTATGACATGTAACTTTAATTTCGATACTAATTATGGCAGGTTACTGTAACTTCGTTACTAATTATGACAAGTCCCTGTAATTTCGATACAAATTATGGCAGGTAACTGTAACTTCGATACTAATTATGACAGGTAACAGTAACTTCGATACTAATTATGACAGGAAACTGTAAGTTCGTTACTAACTATGACAAGTAACTGTAATTTCGATACAAATTATGACAGGTAACAGTAACTTCGTAACTAATTATGACAAGTAACTGTAATTTCGATACAAATTATGGCAGGTAACAGTACCTTCGATACTAATTATGACAGGTAACTGTAACTTCGATGCTAATTATGACAAGGAACTGTAATTTCGATACAAATTATGGCAGGTAACTGTAACTTCGATACTAATTATGACAGGTAACAGTAACTTCGATACTAATTATTACAAGTAACTATAACTTCGAATCAAATTCTGACAAGTAACAGTAACTTCGATAATAATTATGACAAGAAACTCTAACTTCGTTACAAATTATGACAAGTAACTGTAATTTTGATAAAAATTATGGTAGGTAAATGTATCTTCAATACTAATTATGACAGGTTACAGTAACTTCGATACTAATTATGACAGGTAACTGCAATTCGTTACTAATTATGACAAGTGACTTTAATTTCGATACTAATTATGGCAGGTAACATTAACTTCGTTACTAATTATGACAAGTCCCTGTAATTTCGATACAAATTATGGCAGGTAACGGTAACTTCGATACTAATTATGACAAGTAACTGTAACTTCGATACTTATTATGACAGGTGACTGTAACATCGTTAATCATTATGACAAGTAACAGCAATTTCGATACAAATTATGGCATGTAACTGTAACTTCGATACTAATTATGACAGGTAACAGTAACTTCGATACTAACTATGACAAGTAACAGTAACTTCGATACTAATTATGACAGGTAACTGTAACTTCGTTACTAATTATGACAAGTAACAGTACCTTCGATACTAATTATGACAGGTAACTGTAACTTCGACCCTAATTATGACAGGTAACTGTAACTTCGACCCTAATTATGACAAGGAACTGTAATTTCGATACAAATTATGGCAGGTAACAGCAACTTCGATACTAATTATGACAAGTAACTATAACTTCGATACAAATTATGACAGGTAACTGTAACTTCGATACTAATTATGACAAGAAACTCTAACTTCGTTACTAATTATGACAAGTAACGGTAATTTTGATAAAAAATTATTGTAGGTAACTGTAACTTCAATACTAATTATGACATAATAGTAACTTCGATACTAATTATGACAAGTAACTGTAACTTCGTTACTAATTATGACAAGTAACTATAATTTTGATAAAAATTATGGCAGGTAACTCTAACTTCGATACTAATTATGACAGGTAACAGTAACTTCGATCCTAATTATGACAGGTTACAGTAACTTCGTTACTAATTATGTCAAGTAACTGTAACTTCGATACTAAATATGATAAGTAACTGTAATTTCGATACAATTTATGACAGGTTACCGTAACTTCGTTACTAATTATGACAAGTAACTGTAATTTCGATACAAATTATGACAGGTAACTGTAACTTCGTAACTAATTATGACAAGTAACTGTAATTTCGATACAAATTATGGCAGGTAACAGTACCTTCGATACTAATTATGACAGGTAACTGTAACTTCGATGCTAATTATGACAAGGAACTGTAATTTCGATACAAATTATGGCAGGTAACTGTAACATCGATACTAATTATGACAGGTAACAGTAACTTCGATACTAATTATTACAAGTAACTATAACTTCGAATCAAATTCTGACAGGTAACTGTAACTTCGATAATAATTATGACAAGAAACTCTAACTTCGTTACAAATTATGACAAGTAACTGTAATTTTGATAAAAATTATGGTAGGTAAATGTATCTTCAATACTAATTATGACAGGTTACAGTAACTTCGATACTAATTATGACAGGTAACTGTAATTCGTTACTAATTATGAAAAGTAACTTTAATTTCGATACTAATTATGGCAGGTAACTGTAACTTCGTTACTAATTATGACAAGTCCCTGTAATTTCGATACAAATTATGGCAGGTAACGGTAACTTCGATACTAATTATGACAAGTAACTGTAACTTCGATACTAATTATGACAGGTAACTGTAACTTCGTCACTAATTATGGTAAGTAACTGTAATTTCGTTTCAAATTTTGGCAGGTAACTGTAACTTCGATACTTATTATGACAGGTAACAGTAACTTCGTTACTAATTATGACAAGTATCTGTAATTGCGATACAAATTATGGCAGGTAACTGTAACTTCTATACTAATTATGACAGGTAACAGTAACTTCGATACTAATTATGGCAGGTAACTGTAACTTCGATACTAATTATGACAGGTAACTGTAACTTCGTTACTAATCATGACAAGTAACTGTAACTTCGATACTAATTATGACAGGTAACTGTAACTTCGTTACTAATTATGACAAGTAACTGTAATTTCGTTACAAATTATGGCAGGTAATTGTAATGTCGATACTAATTATGACAGGTAACAGTAACTTCGATACTAATTATGACAAGTAACAGTAACTTCGATACTAATTATGACAAGTAACTGTAACTTCGATACTAATTATGACAGGTAACTGTAACTTCGTCACTAATTATGGTAAGTAACTGTAATTTCGATTCAAATTTTGGCAGGTAACTGTAACTTCGATACTTATTATGACAGGTAACAGTAACTTCGAAACTAATTACGACAAGTAACTGTAACTTCGATACTAATTATGACAGGTAACAGTAACTTCGATACTATTTATGACAAGTAACTATAACTTCGATACAAATTATGACAGGTAACTGTAACATCGATACTAATTATGACAAGAAACTCTAACTTCGTTACTAATTATGACAAGTAACTGTAATTTTGATAAAAAATTATTGTAGGTAACTGTAACTTCAATACTAATTATGACAGGTAAAAGTAACTTCGATACTAATTATGACAGGTAACTGTAAATTCGTTACTTATTATGACATGTAACTTTAATTTCGATACTAATTATGGCAGTTTACTGTAACTTCGTTACTAATTATGACAAGTCCCTGTAATTTCGATACAAATTATGGCAGGTAACTGTAACTTCGATACTAATTATGACAGGTAACAGTAACTTCGATACTAATTATGACAGGAAACTGTAATTTCGTTACTAATTATGACAAGTTACTGTAATTTCGATACAAATTATGACAGGTAACTGTAACTTCGTAACTAATTATGACAAGTAACTGTAATTTCGATACAAATTATGGCAGGTAACAGTACCTTCGATACTAATTATGACAGGTAACTGTAACTTCGATGCTAATTATGACAAGGAACTGTAATTTCGATACAAATTATGGCAGGTAACTGTAACTTCGATACTAATTATGACAGGTAACAATAACTTCGATACTAATTATTACAAGTAACTATAACTTCTAATCAAATTCTGACAGGTAACTGTAACTTCGATAATAATTATGACAAGAAATTCTAACTTCGTTACAAATTATGACAAGTAACTGTAATTTTGATAAAAATTATGGTAGGTAAATGTATCATCAATACTAATTATGACAGGTTACAGTAACTTCGATACTAATTATGACAGGTAACTGTAATTCTTTACTAATTATGACAAGTAACTTTAATTTCGATACTAATTATGGCAGGTTACTGTAACTTCGTTACTAATTATGACAAGTCCCTGTAATTTCGATACAAATTATGGCAGGTAACGGTAACTTCGATACTAATTATGACAAGTAACTGTAACTTCGATACTAATTATGACAGGTAACTGTAACTTCGTCACTAATTATGGTAAGTAACTGTAACTTCGTTTCAAATTTTGGCAGGTAACAGTAACTTCGATACTAATTATGACAAGTAACTGTAACTTCGATACTAATTATGACAGGTAACTCTAACTTCGTCACTAATTATGGTAAGTAACTGTAATTTCAATTCAAATTTTGGCAGGTACCTGTAACTTCGATACTAATTTTGACATGTAACTGAAACTTCGTTACTAATTATGACAAGTAACTGTTATTTCGATACAAATTATGGGAGGTAACTGTAACTTCGATACTAATTATGACAGGTATCAGTAACTTCGATACTATTTATGACAAGTAACTATAACTTCGATACAAATTATGACAGGTAACTGTAACATCGATACTAATTATGACAAGAAACTCTAACTTCGTTACTAATTATGACAAGTAACTGTAATTTTGATAAAAAATTATTGTAGGTAACTGTAACTTCAATACTAATTATGACAGGTAAAAGTAACTTCGATACTTATTATGACAGGTAACTGTAAATTCGTTACTTATTATGACATGTAACTTTAATTTCGATACTAATTATGGCAGGTTACTGTAACTTCGTTACTAATTATGACAAGTCCCTGTAATTTCGATACAAATTATGGCAGGTAACTGTAACTTCGATACTAATTATGACAGGTAACAGTAACTTCGATACTAATTATGACAGGAAACTGTAAGTTCGTTACTAATTATGACAAGTAACTGTAATTTCGATACAAATTATGACAGTAACAGTAACTTCGTAACAAATTATGACAAGTAACTGTAATTTCGATACAAATTATGGCAGGTAACAGTACCTTCGATACTAATTATGACAGGTAACTGTAACTTCGATGCTAATTATGACAAGGAACTGTAATTTCGATACAAATTATGGCAGGTAACTGTAACTTCGATACTAATTATGACAGGTAACAGTAACTTCGATACTAATTATTACAAGTAACTATAACTTCGAATCAAATTCTGACAGGTAACTGTAACTTCGATAATAATTATGACAAGAAACTCTAACTTCGTTACAAATTATGACAAGTAACTGTAATTTTGATAAAAATTATGGTAGGTAAATGTTTCTTCAATACTAATTATGACAGGTTACAGTAACTTCGATACTAATTATGACAGGTAACTGCAATTCGTTACTAATTATGACAAGTGACTTTAATTTCGATACTAATTATGGCAGGTAACAGTAACTTCGTTACTAATTATGACAAGTCCCTGTAATTTCGATACAAAATAATGGCAGGTAACGGTAACTTCGATACTAATTATGACAAGTAACTGTAACTTCGATACTTATTATGACAGGTGACTGTAACATCGTTAAACATTATGACAAGTAACAGCAATTTCGATACAAATTATGGCAGGTAACTGTAACTTCGATACTAATTATGACAGGTAACAGTAACTTCGATACTAATTATGACAAGTAACAGTAACTTCGATACTAATTATGACAGGTAACTGTAACTTCGTTACTAATTATGACAAGTAACAGTACCTTCGATACTAATTATGACAGGTAACTGTAACTTCGACCCTAATTATGACAGGTAACTGTAACTTCGACCCTAATTATGACAAGGAACTGTAATTTCGATACAAATTATGGCAGGTAACAGCAACATCGATACTAATTATGACAAGTAACTATAACTTCGATACAAATTATGACAGGTAACTGTAACTTCGATACTAATTATGACAAGAAACTCTAACTTCGTTACTAATTATGACAAGTAACGGTAATTTTGATAAAAAATTATTGTAGGTAACTGTTACTTCAATACTAATTATGACATAATAGTAACTTCGATACTAATTATGACAAGTAACTGTAACTTCGTTACTAATTATGACAAGTAACTATAATTTTGATAAAAAATTATGGCAGGTAACTGTAACTTCGATACTAATTATGACAGGTAACAGTAACTTCGATCCTAATTATGACAGGTTACAGTAACTTCGTTACTAATTATGTCAAGTAACTGTAACTTCGATACTAAATATGATAAGTAACTGTAATTTCGATACAATTTATGACAGGTTACCGTAACTTCGTTACTAATTATGACAAGTAACTGTAATTTCGATACAAATTATGGCAGGTAACTGTAACTTCGATACTAATTATATCAGGTATCAGTAACTTCGATACTAATTATGACAGGTTACTGTAACTTCGTTACTAATTATGTCAAGTAACTGTAACTTCGATATTAATTATGACAATTAACTGTAATTTCGATACAAAATATGACAGGTAACAGTAACATCGATACTAATTATGACAAGAAACTCTAACTTCGTTACTAATTATGACAAGTAACAGTAATTTTGATAAAAAATTATGGTAGGTAACTGTAACTTCAATACTAATTATGACAGGTAACAGTAACTTCGATACTAATTATGACAGGTAACTGTAACTTAGATACTAATTATGACAAGTAACTTTAATTTCGATACTAATTATGGTAGGTTACTGGAACTTCGTTACTAATTATGACAAGTCCCTGTAATTTCGATACAAATTATTAACTTCGATACTAATTATGACAAGTAACTTTAACTTCGTTACTAATTATGACAAGTAACTGTAATTTCGATACAAATTATGGCAGGTAACAGTAACTTCGATACCAATTAGACAGGTAACAGTAACTTCGATACTAATTATGACAGGAATCTCTACCTTCGTTACTAATTATGTCGAGTAACGGTAATTTTGATAAAAAATTATGGTAGGTAACTGTAACTTCAATACTAATTATGACAGGTAACAGTAACTTCGATACTAATTATGACAGGTAACGGTATCTTCGATACTAATTATGACAAGTAAATATAACTTCGATACAAATTGTGACAGGTAACTGTAACTTCGATACTAATTATGACAAGAAACTCTAACTTCGTTACTAATTATGTCAAGTAACTTTAATTTTGATAAAAATTATGGTAGGTAACTGTAACTTCAATACTAATTATGACAGGTAACAGTAACTTCGATACTAATTCTGACAAGTAACTGTAACCTCGATACTAATTATGACAGTTAACTGTAACTTCGATACTAATTATGACAAGTAACTCTAACTTCGTTACTAATTATGACAATTAACTGTAATTATGATAAAAAATTATGGCAGGTAACTGTAACTTCGATACTAATTATAAGAGGTAACAGAAACTTCGATACATATTATGACAGGTAACAGCAACTTCGTTACTAGTTATGGCAAGTAACTTTAATTTTAAAACTTATCATGGCAGGTAACTGTAACTTCGTTACTAATTATGACAAGTCCCTGTAATTTCGATACTAATTATGGCAGGTAACTGTAACTTCCATAATAATTATGACAGGTTACTGTAACTTCGTTACTAATTATGACAAGTAACTGTAATTTTGATAAAAATTATGGTAGGTAACTGTAACATCAATACTAATTATGACAGGTAACAGTGACTTCGATACTAATTATGACAAGTAACTGTAACTTCGATACTAATTATGACAGGTTACTGTAACTTCGTTACTAATTATGACAAGTAACTGTAATTTCGATACAAATTATGGCAGGTAACTGTAACTTCAGTACTAATTATGACAGGTAACAGTAACTTCGATACTAATTATGACAGGTAACAGTAACTTCGATACTAATTATGACAGGTAACAGTAACTTCGATACTAATTATGACAAGTAATTGTAAATTCGATACTAATTATGACAACTAACTGTAACTTCGATACTAATTATGACAGGAAACTGTACCTTCGTTACTAATTATGACAAGTAACTGTAATTTCGTTACAAATTATAGCAGGTAATTTTAATTTCGATACAAATTATGACAGGAAACAGTAACTTCGATACTAATTATGACACGTAACAGTAACTTCGATACTAATTATGACAAGTAACTGTAACTTCGATACTAATTATGACAGGTAACTGTAACTTCGTTACTAATTATGACAAGTAACTGTTATTTCGATACAAATTTTGGCAGGTAACTGTAACTTCGATACTAATTAATACAGGTAACAGTAACTTCGATACTAATTATGACAAGTAACTATAACTTCGATACAAATTATGACAGGTAACTGTAACTTCGATACTAATTATGACAAGAAACTCTACCTTTGTTACTAATTATGACAAGTAATTGTAATTTTGATAAAAATTATGGTAGGTAACTGTAACATCAATACTAATTATGACAGGTAACAGTAACTTCGATACTATTTATGACAAGTAACTGTAACCTCGATAATAATTATGACAGGTAACTGTAACTTCGTTACTAATTATGACAAGTAACTGTAATTTCGATACAAATTATGGCAGGTAATTGTAACGTCGATACTAATTATGACAAGTAACAATAACTTCGATACTAATTATGACATTTAACTATAACTTCGATATAAATTATGGCAGGTAACTGTAACTTCGTTACTAATTATGACATGTCCCTGTAATTTCGATATAAATTATGGCAGGTAACTGTAACTTCGATACTAATTATGACAAGTAACTGTAACTTCGATACTAATTATGACAGGTAACTGTAACTTCGTTACTAATTTGACAAGTAACTGTAGTTTCGATAGAAATTTTAGCAGGTAACTGTAACTTCGATACTAATTTTGACAGATAACAGTAACTTCGATACTAATTATGACAAGTAACTGTAACCTCGATAATAATTATGACTAGTAACTGTAACTTCGTTACTAATTATCACAAGTTACTGTAATTTCGATACAAATTACGGCAGGTAACTGTAACTTCGATACTAATTATGACAGGTAAGAGTAACTTCAATACTAATTATGACAGGTAACAGTAACTTCGATACTAATTATGACAGCTAACTGTAACTTCGTTACTAATTATGACAAGTAACTTTAATTTCAATACTTATTATGGCAGGTAAATGTAACTTCGTTACTAATTATGAGAAGTCCCTGCAATTTCGATACTAATTATGGCAGGTAACTGTAACTTCCATAATAATTATGACAGGTAACAGTAACTTCGTTTGTAATTATGACAGGAAACTGTAACTTCGTTACTAATTATGACAAGTAACTGTAATTTCGATACAAATTATGACAGATAACTGTAACTTAGTTACTAATTATGACAAGTAACAGTTCCTTCGATGCTAATAATTACAGGTAACTGTAACTTCGATACTAATTATGACAAGGAACTGTAATTTCGATACAAATTATGGCAGGAAACTGTAACTTCGTTACTAATTATGACAAGTAACTTTAATTTCGATACAAATTTTGGCAGGTAACTGTAACTTCGTTACTGATTATGACATGTAGCAGTTACTTCGATACTAATTATGACAAGTAACTGTAACTTCGATACTAATTATGACAGGTTACTGTATCTTCGATACTAATTATGACAAGTAACTGTAATTTCGATAAAAATTATGACAGGTAATATTAACTTCGATAATAATTATGACAAGTAACTGGAACTTTGTTACTAATTATGACAAGTAACGGTAATATCGATACAAATTATGGCAGGTAACTGTAACCTCGATACTAATTATGATAGGTAACAGTAACTTCGATACTAATTATGACAAGTAACTGTAACTTCGATACTAATTATGACAAGTAACTGTAACTTCGATACTTATTATGACAAGTAACTCTAACTTCGTTACTAATTATGACAAGTAACTGTAATTATGATAAAAATTATGGCAGGTAACTGTAACTTCGATACTAATTATGAGAGGTAAGAGAAACTTCGATACATATTATGACAGGTAACAGCAACTTCGTTACTAATTATGACAAGTAACTTTAATTTCAAAACTTATCATGGCAGGTAACTGTAACTTCGTTACTAATTATGACTAGTCCCTGTAATTTCGATACTAATTATGGCAGGAAACTGTAACTTCCATAATAATTATGACAGGTAACAGTAATTTCAATACTAATTATGACAGGTAACAGTAACTTCGATACTATTTATGACAAGTAACTGTAACATCGATACTAATTATGACAGGTAACGGTAACTTCGTTACTAATTATGACAAGTAACTGTAATTTCGATACAAATTATGGCAGGTAACTGTAACTTCGATACTAATTATGACAGGTAACAGTAACTTCGATACTAATTAAGACAGTTAACAGTAACTTGGATACTAATTATGACAAGTAACTGTAACTTCGTTGCTAATTATGGCAAGTAACTGTAATTTCGATACAAATTGTGGCAGGTAACTGTAAATTCGTTACTAATTATGACAAGTAACTGTAATTTCGATACAAATGATGGCAGATAACTGTAACTTCATTACTAATTATGACAGGTAACAGTAACTTCGATACTAATTATGACAGAAAACTGTAACTTCGATACTAAATATGACAGATAACAGTTACTTCGATATTAATTATGGCAGGTAACTCTAACTTCGATACTAATGATGACAGGTAACTGTAACTACGTTACTAAATATGACAAGTAACTGTAATTTCGATACAAATTATGGCAGGTAACTGTAACTTCGATACTAATTATGACAGGTTACAGTAACTTCGATACCAATTATGACAGGGAACTGTTACTTCGTTACTAATTATGACAAGTAACTGTAATTTCGATACAAATTATGGCAGGTAACAGTACCTTCGATACTAATTAATACAGGTAACAGTAACTTCGATAATAATTATGACAAGTAACTATAACTTCGATACAAATTATGACAGGTAACTGTAACTTTGATACTAATTAATACAGGTAACAGTAACTTCGATACTAATTATGACAAGTAACTATAACTTCGATACAAATTATGACAGGTAACTGTAACTTCGATACTAATTATGACAAGAAACTCTACCTTCGTTACTAATTATGACAAGTAACTGTAATTTTGATAAAAATTATGGTAGGTAACTGTAACATCAATACTAATTATGACAGGTAAGAGTAACTTCGATACTATTTATGACAAGTAACTGTAACCTCGATAATAATTATGACAGGTAAATGTAACTTCGTTACTAATTTGACAAGTAACTGTAGTTTCGATAGAAATTTTAGCAGGTAACTGTAACTTCGATACTAATTATGACAGATAACAGTAACTTCGATACTAATTATGACAAGTAACTGTAACCTCGATAATAATTATGACTAGTAACTGTAACTTCGTTACTAATTATGACAAGTTACTGTAATTTCGATACAAATTACGGTAGGTAACTGTAACTTCGATACTAATTATGACAGGTAAGAGTAACTTCGATACTAATTATGACATTTAACTATAACTTCGATACAAATTATGACAGGTAACTGTAACTTCGATACTAATTATGACAAGAAACTCTAACTTCGTTACTAATTATGACAAGTAACTGTAATTTTGATTAAAAAAATTGTTAGGTAACTGTAACTTCAATACTAATTATGACAGGTAACAGTAACTTCCATACTAATTATGACAGCTAACTGTAACTTCGTTACTAATTATGACAAGTAACTTTAATTTCAATACTTATAATGGCAGGTAACTGTAACTTCGTTACTAATTATGAAAAGTCCCTGTAATTTCGATACTTATTATGGCAGGTAACTGTTACTTCCATAATAATTATGACAGGTAACAGTAACTTCGTGTGTAATTATGACAGGAAACTGTAACTTCGTTACTAATTATGACAAGTAACTGTAATTTCGATACAAATTATGACAGATAACTGTAACTTAGTTACTAATTATGACAAGTAACAGTTCCTTCGATGCTAATTTTGACAGGTAACTGTAACTTCGATACTAATTATGACAAGGAACTGTAATTTCGATACAAATTATGGCAGGAAACTGTAACTTCGTTACTAATTGTGACAAGTAACATTAATTTCGATACAAATTTTGGCAGGTAACTGTAACTTCGTTACTGATTATGACATGTAGCAGTTACTTCGATACTAATTATGACAAGTAACTGTAACTTCGATACTAATTATGACAGGTTACTGTAGCTTCGATACTAATTATGACAAGTAACTGTAATTTCGATAAAAATTATGACAGGTAATATTAACTTCGATAATAATTATGACAAGTAACTGGAACTTTGTTACTAATTATGACAATTAACGGTAATTTCGATACAAATTATGGCAGGTAACTGTAACCTCGATACTAATTATTACAGGTAACAGTTACTTCGATACTAATTATGACAAGTAACTGTAACTTCGATACTAATTATGACAAGTAACTGTAACTTCGATACTTATTATGACAAGTAACTCTAACTTCGTTACTAATTATGACAAGTAACTGTAATTATGATAAAAATTATGGCAGGTAACTGTAACTTCGATACTAATTATGACAGGTAAGAGTAACTTCGATACCAATTATGACAGGGAACTGTTCCTTCGATATTAATAATGACAATTAACTCTAACTTCACTACTAATTATGACAAGTAACTGTAATTTTCATAAAACATTATGGCAGGTAACTGTTACTTCGATACTAATTATGACAGGTAACAGCAACATCGGTACTAATTATGACAAGTAACTATATCTTCGATACAAATTATGACAAGTAACTGTAACTTCGATACTAATTATGACAAGAAACTCTAACTTCGTTACTAACTATGACAAGTAACTGTAATTTTGATAAAAAAATTTGGTAGGTAACTGTAACTTCAATACTAATTATGAGAGGTAACAGAAACTTCGATACATATTATGACAGGTAACAGCAACTTCGTTACTAATTATGACAAGTAACATTAATTTCAAAACTTATCATGGCAGGTAACTGTAACATCGATACTAATTATGACAGGTTACTGTAATTTCGACACAAATTATGACAGATAACTGTAATTTCGATAAAAATTATGACAGGTAATATTAACTTCGATAATAATTATGACAAGTAACTGGAACTTTGTTACTAATTATGACAAGTAACGGTAATTTCGATACAAATTATGGCAGGTAACTGTAACCTCGATACTAATTATTACAGGTAACAGTAACTTCGATACTAATTATGACAGTTAACAGTAACTTCGATACTATTTATGACAAGTAACTGTAACATCGATACTAATTATGACAGGTAACTGTAACTTCGTTACTAATTATGACAAGTAACTGTAATTTCGATACAAATTATGGCAGGTAACTGTAACTTCGATACTAATTATGACAGGTAACAGTAACTTCGATACTAATTAAGACAGGTAACAGTAACTTGGATACTAATTATGACAAGTAACTGTAACTTCGTTGCTCATTATGGCAATTAACTGTAATTTCGATACAAAATGTGGCAGGTAACTGTAAATTCGTTACTAATTATGACAAGTAACTGTAATTTCGATACAAATGATGGCAGATAACTGTAACTTCACTACTAATTATGACAGGTAACAGTAACTTCGATACTAATTATGACAGAAAACTGTAACTTCGATACTAAATATGACAGGTAACAGTTACTTCGATACTAATTATGGCAGGTAACTCTAACTTCGATACTAATGATGACAGGTAACTTTAACTACGTTACTAAATATGACAAGTAACTGTAATTTCGATACAAATTATGGCAGGTAACTGTAACTTCGATACTAATTATGACAGGTAAGAGTAACTTCGATACCAATTATGACAGGGAACTGTTCCTTCGATATTAATAATGACAATTAACTCTAACTTCACTACTAATTATGACAAGTAACTGTAATTTTCATAAAACATTATGGCAGGTAACTGTTACTTCGATACTAATTATGACAGGTAACAGCAACTTCGGTACTAATTATGACAAGTAACTATATCTTCGATACAAATTATGACAAGTAACTGTAACTTCGATACTAATTATGACAAGAAACTCTAACTTCGTTACTAACTATGACAAGTAACTGTAATTTTGATAAAAAAATTTGGTAGGTAACTGTAACTTCAATACTAATTATGACAGGTAACAGTAACTTCGATACTAATTATGACAGGTAACTATAACTTCGTTACTAATTATGACAAGTAACTTTAATTTCAATACTAATTATGGCAGGTAACTGTAACTTCGTTACTAATTATGACAAGTCCCTGTAATTTCGATACAAATTATGACAGGTAACTGTAAATTCGATACTTATTATGACAGGTAACAGTAACATCGACACTAATTATGGCAGGTAAATGTAACTTCGATACTAATTATGACAGGTAACAGTAACTTCGATACTAATTATGACAAGTAACTGTAACTTCGATACTAATTATGACAGGTAACTGTATCTTCGTTACTAATTATGACAAGTATCTTTAATTTCGCTACAAATTATGGCAGGTAATTGTAATTTCGATACTAATTATGACAGGTAACAGTAACTTCGATACTAATTATGACAAGTAACAATAACTTCGATACTAATTATGACAAGTTATTGGAAATTCGATACTAATAATGACAGGTAGCTGTAACTTCGTTACTAATTATGACAAGTAACTGTAATTTCGATACAAATTTTGGCAGGTAACTGTAACTTCGATACTAATTATGACAGGTAACAGTAACTTCGATACTAATTATGTCAAGTAACTGTAACTTCGATACAAATTGTGACAGGTAACTGTTACTTCGATACTAATTATGACAAGAAATTCTAACTTCGTTACTAATTATGACAAGTAACTGTAATTTTGATAAAAAATTATGGTAGGTAACGGTAAATTCAATACTAATTATGACAGGTAACAGTTACTTCGATACTAATTATGACAGGTAACTGTAACTTCGTTACTAATTATGACAAGTAACTGTAATTTCGGTACAAATTATGGCAGGTAACTGTAACTTCGATACTAATTATGACAGGTAACAGTAACTTCAATACTAATTATGACAAGAAACTCTAACTTCGTTACTAATTATGACAAGTAACTGTAATTTTGATAAAAAATTATGGTAGGTAACTGTAACTTCAATACTAATTATGACAGGTAACAGTTACTTCGATACTAATTATGACAGGTAACTGTACCTTCGATAATAATTATGACAAGTAACTGTAACTTCGATACTAATTATGACAGGTAACTCTAGCTTCGATACTAATTATGACAAGTAACTGTAATTTCGATAGAAATTAAGACAGGTAACATTAACTTCGATAATAATTATGACATGTAACTGGAACTTTGTTACTAATTATGACAAGTAAAGGTAATATCGATACAAATTATGGCAGGTAACTGTAACTTCGATACTAATTATGACAGGTAACAGTAACTTCAATACTAATTATGACAAGTAACTGTAACTTCGATACTAATTATGACAAGTAACTGTAACTTCGATACTAATTATCACAAGTAACTCTAACTTCGTTACAAATTATGACAAGTAACTGTAATTGTGATAAAATTATGGCAGGTAACTGTAACTTCGATACTAATTATGAGAGGTAACAGAAACTTCGATACATATTATGACAGGTAACAGCAACTTCGTTACTAATTATGACAAGTAACTTTAATTTCAAAACTTATCATGGCAGGTAACTGTAACTTCGTTACTAATTATGACAAGTCCCTGTAATTTGGATACTAATTATGGCAGGTAACTGTAACTTCCATAATAATTATGACAGGTAACAGTAATTTCGATACTAATTATGACAGGTAACAGTAACTTCGATACTAATTATGACAAGTAAATGTAACTTCAATACTAATTATGGCAAGTAACTGTAATATTCATACAAATTGTGGCAGGTAACTGTAACTTCGATACTAATTATGACAGGTAACTGTAACTTCAATACTAATTTTTACAAATAACTGTAATTTGGATACAAATTATGACAGGCAACTGTAAATTCGTTACTAATTATGACAAGTAACTGTAATTTCGGTACAAATGATGGCAGATAACTATAACTTCATTACTAATTATGACAGGTAACAGTAACTTCGATACTAAATATGACAGGTAACAGTAACTTCGATACTAATTATGGCAGGTAACTCTAACTTCGATACTAATGATGACAGGTAACTGTAACTACGTTACTAAATATGACAAGTAACTGTAATTTCTATACTAATTATGGCAAGTACCTGTAACTTCGTTACTAATTATGACAAGTAACTGTAATTTCGATACAAATTATGGCAGGTAACTGAAATTTCGATACAAATTATGGCAGGTAAATGTAACTTCGATACTAATTATGACAGGTAACAGTTACCTCGATACTAATTATGACAAGTAACAGTAACATCATTCTAATTATGACCAGTAACTGTAATTTCGATACAAATTATGGCAGGTAACTGTAGCTTTGATACTAATTATGACAGGCAACAGTAACTTCGATACTAATTATGACAGAAAACAGTAACTTCGATACTAATTATGACAGGTAATAGTAACTTCGATAATAATTATGGCAGGTAACTGTAACTTCGATACTAATTATGACAAGAAACTGTAACTTCGATACTAATTTTGACAGGTAAATGTAACTTCGTTACTAATTATGACAAGTAACTTTAATTTCGATACAAATTATGGCAGGTAACTGTAACTTCGATACTAATTATGATAGGTAACAGTAACTTCGATTCTAATTATGACAAGTAACTGTAACTTCGATACTAATTATGACAGGTAACTGTAACTTCGTTACTAATTATGACAAGTAACTTTAATTTCGATACAAATTATGGCAGGTAACTGTAACTTCGATACTAATTATGACAGGTAACAGTAACTTCGATACTAATTATGACAAGTAACTATAACTTCGATACAAATTATGACAGGTAACTGTAGCTTCGATACTAATTATGACAAGAAACTCTAACTTCGTTACTAATTATGACAAGTAACTGTAATTTTGATAAAAAATTATGGTAGGTAACTGTAACTTCAATACTAATTATGACAGGTAACAGTAACGTCGATACTAATTATGACAAGTAACAGTACCTTCGATGTTAATTATGACAGGTAACTGTAACTTCGATACTAATTATGACAGGTAACAGTAACTTCGATACTAATTATGACAGGTAACTATAACTTCGTTACTAATTATGACAAGTAACTGTAATTTCGATACAAATTATGACAGGTAACTGTAACTTCGTTACTAGTTATGACAAGTAACAGTACCTTCGATGCTAATTATGACAGGTAACTGTAACTTCGATACTAATTATGACAAGGAACTCTAATTTCGATACAAATTATGGCAGGTAACTGATACTTCGTTACTAATTATGACAAGTAACTGTAATGTCGATACAAATTTTGGCAGATAACTGTAACTTCGATACTAATTATGACAAGTCCCTGTAATTTCGATACAAATTATGGCAGGTAACTGTAACTTCCATACTAATTATGACAGGTAACAGTAACTTCGATACTAATTATGACAAGAAACTCTAACTTCGTTACTAACTATGACAAGTAACTGTAATTTTGATAAAAAAAAATTGGTAGGTAACTGTAACTTCAATACTAATTATGACAGGTAACAGTAACTTCGATACTAATTATGACAGGTAACTATAACTTCGTTACTAATTATGACAAGTAACTTTAATTTCAATACTAATTATGGCAGGTAACTGTAACTTCGTTACTAATTATGACAAGTCCCTGTAATTTCGATACAAATTATGACAGGTAACTGTAACTTCGATACTTATTATGACAGGTAACAGTAACATCGACACTAATTATGGCAGGTAAATGTAACTTGGATACTAATTATGACAGGTAACAGTAACTTCGATACTAATTATGACAAGTAACTGTAACTTCGATACTAATTATGACAGGTAACTGTAACTTCGTTACTAATTATGACAAGTAACTTTAATTTCGTTACAAATTATGGCAGGTAATTGTAATTTCGATACTAATTATGACAGGTAACAGTAACTTCGATACTAATTATGACAAGTAACAATAACTTCGATACTAATTATGACAAGTAATTGTAACTTCGATACTAATAATGACAGGTAACTGTAACTTCGTTACTAATTATGACAAGTAACTGTAATTTCGATACAAATTTTGGCAGGTAACTGTAACTTCGATACTAATTATGACAGGTAACAGTAACTTCGATACTAATTATGACAAGTAACTGTAACTTCGATACTAATTATGACAGGTAACTGTAACTTCGTTACTAATTATGACAAGTAACTGTAATTTGGATACAAATTATGGCAGGTAACTGTAACTTCGATACTAACTATGACAGGTAACAGTATCTTCGATACTAATTATGACAAGTAACAATAACTTCGATACAAATTGTGACAGGTAACTGTAAATTCGATACTAATTATGACTAGAAACTCTAACTTCGTTACTAATTATGACAAGTAACTGTAATTTTGATAAAAAATTATGGTAGGTAACTGTAAATTCAATACTAATTGTGACAGGTAACAGTTACTTCGATACTAATTATGACAGGTAACTGTAACTTCGTTACTAATTATGACAAGTTACTGTAATTTCGATACAAATTATGGCAGGTAACTGTAACTTCGATACTAACTATGACAGTTAACAGTATCTTCGATAGTAATTATGACAAGTAACTATAACTTCGATACAAATTGCGACAGGTAACTGTAACTTCGATACAAATTATGACAAGAAACTCTAACTTCGTTACTAATTATGACAGGTAACTGTAATTTTGATAAAAAATTATGGTAGGTAACTGTAACTTCAATACTAATTATGACAGGTAACAGTTACTTCGATACTAATTATGACAGGTAACTGTAACTTCGATACTAATTATGACAAGTAACTGTAACTTCGATACAAATTATGACAAGAAACTCTAACTTCGTTACTAATTATGACAGGTAACTGTAATTTTGATAAAAAATTATGGTAGGTAACTGTAACTTCAATACTAATTATGACAGGTAACAGTTACTTCGATACTAATTATGACAGGTAACTCTAGCTTCGATACTAATTATGACAAGTAACTGTAATTTTGATAGAAATTAAGACAGGTAACATTAACTTCGATAATAATTATGACAAGTAACTGGAACTTTGTTACTAATTATGACAAGTAACGGTAATTTCGATACAAATTATGGCAGGTAACTGTAACTTCGATACTAATTATGACAGGTAACAGTAACTTCGATACTAATTATGACAAGTAACTGTAACTTCGATACTAATTATGACAAGTAACTGTAACTTCGATACTAATTATCACAAGTAACTCTAACTTCGTTACAAATTATGACAAGTAACTGTAATTATGATAAAATTATGGCAGGTAACTGTAACTTCGATACTAATAATGAGAGGTAACAGAAACTTCGATACATATTATGACAGGTAACAGCAACTTCGTTACTAATTATGACAAGTAACTTTAATTTCAAAACTTATCATGGCAGGTAACTGTAACTTAGTTACTAATTATGACAAGTCCCTGTAATTTCGATACTAATTATGGCAGGTAACTGTAACTTCCATAATAATTATGACAGGTAACAGTAATTTCGATACTAAGTAAGACAGGTAACAGTAACTTCGATACTAATTATGACAAGTAACTGTAACTTCGATACTAATTATGACAGGTAACTGTAACTTCGTTACTAATTATGACAAGTAACTGTAATTTCGATACAAATTATGGCAGGTAACTGTAACTTCGATACTAATTATGACATGTAACAGTAACTTCGATACTAATTAAGACAGGTAACAGTAACTTCGATACTAATTATGACAAGTAACTGTAACTTCGTTGCTAATTATGGCAAGTAACTGTAATTTCGATACAAATTGTGGCAGGTAACTGTAACTTCGATACTAATTATGACAGGTAACTGTAACTTCGATACTAATTTTTACAAATAACTGTAATTTGGATACAAATTATGACAGGTAACTGTAAATTCGTTACTAATTATGACAAGGAACTGTAATTTCGATACAAATGATGGCAGATAACTGTAACTTCATTGCTAATTATGACAGGTAACAGTAACTTCGATACTAATTATGACAGAAAACAGTAACTTCGATACTAAATATGACAGGTAACAGTAACTTCGATACTAATTATGGCAGGTAACTCTAACTTCGATACTAATGATGACAGGTAACTGTAACTACGTTACTAAATATGACAAGTAACTGTAATTTCTATACTAATTATGGCAAGTACCTGTAACTTCGTTACTAATTATGACAAGTAACTGTAATTTCGATACAAATTATGGCAGGTAACTGTAACTTCCATACTAATTATGACAGGTAACAGTAACTTCAATACTAATTATGACAAGAAACTCTAACTTCGTTACTAACTATGACAAGTAACTGTAATTTTGATTAAAAAAATGTGGTAGGTAACTGTAACTTCAATACTAATTATGACAGGTAACAGTAACTTCGATACTAATTATGACAGGTAACTATAACTTCGTTACTAATTATGACAAGTAACTTTAATTTGAATACTAATTATGGCAGGTAACTGTAACTTCGTTACTAATTATGACAAGTCCCTGTAATTTCGATACAAATTATGACAGGTAACTGTAACTTCGATACTTATTATGACAGGTAACAGTAACATCGACACTAATTATGGCAGGTAAATGTAACTTCGATACTAATTACGACAGGTAACAGTTACTTCGATACTAATTATGACAAGTAACTGTAACTTCGATACTAATTATGACAGGTAACTGTAACTTCGTTACTAATTATGACAAGTAACTTTAATTTCGTTACAAATTATGGCAGGTAATTGTAATTTCGATACTAATTATGACAGGTAACAGTAACTTCGATACTAATTATGACAAGTAACAATAACTTCGATACTAATTATGACAAGTAATTGTAACTTCGATACTAATAATGACAGGTAACTGTAACTTCGTTACTAATTATGACAAGTAACTGTAATTTCGATACAAATTTTGGCAGTGTGACTGTTCCGGTCACAATGTTCCCAAACCCTTATTTGGTTGACTGCAAGAGAAGTCAGGTTAGGGTAATTTGTTCATACCATTTCTTTTCTTGTTCATCATCATCATTTAGGTTGTAGAATTTCATTTTATTTAGTGTATATATATCTTGTTTATCTCGGGGACTCAGTCAGGAATATTTCATTTAATTTGTTTGGGAGATGTCAGTATACAAGACAGCGGATTGTGTAGGTAAGCTACAAGATGTTGCAACAGCAGGAAACTCTAGGCCAAATTTAGATTGGGCCGAGAATAACTTCCCTTGTCTTGAAGAAAGCTTTGTGTAAATTGTGTAAGGTTCTGACGTCAGAGAAGAGTTTCGCGCCACGAGTTGTAAGAAATATACATGGGTTCGAGATTATTGGTGTATTTTGTATGGGTTGGAGGGTATCATGACCCTGGCGGAGAAAGACGAAAACATGTGTTTACAAGATGAGAGGTGGGATTTTCGTGTATAGCGGGGCTTCACTTCTATTGTAGCGTCTGATTGGAAAGGTCGCGTTCTCGTAATTTGGCGTAGGCCTATTTGGAGAAACAGTTTTGTTGAAAGCATGGCTTGTGAATGTACTCGAAACGGCTACATATCACAACGATGTTATCTCTGTTAGCACAATTCAAGTTGGGTACGGAAGCACATTCATTTCTCTCGCAGAGATGTGGCTATGTAAACCAGTAAACATCTCTAACCTCAAACCACGTGTGGAAAATCTTAGAAATGCTGGGGAGAACTGATCTATCGAGCATGTCTCGTAGATTATCTGCTAGATCGTCGATGAGTGAGTAACAAACATCTTTATATTCCAACATTCATTTTGGGTCACATGTTTTCGTCATTGCCGAGGAGAGAAGATAGTAAACCATAGTCTGTTCGACGAGAGTCCCCGCCATATGTTTAAAGTTGATATTAATACACATATTTTGAAGGTTATAATTAGTTTTCTTTATAGGGAATTACACCTAATAGTTGAACGCCCAAATGATACCAGTTAGGTTGACCAAATGTGTGTCCAACACTCCACGACCCTGCCATTTCAATTGTGTGGTATATGATGAAGTACTTCCGATCAAAAATAGGAGGATGATTTTGGGAAGTTTTAAATCAGTCGCCCAAGAAGGGCTGGTAAAAAGTTACAACATAGCACCTCAACGTGGGGCAAGAGTAGGGAAACCTAGCAGGTATCATTAGGGCACATATGCACACAGTCGATAGACACCTTAGGAGTATTAGGGTTCACAGTAATTTGTTTTGTTTTAAGGGGTATGTCCACATCAGACAATTTAGAATTAAGGTCAAGGGTTGTGTGTAAATCAAACAGTAAAATGTCAGGTAATCAGGAAACTGGGGGAAGTGGCAGTGAGGAAGATGTGGAAAAGACAGTGGGAACATATGTTACCATTGTTACTACTGAGTCGCAGCTGATCGCTGAAGGTAGTAACTTAAATGTAAATGGGGGGGTTATGAACGATAGTTTGATCCAAATGCTACTGAGTGAAATAAAAGAGATTAAGAAGCAAGGAGAATCTATGAGTAAGGAAATTAAGGAGCAGGTAGGCTCTGTAAATGAGAAGGTAGAGTCAGTGACCAAACAGATAGTAGAAGTGAAGGAATTTGTAAGTAAGGAAATTCAGGAGAGCAACAGGGCCACGAACACAAGGATAGAGAGTCTCAGCAAAGAAATACGGGACCATAAGTCTGTCCTTAATAGTAGAATGGAGAGTATGAACCTGGAATTAAGTGGGAAAATTAGCAAACAGGGAGAGGAAATCAGGGCAGAAATGCAGGGGAATCAGGCTGGGATCACAAGTAGGCTAGAAGGAATGGAAGGCCATCAGAACCAGCAAGATGTGGAAATAACGAAAATTAAGTCAGAGATAGCTAGTTCAAGGGCAGAAGTACAGAATGTAACGGGAAAGTGTGATGAGATATGCAACACTGTAAGTGGGAATAAGAGGGAATATTTAGATAGAGTAGGTGCCGTTGAAAATAAGTTGGGAGAGATTGAGGGTCTGAGAGGGAAGCAGGTGGCATTGACCGAGAAAAACGAAAAGCTGCAGGAAGAGCTGATAAAGGTCAGGAGAGAGTTGAAAGAGCGACCGATGAGTCAAAGGGTTGTGATGCCATCTAGTTTGCTACTCAGGGACCCTGGTCTGCCACAATTTAACTCAAGGCAGTTCAACCCTATGGAGTTTTTAAAAACCATTGAGAAGAAATTCAGCAAGGATCTAGAAGACGGGGTTGTCGAATGGGAAACAGTGTTGGAGATCTTGTCTAACTCATTTCAAGGGGATGTGAAAGCATGGTTCCAAATATACAGGCCTAACATGAATAGTTTAAGGGAATTCAGGGATAAATTCAAAGCTAAGTTCTGGGGGGAGGGGGTACAGTCCAGGGAAAGGGAAAAATTAACTTTTGGGAAATATAAGGAGAGAGAAGGGGTATCCCTGACAGAATATTTTTTGGCACATGTACTTATTTGGAAGAATTTGGATGGGCTGACCTCTGACAGTGATGTGGTTAGGGTCATGTTGAAGCACTTCCCACCTAGAATTCAGGAGGCAGCTTGTATGCAGAAGGTAAGGACGGTAGAAGAGTTGGAAGAGCTTCTTACGAGCTTTGACGTTTTAGGCAAGCAGCACATGGAGAGGCCAGAGGTCAAACAGGAATTTAGGGGCAATAGGGGGAATAATCAGGAGTTTAATAGGGGTAGATTTAATCAGGAGCAAAGAGATTATCAGCAGAGGCAGGAAAACTATCAGAGAGGTGGGGGGCGTCAGGATAATTCACAGCGACAGGAAGGTAACTATCAGAGAGGTGGGGGGCGTCAGGAAGGTGGTAACGAAAGAGTACAGGTGAACCAGAGGAGACAAGAACAAGGTGGTCAAGGAGCTTTAAACTCCGAACGGGCTGTGCAGGGAGGTCAGTCAGGCAGTCCGTAAGAAATGAAGTCAAGCAGTGTGTTATTGTGGGTGAGGAGGATTTTATGCCTATGAGTCGGGAGGATCTGCTAGCTGACCAGCAGGAGTTCTCATGTATCGGGGAGAAGGAGGCTTTTATGTCAACTGTTGAGTTGAGCATACTAGGAAAGAGAGTGCAGGCATTGGTGGATTCGGGGAGTGAGAGAAGTGTCATCAGTAAGGGATTTTATGATACTTTAATCAAGGACGGTGGTAAGTTGGAAGAAATTCCAGTTAAGTCGACATATGTGGTAACTGCTGTTGGTAATAAATCCCAAAGAGTGGGAAAGCAGGTATTGTTGCCCATGAGGTTTGGTAATGAAGTTGACCACAAGACTTGCTTGGTAATTCCTAACCTAATTTATGAAATGATTTTGGGGATAGACTGGCTTAACGAGCATAGTGCTGTTATTGATTTTGACCGGGGTGTCATCAACTTTGTGAGGGGGAATATAAGCCAGGAGATGAGAATGAAATGCAAGAGTGTAGATAAGACAGTAAAGGCATGTGTTACTGAGGTCACTGTAGGGGATATGGCAGAAGGTAAGGCTGACGATGAGGAGGAAGTTGTGGATTTATGTCACATTGCTGTGGAGGGTGATAAGTGTGATCAACTCCAGCAGGCTGTGGATAAGAGTGGTTTAAGTGTTGAGGAGAGGGATAAGTTGTTAGAGGTTTTAGAGCTAAACCAAGAAGTTTTCAGTGACAAGCCAGGGCTAACACATGTCTATACGCATCAGTTCGAAATTGTAGATCATTCTCCATTTTCAGGACCCAAGTACCCGATACCTCACAAATTTGCTGATGCTGTGGAGAAAGAAATAGGCATTATGCTGAATCAGGGTATTATTGAGCCTTCAACTAGTGCATATCTGAATCCCTTAGTTGTGGTTGGGAAGAGTGATGGCTCGGTCAGGTTGTGTATTGATGCCAGGCAGCTCAATTGTAGGATATCTGGGGACCAACAGAGGCCAGAATGTGTTGAGGAACTGGTTCAGAAATTCAATGGTAAGCAATGGTTTTCCACTATGGATCTGAGTGCATCATTTTGGCAGGTACCGTTGAGAGAACAGGACAGGAAGTTGACTGCGTTTAGCTTTAAGAGTGGTTTGTACCAATTCAGGGTCGTTCCTTTCGGAACAAAGACCAGCAGTTCAGCGTTGATTAGGGCCTTAAATCTAGTGTTAGGGAGGGACACACACGAGTTTGTGACAATGTACATAGATGATTTAATTGTTGCATCTTACACATTAAAGGAACACCTGGATCACTTAGACATTGTTTTGGGGAAATTAAGGGACGGGGGATTTACAATTAAACTTAAGAAGTCTCTGTTTTGCACAACATCAATCACATTTTTAGGGCATACTATCACAACACAAGGGGTGTCTCCCGAACAGTCACGATTAGACAAGATTCACAACACTGCTACACCACGTAACGCCAAACAATTGAGGTCAATATTAGGGGTTTTCAATTATTTTCGTAGATTCGTAGTTAAATATTCCTGTCTTGTAGAACCGTTTAGGGAATTGCTGAAGCAGGGTACTAAGTGGGTATGGACCCAGGTGCACGATGAGGCTTTTAAGGAGTTGAAGAGAGGCTTTGTAGAGACTGTCATGCTTAGGTATCCTCGTCTGGATTGTCCCTACATTTTGATGACTGATGCGAGCATGCAAGGCATCTCAGGCATTTTGTGTCAGGAGGATAGTGAGGGCAATCTAGGGATTGTCTCATTAGCAAGCAGAGGGCTAAGCATGGCGGAGAAGAGATATACAATTACTGAAATAGAGATGTTAGCAATCGTATACTCTCTAGGGAAGTTTAGGAGTTATGTGTTGGGCAGTAAGTTGCAGATACTGACTGACCATCATGCATTACTTTTTATTGGATCCTGCAAGCTCACTTCGAACAGGATGTCAAGGTGGATATTGGCTATAAGTGAATATAACTTTGAGGTAAGGCATATTAAGGGTACTGAGAACATTGTGGCTGACTTCATGAGTAGAAACATTGGGGGTGATGAGGGTCATCAGGTACTGGAGGTACAGGAAGGTGTTGTTATCTGCGTAACCAAGGTAAGCGAGTGTGATTATGAGATACGCTGCTTAAGGAATCTGCTTGTAGAGCAGGAGAAGGATGAGGTCTTAGGTGATATCTTGACTCAGTTGAGAGGTATGGATGTGGATAGTAGAATTAAGGTTGGAAAGTATTGGTACAAGTTGGAGTGTGGTTTCTTGGCTAGGCTGTGCCATGAAGGTGCCTGGAGAGTGTGTGTGCCAAGCTCATTGCAGGTAACGATGATTTGGTATCATCACAAGGCTTTAGGGCATTTTGGATCAAGCAAGGTTCTTTTTGCTGTTCAGCAGCATTTCATTTGGAAGAACATGGGAAGGCAGATTAGGAAAGTTCTGGCAAGTTGTGACTCGTGTCAACGGTGTAAATGCCCAACGAGGTTTCTTGAGGGACCTCGGCAAATGGTGATCACAGAAAAACCAAGGGATTTACTCTGTGTCGATCTGTATGGTCCATTGGTTAAAGCTCAGTTTGGATATCAGTATATCTTCGTGGTTGTTGACGCATTCAGTAAACTCGTCAAACTGTATCCCCTGAGAAAAGCGACCGGGAAGGGTTGTGTCCTACAGATCACTGATAAGTATGTACCTGAGTTTGGGGTGCCTCTCAGGATACTATCAGACCACGGTAGTCAATTCACCTCAAAGATCTGGAAAACCAAGTTGAGTGAATTGGGTATCAAGCACATATTCTCATCTATTCGATATCCTCAAGGGAATTTGTCCGAACGAGTTATGAGAGAATTAGGGAGAGTATTTCGCACCTATGTGAGCAATCGCCACAATGCGTGGTTCTCCAAGTTAGGAGATATTGAACGATGGTTCAATAGTACGTTCCATGAGAGTGTAAAATGCACTCCCTATGAAATTCAGTATGGTAGGAAGCCTACCAATGAGCTTGCTAGAATGCTAGGTTTGGTCACGGGAGAGGAGATTGGGAAGGATGTTTGTATCCAGCTGGCTAGGGACAACTTAATCAAGGCAGGGAATAAGCGTAGGCGCCAGCAGAAGCGGGTAAAGTTTGATTCTTTTGAAGTAGGCGATCAGGTGCTTCTGAGGGTTCCATATCCGTCTTCAGCTGTAGATAAGGAGATAGGGAAGTTTTTTCATCTATTTCAGGGGCCTTTTAAGGTGGTTAAACGTATTGGTGAGTGTGCCTATAGTTTAACGGACCAGGATGGTAAGTCTGTCAGTACACATAATATTAGGAATCTCCGTAGATATCACTCTGTAAAATAATATGGCATGGACTCTTAGAGAATCAGTCAACATAACGTGATGGCATGACAAAACTCAAGAGATGTGACGAAGAATGCTAACCAGCAAAGTGGCATCGAGTGTTAGATGGATAGATGGTATGATAAGGCCTGTGCAGGCAAATACCATGGCTTGTGAAGCGATAGGGTCTCATGATGAGACGAAGAAAATGAAGTGGTAGACCTAAGACACTTGAGAGAAATCAGTGAGGCTAGGAAATGGACACAATAAGACATTCGAGAGAGTGAGAATGTGTGAAAATTTGACAAGTGTGTATGTATATATGTCTTCCAGGGTTTATTTATGTAATAGTGTAATTCTTTGTGTTTTCAGTGCGTTGCTTGTTTGAGTGTTTGTGATCCACACTTGTTTCACCCGTGTGAATCACATGGGGGCGTATTGTGACTGTTCCGGTCACAATGTTCCCAAACCCTTATTTGGTTGACTGCAAGAGAAGTCAGGTTAGGGTAATTTGTTCATACCATTTCTTTTCTTGTTCATCATCATCATTTAGGTAGTAGAATTTCATTTTATTTAGTGTATATATATCTTGTGTATCTCGGGGACTCAGTCAGGAATATTTCATTTAATTTGTATGGGAGATGTCAGTATACAAGACAGCGGATTGTGTAGGTAAGCTACAAGATGTTGCAACAGCAGGAAACTCTAGGCCAAATTTAGATTGGGCCGAGAATAACTTCCCTTGTCTTGAAGAAAGCTTTGTGTAAATTGTGTAAGGTTCTGACGTCAGAGAAGAGTTTCGCGCCACGAGTTGTAAGAAATATACATGGGTTCGAGATTATTGGTGTATTTTGTATGGGTTGGAGGGTATCATGACCCTGGCGGAGAAAGACGAAAACATGTGTTTACAAGATGAGAGGTGGGATTTTCGTGTATAGCGGGGCTTCACTTCTATTGTAGCGTCTGATTGGAAAGGTCGCGTTCTCGTAATTTGGCGTAGGCCTATTTGGAGAAACAGTTTTGTTGAAAGCATGGCTTGTGAATGTACTCGAAACGGCTACATATCACAACGATGTTATCTCTGTTAGCACAATTCAAGTTGGGTACGGAAGCACATTCATTTCTCTCGCAGAGATGTGGCTATGTAAACCAGTAAACATCTCTAACCTCAAACCACGTGTGGAAAATCTTAGAAATGCTGGGGAGAACTGATCTATCGAGCATGTCTCGTAGATTATCTGCTAGATCGTCGATGAGTGAGTAACAAACATCTTTATATTCCAACATTCATTTTGGGTCACATGTTTTCGTCATTGCCGAGGAGAGAAGATAGTAAACCATAGTCTGTTCGACGAGAGTCCCCGCCATATGTTTAAAGTTGATATTAATACACATATTTTGAAGGTTATAATTAGTTTTCTTTATAGGGAATTACACCTAATAGTTGAACGCCCAAATGATACCAGTTAGGTTGACCAAATGTGTGTCCAACACTCCACGACCCTGCCATTTCAATTGTGTGGTATATGATGAAGTACTTCCGATCAAAAATAGGAGGATGATTTTGGGAAGTTTTAAATCAGTCGCCCAAGAAGGGCTGGTAAAAAGTTACAGCAGGTAACTGTAACTTCGATACTAATTATGACAGGTAACAGTAACTTCGATACTAATTATGACATGTAACTGTAACTTCGATACTAATTATGACAGGTAACTGTAACTTCGTTACTAATTATGACAAGTAACTGTAATTTCGGTACAAATTATGGCAGGTAACTGTAACTTCGATACTAACTATGACAGTTAACAGTATCTTCGATACTAATTATGACAAGTAACTATAACTTCGATACAAATTGTGACAGGTAACTGTAACTTCGATACAAATTATGACAAGAAACTCTAACTTCGTTACTAATTATGACAAGTAACTGTAATTTTGATAAAAAATTATGGTAGGTAACTGTAACTTCAATACTAATTATGACAGGTAACAGTTACTTCGATACTAATTATGACAGGTAACTGTACCTTCGATAATAATTATGACAAGTAACTGTAACTTCGATACTAATTATGACAGGTAACTCTAGCTTCGATACTAATTATGACAAGTAACTGTAATTTCGATAGAAATTAAGACAGGTAACATTAACTTCGATAATAATTATGACAAGTAACTGGAACTTTGTTACTAATTATGACAAGTAACGGTAATATCGATACAAATTATGGCAGGTAACTGTAACTTCGATACTAATTATGACAGGTAACAGTAACTTCGATACTAATTATGACAAGTAACTGTAACTTCGATACTAATTATGACAAGTAACTGTAACTTCGATACTAATTATCACAAGTAACTCTAACTTCGTTACAAATTATGACAAGTAACTGTAATTGTGATAAAATTATGGCAGGTAACTGTAACTTCGATACTAATTATGAGAGGTAACAGAAACTTCGATACATAATATGACAGGTAACAGCAACTTCGTTACTAATTATGACAAGTAACTTTAATTTCAAAACTTATCATGGCAGGTAACTGTAACTTCGTTACTAATTATGACAAGTCCCTGTAATTTCGATACTAATTATGGCAGGTAACTGTAACTTCCATAATAATTATGACAGGTAACAGTAATTTCGATACTAATTATGACAGGTAACAGTAACTTCGATACTAATTATGACAAGTAAATGTAACTTCAATACTAATTATGACAGGTAACTGTAAATTCGTTACTAAATATGACAAGTAACTGTAATTTCGATACAAATTATGGCAGGTAACTGTAACTTCGATACTAATTATGACAGGTAACAGTAACTTCGATACTAATTAAGACAGGTAACAGTAACTTCGATACTAATTATGACAAGTAACTGTAACTTCGTTGCTAATTATGGCAAGTAACTGTAATATCCATACAAATTGTGGCAGGTAACTGTAACTTCGATACTAATTATGACAGGTAACTGTAACTTCGATACTAATTTTTACAAATAACTGTAATTTGGATACAAATTATGACAGGTAACTGTAAATTCGTTACTAATTATGACAAGTAACTGTAATTTCGGTACAAATGATGGCAGATAACTGTAACTTCATTACTAATTATGACAGGTAACAGTAACTTCGATACTAAATATGACAGGTAACAGTAACTTCGATACTAATTATGGCAGGTAACTCTAACTTCGATACTAATGATGACAGGTAACTGTAACTACGTTACTAAATATGACAAGTAACTGTAATTTCTATACTAATTATGGCAAGTACCTGTAACTTCGTTACTAATTATGACAAGTAACTGTAATTTCGATACAAATTATGGCAGGTAACTGAAATTTCGATACAAATTATGGCAGGTAACTGTAACTTCGATACTAATTATGACAGGTAACAGTTACCTCGATACTAATTATGACAAGTAACAGTAACATCATTCTAATTATGACCAGTAACTGTAATTTCGATACAAATTATGGCAGGTAACTGTAGCTTTGATACTAATTATGACAGGCAACAGTAACTTCGATACTAATTATGACAGAAAACAGTAACTTCGATACTAATTATGACAGGTAACAGTAACTTCGATAATAATTATGGCAGGTAACTGTAACTTCGATACTAAGTATGACAAGAAACTGTAACTTCGATACTTATTTTGACAGGTAAATGTAACTTCGTTACTAATTATGACAAGTAACTTTAATTTCGATGAAAATTATGGCAGGTAACTGTAACTTCGATACTAATTATGATAGGTAAGAGTAACTTCGATTCTAATTATGACAAGTAACTGTAACTTCGATACTAATTATGACAGGTAACTGTAACTTCGTTACTAATTATGACAAGTAACTTTAATTTCGATACAAATTATGGCAGGTAACTGTAAATTCGATACTAATTATGACAGGTAACAGTAACTTCGATACTAATTATGACAAGTAACTATAACTTCGATACAAATTATGACAGGTAACTGTAGCTTCGATACTAATTATGACAAGAAACTCTAACTTCGTTACTAATTATGACAAGTAACTGTAATTTTGATAAAAAATTATGGTAGGTAACTGTAACTTCAATACTAATTATGACAGGTAACAGTAACGTCGATACTAATTATGACAAGTAACAGTACCTTCGATGTTAATTATGACAGGTAACTGTAACTTCGATACTAATTATGACAGGTAACAGTAACTTCGATACTAATTATGACAGGAAACTGTAACTTCGTTACTAATTATGACAAGTAACTGTAATTTCGATACAAATTATGACAGGTAACTGTAACTTCGTTACTAATTATGACAAGTAACAGTACCTTCGATGCTAATTATGACAGGTAACTGTAACTTTGATACTAATTATGACAAGGAACTCTAATTTCGATACAAATTATGGCAGGTAACTGATACTTCGTTACTAATTATGACAAGTAACTGTAATGTCGATACAAATTTTGGCAGATAACTGTAACTTCGATACTAATTATGACAAGTCCCTGTAATTTCGATACAAATTATGGCAGGTAACTGTAACTTCCATACTAATTATGACAGGTAACAGTAACTTCGATACTAATTATGACAAGAAACTCTAACTTCGTTACTAACTATGACAAGTAACTGTAATTTTGATTAAAAAAAATTGGTAGGTAACTGTAACTTCAATACTAATTATGACAGGTAACAGTAACTTCGATACTAATTATGACAGGTAACTATAACTTCGTTACTAATTATGACAAGTAACTTTAATTTCAATACTAATTATGGCAGGTAACTGTAACTTCGTTACTAATTATGACAAGTCCCTGTAATTTCGATACAAATTATGACAGGTAACTGTAACTTCGATACTTATTATGACAGGTAACAGTAACATCGACACTAATTATGGCAGGTAAATGTAACTTCGATACTAATTATGACAGGTAAAAGTAACTTCGATACTAATTATGACAAGTAACTGTAACTTCGATACTAATTATGACAGGTAACTGTAACTTCGTTACTAATTATGACAAGTAACTTTAATTTCGTTACAAATTATGGCAGGTAATTGTAATTTCGATACTAATTATGACAGGTAACAGTAACTTCGATACTAATTATGACAAGTAACAATAACTTCGATACTAATTATGACAAGTAATTGTAACTTCGATACTAATAATGACAGGTAACTGTAACTTCGTTACTAATTATGACAAGTAACTGTAATTTCGATACAAATTTTGGCAGGTAACTGTAACTTCGATACTAATTATGACAGGTAACAGTAACTTCGATACTAATTATGACAAGTAACTGTAACTTCGATACTAATTATGACAGGTAACTGTAACTTCGTTACTAATTATGACAAGTAACTGTAATTTTGATACAAATTATGGCAGGTAACTGTAACTTCGATACTAACTATGACAGGTAACAGTATCTTCGATACTAATTATGACAAGTAACAATAACTTCGATACAAATTGTGACAGGTAACTGTAAATTCGATACTAATTATGACTAGAAACTCTAACTTCGTTACTAATTATGACAAGTAACTGTAATTTTGATAAAAAATTATGGTAGGTAACTGTAAATTCAATACTAATTGTGACAGGTAACAGTTACTTCGATACTAATTATGACAGGTAACTGTAACTTCGTTACTAATTATGACAAGTTACTGTAATTTCGATACAAATTATGGCAGGTAACTGTAACTTCGATACTAACTATGACAGTTAACAGTATCTTCGATACTAATTATGACAAGTAACTATAACTTCGATACAAATTGCGACAGGTAACTGTAACTTCGATACAAATTATGACAAGAAACTCTAACTTCGCTACTAATTATGACAGGTAACTGTAATTATGATAAAAAATTATGGTAGGTAACTGTAACTTCAATACTAATTATGACAGGTAACAGTTACTTCGATACTAATTATGACAGGTAACTGTAACTTCGATACTAATTATGACAAGTAACTGTAACTTCGATACAAATTATGACAAGAAACTCTAACTTCGTTACTAATTATGACAGGTAACTGTAATTTTGATAAAAAATTATGGTAGGTAACTGTAACTTCAATACTAATTATGACAGGTAACAGTTACTTCGATACTAATTATGACAGGTAACTCTAGCTTCGATACTAATTATGACAAGTAACTGGAACTTTGTTACTAATTATGACAAGTAACGGTAATTTCGATACAAATTATGGCAGGTAACTGTAACTTCGATACTAATTATGACAGGTAACAGTAACATCGATACTAATTATGACAAGTAACTGTAACTTCGATACTAATTATGACAAGTAACTGTAACTTCGATACTAATAATCACAAGTAACTCTACCTTCGTTACAAATTATGACAAGTAACTGTAATTATGATAAAATTATGGCAGGTAACTGTAACTTAAATACTAATAATGAGAGGTAACAGAAACTTCGATACATATTATGACAGGTAACAGCAACTTCGTTACTAATTATGACAAGTAACTTTAATTTCAAAACTTATCATGGCAGGTAACTGTAACTTAGTTACTAATTATGACAAGTCCCTGTAATTTCGATACTAATTATGGCAGGTAACTGTAACTTCCATAATAATTATGACAGGTAACAGTAATTTCGATACTAAGTATGACAGGTAACAGTAACTTCGATACTAATTATGACAAGTAACTGTAACTTCGATACTAATTATGACAGGTAACTGTAACTTCGTTACTAATTATGACAAGTAACTGTAATTTCGATACAAATTATGGCAGGTAACTGTAACTTCGATACTAATTATGACATGTAACAGTAACTTCGATACTAATTAAGACAGGTAACAGTAACTTCGATACTAATTATGACAAGTAACTGTAACTTCGTTGCTAATTATGGAAAGTAACTGTAATTTCGATACAAATTGTGGCAGGTAACTGTAACTTCGATACTAATTATGACAGGTAACTGTAACTTCGATACTAATTTTTACAAATAACTGTAATTTGGATACAAATTATGACAGGTAACTGTAAATTCGTTACTAATTATGACAAGGAACTGTAATTTCGATACAAATGATGGCAGATAACTGTAACTTCTTTGCTAATTATGACAGGTAACAGTAACTTCGATACTAATTATGACAGAAAACAGTAACTTCGATACTAAATATGACAGGTAACAGTAACTTCGATACTAATTATGGCAGGTAACTCTAACTTCGATACTAATGATGACAGGTAACTGTAACTACGTTACTAAATATGACAAGTAACTGTAATTTCTATACTAATTATGGCAAGTACCTGTAACTTCGTTACTAATTATGACAAGTAACTGTAATTTCGATACAAATTATGGCAGGTAACTGTAACTTCCATACTAATTATGACAGGTAACAGTAACTTCAATACTAATTATGACAAGAAACTCTAACTTCGTTACTAACTATGACAAGTAACTGTAATTTTGATTAAAAAAATGTGGTAGGTAACTGTAACTTTCAATACTAATTATGACAGGTAACAGTAACTTCGATACTAATTATGACAGGTAACTATAACTTCGTTACTAATTATGACAAGTAACTTTAATTTGAATACTAATTATGGCAGGTAACTGTAACTTCGTTACTAATTATGACAAGTCCCTGTAATTTCGATACAAATTATGACAGGTAACTGTAACTTCGATACTTATTATGACAGGTAACAGTAACATCGACACTAATTATGGCAGGTAAATGTAACTTCGATACTAATTACGACAGGTAACAGTTACTTCGATACTAATTATGACAAGTAACTGTAACTTCGATACTAATTATGACAGGTAACTGTAACTTCGTTACTAATTATGACAAGTAACTTTAATTTCGTTACAAATTATGGCAGGTAATTGTAATTTCGATACTAATTATGACAGGTAACAGTAACTTCGATACTAATTATGACAAGTAACAATAACTTCGATACTAATTATGACAAGTAATTGTAACTTCGATACTAATAATGACAGGTAACTGTAACTTCGTTACTAATTATGACAAGTAACTGTAATTTCGATACAAATTTTGGCAGGTAACTGTAACTTCGATACTAATTATGACAGGTAACAGTAACTTCGATACTAATTATGACATGTAACTGTAACTTCGATACTAATTATGACAGGTAACAGTAACTTCGTTTACTAATTATGACAAGTAACTGTAATTTTGATACAAATTATGGCAGGTAACTGTAACTTCGATACTAACTATGACAGGTAACAGTATCTTCGATACTAATTATGACAAGTAACAATAACTTCGATACAAATTGTGACAGGTAACTGTAAATTCGATACTAATTATGACAAGAAACTCTAACTTCGTTACTAATTATGACAAGTAACTGTAATTTTGATAAAAAATTATGGTAGGTATCTGTAACTTCAATCCTAATTGGGACAGGTAACAGTTACTTCGATACTAATTATGACAGGTAACTGTAACTTCGTTACTAATTATGATAAGTTAATGTAATTTCGATACAAATTATGGCAGGTAACTGTAACTTCGATACTAATTATGACAGGTAACAGTTACCTCGATACTAATTATGACAAGTAACAGTAACATCATTCTAATTATGACCAGTAACTGTAATTTCGATACAAATTATGGCAGGTAACTGTAGCTTTGATACTAATTATGACAGGCAACAGTAACTTCGATACTAATTATGACAGAAAACAGTAACTTCGATACTAATTATGACAGGTAACAGTAACTTCGATAATAATTATGGCAGGTAACTGTAACTTCGATACTAATTATGACAAGAAACTGTAACTTCGATACTAATTTTGACAGGTAAATGTAACTTCGTTACTAATTATGACAAGTAACTTTAATTTCGATACAAATTATGGCAGGTAACTGTAACTTCGATACTAATTATGACAGGTAACAGTAACTTCAATTCTAATTATGACAAGTAACTGTAACTTCGATACTAATTATGACAGGTAACTGTAACTTCGTTACTAATTATGACAAGTAACTTTAATTTCGATACAAATTATGGCAGGTAACTGTAACTTCGATACTAATTATGGCAGGTAACAGTAACTTCGATACTAATTATGACAAGTAACTATGACTTCGATACAAATTATGACAGGTAACTGTAGCTTCGATACTAATTATGACAAGAAACTCTAACTTCGTTACTAATTATGACAAGTAACTGTAATTTTGATAAAAAATTATGGTAGGTAACTGTAACTTCAATACTAATTATGACAGGTAACAGTAACGTCGATACTAATTATGACAAGTAACAGTACCTTCGATGTTAATTATGACAGGTAACTGTAACTTCGATACTAATTATGACAAGTCCCTGTAATTTCGATACAAATTATGGCAGGTAACTGTAACTTCCATACTAATTATGACAGGTAACAGTAACTTCGATACTAATTATGACAGGAAACTGTAACTTCGTTACTAATTATGACAAGTAACTGTAATTTCGATACAAATTATGACAGGTAACTGTAACTTGGTTACTAATTATGACAAGTAACAGTACCTTCGATGCTAATTATGACAGGTAACTGTAACTTCGATACTAATTATGACAAGGAACTCTAATTTTGATACAAATTATGGCAGGTAACTGTAACTTCGTTACTAATTATGACAAGTAACTGTAATTTCGATACAAATTATGGCAGGTAACTGTAACTTCGAAACTAATTATGACAGGTAACAGTAACTTCGATACTAATTATGACAAGTAACTATAACTTCGATACAAATTATGACAAGTGACTGTAACTTCGATACTAATTATGACAAGAAACACTAACTTCGTTACTAATTATGACAAGAAACTGTAATTTTGATAAAAAATTATGGTAGATAACTGTAACTTCAATACTAATTATGACAGGTAACAGTAACGTCGATACTAATTATGACAAGTAACAGTACCTTCGGTGTTAATTATGACAGGTAACTGTAACTTCGATACTAATTATGACAAGGAACTGTAATTTCGATACAAATTATCGCAGGTAACTGATACTTCGTTACTAATTATGACAAGTAACTGTAATGTCGATACAAATTTTGGCAGATAACTGTAACTTCGATACTAATTATGACAAGTCCCTGTAATTTCGATACAAATTATGGCAGGTAACTGTATCTTCCATACTAATTATGACAGGTAACAGTAACTTCAATACTAATTATGACAAGAAACTCTAACTTCGTTACTAACTATGACAAGTAACTGTAATTTTGATAAAAAAAATTGGTAGGTAACTGTAACTTCAATACTAATTATGACAGGTAACAGTAACTTCGATACTAATTATGACAGGTTACTATAACTTCGTTACTAATTATGACAAGTAACTTTAATTTCAATACTAATTATGGCAGGTAACTGTAACTTCGTTACTAATTATGACAAGTCCCTGTAATTTCGATACAAATTATGACAGGTAACTGTAACTTCGATACTTATTATGACAGGTAACAGTAACATCGACACTAATTATGGCAGGTAAATGTAACTTCGATACTAATTATGACAGGTAACAGTAACTTCGATACTAATTATGACAAGTAACTGTAACTTCGATACTAATTATGACAGGTAACTGTAACTTCGTTACTAATTATGACAAGTAACTTTAATTTCGTTACAAATTATGGCAGGTAATTGTAATTTCGATACTAATTATGACAGGTAACAGTAACTTCGATACTAATTATGACAAGTAACAATAACTTCGATACTAATTATGACAAGTAATTGTAACTTCGATACTAATAATGACAGGTAACTGTAACTTCGTTACTAATTATGACAAGTAACTGTAATTTCGATTCAAATTTTGGCAGGTAACTGTAACTTCGATACTAATTATGACAGGTAACAGTAACTTCGATACTAATTATGACAAGTAACTGTAACTTCGATACTAACTATGACAGGTAACTGTAACTTCGTTACTAATTATGACAAGTAACTGTAATTTTGATACAAATTATGGCAGGTAACTGTAACTTCGATACTAACTATGACAGGTAACAGTATCTTCGATACTAATTATGACAAGTAACAATAACTTCGATACAAATTGTGACAGGTAACTGTAAATTCGATACTAATTATGACTAGAAACTCTAACTTCGTTACTAATTATGACAAGTAACTGTAATTTTGATAAAAAATTATGGTAGGTAACTGTTAATTCAATACTAATTGTGACAGGTAACAGTTACTTCGATACTAATTATGACAGGTAACTGTAACTTCGTTACTAATTATGACAAGTTACTGTAATTTCGATACAAATTATGGCAGGTAACTGTAACTTCGATACTAACTATGACAGGTAACTGTAACTTCGTTACTAATTATGACAAGTAACTGTAATTTTGATACAAATTATGGCAGGTAACTGTAACTTCGATACTAACTATGACAGGTAACAGTATCTTCGATACAAATTATGACAAGTAACTATAACTTCGATACAAATTGCGACAGGTAACTGTAACTTCGATACAAATTATGACAAGAAACTCTAACTTCGTTACTAATTATGACAGGTAACTGTAATTTTGATAAAAAATTATGGTAGGTAACTGTAACTTCAATACTAATTATGACAGGTAACAGTTACTTCGATACTAATTATGACAGGTAACTGTAACTTCGATACTAATTATGACAAGTAACTGTAACTTCGATACAAATTATGGCAAGAAACTCTAACTTCGTTACTAATTATGACAGGTAACTGTAATTTTGATAAAAAATTATGGTAGGTAACTGTAACTTCAATACTAATTATGACAGGTAACAGTTACTTCGATACTAATTATGACAGGTAACTCTAGCTTCGATACTAATTATGACAAGTAACTGTAATTTCGATAGAAATTAAGACAGGTAACATTAACTTCGATAATAATTATGACAAGTAACTGGAACTTTGTTACTAATTATGACAAGTAACGGTAATTTCGATACAAATTATGGCAGGTAACTGTAACTTCGATACTAATTATGACAGGTAACAGTAACTTCGATACTAATTATGACAAGTAAATGTTACTTCGATACTAATTATGACAAGTAACTGTAACTTCGATACTAATTATCACAAGTAACTCTAACTTCGTTACAAATTATGACAAGTAACTGTAATTATGATAAAATTATGGCAGGTAACTGTAACTTCGATACTAATTATGAGAGGTAACAGAAACTTCGATACATATTATGACAGGTAACAGCAACTTCGTTACTAATTATGACAAGTAACTTTAATTTCAAAACTTATCATGGCAGGTAACTGTAACTTCGTTACTAATTATGACAAGTCCCTGTAATTTCGATACTAATTATGGCAGGTAACTGTAACTTCCATAATAATTATGACAAGTAACAGTAATTTCGATACTAAGTATGACAGGTAACAGTAACTTCGATACTAATTATGACAAGTAACTGTAACTTCGATACTAATTATGACAGGTAACTGTAACTTCGTTACTAATTATGACAAGTAACTGTAATTTCGATACAAATTATGGCAGGTAACTGTAACTTCGATACTAATTATGACATGTAACAGTAACTTCGATACTAATTAAGACAGGTAACAGTAACTTCGATACTAATTATGACAAGTAACTGTAACTTCGTTGCTAATTATGGCAAGTAACTGTAATTTCGATACAAATTGTGGCAGGTAACTGTAACATCGATACTAATTATGACAGGTAACTGTAACTTCGATACTAATTTTTACAAATAACTGTAATTTGGATACAAATTATGACAGGTAACTGTAAATTCGTTACTAAATATGACAAGGAACTGTAATTTCGATACAAATGATGGCAGATAACTGTAACTTCATTGCTAATTATGACAGGTAACAGTAACTTCGATACTAATTATGACAGAAAACAGTAACTTCGATACTAAATATGACAGGTAACAGTAACTTCGATACTAATTATGGCAGGTAACTCTAACTTCGATACTAATGATGACAGGTAACTGTAACTACGTTACTAAATATGACAAGTAACTGTAATTTCTATACTAATTATGGCAAGTACCTGTAACTTCGTTACTAATTATGACAAGTAACTGTAATTTCGATACAAATTATGGCAGGTAACTGTAACTTCCATACTAATTATGACAGGTAACAGTAACTTCGATACTAATTATGACAAGAAACTCTAACTTCGTTACTAACTATGACAAGTAACTGTAATTTTGATAAAAAAATTGGTAGGTAACTGTAACTTCAATACTAATTAAGACAGGTAACAGTAACTTCGATACTAATTATGACAGGTAACTATAACTTCGTTACTAATTATGACAAGAAACTTTAATTTCAATACTAATTATGGCAGGTAACTGTAACTTCGTTACTAATTATGACAAGTCCCTGTAATTTCGATACAAATTATGACAGGTAACTGTAACTTCGATACTTATTATGACAGGTAACAGTAACATCGACACTAATTATGGCAGGTAAATGTAACTTCGATACTAATTACGACAGGTAACAGTTACTTCGATACTAATTATGACAAGTAACTGTAACTTCGATACTAATTATGACAGGTAACTGTAACTTCGTTACTAATTATGACAAGTAACTTTAATTTCGTTACAAATTATGGCAGGTAATTGTAATTTCGATACTAATTATGACAGGTAACAGTAACTTCGATACTAATTATGACAAGTAACAATAACTTCGATACTAATTATGACAAGTAATTGTAACTTCGATACTAATAATGACAGGTAACTGTAACTTCGTTACTAATTATGACAAGTAACTGTAATTTCGATACAAATTTTGGCAGGTAACTGTAACTTCGATACTAATTATGACAGGTAACTGTAACTTCGTTACTAATTATGACAAGTAACTGTAATTTTGATACAAATTATGGCAGGTAACTGTAACTTCAATACTAACTATGACAGGTAACAGTATCTTAGATACTAATTATGACAAGTAACAATAACTTCGATACAAATTGTGACAGGTAACTGTAAATTCGATACTAATTATGAGAAGAAACACTAACTTCGTTACTAATAATGACAAGTAACTGTAATTTTGATAAAAAATTATGGTAGGTAACTGTAACTTCAATACTAATTGTGACAGGTAACAGTTACTTCGATACTAATTATGACAGGTAACTGTAACTTCGTTACTAATTATGACAAGTTAATGTAATTTCGATACAAATTATGGCAGGTAACTGTAACTTCGATACTAATTATGACAGGTAACAGTTACCTCGATACTAATTATGACAAGTAACAGTAACATCATTCTAATTATGACCAGTAACTGTAATTTCGATACAAATTATGGCAGGTAACTGTAGCTTTGATACTAATTATGACAGGCAACAGTAACTTCGATACTAATTATGACAGAAAACAGTAACTTCGATACTAATTATGACAGGTAACAGTAACTTCGTTAATAATTATGGCAGGTAACTGTAACTTCGATACTAATTATGACAAGAAACTGTAACTTCGATACTAATTTTGACAGGTAAATGTAACTTCGTTACTAATTATGACAAGTAACTTTAATTTCGATACAAATTATGGCAGGTAACTGTAACTTCGATACTAATTATGACAGGTAACAGTAACTTCGATTCTAATTATGACAAGTAACTGTAACTTCGATACTAATTATGACAGGTAACTGTAACTTCGTTACTAATTATGACAAGTAACTTTAATTTCGATACAAATTATGGCAGGTAACTGTAACTTCCATACTAATTATGACAGGTAACAGTAACTTCGATACTAATTATGACAAGTAACTATAACTTCGATACAAATTATGACAGGTAACTGTAGCTTCGATACTAATTATGACAAGAAACTCCAACTTCGTTACTAATTATGACAAGTAACTGTAATTTTGATAAAAAATTATGGTAGGTAACTGTAACTTCAATACTAATTATGACAGGTAACAGTAACGTCGATACTAATTATGACAAGTAACAGTACCTTCGATGTTAATTATGACAGGTAACTGTAACTTCGATACTAATTATGACAAGTCCCTGTAATTTCGATACAAATTATGGCAGGTAACTGTAACTTCCATACTAATTATGACAGGTAACAGTAACTTCGATACTAATTATGACAGGAAACTGTAACTTCGTTACTAATTATGACAAGTAACTGTAATTTCGATACAAATTATGACAGGTAACCGTAACTTCGTTACTAATTATGACAAGTAACAGTACCTTCGATGCTAATTATGACAGGTAACTGTAACTTCGATATTAATTATGACAAGGAACCCTAATTTCGATACAAATTATGGCAGGTAACTGTAACTTCGTTACTAATTATGACAAGTAACTGTAATTTCGATACAAATTATGGCAGGTAACTGTAACTTCGAAAATAATTATGACAGGTAACGGTAACTTCGATACTAATTATGACAAGTAACTATAACTTCGATACAAATTATGACAAGTAACTGTAACTTCGATACTAATTATGACAAGAAACACTAACTTCGTTACTAATTATGACAAGAAACTGTAATTTTGATAAAAAATTATGGTAGATAACTGTAACTTCAATACTAATTATGACAGGTAACAGTAACGTCGATACTAATTATGACAAGTTACAGTACCTTCGATGTTAATTATGACAGGTAACTGTAACTTCGATACTAATTATGACAAGGAACTGTAATTTCGATACAAATTATGGCAGGTAACTGATACTTCGTTACTAATTATGACAAGTAACTGTAATGTCGATACAAATTTTGGCAGATAACTGTAACTTCGATACTAATTATGACATGTCCCTGTAATTTCGATACAAATTATGGCAGGTAACTGTAACTTCCATACTAATTATGACAGGTAACAGTAACTTCGATACTAATTATGACAAGAAACTCTAACTTCGTTACTAACTATGACAAGTAACTGTAATTTTGATAAAAAAAATTGGTAGGTAACTGTAACTTCAATACTAATTATGACAGGTAACAGTAACTTCGATACTAATTATGACAGGTTACTATAACTTCGTTACTAATTATGACAAGTAACTTTAATTGCAATACTAATTATGGCAGGTAACTGTAACTTCGTTACTAATTATGACAAGTCCCTGTAATTTCGATACAAATTATGACAGGTAACTGTAACTTCGATACTTATTATGACAGGTAACAGTAACATCGACACTAATTATGGCAGGTAAATGTAACTTCGATACTAATTATGACAGGTAACAGTAACTTCGATACTAATTATGACAAGTAACTGTAACTTCGATAGTAATTATGACAGGTAACTGTAACTTCCTTACTAATTATGACAAGTAACTTTAATTTCGTTACAAATTATGGCAGGTAATTGTAATTTCGATACTAATTATGACAGGTAACAGTAACTTCGATACTAATTATGACAAGTAACAATAACTTCGATACTAATTATGACAAGTAATTGTAACTTCGATACTAATAATGACAGGTAACTGTAACTTCGTTACTAATTATGACAAGTAACTGTAATTTCGATACAAATTTTGGCAGGTAACTGTAACTTCGATACTAATTATGACAGGTAACAGTAACTTCGATACTAATTATGACAAGTAACTGTAACTTCGATACTAATTATGACAGGTAACTGTAACTTCGTTACTAATTATGACAAGTAACTGTAATTTTGATACAAATTATGACAGGTAACTGTAACTTCGATACTAACTATGACAGGTAACAGTATCTTCGATACTAATTATAACAAGTAACAATAACTTCGATACAAATTGTGACAGGTAACTGTAAATTCGATACTAATTATGACTAGAAACTCTAACTTCGTTACTAATTATGACAAGTAACTGTAATTTTGATAAAAAATTATGGTAGGTAACTGTTAATTCAATACTAATTGTGACAGGTAACAGTTACTTCGATACTAATTATAACAGGTAACTGTAACTTCGTTACTAATTATGACAAGTTACTGTAATTTCGATACAAATTATGGCAGGTAACTGTAACTTCGATACTTACTATGACAGTTAACAGTATCTTCGATACTAATTATGACAAGTAACTATAACTTCGATACAAATTGCGACAGGTAACTGTAACTTCGATACAAATTATGACAAGAAACTCTAACTTCGTTACTAATTATGACAGGTAACTGTAATTTTGATAAAAAATTATGGTAGGTAACTGTAACTTCAATACTAATTATGACAGGTAAGAGTTACTTCGATACTAATTATGACAGGTAACTGTAACTTCGATACTAATTATGACAAGTAACTGTAACTTCGATACTAATTATGACAGGTAACTCTAGCTTCGATACTAATTATGACAAGTAACTGTAATTTCGACAGAAATTAAGACAGGTAACATTAACTTCGATAATAATTATGACAAGTAACTGGAACTTTGTTACTAATTATGACAGGTAACTGTAATTTCTATACTAATTATGGCAAGTAACTGTAACTTCGATACTAATTATGACAAGTAACTGTAACTTCGATACTAATTATGAGAGGTAACAGAAACTTCGATACATATTATGACAGGTAACAGCAACTTCGTTACTAATTATGACAAGTAACTGTAACTTCGTTGCTAATTATGGCAAGTAACTGTAATTTCGATACAAATTGTGGCAGGTTACTGTAACTTCGATACTAATTATGACAGGTAACTGTAACTTCGATACCAATTTTTACAAATAACTGTAATTTGGATACAAATTATGACAGGTAACTGTAAATTCGTTACTAATTATGACAAGGAACTCTAACTTCGTTACTAATTATGACAAGTAACTGTAATTTTGATAAAAAAATTGGTAGGTAACTGTAACTGCAATACTAATTATGACAGGTAACAGTAACTTCGATACTAATTATGACAGGTAACTATAACTTCGTTACTAATTATGACAAGTAACTTTAATTTCAATACTAATTATGGCAGGTAACTGTAACTTCGTTACTAATTATGACAAGTCCCTGTAATTTCGATACAAATTATGACAGGTAACTGTAACTTCGATACTTATTATGACAGGTAACAGTAACATCGACACTAATTATGGCAGGTAAATGTAACTTCGATACTAAATATGACAGGTAACAGTAACTTCGATACTAATTATGGCAGGTAACTCTAACTTCGATACTAATGATGACAGGTAACTGTAACTACGTTACTAAATATGACAAGTAACTGTAATTTCTATACTAATTATGGCAAGTACCTGTAACTTCGTTACTAATTATGACAAGTAACTGTAATTTCGATACAAATTATGGCAGGTAACTGTAACTTCCATACTAATTATGACAGGTAACAGTAACTTCGATACTAATTATGACAAGAAACTCTAACTTCGTTACTAACTATGACAAGTAACTGTAATTTTGATAAAAAATTTGGTAGGTAACTGTAACTGCAATACTAATTATGACAGGTAACAGTAACTTCGATACTAATTATGACAGGTAACTATAACTTCGTTACTAATTATGACAAGTAACTTTAATTTCAATACTAATTATGGCAGGTAACTGTAACTTCGTTACTTATTATGACAAGTCCCTGTAATTTCGATACAAATTATGACAGGTAACTGTAACTTCGATACTTATTATGACAGGTAACAGTAACATCGACACTAATTATGGCAGGTAAATGTAACTTCGATACTAATTACGACAGGTAACAGTTACTTCGATACTAATTATGACAAGTAACTGTAACTTCGATACTAATTATGACAGGTAACTGTAACTTCGTTACTAATTATGACAAGTAACTTTAATTTCGTTACAAATTATGGCAGGTAATTGTAATTTCGATACTAATTATGACAGGTAACAGTAACTTCGATACTAATTATGACAAGTAACAATAACTTCGATACTAATTATGACAAGTAATTGTAACTTGGATACTAATAATGACAGGTAACTGTAACTTCGTTACTAATTATGACAAGTAACTGTAATTTCGATACAAATTTTGGCAGGTAACTGTAACTTCGATACTAATTATGACAGGTAACAGTAACTTCGATACTAATTATGACAAGTAACTGTAACTTCGATACTAATTATGACAGGTAACTGTAACTTCGTTACTAATTATGACAAGTAATTGTAATTTTGATACAAATTATGGCAGGTAACTGTAACTTCGATACTAACTATGACAGGTAACAGTATCTTCGATACTAATTATAACAAGTAACAATAACTTCGATACAAATTGTGACAGGTAACTGTAAATTCGATACTAATTATGACAAGAAACTCTAACTTCGTTACTAATTATGACAAGTAACTGTAATTTTGATAAAAAATTATGGTAGGTAACTGTAACTTCAATACTAATTGTGACAGGTAACAGTTACTTCGATACTAATTATGACAGGTAACTGTAACTTCGTTACTAATTATGACAAGTTAATGTAATTTCGATACAAATTATGGCAGGTTACTGTAACTTCGATACTATTTATGACAGGTAACAGTTACCTCGATACTAATTATGACAAGTAACAGTAACATCATTCTAATTATGACCAGTAACTGTAATTTCGATACAAATTATGGCAGGTAACTGTAGCTTTGATACTAATTATGACAGGCAACAGTAACTTCGATACTAATTATGACAGAAAACAGTAACTTCGATACTAATTATGACAGGAAACAGTAACTTCGATAATAATTATGGCAGGTAACTGTAACTTCGATACTAATTATGACAAGAAAGTGTAACTTCGATACTAATTTTGACAGGTAAATGTAACTTCGTTACTAATTATGACAAGTAACTTTAATTTCGATACAAATTATGGCAGGTAACTGTAACTTCGATACTAATTATGACAGGTAACCGTAACTTCGATTCTAATTATGACAAGTAACTGTAACTTCGACACTAATTATGACAGGTAACTGTAACATCGTTACTAATTATGACAAGTAACTTTAATTTCGATACAAATTATGGCAGGTATCTGTAACTTCGATACTAATTATGACAGGTAACAGTAACTTCGATACTAATTATGACAAGTAACTATAACTTCGATACAAATTATGACAGGTAACTGTAGCTTCGATACTAATTATGACAAGAAACTCTAACTTCGTTACTAATTATGACAAGTAACTGTAATTTTGATAAAAAATTATGGTAGGTAACTGTAACTTCAATACTAATTATGACAGGTAACAGTAACGTCGATACTAATTATGACAAGTAACAGTACCTTCGATGTTAATTATGACAGGTAACTGTAACTTCGATACTAATTATGACAAGTCCCTGTAATTTCGATACAAATTATGGCAGGTAACTGTAACTTCCATATTATTATGACAGGTAACAGTAACTTCGATACTAATTATGACAGGAAACTGTAACTTCGTTACTAATTATGACAAGTAACTGTAATTTCGATACAAATTATGACAGGTAACTGTAACTTCGTTACTAATTATGACAAGTAACTACCTTCGATGCTAATTATGACAGGTAACTGTAACTTCGATACTAATTATGACAAGGAACTCTAATTTCGATACAAATTATGGCAGGTAACTGTAACTTCGTTACAATTATGACAAGTAACTGTAATTTCGATACAAATTATGGCAGGTAACTGTAACTTCGAAACTAATTATGACAGGTAACAGTAACTTCGATACTAATTATGACAAGTAACTATAACTTCGATTCAAATTATGACAAGTAACTGTAACTTCGATACTAATTATGACAAGAAACACTAACTTCGTTACTAATTATGACAAGAAACTGTAATTTTGATAAAAAATTATGGTAGATAACTGTAACTTCAATACTAATTATGACAGGTAACAGTAACGTCGATACTAATTATGACAAGTAACAGTACCTTCGATGTTAATTATGACAGGTAACTGTAACATCGATACTAATTATGACAAGGAACTGTAATTTCGATACAAATTATGGCAGGTAACTGATACTTCGTTACTAATTATGACAAGTAACTGTAATGTCGATACAAATTTTGGCAGATAACTGTAACTTCGATACTAATTATGACAAGTCCCTGTAACTTCGATACAAATTATGGCAGGTAACTGTAACTTCCATACTAATTATGACAGGTAAGAGTAACTTCGATACTAATTATGACAAGAAACTCTAACTTCGTTACTAACTATGACAAGTAACTGTAATTTTGATAAAAAAAATTGGTAGGTAACTGTAACTTCAATACTAATTATGACAGGTAACAGTAACTTCGATACTAATTATGACAGGTTACTATAACTTCGTTACTAATTATGACAAGTAACTTTAATTTCAATACTAATTATGGCAGGTAACTGTAACTTCGTTACTAATTATGACAAGTCCCTGTAATTTCGATACAAATTATGACAGGTAACTGTAACTTCGATACTTATTATGACAGGTAACAGTAACATCGACACTAATTATGGCAGGTAAATGTAACTTCGATACTAATTATGACAGGTAACAGTAACTTCGATACTAATTATGACAAGTAACTGTAACTTCGATACTAATTATGACAGGTAACTGTAACTTCGTTACTAATTATGACATGTAACTGTAATTTTGATACAAATTATGGCAGGTAACTGTAACTTCGATACTAACTATGACAGGTAACAGTATCTTCGATACTAATTATGACAAGTAACAATAACTTCGATACAAATTGTGACAGGTAACTGTAAATTCGATACTAATTATGACTAGAAACTCTAACTTCGTTACTAATTATGACAAGTAACTGTAATTTTGATAAAAAATTATGGTAGGTAACTGTTAATTCAATACTAATTGTGACAGGTAACAGTTACTTCGATACTAATTATGACAGGTAACTGTAACTTCGTTACTAATTATGACAAGTTACTGTAATTTCGATACAAATTATGGCAGGTAACTGTAACTTCGATACTAACTATGACAGTTAACAGTATCTTCGATACTAATTATGACAAGTAACTATAACTTCGATACAAATTGTGACAGGTAACTGTAACTTCGATACAAATTATGTCAAGAAACTCTAACTTCGTTACTAATTATGACAGGTAACTGTAATTTTGATAAAAAATTATGGTAGGTAACTGTAACTTCAATACTAATTATGACAGGTAACAGTTACTTCGATACTAATTATGACAGGTAACTGTAACTTCGATACTAATTATGACAAGTAACTGTAACTTCGATACTAATTATGACAGGTAACTCTAGCTTCGATACTAATTATGACAAGTAACTGTAATTTCGATAGAAATTAAGACAGGTAACATTAACTTCGATGATAATTATGACAAGTAACTGGAACTTTGTTACTAATTAGACAAGTAACGGTAATTTCGATACAAATTATGGCAGGTAACTGTAACTTCGATACTAATTATGACAGGTAACAGTAACTTCGATACTAATTATGACAAGTAACTGTAACTTCGATACTAATTATGACAAGTAACTGTAACTTCGATACTAATTATGACAGGTAACTGTAACTTCGTTACTAATTATGACAAGTAACTTTAATTTCGTTACAAATTATGGCAGGTAATTGTAATTTCGATACTTATTATGACAGGTAACAGTAACATCGACACTAATTATGGCAGGTAAATGTAACTTCGATACTAATTATGACAGGTAACAGTAACTTCGATACTAATTATGACAAGTAACTGTAACTTCGATACTAATTATGACAGGTAACTGTAACTTCGTTACTAATTATGACAAGTAACTTTAATTTCGTTACAAATTATGGCAGGTAATTGTAATTTCGATACTAATTATGACAGGTAACAGTAACTTCGATACTAATTATGACAAGTAACAATAACTTCGATACTAATTATGACAAATAATTGTAACTTCGATACTAATAATAATAGGTAACTGTAACTTCGTTACTAATTATGACAAGTAACTGTAATTTCGATACAAATTTTGGCAGGTAACTGTAACTTCGATACTAATTATGACAGGTAACAGTAACTTCGATACTAATTATGACAAGTAACTGTAACTTCGATACTAATTATGACAGGTAACTGTAACTTCGTTACTAATTATGACAAGTAACTGTAATTTTGATACAAATTATGGCAGGTAACTGTAACTTCGATACTAACTATGACAGGTAACAGTATCTTCGATACTAATTATGACAAGTAACAATAACTTCGATACAAATTGTGACAGGTAACTGTAAATTCGATACTAATTATGACTAGAAACTCTAACTTCGTTACTAATTATGACAAGTAACTGTAATTTTGATAAAAAATTATGGTAGGTAACTGTTAATTCAATACTAATTGTGACAGGTAACAGTTACTTCGATACTAATTATGACAGGTAACTGTAACTTCGTTACTAATTATGACAAGTTACTGTAATTTCGATACAAATTATGGCAGGTAACTGTAACTTCGATACTAACTATGACAGTTAACAGTATCTTCGATACTAATTATGACAAGTAACTATAACTTCGATACAAATTGCGACAGGTAACTGTAACTTCGATACAAATTATGACAAGAAACTCTAACTTCGTTACTAATTATGACAGGTAACTGTAATTTTGATAAAAAATTATGGTAGGTAACTGTAACTTCAATACTAATTATGACAGGTAACAGTTACTTCGATACTAATTATGACAGGTAACTGTAACTTCGATACTAATTATGACAAGTAACTGTAACTTCGATACAAATTATGACAAGAAACTCTAACTTCGTTACTAATTATGACAGGTAACTGTAATTTTGATAAAAAATTATGGTAGGTAACTGTAACTTCAATACTAATTATGACAGGTAACAGTTACTTCGATACTAATTATGACAGGTAACTCTAGCTTCGATACTAATTATGACAAGTAACTGTAATTTCGATAGAAATTAAGACAGGTAACATTAACGTCGATAATAATTATGACAAGTAACTGGAACTTTGTTACTAATTATGACAAGTAACGGTAATTTCGATACAAATTATGGCAGGTAACTGTAACTTCGATACTAATTATGACAGGTAACAGTAACTTCGATACTAATTATGACAAGTAACTGTAACTTCGATACTAATTATGACAAGTAACTGTAACTTCGATACTAATTATCACAAGTAACTCTAACTTCGTTACAAATTATGACAAGTAACTGTAATTATGATAAAATTATGGCAGGTAACTGTAACTTCGATACTAATTATGAGAGGTAACAGAAACTTCGATACATATTATGACAGGTAACAGCAACTTCGTTACTAATTATGACAAGTAACTTTAATTTCAAAACTTATCATGGCAGGTAACTGTAACTTCGTTACTAATTATGACAAGTCCCTGTAATTTCGATACTAATTATGGCAGGTAACTGTAACTTCCATAATAATTATGACAGGTAACAGTAATTTCGATACTAAGTTTGACAGGTAACAGTAACTTCGATACTAATTATGACAAGTAACTGTAACTTCGATACTAATTATGACAGGTAACTGTAACTTCGTTACTAATTATGACAAGTAACTGTAATTTCGATACAAATTATGGCAGGTAACTGTAACTTCGATACTAATTATGACATGTAACAGTAACTTCGATACTAATTAAGACAGGTAACAGTAACTTCGATACTAATTATGACAAGTAACTGTAACTTCGTTGCTAATTATGGCAAGTAACTGTAATTTCGATACAAATTGTGGCAGGTAACTGTAACTTCGATACTAATTATGACAGGTAACTGTAACTTCGATACTAATTTTTACAAATAACTGTAATTTGGATACAAATTATGACAGGTAACTGTAAATTCGTTACTAATTATGACAAGGAACTGTAATTTCGATACAAATGATGGCAGATAACTGTAACTTCATTGCTAATTATGACAGGTAACAGTAACTTCGATACTAATTATGACAGAAAACAGTAACTTCGATACTAAATATGACAGGTAACAGTAACTTCGATACTAATTATGGCAGGTAACTCTAACTTCGATACTAATGATGACAGGTAACTGTAACTACGTTACTAAATATGACAAGTAACTGTAATTTCTATACTAATTATGGCAAGTACCTGTAACTTCGTTACTAATTATGACAAGTAACTGTAATTTCGATACAAATTATGGCAGGTAACTGTAACTTCCATACTAATTATGACAGGTAACAGTAACTTCGATACTAATTATGACAAGAAACTCTAACTTCGTTACTAACTATGACAAGTAACTGTAATTTTGATTAAAAAAAATTGGTAGGTAACTGTAACTTCAATACTAATTATGACAGGTAACAGTAACTTCGATACTAATTATGACAGGTAACTATAACTTCGTTACTAATTATGACAAGTAACATTAATTTCAATACTAATTATGGCAGGTAACTGTAACTTCGTTACTAATTATGACAAGTCCCTGTAATTTCGATACAAATTATGACAGGTAACTGTAACTTCGATACTTATTATGACAGGTAACAGTAACATCGACACTAATTATGGCAGGTAAATGTAACTTCGATACTAATTATGACAGGTAACAGTTACTTCGATACTAATTATGACAAGTAACTGTAACTTCGATACTAATTATGACAGGTAACAGTAACTTCGATACAAATTATGGCAGGTAACAGTAACTTCGATACTAATTTGACAGGTAAAAGTAACTTCGATGCTAATTATGACAGGAAACTCTACCTTCGTTACTAATTATGACAAGTAACTGTAATTATGATAAAATTATGGCAGGTAACTGTAACTTCGATACTAATTATGAGAGGTAACAGAAACTTCGATACATATTATGACAGGTAACAGCAACTTCGTTACTAATTATGACAAGTAATTTTAATTTCAAAACTTATCATGGCAGGTAACTGTAACTTCGTTACTAATTATGACAAGTCCCTGTAATTTCGATACTAATTATGGCAGGTAACTGTAACTTCCATAATAATTATGACAGGTAACAGTAATTTCGATACTAATTATGACAGGTAACAGTAACTTCGATACTAATTATGACAAGTAACTGTAACTTCGATACTAATTATGACAGGTAACTGTAACTTCGTTACTAATTATGACACGTAACTGTAATTTCGATACAAATTATGGCAGGTAACTGTAACTTCGATACTAATTATGACATGTAACAGTAACTTCGATACTAATTAAGACAGGTAACTGTAACTTCGATACTAATTATGACAAGTAACTGTAACTTCGATACTAATTATGACAGGTAACTGTAACTTCGATACTAATTTTTACAAATAACTGTAATTTGGATACAAATTATGACAGGTAACTGTAAATTCGTTACTAATTATGACAAGGAACTGTAATTTCGATACAAATGATGGCAGATAACTGTAACTTCATTGCTAATTATGACAGGTAACAGTAACTTCGATACTAATTATGACAGAAAACAGTAACTTCGATACTAAATATGACAGGTTACAGTAACTTCGATACTAATTAGGGCTGGTAACTCTAACTTCGATACTAATGATGACAGGTAACTGTAACTACGTTACTAAATATGACAAGTAACTGTAATTTCTATACTAATTATGGCAAGTACCTGTAACTTCGTTACTAATTATGACAAGTAACTGTAATTTCGATACAAATTATGGCAGGTAACTGAAATTTCGATACAAATTATGGCAGGTAACTGTAACTTCGATACTAATTATGACGGGTAACAGTATCCTCGATACTAATTATGACAAGTAACAGTAACATCATTCTAATTATGACCAGTAACTGTAATTTCGATACAAATTATGGCAGGTAACTGTAGCTTTGATACTAATTATGACAGGCAACAGTAACTTCGATACTAATTATGACAGAAAACAGTAACTTAAATACTAATTATGACAGGTTACAGTAACTTCGATAATAATTATGGCAGGTAACTGTAACTTCGATACTAATTATGACAAGAAACTGTAACTTCGATACTAATTTTGACAGGTAACTGTAACTTCGTTACTAATTATGACAAGTAACTTTAATTTCGATACAAATTATGGCAGGTAACTGTAACTTCGATACTAATTATGACAGGTAACAGTAACTTCGATACTAATTATGACAAGTAACTATAACTTGGATACAAATTATGACAGGTAACTGTAACTTCGATACTAATTATGACAAGAAACTCTAACTTCGTTACTAATTATGACAAGTAACTGTAATTTTGAAAAAAATTATGGTAGGTAAGTGTAACTTCAATACTAATTATGACAGGTAACAGTAACGTCGATACTAATTATGACAAGTAACAGTACCTTCGATGTTAATTATGACAGGTAACTGTAACTTCGATACTAATTATGACAAGTCCCTGTAATTTCGATACAAATTATGGCAGGTAACTGTAACTTCCATTCTAATTATGACACGTAACAGTAACTTCGATACTAATTATGACAGGAAACTGTAACTTCGTAACTAATTATGACAAGTAACTGTAATTTCGATACAAATTATGACAGGTAACTGTAACTTCGTTACTAATTATGACAAGTAACAGTACCTTCGATGCTAATTATGACTGGTAACTGTAACTTCGATACTAATTATGACAAGGAACTGTAATTTCGATACAAATTATGGCAGGTAGCTGTAACTTCGTTACTAATTATGACACGTAACTGTAATTTCGATACAAATTTTGGCAGGTAACTGTTACTTCGATACTAATTATGACAGATAACAGTAACTTCGTTACTAATTATGACAAGTAACTATAACTTCGATACAAATTATGACAGGTAACTGTAACTTCGATACTAATTATGACAAGAAACTCTAACTTCATTACTAATTATGACAAGTGACTGTAATTTTCATTAAAAAAATTTGGTAGGTAATTGTAACTTCAATATTAATTATGACAGGTAACAGTAACTTCGATACTAATTATGACAAGTAACTATAACTTCGATGCAAATTATGACAGGTAACTGTAACTTCGTTACTAATTATGACAAGTAACTGTAATTTCGATACAAATTATGGCAGGTAACTGTACCTTCGATACTAATTATGACAGGTAACAGTAACTTCGATACTAATTATGACAAGTAACTATAACTTCGATACAAATTATGACAAGTAACTGTAACTTCGATACTAATTATGACAAGAAACACTAACTTCGTTACTAATTATGACAAGTAACTGTAATTTTGATAAAAAATTATGGTAGATAACTGTAACTTCAATACTAATTATGACAGGTAACAGTAACGTCGATACTAATTATGACAAGTAACAGTACCTTCGATGTTAATTATGACAGGTAACTGTACTGTAACTTCGATACTAATTATGACAAGGAACTGTAATTTCGATACAAATTATGGCAGGTAACTGATACTTCGTTACTAATTATGACAAGTAACTGTAATGTCGATACAAATTTTGGCAGGTAACTGTAACTTCGATACTAATTATGACAAGTCCCTGTAATTTCGATACAAATTATGGCAGCTAACTGTAGCTTCCATACTAATTATGACAGGTAACAGTAACTTCGATACTAATTATGACAAGAAACTCTAAATTCGTTACTAACTATGACAAGTAACTGTAATTTTGATAAAAAAATTTGGTAGGTAACTGTAACTACAATACTAATTATGACAGGTAACAGTAACTTCGATACTAATTATGACAGGTAACTATAACTTCGTTACTAATTATGACAAGTAATTTTAATTTCAATACTAATTATGGCAGGTAACTGTAACTTCGATACTAATTATGACAAGTAACTGTAACTTCGTTGCTGATTATGGCGAGTAACTGTAATTTCGATACAAATTGTGGCAGGTAACTGTAACTTCGATACTAATTATGACAGGTAACTGTAACTTCGATACTAATTTTTACAAATAACTGTAATTTGGATACAAATTATGACAAGTAACTGTAAATTCGTTACTAATTATGACAAGTAACTGTAATTTCGATACAAATGATGGCAGATAACTGTAACTTCATTACTAATTATGACAGGTAACAGTAACTTCGATACTAATTATGACAGAAAACAGTAACTTCGATACTAATTATGACAGGTAACAGTAACTTCGATACTAATTATGGCAGGTAACTCTAATTTCGATACTAATGATGACAGGTAACTGTAACTACGTTACTAAATATGACAAGTAACTTTAATTTCGATAAAAATTATGGCAGGTAACTATAACTTCGATACTAATTATGTCAAGTAACTGTAACTTCGATACTAATTATGACAGGTAACTGTAACTTCGTTACTAATTATGACAAGTAACTGTAATTTCGATACAAATTATGACAGGAAACTGTAACTTCGTTACTAATTATGACAAGTAACTGTAATTTCGATACAAATTATGACAGGTAACTGTAACTTCGTTACTAATTATGACAAGTAACAGTACCTTCGATGCTAATTATGACAGGTAACTGTAACTTCGATTTTAATTATGACAAGGAACTGTAATTTCGATACAAATTATGGCAGGTAACTGTAACTTCGTTACTAATTATGACAAGTAACTGTAATTTCGATTCAAATTATGGTAGGTAACTGTAACTTCAATACTAATTATGACAGGTAACAGTAACGTCGATACTAATTATGACAAGTAACAGTACCTTCGATGTTAATTATGACAGGTAACTGTAACTTCGATACTAATTATGACAAGGAACTGTAATTTCGATACAAATTATGGCAGGTAACTGTTACTTCGTTACTAATTATGACAAGTAACTGTAATGTCGATACAAATTTTGGCAGGTAACTGTAACTTCGATACTAATTATGACAAGTCCCTGTAATTTCGATACAAATTATGGCATGTAACTGTAACATCCATACTAATTATGACAGGTAACAGTAACTTAGATACTAATTATGACAGGAAACTGTAATTTCGATACTAATTATGACAGGTAACTGTAACTTCGTTACTAATTATGACAAGTAACTGTAATTTCGATACAAATTTTGGCAGGTAACTTTAACTTCGATACTAATTATGACAGGTAACAGTAACTTCGATACTAATTATGACAAGTAACTGTAACTTCGATACTAATTATGACAAGGAACTGCAACTTCAATACTAATTATGACAGATAACTGTAACTTCGTTACTAATTATGACAAGTAATTTTAATTTCGATACTTATTATGGCAGGTAACTGTAACTTCGTTACTAATTATGACAAGTCCCTGTAATTTCGAAATAAATTATGGCAGGTAACTGTAACTTCGATACTAATTATGACAAGTAACTGTAACTTCGATACTAATTATGACAGGTAACTGTAACTTCGTTACTAATTATGACTAGTAACTGTAATTTCGATACAAATTTTGGCAGGTAACTGTAACTTCGATACTAATTATGACAAGTAACTGTAACTTCGATACTAATTATGACAAGGAACTGCAACTTCGATACTAATTATGACAGGTAACTGTAACTTCGTTACTATTTATGACAAGTAATTTTAAATTCGATACTAATCATGGCAGGTAACTGTAACTTCGTTACTAATTATGACAATTCCCTGTAATTTCGATATAAATTATGGCAGGTAACTGTAATTTCGATACAAATTATGGCAGGTAACAGTAACTTCGATACTAATTTGACAGGTAAAAGTAACTTCGATGCTAATTATGACAGGAAACTCTACCTTCGTTACTAATTATGACAAGTAACTGCATTTTTGATAAAAAATTATGGTAGGTAACTGTAACTTCAATACTAATTATGACAGGTAACAGTAACTTCGATACTTTTATGACAGGTAACTGTAACTTCGTTACGAATTATGACAAGTAACTTTAATTTCGATACTTATTCTGGCAGGTAACTGTAACTTCGTTACTAATTATGACAAGTCCCTGTAATTTCGATACAAATTATGACAGGTAACTGTAACTTTACTTATTATGACAGGTAACAGTAACATCGACACTAATTATGGCAGGTAAATGTAACTTCGATACTAATTATGACAGGTAACAGTAACTTCGATACTAATTATGACAAGTAACTGTAACTTCGATACTAATTATGACAGGTAACTGTAACTTCGTTACTAATTATGACAAGTAACTTTAATTTCGTTACAAATTATGGCAGGTAATTGTAATTTCGATACTAATTATGACAGGTAACAATAACTTCGATACTAATTATGACAAGTAACAATAACTTCGATACTAATTATGACAAGTAATTGTAACTTCGATACTAATAATGACAGGTAACTGTAACTTCGTTACTAATTATGACAAGTAACTGTAATTTCGATACAAATTTTGGCAGGTAACTGTAACTTCGATACTAATTATGACAGGTAACAGTAGCTTCGATACTAATTATGACAAGTAACTGTAACTTCGATACTAATTATGACAGGTAACTGTAACTTCGTTACTAATAATGACAAGTAACTGTAATTTTGATACAAATTATGGCAGGTAACTGTAACTTCGATACTAACTATGACAGGTAACAGTATCTTCGATACTAATTATGACAAGTAACAATAACTTCGATACAAATTGTGACAGGTAACTGTAACTTCGTTACCAATTATGACAAGAAACTCTAACTTCGTTACTAATTATGACAAGTAACTGTAATTTTGATAAAAAATTATGGTAGGTAACTGTAACTTCAATACTAATTGTGACAGGTAACAGTTACTTCGATACTAATTATGACAGGTAACTGTAACTTCGTTACTAATTATGACAAGTAACTGTAATTTCGATACAAATTATGGCAGGTAACTGTAACTTCGATACTAACTATGACAGTTAACAGTATCTTCGATACTAATTATGACAAGTAACTATAACTTCGATACAAATTGTGACAGGTAACTGTAACTTCGATTCAAATTATGACAAGAAACTCTAACTTCGTTAATAATTATGACAAGTAACTGTAATTTTGATAAAAAATTATGGTAGGTAACTGTAACTTCAATACTAATTATGACAAGTAAGAGTTACTTCGATACTAATTATGACAGGTAACTGTAACATCGATACTAATTATGACAAGTAACTGTAACTTCGATACTAATTATGACAGGTAACTCTAGCTTCGATACTAATTATGACAAGTAACTGTAATTTCGATAGAAATTAAGACAGGTAACAGTAACTTCGATACTAATTATGACAGGAAACTGTAACTTCGTAACTAATTATGACAAGTAACTGTAATTTCGATACAAATTATGACAGGTAACTGTAACTTCGTTACTAATTATGACAAGTAACAGTACCTTCGATGCTAATTATGACTGGTAACTGTAACTTCGATACTAATTATGACAAGGAACTGTAATTTCGATACAAATTATGGCAGGTAGCTGTAACTTCGTTACTAATTATGACACGTAACTGTAATTTCGATACAAATTTTGGCAGGTAACTGTTACTTCGATACTAATTATGACAGGTAACAGTAACTTCGTTACTAATTATGACAAGTAACTATAACTTCGATACAAATTATGACAGGTAACTGTAACTTCGATACTAATTATGACAAGAAACTCTAACTTTATTACTAATTATGACAAGTGACTGTAATTTTGATTAAAAAAATTTGGTAGGTAACTGTAACTTCAATACTAATTATGACAGGTAACAGTAACTTCGATACTAATTATGACAAGTAACTATAACTTCGATGCAAATTATGACAGGTAACTGTAACTTCGTTACTAATTATGACAAGTAACTGTAATTTCGATACAAGTTATGGCAGGTAACTGTACCTTCGATACTAATTATGACAGGTAACAGTAACTTCGATACTAATTATGACAAGTAACTATAACTTCGATACAAATTATGACAAGTAACTGTAACTTCGATACTAATTATGACAAGAAACACTAACTTCGTTACTAATTATGACAAGTAACTGTAATTTTGATAAAAAATTATGGTAGATAACTGTAACTTCAATACTAATTATGACAGGTAACAGTAACGTCGATACTAATTATGACAAGTAACAGTACCTTCGATGTTAATTATGACAGGTAACTGTAACTTCGATACTAATTATGACAAGGAACTGTAATTTCGATACAAATTATGGCAGGTAACTGATACTTCGTTACTAATTATGACAAGTAACTGTAATGTCGATACAAATTTTGGCAGGTAACTGTAACTTCGATACTAATTATGACAAGTCCCTGTAATTTCGATACAAATTATGGCAGCTAACTGTAGCTTCCATACTAATTATGACAGGTAACAGTAACTTCGATACTAATTATGACAAGAAACTCTAACTTCGTTACTAACTATGACAAGTAACTGTAATTTTGATAAAAAAATTTGGTAGGTAACTGTAACTTCAATACTAATTATGACAGGTAACTATAACTTCGTTACTAATTATGACAAGTAATTTTAATTTCAATACTAATTATGGCAGGTAACTGTAACTTCGATACTAATTATGACAAGTAACTGTAACTTCGTTGCTAATTATGGCGAGTAACTGTAATTTCGATAGAAATTGTGGCAGGTAACTGTAACTTCGATACTAATTATGACAGGTAACTGTAACTTCGATACTAATTTTTACAAATAACTGTAATTTGGATACAAATTATGACAGGTAACTGTAAATTCGTTACTAATTATGACAAGTAACTGTAATTTCGATACAAATGATGGCAGATAACTGTAACTTCATTACTAATTATGACAGGTAACAGTAACTTCGATACTAATTATGACAGGTAACTGTAACTTCGTAACTAATTATGACAAGTAACTGTAATTTCGATACAAATTATGACAGGAAACTGTAACTTCGTTACTAATTATGACAAGTAACTGTAATTTCGATACAAATTATGACAGGAAACTGTAACTTCGTTACTAATTATGACAAGTAACTGTAATTTCGATACAAATGATGACAGGTAACTGTAACTTCGTTACTAATTATGACAAGTTACTGTAATTTCGATACAAAATATGGCAGGTAACTGTAACTTCGATACTAACTATGACAGTTAACAGTATCTTCGATACTAATTATGACAAGTAACTATAACTTCGATACAAATTGCGACAGGTAACTGTAACTTCGATACAAATTATGACAAGAAACACTAACTTAGTTACTAATTATGACAGGTAACTGTAATATTGATAAAAAATTATGGTAGGTAACAGTAACTTCAATACTAATTATGACAGGTAACTGTAACTTCGATACTAATTATGACAAGTAACTGTAACTTCGATACTAATATGACAGGTAACTCTAGCTTCGATACTAATTATGACAAGTTACTGTAATTTCGATAGAAATTAAGACAGGTAACATTAACTTCGATAATAATTATGACAAGTAACTGGAACTTTGTTACTAATTATGACAAGTAACGGTAATTTCGATACAAATTATGGCAGGTAACTGTAACTTCGATACTAATTATGACAGGTAACAGTAACTTCGATATTAATTATGACAAGTAACTGTAACTTCGATACTAATTATCACAAGTAACTCTAACTTCGTTACAAATTATGAAAAGTAACTGTAATTATGATAAAATTATGGCAGGTAACTGTAACTTCGATACTAATTATGAGAGGTAACAGAAACTTCGATACATATTATGACAGGTAACAGCAACTTCGTTACTAATTATGACAAGTAACGTTAATTTCAAAACTTATCATGGCAGGTAACTGTAACTTCGTTACTAATTATGACAAGTCCCTGTAATTTCGATACTAATTATGGCAGGTAACTGTAACTTCCATAATAATTATGACAGGTAACAGTAATTTCGATACTAAGTATGACAGGTAACAGTAACATCGATACTAATTATGACAAGTAACTGTAACTTCGATACTAATTATGACAGGTAACTGTAACTTCGTTACTAATTATGACAAGTAACTGTAATTTCGATACAAATTATGGCAGGTAACTGTAACTTCGATACTAATTATGACATGTAACAGTAACTTCGATACTAATTAAGACAGGTAACAGTACCTTCGATACTAATTATGACAAGTAACTGTAACTTCGTTGCTAATTATGGCAAGTAACTGTAATTTCGATACAAATTGTGGCCGGTAACTGTAACTTCGATACTAATTATGACAGGTAACTGTAACTTCGATACTAATTTTTACAAATAACTGTAATTTGGATACAAATTATGACAGGTAACTGTAAATTCGTTACTAATTATGACAAGGAACTGTAATTTCGATACAAATGATGGCAGATAACTGTAACTTCATTGCTAATTATGACAGGTAACAGTAACTTCGATACTAATTATGACAGAAAACAGTAACTTCGATACTAAATATGACAGGTAACAGTAACTTCGATACTAATTATGGCAGGTAACTCTAACTTCGATACTAATGATGACAGGTAACTGTAACTACGTTACTAAATATGACAAGTAACTGTAATTTCTATACTAATTATGGCAAGTACCTGTAACTTCGTTACTAATTATGACAAGTAACTGTAATTTCGATACAAATTATGGCAGGTAACTGTAACTTCCATACTAATTATGACAGGTAACAGTAACTTCGATACTAATTATGACAAGAAACTCTAACTTCGTTACTAACTATGACAAGTAACTGTAATTTTGAAAAAAAAATTGGTAGGTAACTGTAACTTCAATACTAATTATGACAGGTAACAGTAACTTCGATACTAATTATGACAGGTAACTATAACTTCGTTACTAATTATGACAAGTAACTTTAATTTCAATACTAATTATGGCAGGTAACTGTAACTTCGTTACTAATTATGACAAGTAACTGTAATTTCGATACAAATTATGGCAGGTAACTGTAACTTCCATACTAATTATGACAGGTAACAGTAACTTCGATACTAATTATGACAGGAAACTCTAACTTCGTTACTAACTATGACAAGTAACTGTAATTTTGAAAAAAAAAATTGGTAGGTAACTGTAACTTCAATACTAATTATGACAGGTAACAGTAACTTCGATACTAATTATGACAGGTAACTATAACTTCGTTACTAATTATGACAAGTAACTTTAATTTCAATACTAATTATGGCAGGTAACTGTAACTTCGTTACTAATTATGACAAGTCCCTGTAATTTCGATACAAATTATGACAGGTAACTGTACCTTCGATACTTATTATGACAGGTAACAGTAACATCGACACTAATTATGGCAGGTAAATGTAACTTCGATACTAATTATGACAGGTAACAGTTACTTCGATACTAAATATGACAAGTAACTGTAACTTCGATACTAATTATGACAGGTAACTGTAACTTCGTTACTAATTATGACAAGTAACTTTAATTTCGTTACAAATTATGGCAGGTTATTGTAATTTCGATACTAATTATGACAGGTAACAGTAACTTCGATACTAATTATGACAAGTAACAATAACTTCGATACTAATTATGACAAGTAATTGTAACTTCGATACTAATAATGACAGGTAACTGTAACTTCGTTACTAATTATGACAAGTTACTGTAATTTCGATACAAATTTTGGCAGGTAACTGTAACTTCGATACTAATTATGACAGGTAACAGTAACTTCGATACTAATTATGACAAGTAACTGTAACTTCGCTACTAATTATGACAGGTAACTGTAACTTCGTTTCTAATTATGACAAGTAACTGTAATTTTGATACAAATTATGGCAGGTAACTGTAACTTCGATACTAACTATGACAGGTAACAGTATCTTCGATACTAATTATGACAAGTAACAATAACATCGATACAAATTGTGACAGGTAACTGTAAATTCGATACTAATTATGACAAGAAACTCTAACTTCGTTACTAATTATGACAAGTAACTGTAATTTTGATAAAAAATTATGGTAGGTAACTGTAACTTCAATACTAATTGTGACAGGTAACAGTTACTTCGATACTAATTATGACAGGTAACTGTAACTTCGTTACTAATTATGACAAGTTAATGTAATTTCGATACAAATTATGGGAGGTAACTGTAACTTCGATACTAACTATGACAGTTAACAGTAACTTCGATACTAATTATGACAAGTAACTATAACTTCGATACAAATTGCGACAGGTAACTGTAACTTCGATACAAATTATGACAAGAAACTCTAACTTCGTTACTAATTATGACAGGTAACTGTAATTTTGATAAAAAATTATGGTAGGTAACTGTAACTTCAATACTAATTATGACAGGTAACAGTTACTTCGACACTAATTATGACAGGTAACTGTAACTTCGATACTAATTATGACAAGTAACTGTAACTTCGATACTAATTATGACAGGTAACTCTAGCTTCGATACTAATTATGACAAGTAACTGTAATTTCGATAGAAATTAAGGCAGGTAACATTAACTTCGATAATAATTATGACACGTAACTGGAACTTTGTTACTAATTATGACAAGTAACGGTAATTTCGATACAAATTATGGGAGGTAACTGTAACTTCGATACTAATTATGACAAATAACTGTAACTTCGATACTAATTATGACAAGTAACTGTAACTTCGATACTAATTATCACAAGTAACTCTAACTTCGTTACAAATTATGACAAGTAACTGTAATTAGGATAAAATTATGGCAGGTAACTGTAACTTCGATACTAATTATGAGAGGTAACAGAAACTTCGATACATATTATGACAGGTAACAGCAACTTCGTTACTAATTATGACAAGTAATTTTAATTTCAAAACTTATCATGGCAGGTAACTGTAACTTCGTTACTAATTATGACAAGTCCCTGTAATTTCGATACTAATTATGGCAGGTAACTGTAACTTCCATAATAATTATGACAGGTAACAGTAATTTCGATACTAATTATGACAGGTAACAGTAACTTCGATACTAATTATGACAAGTAACTGTAACTTCGATACTAATTATGACAGGTAACTGTAACTTCGTTACTAATTATGACAAGTAACTGTAATTTCGATACAAATTATGGCAGGTAACTGTAACTTCGATACTAATTATGACATGTAACAGTAACTTCGATACTAATTAAGACAGGTAACTGTAACTTCGATACTAATTATGACAAGTAACTGTAACTTCGATACTAATTATGACAGGTAACTGTAACTTCGATACTAATTTTTACAAATAACTGTAATTTGGATACAAATTATGACAGGTAACTGTAAATTCGTTACTAATTATGACAAGGAACTGTAATTTCGATACAAATGATGGCAGATAACTGTAACTTCATTGCTAATTATGACAGGTAACAGTAACTTCGATACTAATTATGACAGAAAACAGTAACTTCGATACTAAATATGACAGGTTACAGTAACTTCGATACTAATTAGGGCTGGTAACTCTTACTTCGATACTAATGATGACAGGTAACTGTAACTACGTTACTAAATATGACAAGTAACTGTAATTTCTATACTAATTATGGCAAGTACCTGTAACTTCGTTACTAATTATGACAAGTAACTGTAATTTCGATACAAATTATGGCAGGTAACTGAAATTTCGATACAAATTATGGCAGGTAACTGTAACTTCGATACTAATTATGACGGGTAACAGTAACCTCGATACTAATTATGACAAGTAACAGTAACATCATTCTAATTATGACCAGTAACTGTAATTTCGATACAAATTATGGCAGGTAACTGTAGCTTTGATACTAATTATGACAGGCAACAGTAACTTCGATACTAATTATGACAGAAAACAGTAACTTAAATACTAATTATGACAGGTTACAGTAACTTCGATAATAATTATGGCAGGTAACTGTAACTTCGATACTAATTATGACAAGAAACTGTAACTTCGATACTAATTTTGACAGGTAACTGTAACTTCGTTACTAATTATGACAAGTAACTTTAATTTCGATACAAATTATGGCAGGTAACTGTAACTTCGATACTAATTATGACAGGTAACAGTAACTTCGATACTAATTATGACAAGTAACTATAACTTGGATACAAATTATGACAGGTAACTGTAACTTCGATACTAATTATGACAAGAAACTCTAACTTCGTTACTAATTATGACAAGTAACTGTAATTTTGAAAAAAATTATGGTAGGTAAGTGTAACTTCAATACTAATTATGACAGGTAACAGTAACGTCGATACTAATTATGACAAGTAACAGTACCTTCGATGTTAATTATGACAGGTAACTGTAACTTCGATACTAATTATGACAAGTCCCTGTAATTTCGATACAAATTATGGCAGGTAACTGTAACTTCCATTCTAATTATGACACGTAACAGTAACTTCGATACTAATTATGACAGGAAACTGTAACTTCGTAACTAATTATGACAAGTAACTGTAATTTCGATACAAATTATGACAGGTAACTGTAACTTCGTTACTAATTATGACAAGTAACAGTACCTTCGATGCTAATTATGACTGGTAACTGTAACTTCGATACTAATTATGACAAGGAACTGTAATTTCGATACAAATTATGGCAGGTAGCTGTAACTTCGTTACTAATTATGACACGTAACTGTAATTTCGATACAAATTTTGGCAGGTAACTGTTACTTCGATACTAATTATGACAGATAACAGTAACTTCGTTACTAATTATGACAAGTAACTATAACTTCGATACAAATTATGACAGGTAACTGTAACTTCGATACTAATTATGACAAGAAACTCTAACTTCATTACTAATTATGACAAGTGACTGTAATTTTCATTAAAAAAATTTGGTAGGTAATTGTAACTTCAATATTAATTATGACAGGTAACAGTAACTTCGATACTAATTATGACAAGTAACTATAACTTCGATGCAAATTATGACAGGTAACTGTAACTTCGTTACTAATTATGACAAGTAACTGTAATTTCGATACAAATTATGGCAGGTAACTGTACCTTCGATACTAATTATGACAGGTAACAGTAACTTCGATACTAATTATGACAAGTAACTATAACTTCGATACAAATTATGACAAGTAACTGTAACTTCGATACTAATTATGACAAGAAACACTAACTTCGTTACTAATTATGACAAGTAACTGTAATTTTGATAAAAAATTATGGTAGATAACTGTAACTTCAATACTAATTATGACAGGTAACAGTAACGTCGATACTAATTATGACAAGTAACAGTACCTTCGATGTTAATTATGACAGGTAACTGTACTGTAACTTCGATACTAATTATGACAAGGAACTGTAATTTCGATACAAATTATGGCAGGTAACTGATACTTCGTTACTAATTATGACAAGTAACTGTAATGTCGATACAAATTTTGGCAGGTAACTGTAACTTCGATACTAATTATGACAAGTCCCTGTAATTTCGATACAAATTATGGCAGCTAACTGTAGCTTCCATACTAATTATGACAGGTAACAGTAACTTCGATACTAATTATGACAAGAAACTCTAAATTCGTTACTAACTATGACAAGTAACTGTAATTTTGATAAAAAAATTTGGTAGGTAACTGTAACTACAATACTAATTATGACAGGTAACAGTAACTTCGATACTAATTATGACAGGTAACTATAACTTCGTTACTAATTATGACAAGTAATTTTAATTTCAATACTAATTATGGCAGGTAACTGTAACTTCGATACTAATTATGACAAGTAACTGTAACTTCGTTGCTAATTATGGCGAGTAACTGTAATTTCGATACAAATTGTGGCAGGTAACTGTAACTTCGATACTAATTATGACAGGTAACTGTAACTTCGATACTAATTTTTACAAATAACTGTAATTTGGATACAAATTATGACAAGTAACTGTAAATTCGTTACTAATTATGACAAGTAACTGTAATTTCGATACAAATGATGGCAGATAACTGTAACTTCATTACTAATTATGACAGGTAACAGTAACTTCGATACTAATTATGACAGAAAACAGTAACTTCGATACTAATTATGACAGGTAACAGTAACTTCGATACTAATTATGGCAGGTAACTCTAATTTCGATACTAATGATGACAGGTAACTGTAACTACGTTACTAAATATGACAAGTAACTTTAATTTCGATAAAAATTATGGCAGGTAACTATAACTTCGATACTAATTATGTCAAGTAACTGTAACTTCGATACTAATTATGACAGGTAACTGTAACTTCGTTACTAATTATGACAAGTAACTGTAATTTCGATACAAATTATGACAGGAAACTGTAACTTCGTTACTAATTATGACAAGTAACTGTAATTTCGATACAAATTATGACAGGTAACTGTAACTTCGTTACTAATTATGACAAGTAACAGTACCTTCGATGCTAATTATGACAGGTAACTGTAACTTCGATTTTAATTATGACAAGGAACTGTAATTTCGATACAAATTATGGCAGGTAACTGTAACTTCGTTACTAATTATGACAAGTAACTGTAATTTCGATTCAAATTATGGTAGGTAACTGTAACTTCAATACTAATTATGACAGGTAACAGTAACGTCGATACTAATTATGACAAGTAACAGTACCTTCGATGTTAATTATGACAGGTAACTGTAACTTCGATACTAATTATGACAAGGAACTGTAATTTCGATACAAATTATGGCAGGTAACTGTTACTTCGTTACTAATTATGACAAGTAACTGTAATGTCGATACAAATTTTGGCAGGTAACTGTAACTTCGATACTAATTATGACAAGTCCCTGTAATTTCGATACAAATTATGGCATGTAACTGTAACATCCATACTAATTATGACAGGTAACAGTAACTTAGATACTAATTATGACAGGAAACTGTAATTTCGATACTAATTATGACAGGTAACTGTAACTTCGTTACTAATTATGACAAGTAACTGTAATTTCGATACAAATTTTGGCAGGTAACTTTAACTTCGATACTAATTATGACAGGTAACAGTAACTTCGATACTAATTATGACAAGTAACTGTAACTTCGATACTAATTATGACAAGGAACTGCAACTTCAATACTAATTATGACAGATAACTGTAACTTCGTTACTAATTATGACAAGTAATTTTAATTTCGATACTTATTATGGCAGGTAACTGTAACTTCGTTACTAATTATGACAAGTCCCTGTAATTTCGAAATAAATTATGGCAGGTAACTGTAACTTCGATACTAATTATGACAAGTAACTGTAACTTCGATACTAATTATGACAGGTAACTGTAACTTCGTTACTAATTATGACTAGTAACTGTAATTTCGATACAAATTTTGGCAGGTAACTGTAACTTCGATACTAATTATGACAAGTAACTGTAACTTCGATACTAATTATGACAAGGAACTGCAACTTCGATACTAATTATGACAGGTAACTGTAACTTCGTTACTATTTATGACAAGTAATTTTAAATTCGATACTAATCATGGCAGGTAACTGTAACTTCGTTACTAATTATGACAATTCCCTGTAATTTCGATATAAATTATGGCAGGTAACTGTAATTTCGATACAAATTATGGCAGGTAACAGTAACTTCGATACTAATTTGACAGGTAAAAGTAACTTCGATGCTAATTATGACAGGAAACTCTACCTTCGTTACTAATTATGACAAGTAACTGCATTTTTGATAAAAAATTATGGTAGGTAACTGTAACTTCAATACTAATTATGACAGGTAACAGTAACTTCGATACTTTTATGACAGGTAACTGTAACTTCGTTACGAATTATGACAAGTAACTTTAATTTCGATACTTATTCTGGCAGGTAACTGTAACTTCGTTACTAATTATGACAAGTCCCTGTAATTTCGATACAAATTATGACAGGTAACTGTAACTTTACTTATTATGACAGGTAACAGTAACATCGACACTAATTATGGCAGGTAAATGTAACTTCGATACTAATTATGACAGGTAACAGTAACTTCGATACTAATTATGACAAGTAACTGTAACTTCGATACTAATTATGACAGGTAACTGTAACTTCGTTACTAATTATGACAAGTAACTTTAATTTCGTTACAAATTATGGCAGGTAATTGTAATTTCGATACTAATTATGACAGGTAACAATAACTTCGATACTAATTATGACAAGTAACAATAACTTCGATACTAATTATGACAAGTAATTGTAACTTCGATACTAATAATGACAGGTAACTGTAACTTCGTTACTAATTATGACAAGTAACTGTAATTTCGATACAAATTTTGGCAGGTAACTGTAACTTCGATACTAATTATGACAGGTAACAGTAGCTTCGATACTAATTATGACAAGTAACTGTAACTTCGATACTAATTATGACAGGTAACTGTAACTTCGTTACTAATAATGACAAGTAACTGTAATTTTGATACAAATTATGGCAGGTAACTGTAACTTCGATACTAACTATGACAGGTAACAGTATCTTCGATACTAATTATGACAAGTAACAATAACTTCGATACAAATTGTGACAGGTAACTGTAACTTCGTTACCAATTATGACAAGAAACTCTAACTTCGTTACTAATTATGACAAGTAACTGTAATTTTGATAAAAAATTATGGTAGGTAACTGTAACTTCAATACTAATTGTGACAGGTAACAGTTACTTCGATACTAATTATGACAGGTAACTGTAACTTCGTTACTAATTATGACAAGTAACTGTAATTTCGATACAAATTATGGCAGGTAACTGTAACTTCGATACTAACTATGACAGTTAACAGTATCTTCGATACTAATTATGACAAGTAACTATAACTTCGATACAAATTGTGACAGGTAACTGTAACTTCGATACAAATTATGACAAGAAACTCTAACTTCGTTAATAATTATGACAAGTAACTGTAATTTTGATAAAAAATTATGGTAGGTAACTGTAACTTCAATACTAATTATGACAGGTAAGAGTTACTTCGATACTAATTATGACAGGTAACTGTAACATCGATACTAATTATGACAAGTAACTGTAACTTCGATACTAATTATGACAGGTAACTCTAGCTTCGATACTAATTATGACAAGTAACTGTAATTTCGATAGAAATTAAGACAGGTAACAGTAACTTCGATACTAATTATGACAGGAAACTGTAACTTCGTAACTAATTATGACAAGTAACTGTAATTTCGATACAAATTATGACAGGTAACTGTAACTTCGTTACTAATTATGACAAGTAACAGTACCTTCGATGCTAATTATGACTGGTAACTGTAACTTCGATACTAATTATGACAAGGAACTGTAATTTCGATACAAATTATGGCAGGTAGCTGTAACTTCGTTACTAATTATGACACGTAACTGTAATTTCGATACAAATTTTGGCAGGTAACTGTTACTTCGATACTAATTATGACAGGTAACAGTAACTTCGTTACTAATTATGACAAGTAACTATAACTTCGATACAAATTATGACAGGTAACTGTAACTTCGATACTAATTATGACAAGAAACTCTAACTTTATTACTAATTATGACAAGTGACTGTAATTTTGATTAAAAAAATTTGGTAGGTAACTGTAACTTCAATACTAATTATGACAGGTAACAGTAACTTCGATACTAATTATGACAAGTAACTATAACTTCGATGCAAATTATGACAGGTAACTGTAACTTCGTTACTAATTATGACAAGTAACTGTAATTTCGATACAAGTTATGGCAGGTAACTGTACCTTCGATACTAATTATGACAGGTAACAGTAACTTCGATACTAATTATGACAAGTAACAATAACTTCGATACAAATTATGACAAGTAACTGTAACTTCGATACTAATTATGACAAGAAACACTAACTTCGTTACTAATTATGACAAGTAACTGTAATTTTGATAAAAAATTATGATAGATAACTGTAACTTCAATACTAATTATGACAGGTAACAGTAACGTCGATACTAATTATGACAAGTAACAGTACCTTCGATGTTAATTATGACAGGTAACTGTAACTTCGATACTAATTATGACAAGGAACTGTAATTTCGATACAAATTATGGCAGGTAACTGATACTTCGTTACTAATTATGACAAGTAACTGTAATGTCGATACAAATTTTGGCAGGTAACTGTAACTTCGATACTAATTATGACAAGTCCCTGTAATTTCGATACAAATTATGGCAGCTAACTGTAGCTTCCATACTAATTATGACAGGTAACAGTAACTTCGATACTAATTATGACAAGAAACTCTAACTTCGTTACTAACTATGACAAGTAACTGTAATTTTGATAAAAAAATTTGGTAGGTAACTGTAACTTCAATACTAATTATGACAGGTAACTATAACTTCGTTACTAATTATGACAAGTAATTTTAATTTCAATACTAATTATGGCAGGTAACTGTAACTTCGATACTAATTATGACAAGTAACTGTAACTTCGTTGCTAATTATGGCGAGTAACTGTAATTTCGATAGAAATTGTGGCAGGTAACTGTAACTTCGATACTAATTATGACAGGTAACTGTAACTTCGATACTAATTTTTACAAATAACTGTAATTTGGATACAAATTATGACAGGTAACTGTAAATTCGTTACTAATTATGACAAGTAACTGTAATTTCGATACAAATGATGGCAGATAACTGTAACTTCATTACTAATTATGACAGGTAACAGTAACTTCGATACTAATTATGACAGGTAACTGTAACTTCGTAACTAATTATGACAAGTAACTGTAATTTCGATACAAATTATGACAGGAAACTGTAACTTCGTTACTAATTATGACAAGTAACTGTAATTTCGATACAAATTATGACAGGAAACTGTAACTTCGTTACTAATTATGACAAGTAACTGTAATTTCGATACAAATGATGACAGGTAACTGTAACTTCGTTACTAATTATGGCAGGTAACTGTAACTTCGATACTAATTATGACAAGTAACTGTAACTTCGTTGCTAATTATGGCGAGTAACTGTAATTTCGATAGAAATTGTGGCAGGTAACTGTAACTTCGATACTAATTATGACAGGTAACAGTAACTTCGATACTAATTATGGCAGGTAACTCTAATTTCGATACTAATGATGACAGGTAACTGTAACTACGTTACTAAATATGACAAGTAACTTTAATTTCGATAAAAATTATGGCAGGTAACTGTAACTTCGATACTAATTATGACAAGTAACTGTAACTTCGATACTAATTATGACAGGTAACTGTAACTTCGTTACTAATTATGACAAGTAACTGTAATTTCGATACAAATTATGACAGGAAACTGTAACTTCGTTACTAATTATGACAAGTAACTGTAATTTCGATACAAATTATGACAGGTAACTGTAACTTCGTTACTAATTATGACAAGTAACAGTACCTTCGATGCTAATTATGACAGGTAACTGTAACTTCGATACTAATTATGACATGGAACTGTAATTTCGATACAAATTATGGCAGGTAACTGTAACTTCGTTACTAATTATGACAAGTAACTGTAATTTCGATACAAATTATGGTAGGTAACTGTAACTTCAATACTAATTATGACAGGTAACAGTAACGTCGATACTAATTATGACAAGTAACAGTACCTTCGATGTTAATTATGACAGGTAACTGTAACTTCGATACTAATTATGACAAGGAACTGTAATTTCGATACAAATTATGGCAGGTAACTGTTACTTCGTTACTAATTATGACAAGTAACTGTAATGTCGATACAAATTTTGGCAGGTAACTGTAACTTCGATACTAATTATGACAAGTCCCTGTAATTTCGATACAAATTATGGCATGTAACTGTAACTTCCATACTAATTATGACAGGTAACAGGAACTTCGATACTAATTATGACATGAAACTGTAACTTCGATACTAATTATGACAGGTAACTGTAACTTCGTTACTAATTATGACAAGTAACTGTAATTTCGATACAAATTTTGGCAGGTAACTTTCACTTCGATACTAATTATGACAGGTAACAGTAACTTCGATACTAATTATGACAAGTAACTGTAACTTCGATACTAATTATGACAAGGAACTGCAACTTCGATACTAATTATGACAGGTAACTGTAACTTCGTTACTAATTATGACAAGCAATTTTAATTTCGATACTTATTATGGCAGGTAACTGTAACTTCGTTACTAATTATGACAAGTCCCTGTAATTTCGAAATAAATTATGGCAGGTAACTGTAACTTCGATACTAATTATGACAAGTAACTGTAACTTCGATACTAATTATGACAGGTAACTGTAACTTCGTTACTAATTATGACAAGTAACTGTAATTTCGATACAAATTTTGGCAGGTAACTGTAACTTCGATACTAATTATGACAGGTAGCAGTAACTTCGATACTAATTATGACAAGTAACTGTAACTTCGATACCAATTATGACAAGGAACTGCAACTTCGATACTAATTATGACAGGTAACTGTAACTTCGATACTAATTATGACAGGTAACAGTAACTTCGATACAAATTATGGCAGGTAACAGTAACTTCGATACTAATTTGACAGGTAAAAGTAACTTCGATGCTAATTATGACAGGAAACTCTACCTTCGTTACTAATTATGACAAGTAACTGCAATTTTGATAAAAAATTATGGTAGGTAACTGTAACTTCAATACTAATTATGACAGGTAACAGTAACTTCGATACTTTTATGACAGGTAACTGTAACTTCGTTACGAATTATGACAAGTAACTTTAATTTCGATACTTATTCTGGCAGGTAACTGTAACTTCGTTACTAATTATGACAAGTCCCTGTAATTTCGATACAAATTATGACAGGTAACTGTAACTTCGATACTTATTATGACAGGTAACAGTAACATCGACACTAATTATGGCAGGTAAATGTAACTTCGATACTAATTATGACAGGTAACAGTAACTTCGATACTAATTATGACAAGTAACTGTAACTTCGATACTAATTATGACAGGTAACTGTAACTTCGTTACTAATTATGACAAGTAACTGTAATTTCGATACAAATTAAGGCAGGTAACTGTAACTTCGATACTAAGTATGACAGTTAACAGTATCTTCGATACTAATTATGACAAGTAACTATAACTTCGATACAAATTGTGACAGGTAACTGTAACTTCGATACAAATTATGACAAGAAACTCTAACTTCGTTAATAATTATGACAAGTAACTGTAATTTTGTTAAAAAATTATGGTAGGTAACTGTAACTTCAATACTAATTATGACAGGTAAGAGTTACTTCGATACTAATTATGACAGGTAACTGTAACTTCGATACTAATTATGACAAGTAACTGTAACTTCGATACTAATTATGACAGGTAACTCTAGCTTCGATACTAATTATGACAAGTAACTGTAATTTCGATAGAAATTAAGACAGGTAACATTAACTTCGATAATAATTATGACAAGTAACTGGAACATTGTTACTAATTATGACAAGTAACGGTAATTTCGATACATATATGGCAGGTAACTGAAACTTCGATACTAATTATGACAGGTAACAGTAACTTCGATACTAATTATGACAAGTAACTGTAACTTCGATACTTATTATGACAAGTAACTATAACTTCGTTACTAATTATGACAAGTAACTGTAATTTTGATTAAAAAAATTTGGTAGGTAACTGTAACTCAATACTAATTATGACAGGTAACTGTAACTTCGATACTAATTATGACAAGTAACTGTAACTTCGATACTAATTACCACAAGTAACTCTAACTTCGTTACAAATTTCGACAAGTAACTTTAATTATGATAAAATTATGGCAGGTAACTGTAACATCGATACTAATCATGAGAGGTAACAGAAACTTCGATACATATTATGACAGGTAACAGCAACTTCGTTACTAATTATGACAAGTAACTGTAATTTCGATACAAATTATGACAGGTAACTGTAATTTCGTTACTAATTATGACAAGTAACAGTACCTTCGATGCTAATTATGGCAGGTAACTGTAACTTCGATACTAATTATGACAAGGAACTGTAATTTCGATACAAATTATGGCAGGTAACTGTAACTTCGTTACTAATTATGACGAGTAACTGTAATTTCGATACAAATTTTGGCAGGTAACTGTTACTTCGATACTAATTATGACAGGTAACAGTAACTTCGTTACTAATTATGACAAGTAACTATAATTTCGATACAAATTATGACAGGTAACTGTAACTTCGATACTAATTATGACAAGAAACTCTAACTTCGTTACTAATTATGACAAGTAACTGTAATTTTGATTAAAAAAATTTGGTAGGTAACTGTAACTCAATACTAATTATGACAGGTAACAGTAACTTCGATACTAATTATGACAAGTAACTATAACTTCGATGCAAATTAAGACAGGTAACTGTAACTTCGTTACTAATTATGACAAGTAACTGTAATTTCGATACAAATTATGGCAGGTAACTGTAACTTCGATACTAATTATGACAGGTGACAGTAACTTCGATACTAATTATGAAAAGTAACTATAACTTCGATACAAATTATGACAATAACTGTAACTTCGATACTAATTATGACAAGAAACACTAACTTCGTTACTAATTATGACAAGTAACTGTAATTTTGATAAAAAATTATGGTAGATAACTGTAACTTCAATACTAATTATGACAGGTAACAGTAACGTCGATACTAATTATGACAAGTAACAGTACCTTCGATGTTAATTATGACAGGTAACTGTAACTTCGATACTAATTATGACAAGGAACTGTAATTTCGATACAAATTATGGCAGGTAACTGTTACTTCGTTACTAATTATGACAAGTAACTGTAATGTCGATACAAATTTTGGCAGGTAACTGTAACTTCGATACTAATTATGACAAGTCCCTGTAATTTCTATACAAATTATGGCAGGTAACTGTAACTTCCATACTAATTATGACAGGTAAACAGTAACTTCGATACTAATTATGACAGGAAACTGTAACTTCGATACTAATTATGACAGGTAACTGTAACTTCGTTACTAATTATGACAAGTAACTGTAATTTCGATACAAATTTTGGCAGGTAACTGTAACTTCGATACTAATTATGACAGGTAACAGTAACTTCGGTACTAATTATGACAAGTAACTGTAACTTCGATACTAATTATGACAAGGAACTGCAACTTCGATACTAATTATGACAGGTAACTGTAACTTCGTTACTAATTATGACAAGTAATTTTAATTTCGATACTTATTATGGCAGGTAACTGTAACTTCGTTACTAATTATGACAAGTCCCTGTAATTTCGAAATAAATTATGGCAGGTAACTGTAACTTCGATACTAATTATGACAAGTAACTGTAACTTCGATACTAATTATGACAGGTAACTGTAACTTCGTTACTAATTATGACAAGTAACTGTAATTTCGATACAAATTTTGGCAGGTAACTGTAACTTCGATACTAATTATGACAGGTAACAGTAACTTCGATACTAATTATGACAAGTAACTGTAACTTCGATACTAATTATGACAAGGAACTGCAACTTCGATACTAATTTTGACAGGTAACTGTAACTTCGTTACTAATTATGACAAGTAATTTTAATTTCGATACTAATTATGGCAGGTAACTGTAACTTCGTTACTAATTATGACAAGTCCCTGTAATTTCGATATAAATTATGGCAGGTAACTGTAATTTCGATACAAATTATGGCAGGTAACAGTAACTTCGATACAAATTTGACAGGTAAAAGTAACTTCGATACTAATTATGACAGGAAACTCTACCTTCGTTACTAATTATGACAAGTAACTGTAATTTTGATAAAAAATTATGGTAGGTAACTGTTACTTCAATACTAATTATGACAGGTAACAGTAACTTCGATACTTTTATGACAGGTAACTGTAACTTCGTTACGAATTATGACAAGTAACTTTAATTTCGATACTTATTCTGGCAGGTAACTGTAACTTCGTTACTAATTATGACAAGTCTCTGTAATTTCGATACAAATTATGACAGGTAACTGTAACTTCGATACTTATTATGACAGGTAACAGTAACATCGACACTAATTATGGCAGGTAAATGTAACTTCGATACTAATTATGACAGGTAAGAGTAACTTCGATACTAATTATGACATGTAACTGTAACTTCGATTCTAATTATGACAGGTAACTGTAACTTCGTTACTAATTATGACAAGTAACTTTAATTTCGTTACAAATTATGGCAGGTAATTGTAATTTCGATACTAATTATGACAGGTAACAGTAACTTCGATACTAATTATGACAAGTAACAATAACTTCGATACTAATTATGACAAGTAATTGTAACTTCGATACTAATAATGACAGGTAACTGTAACTTCGTTACTAATTATGACAAGTAACTGTAATTTCGATACAAATTTTGGCAGGTAACTGTAACTTCGATACTAATTAAGACAGGCAACAGTAACTTCGATACTAATTATGACAAGTAACTGTAACTTCGATACTAATTATGACAGGTAACTGTAACTTCCTTACTAATTATGACAAGTAACTGTAATTTTGATACAAATTATGGCAGGTAACTGTAACTTCGATACTAACTATGACAGGTAACAGTATCTTCGATACTAATTATGACAAGTAACAATAACTTCGATACAAATTGTGACAGGTAACTGTAACTTCGATACTAATTATGACAAGAAACTCTAACTTCGTTACTAATTATGACAAGTAACTGTAATTTTGATAAAAAATTATGGTAGGTAACTGTAACTTCAATACTAATTGTGACAGGTAACAGTTACTTCGATACTAATTATGACAGGTAACTGTAACTTCGTTACTAATTATGACAAGTAACTGTAATTTCGATACAAATTATTGCAGGTAACTGTAACTTCGATACTAACTATGACAGTTAACAGTATTCGATACTAATTATGACAAGTACCTATAACTTCGATACAAATTGTGACAGGTAACTGTATTTTTGATAAAAAATTATGGTAGGTAACTGTAACTTCAATACTAATTATGACAGGTAAGAGTTACTTCGATACTAATTATGACAGGTAACTGTAACTTCGATACTAATTGTGACAAGTAACTGTAACTTCGATACTAATTATGACAGGTAACTCTAGCTTCGATACTAATTATGACAAGTAACTGTAATTTCGATAGAAATTAAGACAGGTAACATTAACTTCGATAATAATTATGACAAGTAACTGGAACTTTGTTACTAATTATGACAAGTAACGGTAATTTCGATACAAATTATGGCAGGTAACTGTAACTTCGATACTAATTATGACAGGTAACAGTAACTTCGATACTAATTATGACAAGTAACTGTAACTTCGATACTAATTATGACAAGTAACTGTAACTTCGATACTAATTATCACAAGTAACTCTAACTTCGTTACAAATTTCGACAAGTAACTGTAATTATGATAAAATTATGGCAGGTAACTGTAACTTCGATACTAATCATGAGAGGTAACAGAAACTTCGATACATATTATGACAGGTAACAGCAACTTCGTTACTAATTGTGACAAGTAACTTTAATTTCAAAACTTATCATGGCAGGTAACTGTAACTTCGTTACTAATTATGACAAGTCCCTGTAATTTCGATACTAATTATGGCAGGTAACTGTAACTTCCATAATAATTATGACAGGTAACAGTAATTTCGATACTAATTATGACAGGTAACAGTAACTTCGATACTAATTATGACAAGTAACTGTAACTTCGATACTAATTATAACAGGTAACTGTAACTTCGTTACTAATTATGACAAGTAACTGTAATTTCGATACAAATTATGGCAGGTAACTGTAACTTCGATACTAATTATGACAGGTAACAGTAACTTCGATACTAATTAAGACAGGTAACAGTAACTTCGATACTAATTATGACAAGTAACTGTAACTTCGTTGCTAATTATGGCAAGTAACTGTAATTTCGATACAAATTGTGGCAGGTAACTGTAACTTCGATACTAATTATGACAGGTAACTGAAATTTCGATACTAATTTTTAGAAATAACTGTAATTTGGATACAAATTATGACAGGTAACTGTAAATTCGTTACTAATTATGACAAGTAACTGTAATTTCGATACAAATGATGGCAGATAACTGTAACTTCATTACTAATTATGACAGGTAACAGTAACTTCGATACTAATTATGACAGAAAACAGTAACTTCGATACTAAATATGACAGGTAACAGTAACTTCGATACTAATTATGGCAGGTAACTCTAACTTCGATACTAATGATGACAGGTAACTCTAACTACGTTACTAAATATGACAAGTAACTGTAATTTCTATACTAATTATGGCAAGTACCTGTAACTTCGTTACTAATTACGACAAGTAACTGTAATTTCGATACAAATTATGGCAGGTAACTGAAATTTCGATACAAATTATGGCAGGTAACTGTAACTTCGATACTAATTATGACAGGAAACAGTAACCTCGATACTAATTATGACAAGTTACAGTAACATCATTCTAATTACGACCAGTAACTGTAATTTCGATACAAATTATGGCAGGTAACTGTAGCTTTGATACTAATTATGACAGGCAACAGTAACTTCGATACTAATTATGACAGAAAACAGTAACTTCGATACTAATTATGACAGGTAACAGTAACTTCGATAATAATTATGGCAGGTAACTGTAACTTCGATACTAATTATGACAAGAAACTGTAACTTCGATACTAATTTTGACAGGTAAATGTAACTTCGTTACTAATTATGACAAGTAACTTTAATTTCGATACAAATTATGGCAGGTAACTGTAACTTCGATACTAATTATGACAGGTAACAGTAACCTCGATTCTAATTATGACAAGTAACTGTAACTTCGATACTAATTATGACAGGTAACTGTAACTTCGTTACTAATTATGACAAGTAACTTTATTTTCGATACAAATTATGGCAGGTAACTGTAACTTCGATACTAATTATGACAGGTAACAGTAACGTCGATACTAATTATGACAAGTAACAGTACCTTCGATGTTAATTATGACAGGTAACTGTAACTTCGATACTTATTATGACAGGAAACAGTAACATCGACACTAATTATGGCAGGTAAATGTAACTTCGATACTCATTATGACAGGTAACAGTAACTTCGATACTAATTATGACAAGTAACTGTAACTTCGATACTAATTATGACAGGTAACTGTAACTTCGTTACTAATTATAACAAGTAACTTTAATTTCGTTACAAATTATGGCAGGTAATTGTAATTTCGATACTAATTATGACAGGTAACAGTAACTTCGATACTAATTATGACAAGTAACAATAACTTCGATACTAATTATGACAAGTAATTGTAACTTCGATACTAATAATGACAGGTAACTGTAACTTCGTTACTAATTATGACAAGTAACTGTAATTTCGATACAAATTTTGGCAGGTAACTGTAACTTCGATACTAATTATGACAGGTAACAGTAACTTCGATACTAATTATGACAAGTAACTGCAACTTCGATACTAATTATGACAAGGAACTGTAATTTCGATACAAATTATGGCAGGTAACTGATACTTCGTTACTAATTATGACAAGTAACTGTAATGTCGATACAAATTTTGGCAGGTAACTGTTACTTCGATACTAATTATGACAGGTAACAGTAACTTCGTTACTAATTATGACAAGTAACTATAACTTCGATACAAATTATGACAGGTAACTGTAACTTCGATACTAATAATGACAGGTAGCTGTAACTTCGTTACTAATTATGATACGTAACTGTAATTTCGATACAAATTTTGGCAGGTAACTGTTACTTCGATACTAATTATGGCAGGTAACAGTAACTTCGTTACTAATTATGACAAGTAACTATAACTTCGATACAAATTATGACAGGTAACTGTAACTTCGATACTAATTATGACAAGAAACTCTAACTTTATTACTAATTATGACAAGTGACTGTAATTTTGATTTAAAAAATTTGGTAGGTAACTGTAACTTCAATACTAATTATGACAGGTAACAGTAACTTCGATACTAATTATGACAAGTAACTATAACTTCGATGCAAATTATGACAGGTAACTGTAACTTCGTTACTAATTATGACAAGTAACTGTAATTTCGATACAAGTTATGGCAGGTAACTGTACCTTCGATACTAATTATGACAGGTAACAGTAACTTCGATACTAATTATGACAAGTAACTATAACTTCGATACAAATTATGACAAGTAACTGTAACTTCGATACTAATTATGACAAGAAACACTAACTTCGTTACTAATTATGACAAGTAACTGTAATTTTGATAAAAAATTATGGTAGATAACTGTAACTTCAATACTAATTATGACAGGTAACAGTAACGTCGATACTAATTATGACAAGTAACAGTACCTTCGATGTTAATTATGACAGGTAACTGTAACTTCGATACTAATTATGACAAGGAACTGTAATTTCGATACAAATTATGGCAGGTAACTGATACTTCGTTACTAATTATGACAAGTAACTGTAATCTCGATACAAATTTTGGCAGGTAACTGTAACTTCGATACTAATTATGACAAGTCCCTGTAATTTCGATACAAATTATGGCAGCTAACTGTAGCTTCCATACTAATTATGACAGGTAACAGTAACTTCGATACTAATTATGACAGGTAACTATAACTTCGTTACTAATTATGACAAGTAATTTTAATTTCAATACTAATTATGGCAGGTAACTGTAACTTCGATACTAATTATGACAAGTAACTGTAACTTCGTTGCTAATTATGGCGAGTAACTGTAATTTCGATAGAAATTGTGGCAGGTAACTGTAACTTCGATACTAATTATGACAGGTAACTATAACTTCGATACTAATTTTTACAAATAACTTTAATTTGGATACAAATTATGACAGGTAACTGTAAATTCGTTACTAATTATGACAAGTAACTGTAATTTCGATACAAATGATGGCAGATAACTGTAACTTCATTACTAATTATGACAGGTAACAGTAACTTCGATACTAATTATGACAGGTAACTGTAACTTCGTAACTAATTATGACAAGTAACTGTAATTTCGATACAAATTATGACAGGAAACTGTAACTTCGTTACTAATTATGACAAGTAACTGTAATTTCGATACAAATTATGACAGGAAACTGTAACTTCGTTACTAATTATGGCAAGTAACTGTAATTTCGATACAAATGATGACAGGTAACTGTAACTTCGTTACTAATTATGGCAGGTAACTGTAACTTCGATACTAATTATGACAAGTAACTGTAACTTCGTTGCTAATTATGGCGAGTAACTGTAATTTCGATAGAAATTGTGGCAGGTAACTGTAACTTCGATACTAATTATGACAGGTAACAGTAACTTCGATACTAATTATGGCAGGTAACTCTAATTTCGATACTAATGATGACAGGTAACTGTAACTACGTTACTAAATATGACAAGTAACTTTAATTTCGATAAAAATTATGGCAGGTAACTGTAACTTCGATACTAATTATGACAAGTAACTGTAACTTCGATACTAATTATGACAGGTAACTGTAACTTCGTTACTAATTATGACAAGTAACTGTAATTTCGATACAAATTATGACAGGAAACTGTAACTTCGTTACTAATTATGACAAGTAACTGTAATTTCGATACAAATTATGACAGGTAACTGTAACTTCGTTACTAATTATGACAAGTAACAGTACCTTCGATGCTAATTATGACAGGTAACTGTAACTTCGATACTAATTATGACAAGGAACTGTAATTTCGATACAAATTATGGCAGGTAACTGTAACTTCGTTACTAATTATGACAAGTAACTGTAATTTCGATACAAATTATGGTAGGTAACTGTAACTTCAATACTAATTATGACAGGTAACAGTAACGTCGATACTAATTATGACAAGTAACAGTACCTTCGATGTTAATTATGACAGGTAACTGTAACTTCGATACTAATTATGACAAGGAACTGTAATTTCGATACAAATTATGGCAGGTAACTGTTACTTCGTTACTAATTATGACAAGTAACTGTAATGTCGATACAAATTTTGGCAGGTAACTGTAACTTCGATACTAATTATGACAAGTCCCTGTAATTTCGATACAAATTATGGCATGTAACTGTAACTTCCATACTAATTATGACAGGTAACAGTAACTTCGATACTAATTATGACATGAAACTGTAACTTCGATACTAATTATGACAGGTAACTGTAACTTCGTTACTAATTATGACAAGTAACTGTAATTTCGATACAAATTTTGGCAGGTAACTTTCACTTCGATACTAATTATGACAGGTAACAGTAACTTCGATACTAATTATGACAAGTAACTGTAACTTCGATACTAATTATGACAAGGAACTGCAACTTCGATACTAATTATGACAGGTAACTGTAACTTCGTTACTAATTATGACAAGCAATTTTAATTTCGATACTTATTATGGCAGGTAACTGTAACTTCGTTACTAATTATGACAAGTCCCTGTAATTTCGAAATAAATTATGGCAGGTAACTGTAACTTCGATACTAATTATGACAAGTAACTGTAACTTCGATACTAATTATGACAGGTAACTGTAACTTCGTTACTAATTATGACAAGTAACTGTAATTTCGATACAAATTTTGGCAGGTAACTGTAACTTCGATACTAATTATGACAGGTAGCAGTAACTTCGATACTAATTATGACAAGTAACTGTAACTTCGATACCAATTATGACAAGGAACTGCAACTTCGATACTAATTATGACAGGTAACTGTAACTTCGATACTAATTATGACAGGTAACAGTAACTTCGATACAAATTATGGCAGGTAACAGTAACTTCGATACTAATTTGACAGGTAAAAGTAACTTCGATGCTAATTATGACAGGAAACTCTACCTTCGTTACTAATTATGACAAGTAACTGCAATTTTGATAAAAAATTATGGTAGGTAACTGTAACTTCAATACTAATTATGACAGGTAACAGTAACTTCGATACTTTTATGACAGGTAACTGTAACTTCGTTACGAATTATGACAAGTAACTTTAATTTCGATACTTATTCTGGCAGGTAACTGTAACTTCGTTACTAATTATGACAAGTCCCTGTAATTTCGATACAAATTATGACAGGTAACTGTAACTTCGATACTTATTATGACAGGTAACAGTAACATCGACACTAATTATGGCAGGTAAATGTAACTTCGATACTAATTATGACAGGTAACAGTAACTTCGATACTAATTATGACAAGTATCTGTAACTTCGATACTAATTATGACAGGTAACTGTAACTTCGTTACTAATTATGACAAGTAACTTTAATTTCGTTACAAATTATGGCAGGTAATTGTAATTTCGATACTAATTTTGACAGGTAACAATAACTTCGATACTAATTATGACAAGTTACTGTAACTTCGATACTAATTATGACAAGTAATTGTAACTTCGATACTAATAATGACAGGTAACTGTAACTTCGTTACTAATTATGACAAGTAACTGTAATTTCGATACAAATTTTGGCAGGTAACTGTAACTTCGATACTAATTATGACAGGTAACAGTAACTTCGATACTAATTATGACAAGTTACTGTAACTTCGATACTAATTATGACAGGTAACTGTAACTTCGTTACTAATAATGACAAGTAACTGTAATTTTGATACAAATTATGGCAGGTAACTGTAACTTCGATACTAACTATGACAGGTAACAGTATCTTCGATACTAATTATGACAAGTAACAATAACTTCGATACAAATTGTGATAGGTAACTGTAACTTCGTTACCAATTATGACAAGAAACTCTAACTTCGTTACTAATTATGACAAGTAACTGTAATTTTGATAAAAAATTATGGAAGGTAACTGTAACTTCAATACTAATTGTGACAGGTAACAGTTACTTCGATACTAATTATGACAGGTAACTGTAACTTCGTTACTAATTATGACAAGTAACTGTAATTTCGATACAAATTATGGCAGGTAACTGTAACTTCGATACTAACTATGACAGTTAACAGTATCTTCGATACTAATTATGACAAGTAACTATAACTTCGATACAAATTGTGACAGGTAACTGTAACTTCGATACAAATTATGACAAGAAACTCTAACTTGGTTAATAATTATGACAAGTAACTGTAATTTTGTTAAAAAATTATGGTAGGTAACTGTAACTTCAATACTAATTATGACAGGTAAGAGTTACTTCGATACTAATTATGACAGGTAACTGTAACTTCGATACTAATTATGACAAGTAACTGTAACTTCGATACTAATTATGACAGGTAACTCTAGCTTCGATACTAATTATGACAAGTAACTGTAATTTCGATAGAAATTAAGACAGGTAACATTAACTTCGATAATAATTATGACAAGTAACTGGAACTTTGTTACTAATTATGACAAGTAACGGTAATTTCGATACATATATGGCAGGTAACTGAAACTTCGATACTAATTATGACAGGTAACAGTAACTTCGATACTAATTATGACAAGTAACTGTAACTTCGATACTAATTATGACAAGTAACTATAACTTCGTTACTAATTATGACAAGTAACTGTAATTTTGATTAAAAAAATTTGGTAGGTAACTGTAACTCAATACTAATTATGACAGGTAACTGTAACTTCGATACTAATTATGACAAGTAACTGTAACTTCGATACTAATTATCACAAGTAACTCTAACTTCGTTACAAATTTCGACAAGTAACTTTAATTATGATAAAATTATGGCAGGTAACTGTAACATCGATACTAATCATGAGAGGTAACAGAAACTTCGATACATATTATGACAGGTAACAGCAACTTCGTTACTAATTATGACAAGTAACTGTAATTTCGATACAAATTATGACAGGTAAGTGTAATTTCGTTACTAATTATGACAAGTAACAGTACCTTCGATGCTAATTATGACAGGTAACTGTAACTTCGATACTAATTATGACAAGGAACTGTAATTTCGATACAAATTATGGCAGGTAACTGTAACTTCGTTACTAATTATGACGAGTAACTGTAATTTCGATACAAATTTTGGCAGGTAACTGTTACTTCGATACTAATTATGACAGGTAACAGTAACTTCGTTACTAATTATGACAAGTAACTATAATTTCGATACAAATTATGACAGGTAACTGTAACTTCGATACTAATTATGACAAGAAACTCTAACTTCGTTACTAATTATGACAAGTAACTGTAATTTTGATTAAAAAAATTTGGTAGGTAACTGTAACTCAATACTAATTATGACAGGTAACAGTAACTTCGATACTAATTATGACAAGTAACTATAACTTCGATGCAAATTAAGACAGGTAACTGTAACTTCGTTACTAATTATGACAAGTAACTGTAATTTCGATACAAATTATGGCAGGTAACTGTAACTTCGATACTAATTATGACAGGTGACAGTAACTTCGATACTAATTATGAAAAGTAACTATAACTTCGATACAAATTATGACAATAACTGTAACTTCGATACTAATTATGACAAGAAACACTAACTTCGTTACTAATTATGACAAGTAACTGTAATTTTGATAAAAAATTATGGTAGATAACTGTAACTTCAATACTAATTATGACAGGTAACAGTAACGTCGATACTAATTATGACAAGTAACAGTACCTTCGATGTTAATTATGACAGGTAACTGTAACTTCGCTACTAATTATGACAAGGAACTGTAATTTCGATACAAATTATGGCAGGTAACTGTTACTTCGTTACTAATTATGACAAGTAACTGTAATGTCGATACAAATTTTGGCAGGTAACTGTAACTTCGATACTAATTATGACAAGTCCCTGTAATTTCTATACAAATTATGGCAGGTAACTGTAACTTCCATACTAATTATGACAGGTAACAGTAACTTCGATACTAATTATGACAGGAAACTGTAACTTCGATACTAATTATGACAGGTAACTGTAACTTCGTTACTAATTATGACAAGTAACTGTAATTTCGATACAAATTTTGGCAGGTAACTGTAACTTCGATACTAATTATGACAGTTAACAGTAACTTCGGTACTAATTATGACAAGTAACTGTAACTTCGATACTAATTATGACAAGGAACTGCAACTTCGATACTAATTATGACAGGTAACTGTAACTTCGTTACTAATTATGACAAGTAATTTTAATTTCGATACTTATTATGGCAGGTAACTGTAACTTCGTTACTAATTATGACAAGTCCCTGTAATTTCGAAATAAATTATGGCAGGTAACTGTAACTTCGATACTAATTATGACAAGTAACTGTAACTTCGATACTAATTATGACAGGTAACTGTAACTTCGTTACTAATTATGACAAGTAACTGTAATTTCGATACAAATTTTGGCAGGTAACTGTAACTTCGATACTAATTATGACAGGTAACAGTAACTTCGATACTAATTATGACAAGTAACTGTAACTTCGATACTAATTATGACAAGGAACTGCAACTTCGATACTAATTTTGACAGGTAACTGTAACTTCGTTACTAATTATGACAAGTAATTTTAATTTCGATACTAATTATGGCAGGTAACTGTAACTTCGTTACTAATTATGACAAGTCCCTGTAATTTCGATATAAATTATGGCAGGTAACTGTAATTTCGATACAAATTATGGCAGGTAACAGTAACTTCGATACAAATTTGACAGGTAAAAGTAACTTCGATACTAATTATGACAGGAAACTCTACCTTCGTTACTAATTATGACAAGTAACTGTAATTTTGATAAAAAATTATGGTAGGTAACTGTAACTTCAATACTAATTATGACAGGTAACAGTAACTTCGATACTTTCATGACAGGTAACTGTAACTTCGTTACGAATTATGACAAGTAACTTTAATTTCGATACTTATTCTGGCAGGTAACTGTAACTTCGTTACTAATTATGACAAGTCTCTGTAATTTCGATACAAATTATGACAGGTAACTGTAACTTCGATACTTATTATGACAGGTAACAGTAACATCGACACTAATTATGGCAGGTAAATGTAACTTCGATACTAATTATGACAGGTAACAGTAACTTCGATACTAATTATGACATGTAACTGTAACTTCGATTCTAATTATGACAGGTAACTGTAACTTCGTTACTAATTATGACAAGTAACTTTATTTTCGTTACAAATTATGGCAGGTAATTGTAATTTCGATACTAATTATGACAGGTAACAGTAACTTCGATACTAATAATGACAAGTAACAATAACTTCGATACTAATTATGACAAGTAATTGTAACTTCGATACTAATAATGACAGGTAACTGTAACTTCGTTACTAATTATGACAAGTAACTGTAATTTCGATACAAATTTTGGCAGGTAACTGTAACTTCGATACTAATTAAGACAGGTAACAGTAACTTCGATACTAATTATGACAAGTAACTGTAACTTCGATACTAATTATGACAGGTAACTGTAACTTCCTTACTAATTATGACAAGTAACTGTAATTTTGATACAAATTATGGCAGGTAACTGTAACTTCGATACTAACTATGACAGGTAACAGTATCTTCGATACTGATTATGACAAGTAACAATAACTTCGATACAAATTGTGACAGGTAACTGTAACTTCGATACTAATTATGACAAGAAACTCTAACTTCGTTACTAATTATGACAAGTAACTGTAATTTTGATAAAAAATTATGGTAGGTAACTGTAACTTCAATACTAATTGTGACAGGTAACAGTTACTTCGATACTAATTATGACAGGTAACTGTAACTTCGTTACTAATTATGACAAGTAACTGTAATTTCGATACAAATTATGGCAGGTAACTGTAACTTCGATACTAACTATGACAGTTAACAGTATTCGATACTAATTATGACAAGTAACTATAACTTCGATACAAATTGTGACAGGTAACAGTATTTTTGATAAAAAATTATGGTAGGTAACTGTAACTTCAATACTAATTATGACAGGTAAGAGTTACATCGATACTAATTATGACAGGTAACTGTAACTTCGATACTAATTATGACAAGTAACTGTAACTTCGATACTAATTATGACAGGTAACTCTAGCTTCGATACTAATTATGACAAGTAACTGTAATTTCGATAGAAATTAAGACAGGTAACATTAACTTCGATAATAATTATGACAAGTAACTGGAACTTTGTTACTAATTATGACAAGTAACGGTAATTTCGATACAAATTATGGCAGGTAACTGTAACTTCGATACTAATTATGACAGGTAACAGTAACTTCGATACTAATTATGACAAGTAACTGTAACTTCGATACTAATTATGACAAGTAACTGTAACTTCGATACTAATTATCACAAGTAACTCTAACTTCGTTACAAATTTCGACAAGTAACTGTAATTATGATAAAATTATGGCAGGTAACTGTAACTTCGATACTAATCATGAGAGGTAACAGAAACTTCGATACATATTATGACAGGTAACAGCAACTTCGTTACTAATTGTGACAAGTAACTTTAATTTCAAAACTTATCATGGCAGGTAACTGTAACTTCGTTACTAATTATGACAAGTCCCTGTAATTTCGATATTAATTATGGCAGGTAACTGTAACTTCCATAATAATTATGACAGGTAACAGTAATTTCGATATTAATTATGACAGGTAACAGTAACTTCGATACTAATTATGACAAGTAACTGTAACTTCGATACTAATTATAACAGGTAACTGTAACTTCGTTACTAATTATGACAAGTAACTGTAATTTCGATACAAATTATGGCAGGTAACTGTAACTTCGATACTAATTATGACAGGTAACAGTAACTTCGATTCTAATTAAGACAGGTAACAGTAACTTCGATACTAATTATGACAAGTAACTGTAACTTCGTTGCTAATTATGGCAAGTAACTGTAATTTCGATACAAATTGTGGCAGGTAACTGTAACTTCGATACTAATTATGACAGGTAACTGAAACTTCGATACTAATTTTTAGAAATAACTGTAATTTGGATACAAATTATGACAGGTAACTGTAAATTCGTTACTAATTATGACAAGTAACTGTAATTTCGATACAAATGATGGCAGATAACTGTAACTTCATTACTAATTATGACAGGTAACAGTAACTTCGATACTAATTATGACAGAAAACAGTAACTTCGATACTAAATATGACAGGTAACAGTAACTTCGATACTAATTATGGCAGGTAACTCTAACTTCGATACTAATGATGACAGGTAACTCTAACTACGTTACTAAATATGACAAGTAACTGTAATTTCTATACTAATTATGGCAAGTACCTGTAACTTCGTTACTAATTACGACAAGTAACTGTAATTTCGATACAAATTATGGCAGGTAACTGAAATTTCGATACAAATTATGGCAGGTAACTGTAACTTCGATACTAATTATGACAGGTAACAGTAACCTCGATACTAATTATGACAAGTAACAGTAACATCATTCTAATTACGACCAGTAACTGTAATTTCGATACAAATTATGGCAGGTAACTGTAGCTTTGATACTAATTATGACAGGCAACAGTAACTTCGATACTAATTATGACAGAAAACAGTAACTTCGATACTAATTATGACAGGTAACAGTAACTTCGATAATAATTATGGCAGGTAACTGTAACTTCGATACTAATTATGACAAGAAACTGTAACTTCGATACTAATTTTGACAGGTAAATGTAACTTCGTTACTAATTATGACAAGTAACTTTAATTTCGATACAAATTATGGCAGGTAACTGTAACTTCGATACTAATTATGACAGGTAACAGTAACTTCGATTCTAATTATGACAAGTAACTGTAACTTCGATACTAATTATGACAGGTAACTGTAACTTCGTTACTAATTATGACAAGTAACTTTATTTTCGATACAAATTATGGCAGGTAACTGTAACTTCGATACTAATTATGACAGGTAACAGTAACGTCGATACTAATTATGACAAGTAACAGTACCTTCGATGTTAATTATGACAGGTAACTGTAACTTCGATACTTATTATGACAGGAAACAGTAACATCGACACTAATTATGGCAGGTAAATGTAACTTCGATACTCATTATGACAGGTAACAGTAACTTCGATACTAATTATGACAAGTAACTGTAACTTCGATACTAATTATGACAGGTAACTGTAACTTCGTTACTAATTATAACAAGTAACTTTAATTTCGTTACAAATTATGGCAGGTAATTGTAATTTCGATACTAATTATGACAGGTAACAGTAACTTCGATACTAATTATGACAAGTAACAATAACTTCGATACTAATTATGACAAGTAATTGTAACTTCGATACTAATGATGACAGGTAACTGTAACTTCGTTACTAATTATGACAAGTAACTGTAATGTCGATACAAATTTTGGCAGGTAACTGTAACTTCGATACTAATTAGGACAAGTCCCTTTAATTTCGATACTAATTATGGCAGGTAACTGTAGCTTCCATACTAATTATGACAGGTAACAGTAACTTCGATACTAATTATGACAAGAAACTCTAACTTCGTTACTAACTATGACAAGTAACTGTAATTTTGATAAAAAAATTGGTAGGTAACTGTAACTTCAATACTAATTATGACAGGTAACAGTAACTTCGATACTAATTATGACAGGTAACAGTAACTTCGATACTAATTATGACAAGTAACTGTAACTTCGATACTAATTATGACAGGTAACTGTAACTTCGTTACTAATTATGACAAGTAACTGTAATTTTGATACAAATTATGGCAGGTAACTGTAACTTCGATACTAACTATGACAGGTAACAGTATCTTCGATACTAATTATGACAAGTAACAATAACTTCGATACAAATTGTGACAGGTAACTGTAACTTCGATACTAATTATGACAAGAAACTCTAACTTCGTTACTAATTATGACAAGTAACTGTAATTTTGTTTAAAAAAATTATGGTAGGTAACTGTAACTTCAATACTAATTGTGACAGGTAACAGTTACTTCGATACTAATTATGACAGGTAACTGTAACTTCGTTACTAATTATGACAAGTTACTGTAATTTCGATACAAATTATGGCAGGTAACTGTAACTTCGATACTAACTATGACAGTTAACAGTATCTTCGATACTAATTATGACAAGTAACTATAACTTCGATACAAATTGTGACAGGTAACTGTAACTTCGATACAAATTATGACAAGAAACTCTAACTTCGTTACTAATTATGACAGGTAACTGTAATTTTGATAAAAAATTATGGTAGGTAACTGTAACTTCAATACTAATTATGACAGGTAACAGTTACTTAGATACTAATTATGACAGGTAACTGTAACTTCGATACTAATTATGTCAAGTAACTGTAACTTCGATACTAATTATGACAGGTAACTCTAGCTTCGATACTAATTATGACAAGTAACTGTAATTTCGATAGAAATTAAGACAGGTAACATTAACTTCGATAATAATTATGACAAGTAACTGGAACTTTGTTACTAATTATGACAAGTAACGGTAATTTCGATACAATTTATGGCAGGTAACTGTAACTTCTATACTAATTATGACAGGTAACAGTAACATCGATACTAATTATGACAAGTAACTGTAACTTCGATACTAATTATGACAAGTAACTGTAACTTCGATACTAATTATCACAAGTAACTCTAACTTCGTTACAAATTATGACAAGTAACTGTTATTATGATAAAATTATGGCAGGTAACTGTAACTTCGATACTAATTATGAGAGGTAACAGAAACTTCGATACATATCATGACAGGTAACAGCAACTTTGTTACTAATTATGACAAGTAACTTTAATTTCGAAACTTATCATGGCAGGTAACTGTAACTTCGTTACTAATTATGACAAGTCCCTGTAATTTCGATACTAATTATGGCAGGTAACTGTAACTTCCATAATAATTATGACAGGTAACAGTAATTTCGATACTAATTAGGACAGGTAACAGTAACTTCGATACTAATTATGACAAGTAACTGTAACTTCGATACTAATTATGACAGGTAACTGTAACTTCGTTACTAATTATGACAAGTAACTGTAATTTCGATACAAATTATGGCAGGTAACTGTAACTTCGATACTAATTATGACATGTTACAGTAACATCGATACTAATTAAGACAGGTAACAGTAACTTCGATACTAATTATGACAAGTAACTGTAACTTCGTTGCTAATTATGGCAATTAACTGTAATTTCGATACAAATTGTGGCAGGTAACTGTAACTTCGATACTAATTATGACAGGTAACTGTAACTTCGATACTAATTTTTACAAATAACTGTAATTTGGATACAAATTATGACAGGTAACTGTAAATTCGTTACTAATTATGACAAGTAACTGTAATTTCGATACAAATGATGGCAGATAACTGTAACTTCATTGCTAATTATGACAGGTAACAGTAACTTCGATACTAATTATGACAGAAAACAGTAACTTCGATACTAAATATGACAGGTAACAGTAACTTCGATACTAATTATGGCAGGTAACTCTAACTTCGATACTAATGATGACAGGTAACTGTAACTACGTTACTAAATATGACAAGTAACTGTAATTTCTATAGTAATTATGGCAAGTACCTGTAACTTCGTTACTAATTATGACAAGTAACTGTAATTTCGATACAAATTATGGCAGGTAACTGAAATTTCGATACAAATTATGGCAGGTAACTGTAACTTCGATACTAATTATGACAGGTAACAGTAACCTCGATACTAATTATGACAGAAAACAGTAACTTCGATACTAATTATGACAGGTTACAGTAACTTCGATAATAATTATGGCAGGTAACTGTAACTTCGATTCTAATTATGACAAGAAACTGTAACTTCGATACTAATTTTGACAGATAACTGTAACTTCGTTACTAATTATGACAAGTAACTTTAATTTCGATACAAATTATGGCAGGTAAATGTAACTTCGATACTAATTATGACAGGTAACAGTAACTTCGATTCTAATTATGACAAGTAACTGTAACGTCGATACTAATTATGACAGGTAACTGTAACTTCGATACTAATTATGACAGGTAACAGTAACTTCGATACTAATTATGACAAGTAACTATAACTTCGATACAAATTATGACAGGTAACTGTAACTTCGATACTAATTATGACAAGAAACTCTAACTTCGTTACTAATTATGACAAGTAACTGTAATTTTGATAAAAAATTATGGTAGGTAAATGTAACTTCAATACTAATTATGACAGGTAACAGTAACGTCGATACTAATTATGACAGGAAACTGTAACTTCGTTACTAATTATGACAAGTAACTGTAATTTCGATACAAATTATGACAGGTAACTGTAACTTCGTTACTAATTATGACAAGTAACAGTACCTTCGATGCTAATTATGACTGGTAACTGTAACTTCGATACTAATTATGACAAGTAACTATAACTTCGATGCAAATTATGACGGGTAACTGTAACTTCGTTACTAATTATGACAAGTCCCTGTAATTTCGATACAAATTATGGCAGGTAACTGTAACTTCCATACTAATTATGACAGGTAACAGTAACTTCGATACTAATTATGACAGGAAACTGTAACTTCGTTACTAATTATGACAAGTAACTGTAATTTCGATACAAATTATGACAGGTAACTGTAACTTCGTTACTAATTATGACAAGTAACAGTACCTTCGATGCTAATTATGACTGGTAACTGTAACTTCGATACTAATTATGACAAGTAACTATAACTTCGATGCAAATTATGACAGGTAACTGTAACTTCGTTACTAATTATGACAAGTAACTGTAATTTCGATACAAATTATGGCAGGTAACTGTAACTTCGATACTAATTATGACAGGTAACAGTAACTTCGATACTAATTATGACAAGTAACTATAACTTCGATACAAATTATGACAAGTAACTGTAACTTCGATACTAATTATGACAAGAAACACTAACTTCGTTACTAATTATGACAAGTAACTGTAATTTTGATAAAAAATTTTGGTAGATAACTGTAACTTCAATACTAATTATGACAGGTAACAGTAACGTCGATACTAATTATGACAAGTAACAGTACCTTCGATGTTAATTATGACAGGTAGCTGTAACTTCGATACTAATTATGACAAGGAACTGTAATTTCGATACAAATTATGGCAGGTAACTGATACTTCGTTACTAATTATGACAAGTAACTGTAATGTCGATACAAATTTTGGCAGGTAACTGTAACTTCGATACTAATTATGACAAGTCCCTTTAATTTCGATACAAATTATGGCAGGTAACTGTAGCTTCCATACTAATTATGACAGGTAACAGTAACTTCGATACTAATTATGACAAGAAACTCCAACTTCGTTACTAACTATGACAAGTAACTGTAATTTTGATAAAAAAATTTGGTAGGTAACTGTAACTTCAATACTAATTATTACAGGTAACAGTAACTTCGATACTAATTATGACAGATAACTATAACTTCGTTACTAATTATGACAAGTAACTTTAATTTCAGTACTAATTATGGCAGGTAACTGTAACTTCGTTACTAATTATGACAAGTCCCTGTAATTTCGATACAAATTATGACAGGTATCTGTAACTTCGATACTTATTATGACAGGTAACAGTAACATCGACACTAATTATGGCAGGTAAATGTAACTTCGATACTAATTATGACAAGTAACAGTAACTTCGATACTAATTATGACAAGTAACTGTAACTTCGATACTAATTATGACAGGTAACTGTAACTTCGTTACTAATTATGACAAGTAACTTTAATTTCGTTACAAATTATGGCAGGTAATTGTAATTTCGATACTAATTATGACAGGTAACAGTAACTTCGATACTAATTATGACAAGTAACAATAACATCGATACTAATTATGACAAGTAATTGTAACTTCGATACGAATAATGACAGGTAACTGTAACTTCGTTACTAATTATGACAAGTAACTGTAATTTCGATACAAATTTTGGCAGGTAACTGTAACTTCGATACTAATTATGACAGGTAACAGTAACTTCGATACTAATTATGACAAGTAACTGTAACTTCGATACTAATTATGACAGGTAACTGTAACTTCGTTACTAATTATGACAAGTAACTGTAATTTTGATACAAATTATGGCAGGTAACTGTAACTTCGATACTAACTATGACAGGTAACAGTATCTTCGATAATAATTATGACAAGTAACAATAACTTCGATACAAATTGTGACAGGTAACTGTAACTTCGATACTAATTATGACAAGAAACTCTAACTTCGTTACTAATTATGACAAGTAACTGTAATTTTGATAAAAAATTATGGTAGGTAACTGTAACATCAATACTAATTGTGACAGGTAACAGTTACTTCGATACTAATTATGACAGGTAACTGTAACTTCGTTACTAATTATGACAAGTAACTGTAATTTCGATACAATTTATGGCAGGTAACTGTAACTTCGATACTAACTATGACAGTTAACAGTATCTTCGATACTAATTATGACAAGTAAATATAACTTCGATACAAATTGTGACAGGTAACTGTAACTTCGATACAAATTATGACAAGAAACTCTAACTTCGTTACTAATTATGACAAGTAACTGTAATTTTGATAAAAAAAATTGGTAGGTAACTGTAACTTCAATACTAATTATGACAGGTAACAGTAACTTCGATACTAATTATGACAAGTAACTGTAACTTCGATACTAATTATGACAAGGAACTGCAACTTCGATACTAATTTTGACAGGTAACTGTAACTTCGTTACTAATTATGACAAGTAATTTTAATTTCGATACTAATTATGGCAGGTAACTGTAACTTCGTTACTAATTATGACAAGTCCCTGTAATTTCGATATAAATTATGGCAGGTAACTGTAATTTCGATACAAATTATGGCAGGTAACAGTAACTTCGATACAAATTTGACAGGTAAAAGTAACTTCGATACTAATTATGACAGGAAACTCTACCTTCGTTACTAATTATGACAAGTAACTGTAATTTTGATAAAAAATTATGGTAGGTAACTGTAACTTCAATACTAATTATGACAGGTAACAGTAACTTCGATACTTTTATGACAGGTAACTGTAACTTCGTTACGAATTATGACAAGTAACTTTAATTTCGATACTTATTCTGGCAGGTAACTGTAACTTCGTTACTAATTATGACAAGTCTCTGTAATTTCGATACAAATTATGACAGGTAACTGTAACTTCGATACTTATTATGACAGGTAACAGTAACATCGACACTAATTATGGCAGGTAAATGTAACTTCGATACTAATTATGACAGGTAACAGTAACTTCGATACTAATTATGACATGTAACTGTAACTTCGATTCTAATTATGACAGGTAACTGTAACTTCGTTACTAATTATGACAAGTAACTTTATTTTCGTTACAAATTATGGCAGGTAATTGTAATTTCGATACTAATTATGACAGGTAACAGTAACTTCGATACTAATAATGACAAGTAACAATAACTTCGATACTAATTATGACAAGTAATTGTAACTTCGATACTAATAATGACAGGTAACTGTAACTTCGTTACTAATTATGACAAGTAACTTTAATTTCGATACAAATTTTGGCAGGTAACTGTAACTTCGATACTAATTAAGACAGGTAACAGTAACTTCGATACTAATTATGACAAGTAACTGTAACTTCGATACTAATTATGACAGGTAACTGTAACTTCCTTACTAATTATGACAAGTAACTGTAATTTTGATACAAATTATGGCAGGTAACTGTAACTTCGATACTAACTATGACAGGTAACAGTATCTTCGATACTGATTATGACAAGTAACAATAACTTCGATACAAATTGTGACAGGTAACTGTAACTTCGATACTAATTATGACAAGAAACTCTAACTTCGTTACTAATTATGACAAGTAACTGTAATTTTGATAAAAAATTATGGTAGGTAACTGTAACTTCAATACTAATTGTGACAGGTAACAGTTACTTCGATACTAATTATGACAGGTAACTGTAACTTCGTTACTAATTATGACAAGTAACTGTAATTTCGATACAAATTATGGCAGGTAACTGTAACTTCGATACTAACTATGACAGTTAACAGTATTCGATACTAATTATGACAAGTAACTATAACTTCGATACAAATTGTGACAGGTAACTGTATTTTTGATAAAAAATTATGGTAGGTAACTGTAACTTCAATACTAATTATGACAGGTAAGAGTTACATCGATACTAATTATGACAGGTAACTGTAACTTCGATACTAATTATGACAAGTAACTGTAACTTCGATACTAATTATGACAGGTAACTCTAGCTTCGATACTAATTATGACAAGTAACTGTAATTTCGATAGAAATTAAGACAGGTAACATTAACTTCGATAATAATTATGACAAGTAACTGGAACTTTGTTACTAATTATGACAAGTAACGGTAATTTCGATACAAATTATGGCAGGTAACTGTAACTTCGATACTAATTATGACAGGTAACAGTAACTTCGATACTAATTATGACAAGTAACTGTAACTTCGATACTAATTATGACAAGTAACTGTAACTTCGATACTAATTATCACAAGTAACTCTAACTTCGTTACAAATTTCGACAAGTAACTGTAATTATGATAAAATTATGGCAGGTAACTGTAACTTCGATACTAATCATGAGAGGTAACAGAAACTTCGATACATATTATGACAGGTAACAGCAACTTCGTTACTAATTGTGACAAGTAACTTTAATTTCAAAACTTATCATGGCAGGTAACTGTAACTTCGTTACTAATTATGACAAGTCCCTGTAATTTCGATATTAATTATGGCAGGTAACTGTAACTTCCATAATAATTATGACAGGTAACAGTAATTTCGATATTAATTATGACAGGTAACAGTAACTTCGATACTAATTATGACAAGTAACTGTAACTTCGATACTAATTATAACAGGTAACTGTAACTTCGTTACTAATTATGACAAGTAACTGTAATTTCGATACAAATTATGGCAGGTAACTGTAACTTCGATACTAATTATGACAGGTAACAGTAACTTCGATACTAATTAAGACAGGTAACAGTAACTTCGATACTAATTATGACAAGTAACTGTAACTTCGTTGCTAATTATGGCAAGTAACTGTAATTTCGATACAAATTGTGGCAGGTAACTGTAACTTCGATACTAATTATGACAGGTAACTGAAACTTCGATACTAATTTTTAGAAATAACTGTAATTTGGATACAAATTATGACAGGTAACTGTAAATTCGTTACTAATTATGACAAGTAACTGTAATTTCGATACAAATGATGGCAGATAACTGTAACTTCATTACTAATTATGACAGGTAACAGTAACTTCGATACTAATTATGACAGAAAACAGTAACTTCGATACTAAATATGACAGGTAACAGTAACTTCGATACTAATTATGGCAGGTAACTCTAACTTCGATACTAATGATGACAGGTAACTCTAACTACGTTACTAAATATGACAAGTAACTGTAATTTCTATACTAATTATGGCAAGTACCTGTAACTTCGTTACTAATTACGACAAGTAACTGTAATTTCGATACAAATTATGGCAGGTAACTGAAATTTCGATACAAATTATGGCAGGTAACTGTAACTTCGATACTAATTATGACAGGTAACAGTAACCTCGATACTAATTATGACAAGTAACAGTAACATCATTCTAATTACGACCAGTAACTGTAATTTCGATACAAATTATGGCAGGTAACTGTAGCTTTGATACTAATTATGACAGGCAACAGTAACTTCGATACTAATTATGACAGAAAACAGTAACTTCGATACTAATTATGACAGGTAACAGTAACTTCGATAATAATTATGGCAGGTAACTGTAACTTCGATACTAATTATGACAAGAAACTGTAACTTCGATACTAATTTTGACAGGTAAATGTAACTTCGTTACTAATTATGACAAGTAACTTTAATTTCGATACAAATTATGGCAGGTAACTGTAACTTCGATACTAATTATGACAGGTAACAGTAACTTCGATTCTAATTATGACAAGTAACTGTAACTTCGATACTAATTATGACAGGTAACTGTAACTTCGTTACTAATTATGACAAGTAACTTTATTTTCGATACAAATTATGGCAGGTAACTGTAACTTCGATACTAATTATGACAGGTAACAGTAACGTCGATACTAATTATGACAAGTAACAGTACCTTCGATGTTAATTATGACAGGTAACTGTAACTTCGATACTTATTATGACAGGAAACAGTAACATCGACACTAATTATGGCAGGTAAATGTAACTTCGATACTCATTATGACAGGTAACAGTAACTTCGATACTAATTATGACAAGTAACTGTAACTTCGATACTAATTATGACAGGTAACTGTAACTTCGTTACTAATTATAACAAGTAACTTTAATTTCGTTACAAATTATGGCAGGTAATTGTAATTTCGATACTAATTATGACAGGTAACAGTAACTTCGATACTAATTATGACAAGTAACAATAACTTCGATACTAATTATGACAAGTAATTGTAACTTCGATACTAATGATGACAGGTAACTGTAACTTCGTTACTAATTATGACAAGTAACTGTAATTTCGATACAAATTTTGGCAGGTAACTGTAACTTCGATACTAATTATGACAGGTAACAGTAACTTCGATACTAATTATGACAAGTAACTGCAACTTCGATACTAATTATGACAGGTAACTGTAACGTCGTTACTAATTATGACAAGTAAATGTAATTTTGATACAAAATATGGCAGGTAACTGTAACTTCGATACTAACTATGACAGGTAACAGTATCTTCGATACTAATTATGAAAAGTAACAATAACATCGATACAAATTGTGACAGGTAACTGTAACTTCGATACTAATTATGACAAGAAACTCTAACTTCGTTACTAATTATGACAAGTAACTGTAATTTTGATAAAAAATTATGGTAGGTAACTGTAACTTCAATACTAATTGTGACAGGTAACAGTTACTTCGATACTAATTATGACAGGTAACTGTAACTTCGATACAAATTATGACAAGAAACTCTAACTTCGTTACTAATTATGACAGGTAACTGTAATTTTGATAAAAAATTATTTAGGTAACTGTAACGTCAATACTAATTATGACAGGTAACAGTTACTTAGATACTAATTATGACAGGTAACTGTAACTTCGATACTAATTATGTCAAGTAACTGTAACTTCGATACTAATTATGACAGGTAACTCTAGCTTCGATACTAATTATGACAAGTAACTGTAATTTCGATAGAAATTAAGACAGGTAACATAACTTCGATAATAATTATGACAAGTAACTGGAACTTTGTTACTAATTATGACAAGTAACGGTAATTTCGATACAATTTATGGCAGGTAACTGTAACTTCGATACTAATTATGACAGGTAACAGTAACATCGATAATAATTATGACAAGTAACTGTAACTTCGATACTAATTATGACAAGTAACTGTAACTTCGATACTAATTATCACAAGTAACTCTAACTTCGTTACAATTTATGACAAGTAACTGTAATTATGATAAAATTATGGCAGGTAACTGTAACTTCGATACTAATTATGAGAGGTAACAGAAACTTCGATACATATCATGACAGGTAACAGCAACTTTGTTACTAATTATGACAAGTAACTTTAATTTCAAAACTTATCATGGCAGGTAACTGTAACTTCGTTACTAATTATGACAAGTCCCTGTAATTTCGATACTAATTATGGCAGGTAACTGTAACTTCCATAATAATTATGACAGGTAACAATAATTTCGATATTAATTAGGACAGGTAACAGTAACTTCGATACTAATTATGACAAGTAACTGTAACTTCGATACTAATTATGACAGGTAACTGTAACTTCGTTACTAATTATGACAAGTAACTGTAATTTCGATACAAATTATGGCAGGTAACTGTAACTTCGATACTAATTATGACATGTAACAGTAACTTCGATACTAATTAAGACAGGTAACAGTAACTTCGATACTAATTATGACAAGTAACTGTAACTTCGTTGCTAATTATGGCAATTAACTGTAATTTCGATACAAATTGTGGCAGTTAACTGTAACTTCGATACTAATTATGACAGGTAACTGTAACTTCGATACTAATTTTTACAAATAACTGTAATTTGGATACAAATTATGACAGGTAACTGTAAATTCGTTACTAATTATGACAAGTAACTGTAATTTCGATACAAATGATGGCAGATAACTGTAACTTCATTGCTAATTATGACAGGTAACAGTAACTTCGATACTAATTATGACAGAAAACAGTAACTTCGATACTAAATATGACAGGTAACAGTAACTTCGATACTAATTATGGCAGGTAACTCTAACTTCGATACTAATGATGACAGGTAACTGTAACTACGTTACTAAATATGACAAGTAACTGTAATTTCTATACTAATTATGGCAAGTACCTGTAACTTCGTTACTAATTATGACAAGTAACTGTAATTTCGAAACAAATTATGGCAGGTAACTGAAATTTCGACACAAATTATGGCAGGTAACTGTAACTTCGATACTAATTATGACAGGTAACAGTAACCTCGATACTAATTATGACAAGTAACAGTAACATCATTCTAATTATGACCAGTAACTGTAATTTCGATATAAATTATGGCAGGTAACTGTAGCTTTGATACTATTTATGACAGGCAACAGTAACTTCGATACTAATTATGACAGAAAACAGTAACTTCGATACTAATTATGACAGGTTACAGTAACTTCGATAATAATTATGGCAGGTAACTGTAACTTCGATACTAATTATGACAAGAAACTGTAACTTCGATACTAATTTTGACAGGTGACTGTAACTTCGTTACTAATTATGACAAGTAACTTTAATTTCGATACAAATTATGGCAGGTAAATGTAACTTCGATACTAATTATGACAGGTAACAGTACTTCGATTCTAATTATGACAAGTAACTGTAACTTCGATACTTATTATGACAGGTAACTGTAACTTCGATACTAATTATGACAGGTAACAGTAACTTCGATACTAATTATGACAAGTAACTATAACTTCGATACAAATTATTTCAGGTAACTGTAACTTCGATACTAATTATGACAAGAAACTCTAACTTCGTTACTAATTATGACAAGTAACTTTAATTTCGATACAAATTATGGCAGGTAAATGTAACTTCGATACTAATTATGACAGGTAACAGTACTTCGATTCTAATTATGACAAGTAACTGTAACTTCGATACTTATTATGACAGGTAAATGTAACTTCAATACTAATTATGACAGGTAACAGTAACGTCGATACTAATTATGACAAGTAACAGTACCTTCGATGTTAATTATGACAGGTAACTGTAACTTCGATACTAATTATGACAAGTCCCTGTAATTTCGATACAAATTATGGCAGGTAACTGTAACTTCCATACTAATTATGACAGGTAACAGTAACTTCGATACTAATTATGACAGGAAACTGTAACTTCGTTACTAATTATGACAAGTAACTGTAATTTCGATACAAATTATGACAGGTAACTGTAACTTCGTTACTAATTATGACAAGTAACAGTACCTTCGATGCTAATTATGACTGGTAACTGTAACTTCGATACTAATTATGACAAGTAACTATAACTTCGATGCAAATTATGACAGGTAACTGTAACTTCGTTACTAATTATGACAAGTAACTGTAATTTCGATACAAATTATGGCAGGTAACTGTAACTTCGATACTAATTATGACAGGTAACAGTAACTTCGATACAAATTATGACAAGTAACTATAACTTCGATACAAATTATGACAAGTAACTGTAACTTCGATACTAATTATGACAGGAAACACTAACTTCGTTACTAATTATGACAAGTAACTGTAATTTTGATTAAAAAAATTTGGTAGATAACTGTAACTTCAATACTAATTATGACAGGTAACAGTAACGTCGATACTAATTATGACAAGTAACAGTACCTTCGACGTTAATTATGACAGGTAACTGTAACATCGATACTAATTATGACAAGGAACTGTAATTTCGATACAAATTATGGCAGGTAACTGATACTTCGTTACTAATTATGACAAGTAACTGTAATGTCGATACAAATTTTGGCAGGTAACTGTAACTTCGATACTAATTAGGACAAGTCCCTTTAATTTCGATACTTATTATGGCAGGTAACTGTAGCTTCCATACTAATTATGACAGGTAACAGTAACTTCGATACTAATTATGACAAGAAACTCTAACTTCGTTACTAACTATGACAAGTAACTGTAATTTTGATTAAAAAAAATTGGTAGGTAACTGTAACTTCAATACTAATTATGACAGGTAACAGTAACTTCGATACTAATTATGACAGGTAACAGTAACTTCGATACTAATTATGACAAGTAACTGTAACTTCGATACTAATTATGACAGGTAACTGTAACTTCGTTACTAATTATGACAAGTAACTGTAATTTTGATACAAATTATGGCAGGTAACTGTAACTTCGATACTAACTATGACAGGTAACAGTATCTTCGATACTAATTATGACAAGTAACAATAACTTCGATACAAATTGTGACAGGTAACTGTAACTTCGATACTAATTATGACAAGAAACTCTAACTTCGTTACTAATTATGACAAGTAACTGTAATTTTGTTAAAAAAAATTATGGTAGGTAACTGTAACTTCAATACTAATTGTGACAGGTAACAGTTACTTCGATACTAATTATGACAGGTAACTGTAACTTCGTTACTAATTATGACAAGTTACTGTAATTTCGATACAAATTATGGCAGGTAACTGTAACTTCGATACTAACTATGACAGTTAACAGTATCTTCGATACTAATTATGACAAGTAACTATAACTTCGATACAAATTGTGACAGGTAACTGTAACTTCGATACAAATTATGACAAGAAACTCTAACTTCGTTACTAATTATGACAGGTAACTGTAATTTTGATAAAAAATTATGGTAGGTAACTGTAACTTCAATACTAATTATGACAGGTAACAGTTACTTAGATACTAATTATGACAGGTAACTGTAACTTCGATACTAATTATGTCAAGTAACTGTAACTTCGATACTAATTATGACAGGTAACTCTAGCTTCGATACTAATTATGACAAGTAACTGTAATTTCGATAGAAATTAAGACAGGTAACATTAACTTCGATAATAATTATGACAAGTAACTGGAACTTTGTTACTAATTATGACAAGTAACGGTAATTTCGATACAATTTATGGCAGGTAACTGTAACTTCTATACTAATTATGACAGGTAACAGTAACATCGATACTAATTATGACAAGTAACTGTAACTTCGATACTAATTATGACAAGTAACTGTAACTTCGATACTAATTATCACAAGTAACTCTAACTTCGTTACAAATTATGACAAGTAACTGTTATTATGATAAAATTATGGCAGGTAACTGTAACTTCGATACTAATTATGAGAGGTAACAGAAACTTCGATACATATCATGACAGGTAACAGCAACTTTGTTACTAATTATGACAAGTAACTTTAATTTCGAAACTTATCATGGCAGGTAACTGTAACTTCGTTACTAATTATGACAAGTCCCTGTAATTTCGATACTAATTATGGCAGGTAACTGTAACTTCCATAATAATTATGACAGGTAACAGTAATTTCGATACTAATTAGGACAGGTAACAGTAACTTCGATACTAATTATGACAAGTAACTGTAACTTCGATACTAATTATGACAGGTAACTGTAACTTCGTTACTAATTATGACAAGTAACTGTAATTTCGATACAAATTATGGCAGGTAACTGTAACTTCGATACTAATTATGACATGTTACTGTAACATCGATACTAATTAAGACAGGTAACAGTAACTTCGATACTAATTATGACAAGTAACTGTAACTTCGTTGCTAATTATGGCAATTAACTGTAATTTCGATACAAATTGTGGCAGGTAACTGTAACTTCGATACTAATTATGACAGGTAACTGTAACTTCGATACTAATTTTTACAAATAACTGTAATTTGGATACAAATTATGACAGGTAACTGTAAATTCGTTACTAATTATGACAAGTAACTGTAATTTCGATACAAATGATGGCAGATAACTGTAACTTCATTGCTAATTATGACAGGTAACAGTAACTTCGATACTAATTATGACAGAAAACAGTAACTTCGATACTAAATATGACAGGTAACAGTAACTTCGATACTAATTATGGCAGGTAACTCTAACTTCGATACTAATGATGACAGGTAACTGTAACTACGTTACTAAATATGACAAGTAACTGTAATTTCTATAGTAATTATGGCAAGTACCTGTAACTTCGTTACTAATTATGACAAGTAACTGTAATTTCGATACAAATTATGGCAGGTAACTGAAATTTCGATACAAATTATGGCAGGTAACTGTAACTTCGATACTAATTATGACAGGTAACAGTAACCTCGATACTAATTATGACAGAAAACAGTAACTTCGATACTAATTATGACAGGTTACAGTAACTTCGATAATAATTATGGCAGGTAACTGTAACTTCGATTCTAATTATGACAAGAAACTGTAACTTCGATACTAATTTTGACAGATAACTGTAACTTCGTTACTAATTATGACAAGTAACTTTAATTTCGATACAAATTATGGCAGGTAAATGTAACTTCGATACTAATTATGACAGGTAACAGTAACTTCGATTCTAATTATGACAAGTAACTGTAACGTCGATACTAATTATGACAGGTAACTGTAACTTCGATACTAATTATGACAGGTAACAGTAACTTCGATACTAATTATGACAAGTAACTATAACTTCGATACAAATTATGACAGGTAACTGTAACTTCGATACTAATTATGACAAGAAACTCTAACTTCGTTACTAATTATGACAAGTAACTGTAATTTTGATAAAAAATTATGGTAGGTAAATGTAACTTCAATACTAATTATGACAGGTAACAGTAACGTCGATACTAATTATGACAGGAAACTGTAACTTCGTTACTAATTATGACAAGTAACTGTAATTTCGATACAAATTATGACAGGTAACTGTAACTTCGTTACTAATTATGACAAGTAACAGTACCTTCGATGCTAATTATGACTGGTAACTGTAACTTCGATACTAATTATGACAAGTAACTATAACTTCGATGCAAATTATGACGGGTAACTGTAACTTCGTTACTAATTATGACAAGTCCCTGTAATTTCGATACAAATTATGGCAGGTAACTGTAACTTCCATACTAATTATGACAGGTAACAGTAACTTCGATACTAATTATGACAGGAAACTGTAACTTCGTTACTAATTATGACAAGTAACTGTAATTTCGATACAAATTATGACAGGTAACTGTAACTTCGTTACTAATTATGACAAGTAACAGTACCTTCGATGCTAATTATGACTGGTAACTGTAACTTCGATACTAATTATGACAAGTAACTATAACTTCGATGCAAATTATGACAGGTAACTGTAACTTCGTTACTAATTATGACAAGTAACTGTAATTTCGATACAAATTATGGCAGGTAACTGTAACTTCGATACTAATTATGACAGGTAACAGTAACTTCGATACTAATTATGACAAGTAACTATAACTTCGATACAAATTATGACAAGTAACTGTAACTTCGATACTAATTATGACAAGAAACACTAACTTCGTTACTAATTATGACAAGTAACTGTAATTTTGATAAAAAATTTTGGTAGATAACTGTAACTTCAATACTAATTATGACAGGTAACAGTAACGTCGATACTAATTATGACAAGTAACAGTACCTTCGATGTTAATTATGACAGGTAGCTGTAACTTCGATACTAATTATGACAAGGAACTGTAATTTCGATACAAATTATGGCAGGTAACTGATACTTCGTTACTAATTATGACAAGTAACTGTAATGTCGATACAAATTTTGGCAGGTAACTGTAACTTCGATACTAATTATGACAAGGAACTGTAATTTCGATACAAATTATGGCAGGTAACTGATACTTCGTTACTAATTATGACAAGTAACTGTAATGTCGATACAAATTTTGGCAGGTAACTGTAGCTTCCATACTAATTATGACAGGTAACAGTAACATCGACACTAATTATGGCAGGTAAATGTAACTTCGATACTAATTATGACAAGTAACAGTAACTTCGATACTAATTATGACAAGTAACTGTAACTTCGATACTAATTATGACAGGTAACTGTAACTTCGTTACTAATTATGACAAGTAACTTTAATTTCGTTACAAATTATGGCAGGTAATTGTAATTTCGATACTAATTATGACAGGTAACAGTAACTTCGATACTAATTATGACAAGTAACAATAACATCGATACTAATTATGACAAGTAATTGTAACTTCGATACGAATAATGACAGGTAACTGTAACTTCGTTACTAATTATGACAAGTAACTGTAATTTCGATACAAATTTTGGCAGGTAACTGTAACTTCGATACTAATTATGACAGGTAACAGTAACTTCGATACTAATTATGACAAGTAACTGTAACTTCGATACTAATTATGACAGGTAACTGTAACTTCGTTACTAATTATGACAAGTAACTGTAATTTTGATACAAATTATGGCAGGTAACTGTAACTTCGATACTAACTATGACAGGTAACAGTATCTTCGATAATAATTATGACAAGTAACAATAACTTCGATACAAATTGTGACAGGTAACTGTAACTTCGATACTAATTATGACAAGAAACTCTAACTTCGTTACTAATTATGACAAGTAACTGTAATTTTGATAAAAAATTATGGTAGGTAACTGTAACATCAATACTAATTGTGACAGGTAACAGTTACTTCGATACTAATTATGACAGGTAACAGTTACTTCGATACGAATTATGACAGGTAACTGTAACTTCGATACTAATTATGACAAGTAACTGTAACTTCGATACTAATTATGACAGGTAAATCTAGCTTCGATACTAATTATGACTACTAACTGTAATTTCTATAGAAATTAAGACAGGTAACATTAACTTCGATAATAATTATGACAAGTAACTGGAACTTTGTTACTAATTATGACAAGTAACGGTACTTTCGATACAAATTATGGCAGGTAACTGTAACTTCGATACTAATTATGACAGGTAACAGTAACTTCGATACTAATTATGACAAGTAACTGTAACTTCGATACTAATTATGACAAGTAACTGTAACTTCGATACTAATTATCACAAGTAACTCTAACTTCGTTACAAATTATGACAAGTAACTGTAATTATGATAAAATTATGGCAGGGAACTGTAACTTCGATATTAATTATGAGAGGTAACAGAAACTTCGATACATATTATGACAGGTAACAGCAACTTCGTTACTAATTATGACAAGTAACTTTAATTTCAAAACTTATCATGGCAGGTAACTGTAACTTCGTTACTAATTATGACAAGTCCCTGTAATTTCGATACCAATTATGGCAGGTAACTGTAACTTCCATAATAATTATGACAAGTAACAGTAATTTCGATACTAATTATGACAAGTAACTGTAACTTCGATACTAATTATGACAGGTAACTGTAACTTCGTTACTAATTATGACAAGTAACTGTAATTTCGATACAAATTATGGCAGGTAACTGTAACTTCGATACTAATTATGACAGGTAACAGTAACTTCGATACTAATTAAGACAGGTAACAGTAACTTCGATACTAATTATGACAAGTAACTGTAACTTCGTTGCTAATTATGGCGAGTAACTGTAATTTCGATACAAATTGTGGCAGGTAACTGTAACTTCGATAATAATTATGACAGGTAACTGTAACTTCGATACTAATTTTTACAAATAACTGTAATTTGGATACAAATTATGACAGGTAACTGTAAATTCGTTACTAATTATGACAAGTAACTGTAATTTCGATACAAATGATGGCAGATAACTGTAACTTCATTACTAATTATGACAGGTAACAGTAACTTCGATACTAATTATGACAGAAAACAGTAACTTCGATACTAAATATGACAGGTAACAGTAACTTCGATACTAATTATGGCAGGTAGTTCTAACTTCGATACTAATGATGACAGGTAACTGTAACTACGTTACTATATATGACAAGTAACTGTAATTTCTATACTAATTATGGCAAGTACCTGTAACTTCGTTACTAATTATGACAAGTAACTGTAATTTCGATGCAAATTATGGCAGGTAACTGAAATTTCGGTACAAATTATGGCAGGTAACTGTAACTTCGAAACTAATTATGACAGGCAACAGTAACCTCGAAACTAATTATGACAAGTAACAGTAACATCATTCTAATTATGACCAGTAACTGTAATTTCGATACAAATTATGGCAGGTAACTGTATCATTGATACTAATTATGACAGGCAACAGTAACTTCGATACTAATTATGACAGAAAACAGTAACTTCGATACTAATTATGACAGGTTACAGTAACTTCGATAATAATTATGGCAGGTAACTGTAACTTCGATACTGATTATGACAAGAAACTGTAACTTCGATACTATTTTTGACAGGTAACTGTAACTTCGTTACTAATTATGACAAGTAACTTTAATTTCGATACAAATTATGGCAGGTAACTGTAACATCGATACTAATTATGAGAGATAACAGTAACTTCGATTCTAATTATGACAAGTAACTGTAACTTCGATACTAATTATGACAGGTAACTGTAACTTCGTTACTAATTATGACAAGTAACTTTAATTTCGATACAAATTATGGCAGGTAACTGTAACTTCGGTACTAATTATGACAGGTAACAGTAACTTCGATACTAATTATGACAAGTAACTATAACTTCGATACAAATTATGACAGGTAACTGTAACTTCGATACTAATTATGGCAAGAAACTCTAACTTCGTTACTAATTATGACAAGTAACTGTAATTTTGATAAAAAATTATGGTAGGTAACTGTAACTTCCATACTAATTATGACAGGTAACAGTAACTTCGATACTAATTATGACAGGAAACTGTAACTTCGTTACTAATTATGACAAGTAACTGTAATTTCGATACAAATTATGACAGGTAACTGTAACTTCGTTACTAATTATGACAAGTAACAGTACCTTCGATGCTAATTATGACAGGTAACTGTAACTTCGATACTAATTATGACAAGGAACTGTAATTTCGATACAAATTATGGCAGGTAACTGTAACTTCGTTACTAATTATGACAAGTAACTGTAATTTCGATACAAATTTTGGCAGGTAACTGTTACTTCGATACTAATTATGACAGGTAACAGTAACTTCGTTACTAATTATGACAAGTAACTTAACTTCGATACAAATTATGACAGGTAACTGTAACTTCGATACTAATTATGACAAGAAACTCTAACATCGTTACTAATTATGACAAGTAACTGTAAATTTGATTAAATAATTTGGTAGGTAACTGTAACTTCAATACTAATTATTACAGGTATCAGTAACTTCGATACTAATTATGACAAGTAACTATAAATTCGATGCAAATTATGACAGGTAACTGTAACTTCGTTACTAATTATGACAAGTAACTGTAATTTCGATACAAATTATGGCAGGTAACTGTAACTTCGATACTAATTATGACAGGTAACAGTAACTTCGATACTAATTATGACAAGTAACTATAACTTCGATACAAATTATGACAAGTAACTGTAACTTCGATACTAATTATGACAAGAAACACTAACTTCGTTACTAATTATGACAAGTAACTGTAATTTTGATAAAAATTATGGTAGATAACTGTAACTTCAATACTAATTATGACAGGTAACAGTAACGTCGATACTAATTATGACAAGTAACAGTACCTTCGATGTTAATTATGACAGGTAACTGTAACTTCGTTACTAATTATGACAAGTAACTATAATTTCGATACAAATTTTGGCAGGTAACTGTAACTTCGATACTAATTATGACAGGTAACAGTAACTTCGATACTAATTATGACAAGTAACTGTAACTTCGATACTAATTATGACAAGGAACTGCAATTTCGATACAAATTATGACAGGTAACTGTAACTTCGTTACTAATTATGACAAGTAATTTTAATTTCGATACTAATTATGGCAGGTAACTGTAACTTCGTTACTAATTATGACAAGTCCCTGTAATTTCGATATAAATTATGGCAGGTAACTGTAATTTCGATACAAATTATGGCAGGTAACAGTAACTTCGATACTAATTAGACAGGTAAAAGTAACTTCGATACTAATTATGACAGGAAACTCTACCTTCGTTACTAATTATGACAAGTAACTGTAATTTTGATAAAAAATTATGGTAGGTAACTGTAATTTCAATACTAATTATGACAGGTAACAGTAACTTCGATACTTTTATGACAGGTAACTGTAACTTCGTTACGAATTATGACAAGTAACTTTAATTTCGCTACTTATTCTGGCAGGTAACTGTAACTTCGTTACTAATTATGACAAGTCCCTGAAATTTCGATACAAATTATGACAGGTAACTGTAACTTCGATACTTATTATGACAGGTAACAGTAACATCGACACTAATTATGGCAGGTAAATGTAACTTCGATACTAATTATGACAGGTAACAGTAACTTCGATACTAATTATGACAAGTAACTGTAACTTCGATACTAATTATGACAGGTAACTGTAACTTCGTTACTAATTATGACAAGTAACTTTAATTTCGTTACAAATTATGGCAGGTAATTTTAATTTCGATACTAATTATGACAGGTAACAGTAACTTCGATACTAGTTATGACAAGTAACAATAACTTCGATACTAATTATGACAAGTAATTGTAACTTCGATACTAATAATGACAGGTAACTGTAACTTCGTTACTAATTATGACAAGTAACTGTAATTTCGATACAAATTTTGGCAGGTAACTGTAACTTCGATACTAATTATGACAGGTAACAGTAACTTCGATACTAATTATGACAAGTAACTGTAACTTCGATACTAATTATGACAGGTAACTGTAACTTCGTTACTAATTATGACAAGTAACTGTAATTTTGATACAAATTATGGCAGGTAACTGTTACTTCGATACTAACTACGACAGGTAACAGTATCTTCGATACTAATTATGACAAGTAACAATAACTTCGATACAAATTGTGACAGGTAACTGTAACTTCGATACTAATTAGGACAAGAAACTCTAACTTCGTTACTAATTATGACAAGTAACTGTAATTTTGATAAAAAATTATGGTAGGTAACTGTAACTTCAATACTAATTGTGACAGGTAACTGTTACTTCGATACTAATTATGAGAGGTAACAGAAACTTCGATACATATCATGACAGGTAACAGCAACTTTGTTACTAATTATGACAAGTAACTTTAATTTCGAAACTTATCATGGCAGGTAACTGTAACTTCGTTACTAATTATGACAAGTCCCTGTAATTTCGATACTAATTATGGCAGGTAACTGTAACTTCCATAATAATTATGACAGGTAACAGTAATTTCGATACTAATTAGGACAGGTAACAGTAACTTCGATACTAATTATGACAAGTAACTGTAACTTCGATACTAATTATGACAGGTAACTGTAACTTCGTTACTAATTATGACAAGTAACTGTAATTTCGATACAAATTATGGCAGGTAACTGTAACTTCGATACTAATTATGACATGTTACAGTAACATCGATACTAATTAAGACAGGTAACAGTAACTTCGATACTAATTATGACAAGTAACTGTAACTTCGTTGCTAATTATGGCAATTAACTGTAATTTCGATACAAATTGTGGCAGGTAACTGTAACTTCGATACTAATTATGACAGGTAACTGTAACTTCGATACTAATTTTTACAAATAACTGTAATTTGGATACAAATTATGACAGGTAACTGTAAATTCGTTACTAATTATGACAAGTAACTTTAATTTCGATACAAATGATGGCAGATAACTGTAACTTCATTGCTAATTATGACAGGTAACAGTAACTTCGATACTAATTATGACAGAAAACAGTAACTTCGATACTAAATATGACAGGTAACAGTAACTTCGATACTAATTATGGCAGGTAACTCTAACTTCGATACTAATGATGACAGGTAACTGTAACTACGTTACTAAATATGACAAGTAACTGTAATTTCTATAGTAATTATGGCAAGTACCTGTAACTTCGTTACTAATTATGACAAGTAACTGTAATTTCGATACAAATTATGGCAGGTAACTGAAATTTCGATACAAATTATGGCAGGTAACTGTAACTTCGATACTAATTATGACAGGTAACAGTAACCTCGATACTAATTATGACAGAAAACAGTAACTTCGATACTAATTATGACAGGTTACAGTAACTTCGATAATAATTATGGCAGGTAACTGTAACTTCGATTCTAATTATGACAAGAAACTGTAACTTCGATACTAATTTTGACAGATAACTGTAACTTCGTTACTAATTATGACAAGTAACTTTAATTTCGATACAAATTATGGCAGGTAAATGTAACTTCGATACTAATTATGACAGGTAACAGTAACTTCGATTCTAATTATGACAAGTAACTGTAACGTCGATACTAATTATGACAGGTAACTGTAACTTCGATACTAATTATGACAGGTAACAGTAACTTCGATACTAATTATGACAAGTAACTATAACTTCGATACAAATTATGACAGGTAACTGTAACTTCGATACTAATTATGACAAGAAACTCTAACTTCGTTACTAATTATGACAAGTAACTGTAATTTTGATAAAAAATTATGGTAGGTAAATGTAACTTCAATACTAATTATGACAGGTAACAGTAACGTCGATACTAATTATGACAGGAAACTGTAACTTCGTTACTAATTATGACAAGTAACTGTAATTTCGATACAAATTATGACAGGTAACTGTAACTTCGTTACTTATTATGACAAGTAACAGTACCTTCGATGCTAATTATGACTGGTAACTGTAACTTCGATACTAATTATGACAAGTAACTATAACTTCGATGCAAATTATGACGGGTAACTGTAACTTCGTTACTAATTATGACAAGTCCCTGTAATTTCGATACAAATTATGGCAGGTAACTGTAACTTCCATACTAATTATGACAGGTAACAGTAACTTCGATACTAATTATGACAGGAAACTGTAACTTCGTTACTAATTATGACAAGTAACTGTAATTTCGATACAAATTATGACAGGTAACTGTAACTTCGTTACTAATTATGACAAGTAACAGTACCTTCGATGCTAATTATGACTGGTAACTGTAACTTCGATACTAATTATGACAAGTAACTATAACTTCGATGCAAATTATGACAGGTAACTGTAACTTCGTTACTAATTATGACAAGTAACTGTAATTTCGATACAAATTATGGCAGGTAACTGTAAATTCGATACTAATTATGACAGGTAACAGTAACTTCGATACTAATTATGACAAGTAACTATAACTTCGATACAAATTATGACAAGTAACTGTAACTTCGATACTAATTATGACAAGAAACACTAACTTCGTTACTAATTATGACAAGTAACTGTAATTTTGATTAAAAAAATTGGTAGATAACTGTAACTTCAATACTAATTATGACAGGTAACAGTAACGTCGATACTAATTATGACAAGTAACAGTACCTTCGATGTTAATTATGACAGGTAGCTGTAACTTCGATACTAATTATGACAAGGAACTGTAATTTCGATACAAATTATGGCAGGTAACTGATACTTCGTTACTAATTATGACAAGTAACTGTAATGTCGATACAAATTTTGGCAGGTAACTGTAACTTCGATACTAATTATGACAAGTCCCTTTAATTTCGATACAAATTATGGCAGGTAACTGTAGCTTCCATACTAATTATGACAGGTAACAGTAACTTCGATACTAATTATGACAAGTAACTGTAACTTCGATACTAATTATGACAGGTAACTGTAACTTCGTTACTAATTATGACAAGTAACTTTAATTTCGTTACAAATTATGGCAGGTAATTGTAATTTCGATACTAATTATGACAGGTAACAGTAACTTCGATACTATTTATGACAAGTAACAATAACATCGATACTAATTATGACAAGTAATTGTAACTTCGATACGAATAATGACAGGTAACTGTAACTTCGTTACTAATTATGACAAGTAACTGTAATTTCGATACAAATTTTGGCAGGTAACTGTAACTTCGATACTAATTATGACAGGTAACAGTAACTTCGATACTAATTATGACAAGTAACTGTAACTTCGATACTAATTATGACAGGTAACTGTAACTTCGTTACTAATTATGACAAGTAACTGTAATTTTGATACAAATTATGGCAGGTAACTGTTACTTCGATACTAACTATGACAGGTAACAGTATCTTCGATAATAATTATGACAAGTAACAATAACTTCGATACAAATTGTGACAGGTAACTGTAACTTCGATACTAATTATGACAAGAAACTCTAACTTCGTTACTAATTATGACAAGTAACTGTAATTTTGATAAAAAATTATGGTAGGTAACTGTAACATCAATACTAATTGTGACAGGTAACAGTTACTTCGATACTAATTATGACAGGTAACTGTAACTTCGTTACTAATTATGACAAGTAACTGTAATTTCGATACAATTTATGGCAGGTAACTGTAACTTCGATACTAACTATGACAGTTAACAGTATCTTCGATACTAATTAAGACAAGTAAATATAACTTCCATACAAATTGTGACAGGTAACTGTAACTTCGATACAAATTATGACAAGAAACTCTAACTTCGTTACTAATTATGACAAGTAACTGTAATTTTGATAAAAAAAATTGGTAGGTAACTGTAACTTCAATACTAATTATGACAGGTAACAGTTACTTCGATACGAATTATGACAGGTAACTGTAACTTCGATACTAATTATGACAAGTAACTGTAACTTCGATACTAATTATGACACGTAAATCTAGCTTCGATACTAATTATGACAACTAACTGTAATTTCTATAGAAATTAAGACAGGTAACATTAACTTCGATAATAATTATGACAAGTAACTGGAACTTTGTTACTAATTATGACAAGTAACGGTACTTTCGATACAAATTATGGCAGGTAACTGTAACTTCGATACTAATTATGACAGGTAACAGTAACTTCGATACTAATTATGACAAGTAACTGTAACTTCGATACTAATTATGACAAGTAACTGTAACTTCGATACTAATTATCACAAGTAACTCTAACTTCGTTACAAATTATGACAAGTAACTGTAATTATGATAAAATTATGGCAGGTAACTGTAACTTCGATATTAATTATGAGAGGTAACAGAAACTTCGATACATATTATGACAGGTAACAGCAACTTCGTTACTAATTATGACAAGTAACTTTAATTTCAAAACTTATCATGGCAGGTAACTGTAACTTCGTTACTAATTATGACAAGTCCCTGTAATTTCGATACCAATTATGGCAGGTAACTGTAACTTCCATAATAATTATGACAAGTAACAGTAATTTCGATACTAATTATGACAAGTAACTGTAACTTCGATACTAATTATGACAGGTAACTGTAACTTCGTTACTAATTATGACAAGTAACTGTAATTTCGATACAAATTATGGCAGGTAACTGTAACTTCGATACTAATTATGACAGGTAACAGTAACTTCGATACTAATTAAGACAGGTAACAGTAACTTCGATACTAATTATGACAAGTAACTGTAACTTCGTTGCTAATTATGGCGAGTAACTGTAATTTCGATACAAATTATGGCAGGTAACTGAAATTTCGGTACAAATTATGGCAGGTAACTGTAACTTCGAAACTAATTATGACAGGCAACAGTAACCTCGAAACTAATTATGACAAGTAACAGTAACATCATTCTAATTATGACCAGTAACTGTAATTTCGATACAAATTATGGCAGGTAACTGTATCATTGATACTAATTATGACAGGCAACAGTAACTTCGATACTAATTATGACAGAAAACAGTAACTTCGATACTAATTATGACAGGTTACAGTAACTTCGATAATAATTATGGCAGGTAACTGTAACTTCGATACTGATTATGACAAGAAACTGTAACTTCGATACTATTTTTGACAGGTAACTGTAACTTCGTTACTAATTATGACAAGTAACTTTAATTTCGATACAAATTATGGCAGGTAACTGTAACTTCGATACTAATTATGAGAGATAACAGTAACTTCGATTCTAATTATGACAAGTAACTGTAACTTCGATACTAATTATGACAGGTAACTGTAACTTCGTTACTAATTATGACAAGTAACTTTAATTTCGATACAAATTATGGCAGGTAACTGTAACTTCGGTACTAATTATGACAGGTAACAGTAACTTCGATACTAATTATGACAAGTAACTATAACTTCGATACAAATTATGACAGGTAACTGTAACTTCGATACTAATTATGGCAAGAAACTCTAACTTCGTTACTAATTATGACAAGTAACTGTAATTTTGATAAAAAATTATGGTAGGTAACTGTAACTTCCATACTAATTATGACAGGTAACAGTAACTTCGATACTAATTATGACAGGAAACTGTAACTTCGTTACTAATTATGACAAGTAACTGTAATTTCGATACAAATTATGACAGGTAACTGTAACTTCGTTACTAATTATGACAAGTAACAGTACCTTCGATGCTAATTATGACAGGTAACTGTAACTTCGATACTAATTATGACAAGGAACTGTAATTTCGATACAAATTATGGCAGGTAACTGTAACTTCGTTACTAATTATGACAAGTAACTGTAATTTCGATACAAATTTTGGCAGGTAACTGTTACTTCGATACTAATTATGACAGGTAACAGTAACTTCGTTACTAATTATGACAAGTAACTTAACTTCGATACAAATTATGACAGGTAACTGTAACTTCGATACTAATTATGACAAGAAACTCTAACATCGTTACTAATTATGACAAGTAACTGTAAATTTGATTAAAAAAATTTGGTAGGTAACTGTAACTTCAATACTAATTATTACAGGTAACAGTAACTTCGATACTAATTATGACAAGTAACTATAAATTCGATGCAAATTATGACAGGTAACTGTAACTTCGTTACTAATTATGACAAGTAACTGTAATTTCGATACAAATTATGGCAGGTAACTGTAACTTCGATACTAATTACGACAGGTAACAGTAACTTCGATACTAATTATGACAAGTAACTATAACTTCGATACAAATTATGACAAGTAACTGTAACTTCGATACTAATTATGACAAGAAACACTAACTTCGTTACTAATTATGACAAGTAACTGTAATTTTGATAAAAATTATGGTAGATAACTGTAACTTCAATACTAATTATGACAGGTAACAGTAACGTCGATACTAATTATGACAAGTAACAGTACCTTCGATGTTAATTATGACAGGTAACTGTAACTTCGATACTAATTATGACAAGGAACTGTAATTTCGATACAAATTATGGCAGGTAACTGTTACTTCGTTACTAATTATGACAAGTAACTGTAATGTCGATACAAATTTTGGCAGGTAACTGTAACTTCGATACTAATTATGACAAGTCCCTGTAATTTCGATACAAATTATGGCAGGTAACTGTAACTTCCATACTAATTATGACATGTAACAGTAACTTCGATACTAATTATGACAGGAAACTGTAACTTCGATACTAATTATGACAGGTAACTGTAACTTCGTTACTAATTATGACAAGTAACTGTAATTTCGATACAAATTTTGGCAGGTAACTGTAACATCGATACCAATTATGACAGGTAACAGTAACTTCGATACTAATTATGACAAGTAACTGTAACTTCGATACTAATTATGACAAGGAACTGCAACTTCGATACTAATTTTGACAGGTAACTGTAACTTCGTTACTAATTATGACAAGTAATTTTAATTTCGATACTTATTATGGCAGGTAACTGTACCTTCGTTACTAATTATGACAAGTCCCTGTAATTTCGATATAAATTATGGCAGGTAACAGTAACGTCGATACTAATTATGACAAATAACTGTAACTTCGATACTAATTATGACAGGTAACTGTAACTTCGTTACTAATTATGACAAGTAACTGTAATTTCGATACAAATTTTGGCAGGTAACTGTAACTTCGATACTAATTATGACAGGTAACAGTAACTTCGATACTAATTATGACAAGTAACTGTAACTTCGATACTAATTATGACAAGGAACTGCAATTTCGATACAAATTATGACAGGTAACTGTAACTTCGTTACTAATTATGACAAGTAATTTTAATTTCGATACTAATTATGGCAGGTAACTGTAACTTCGTTACTAATTATGACAAGTCCCTGTAATTTCGATATAAATTATGGCAGGTAACTGTAATTTCGATACAAATTATGGCAGGTAACAGTAACTTCGATACTAATTAGACAGGTAAAAGTAACTTCGATACTAATTATGACAGGAAACTCTACCTTCGTTACTAATTATGACAAGTAACTGTAATTTTGATAAAAAATTATGGTAGGTAACTGTAATTTCAATACTAATTATGACAGGTAACAGTAACTTCGATACTTTTATGACAGGTAACTGTAACTTCGTTACGAATTATGACAAGTAACTTTAATTTCGCTACTTATTCTGGCAGGTAACTGTAACTTCGTTACTAATTATGACAAGTCCCTGAAATTTCGATACAAATTATGACAGGTAACTGTAACTTCGATACTTATTATGACAGGTAACAGTAACATCGACACTAATTATGGCAGGTAAATGTAACTTCGATACTAATTATGACAGGTAACAGTAACTTCGATACTAATTATGACAAGTAACTGTAACTTCGATACTAATTATGACAGGTAACTGTAACTTCGTTACTAATTATGACAAGTAACTTTAATTTCGTTACAAATTATGGCAGGTAATTTTAATTTCGATACTAATTATGACAGGTAACAGTAACTTCGATACTAGTTATGACAAGTAACAATAACTTCGATACTAATTATGACAAGTAATTGTAACTTCGATACTAATAATGACAGGTAACTGTAACTTCGTTACTAATTATGACAAGTAACTGTAATTTCGATACAAATTTTGGCAGGTAACTGTAACTTCGATACTAATTATGACAGGTAACAGTAACTTCGATACTAATTATGACAAGTAACTGTAACTTCGATACTAATTATGACAGGTAACTGTAACTTCGTTACTAATTATGACAAGTAACTGTAATTTTGATACAAATTATGGCAGGTAACTGTTACTTCGATACTAACTACGACAGGTAACAGTATCTTCGATACTAATTATGACAAGTAACAATAACTTCGATACAAATTGTGACAGGTAACTGTAACTTCGATACTAATTAGGACAAGAAACTCTAACTTCGTTACTAATTATGACAAGTAACTGTAATTTTGATAAAAAATTATGGTAGGTAACTGTAACTTCAATACTAATTGTGACAGGTAACTGTTACTTCGATACTAATTGTGACAGGTAACTGTAACTTCGTTACTTATTATGACAAGTAACTGTAATTTCGATACAAATTATGGCAGGTAACTGTCACTTCGATACTAACTATGACAGTTAACAGTATCTTCGATACTAATTATGACAAGTAACTATAACTTCGATACAAATTGTGACAGGTAACTGTAACTTCGACACAAATTATGACAAGAAACTCTAACTTCGTTACTAATTATGACAAGTAACTGTAATTTTGATAAAAAATTATGGTAGGTAACTGTAACTTCAATACTAATTATGACAGGTAACAGTTACTTCGATACTAATTATGACAGGTAACTGTAACTTCGATACTAATTATGACAAGTAACTGTAACTTTGATACTAACTATGACAGGTAACTCTAGCTTCGATACTAATTATGACAAGGAACTGTAATTTCGATAGATATTAAGACAGGTAACATTAACTTCGATAATAATTATGACAAGTAACTGGAACTTTGTTACTAATTATGACAAGTAACGGTAATTTCGATACAAATTATGGCAGGTAACTGTAACATCGATACTAATTATGACAGGTAACAGTAACTTCGATACTAATTATGACAAGTAACTGTAACTTCGATACTAATTATGACAAGTAACTGTAACTTCGATACTAATTATCACAAGTAACTCGAACTTCGTTACAAATTATGACAAGTAACTGTAATTATGATAAAATTATGGCAGGTAAATGTAACTTCGATACTAATCATGAGAGGTAACAGAAACTTCGATACATATTATGACAGGTGACAGCAACTTCGTTACTAATTATGACAAGTAACTTTAATTTCAAAACTTATCATGGCAGGTAACTGTAACTTCGTTACTAATTAAGACAAGTCCCTGTAATTTCGATACTAATTATGGCAGGTAACTGTAACTTCCATAATATTTATGACAGGTAACAGTAATTTCGATACTAATTATGACAGGTAACAGTAACTTCGATACTAATTATGACAAGTAACTGTAACATCGATACTAATTATGACAGGTAACTGTAACTTCGTTACTAATTATGACAAGTAACTGTAATTTCGATACAAATTATGGCAGGTAACTGTAACTTCGATACTAATTATGACAGGTAACAGTAACTTCGATACTAATTAAGATAGGTAACAGTAACTTCGATACTAATTATGACAAGTAACTGTAACTTCGTTGCTAATTATGGCAAGTAACTGTAATTTCGATAAAAATTGTGGCAGGTAACTGTAACTTCGATACTAATTATGACAGGTAACTGTAACTTCGATACTAATTTTTACAAATAACTGTAATTTGAATACAAATTAAGACAGGTAACTGTAAATTCGTTACTAATTATGACAAGTAACTGTAATTTCGATACAAATGATGGCAGATAACTGTACCTTCATTATTAATTATGACAGGTAACAGTAACTTCGATACTAATTAAGACAGGTAACAGTAACTTCGATACTAATTATGACAAGTAACTGTAACTTCGTTGCTAATTATGGCGAGTAACTGTAATTTCGATACAAATTATGGCAGGTAACTGAAATTTCGGTACAAATTATGGCAGGTAACTGTAACTTCGAAACTAATTATGACAGGCAACAGTAACCTCGAAACTAATTATGACAAGTAACAGTAACATCATTCTAATTATGACCAGTAACTGTAATTTCGATACAAATTATGGCAGGTAACTGTATCATTGATACTAATTATGACAGGCAACAGTAACTTCGATACTAATTATGACAGAAAACAGTAACTTCGATACTAATTATGACAGGTTACAGTAACTTCGATAATAATTATGGCAGGTAACTGTAACTTCGATACTGATTATGACAAGAAACTGTAACTTCGATACTATTTTTGACAGGTAACTGTAACTTCGTTACTAATTATGACAAGTAACTTTAATTTCGATACAAATTATGGCAGGTAACTGTAACTTCGATACTAATTATGAGAGATAACAGTAACTTCGATTCTAATTATGACAAGTAACTGTAACTTCGATACTAATTATGACAGGTAACTGTAACTTCGTTACTAATTATGACAAGTAACTTTAATTTCGATACAAATTATGGCAGGTAACTGTAACTTCGGTACTAATTATGACAGGTAACAGTAACTTCGATACTAATTATGACAAGTAACTATAACTTCGATACAAATTATGACAGGTAACTGTAACTTCGATACTAATTATGGCAAGAAACTCTAACTTCGTTACTAATTATGACAAGTAACTGTAATTTTGATAAAAAATTATGGTAGGTAACTGTAACTTCCATACTAATTATGCCAGGTAACAGTAACTTCGATACTAATTATGACAGGAAACTGTAACTTCGTTACTAATTATGACAAGTAACTGTAATTTCGATACAAATTATGACAGGTAACTGTAACTTCGTTACTAATTATGACAAGTAACAGTACCTTCGATGCTAATTATGACAGGTAACTGTAACTTCGATACTAATTATGACAAGGAACTGTAATTTCGATACAAATTATGGCAGGTAACTGTAACTTCGTTACTAATTATGACAAGTAACTGTAATTTCGATACAAATTTTGGCAGGTAACTGTTACTTCGATACTAATTATGACAGGTAACAGTAACTTCGTTACTAATTATGACAAGTAACTTAACTTCGATACAAATTATGACAGGTAACTGTAACTTCGATACTAATTATGACAAGAAACTCTAACATCGTTACTAATTATGACAAGTAACTGTAAATTTGATTAAAAAAATTTGGTAGGTAACTGTAACTTCAATACTAATTATTACAGGTAACAGTAACTTCGATACTAATTATGACAAGTAACTATAAATTCGATGCAAATTATGACAGGTAACTGTAACTTCGTTACTAATTATGACAAGTAACTGTAATTTCGATACAAATTATGGCAGGTAACTGTAACTTCGATGCTAATTACGACAGGTAACAGTAACTTCGATACTAATTATGACAAGTAACTATAACTTCGATACAAATTATGACAAGTAACTGTAACTTCGATACTAATTATGACAAGAAACACTAACTTCGTTACTAATTATGACAAGTAACTGTAATTTTGATAAAAATTATGGTAGATAACTGTAACTTCAATACTAATTATGACAGGTAACAGTAACGTCGATACTAATTATGACAAGTAACAGTACCTTCGATGTTAATTATGACAGGTAACTGTAACTTCGATACTAATTATGACAAGGAACTGTAATTTCGATACAAATTATGGCAGGTAACTGTTACTTCGTTACTAATTATGACAAGTAACTGTAATGTCGATACAAATTTTGGCAGGTAACTGTAACTTCGATACTAATTATGACAAGTCCCTGTAATTTCGATACAAATTATGGCAGGTAACTGTAACTTCCATACTAATTATGACATGTAACAGTAACTTCGATACTAATTATGACAGGAAACTGTAACTTCGATACTAATTATGACAGGTAACTGTAACTTCGTTACTAATTATGACAAGTAACTGTAATTTCGATACAAATTTTGGCAGGTAACTGTAACATCGATACCAATTATGACAGGTAACAGTAACTTCGATACTAATTATGACAAGTAACTGTAACTTCGATACTAATTATGACAAGGAACTGCAACTTCGATACTAATTTTGACAGGTAACTGTAACTTCGTTACTAATTATGACAAGTAATTTTAATTTCGATACTTATTATGGCAGGTAACTGTACCTTCGTTACTAATTATGACAAGTCCCTGTAATTTCGATATAAATTATGGCAGGTAACAGTAACGTCGATACTAATTATGACAAATAACTGTAACTTCGATACTAATTATGACAGGTAACTGTAACTTCGTTACTAATTATGACAAGTAACTGTAATTTCGATACAAATTTTGGCAGGTAACTGTAACTTCGATACTAATTATGACAGGTAACAGTAACTTCGATACTAATTATGACAAGTAACTGTAACTTCGATACTAATTATGACAAGGAACTGCAATTTCGATACAAATTATGACAGGTAACTGTAACTTCGTTACTAATTATGACAAGTAATTTTAATTTCGATACTAATTATGGCAGGTAACTGTAACTTCGTTACTAATTATGACAAGTCCCTGTAATTTCGATATAAATTATGGCAGGTAACTGTAATTTCGATACAAATTATGGCAGGTAACAGTAACTTCGATACTAATTAGACAGGTAAAAGTAACTTCGATACTAATTATGACAGGAAACTCTACCTTCGTTACTAATTATGACAAGTAACTGTAATTTTGATAAAAAATTATGGTAGGTAACTGTAATTTCAATACTAATTATGACAGGTAACAGTAACTTCGATACTTTTATGACAGGTAACTGTAACTTCGTTACGAATTATGACAAGTAACTTTAATTTCGCTACTTATTCTGGCAGGTAACTGTAACTTCGTTACTAATTATGACAAGTCCCTGAAATTTCGATACAAATTATGACAGGTAACTGTAACTTCGATACTTATTATGACAGGTAACAGTAACATCGACACTAATTATGGCAGGTAAATGTAACTTCGATACTAATTATGACAGGTAACAGTAACTTCGATACTAATTATGACAAGTAACTGTAACTTCGATACTAATTATGACAGGTAACTGTAACTTCGTTACTAATTATGACAAGTAACTTTAATTTCGTTACAAATTATGGCAGGTAATTTTAATTTCGATACTAATTATGACAGGTAACAGTAACTTCGATACTAGTTATGACAAGTAACAATAACTTCGATACTAATTATGACAAGTAATTGTAACTTCGATACTAATAATGACAGGTAACTGTAACTTCGTTACTAATTATGACAAGTAACTGTAATTTCGATACAAATTTTGTCAGGTAACTGTAACTTCGATACTAATTATGACAGGTAACAGTAACTTCGATACTAATTATGACAAGTAACTGTAACTTCGATACTAATTATGACAGGTAACTGTAACTTCGTTACTAATTATGACAAGTAACTGTAATTTTGATACAAATTATGGCAGGTAACTGTTACTTCGATACTAACTACGACAGGTAACAGTATCTTCGATACTAATTATGACAAGTAACAATAACTTCGATACAAATTGTGACAGGTAACTGTAACTTCGATACTAATTAGGACAAGAAACTCTAACTTCGTTACTAATTATGACAAGTAACTGTAATTTTGATAAAAAATTATGGTAGGTAACTGTAACTTCAATACTAATTGTGACAGGTAACTGTTACTTCGATACTAATTGTGACAGGTAACTGTAACTTCGTTACTTATTATGACAAGTAACTGTAATTTCGATACAAATTATGGCAGGTAACTGTCACTTCGATACTAACTATGACAGTTAACAGTATCTTCGATACTAATTATGACAAGTAACTATAACTTCGATACAAATTGTGACAGGTAACTGTAACTTCGACACAAATTATGACAAGAAACTCTAACTTCGTTACTAATTATGACAAGTAACTGTAATTTTGATAAAAAATTATGGTAGGTAACTGTAACTTCAATACTAATTATGACAGGTAACAGTTACTTCGATACTAATTATGACAGGTAACTGTAACTTCGATACTAATTATGACAAGTAACTGTAACTTTGATACTAACTATGACAGGTAACTCTAGCTTCGATACTAATTATGACAAGGAACTGTAATTTCGATAGATATTAAGACAGGTAACATTAACTTCGATAATAATTATGACAAGTAACTGGAACTTTGTTACTAATTATGACAAGTAACGGTAATTTCGATACAAATTATGGCAGGTAACTGTAACATCGATACTAATTATGACAGGTAACAGTAACTTCGATACTAATTATGACAAGTAACTGTAACTTCGATACTAATTATGACAAGTAACTGTAACTTCGATACTAATTATCACAAGTAACTCGAACTTCGTTACAAATTATGACAAGTAACTGTAATTATGATAAAATTATGGCAGGTAAATGTAACTTCGATACTAATCATGAGAGGTAACAGAAACTTCGATACATATTATGACAGGTGACAGCAACTTCGTTACTAATTATGACAAGTAACTTTAATTTCAAAACTTATCATGGCAGGTAACTGTAACTTCGTTACTAATTAAGACAAGTCCCTGTAATTTCGATACTAATTATGGCAGGTAACTGTAACTTCCATAATATTTATGACAGGTAACAGTAATTTCGATACTAATTATGACAGGTAACAGTAACTTCGATACTAATTATGACAAGTAACTGTAACATCGATACTAATTATGACAGGTAACTGTAACTTCGTTACTAATTATGACAAGTAACTGTAATTTCGATACAAATTATGGCAGGTAACTGTAACTTCGATACTAATTATGACAGGTAACAGTAACTTCGATACTAATTAAGATAGGTAACAGTAACTTCGATACTAATTATGACAAGTAACTGTAACTTCGTTGCTAATTATGGCAAGTAACTGTAATTTCGATAAAAATTGTGGCAGGTAACTGTAACTTCGATACTAATTATGACAGGTAACTGTAACTTCGATACTAATTTTTACAAATAACTGTAATTTGAATACAAATTAAGACAGGTAACTGTAAATTCGTTACTAATTATGACAAGTAACTGTAATTTCGATACAAATGATGGCAGATAACTGTACCTTCATTACTAATTATGACAGGTAACAGTAACTTCGATACTAATTATGACAGAAAACAGTAACTTCGATACTAAATATGACAGGTAACAGTAACTTCGATACTAATTATGGCAGGTAACTCTAACTTCGATGCTAATGATGACAGGTAACTGTAACTACGTTACTAAATATGACAAGTAACTGTAATTTCTATACTAATTATGGCAAGTACCTGTAACTTCGTTACTAATTATGACAAGTAACTGTAATTTCGATACAAATTATGGCAGGTAACTGAAATTTCGATACAAATTATGGCAGGTAACTGTAACTTCGATACTAATTATGACAGGTAACAGTAACCTCGATACTAATTATGACAAGTAACAGTAACATCATTCTAATTATGACCAGAAACTGTAATTTCGATACAAATTATGCCAGGTAACTGTAGCTTTGATACTAATTATGACAGGCAACAGTAACTTCGATACTAATTATGACAGAAAACAGTAACTTCGATACTAATTATGACAGGTTACAGTAACTTCGATAATAATTATGGCAGGTAACTGTAACTTCGATACTAATTATGATAAGAAACTGTAACTTCGATACTAATTTTGACAGTGTAACTGTAACTTCGTTACTAATTATGACAAGTAACTTTAATTTCGATACAAATTATGGCAGGTAACTGTAACTTCGATACTAATTATGACAGGTAACAGTAACTTCGATTCTAATTATGACAAGTAACTGTAACTTCGATACTAATTATGACAGGTAACTGTAACTTCGTTACTAATTACGACAAGTAACTTTAATTTCGATACAAATTATGGCAGGTAACTGTAACTTCGATACTAATTATGACAGGTAACAGTAACTTCGATACTAATTATGACAAGTAACTATAACTTCGATACAAATTATGACAGGTAACTGTAACGTCGATACTAATTATGACAAGAAACTCTAACTTCGTTACTAATTATGACAAGTAACTGTAATTTTGATAAAAAATTATGATAGGTAACTGTAACTTCAATACTAATTATGACAGGTAACAGTAACGTCGATACTAATTATGACAAGTAACAGTACCTTCGATGTTAATTATGACAGGTAACAGTAACTTCGATACTAATTATGACAAGTCCCTGTAATTTCGATACAAATTATGGCAGGTAACTGTAACTTCCATACTAATTATGACAGGTAACAGTAACTTCGATACTAATTATGACAGGAAACTGTAACTTCGTTACTAATTTTGAAAAGTAACTGTAATTTCGATACAAATTATGACAGGTAACTGTAACTTCGTTATTAATTATGACAAGTAACAGTACCTTGGATGCTAATTATGACAGGTAACTGTAACTTCGATACTAATTATGACAAGGAACTGTAATTTCGATACAAATTATGGCAGGTAACTGTAACTTCGTTACTAATTATGACAAGTAACTGTAATTTCGATACAAATTTTGGCAGGTAACTGTTACTTCGATACTAATTATGACAGGTAACAGTAACTTCGATACTAATTATGACAAGTAACTATAACTTCGATACAAATTATGAAAAGTAACTGTAACTTCGATACTAATTATGACAAGAAACACTAACTTCGTTACTAATTATGACAAGTAACTGTAATTTTGATAAAAAATTATGGTAGATAACTGTAACTTCAATACTAATTATGACAGGTAACAGTAACGTCGATACTAATTATGACAAGTAACAGTACCTTCGATGTTAATTATGACAGGTAACTGTAACTTCGATACTAATTATGACAAGGAACTGTAATTTCGATACAAATTATGGCAGGTAACTGTTACTTCGTTACTAATTATGACAAGTAACTGTAATGTCGATACAAATTTTGGAAGGTAACTGTATCTTCGATACTAATTATGACAAGTCCCTGTAATTTCGATACAAATTATGGCAGGTAACTGTAACTTCCATACTAATTATGACAGGTAACAGTAACTTCGATACAAATTATGACAGGGAACTGTAACTTCGATACTAATTATGACAGGTAACTGTAACTTCGTTACTAATTATGACAAGTAACTGTAATTTCGATACAAATTTTGGCAGGTAACTGTAACTTCGATACTAATTAGGTCAGGTAACAGTAACTTCGATACTAATTATGACAAGTAACTGTAACTTCGATACTAATTATGACAAGGAACTGCAACTTCGATACTAATTATGACAGGTAACTGTAACTTCGTTACTAATTATGACAAGTAATTTTAATTTCGATACTTATTATGGCAGGTAACTGTAACTTCGTTACTAATTATGACAAGTCCCTGTAATTTCGATATAAATTATGGCAGGTAACTGTAACTTCGATACTAATTATGACAAGTAACTGTAACTTCGATACTTATTATGACAGGTAACTGTAACTTCGTTACTAATTATGACAAGTAACTGTAATTTCGATACAAATTTTGGCAGGTAACTGTAACTTCGATAATAATTAGGACAGGTAACAGTAACTACGATACTAATTATGACAAGTAACTGTAACTTCGATACTAATTATGACAAGGTACTGCAACTTCGATACTAATTATGACAGGTAACTGTAACTTCGTTACTAATTATGACAAGTAATTTTAATTTCGATACTAATTATGGCAGGTAACTGTAACTTCGTTACTAATTATGACTAGTCCCTGTAATTTCGATATAAATTATGGCAGGTAACTGTAATTTCGATACAAATTATGGCAGGTAACAGTAACTTCGATACTAATTAGACAGGTAAATGTAACTTCGATACTAATTATGACAGGAAACTCTACCTTCGTTACTAATTATGACAAGTAACAGTAATTTTGATAAAAAATTATGGTAGGTAACTGTAACTTCAATACTAATTATGACAGGTAACAGTAACTTCGATACTTTTATGACAGGTAACTGTAACTTCGTTACGAATTATGACAAGTAACTTTAATTTCGATACTTATTATGGCAGGTAACTGTAACTTCGTTACTAATTATGACAAGTCCTTGTAATTTCGATACAAATTATGGCAGGTAACTGTAACTTCGATACTAATTATGACAAGTAAATGTAACTTCGATATTAATTATGACAGGTAACTGTAACTTCGTTACTAATTATGACAAGTGACTGTAATTTCGATGCAAATTTTGGCAGGTAACTGTAACTTCGATACTAATTATGACAGGTAACAGTAACTTCGATTCTAATTATGACAAGTAACTGTAACTACGATACTAATTATGACAGGTAACTGTAACTTCGTTACTAATTATGACAAGTAACTCTAATTTCGATACAAATTATGGCAGGTAACTGTAACTTCGATACTAATTATGACAGGTAACCGTAACTTCGATACTAATTATGACAAGTAACTATAACTTCGATACAAATTATGACAGGTAACTGTAACTTCGATACTAATTATGACAAGAAACTCTAACTTCGTTACTAATTGTGACAAGTAACTGTAATTTTGATAAAAAATTATGGTAGGTAACTGTAACGTCAATACTAATTATGACAGGTAACAGTAACGTCGATACTAATTATGACAAGTAACAGTACCTTCGATGCTAATTATGACAGGTAACCTGTATCTTCGATACTAATTATGACAAGGAACTTTAATTTTGATACAAATTATGGCAGGTAACATTAACTTCGTTACTAATTATGACAAGTAACTGTAATTTCGATACAAATTTTGGCAGGTAACTGTAACTTCGATACTAATTATGACAAGTCCCTGTAATTTCGATACAAATTATTGCAGGTAACTGTAACTTCCATACTAATTATGACAGATAACAGTAACTTCGATACTAATTATGACTGGAAACTGTAACTTCGTTACTTATTATGACAAGTAACTGTAATTTCGATACAAATTATGACAGGTAACTGTAACTTCGTTACTAATTATGACAAGTAACAGTACCTTCGATGCTAATTATGACAGGTAACTGTAACTTCGATACTAATTATGACAAGGAACTTTAATTTCGATACAAATTATGGCAGGTAACTGTAACTTCGTTACTAATTATGACAATTAACTGTAATTTCTATACAAATTTTGGCAGGTAACTGTAACTTCGATACTAATAATGACAGGTAACAGTAACTTCGATACTAATTATGACAAGTAACTGTAACTTCGATATTAATTATGACAGTTAATTGTAACTTCGTTGCTAATTATGACAAGTAACTGTAATTTTGATACAAATTATGGCAGGTAACTGTAACTTCGATACTAATTATGACAGGTAACAGTAACTTCGTTACTAATTATGACAAGTAACTATAACTTCGATACAAATTATGACAGGTAACTGTAACTTCGATACTAATTATGACAAGAAACTCTAACTTCGTTACTAATTATGAAAAGAAACTGTAATTTTGATTAAAAAAATTTGGTAGGTATCTGTAACTTCAATACTAATTATGACAGGTAACAGTAACTTCGATACTAATTATGACAAGTAACTATAACTTCGATGCAAATTATGACAGGTAACTGTAACTTCGTTACTAATTATGACAAGTAACTGTAATTTCGATACAAATTATGGCAGGTAACTGTAACTTCGATATTAATTATGACAGGTAACAGTAACTTCCATACTAATTATGACAAGTAACTATAACTTCGATACAAATTATGACAAGTAACTGTAACTTCGATACTAATTATGACAAGAAACACTAACTTCGTTACTAATTATGACAAGTAACTGTAATTTTGATAAAAAATTATGGTAGATAACTGTAACATCAATACTAATTATGACAGGTAACAGTAACGTCGATACTAATTATAACAAGTAACAGTACCTTCGATATTAATTATGACAGGTAACTGTAACTTCGATACTAATTATGACAAGGAACTGTAATTTCGATACAAATTATGGCAGGTAACTGTTACTTCGTTACTAATTATGACAAGTAACTGTAATGTCGATACAAATTTTGGCAGGTAACTGTAACTTCGATATTAATTATGACAGGTAACAGTAACTTCCATACTAATTATGACAAGTAACTATAACTTCGATACAAATTATGACAAGTAACTGTAACTTCGATACTAATTATGACAAGAAACACTAACTTCGTTACTAATTATGACAAGTAACTGTAATTTTGATAAAAAATTATGGTAGATAACTGTAACATCAATACTAATTATGACAGGTAACAGTAACGTCGATACTAATTATAACAAGTAACAGTACCTTCGATATTAATTATTACAGGTAACAGTAACATCGATACTAATTATGACAAGTAACTGTAACTTCGATACTAATTATGACAAGTAACTGTAACTTCGATACTAATTATGACAGGTAACTGTATCTTCGTTACTAATTATGACAAGTAATTTTAATTTCGATATTAATTATGGCAGGTAACTGTAACTTCGTTACTAATTATGACAAGTCCCTGTAATTTCGATATAAATTATGGCAGGTAACTGTAACTTCGATACTAATTATGACAAGTAACTGTAACTTCGATACTAATTATGACAGGTATCTGTAACTTCGTTACTAATTATGACAAGTAACTGTAGTTTCGATAGAAATTTTAGCAGGTAACTGTAACTTCCATACTAATTATTACAGGTAACAGTAACTTCGATACTAATTATGACAAGTAACTGTAACCTCGATAATAATTATGACGGGTAACTGTAACTTCGTTACAAATTATGACAAGTAACTGTAATTTCGATACAAATTATGGCAGGTAACTTTAACTTCGATACTAATTATGACGGGTAAGAGTAACTTCGATACTAATTATGACATTTAACTATAACTTCGATACAAATTATGAGAGGTAACTGTAACTTTAATACTAATTATGGCAAGAAACTCTTACTTCGTTACTAATTATGACAAGTAACTGTAATTTTGATAAACAATTATGGTAGGTAACTGTAACTTCAATACTAATAATGACAGGTAACAGTAACTTCGATACTAATTATGACAGGTAACTGTAACTTCGTTACTAATTATGACAAGTAACTTTAATTTCAATACTCATTATGGCAGGTAATTGTAACTTCGTTACTAATTATGACAAGTCCCTGTAATTTCGATACAAATTATGGCAGGTAACTGTAACTTTCATAATAATTATGACAGGTAACAGTAACTTCGATACTAATTATGACAGGAAACTGTAACTTCGTTACTAATTATGACAAGTAACTGTAATTTCGATACAAATTATGACAGATAACTGTAACTTAGTTACTAATTATGACAAGTAACAATACCTTCGATGCTAATTATGGCAGGTAACTGTAACTTCGATACTAATTATGACAAGGAACTGTAATTTCGATACAAATTATGGCAGGTAACTGTAACTTCGTTAATAATTATGACAGGTAACAGTAACTTCCATACTAATTATGACAAGTAACTATAACTTCGATACAAATTATGACAAGTAACTGTAACTTCGATACTAATTATGACAAGAAACAATAACTTCGTTACCAATTATGACAAGTAACTGTAATTTTGATAAAAAAATTATGGTAGATAACTGTAACTTCAATACTAATTATGACAGGTAACAGTAACGTCGATACTAATTATAACAAGTAACAGTACCTTCGATATTAATTAGGACAGGTAACTGAAACTTCGATACTAATTATGACAAGGAACTGTAATGTCGATACAAATTATGGCAGGTAACTGTTACTTCGTTACTAATTATGACAAGTAACTGTAATGTCGATACAAATTTTGGCAGGTAACTGTAACTTCGATACTAATTATGAGAAGTCCCTGCAATTTTGATACAAATTATTGCAGGTAACTGTAACTTCCATACTAATTATGACAGGTAACAGTAACTTCGATACTAATTATGACAGGAAACTGTAACTTCGATACTAATTATGACAGGTAACTGTAACTTCGTTACTAATTATGACAAGTAACTGTAATTTCGATCCAAATTTTGGCAGGTAACTGTAACTTCGATACTAATTATTACAGGTAACAGTAACTTCGATACTAATTATGACAAGTAACTGTAACTTCGATACTAATTATGACAAGTAACTGTAACTTCGATACTAATTATGACAGGTAACTGTATCTTCGTTACTAATTATGACAAGTAATTTTAATTTCGATACTAATTATGATGTAGAAGGCCGTGACTCAGCGAGTCTGGGAAGACTTTTGATCCTGTATTTTATGTATTTTATATGGACATTTCGTCTCTTTTATAATATTGTACAGTTTATATAGTGTTAATAGGTTGCCTATTCATAGTGTATGTTAAGTTATTGTGATAGCAAGGACTCACTTCGCAGTTTTTGGTAACGTTATAGTACACGGTCATTGTTCACTTACATAACCTCATGTTGGTAGGATATATGTTGGATGTATGTACACTTCTCTCTGAACGATCACACTGAATAGTGTTTGAAAGTGATATGCTTGATTTTAAGGCACCAAATCATAGTAAAGTAACATGAATGTTAAAACAGCAAATAAGTGTATTGTTGCCTTACGTAAATTGCATGAGCGGAGTACAGGTTATGATCAGCTGTGACTAAACCAATGAGATGGATTCATGAAGATATCTCATTTCGCCTTCTGTGAGTATTCCTATTAATATTATTTCTGTCAGTGAATACAATGCAGAATAGAAAGAATACTGAAGCATTATCAAATTCTCGGACGATGACAGTTAAGTTTACATGATACAAACCGATAAATTGCTGTTAAGTAGTGTAACGACCTCTGTGGGTTGGGGCTGTAGAATAGACCCACGGTATTCCCTGCCTGTCGTAAAAGGCGACTAAAAGGGGACCGAGTAGCCGCCGGTATAAGTGGCTCCCCTCTTTCGCAAATTGCAGATAGGGTCAGGGCACTCTTTTGTCCTTGGAGTGAGAAATCGCTCCTTAAGGTGGATGAACCAGCAGGATTTGGTCAACAGCATAAGAATGGAGAAGGCAACGGGAAACCACTCCATTAAAGACCTTTATGTGTATCCCAAGAAAACCTATGATGAGTCCAAAGACAAATGTTAGTGAAGTTGGCAACTGCGGGATCACACCTCAAAGGAATGATGTCGGGCCCGGCAGGAGAGGAAATGGGGCCTCTCAGGTCGTTATCCGGAGAAATCCCTATTTTAAAATTGGAACATGGAATGTTCGAACTATGTTACAAGCTGGGAAACTAGAGAACTTGAAAAGAGAAATAGACCGACATAAATTAGATATTTTAGGATTAGCTGAAACACGTTGGAGAGAAGAAGGAGAGTTCACAAGCGGAGACTACAAAGTCTTGCACTCCGGAAGTGAGAATGGTCAAGGCGGTGTAGGTTTGGTACTAAATGCTAACTCTTCAAGAGCCCTACTGGATGTTGAAGCTATTGGAAACAGAATTATCATAGCACGTTTTCTGGCAACACCCGTAAATTTAGTTGTGGTGCAGGTATATATGCCTACGTCCAGCAGTGATGATGATGAGGTTGAAGAAATGTATGAGAAGCTGGAAGAATTAATGCGTAAGACAAAGGCTAGCGAGAACATTATTATAATGGGAGACTGGAATGCAGTGATTGGTGAGGGAAAAGAAGGATTTGCAGTAGGAGGGTATGGTCTTGGTAGAAGAAATTCACGTGGTCAACGTCTTCTCGAATTCTGTGAACAAGAGAGGTTCGTTATAAGTAACACTTGGTTTACCTCACCAAAGAGGCGGAGATATACTTGGAAAAAGCCAGGTGATGATCAACGTTACCAGATTGACTATATTCTTGTCAAGGAAAGATACAAAAATCAAGTGAAGAAATCCATGGCATATCCGGGCGCTGACATCTGTTATGATCATTCTCTACTAGTAATGAGTACGGAACTGAAATTTAAACACAGGATTCAGGGAAAACCAACAAAGAAGTGGAATCTTGAAGCATTTAAAAGCGAGCGGACTAAAAAGCAATATCAGGAAGCCACTGATGACAACATATCATCATATGCAAACAACTCACAAACTGTTGATCATTTATGGTCAATAGCCAAACTCTCCATCGAAAAGGCTGCTGAAGACTATGTGGGATTTGCGGAAAGAGTGAATCGCAAACCATGGATCACACAGGACATTCTCTTAAAGATGGATGAAAGAAGAAAATTTAAAAACGACTCTTCAGAAGTAGGCAGAAATAACTACCGAATGCTAAAGAACCAGATTGATCGACTCTGTCGGGAGAAGAAAATGGAGTGGTGGCAGTCAAAATGCGAAGAGATCGAATTTCTGCAAAAACAAGGAAGAACAGATTTAGCCTACCGAAAGATCAGGGAAACTACTAAGAAACAAAAAGGATTCCGCACTAGACAGTTCCGTGATACACATGGGAATCCTATATCAGACCTGAATTACAAGAAGGAACACTGGAGGATGTATGTTGAAGATCTATACGCAGAACCAATTCCATACCTTTTGCCAACACGTGGCGAGGAAGACAGGCCAATTGCAGAAGATAGAATTATTAGATCAGAGTTCGATGAAGCTCTAAAATCAATATCCATGGGTAAAACACCAGGTATATACAATGTTCCTGCCGAACTAATCAAGAATAGTGGGGATAGTACACTTGAATGGATATTCAAATTGGTAGCAAGAATTTTCGAAGAAGGTAAATGGCCTCAGGAGTTTTACACCAGCATCATCATTCCAATTCCAAAGAAGACTGTACCAGTTGAATGTAGTGACTATCGGACCATTAGTCTCATCCCTCATGCATCAAAGATACTTCTGCAGATTTTAAGGAAAAGGATGGAAATATACATCGAACAGTATCTAGACAACTCTCAATTTGGCTTTCGAAAGAATATGTCTACACGTGATGCTATCGGGTCCTTGCGATGTCTTGGAGAAAGGATGTTAAGTGTAAACAGAAACCTTTACGTGTGCTTTGTGGACTTTGAAAAAGCATTTGATAAAGTCAGCTGGCACAAGCTGTTTCCTCTTCTGAATCAATTAGGCTGTCCCCATCGATTAATCAGATTAATATTTGATCTGTATATAAATCAAACTGCTGTTGTTCGGCTTGGAAATGACGTATCAGAACCCGCTAAGATCCGCAAAGGTGTGCGACAAGGGTGTTTGCTGTCCCCTGGACAGTTCAATGCCTTCGCTGAAGCTATAACTAAGTGGGCTTTTAAAGGTTCTAATATGGGAGTGAAAGTTGGTGGAAGACTTATCCAGAATATTAAATTTGCTGATGATCTGGCATTACTTGCAGTAAATCCGCATACATTAACAAACATGTTGCAATGTTTAAATGATACAGCTACAGAATATGGAATGAAAATCAATTTTAAGAAGACCAAGATTCTGGTGATAAGTAAGTATCAACACGAACTAAATATTACCATAAATAAAGAACCAGTACAACAGGTCATTCGTTTTAAATACCTTGGCCAGATCTTCACAGAAGACCTACGATGTGAAGTTGAAATCAGGAGCCGTATAGCCATGGCCAAGCAGGCATTCCGTGAAAAGCATTCTCTAATTTGTCAACGCTCGATGTCCCTCAGCCTTAGAAAACAACTGGTTAAGACCTACATATGGCCAGTTGCAATGTACTGCAGTGAGACCTGGTCAATGAATAGAGGTGACATTAAACGACTAGAAGCGTTTGAGATGTGGTGTTGGCGCCGAATGGAAAAGATCAGCTGGGTAGAGAAAATGACCAACATAACGGTGCTGGATCGAATAAAGGAAAAACGGCAAATGATCCGCCAGATATATAGAAGGAGATCCACCTGGCTTGGCCACAGGTTACGACATGGTGGCCTGATGATCGACATTCTAGGAAGGAAAAATACCCGGAAAACGCCCTCGCGGGAGGCCACGGAACACTTTCATGAGATCTTTCCTACATAGCTCTGGCCTACGAAATTATGAAATGGTCAAAAGGACAGCACAAGACCGAACAACGTGGAGAAGACTCATTGTAGGGGCAGACCAGTCGCTTGACTGAAAAACATGATGATGAACTGTATCTTCGTTACTAATTATGACAAGTCCCTGTAATTTCGATATAAATTATGGCAGGTAACTGTAACTTCGACACTAATTATGACAAGTAACTGTAACTTCGATACTAATTATGACAGGTATCTGTAACTTCGTTACTAATTATGACAAGTAACTGTATTTTCGATAGAAATTTTAGCAGGTAACTGTAACTTCCATACTAATTATGACAGGTAACAGTAACTTCGATACTAATTATGACAAGTAACTGTAACCTCGATAATAATTATGACGGGTAACTGTAATTTCGTTACAAATTATGGCAGGTAATTGTAATTTCGATACTAATTATGACAGGTAACAGTAACTTCGATACTAATTATGACAAGTAACAGTAACTTCGATATTAATTACGACAATTAACTGTAACTTCGATACTAATTATGACAGGTTACTGTAACTTCGTTACTAATTATGACAAGTAACTGTAATTTCGATACAAATTATGGCAGGTAACTGTAACTTCGATACTAATTATGACAGGTAACACTAACTTCGATACTAATTATGACAAGTAACTATAACTTCGTTACTAACTATGACAAGTAACTGTAATTTTGATAAAAAATGTTGGTAGGTAGCTCTAACTTCAATACTAATTATGACAGGTAACAGTAACTTCGATACTAATTAGGACAGGTAACTGTAACTTCTTTACTAATTATGACAAGTAACTTTAATTTCAATACTAATTATAGCAGGTAACTGTAACTTCGTTACTAATTATGATAAGTCCCTGTAATTTCGATACAAATTATAACAGGAAACTGTAACTTCGATACTTATTATGACAGGTAACAGTGACTTCGATACTAATTATGGCAGGTAACTGTAACTTCGATACTAATTATGACAGGTAACAGTAACTTCGGTACTAATTATGACAAGTAAGTGTAACTTCTTTACTAATTATGACAAGTAACTGTAACTTCGATACTAATTATGACAGGTAACTGTTACTTCGTTACTAATTATGTCAAGTAACTGTAATTTCGTTACAAATTGTGGCAGGTAATTGTAATTTCTATACTAATTATGACAGGTAACAGTAACTTCGATACTAATTATGACAAGTAACAGTAACTTCGATACAAATTATGACAAGTGACTGTAACTTCGATACTAATTATGACAGGTAACTGTATCTTCGTTACTAATTATGACACGTAACTGTAATTTCGATACAAATTTTGGCAGGTAACTGTAACTTCGATACTAATTATGACAGGTAACAGTAACTTCGATACTAATTATGACAAGTAACTGTAACTTCGATACTATTTATGACAGGTAACTGTAACTTCGTTACTAATTATGACAAGTAACTGTAATTTTGATACAAATTATGGCAGGTAACTGTAACCTCGATACTAATTATGACAGGTAACACTAACTTCGGTACTAATTATGACAATTAACTATAACTTCGGTGCAAATTATGACAGGTAACTGTAACTTCGATACTAATTATGACAAGAAACACTAACTTCGTTACTAATGATGACAAGTAACTGTAATTTTGATAAAAAATTATGGTAGGTAACTGTAACTTCAATACTAATTATGACAGGTAACAGTAACTTAGATACTTATTTTGACAGGTACCTGTAACTTCGTTACTAATTAGGACAAGTAACTTTAATTTCGATACTTATTATGCCAGGTAACTGTAACTTCGTTACTAATTATGACAAGTCCCTGTAATTTCGATACAAATTATGGCAGATAACTGTAATTTCGATACTAATTATGACAGGTAACAGTTACTTCGATACTAATTATGACAGGAAACTGTAACTTCGATACTAATAATGACAAGTAACTGTAATTTCGATACAAATTATGACAGGTAACTGTAACTTCGTTACTAATTATGACAAGTAACTGTAATTTCGATACAAATTATGGCAGGTAACAGTAACTTCGATACTAATTAGACAGGTACCAGTAACTTCGATACTAATTATGACAAGTCCTTGTAATTTCGATACAAATTATGGCAAGTAACTGTAACTTCGATACTAATTATGACAAGTAAATGTAACTTCGATATTAATTATGACAGGTAACTGTAACTTCGTTACTAATTATGACAAGTCCTTGTAATTTCGATACAAATTATGGCAAGTAACTGTAACTTCGATACTAATTATGACAAGTAAATGTAACTTCGATATTAATTATGACAGGTAACTGTAACTTCGTTACTAATTATGACAAGTAACTGTAATTTCGATACAAATTTTGGCAGGTTACTGTAACTTCGATACTAATTATGACAGGTAACAGTAACTTCGATACTAATTATGACAAGTAACTATAACTTCGATACAAATTATGACAGGTAACTGTAACTTCGATACTAATTATGACAAGAAACTCTAACTTCGTTACTAATTATGACAAGTAACTGTAATTTTGATACAAATTTTGGCAGGTAACTGTAACTTCGATACTAATTATGACAGATAACAGTAACTTCGATACAAATTATGGCAGGTAACTGTAACTTCCATACTAATTATGACAGGTAACAGTAACTTCGATACTAATTATGACAAGTAACTGTAATTTTGATACAAATTATGGCAGGTAACTGTAACTTCGATACTAATTATGACAGGTAACAGTAACTTCGTTACTAATTATGACAAGTAACTATAACTTCGATACAAATTATGACAGGTAACTGTAACTTCGATACTAATTATGACAGGTAACAGTAACTTCGATACTAATTATGACAAGTAACTGTAATTTTGATACAAATTATGGCAGGTAACTGTAACTCCGATACTAATTATGACAGGTAAAAGTAACGTCGATACTAATTATGACAAGTAACAGTACCTTCGATGCTAATTATGACAGGTAACTGTAACTTCCATACTAATTATGACAAGGAACTTTAATTTTGATACAAATTATGGCAGGTAACTGTAGCTTCGTTACTAATTGTGACAAGTAACTGTAATTTCGATACAATTTTGGCAGGTAACTGTAACTTCGATACTAATTATGACAAGTCCCTGTAATTTCGATACAAATTATGGCAGGTAACTTTAACTTCCATACTAATTATGACAGGTAACAGTAACTTCGATACTAATTATAACAAGTAACTGTAATTTTGATACAAATTATGGCAGGTAACTGTAACTTCGATACTAATTATGACAGGTAACAGTAACTTCGTTACTAATTATGACAAGTAACTATAACTTCGATACAAATTATGACAAGTAACTGTAACTTCGATACTAATTATGACAAGAAACTCTAACTTCGTTACTAATTATGACAAGTAACTGTAATTTTGATTAAAAAAATTTGGTAGGTAACTGTAACTTCAATACTAATTATGACAGGTAACAGTAACTTCGATACTAATTATGACAAGTAACTATAACTTCGATGCAAATTATGACAGGTAACAGTAACTTCGATACTAATTATGACAAGTAACTGTAACTTCGATACTAATTATGACAAGGAACTGCAACTTCGATACTAATTATGACAGGTAACTGTAACTTCGTTACTAATTATGACAAGTATTTTAATTTCGATACTTATTATGGCAGGTAACTGTAACTTCGTTACTAATTATGACAAGTCCCTGTAATTTCGATATAAATTATGGCAGGTAACTGTAACTTCGATACTAATTATGACAATTAACTGTAACTTCGATACTTATTATGACAGGTAACTGTAACTTCGTTACTAATTATGACAAGTAACTGTAATTTCGATACAAATTTTGGCAGGTAACTGTAACTTCGATAATAATTAGGACAGGTAACAGTAACTTCGATACTAATTATGACAAGTAACTGTAACTTCGATACTAATTATGACAAGGTACTGCAACTTCGATACTAATTATGACAGGTAACTGTAACTTCGTTACTAATTATGACAAGTAATTTTAATTTCGATACTAATTATGGCAGGTAACTGTAACTCGTTACTAATTATGACAAGTCCCTGTAATTTCGATATAAATTATGGCAGGTAACTGTAATTTCGATACAAATTATGGCAGGTCACAGTAACTTCGATACTAATTAGACAGGTAAAAGTAACTTCGATACTAATTATGACAGGAAACTCTACCTTCGTTACTAATTATGACAAGTAACAGTAATTTTGATAAAAAATTATGGTAGGTAACTGTAACTTCAATACTAATTATGACAGGTAACAGTAACTTCGATACTTTTATGACAGGTAACTGTAACTTCGTTACGAATTATGACAAGTAACTTTAATTTCGATACTTATTATGGCAGGTAACTGTAACTTCGTTACTAATTATGACAAGTCCTTGTATTTCGATACAAATTATGGCAGGTAACTGTAACTTCGATACTAATTATGACAAGTAAATGTAACTTCGATATTAATTATGACAGGTAACTGTAACTTCGTTACTAATTATGACAAGTGACTGTAATTTCGATACAAATTTTGGCAGGTAACTGTAACTTCGATACTAATTATGACAGGTAACAGTAACTTCGATTCTAATTATGACATGTAACTGTAACTACGATACTAATTATGACAGGTAACTGTAACTTCGTTACTAATTATGACAAGTAACTGTAATTTCGATACAAATTATGGCAGGTAACTGTAACTTCGATACTCATTATGACAGGTAACAGTAACTTCGATACTAATTATGACAAGTGACTGTAATTTCGATACAAATTTTGGCAGGTAACTGTAACTTCGATACTAATTATGAGAGGTAACAGTAACTTCGATTCTAATTATGACAAGTAACTGTAACTACGATACTAATTATGACAGGTAACTGTAACTTCGTTACTAGTTATGACAAGTAACTGTAACTTCGATACTAATTATGACAAGAAACTCTTACTTCGTTACTAATTGTGACAAGTAACTGTAATTGTGATAAAAAAATATGGTTGGTAACTGTAACGTCAATACTAATTATGACAGGTAACAGTAACGTCGATACTAATTATGACAAGTTACAGTACCTTCGATGCTAATTATGACAGGTAACTGTATCTTCGATACTAATTATGACAAGGAACTTTAATTTTGATACAAATTATGGCAGGTAACATTAACATCGTTACTAATTATGACAAGTAACTGTAATTTCGATACAAATTTTGGCAGGTAACTGTAACTTCGATACTAATTATGACAAGTCCCTGTAATTTCGATACAAATTATTGCAGGTAACTGTAACTTCCATACTAATTATGACAGGTAACAGTAACTTCGATACTAATTATGACAGGAAACTGTAACTTCGTTACTAATTATGACAAGTAACTGTAATTTCGATACAAATTATGACAGGTAACTGTAACTTCGTTACTAATTATGACAAGTAACAGTACCGTCGATGCTAATTATGACAGGTAACTGTAACTTCGATACTAATTATGACAAGGAACTGTAATTTCGATACAAATTATGGCAGGTAACTGTAACTTCGTTACTAATTATGACAATTAACTGTAATTTCGATACAAATTTTGGCAGGTAACTGTAACTTCGATACTAATAATGACAGGTAACAGTAACTTCGATACTAATTATGACAAGTAACTGTAACTTCGATATTAATTATGACAGTTAATTGTAACTTCGTTGCTAATTATGACAAGTAACTGTAATTTTGATACAAATTATGGCAGGTAACTGTAACTTCGATACTAATTATGACAGGTAACAGTAACTTCGTTACTAATTATGACAAGTAACTATAACTTCGATACAAATTATGACAGGTAACTGTAACTTCGATACTAATTATGACAAGAAACTCTAACTTCTTTACTAATTATGAAAAGAAACTGTAATTTTGATTTAAAAAAATTGGTAGGTAACTGTAACTTCAATACTAATTATGACAGGTAACAGTAACTTCGATACTAATTATGACAAGTAACTATAACTTCGATGCAAATTATGACAGGTAACTGTAACTTCGTTACTAATTATGACAAGTAACTGTAATTTCGATACAAATTATGGCAGGTAACTGTAACTTCGATATTAATTATGACAGGTAACAGTAACATCTATACTAATTATGACAAGTAACTATAACTTCGATACAAATCATGACAAGTAACTGTAACTTCGATACTAATTATGACAAGAAACACTAACATCGTTACTAATTATGACAAGTAACTGTAATTTTGATAAAAAATTATGGTAGATAACTGTAACTTCAATACTAATTATGACAGGTAACAGTAACGTCGATACTAATTATAACATGTAACAGTACCTTCGATATTAATTATGACAGGTAACTGTAACTTCGATACTAATTATGACAAGGAACTGTAATTTCGACACAAATTATGGCAGGTAACTGTTACTTCGTTACTAATTATGACAAGTAACTGTAATGTCGATACAAATTTTGGCAGGTAACTGTAACTTCGATACTAATTATGACAAGTCCCTTTAATTTCGATACAAATTATGGCAGGTAACTGTAGCTTCCATACTAATTATGACAGGTAACAGTAACTTCGATACTAATTATGACAAGAAACTCTAACTTCGTTACTAATTATGACAAGTAACTGTAATTTTGATACAAATTTTGGCAGGTAACTGTAACTTCGATACTAATTATGACAGATAACAGTAACTTCGATACAAATTATGGCAGGTAACTGTAACTTCCATACTAATTATGACAGGTAACAGTAACTTCGATACTAATTATGACAAGTAACTGTAATTTTGATACAAATTATGGCAGGTAACTGTAACTTCGATACTAATTATGACAGGTAACAGTAACTTCGTTACTAATTATGACAAGTAACTATAACTTCGATACAAATTATGACAGGTAACTGTAACTTCGATACTAATTATGACAGGTAACAGTAACTTCGATACTAATTATGACAAGTAACTGTAATTTTGATACAAATTATGGCAGGTAACTGTAACTCCGATACTAATTATGACAGGTAAAAGTAACGTCGATACTAATTATGACAAGTAACAGTACCTTCGATGCTAATTATGACAGGTAACTGTAACTTCCATACTAATTATGACAAGGAACTTTAATTTTGATACAAATTATGGCAGGTAACTGTAGCTTCGTTACTAATTGTGACAAGTAACTGTAATTTCGATACAATTTTGGCAGGTAACTGTAACTTCGATACTAATTATGACAAGTCCCTGTAATTTCGATACAAATTATGGCAGGTAACTTTAACTTCCATACTAATTATGACAGGTAACAGTAACTTCGATACTAATTATAACAAGTAACTGTAATTTTGATACAAATTATGGCAGGTAACTGTAACTTCGATACTAATTATGACAGGTAACAGTAACTTCGTTACTAATTATGACAAGTAACTATAACTTCGATACAAATTATGACAAGTAACTGTAACTTCGATACTAATTATGACAAGAAACTCTAACTTCGTTACTAATTATGACAAGTAACTGTAATTTTGATTAAAAAAATTTGGTAGGTAACTGTAACTTCAATACTAATTATGACAGGTAACAGTAACTTCGATACTAATTATGACAAGTAACTATAACTTCGATGCAAATTATGACAGGTAACAGTAACTTCGATACTAATTATGACAAGTAACTGTAACTTCGATACTAATTATGACAAGGAACTGCAACTTCGATACTAATTATGACAGGTAACTGTAACTTCGTTACTAATTATGACAAGTATTTTAATTTCGATACTTATTATGGCAGGTAACTGTAACTTCGTTACTAATTATGACAAGTCCCTGTAATTTCGATATAAATTATGGCAGGTAACTGTAACTTCGATACTAATTATGACAATTAACTGTAACTTCGATACTTATTATGACAGGTAACTGTAACTTCGTTACTAATTATGACAAGTAACTGTAATTTCGATACAAATTTTGGCAGGTAACTGTAACTTCGATAATAATTAGGACAGGTAACAGTAACTTCGATACTAATTATGACAAGTAACTGTAACTTCGATACTAATTATGACAAGGTACTGCAACTTCGATACTAATTATGACAGGTAACTGTAACTTCGTTACTAATTATGACAAGTAATTTTAATTTCGATACTAATTATGGCAGGTAACTGTAACTCGTTACTAATTATGACAAGTCCCTGTAATTTCGATATAAATTATGGCAGGTAACTGTAATTTCGATACAAATTATGGCAGGTCACAGTAACTTCGATACTAATTAGACAGGTAAAAGTAACTTCGATACTAATTATGACAGGAAACTCTACCTTCGTTACTAATTATGACAAGTAACAGTAATTTTGATAAAAAATTATGGTAGGTAACTGTAACTTCAATACTAATTATGACAGGTAACAGTAACTTCGATACTTTTATGACAGGTAACTGTAACTTCGTTACGAATTATGACAAGTAACTTTAATTTCGATACTTATTATGGCAGGTAACTGTAACTTCGTTACTAATTATGACAAGTCCTTGTATTTCGATACAAATTATGGCAGGTAACTGTAACTTCGATACTAATTATGACAAGTAAATGTAACTTCGATATTAATTATGACAGGTAACTGTAACTTCGTTACTAATTATGACAAGTGACTGTAATTTCGATACAAATTTTGGCAGGTAACTGTAACTTCGATACTAATTATGACAGGTAACAGTAACTTCGATTCTAATTATGACATGTAACTGTAACTACGATACTAATTATGACAGGTAACTGTAACTTCGTTACTAATTATGACAAGTAACTGTAATTTCGATACAAATTATGGCAGGTAACTGTAACTTCGATACACATTATGACAGGTAACAGTAACTTCGATACTAATTATGACAAGTGACTGTAATTTCGATACAAATTTTGGCAGGTAACTGTAACTTCGATACTAATTATGACAGGTAACAGTAACTTCGATTCTAATTATGACAAGTAACTGTAACTACGATACTAATTATGACAGGTAACTGTAACTTCGTTACTAGTTATGACAAGTAACTGTAACTTCGATACTAATTATGACAAGAAACTCTTACTTCGTTACTAATTGTGACAAGTAACTGTAATTGTGATAAAAAAATATGGTTGGTAACTGTAACGTCAATACTAATTATGACAGGTAACAGTAACGTCGATACTAATTATGACAAGTTACAGTACCTTCGATGCTAATTATGACAGGTAACTGTATCTTCGATACTAATTATGACAAGGAACTTTAATTTTGATACAAATTATGGCAGGTAACATTAACATCGTTACTAATTATGACAAGTAACTGTAATTTCGATACAAATTTTGGCAGGTAACTGTAACTTCGATACTAATTATGACAAGTCCCTGTAATTTCGATACAAATTATTGCAGGTAACTGTAATTTCCATACTAATTATGACAGGTAACAGTAACTTCGATACTAATTATGACAGGAAACTGTAACTTCGTTACTAATTATGACAAGTAACTGTAATTTCGATACAAATTATGACAGGTAACTGTAACTTCGTTACTAATTATGACAAGTAACAGTACCTTCGATGCTAATTATGACAGGTAACTGTAACTTCGATACTAATTATGACAAGGAACTGTAATTTCGATACAAATTATGGCAGGTAACTGTAACTTCGTTACTAATTATGACAATTAACTGTAATTTCGATACAAATTTTGGCAGGTAACTGTAACTTCGATACTAATAATGACAGGTAACAGTAACTTCGATACTAATTATGACAAGTAACTGTAACTTCGATATTAATTATGACAGTTAATTGTAACTTCGTTGCTAATTATGACAAGTAACTGTAATTTTGATACAAATTATGGCAGGTAACTGTAACTTCGATACTAATTATGACAGGTAACAGTAACTTCGTTACTAATTATGACAAGTAACTATAACTTCGATACAAATTATGACAGGTAACTGTAACTTCGATACTAATTATGACAAGAAACTCTAACTTCTTTACTAATTATGAAAAGAAACTGTAATTTTGATTAAAAAAAATTGGTAGGTAACTGTAACTTCAATACTAATTATGACAGGTAACAGTAACTTCGATACTAATTATGACAAGTAACTATAACTTCGATGCAAATTATGACAGGTAACTGTAACTTCGTTACTAATTATGACAAGTAACTGTAATTTCGATACAAATTATGGCAGGTAACTGTAACTTCGATATTAATTATGACAGGTAACAGTAACATCTATACTAATTATGACAAGTAACTATAACTTCGATACAAATCATGACAAGTAACTGTAACTTCGATACTAATTATGACAAGAAACACTAACATCGTTACTAATTATGACAAGTAACTGTAATTTTGATAAAAAATTATGGTAGATAACTGTAACTTCAATACTAATTATGACAGGTAACAGTAACGTCGATACTAATTATAACATGTAACAGTACATTCGATATTAATTATGACAGGTAACTGTAACTTCGATACTAATTATGACAAGGAACTGTAATTTCGACACAAATTATGGCAGGTAACTGTTACTTCGTTACTAATTATGACAAGTAACTGTAATGTCGATACAAATTTTGGCAGGTAACTGTAACTTCGATACTAATTATGACAAGTCCCTTTAATTTCGATACAAATTATGGCAGGTAACTGTAGCTTCCATACTAATTATGACAGGTAACAGTAACTTCGATACTAATTATGACAAGAAACTCTAACTTCGTTACTAACTATGACAAGTAACTGTAATTTTGATAAAAAAATTTGGTAGGTAACTGTAACTTCAATACTAATTATGACAGGTAACAGTAACTTCGATACTAATTATGACAGATAACTATAACTTCGTTACTAATTATGACAAGTAACTTTAATTTCAGTACTAATTATGGCAGGTAACTGTAACTTCGTTACTAATTATGACAAGTCCCTGTAATTTCGATACAAATTATGACAGGTATCTGTAACTTCGATACTTATTATGACAGGTAACAGTAACATCGACACTAATTATGGCAGGTAAATGTAACTTCGATACTAATTATGACAAGTAACAGTAACTTCGATACTAATTATGACAAGTAACGGTAACTTCGATATTAATTATGACAGGTAACTGTAACTTCGTTACTAATTATGACAAGTGACTGTAATTTCGATACAAATTTTGGCAGGTAACTGTAACTTCGATACTAATTATGACAGGTAACAGTAACTTCGATTCTAATTATGACATGTAACTGTAACTACGATACTAATTATGACAGGTAACTGTAACTTCGTTACTAATTATGACAAGTAACTGTAATTTCGATACAAATTATGGCAGGTAACTGTAACTTCGATACTCATTATGACAGGTAACAGTAACTTCGATACTAATTATGACAAGTGACTGTAATTTCGATACAAATTTTGGCAGGTAACTGTAACTTCGATACTAATTATGACAGGTAACAGTAACTTCGATTCTAATTATGACAAGTAACTGTAACTACGATACTAATTATGACAGGTAACTGTAACTTCGTTACTAGTTATGACAAGTAACTGTAACTTCGATACTAATTATGACAAGAAACTCTTACTTCGTTACTAATTGTGACAAGTAACTGTAATTGTGATAAAAAAATATGGTTGGTAACTGTAACTTCAATACTAATTATGACAGGTAACTGTAACTTCGATACTAATTATGACAGGTAACAGTAACGTCGATACTAATTATGACAAGTTACAGTACCTTCGATGCTAATTATGACAGGTAACTGTATCTTCGATACTAATTATGACAAGGAACTTTAATTTTGATACAAATTATGGCAGGTAACATTAACATCGTTACTAATTATGACAAGTAACTGTAATTTCGATACAAATTTTGGCAGGTAACTGTAACTTCGATACTAATTATGACAAGTCCCTGTGATTTCGATACAAATTATTGCAGGTAACTGTAACTTCCATACTAATTATGACAGGTAACAGTAACTTCGATACTAATTATGACAGGAAACTGTAACTTCGTTACTAATTATGACAAGTAACTGTAATTTCGATACAAATTATGACAGGTAACTGTAACTTCGTTACTAATTAAGACAAGTAACAGTACATTCGATGCTAATTATGACAGGTAACTGTAACTTCGATACTAATTATGACAAGGAACTGTAATTTCGATACAAATTATGGCAGGTAACTGTAACTTCGTTACTAATTATGACAATTAACTGTAATTTCGATACAAATTTTGGCAGGTAACTGTAACTTCGATAATAATAATGACAGGTAACAGTAACTTCGATACTAATTATGACAAGTAACTGTAACTTCGATATTAATTATGACAGTTAATTGTAACTTCGTTGCTAATTATGACAAGTAACTGTAATTTTGATACAAATTATGGCAGGTAACTGTAACTTCGATACTAATTATGACAGGTAACAGTAACTTCGTTACTAATTATGACAAGTAACTATAACTTCGATACAAATTATGACAGGTAACTGTAACTTCGATACTAATTATGACAAGAAACTCTAACTTCTTTACTAATTATGAAAAGAAACTGTAATTTTGATTAAAAAAATTTGGTAGGTAACTGTAACTTCAATACTAATTATGACAGGTAACAGTAACTTCGATACTAATTATGACAAGTAACTATAACTTCGATGCAAATTATGACAGGTAACTGTAACTTCGTTACTAATTATGACAAGTAACTGTAATTTCGATACAAATTATGGCAGGTAACTGTAACTTCGATATTAATTATGACAGGTAACAGTAACATCTATACTAATTATGACAAGTAACTATAACTTCGATACAAATCATGACAAGTAACTGTAACTTCGATACTAATTATGACAAGAAACACTAACATCGTTACTAATTATGACAAGTAACTGTAATTTTGATAAAAAATTATGGTAGATAACTGTAACTTCAATACTCATTATGACAGGTAACAGTAACGTCGATACTAATTATAACATGTAACAGTACCTTCGATATTAATTATGACAGGTAACTGTAACTTCGATACTAATTATGACAAGGAACTGTAATTTCGATACAAATTATGGCAGGTAACTGTTACTTCGTTACTAATTATGACAAGTAACTGTAATGTCGATACAAATTTTGGCAGGTAACTGTAACTTCGATACTAATTATGACAAGTCCCTTTAATTTCGATACAAATTATGGCAGGTAACTGTAGCTTCCATACTAATTATGACAGGTAACAGTAACTTCGATACTAATTATGACAAGAAACTCTAACTTCGTTACTAACTATGACAAGTAACTGTAATTATGATAAAAAAATTTGGTAGGTAACTGTAACTTCAATACTAATTATGACAGGTAACAGTAACTTCGATACTAATTATGACAGATAACTATAACTTCGTTACTAATTATGACAAGTAACTTTAATTTCAGTACTAATTATGGCAGGTAACTGTAACTTCGTTACTAATTATGACAAGTCCCTGTAATTTCGATACAAATTATGACAGGTATCTGTAACTTCGATACTTATTATGACAGGTAACAGTAACATCGACACTAATTATGGCAGGTAAATGTAACTTCGATACTAATTATGACAAGTAACAGTAACTTCGATACCAATTATGACAAGTAACTGTAACTTCGATACTAATTATGACAGGTAACTGTAACTTCGTTACTAATTATGACAAGTAACTTTAATTTCGTTACAAATTATGGCAGGTAATTGTAATTTCGATACTAATTATGACAGGTAACAGTAACTTCGATACTAATTATGACAAGTAACAATAACATCGATACTAATTATGACAAGTAATTGTAACTTCGATACGAATAATGACAGGTAACTGTAACTTCGTTACTAATTATGACAAGTAACTGTAATTTCGATACAAATTTTGGCAGGTAACTGTAACTTCGATACTAATTATGACAGGTAACAGTAACTTCGATACTAATTATGACAAGTAACTGTAACTTCGATACTAATTATGACAGGTAACTGTAACTTCGTTACTAATTATGACAAGTAACTGTAATTTTGATACAAATTATGGCAGGTAACTGTAACTTCGATACTAACTATGACAGGTAACAGTATCTTCGATAATAATTATGACAAGTAACAATAACTTCGATACAAATTGTGACAGATAACTGTAACTTCGATACTAATTATGACAAGAAACTCTAACTTCGTTACTAATTATGACAAGTAACTGTAATTTTGATAAAAAATTATGGTAGGTAACTGTAACATCAATACTAATTGTGACAGGTAACAGTTACTTCGATACTAATTATGACAGGTAACTGTAACTTCGTTACTAATTATGACAAGTAACTGTAATTTCGATACAATTTATGGCAGGTAACTGTAACTTCGATACTAACTATGACAGTTAACAGTATCTTCGATACTAATTATGACATGTAACTATAACTTCGATACAAATTGTGACAGGTAACTGTAAGTTCGATACAAATTATGACAAGAAACTCTAACTTCGTTACTAATTATGACAAGTAACTGTAATTTTGATAAAAAAATTTGGTAGGTAACTGTAACTTCAATACTAATTATGACAGGTAACAGTTACTTCGATACGAATTATGACAGGTAACTGTAACTTCGATACTAATTATGACAAGTAACTGTAACTTCGAAACTAATTATGACAGGTAAATCTAGCTACGATACTAATTATGACAACTAACTGTAATTTCTATAGAAATTAAGACAGGTAACATTAACTTCGATAATAATTATGACAAGTAACTGGAACTTTGTTACTAATTATGACAAGTAACGGTACTTTCGATACAAATTATGGCAGGTAACTGTAACTTCGATACTAATTATGACAGGTAACAGTAACTTCGATACTAATTATGACAAGTAACTGTAACTTCGATACTAATTATGACAAGTAACTGTAACTTCGATACTAATTATCACAAGTAACTCTAACTTCGTTACAAATTATGACAAGTAACTGTAATTATGATAAAATTATGGCAGGTAACTGTAACTTCGATATTAATTATGAGAGGTAACAGAAACTTCGATACATATTATGACAGGTAACAGCAACTTCGTTACTAATTATGACAAGTAACTTTAATTTCAAAACTTATCATGGCAGGTAACTGTAACTTCGTTACTAATTATGACAAGTCCCTGTAATTTCGATACCAATTATGGCAGGTAACTGTAACTTCCATAATAATTATGACAAGTAACAGTAATTTCGATACTAATTATGACAAGTAACTGTAACTTCGATACTAATTATGACAGGTAACTGTAACTTCGTTACTAATTATGACAAGTAACTGTAATTTCGATACAAATTATGGCAGGTAACTGTAACTTCGATACTAATTATGACAGGTAACAGTAACTTCGATACTAATTAAGACAGGTAACAGTAACTTCGATACTAATTATGACAAGTAACTGTAACTTCGTTGCTAATTATGGCGAGTAACTGTAATTTCGATACAAATTGTGGCAGGTAACTGTAACTTCGATAATAATTATGACAGGTAACTGTAACTTCGATACTAATTTTTACAAATAACTGTAATTTGGATACAAATTATGACAGGTAACTGTAAATTCGTTACTAATTATGACAAGTAACTGTAATTTCGATACAAATGATGGCAGATAACTGTAACTTCATTACTAATTATGACAGGTAACAGTAACTTCGATACTAATTATGACAGAAAACAGTAACTTCGATACTAAATATGACAGGTAACAGTAACTTCGATACTAATTATGGCAGGTAGTTCTAACTTCGATACTAATGATGACAGGTAACTGTAACTACGTTACTATATATGACAAGTAACTGTAATTTCTATACTAATTATGGCAAGTACCTGTAACTTCGTTACTAATTATGACAAGTAACTGTAATTTCGATACAAATTATGGCAGGTAACTGAAATTTCGGTACAAATTATGGCAGGTAACTGTAACTTAGAAACTAATTATGACAGGCAACAGTAACCTCGAAACTAATTATGACAAGTAACAGTAACATCATTCTAATTATGACCAGTAACTGTAATTTCGATACAAATTATGGCAGGTAACTGTATCATTGATACTAATTATGACAGGCAACAGTAACTTCGATACTAATTATGACAGAAAACAGTAACTTCGATACTAATTATGACAGGTTACAGTAACTTCGATAATAATTATGGCAGGTAACTGTAACTTCGATACTGATTATGACAAGAAACTGTAATTTCGATACTATTTTTGACAGGTAACTGTAACTTCGTTACTAATTATGACAAGTAACTTTAATTTCGATACAAATTATGGCAGGTAACTGTAACTTCGATACTAATTATGAGAGATAACAGTAACTTCGATTCTAATTATGACAAGTAACTGTAACTTCGATACTAATTATGACAGGTAACTGTAACTTCGTTACTAATTATGACAAGTAACTTTAATTTCGATACAAATTATGGCAGGTAACTGTAACTTCGGTACTAATTATGACAGGTAACAGTAACTTCGATACTAATTATGACAAGTAACTATAACTTCGATACAAATTATGACAGGTAACTGTAACTTCGATACTAATTATGGCAAGAAAATCTAACTTCGTTACTAATTATGACAAGTAACTGTAATTTTGATAAAAAATTATGGTAGGTAACTGTAACTTCCATACTAATTATGACAGGTAACAGTAACTTCGATTCTAATTATGACAGGAAACTGTAACTTCGTTACTAATTATGACAAGTAACTGTAATTTCGATACAAATTATGACAGGTAACTGTAACTTCGTTACTAATTATGACAAGTAACAGTACCTTCGATGCTAATTATGACAGGTAACTGTAACTTCGATACTAATTATGACAAGGAACTGTAATTTCGATACAAATTATGGCAGGTAACTGTAACTTCGTTACTAATTATGACAAGTAACTGTAATTTCGATACAAATTTTGGCAGGTAACTGTTACTTCGATACTAATTATGACAGGTAACAGTAACTTCGTTACTAATTATGACAAGTAACTTAACTTCGATACAAATTACGACAGGTAACTGTAACTTCGATACTAATTATGACAAGAAACTCTAACATCGTTACTAATTATGACAAGTAACTGTAAATTTGATTAAAAAAATTTGGTAGGTAACTGTAACTTCAATACTAATTATTACAGTTAACAGTAACTTCGATACTAATTATGACAAGTAACTATAAATTCGATGCAAATTATGACAGGTAACTGTAACTTCGTTACTAATTATGACAAGTAACTGTAATTTCGATACAAATTATGGCAGGTAACTGTAACTTCGATACTAATTATGACAGGTAACAGTAACTTCGATACTAATTATGACAAGTAACTATAACTTCGATACAAATTATGACAAGTAACTGTAACTTCGATACTAATTATGACAAGAAACACTAACTTCGTTACTAATTATGACAAGTAACTGTAATTTTGATAAAAATTATGGTAGATAACTGTAACTTCAATACTAATTATGACAGGTAACAGTAACGTCGATACTAATTATGACAAGTAACAGTACCTTCGATGTTAATTATGACAGGTAACTGTAACTTCGATACTAATTATGACAAGGAACTGTAATTTCGATACAAATTATGGCAGGTAACTGTTACTTCGTTACTAATTATGACAAGTAACTGTAATGTCAATACAAATTTTGGCAGGTAACTGTAACTTCGATACTAATTATGACAAGTCCCTGTAATTTCGATACAAATTATGGCAGGTAACTGTAACTTCCATACTAATTATGACATGTAACAGTAACTTCGATACTAATTATGACAGGAAACTGTAACTTCGATACTAATTATGACAGGAAACTGTAACTTCGTTACTAATTATGACATGTAACTGTAATTTCGATACAAATTTTGGCAGGTAACTGTAACTTCGATACTAATTATGACAGGTAACAGTAACTTCGATACTAATTATGACAAGTAACTGTAACTTCGATACTAATTATGACAAGGAACTGCAACTTCGATACTAATTTTGACAGGTAACTGTAACTTCGTTACTAATTATGACAAGTAATTTTAATTTCTATACTTATTATGGCAGGTAACTGTACCTTCGTTACTAATTATGACAAGTCCCTGTAATTTCGATATAAATTATGGCAGGTAACAGTAACGTCGATACTAATTATGACAAATAACTGTAACTTCGATACTAATTATGACAGGTAACTGTAACTTCGTTACTAATTATGACAAGTAACTGTAATTTCGATACAAATTTTGGCAGGTAACTGTAACTTCGATACTAATTATGACAGGTAACAGTAACTTCGATACTAATTATGACAAGTAACTGTAACTTCGATACTAATTATGACAAGGAACTGCAACTTCGATACAAATTATGACAGGTAACTGTAACTTCGTTACTAATTATGACAAGTAATTTTTAATTTCGATACTAATTATGGCAGGTAACTGTAACTTCGTTTCTAATTATGACAAGTCCCTGTAATTTCGATATAAATTATGGCAGGTAACTGTAATTTCGATACAAATTATGGCAGGTAACAGTAACTTCGATACTAATTAGACAGGTAAAAGTGACTTCGATACTAATTATGACAGGAAACTCTACCTTCGTTACTAATTATGACAAGTAACTGTAATTTTGATAAAAAATTATGGTAGGTAACTGTAATTTCAATACTAATTATGACAGGTAACAGTAACTTCGATACTTTTATGACAGGTAACTGTAACTTCGTTACGAATTATGACAAGTAACTTTAATTTCGCTACTTATTCTGGCAGGTAACTGTAACTTCGTTACTAATTATGACAAGTCCCTGTAATTTCGATACAAATTATGACAGGTAACTGTAACTTCGATACTTATTATGACAGGTAACAGTAACATCGACACTAATTATGGCAGGTAAATGTAACTTCGATACTAATTATGACAGGTAACAGTAACTTCGATACTAATTATGACAAGTAACTGTAACTTCGATACTAATTATGACAGGTAACAGTAACTTCGTTACTAATTATGACAAGTAACTTTAGTTTCGTTACAAATTATGGCAGGTAATATTAATTTCGATACTAATTATGACAAGTAACAGTAACTTCGATAATAGTTATGACAAGTAACAATAACTTCGATACTAATTATGACAAGTAATTGTAACTTCGATACTAATAATGACAGGTAACTGTAACTTCGTTACTAATTATGACAAGTAACTGTAATTTCGATACAAATTTTGGCAGGTAACTGTAACTTCGATACTAATTATGACAGGTAACAGTAACTTCGATACTAATTATGACAAGTAACTGTAACTTCGATACTAATTATGACAGGTAACTGTAACTTCGTAACTAATTATGACAAGTAACTGTAATTTTGATACAAATTATGGCAGGTAACTGTTACTTCGATACTAACTACGACAGGTAACAGTATCTTCGATAATAATTATGACAAGTAACAATAACTTCGATACAAATTGTGACAGGTAACTGTAACTTCGATACTAATTAGGACAAGAAACTCTAACTTCGTTACTAATTATGACAAGTAACTGTAATTTTGATAAAAAATTATGGTAGGTAACTGTAACTTCAATACTAATTGTGACAGGTAACTGTTACTTCGATACTAATTGTGACAGGTAACTGTAACTTCGTTACTTATTATGGCAAGTAACTGTAATTTCGATACAAATTATGGCAGGAAACTGTCACTTCGATACTAACTATGACAGTTAACAGTATCTTCGATACTAATTATGACAAGTAACTATAACTTCGATACAAATTGTGACAGGTAACTATAACTTCGACACAAATTATGACAAGAAACTCTAACTTCGTTACTAATTATGACAAGTAACTGTAATTTTGATAAAAAATTATGGTAGGTGACTGTAACTTCAATACTAATTATGACAGGTAACAGTTACTTCGATACTAATTATGACAGGTAACTGTAACTTCGATACTAATTATGACAAGTAACTGTAACTTCGATACTAATTATGACAGGTAACTCTAGCTTCGATACTAATTATGACAAGGAACTGTAATTTCGATAGAAATTAAGACAGGTAACATTAACTTCGATAATAATTATGACAAGTAACTGGAACTTTGTTACTAATTATGACAAGTAACGGTAATTTCGATACAAATTATGGCAGGTAACTGTAACATCGATACTAATTATGACAGGTAACAGTAACTTCGATACTAATTATGACAAGTAACTGTAACTGCGATACTAATTATGACAAGTAACTGTAACTTCGATACTAATTATCACAAGGAACTCGAACTTCGTTACAAATTATGACAAGTAACTGTAATTATGATAAAATTATGGCAGGTAAATGTAACCTCGATACTAATCATGAGAGGTAACAGAAACTTCGATACATATTATGACAGGTGACAGCAACTTCGTTACTAATTATGACAAGTAACTTTAATTTCAAAACTTATCATGGCAGGTAACTGTAACTTCGTTACTAATTAAGACAAGTCCCTGTAATTTCGATACTAATTATGGCAGGTAACTGTAACTTCCATAATAATTATGACAGGTAACAGTAATTTCGATAATAATTATGACAGGTAACAGTAACTTCGATACTAATTATGACAAGTAACTGTAACATCGATACTAATTATGACAGGTAACTGTAACTTCATTACTAATTATGACAAGTAACTGTAATTTCGATACAAATTATGGCAGATAACTGTAACTTCGATACTAATTATGACAGGTAACAGTTACTTCGATACTAATTAAGATAGGTAACAGTAACTTCGATACTAATTATGACAAGTAACTGTAACTTCGTTGCTAATTATGGCAAGTAACTGTAATTTCGATAAAAATTGTGGCAGGTAACTGTAACTTCGATACTAATTATGACAGGTAACTGTAACTTCGATACTAATTTTTACAAATAACTGTAATTTGGATACAAATTATGACAGGTAACTGTAAATTCGTTACTAATTATGACAAGTAACTGTAATTTCGATACAAATGATGGCAGATAACTGTACCTTCATTATTAATTATGACAGGTAACAGTAACTTCGATACTAATTATGACAGAAAACAGTAACTTCGATACTAAATATGACAGGTAACAGTAACTTCGATACTAATTATGGCAGGTAACTCTAACTTCGATGCTAATGATGACAGGTAACTGTAACTACGTTACTAAATATGACAAGTAACTGTAATTTCTATACTAATTATGGCAAGTACCTGTAACTTCGTTACTAATTATGACAAGTAACTGTAATTTCGATACAAATTATGGCAGGTAACTGAAATTTCGATACAAATTATGGCAGGTAACTGTAACTTCGATACTAATTATGACAGGTAACAGTAACCTCGATACTAATTATGACAAGTAACAGTAACATCATTCTAATTATGACCAGAAACTGTAATTTCGATACAAATTATGCCAGGTAACTGTAGCTTTGATACTAATTATGACAGGCAACAGTAACTTCGATACTAATTATGACAGAAAACAGTAACTTCGATACTAATTATGACAGGTTACAGTAACTTCGATAATAATTATGGCAGGTAACTGTAACTTCGATACTAATTATGATAAGAAACTGTAACTTCGATACTAATTTTGACAGTGTACCTGTAACTTCGTTACTAATTATGACAAGTAACTTTAATTTCGATACAAATTATGGCAGGTAACTGTAACTTCGATACTAATTATGACAGGTAACAGTAACTTCGATTCTAATTATGACAAGTAACTGTAACTTCGATACTAATTATGACAAGTAACTGTAATTTTGATAAAAAATTATGGTAGATAACTGTAACTTCAATACTAATTATGACAGGTAACAGTAACGTCGATACTAATTATGACAAGTAACAGTACCTTCGATGTTAATTATGACAGGTAACTGTAACTTCGATACTAATTATGACAAGGAACTGTAATTTCGATACAAATTATGGCAGGTAACTGTTACTTCGTTACTAATTATGACAAGTAACTGTAATGTCGATACAAATTTTGGAAGGTAACTGTATCTTCGATACTAATTATGAAAAGTCCCTGTAATTTCGATACAAATTATGGCAGGTAACTGTAACTTCCATACTAATTATGACAGGTAACAGTAACTTCGATACAAATTATGACAGGGAACTGTAACTTTGATACTAATTATGACAGGTAACTGTAACTTCGTTACTAATTATGACAAGTAACTGTAATTTCGATACAAATTTTGGCAGGTAACTGTAAATTCGATACTAATTAGGTCAGGTAACAGTAACTTCGATACTAATTATGACAAGTAACTGTAACTTCGATACTAATTATGACAAGGAACTGCAACTTCGATACTAATTATGACAGGTAACTGTAACTTCGTTACTAATTATGACAAGTAATTTTAATTTCGATACTTATTATGGCAGGTAACTGTAACTTCGTTACTAATTATGACAAGTCCCTGTAATTTCGATATAAATTATGGCAGGTAACTGTAACTTCGATACTAATTATGACAAGTAACTGTAACTTCGATACTTATTATGACAGGTAACTGTAACTTCGTTACTAATTATGACAAGTAACTGTAATTTCGATACAAATTTTGGCAGGTAACTGTAACTTCGATAATAATTAGGACAGGTAACAGTAACTACGATACTAATTATGACAAGTAACTGTAACTTCGATACTAATTATGACAAGATACTGCAACTTCGATACTAATTATGACAGGTAACTGTAACTTCGTTACTAATTATGACAAGTAATTTTAATTTCGATACTAATTATGGCAGGTAACTGTAACTTCGTTACTAATTATGACTAGTCCCTGTAATTTCGATATAAATTATGGCAGGTAACTGTAATTTCGATACAAATTATGGCAGGTAACAGTAACTTCGATACTAATTAGACAGGTAAAAGTAACTTCGATACTAATTATGACAGGAAACTCTACCTTCGTTACTAATTATGACAAGTAACAGTAATTTTGATAAAAAATTATGGTAGGTAACTGTAACTTCAATACTAATTATGACAGGTAACAGTAACTTCGATACTTTTATGATAGGTAACTGTAACTTCGTTACGAATTATGACAAGTAACTTTAATTTCGATACTTATTATGGCAGGTAACTGTAACTTCGTTACTAATTATGACAAGTCCTTGTAATTTCGATACAAATTATGGCAGGTAACTGAAACTTCGATACTAATTATGACAAGTAAATGTAACTTCGATATTAATTATGACAGGTAACTGTAACTTCGTTACTAATTATGACAAGTGACTGTAATTTCGATGCAAATTTTGGCAGGTAACTGTAACTTCGATACTAATTATGACAGGTAACAGTAACTTCGATTCTAATTATGACAAGTAACTGTAACTACGATACTAATTATGACAGGTAACTGTAACTTCGTTACTAATTATGACAAGTAACTGTAATTTCGATACAAATTATGGCAGGTAACTGTAACTTCGATACTAATTATGACAGGTAACCGTTACTTCGATACTAATTATGACAAGTAACTATAACTTCGATACAAATTATGACAGGTAACTGTAACTTCTATACTAATTATGACAAGAAACTCTAACTTCGTTACTAATTGTGACAAGTAACTGTAATTTTGATAAAAAATTATGGTAAGTAACTGTAACGTCAATACTAATTATGACAGGTAACAGTAACGTCGATACTAATTATGACAAGTAACAGTACCTTCGATGCTAATTATGACAGGTGACTGTATCTTCGATACTAATTATGACAAGGAACTTTAATTTTGATACAAATTATGGCAGGTAACATTAACTTCGTTACTAATTATGACAAGTAACTGTAATTTCGATACAAATTTTGGCAGGTAACTGTAACTTCGATACTAATTACGACAAGTCCCTGTAATTTCGATACAAATTATTGCAGGTAACTGTAACTTCCATACTAATTATGACAGATAACAGTAACTTCGATACTAATTATGACTGGAAACTGTAACTTCGTTACTAATTATGACAAGTAACTGTAATTTCGATACAAATTATGACAGGTAACTGTAACTTCGTTACTAATTATGACAAGTAACAGTACCTTCGATGCTAATTATGACAGGTAACTGTAACTTCGATACTAATTATGACAAGGAACTTTAATTTCGATACAAATTATGGCAGGTAACTGTAACTTCGTTACTAATTATGACAATTAACTGTAATTTCTATACAAATTTTGGCAGGTAACTGTAACTTCGATACTAATAATGACAGGTAACAGTAACTTCGATACTAATTATGACAAGTAACTGTAACTTCGATATTAATTATGACAGTTAATTGTAACTTCGTTGCTAATTATGACAAGTAACTGTAATTTTGATACAAATTATGGCAGGTAACTGTAACTTCGATACTAATTATGACAGGTAACAGTAACTTCATTACTAATTATGACAAGTAACTATAACTTCGATACAAATTATGACAGGTAACTGTAACTTCGATACTAATTATGACAAGAAACTCTAACTTCGTTACTAATTATGAAAAGAAACTGTAATTTTGATTAAAAAAATTTGGTAGGTAACTGTAACTTCAATACTAATTATGACAGGTAACAGTAACTTCGATACTAATTATGACAAGTAACTATAACTTCGATGCAAATTATGACAGGTAACTGTAACTTCGTTACTAATTATGACAAGTAACTGTAATTTCGATACAAATTATGGCAGGTAACTGTAACTTCGATATTAATTATGACAGGTAACAGTAACTTCCATACTAATTATGACAAGTAACTATAACTTCGATACAAATTATGACAAGTAACTGTAACTTCGATACTAATTATGACAAGAAACACTAACTTCGTTACTAATTATGACAAGTAACTGTAATTTTGATAAAAAATTTTGGTAGATAACTGTAACATCAATACTAATTATGACAGGTAACAGTAACGTCGATACTAATTATAACAAGTAACAGTACCTTCGATATTAATTATGACAGGTAACTGTAACTTCGATACTAATTATGACAAGGAACTGTAATTTCGATACAAATTATGGCAGGTAACTGTTACTTCGTTACTAATTATGACAAGTAACTGTAATGTCGATACAAATTTTGGCAGGTAACTGTAACTTCGATACTAATTATGACAAGTCCCTGTAATTTCGATACAAATTATGGCAGGTAACTGTAACTTCCATACTAATTATGACAGGTAACAGTAACTTCGATACTAATTATGACAGGAAACTGTAACTTCGATACTAATTATGACAGGTAACTCTAACTTCGTTACTAATTATTACAAGTAACTGTAATTTCGATCCAAATTTGGCAGGTAACTGTAACTTCGATACTAATTATTACAGGTAACAGTAACATCGATACTAATTATGACAAGTAACTGTAACTTCGATACTAATTATCACAAGTAACTGTAACTTCGATACTAATTATGACAGGTAACTGTATCTTCGTTACTAATTATGACAAGTAATTTTAATTTCGATACTAATTATGGCAGGTAACTGTAACTTCGTTACTAATTATGACAAGTCCCTGTAATTTCGATATAAATTATGGCAGGTAACTGTAACTTCGATACTAATTATGACAAGTAACTGTAACTTCGATACTAATTATGACAGGTATCTGTAACTTCGTTACTAATTATGACAAGTAACTGTAGTTTCGATAGAAATTTTAGCAGGTAACTGTAACTTCCATACTAATTATTACAGGTAACAGTAACTTCGATACTAATTATGACAAGTAACTGTAACCTCGATAATAATTATGACGGGTAACTGTAACTTCGTTACAAATTATGACAAGTAACTGTAATTTCGATACAAATTATGGCAGGTAACTTTAACTTCGATACTAATTATGACGGGTAAGAGTAACTTCGATACTAATTATGACATTTAACTATAACTTCGATGCAAATTATGAGAAGTAACTGTAACTTTAATACTAATTATGGCAAGAAACTCTAACTTCGTTACTAATTATGACAAGTAACTGTAATTTTGATAAACAATTATGGTAGGTAACTGTAACTTCAATACTAATAATGACAGGTAACAGTAACTTCGATACTAATTATGACAGGTAACTGTAACTTCGTTACTAATTATGACAAGTAACTTTAATTTCAATACTCATTATGGCAGGTAACTGTAACTTCGTTACTAATTATGACAAGTCCCTGTAATTTCGATACAAATTATGGCAGGTAACTGTAACTTTCATAATAATTATGACAGGTAACAGTAACTTCGATACTAATTATGACAGGAAACTGTAACTTCGTTACTAATTATGACAAGTAACTGTAATTTCGATACAAATTATGACAGATAACTGTAACTTAGTTACTAATTATGACAAGTAACAATACCTTCGATGCTAATTATGGCAGGTAACTGTAACTTCGATACTAATTATGACAAGGAACTGTAATTTCGATGCAAATTATGGCAGGTAACTGTAACTTCGTTAATAATTATGACAGGTAACAGTAACTTCCATACTAATTATGACAAGTAACTATAACTTCGATACAAATTATGACAAGTAACTGTAACTTCGATACTAATTATGACAAGAAACAATAACTTCGTTACCAATTATGACAAGTAGCTGTAATATTGATAAAAAAATTATGGTAGATAACTGTAACTTCAATACTAATTATGACAGGTAACAGTAACGTCGATACTAATTATAACAAGTAACAGTACCTTCGATATTAATTAGGACAGGTAACTGAAACTTCGATACTAATTATGACAAGGAACTGTAATGTCGATACAAATTATGGCAGGTAACTGTTACTTCGTTACTAATTATGACAAGTAACTGTAATGTCGATACAAATTTTGGCAGGTAACTGTAACTTCGATACTAATTATGAGAAGTCCCTGCAATTTTGATACAAATTATTGCAGGTAACTGTAACTTCCATACTAATTATGACAGGTAACAGTAACTTCGATACTAATTATGACAGGAAACTGTAACTTCGATACTAATTATGACAGGTAACTGTAACTTCGTTACTAATTATGACAAGTAACTGTAACTTCGATACTAATTATGACAGGTAACTGTATCTTCGTTACTAATTATGACAAGTAATTTTAATTTCGATACTAATTATGGCAGGTAACTGTATCTTCGTTACTAATTATGACAAGTCCCTGTAATTTCGATATAAATTATGGCAGGTAACTGTAACTTCGACACTAATTATGACAAGTAACTGTAACTTCGATACTAATTATGACAGGTATCTGTAACTTCGTTACTAATTATGACAAGTAACTGTATTTTCGATAGAAATTTTAGCAGGTAACTGTAACTTCCATACTAATTATGACAGGTAACAGTAACTTCGATACTAATTATGACAAGTAACTGTAACCTCGATAATAATTATGACGGGTAACTGTAATTTCGTTACAAATTATGGCAGGTAATTGTAATTTCGATACTAATTATGACAGGTAACAGTAACTTCGATACTAATTATGACAAGTAACAGTAACTTCGATATTAATTACGACAATTAACTGTAACTGCGATACTAATTATGACAGGTTACTGTAACTTCGTTACTAATTATGACAAGTAACTGTAATTTCGATACAAATTATGGCAGGTAACTGTAACTTCGATACTAATTATGACAGGTAACACTAACTTCGATACTAATTATGACAAGTAACTATAACTTCGTTACTAACTATGACAAGTAACTGTAATTTTGATAAAAAATTTTGGTAGGTAGCTCTAACTTCAATACTAATTATGACAGGTAACAGTAACTTCGATACTAATTAGGACAGGTAACTGTAACTTCTTTACTAATTATGACAAGTAACTTTAATTTCAATACTAATTATAGCAGGTAACTGTAACTTCGTTACTAATTATGATAAGTCCCTGTAATTTCGATACAAATTATAACAGGAAACTGTAACTTCGATACTTATTATGACAGGTAACAGTGACTTCGATACTAATTATGGCAGGTAACTGTAACTTCGATACTAATTATGACAGGTAACAGTAACTTCGGTACTAATTATGACAAGTAACTGTAACTTCTTTACTAATTATGACAAGTAACTGTAACTTCGATACTAATTATGACAGGTAACTGTTACTTCGTTACTAATTATGTCAAGTAACTGTAATTTCGTTACAAATTGTGGCAGGTAATTGTAATTTCTATATTAATTATGACAGGTAACAGTAACTTCGATACTAATTATGACAAGTAACAGTAACTTCGATACAAATTATGACAAGTGACTGTAACTTCGATACTAATTATGACAGGTAACTGTATCTTCGTTACTAATTATGACACGTAACTGTAATTTCGATACAAATTTTGGCAGGTAACTGTAACTTCGATATTAATTATGACAGGTAACAGTAACTTCGATACTAATTATGACAAGTAACTGTAACTTCGATACTATTTATGACAGGTAACTGTAACTTCGTTACTAATTATGACAAGTAACTGTAATTTTGATACAAATTATGTCAGGTAACTGTAACCTCGATACTAATTATGACAGGTAACACTAACTTCGGTACTAATTATGAAAATTAACTATAACTTCGGTGCAAATTATGACAGGTAACTGTAACTTCGATACTAATTATGACAAGAAACACTAACTTCGTTACTAATGATGACAAGTAACTGTAATTTTGATAAAAAATTATGGTAGGTAACTGTAACTTCAATACTAATTATGACAGGTAACAGTAACTTAGATACTTATTTTGACAGGTACCTGTAACTTCGTTACTAATTAGGACAAGTAACTTTAATTTCGATACTTATTATGCCAGGTAACTGTAACTTCGTTACTAATTATGACAAGTCCCTGTAATTTCGATACAAATTATGGCAGATAACTGTAATTTCGATACTAATTATGACAGGTAACAGTTACTTCGATACTAATTATGACAGGAAACTGTAACTTCGATACTAATAATGACAAGTAACCGTAATTTCGATACAAATTATGACAGGTAACTGTAACTTCGTTACTAATTATGACAAGTAACTGTAATTTCGATACAAATTATGGCTGGTAACAGTAACTTCGATACTAATTAGACAGGTACCAGTAACTTCGATACTAATTATGACAGGAAAATCTACCTTCGTTACTAATTTTGACAAGTAACTGTAATTTTGATAAAAAATTATGGTAGGTAACTGTAACTTCAATGCTAATTATGACAGGTAACAGTAACTTCGATACCTTTATGACAGGTAACTGTAACTTCGTTACTAATTATGACAAGTAACTTTAATTTCGATACTAATTGTGGCAGGTAACTGTAACTTCGTTACTAATTATGACAAGTCCTTGTAATTTCGATACAAATTATGGCAGGTAACTGTAACTTTCATAATAATTATGACAGGTAACAGTAACTTCGATACTAATTATGACAGGAAACTGTAACTTCGTTACTAATTATGACAAGTAACTGTAATTTCGATGCAAATTATGACAGATAACTGTAACTTAGTTACTAATTATGACAAGTAACAGTACCTTCGATGCTAATTATGGCAGGTAACTGTAACTTCGATACTAATTATGACAAGGAACTGTAATTTCGATACAAATTATGGCAGGTAACTGTAACTTCGTTAATAATTATGACAGGTAACAGTAACTTCCATACTAATTATGACAAGTAACTATAACTTCGATACAAATTATGACAAGTAACTGTAACTTCGATACTAATTATGACAAGAAACAATAACTTCGTTACCAATTATGACAAGTAACTGTAATTTTGATAAAAAAATTATGGTAGATAACTGTAACTTCAATACTAATTATGACAGGTAACAATAACGTCGATACTAATTATAACAAGTGACAGTACCTTCGATATTAATTATGACAGGTAACTGAAACTTCGATACTAATTATGACAAGGAACTGTAATTTCGATACAAATTATGGCAGGTAACTGTTACTTCGTTACTAATTATGACAAGTAACTGTAATGTCGATACAAATTTTGGCAGGTAACTGTAACTTCGATACTAATTATGAGAAGTCCCTGTAATTTTGATACAAATTATGGCAGGTAACTGTAACTTCCATACTAATTATGACAGGTAACAGTAACTTCGATACTAATTATGACAGGAAACTGTAACTTCGATACTAATTATGACAGGTAACTGTAACTTCGTTACTAATTATGACAAGTAACTGTAATTTCGATCCAAATTTTGGCAGGTAACTGTAACTTCGATACTAATTATTACAGGTAACAGTAACTTCGATACTAATTATGACAAGTAACTGTAACTTCGATACTAATTATGACAAGTAACTGTAACTTCGATACTAATTATGACAGGTAACTGTATCTTCGTTACTAATTATGATATGTAATTTTAATTTCGATACTAATTATGGTAGGTAACTGTATCTTCGTTACTAATTATGACAATTCCCTGTAATTTCGATATAAATTATGGCAGGTAACTGTAACTTCGACACTAATTATGACAAGTACCTGTAACTTCGATACTAATTATGACAGGTATCTGTAACTTCGTTACTAATTATGACAAGTAACTGTATTCTCGATAGAAATTTTAGCAGGTAACTGTAACTTCCATACTAATTATGACAGGTAACAGTAACTTCGATACTAATTATGGCAAGTAACTGTAACCTCGATAATAATTATGACGGGTAACTGTAACTTCGTTACTAATTATGACAAGTAACTGTAATTTCGATACAAATTATGGCAGGTAACTGTAACTTCGATACTAATTATAACGGGTAAGAGTAACTTCGATACTACTTATGACATTTAACTATAACTTCGATACAAATTATGACAGGTAACTGTAACTTCGATACTAATTATGACAAGAAACTCTAACTTCGTTACTAATTATGACAAGTAACTGTAACTTTGATAAAAAATTATTGTAGGTAACTGTAACTTCAATACTAATTATGACAGGTAACAGTAACTTCGATACTAATTATGACAGGTAACTGTAACTTCGTTACTAATTATGACAAGTAACTTTAATTTCAATACAAATTATGGCAGGTAACTGTAACTTCCATAATAATTATGACAGGTAACAGTAACTTCGATAATAATTATGACAGGAAACTGTAACTTCGTTACTAATTATGACAAGTAAATGTAATTTCGATACAAATTTTGGCAGGTAACTGTAACTTCGATACTAATTATGACAGGTAACAGTAACTTCGATACTAATTATGACAAGTAACTGTAACTTCGATACTAATTATAACAGGTAACTGTAACTTCGTTACTAATTATGACAAGTAACTGTAATTTTGATACAAATTATGGCAGGTAACTGTAACTTCGATACTAACTATGACAGGTAACAGTATCTTCGATACTAATTATGACAAGTAAATATAACTTCGATACAAATTGTAACAGGTAACTGTAACTTCGTTTCTAATTTTGACAAGTAACTGTAATTTCGATACAAATTATGGCAGGTAACAGTACCTTCGATACTAATTACGACAAGAAACTCTACCTTCGTTACTAATTATGACAAATAACTGTAATTTTGATAAAAAATATGGTAGGTAACTGTAACTTCAATACTAGTTATGACAGGTTACAGTAACTTCGATACTAATTATGACAGGTAACTATAACTTCGATACAAATTATGACAGGTAACTGTAACTTCGATACTAATTATGACAGGTGACAGTAACTTCGATACTAATTATGACAAGCAACTATAACTTCGATACAAATTATGACAGGTAACAGTAACTTCGATACTAATTACGACAAGAAACTCTACCTTCGTTACTAATTATGACAAATAACTGTAATTTTGATAAAAAATATGGTAGGTAACTGTAACTTCAATACTAGTTATGACAGGTTACAGTAACTTCGATACTAATTATGACAGGTAACTATAACTTTGATACAAATTATGACAGGTAACTGTAACTTCGATACTAATTATGACAAGAAACACTAACTTCGTTACTAATTAGACAAGTAACTGTAATTTTGATAAAAAATTATGGTAGATAACTGTAACTTCATTACTAATTATGACAGGTAACAGTAACTTCGATACTAATTATGACAAGTACTGTAACTTCGATACTAATTATGACAAGTAACTGTAACTTCGTTACTAATTATGACAAGTAACTGTAATTTCGTTACAAATTATGGCAGGTAATTGTAATTTCGATACTAATTATGACAGGTAACAGTAACTTCGATACTAATTATGACAAGTAACAGTAACTTCGATACTAATTACGACAATTAACTGTAACTTCGATACTAATTATGACAGGTTACTGTAACTTCGTTACTAATTATGACAAGTAACTGTAATTTCGATACAAATTATGGCAGGTAACTGTAACTTCGATACTAATTATGACAGGTAACACTAACTTCGATACTAATTATGACAAGTAACTATAACTTCGTTACTAACTATGACAAGTAACTGTAATTTTGATAAAAAAATTTGGTAGGTAGCACTAACTTCAATACTAATTATGACAGGTAACAGTAACTTCGATACTAATTAGGACAGGTAACTGTAACTTCTTTACTAATTATGACAAGTAACTTTAATTTCAATACTAATTATAGCAGGTAACTGTATCTTCGTTACTAATTATGATAAGTCCCTGTAATTTCGATACAAATTATAACAGGAAACTGTAACTTCGATACTTATTATGACAGGTAACAGTGACTTCGATACTAATTATGGCAGGTAACTGTAACTTCGATACTAATTATGACAGGTAACAGTAACTTCGGTACTAATTATGACAAGTAACTGTAACTTCTTTACTAATTATGACAAGTAACTGTAACTTCGATACTAATTATGACAGGTAACTGTTACTTCGTTACTAATTATGTCAAGTAACTGTAATTTCGTTACAAATTGTGGCAGGTAATTGTAATTTCTATACTAATTATGACAGGTAACAGTAACTTCGATACTAATTATGACAAGTAACAGTAACTTCGATACAAATTATGACAAGTGACTGTAACTTCGATACTAATTATGACAGGTAACTGTATCTTCGTTACTAATTATGACACGTAACTGTAATTTCGATACAAATTTTGGCAGGTAACTGTAACTTCGATACTAATTATGACAGGTAACAGTAACTTCGATACTAATTATGACAAGTAACTGTAACTTCGATACTATTTATGACAGGTAACTGTAACTTCGTTACTAATTATGACAAGTAACTGTAATTTTGATACAAATTATGGCAGGTAACTGTAACCTCGATACTAATTATGACAGGTAACACTAACTTCGATACTAATTATGACAATTAACTATAACTTCGGTGCAAATTATGACAGGTAACTGTAACTTCGATACTAATTATGACAAGAAACACTAACTTCGTTACTAATGATGACAAGTAACTGTAATTTTGATAAAAAATTATGGTAGGTAACTGTAACTTCAATACTAATTATGACAGGTAACAGTAACTTAGATACTTATTTTGACAGGTACCTGTAACTTCGTTACTAATTAGGACAAGTAACTTTAATTTCGATACTTATTATGCCAGGTAACTGTAACTTCGTTACTAATTATGACAAGTCCCTGTAATTTCGATACAAATTATGGCAGATAACTGTAATTTCGATACTAATTATGACAGGTAACAGTTACTTCGATACTAATTATGACAGGAAACTGTAACTTCGTTACTAATAATGACAAGTAACTGTAATTTCGATACAAATTATGACAGGTAACTGTAACTTCGTTACTAATTATGACAAGTAACTGTAATTTCGATACAAATTATGGCAGGTAACTGTAACTTCGATACTAATTATGACAAGTAACTGTAACTTCGATACTAATTATGACAAGTAACTGTAACTTCGATACTAATTATCACAAGTAACTCTAACTTCGTTACAAATTATGACGAGTAACTGTAATTATGATAAAATTATGGCAGGTAACTGTAACTTCGATATTAATTATGAGAGGTAACAGAAACTTCGATACATATTATGACAGGTAACAGCAACTTCGTTACTAATTATGACAAGTAACTTTAATTTCAAAACTTATCATGGCAGGTAACTGTAACTTCGTTACTAATTATGACAAGTCCCTGTAATTTCGATACCAATTATGGCAGGTAACTGTAACTTCCATAATAATTATGACAAGTAACAGTAATTTCGATACTAATTATGATAAGTAACTGTAACTTCGATACTAATTATGACAGGTAACTGTAACTTCGTTACTAATTATGACAAGTAACTGTAATTTCGATACAAATTATGGCAGGTAACTGTAACTTCGATACTAATTATGACAGGTAACAGTAACTTCGATACTAATTAAGACAGGTAACAGTAACTTCGATACTAATTATGACAAGTAACTGTAACTTCGTTGCTAATTATGGCGAGTAACTGTAATTTCGATACAAATTGTGGCAGGTAACTGTAACTTCGATAATAATTATGACAGGTAACTGTAAATTCGATACTAATTTTTACAAATAACTGTAATTTGGATACAAATTATGACAGGTAACTGTAAATTCGTTACTAATTATGACAAGTAACTGTAATTTCGATACAAATGATGGCAGATAACTGTAACTTCATTACTAATTATGACAGGTAACAGTAACTTCGATACTAATTATGACAGAAAACAGTAACTTCGATACTAAATATGACAGGTAACAGTAACTTCGATACTAATTATGGCAGGTAGTTCTAACTTCGATACTAATGATGACAGGTAACTGTAACTACGTTACTATATATGACAAGTAACTGTAATTTCTATACTAATTATGGCAAGTACCTGTAACTTCGTTACTAATTATGACAAGTAACTGTAATTTCGATACAAATTATGGCAGGTAACTGAAATTTCGGTACAAATTATGGCAGGTAACTGTAACTTAGAAACTAATTATGACAGGCAACAGTAACCTCGAAACTAATTATGACAAGTAACAGTAACATCATTCTAATTATGACCAGTAACTGTAATTTCGATACAAATTATGGCAGGTAACTGTATCATTGATACTAATTATGACAGGCAACAGTAACTTCGATACTAATTATGACAGAAAACAGTAACTTCGATACTAATTATGACAGGTTACAGTAACTTCGATAATAATTATGGCAGGTAACTGTAACTTCGATACTGATTATGACAAGAAACTGTAATTTCGATACTATTTTTGACAGGTAACTGTAACTTCGTTACTAATTATGACAAGTAACTTTAATTTCGATACAAATTATGGCAGGTAACTGTAACTTCGATACTAATTATGAGAGATAACAGTAACTTCGATTCTAATTATGACAAGTAACTGTAACTTCGATACTAATTATGACAGGTAACTGTAACTTCGTTACTAATTATGACAAGTAACTTTAATTTCGATACAAATTATGGCAGGTAACTGTAACTTCGGTACTAATTATGACAGGTAACAGTAACTTCGATACTAATTATGACAAGTAACTATAACTTCGATAAAAAATTATGACAGGTAACTGTAACTTCGATACTAATTATGGCAAGAAACTCTAACTTCGTTACTAATTATGACAAGTAACTGTAATTTTGATAAAAAATTATGGTAGGTAACTGTAACTTCCATACTAATTATGACAGGTAACAGTAACTTCGATTCTAATTATGACAGGAAACTGTAACTTCGTTACTAATTATGACAAGTAACTGTAATTTCGATACAAATTATGACAGGTAACTGTAACTTCGTTACTAATTATGACAAGTAACAGTACCTTCGATGCTAATTATGACAGGTAACTGTAACTTCGATACTAATTATGACAAGAAACTCTAACATCGTTACTAATTATGACAAGTAACTGTAAATTTGATTAAAAAAATTTGGTAGGTAACTGTAACTTCAATACTAATTATTACAGTTAACAGTAACTTCGATACTAATTATGACAAGTAACTATAAATTCGATGCAAATTATGACAGGTAACTGTAACTTCGTTACTAATTATGACAAGTAACTGTAATTTCGATACAAATTATGGCAGGTAACTGTAACTTCGATACTAATTATGACAGGTAACAGTAACTTCGATACTAATTATGACAAGTAACTATAACTTCGATACAAATTATGACAAGTAACTGTAACTTCGATACTAATTATGACAAGAAACACTAACTTCGTTACTAATTATGACAAGTAACTGTAATTTTGATAAAAATTATGGTAGATAACTGTAACATCAATACTAATTATGACAGGTAACAGTAACGTCGATACTAATTATGACAAGTAACAGTACCTTCGATGTTAATTATGACAGGTAACTGTAACTTCGATACTAATTATGACAAGGAACTGTAATTTCGATACAAATTATGGCAGGTAACTGTTACTTCGTTACTAATTATGACAAGTAACTGTAATGTCAATACAAATTTTGGCAGGTAACTGTAACTTCGATACTAATTATGACAAGTCCCTGTAATTTCGATACAAATTATGGCAGGTAACTGTAACTTCCATACTAATTATGACATGTAACAGTAACTTCGATACTAATTATGACAGGAAACTGTAACTTCGATACTAATTATGACAGGTAACTGTAACTTCGTTACTAATTATGACATGTAACTGTAATTTCGATACAAATTTTGGCAGGTAACTGTAACTTCGATACTAATTATGACAGGTAACAGTAACTTCGATACTAATTATGACAAGTAACTGTAACTTCGATACTAATTATGACAAGGAACTGCAACTTCGATACTAATTTTGACAGGTAACTGTTACTTCGTTACTAATTATGACAAGTAATTTTAATTTCGATACTTATTATGGCAGGTAACTGTACCTTCGTTACTAATTATGACAAGTCCCTGTAATTTCGATATAAATTATGGCAGGTAACAGTAACGTCGATACTAATTATGACAAATAACTGTAACTTCGATACTAATTATGACAGGTAACTGTAACTTCGTTACTAATTATGACAAGTAACTGTAATTTCGATACAAATTTTGGCAGGTAACTGTAACTTCGATACTAATTATGACAGGTAACAGTAACTTCGATACTAATTATGACAAGTAACTGTAACTTCGATACTAATTATGACAAGGAACTGCAACTTCGATACAAATTATGACAGGTAACTGTAACTTCGTTACTAATTATGACAAGTAATTTTAATTTCGATACTAATTATGGCAGGTAACTGTAACTTCGTTACTAATTATGACAAGTCCCTGTAATTTCGATATAAATTATGGCAGGTAACTGTAATTTCGATACAAATTATGGCAGGTAACAGTAACTTCGATACTAATTAGACAGGTAAAAGTAACTTCGATACTAATTATGACAGGAAACTCTACCTTCGTTACTAATTATGACAAGTAACTGTAATTTTGATAAAAAATTATGGTAGGTAACTGTAATTTCAATACTAATTATGACAGGTAACAGTAACTTCGATACTTTTATGACAGGTAACTGTAACTTCGTTACGAATTATGACAAGTAACTTTAATTTCGCTACTTATTCTGGCAGGTAACTGTAACTTCGTTACTAATTATGACAAGTCCCTGTAATTTCGATACAAATTATGACAGGTAACTGTAACTTCGATACTTATTATGACAGGTAACAGTAACATCGACACTAATTATGGCAGGTAAATGTAACTTCGATACTAATTATGACAGGTAACAGTAACTTCGATACTAATTATGACAAGTAACTGTAACTTCGATACTAATTATGACAGGTAACAGTAACTTCGTTACTAATTATGACAAGTAACTTTAGTTTCGTTACAAATTATGGCAGGTAATATTAATTTCGATACTAATTGTGACAGGTAACAGTAACTTCGATAATAGTTATGACAAGTAACAATAACTTCGATACTAATTATGACAAGTAATTGTAACTTCGATACTAATAATGACAGGTAACTGTAACTTCGTTACTAATTATGACAAGTAACTGTAATTTCGATACAAATTTTGGCAGGTAACTGTAACTTCGATACTAATTATGACAGGTAACAGTAACTTCGATACTAATTATGACAAGTAACTGTAACTTCGATACTAATTATGACAGGTAACTGTAACTTCGTAACTAATTATGACAAGTAACTGTAATTTTGATACAAATTATGGCAGGTAACTGTTACTTCGATACTAACTACGACAGGTAACAGTATCTTCGATACTAATTATGACAAGTAACAATAACTTCGATACAAATTGTGACAGGTAACTGTAACTTCGATACTAATTAGGACAAGAAACTCTAACTTCGTTACTAATTATGACAAGTAACTGTAATTTTGATAAAAAATTATGGTAGGTAACTGTAACTTCAATACTAATTGTGACAGGTAACTGTTACTTCGATACTAATTGTGACAGGTAACTGTAACTTCGTTACTTATTATGGCAAGTAACTGTAATTTCGATACAAATTATGGCAGGTAACTGTCACTTCGATACTAACTATGACAGTTAACAGTATCTTCGATACTAATTATGACAAGTAACTATAACTTCGATACAAATTGTGACAGGTAACTGTAACTTCGACACAAATTATGACAAGAAACTCTAACTTCGTTACTAATTATGACAAGTAACTGTAATTTTGATAAAAAATTATGGTAGGTGACTGTAACTTCAATACTAATTATGACAGGTAACAGTTACTTCGATACTAATTATGACAGGTAACTGTAACTTCGATACTAATTATGACAAGTAACTGTAACTTCGATACTAATTATGACAGGTAACTCTAGCTTCGATACTAATTATGACAAGGAACTGTAATTTCGATAGAAATTAAGACAGGTAACATTAACTTCGATAATAATTATGACAAGTAACTGGAACTTTGTTACTAATTATGACAAGTAACGGTAATTTCGATACAAAATGTGGCAGGTAACTGTAACATCGATACTAATTATGACAGGTAACAGTAACTTCGATACTAATTATGACAAGTAACTGTAACTTCGATACTAATTATGACAAGTAACTGTAACTTCGATACTAATTATCACAAGTAACTCGAACTTCGTTACAAATTATGACAAGTAACTGTAATTATGATAAAATTATGGCAGGTAAATGTAACCTCGATACTAATCATGAGAGGTAACAGAAACTTCGATACATATTATGACAGGTGACAGCAACTTCGTTACTAATTATGACAAGTAACTTTAATTTCAAAACTTATCATGGCAGGTAACTGTAACTTCGTTACTAATTAAGACAAGTCCCTGTAATTTCGATACTAATTATGGCAGGTAACTGTAGCTTTGATACTAATTATGACAGGCAACAGTAACTTCGATACTAATTATGACAGAAAACAGTAACTTCGATACTAATTATGACAGGTTACAGTAACTTCGATAATAATTATGGCAGGTAACTGTAACTTCGATACTAATTATGATAAGAAACTGTAACTTCGATACTAATTTTGACAGTGTAACTGTAACTTCGTTACTAATTATGACAAGTAACTTTAATTTCGATACAAATTATGGCAGGTAACTGTAACTTCGATACTAATTATGACAGGTAACAGTAACTTCGATTCTAATTATGACAAGTAACTGTAACTTCGATACTAATTATGACAAGTAACTGTAATTTTGATAAAAAATTATGGTAGATAACTGTAACTTCAATACTAATTATGACAGGTAACAGTAACGTCGATACTAATTATGACAAGTAACAGTACCTTCGATGTTAATTATGACAGGTAACTGTAACTTCGATACTAATTATGACAAGGAACTGTAATTTCGATACAAATTATGGCAGGTAACTGTTACTTCGTTACTAATTATGACAAGTAACTGTAATGTCGATACAAATTTTGGAAGGTAACTGTATCTTCGATACTAATTATGACAAGTCCCTGTAATTTCGATACAAATTATGGCAGGTAACTGTAACTTCCATACTAATTATGACAGGTAACAGTAACTTCGATACAAATTATGACAGGGAACTGTAACTTCGATACTTATTATGACAGGTAACTGTAACTTCGTTACTAATTATGACAAGTAACTGTAATTTCGATACAAATTTTGGCAGGTAACTGTAACTTCGATACTAATTAGGTCAGGTAACAGTAACTTCGATACTAATTATGACAAGTAACTGTAACTTCGATACTAATTATGACAAGGAACTGCAACTTCGATACTAATTATGACAGGTAACTGTAACTTCGTTACTAATTATGACAAGTAATTTTAATTTCGATACTTATTATGGCAGGTAACTGTAACTTCGTTACTAATTATGACAAGTCCCTGTAATTTCGATATAAATTATGGCAGGTAACTGTAACTTCGATACTAATTATGACAAGTAACTGTAACTTCGATACTTATTATGACAGGTAACTGTAACTTCGTTACTAATTATGACAAGTAACTGTAATTTCGATACAAATTTTGGCAGGTAACTGTAACTTCGATAATAATTAGGACAGGTAACAGTAACTACGATACTAATTATGACAAGTAACTGTAACTTCGATACTAATTATGACAAGGTACTGCAACTTCGATACTAATTATGACAGGTAACTGTAACTTCGTTACTAATTATGACAAGTAATTTTAATTTCGATACTAATTATGGCAGGTAACTGTAACTTCGTTACTAATTATGACTAGTCCCTGTAATTTCGATATAAATTATGGCAGGTAACTGTAATTTCGATACAAATTATGGCAGGTAACAGTAACTTCGATACTAATTAGACAGGTAAAAGTAACTTCGATACTAATTATGACAGGAAACTCTACCTTCGTTACTAATTATGACAAGTAACAGTAATTTTGATAAAAAATTATGGTAGGTAACTGTAACTTCAATACTAATTATGACAGGTAACAGTAACTTCGATACTTTTATGACAGGTAACTGTAACTTCGTTACGAATTATGACAAGTAACTTAAATTTCGATACTTATTATGGCAGGTAACTGTAACTTCGTTACTAATTATGACAAGTCCTTGTAATTTCGATACAAATTATGGCAGGTAACTGAAACTTCGATACTAATTATGACAAGTAAATGTAACTTCGATATTAATTATGACAGGTAACTGTAACTTCGTTACTAATTATGACAAGTGACTGTAATTTCGATGCAAATTTTGGCAGGTAACTGTAACTTCGATACTAATTATGACAGGTAACAGTAACTTCGATTCTAATTATGACAAGTAACTGTAACTACGATACTAATTATGACAGGTAACTGTAACTTCGTTACTAATGATGACAAGTAACTGTAATTTCGATACAAATTATGGCAGGTAACTGTAACTTCGATACTAATTATGACAGGTAACCGTAACTTCGATACTAATTATGACAAGTAACTATAACTTCGATACAAATTATGACAGGTAACTGTAACTTCTATACTAATTATGACAAGAAACTCTAACTTCGTTACTAATTGTGACAAGTAACTGTAATTTTGATAAAAAATTATGGTAAGTAACTGTAACGTCAATACTAATTATGACAGGTAACAGTAACGTCGATACTAATTATGACAAGTAACAGTACCTTCGATGCTAATTATGACAGGTGACTGTATCTTCGATACTAATTATGACAAGGAACTTTAATTTTGATACAAATTATGGCAGGTAACATTAACTTCGTTACTAATTATGACAAGTAACTGTAATTTCGATACAAATTTTGGCAGGTAACTGTAACTTCGATACTAATTACGACAAGTCCCTGTAATTTCGATACAAATTATTGCAGGTAACTGTAACTTCCATACTAATTATGACAGATAACAGTAACTTCGATACTAATTATGACTGGAAACTGTAACTTCGTTACTAATTATGACAAGTAACTGTAATTTCGATACAAATTATGACAGGTAACTGTAACTTCGTTACTAATTATGACAAGTAACAGTACCTTCGATGCTAATTATGACAGGTAACTGTAACTTCGATACTAATTATGACAAGGAACTTTAATTTCGATACAAATTATGGCAGGTAACTGTAACTTCGTTACTAATTATGACAATTAACTGTAATTTCTATACAAATTTTGGCAGGTAACTGTAACTTCGATACTAATAATGACAGGTAACAGTAACTTCGATACTAATTATGACAAGTAACTGTAACTTCGATATTAATTATGACAGTTAATTGTAACTTCGTTGCTAATTATGACAAGTAACTGTAATTTTGATACAAATTATGGCAGGTAACTGTAACTTCGATACTAATTATGACAGGTAACAGTAACTTCGTTACTAATTATGACAAGTAACTATAACTTCGATACAAATTATGACAGGTAACTGTAACTTCGATACTAATTATGACAAGAAACTCTAACTTCGTTACTAATTATGAAAAGAAACTGTAATTTTGATTAAAAAAATTTGGTAGGTAACTGTAACTTCAATACTAATTATGACAGGTAACAGTAACTTCGATACTAATTATGACAAGTAACTATAACTTCGATGCAAATTATGACAGGTAACTGTAACTTCGTTACTAATTATGACAAGTAACTGTAATTTCGATACAAATTATGGCAGGTAACTGTAACTTCGATATTAATTATGACAGGTAACAGTAACTTCCATACTAATTATGACAAGTAACTATAACTTCGATACAAATTATGACAAGTAACTGTAACTTCGATACTAATTATGACAAGAAACACTAACTTCGTTACTAATTATGACAAGTAACTGTAATTTTGATAAAAAATTTTGGTAGATAACTGTAACATCAATACTAATTATGACAGGTAACAGTAACGTCGATACTAATTATAACAAGTAACAGTACCTTCGATATTAATTATGACAGGTAACTGTAACTTCGATACTAATTATGACAAGGAACTGTAATTTCGATACAAATTATGGCAGGTAACTGTTACTTCGTTACTAATTATGACAAGTAACTGTAATGTCGATACAAATTTTGGCAGGTAACCGTAACTTCGATACTAATTATGACAAGTCCCTGTAATTTCGATACAAATTATGGCAGGTAACTGTAACTTCCATACTAATTATGACAGGTAACAGTAACTTCGATACTAATTATGACAGGAAACTGTAACTTCGATACTAATTATGACAGGTAACTCTAACTTCGTTACTAATTATTACAAGTAACTGTAATTTCGATCCAAATTTGGCAGGTAACTGTAACTTCGATACTAATTATTACAGGTAACAGTAACATCGATACTAATTATGACAAGTAACTGTAACTTCGATACTAATTATGACAAGTAACTGTAACTTCGATACTAATTATGACAGGTAACTGTATCTTCGTTACTAATTATGACAAGTAATTTTAATTTCGATACTAATTATGGCAGGTAACTGTAACTTCGTTACTAATTATGACAAGTCCCTGTAATTTCGATATAAATTATGGCAGGTAACTGTAACTTCGATACTAATTATGACAAGTAACTGTAACTTCGATACTAATTATGACAGGTATCTGTAACTTCGTTACTAATTATGACAAGTAACTGTAGTTTCGATAGAAATTTTAGCAGGTAACTGTAACTTCCATACTAATTATTACAGGTAACAGTAACTTCGATACTAATTATGACAAGTAACTGTAACCTCGATAATAATTATGACGGGTAACTGTAACTTCGTTACAAATTATGACAAGTAACTGTAATTTCGATACAAATTATGGCAGGTAACTTTAACTTCGATACTAATTATGACGGGTATGAGTAACTTCGATACTAATTATGACATTTAACTATAACTTCGATGCAAATTATGAGAGGTAACTGTAACTTTAATACTAATTATGGCAAGAAACTCTAACTTCGTTACTAATTATGACAAGTAACTGTAATTTTGATAAACAATTATGGTAGGTAACTGTAACTTCAATACTAATAATGACAGGTAACAGTAACTTCGATACTAATTATGACAGGTAACTGTAACTTCGTTACTAATTATGACAAGTAACTTTAATTTCAATACTCATTATGGCAGGTAACTGTAACTTCGTTACTAATTATGACAAGTCCCTGTAATTTCGATACAAATTATGGCAGGTAACTGTAACTTTCATAATAATTATGACAGGTAACAGTAACTTCGATACTAATTATGACAGGAAACTGTAACTTTGTTACTAATTATGACAAGTAACTGTAATTTCGATACAAATTATGACAGATAACTGTAACTTAGTTACTAATTATGACAAGTAACAATACCTTCGATGCTAATTATGGCAGGTAACTGTAACTTCGATACTAATTATGACAAGGAACTGTAATTTCGATACAAATTATGGCAGGTAACTGTAACTTCGTTAATAATTATGACAGGTAACAGTAACTTCCATACTAATTATGACAAGTAACTATAACTTCGATACAAATTATGACAAGTAACTGTAACTTCGATACTAATTATGACAAGAAACAATAACTTCGTTACCAATTGTGACAAGTAGCTGTAATTTTGATAAAAAAATTATGGTAGATAACTGTAACTTCAATACTAATTATGACAGGTAACAGTAACGTCGATACTAATTATAACAAGTAACAGTACCTTCGATATTAATTAGGACAGGTAACTGAAACTTCGATACTAATTATGACAAGGAACTGTAATGTCGATACAAATTATGGCAGGTAACTGTTACTTCGTTACTAATTATGACAAGTAACTGTAATGTCGATACAAATTTTGGCAGGTAACTGTAACTTCGATACTAATTATGAGAAGTCCCTGCAATTTTGATACAAATTATTGCAGGTAACTGTAACTTCCATACTAATTATGACAGGTAACAGTAACTTCGATACTAATTATGACAGGAAACTGTAACTTCGATACTAATTATGACAGGTAACTGTAACTTCGTTACTAATTATGACAAGTAACTGTAATTTCGATCCAAATTTTGGCAGGTAACTGTAACTTCGATTCTAATTATTACAGGTAACAGTAACTTCGATACTAATTATGACAAGTAACTGTAACTTCGATACTAATTATGACAAGTAACTGTAACTTCGATACTAATTATGACAGGTAACTGTATCTTCGTTACTAATTATGACAAGTAATTTTAATTTCGATACTAATTATGGCAGGTAACTGTATCTTCGTTACTAATTATGACAAGTCCCTGTAATTTCGATATAAATTATGGCAGGTAACTGTAACTTCGACACTAATTATGACAAGTAACTGAAACTTCGATACTAATTATGACAGGTATCTGTAACTACGTTACTAATTATGACAAGTAACTGTATTTTCGATAGAAATTTTAGCAGGTAACTGTAACTTCCATACTAATTATGACAGGTAACAGTAACTTCGATACTAATTATGACAAGTAACTGTAACCTCGATAATAATTATGACGGGTAACTGTAATTTCGTTACAAATTATGGCAGGTAATTGTAATTTCGATACTAATTATGACAGGTAACAGTAACTTCGATACTAATTATGACAAGTAACAGTAACTTCGATATTAATTACGACAATTAACTGTAACTTCGATACTAATTATGACAGGTTACTGTAACTTCGTTACTAATTATGACAAGTAACTGTAATTTCGATACAAATTATGGCAGGTAACTGTAACTTCGATACTAATTATGACAGGTAACACTAACTTCGATACTAATTATGACAAGTAACTATAACTTCGTTACTAACTATGACAAGTAACTGTAATTTTGATAAAAAATTTTGGTAGGTAGCTCTAACTTCAATACTAATTATGACAGGTAACAGTAACTTCGATACTAATTAGGACAGGTAACTGTAACTTCTTTACTAATTATGACAAGTAACTTTAATTTCAATACTAATTATAGCAGGTAACTGTAACTTCGTTACTAATTATGATAAGTCCCTGTAATTTCGATACAAATTATAACAGGAAACTGTAACTTCGATACTTATTATGACAGGTAACAGTGACTTCGATACTAATTATGGCAGGTAACTGTAACTTCGATACTAATTATGACAGGTAACAGTAACTTCGGTACTAATTATGACAAGTAACTGTAACTTCTTTACTAATTATGACAAGTAACTGTAACTTCGATACTAATTATGACAGGTAACTGTTACTTCGTTACTAATTATGTCAAGTAACTGTAATTTCGTTACAAATTGTGGCAGGTAATTGTAATTTCTATACTAATTATGACAGGTAACAGTAACTTCGATACTAATTATGACAAGTAACAGTAACTTCGATACAAATTATGACAAGTGACTGTAACTTCGATACTAATTATGACAGGTAACTGTATCTTCGTTACTAATTATGACACGTAACTGTAATTTCGATACAAATTTTGGCAGGTAACTGTAACTTCGATATTAATTATGACAGGTAACAGTAACTTCGATACTAATTATGACAAGTAACTGTAACTTCGATACTATTTATGACAGGTAACTGTAACTTCGTTACTAATTATGACAAGTAACTGTAATTTTGATACAAATTATGGCAGGTAACTGTAACCTCGATACTAATTATGACAGGTAACACTAACTTCGGTACTAATTATGAAAATTAACTATAACTTCGGTGCAAATTATGACAGGTAACTGTAACTTCGATACTAATTATGACAAGAAACACTAACTTCGTTACTAATGATGACAAGTAACTGTAATTTTGATAAAAAATTATGGTAGGTAACTGTAACTTCAATACTAATTATGACAGGTAACAGTAACTTAGATACTTATTTTGACAGGTACCTGTAACTTCGTTACTAATTAGGACAAGTAACTTTAATTTCGATACTTATTAGTCCAGGTAACTGTAACTTCGTTACTAATTATGACAAGTCCCTGTAATTTCGATACAAATTATGGCAGATAACTGTAATTTCGATACTAATTATGACAGGTAACAGTTACTTCGATACTAATCATGACAGGAAACTGTAACTTCGATACTAATAATGACAAGTAACCGTAATTTCGATACAAATTATGACAGGTAACTGTAACTTCGTTACTAATTATGACAAGTAACTGTAATTTCGATACAAATTATGGCTGGTAACAGTAACTTCGATACTAATTAGACAGGTACCAGTAACTTCGATACTAATTATGACAGGAAAATCTACCTTCGTTACTAATTTTGACAAGTAACTGTAATTTTGATAAAAAATTATGGTAGGTAACTGTAACTTCAATGCTAATTATGACAGGTAACAGTAACTTCGATACCTTTATGACAGGTAACTGTAACTTCGTTACTAATTATGACAAGTAACTTTAATTTCGATACTAATTGTGGCAGGTAACTGTAACTTCGTTACTAATTATGACAAGTCCTTGTAATTTCGATACAAATTATGGCAAGTAACTGTAACTTCGATACTAATTATGACAGGTAACAGTAACTTCGATACTAATTATGACAAGTAACTATAACTTCGATACAAATTATGACAGGTAACTGTAACTTCGATACTAATTATGACAAGAAACTCTAACTTCGTTACTAATTATGACAAGTAACTGTAATTTTGATACAAATTTTGGCAGGTAACAGTAACTTCGATACTAATTATGACAGGTAACAGTAACTTCGATACAAATTATGGCAGGTAACTGTAACGTCCATACTAATTATGACAGGTAACAGTAACTTCGATACTAATTATGACAAGTAACTGTAATTTTGATACAAATTATGGCAGGTAACTGTAACTTCGATACTAATTATGACAGGTAACAGTAACTTCGATACTAATTATGACAAGTAACTATAACTTCGATGCAAATTATGACAGGTAACTGTAACTTCGTTACTAATTATGACAAGTAACTGTAATTTCGATACAAATTATGGCAGGTAACTGTAACTTCGATACTAATTATGACAGGTAACAGTAACTTCGATACAAATTATGACAGGGAACTGTAACTTCGATACTAATTATGACAGGTAACTGTAACTTCGTTACTAATTATGACAAGTAACTGTAATTTCGATACAAATTTTGGCAGGTAACTGTAACTTCGATACTAATTATGACAGGTAACAGTAACTTCGATACTAATTATGACAAGTAACTGTAACTTCGATACTAATTATGACAAGGAACTGCAACTTCGATATTAATTATGACAGGTAACTGTAACTTCGTTACTAATTATGACAAGTATTTTAATTTCGATACTTATTATGGCAGGTAACTGTAACTTCGTTACTAATTATGACAAGTAACTGTAATTTCGATACAAATTATGGCAGGTAACTGTAACTTCGATACTAATTATGACAGGTAACAGTAACTTCGATACAAATTATGACAGGGAACTGTAACTTCGATACTAATTATGACAGGTAACTGTAACTTCGTTACTAATTATGACAAGTAACTGTAATTTCGATACAAATTTTGGCAGGTAACTGTAACTTCGATACTAATTATGACAGGTTACAGTAACTTCGATACTAATTATGACAAGTAACTGTAACTTCGATACTAATTATGACAAGGAACTGCAACTTCGATATTAATTATGACAGGTAACTGTAACTTCGTTACTAATTATGACAAGTATTTTAATTTCGATACTTATTATGGCAGGTAACTGTAACTTCGTTACTAATTATGACAAGTCCCTGTAATTTCGATATAAATTATGGCAGGTAACTGTAACTTCGATACTAATTATGACAATTAACTGTAACTTCGATACTTATTATGACAGGTAACTGTAACTTCGTTACTAATTATGACAAGTAACTGTAATTTCGATACAAATTTTGGCAGGTAACTGTAACTTCGATAATAATTAGGACAGGTAACAGTAACTTCGATACTAATTATGACAAGTAACTGTAACTTCGATACTAATTATGACAAGGTACTGCAACTTCGATACTAATTATGACAGGTAACTGTAACTTCGTTACTAATTATGACAAGTAATTTTAATTTCGATACTAATTATGGCAGGTAATTGTAACTCGTTACTAATTATGACAAGTCCCTGTAATTTCGATATAAATTATGGCAGGTAACTGTAATTTCGATACAAATTATGGCAGGTCACAGTAACTTCGATACTAATTAGACAGGTAAAAGTAACTTCGATACTAATTATGACAGGAAACTCTACCTTCGTTACTAATTATGACAAGTAACAGTAATTTTGATAAAAAATTATGGTAGGTAACTGTAACTTCAATACTAATTATGACAGGTAACAGTAACTTCGATACTTTTATGACAGGTAACTGTAACTTCGTTACGAATTATGACAAGTAACTTTAATTTCGATACTTATTATGGCAGGTAACTGTAACTTCGTTACTAATTATGACAAGTCCTTGTATTTCGATACAAATTATGGCAGGTAACTGTAACTTCGATACTAATTATGACAAGTAAATGTAACTTCGATATTAATTATGACAGGTAACTGTAACTTCGTTACTAATTATGACAAGTGACTGTAATTTCGATACAAATTTTGGCAGGTAACTGTAACTTCGATCTAATTATGACAGGTAACAGTAACTTCGATTCTAATTATGACATGTAACTGTAACTACGATACTAATTATGACAGGTAACTGTAACTTCGTTACTAATTATGACAAGTAACTGTAATTTCGATACAAATTATGGCAGCTAACTGTAACTTCGATACTCATTATGACAGGTAACAGTAACTTCGATACTAATTATGACAAGTGACTGTAATTTCGATACAAATTTTGGCAGGTAACTGTAACTTCGATACTAATTATGACAGGTAACAGTAACTTCGATTCTAATTATGACAAGTAACTGTAACTACGATACTAATTATGACAGGTAACTGTAACTTCGTTACTAATTATGACAAGTAACTGTAACTTCGATACTATTTATGACAAGAAACTCTTACTTCGTTACTAATTGTGACAAGTAACTGTAATTGTGATAAAAAAAATATGGTTGGTAACTGTAACGTCAATACTAATTATGACAGGTAACAGTAACGTCGATACTAATTATGACAAGTAACAGTACCTTCGATGCTAATTATGACAGGTAACTGTATCTTCGATACTAATTATGACAAGGAACTTTAATTTTGATACAAATTATGGCAGGTAACATTAACTTCGTTACTAATTATGACAAGTAACTGTAATTTCGATACAAATTTTGGCAGGTAACTGTAACTTCGATACTAATTATGACAAGTCCCTGTAATTTCGATACAAATTATTGCAGGTAACTGTAACTTCCATACTAATTATGACAGGTAACAGTAACTTCGATACTAATTATGACAGGAAACTGTAACTTCGTTACTAATTATGACAAGTAACTGTAATTTCGATACAAATTATGACAGGTAACTGTAACTTCGTTACTAATTATGACAAGTAACAGTACCTTCGATGCTAATTATGACAGGTAACTGTAACTTCGATACTAATTATGACAAGGAACTGTAATTTCGATACAAATTATGGCAGGTAACTGTAACTTCGTTACTAATTATGACAATTAACTGTAATTTCGATACAAATTTTGGCAGGTAACTGTAACTTCGATACTAATAATGACAGGTAACAGTAACTTCGATACTAATTATGACAAGTAACTGTAACTTCGATATTAATTATGACAGTTAATTGTAACTTCGTTGCTAATTATGACAAGTAACTGTAATTTTGATACAAATTATGGCAGGTAACTGTAACTTCGATACTAATTATGACAGGTAACAGTAACTTCGTTACTAATTATGACAAGTAACTATAACTTCGATACAAATTATGACAGGTAACTGTAACTTCGATACTAATTATGACAAGAAACTCTAACTTCTTTACTAATTATGAAAAGAAACTGTAATTTTGATTAAAAAAATTTGGTAGGTAACTGTAACTTCAATACTAATTATGACAGGTAACAGTAACTTCGATACTAATTATGACAAGTAACTATAACTTCGATGCAAATTATGACAGGTAACTGTAACTTCGTTACTAATTATGACAAGTAACTGTAATTTCGATACAAATTATGGCAGGTAACTGTAACTTCGATATTAATTATGACAGGTAACAGTAACTTCTATACTAATTATGATTAGTAACTATAACTTCGATACAAATCATGACAAGTAACTGTAACTTCGATACTAATTATGACAAGAAACACTAACTTCGTTACTAATTATGACAAGTAACTGTAATTTTGATAAAAAATTATGGTAGTTAACTGTAACTTCAATACTAATTATGACAGGTAACAGTAACGTCGATACTAATTATAACAAGTAACAGTACCTTCGATATTAATTATGACAGGTAACTGTAACTTCGATACTAATTATGACAAGGAACTGTAATTTCGATACAAATTATGGCAGGTAACTGTTACTTCGTTACTAATTATGACAAGTAACTGTAATGTCGATACAAATTTTGGCAGGTAACTGTAACTTCGATACTAATTATGACAAGTCCCTGTAATTTCGATACAAATTATGGCAGGTAACTGTAACTTCCATACTAATTATGACAGGTAACAGTAACTTCGATACTAATTATGACAGGAAACTGTAACTTCGATACTAATTATGACAGGTAACTCTAACTTCGTTACTAATTATTACAAGTAACTGTAATTTCGATCCAAAATTTGGCAGGTAACTGTAACTTCGATACTAATTATTACAGGTAACAGTAACTTCGATACTAATTATGACAAGTAACTGTAACTTCGATACTAATTATGACAAGTAACTGTAACTTCGATACTAATTATGACAGGTAACTGTATCTTCGTTACTAATTATGACAAGTAATTTTAATTTCGATACTAATTATGGCAGGTAACTGTAACTTCGTTACTAATTATGACAAGTCCCTGTAATTTCGATATAAATTATGGCAGGTAACTGTAACTTCGATACTAATTATGACAAGGACTGTAACTTCGATACTAATTATGACAGGTATCTGTAACTTCGTTACTAATTATGACAAGTAACTGTAGTTTCGATAGAAATTTTAGCAGGTAACTGTAATTTACATACTAATTATTACAGGTAACAGTAACTTCGATACTAATTATGACAAGTAACTGTAACCTCGATAATAATTATGACGAGTAACTGTAACTTCGTTACAAATTATGACAAGTAACTGTAATTTCGATACAAATTATGGCAGGTAACTTTAACTTCGATACTAATTATGACGGGTAAGAGTAACTTCGATACTAATTATGACATTTAACTATAACTTCGATACAAATTATGACAGGTAACTGTAACTTTAATACTAATTATGACAAGAAACTCTAACTTCGTTACTAATTATGACAAGTAACTGTAATTTTGATAAAAAATTATGGTAGGTAACTGTAACTTCAATACTAATAATGACAGGTAACAGTAACTTCGATACTAATTATGACAGGTAACTGTAACTTCGTTACTAATTATGACAAGTAACTTTAATTTCAATACTCATTATGGCAGGTAACTGTAACTTCGTTACTAATTATGACAAGTCCCTGTAATATCGATACAAATTATGGCAGGTAACTGTAACTTTCATAATAATTATGACAGGTAACAGTTACTTCGATACTAATTATGACAGGAAACTGTAACTTCGTTACTAATTATGACAAGTAACTGTAATTTCGATGCAAATTATGACAGATAACTGTAACTTAGTTACTAATTATGACAAGTAACAATACCTTCGATGCTAATTATGGCAGGTAACTGTAACTTCGATACTAATTATGACAAGGAACTGTAATTTCGATACAAATTATGGCAGGTAACTGTAACTTCGTTAATAACTATGACAGGTAACAGTAACTTCCATACTAATTATGACAAGTAACTATAACTTCGATACAAATTATGACAAGTAACTGTAACTTCGATACTAATTATGACAAGAAACAATAACTTCGTTACCAATTATGACAAGTAACTGTAATTTTGATAAAAAAATTATGGTAGATAACTGTAACTTCAATACTAATTATGACAGGTAACAATAACGTCGATACTAATTATAACAAGTGACAGTACCTTCGATATTAATTATGACAGGTAACTGAAACTTCGATACTAATTATGACAAGGAACTGTAATTTCGATACAAATTATGGCAGGTAACTGTTACTTCGTTACTAATTATGACAAGTAACTGTAATGTCGATACAAATTTTGGCAGGTAACTGTAACTTCGATACTAATTATGAGAAGTCCCTGTAATTTTGATACAAATTATGGCAGGTAACTGTAACTTCCATACTAATTATGACAGGTAACAGTAACTTCGATACTAATTATGACAGGAAACTGTAACTTCGATACTAATTATGACAGGTAACTGTAACTTCGTTACTAATTATGACAAGTAACTGTAATTTCGATCCAAATTTTGGCAGGTAACTGTAACTTCGATACTAATTATTACAGGTAACAGTAACTTCGATACTAATTATGACAAGTAACTGTAACTTCGATACTAATTATGACAAGTAACTGTAACTTCGATACTAATTATGACAGGTAACTGTATCTTCGTTACTAATTATGACATGTAATTTTAATTTCGATACTAATTATGGTAGGTAACTGTATCTTCGTTACTAATTATGACAATTCCCTGTAATTTCGATATAAATTATGGCAGGTAACTGTAACTTCGACACTAATTATGACAAGTACCTGTAACTTCGATACTAATTATGACAGGTATCTGTAACTTCGTTACTAATTATGGCAAGTAACTGTATTCTCGATAGAAATTTTAGCAGGTAACTGTAACTTCCATACTAATTATGACAGGTAACAGTAACTTCGATACTAATTATGGCAAGTAACTGTAACCTCGATAATAATTATGACGGGTAACTGTAACTTCGTTACTAATTATGACAAGTAACTGTAATTTCGATACAAATTATGGCAGGTAACTGTAACTTCGATACTAATTATAACGGGTAAGAGTAACTTCGATACTACTTATGACATTTAACTATAACTTCGATACAAATTATGACAGGTAACTGTAACTTCGATACTAATTATGGCAAGAAACTCTAACTTCGTTACTAATTATGACAAGTAACTGTAACTTTGATAAAAAATTATGGTAGGTAACTGTAACTTCAATACTAATTATGACAGGTAACAGTAACTTCGATACTAATTATGACAGGTAACTGTAACTTCGTTACTAATTATGACAAGTAACTTTAATTTCAATACAAATTATGGCAGGTAACTGTAACTTCCATAATAATTATGACAGGTAACAGTAACTTCGATAATAATTATGACAGGAAACTGTAACTTCGTTACTAATTATGACAAGTAAATGTAATTTCGATACAAATTTTGGCAGGTAACTGTAACTTCGATACTAATTATGACAGGTAACAGTAACTTCGATACTAATTATGACAAGTAACTGTAACTTCGATACTAATTATAACAGGTAACTGTAACTTCGATACTAATTATGACAAGAAACTCTAACTTCGTTACTAATTATGACAAGTAACTGTAACTTTGATAAAAAATTATGGTAGGTAACTGTAACTTCAATACTAATTATGACAGGTAACAGTAACTTCGATACTAATTATGACAAGTAACTATAACTTCGTTACTAACTATGACAAGTAACTGTAATTTTGATAAAAAAATTTGGTAGGTAGCTCTAACTTCAATACTAATTATGACAGGTAACAGTAACTTCGATACTAATTAGGACAGGTAACTGTAACTTCTTTACTAATTATGACAAGTAACTTTAATTTCAATACTAATTATAGCAGGTAACTGTATCTTCGTTACTAATTATGATAAGTCCCTGTAATTTCGATACAAATTATAACAGGAAACTGTAACTTCGATACTTATTATGACAGGTAACAGTGACTTCGATACTAATTATGGCAGGTAACTGTAACTTCGATACTAATTATGACAGGTAACAGTAACTTCGGTACTAATTATGACAAGTAACTGTAACTTCTTTACTAATTATGACAAGTAACTGTAACATCGATACTAATTATGACAGGTAACTGTTACTTCGTTACTAATTATGTCAAGTAACTGTAATTTCGTTACAAATTGTGGCAGGTAATTGTAATTTCTATACTAATTATGACAGGTAACAGTAACTTCGATACTAATTATGACAAGTAACAGTAACTTCGATACAAATTATGACAAGTGACTGTAACTTCGATACTAATTATGACAGGTAACTGTATCTTCGTTACTAATTATGACACGTAACTGTAATTTCGATACAAATTTTGGCAGGTAACTGTAACTTCGATACTAATTATGACAGGTAACAGTAACTTCGATACTAATTATGACAAGTAACTGTAACTTCGATACTATTTATGACAGGTAACTGTAACTTCGTTACTAATTATGACAAGTAACTGTAATTTTGATACAAATTATGGCAGGTAACTGTAACCTCGATACTAATTATGACAGGTAACACTAACTTCGATACTAATTATGACAATTAACTATAACTTCGGTGCAAATTATGACAGGTAACTGTAACTTCGATACTAATTATGACAAGAAACACTAACTTCGTTACTAATGATGACAAGTAACTGTAATTTTGATAAAAAATTATGGTAGGTAACTGTAACTTCAATACTAATTATGACAGGTAACAGTAACTTAGATACTTATTTTGACAGGTACCTGTAACTTCGTTACTAATTAGGACAAGTAACTTTAATTTCGATACTTATTATGCCAGGTAACTGTAACTTCGTTACTAATTATGACAAGTCCCTGTAATTTCGATACAAATTATGGCAGATAACTGTAATTTCGATACTAATTATGACAGGTAACAGTTACTTCGATACTAATTATGACAGGAAACTGTAACTTCATTACTAATAATGACAAGTAACTGTAATTTCGATACAAATTATGACAGGTAACTGTAACTTCGTTACTAATTATGACAAGTAACTGTAATTTCGATACAAATTATGGCAGGTAACAGTAACTTCGATACTAATTAGACAGGTACCAGTAACTTCGATACTAATTATGACAGGAAAATCTACCTTCGTTACTAATTTTGACAAGTAACTGTAATTTTGATAAAAAATTATGGTAGGTAACTGTAACTTCAATGCTAATTATGACAGGTAACAGTAACTTCGATACTTTTATGACAGGTAACTGTAACTTCGTTACTAATTATGACAAGTCCTTGTAATTTCGATACAAATTATGGCAGGTAACTGTAACTTCGATACTAATTATGACAAGTAAATGTAACTTCGATATTAATTATGACAGGTAACTGTAACTTCTTTACTAATTATGAAAAGTAACTGTAATTTCGATACAAATTTTGGCAGGTTACTGTAACTTCGATACTTATTATGACAGGTAACTGTAACTTCGATTCTAATTATGACACGTAACTGTAACTACGATACTAATTATGACAGGTAACTGTAACTTCGTTACTAATTATGACAAGTAACTGTAATTTCGATACAAATTATGCCAGGTAACTGTAACTTCGATACTAATTATGACAGGTAACAGTAACTTCGATACTAATTATGACAAGTAACTATAACTTCGATACAAATTATGACAGGTAACTGTAACTTCGATACTAATTATGACAAGAAACTCTAATTTCGTTACTAATTATGACAAGTAACTGTAATTTTGATAAAAAATTATGGTAGGTAACTGTAACTTCAATACTAATTATGACAGGTAAAAGTAACGTCGATACTAATTATGACAAGTAACAGTACCTTCGATGCTAATTATGACAGGTAACTGTAACTTCCATACTAATTATGACAAGGAACTTTAATTTTGATACAAATTATGGCAGGTAACTGTAACTTCGTTACTAATTATGACAAGTAACTGTCATTTCGATACAAATTTTGGCAGGTAACTGTAACTTCGATACTAATTATGACAAGTCCCTGTAATTTCGATACAAATTATGGCAGGTAACTGTAACTTCCATACTAATTATGACAGGTAACAGTAACTTCGATACTAATTATGACAAGTAACTGTAATTTTGATACAAATTATGGCAGGTAACTGTAACATCGATACTAATTATGACAGGTAACAGTAACTTCGTTACTAATTATGACAAGTAACTATAACTTCGATACAAATTATGACAGGTAACTGTAACTTCGATACTAATTATGACAAGAAACTCTAACTTCGTAACTAATTATGACAAGTAACTGTAATTTTGATTTAAAAAATTTGGTAGGTAACTGTAACTTCAATACTAATTATGACAGGTAACAGTAACTTCGATACTAATTAAGACAAGTAACTATAACTTCGATGCAAATTATGACAGGTAACTGTAACTTCGTGACTAATTATGACAAGTAACTGTAATTTCGATACAAATTATGGCAGGTAACTGTAACTTCGATACTAATTATGACAGGTAACAGTAACTTCCATACTAATTATGACAAGTAACTATAACTTCGATACAAATTATGACAAGTAACTGTAACTTCGATACTAATTATGACAAGAAACACTAAATTCGTTACTAATTATGACAAGTAAATTTAATTTTGATAAAAATTTATGGTAGATAACTGTAACTTCAATACTAATTATGACAGGTAACAGTAACGTCGATACTAATTATAACAAGTAACAGTACCTTTGATGTTATTTATGACAGGTAACTGTAACTTGGTTACTCATTATGACAAGTCCCTGTAATTTCGATATAAATTATGGCAGGTAACTGTAACTTCGATACTAATTATGACAAGTAACTGTAACTTCGATACTAATTATGACAGGTATCTGTAACTTCGTTACTAATTATGACAAGTAACTGTAGTTTCGATAGCAATTTTAGCAGGTAACTGTAACTTCCATACTAATTATGACAGGTAACAGTAACTTCGATACTAATTATGACAAGTAACTGTAACCTCGATAATAATTATGACGGGTAACTGTAACTTCGTTACTTATTATGACAAGTAACTGTAATTTCGATACAAATTATGGCAGGTAACTGTAACTTCGATACTAATTATGACGGGTAAGTGTAACTTCGATACTAATTATGACATTTAAATATAACTTCGATACAATTTATGACAGGTAACTGTAACTTCGATACTAATTATGACAAGAAACTCTAACTTCGTTATTAATTATGACAAGTAACTGTAATTTTGATAACAAATTATGGTAGGTAACTGTAACTTCAATACTAATTATGACAGGTAACAGTAACTTCGATACTAATTATGACAGGTAACTGTAACTTCGTTACTAATTATGACAAGTAACGTTAATTTCAATACTAATTATGGTAGGTAACTGTAACTTCGTTACTAATTATGACAAGTAACTGTAATTTCGATACAAATTATGGCAGGTAACTGTAACTTCCATAATAATTATGACAGGTAACAGTAACTTCGATACTAATTATGACAAGAAACTGTAACTTCGTTACTAATTATGACAAGTAACTGTAATTTCGATACAAATTATGACAGATAACTGTAACTTAGTTACTAATTATGACAAGTAACAATACCTTCGATGCTAATTATGGCAGGTAACTGTAACTTCGATACTAATTATGACAAGGAACTGTAATTTCGATACAAATTATGGCAGGTAACTGTAACTTCGTTACTAATTATGACAAGTAACTGTAATTTCGATACAAATTTTGGCAAATAACTGTAACTTCGATACTAATTATGACAGGTAGCAGTAACTTCGATAATAATTATGACAAGTAACTGAAACTTCGATACTAATTATGACAGGTAACTGTAACTTCGATACTAATTATGACAAGTAACTGTAATTTCGATAAAAATTATGACAGGTAACAGTAACTTCGATAATAATTATGACAAGTAACTGGAACATTGTTACTAATTATGACAAGTAACTGTAATTTCGATACAAATTTTGGCAGGTAACTGTAACTTCGATACTAATTATGACAGGCAAAAGTAACTTCGATACTAATTATGACAAGTAACTGTAACTTCGATAACATTTATGACAGGTAACTGTAACTTCGATACTAATTATGACAAGTAACTCTAACTTCGTTACTAATTATGACAAGTAACTGTAATTATGAAAAAAAATTATGACAGGTAACTGTAACTTCGATACTAATTATGAGAGGTAACAGTAACTTCGATACTAATTATGACAGGAAACAGCAACTTCGTTACAAATTATGACAAGTAACTGTAATTTCGATACTACTTATGGCAGGTAACTGTAACTTCGTTACTAATTATGATAAGTAACTGTCATTTCGATAAAAATTATGGCAGGTAACTGTAATTTTGATACTAATTATGACAGGTAACAGTAACTTCGATACTAATTATGACAAGTAACTGTAGTTTCAATAGAAATTATGGCAGGTAAATGTAACTTCGTTACTAATTATGACAAGTAACTGTCATTTCGATACAAATTTTGGCAGGTAACTGTAACTTCGATACTTATTATGACAGGTAGCAGTAACTTCGATACTAATTATGACAAGTAACTCTAACTTCGATACTAATTATGACAGGTAACTGTAACTTCGATACTAATTATGGCATGGAACTGTAATTTCGATTCTAATTATGTCAGGTAACTGTAACTTCGATACTAATTATGACAGGCGACAGTAACTTCGATACTAATTATGACTAGCAACTATAACTTCGATACAAATTGTGACAGGTAACAGTAAGTTCGATACTAATTACGACAAGAAACTCTACCTTCGTTACTAATTATGACAAGTTACTGTAATTTAGATAAAAAATTATGGTAGGTAACTGTAACTTCAAAACTAGTAATGACAGGTAACAGTAACTTCGATACTAATTATGACAGGTAACTATATCTTCGATACAAATTATGACAGGTAACTGTAACTTCGATACTAATTATGACAAGAAACACTAACTTCGTTACTAATTATGACAAGTGACTGTAATTTTGATAAAAAATTATGGTTGATAACTGTAACTTCGATACTAATTATGACAAGTCCCTGTAATTTCGATACAAATTATGGCAGATAACTGTAACTTCCATACTAATTATGACAGGTAACAGTAACTTCGATGCTAATTATGACAAGTACTGTAACTTCGATACTAATTATGACAGGTAACTGTAACTTCGTTACTAATTATGACAAGTAACTGTAATTTCGTTACAAAATATGGCAGGTAATTGTAATTTCGATACTAATTATCACAGGTAACAGTAACTTCGATACTAATTATGACAAGTAACAGTAACTTCGATACTAATTATGACAATTAACTGTAACTTCGATACTAATTATGACAGGTAACTGTAACTTCGTTACTAATTATTACAAGTAACTGTAATTACGATACAAATTATGGCAGGTACCTGTAACTTCGTTACTAATTATGACAATGTAACTTTAATTTCGATACTTATTATGGCAGGTAACTGTAACTTCGTTACTAATTATGACAAGTCCCTGTAATTTCGATACAAATTATGGCAGATAACTGTAATTTCGATACTACTTATGACAGGTAATAGTAACTTCGATACTAATTATGACAGGAAACTGTAACTTCGTTACTAATTATGACAAGTAACTGTAATTTCGATACAAATTATGACAGGTAACTGAAACTTCGTTACTAGTTATGACAAGTAACTGTAATTTCGACACAAATTATGGCAGGTAACAGTAACTTCGATACTAATTAGACAGGTAACAGTAACGTCGATACCAATTATGACAGGAAACCCCACCTTCGTTACTAATTATGACAAGTAACTGTAATTTTGATAAAAAATTATGGTAGGTAACTGTAACTTCAATACTAATTATGACAGGTAACAGTAAAATCGATATTAATTATGACAGGTAACTGTAACTTAGTTACTAATTATGACAAGTAACTTTAATTTCGATACTAATTACGGCAGGTAACTGTAACTTCGTTACAAATTATGACAAGTCCCTGTAATTTCGATACAAATTATGGCAGGTAACTGTAACTTCGATACTAATTATGACTAGTAAATGTAACTTCGATATTAATTGTGACAGGTAACAGTAACTTCGTTACTAATTATGACAAGTAACTGTAATTTCGATACAAATTTTGGCAGGTAACTGTAACTTCGTTACTAATTATGACAAGTAACTGTAATTTCGATACAAATTATGGCAGGTAACTGTAACTTCGATACTAATTATGACAGGTAACAGTAACTTCGATACTAATTATGACAAGTAACTATGACTTCGATACAAATTATGACAGGTAACTGTAACTTCGATACTAATTATGACAAGAAACTCTAACGTCGTTACTAATTATGACAAGTAACAGTAATTTTGATAAAAATTATGGTAGGTAATTGTAACTTCAATACTATTTATGACAGGTAACAGTAACGTCGATACTAATTATGACAAGTAACAGTACCTTCGATGTTAATTATGACAGGTAACTGTAACTTCGATACTAATTATGACAAGTATCAGTACCTTCGATGCTAATTATGACAGGTAACTGTAACTTCGATACTAATTATGACAAGGAACTGTAATTTCGAGACAAATTATGGCAGGTAACTGTAACTTTGTTACTAATTATGACAAGTAACTGTAATTTCGATACAAATTTTGGCAGGTAACTGTAACTTCGATACTAATTATGACAGGTAACAGTAACTTCGTTACTAATTATGAAAAGTAACTATAACTTCGATACAAATTATGACAGGTAACTGTAACTTCGATACTAATTATGACAAGAAACTCTAACTTCGTTACTAATTATGACAAGTAACCGTAATTTTGATTAAAAAAATTTGGTCGGTAACTGTAACTTCAATACTAATTATGACAGGTAACAGTAACTTCGATACAAATTATGACAAGTAACTATAACTTCGATGGAAATTATGACAGGTAACTATAACTTCGTTACTAATTATGTCAAGTAACTGTAATTTCGATACAAATTATGGCAGGTAACTGTACCTTCGATACTAATTATGACAGGTAACAGTAACTTCGATACAAATTATGACAAGTAACTATAACTTCGATGGAAATTATGACAGGTAACAGTAACTTCCATATTAATTATGACAGGTAACTGTAACTTAGTTACTAATTATGACAAGTAACTTTAATTTCGATACTAATTACGGCAGGTAACTGTAACTTCGTTACAAATTATGACAAGTCCCTGTAATTTCGATGCAAATTATGGCAGGTAACTGTAACTTCGATACTAATTATGACAGGTAACTGTAACTTCGTTACTAATTATGACAAGTAACTGTAATTTCGATACAAATTTTGGCAGGTAACTGTAACTTCGATACTAATTATGACAGGTAACAGTAACTTCGTTACTAATTATGAAAAGTAACTATAACTTCGATACAAATTATGGCAGGTAACTGTTACTTCGTTACTAATTATGACAAGTAACTGTAATGTCGATACAAATTTTGGCAGGTAACTGTAACTTCGATACTAATTATGACAAGTCCCTGTAATTTCGATACAAATTATGGCAGGTAACTGTTACTTCCATACTAATTATGACAGGTAACAGTAACTTCGATACTAATTATGACAGGAAACTGTAACTTCGATACTAATTATGACAGGTAACTGTAACTTCGTTACTAATTATGACAAGTAACTGTAATTTCGATACAAATTTTGGCAGGTAACTGTAACTTCGATACTAATTATGACAGTTAACAGTAACTTCGATACTTTTATGACAGGTAACTGTAACTTCGTTACGAATTATGACAAGTAACTTTAATTTCGATACTTATTATGGCAGGTAACTGTAACTTCGTTACTAATTATGACAAGTCCTTGTAATTTCGATACAAATTATGGCAGGTAACTGTAACTTCGATACTAATTATGACAAGTAAATGTATCTTCGATATTAATTATGACAGGTAACTGTAACTTCGTTACTAATTATGACAATTGACTGTAATTTCGATACAAATTTTGGCAGGTAACTGTAACTTCGATACTAATTATGACAGGTAACAGTAACTTCGATTCTAATTATGACAAGTAACTGTAACTACGATACTAATTATGACAGGTAACTGTAACTTCGTTACTAATTATGACAAGTAACTGTAATTTCGATACAAATTATGGCAGGTAACTGTAACTTCGATACTAATTATGACAGGTAACAGTAACTTCGATACTAATTATGACAAGTAACTATAACTTCGATACAAATTATGACAGGTAACTGTAACTTCGATACTAATTATGACAAGAAACTCTAACTTCGTTACTAATTGTGACAAGTAACTGTAATTTTGATAAAAAATTATGGTAGGTAACTGTAACGTCAATACTAATTATGACAGGTAACAGTAACTTCGATACTAATTATGGCAAGTAACTATAACTTCGATGCAAATTATGACAGGTAACTGTAACTTCGTTACTAATTATGACAAGTAACTGTAATTTCGATACAAATTATGGCAGGTAAGTGTAACTTCGATATTAATTATGACAGGTAACAGTAACTTCCATACTAATTATGACAAGTAACTATAACTTCGATACAAATTATGACAAGTAACTGTAACTTCTATACTAATTATGACAAGAAACACTAACTTCGTTACTAATTATGACAAGTAACTGTAATTTTGATAAAAAAATTATGGTAGATAACTGTAACTTCAATACTAATTATGACAGGTAACAGTAACGTCGATACTAATTATAACAAGTAACAGTACCTTCGATATTAATTATGACAGGTAACTGTAACTTCGATACTAATTATGACAAGGAACTGTAATTTCGATACAAATTATGGCAGGTAACTGTTACTTCGTTACTAATTATGACAAGTAACTGTAATGTCGATACAAATTTTGGCAGGTAAATGTAACTTCGATACTAATTATGACAAGTCCCTGTAATTTCGATACAAATTATGGCAGGTAACTGTAACTTCCATACTAATTATGACAGGTAACTCTAACTTCGTTACTAATTATTACAAGTAACTGTAATTTCGATCCAAAATTTGGCAGGTAACTGTAACTTCGATACTAATTATTACAGGTAACAGTAACTTCGATACTAATTATGACAAGTAACTGTAACTTCGATACTAATTATGACAAGTAACTGTAACTTCGATACTAATTATGACAGGTAACTGTATCTTCGTTACTAATTATGACAAGTAATTTTAATTTCGATACTAATTATGGCAGGTAACTGTAACTTCGTTACTAATTATGACAAGTCCCTGTAATTTCGATATAAATTATGGCAGGTAACTGTAACTTCGGTACTAATTATGACAAGTAACTGTAACTTCGATACTAATTATGACAGGTATCTGTAACTTCGATACTAATTATGACAAGTCCCTGTAATTTCGATACAAATTATGGCAGGTAACTGTTACTTCTATACTAATTATGACAGGTAACAGTAACTTCGATACTAATTATGACAGGAAACTGTAACTTCGATACTAATTATGACAGGTAACTGTAACTTCGTTACTAATTATGACAAGTAACTGTGATTTCGATACAAATTATGGCAGGTAACTGTAACTTCGTTACTAATTATGACAAGTAACTGTAATTTCGTTACAAATTATGGCAGGTAATTGTAATTTCGATACTAATTATGACAGGTAACAGTAACTTCGATACTAATTATGACAAGTAACAGTAACTTCGATACTAATTACGACAATTAACTGTAACATCGATACTAATTATGACAAGTAACTGTAATTTCGTTACAAATTATGGCAGGTAATTGTAATTTCGATACTAATTATGACAGGTAAGAGTAACTTCGATACTAATTATGACAAGTAACAGTAACTTCGATACTAATTATGACAGGTAACTGTATCTTCGTTACTAATTATGACAAGTAATTTTAATTTCGATACTAATTATGGCAGGTAACTGTAACTTCGTTACTAATTATGACAAGTCCCTGTAATTTCGATATAAATTATGGCAGGTAACTGTAACTTCGGTACTAATTATGACAAGTAACTGTAACTTCGATACTAATTATGACAGGTAACAGTAACTTCGATACTAATTATGACAAGTAACAGTAACTTCGATACTAATTACGACAATTAACTGTAATTTCGATCCAAAATTTGGCAGGTAACTGTAACTTCGATACTAATTATTACAGGTAACAGTAACTTCGATACTAATTATGACAAGTAACTGTAACTTCGATACTAATTATGACAAGTAACTGTAACTTCGATACTAATTATGACAGGTAACTGTATCTTCGTTACTAATTATGACAAGTAATTTTAATTTCGATACTAATTATGGCAGGTAACTGTAACTTCGTTACTAATTATGACAAGTCCCTGTAATTTCGATATAAATTATGGCAGGTAACTGTAACTTCGGTACTAATTATGACAAGTAACTGTAACTTCGATACTAATTATGACAGGTAACAGTAACTTCGATACTAATTATGACAAGTAACAGTAACTTCGATACTAATTATGACAGGAAACTGTAACTTCGATACTAATTATGACAGGTAACTGTAACTTCGTTACTAATTATGACAAGTAACTGTAATTTCGATACAAATTATGGCAGGTAACTGTAACTTCGTTACTAATTATGACAAGTAACTGTAATTTCGTTACAAAATATGGCAGGTAATTGTAATTTCGATACTAATTATCACAGGTAACAGTAACTTCGATACTAATTATGACAAGTAACAGTAACTTCGATACTAATTATGACAATTAACTGTAACTTCGATACTAATTATGACAGGTAACTGTAACTTCGTTACTAATTATTACAAGTAACTGTAATTTCGATACAAATTATGGCAGGTACCTGTAACTTCGTTACTAATTATGACAATGTAACTTTAATTTCGATACTTATTATGGCAGGTAACTGTAACTTCGTTACTAATTATGACAAGTCCCTGTAATTTCGATACAAATTATGGCAGATAACTGTAATTTCGATACTACTTATGACAGGTAATAGTAACTTCGATACTAATTATGACAGGAAACTGTAACTTCGTTACTAATTATGACAAGTAACTGTAATTTCGATACAAATTATGACAGGTAACTGAAACTTCGTTACTAGTTATGACAAGTAACTGTAATTTCGACACAAATTATGGCAGGTAACAGTAACTTCGATACTAATTAGACAGGTAACAGTAACGTCGATACCAATTATGACAGGAAACCCCACCTTCGTTACTAATTATGACAAGTAACTGTAATTTTGATAAAAAATTATGGTAGGTAACTGTAACTTCAATACTAATTATGACAGGCAACAGTAAAATCGATATTAATTATGACAGGTAACTGTAACTTAGTTACTAATTATGACAAGTAACTTTAATTTCGATACTAATTACGGCAGGTAACTGTAACTTCGTTACAAATTATGACAAGTCCCTGTAATTTCGATACAAATTATGGCAGGTAACTGTAACTTCGATACTAATTATGACAAGTAAATGTAACTTCGATATTAATTGTGACAGGTAACTGTAACTTCGTTACTAATTATGACAAGTAACTGTAATTTCGATACAAATTTTGGCAGGTAACTGTAACTTCGTTACTAATTATGACAAGTAACTGTAATTTCGATACAAATTATGGCAGGTAACTGTAACTTCGATACTAATTATGACAGGTAACAGTAACTTCGATACTAATTATGACAAGTAACTATGACTTCGATACAAATTATGACAGGTAACTGTAACTTCGAAACTAATTATGACAAGAAACTCTAACGTCGTTACTAATTATGACAAGTAACAGTAATTTTGATAAAAATTATGGTAGGTAATTGTAACTTCAATACTATTTATGACAGGTAACAGTAACGTCGATACTAATTATGACAAGTAACAGTACCTTCGATGTTAATTATGACAGGTAACTGTAACTTCGATACTAATTATGACAAGTATCAGTACCTTCGATGCTAATTATGACAGGTAACTGTAACTTCGCTACTAATTATGACAAGGAACTGTAATTTCGAGACAAATTATGGCAGGTAACTGTAACTTTGTTACTAATTATGACAAGTAACTGTAATTTCGATACAAATTTTGGCAGGTAACTGTAACTTCGATATAATTATGACAGGTAACAGTAACTTCGTTACTAATTATGAAAAGTAACTATAACTTCGATACAAATTATGACAGGTAACTGTAACTTCGATACTAATTATGACAAGAAACTCTAACTTCGTTACTAATTATGACAAGTAACTGTAATTTTGATTAAAAAAATTTGGTCGGTAACTGTAACTTCAATACTAATTATGACAGGTAACAGTAACTTCGATACAAATTATGACAAGTAACTATAACTTCGATGGAAATTATGACAGGTAACTATAACTTCGTTACTAATTATGACAAGTAACTGAAATTTCGATACAAATTATGGCAGGTAACTGTACCTTCGATACTAATTATGACAGGTAACAGTAACTTCGATACAAATTATGACAAGTAACTATAACTTCGATGGAAATTATGACAGGTAACAGTAACTTCGATATTAATTATGACAGGTAACTGTAACTTAGTTACTAATTATGACAAGTAACTTTAATTTCGATACTAATTACGGCAGGTAACTGTAACTTCGTTACAAATTATGACAAGTCCCTGTAATTTCGATACAAATTATGGCAGGTAACTGTAACTTCGATACTAATTATGACAGGTAACTGTAACTTCATTACTAATTATGACAAGTAACTGTAATTTCGATACAAATTTTGGCAGGTAACTGTAACTTCGATACTAATTATGACAGGTAACAGTAACTTCGTTACTAATTATGAAAAGTAACTATAACTTCGATACAAATTATGGCAGGTAACTGTTACTTCGTTACTAATTATGACAAGTAACTGTAATGTCGATACAAATTTTGGCAGGTAACTGTAACTTCGATACTAATTATGACAAGTCCCTGTAATTTCGATACAAATTATGGCAGGTAACTGTTACTTCCATACTAATTATGACAGGTAACAGTAACTTCGATACTAATTATGACAGGAAACTGTAACTTCGATACTAATTATGACAGGTAACTGTAACTTCGTTACTAATTATGACAAGTAACTGTAATTTCGATACAAATTTTGGCAGGTAACTGTAACTTCGATACTAATTATGACAGTTAACAGTAACTGCGATACTAATTATGACAAGTAACTGTAACTTCGATACTAATTATGACAAGGAACTGCAACTTCGATACTAATTATGACAGGTAACTGTAACTTCGTTACTAATTATGACAAGTAATTTTAATTTCGATACTTATTATGGCAGGTAACTGTAACTTCGTTACTAATTATGACAAGTCCCTGTAATTTCGATATAAATTATGGCAGGTAACTGTAACTTCGATACTAATTATGACACGTAACTGGAACTTCGATACTTATTATGACAGGTAACTGTAACTTCGATACTAATTATGACAAGTAACTGTAATTTCGATACAAATTTTGGCAGGTAACTGTAACTTCGATAATAATTAGGACAGGTAACAGTAACTTCGATACTAATTATGACATGTAACTGTAACTTCGATACTAATTATGACAAGGTACTGCAACTTCATTACTAATTATGACAGGTAACTGTAACTTCGTTACTAATTATGACAAGTAATTTTAAGTTCGATACTAATTATGGCAGGTAACTGTAACTTCGTTACTAATTATGACAAGTCCCTGTAATTTCGATATAAATTATGGCAGGTAACTGTAATTTCGATACAAATTATGGCAGGTAACAGTAACTTCGATACTAATTAGACAGGTAAATGTAACTTCGATACTAATTATGAGAGGAAACTCTACCTTCGTTACTAATTATGACAAGTAACAGTAATTTTGATAAAAAATTATGGTAGGTAACTGTAACTTCAATACTAATTATGACAGGTAACAGTAACTTCGATACTTTTATGACAGGTAACTGTAACTTCGTTACGAATTATGACAAGTAACTTTAATTTCGATACTTATTATGGCAGGTAACTGTAACTTCGTTACTAATTATGACAAGTCCTTGTAATTTCGATACAAATTATGGCAGGTAACTGTAACTTCGATACTAATTATGACAAGTAAATGTAACTTCGATATTAATTATGACAGGTAACTGTAACTTCGTTACTAATTATGACAATTGACTGTAATTTCGATACAAATTTTGGCAGGTAACTGTAACTTCGATACTAATTATGACAGGTAACAGTAACTTCGATTCTAATTATGACAAGTAACTGTAACTACGATACTAATTATGACAGGTAACTGTAACTTCGTTACTAATTATGACAAGTAACTGTAATTTCGATACAAATTATGGCAGGTAACTGTAACTTCGATACTAATTATGACAGGTAACAGTAACTTCGATACTAATTATGACAAGTAACTATAACTTCGATACAAATTATGACAGGTAACTGTAACTTCGATACTAATTATGACAAGAAACTCTAACTTCGTTACTAATTGTGACAAGTAACTGTAATTTTGATAAAAAATTATGGTAGGTAACTGTAACGTCAATACTAATTATGACAGGTAACAGTAACTTCGATACTAATTATGGCAAGTAACTATAACATCGATGAAAATTATGACAGGTAACTGTAACTTCGTTACTAATTATGACAAGTAACTGTAATTTCGATACAAATTATGGCAGGTAACTGTAACTTCGATATTAATTATGACAGGTAACAGTAACTTCCATACTAATTATGACAAGTAACTATAACTTCGATACAAATTATGACAAGTAACTGCAACTTCTATACTAATTATGACAAGAAACACTAACTTCGTTACTAATTATGACAAGTAACTGTAATTTTGATAAAAAATTATGGTAGATAACTGTAACTTCAATACTAATTATGACAGGTAACAGTAACGTCGATACTAATTATAACAAGTAACAGTACCTTCGATATTAATTATGACAGGTAACTGTAACTTCGATACTAATTATGACAAGGAACTGTAATTTCGATACAAATTATGGCAGGTAACTGTTACTTCGTTACTAATTATGACAAGTAACTGTAATGCCGATACAAATTTTGGCAGGTAAATGTAACTTCGATACTAATTATGACAAGTCCCTGTAATTTCGATACAAATTATGGCAGGTAACTGTAACTTCCATACTAATTATGACAGGTAACTCTAACTTCGTTACTAATTATTTCAAGTAACTGTAATTTCGATCCAAAATTTGGCAGGTAACTGTAACTTCGATACTAATTATTACAGGTAACAGTAACTTCGATACTAATTATGACAAGTAACTGTAACTTCGATACTAATTATGACAAGTAACTGTAACTTCGATACTAATTATGACAGGTAACTGTATCTTCGTTACTAATTATGACAAGTAATTTTAATTTCGATACTAATTATGGCAGGTAACTGTAACTTCGTTACTAATTATGACAAGTCCCTGTAATTTCGATACAAATTATGGCAGATAACTGTAATTTCGATACTACTTATGACAGGTAATAGTAACTTCGATACTAATTATGACAGGAAACTGTAACTTCGTTACTAATTATGACAAGTAACTGTAATTTCGATACAAATTATGACAGGTAACTGAAACTTCGTTACTAGTTATGACAAGTAACTGTAATTTCGACACAAATTATGGCAGGTAACAGTAACTTCGATACTAATTAGACAGGTAACAGTAACGTCGATACCAATTATGACAGGAAACCCCACCTTCGTTACTAATTATGACAAGTAACTGTAATTTTGATAAAAAATTATGGTAGGTAACTGTAACTTCAATACTAATTATGACAGGTAACAGTAAAATCGATATTAATTATGACAGGTAACTGTAACTTAGTTACTAATTATGACAAGTAACTTTAATTTCGATACTAATTACGGCAGGTAACTGTAACTTCGTTACAAATTATGACAAGTCCCTGTAATTTCGATACAAATTATGGCAGGTAACTGTAACTTCGATACTAATTATGACAAGTAAATGTAACTTCGATATTAATTGTGACAGGTAACTGTAACTTCGTTACTAATTATGACAAGTAACTGTAATTTCGATACAAATTTTGGCAGGTAACTGTAACTTCGTTACTAATTATGACAAGTAACTGTAATTTCGATACAAATTATGGCAGGTAACTGTAACTTCGATACTAATTATGACAGGTAACAGTAACTTCGATACTAATTATGACAAGTAACTATGACTTCGATACAAATTATGACAGGTAACTGTAACTTCGAAACTAATTATGACAAGAAACTCTAACGTCGTTACTAATTATGACAAGTAACAGTAATTTTGATAAAAATTATGGTAGGTAATTGTAACTTCAATACTATTTATGACAGGTAACAGTAACGTCGATACTAATTATGACAAGTAACAGTACCTTCGATGTTAATTATGACAGGTAACTGTAACTTCGATACTAATTATGACAAGTATCAGTACCTTCGATGCTAATTATGACAGGTAACTGTAACTTCGATACTAATTATGACAAGGAACTGTAATTTCGAGACAAATTATGGCAGGTAACTGTAACTTTGTTACTAATTATGACAAGTAACTGTAATTTCGATACAAATTTTGGCAGGTAACTGTAACTTCGATATAATTATGACAGGTAACAGTAACTTCGTTACTAATTATGAAAAGTAACTATAACTTCGATACAAATTATGACAGGTAACTGTAACTTCGATACTAATTATGACAAGAAACTCTAACTTCGTTACTAATTATGACAAGTAACTATAATTTTGATTAAAAAAATTTGGTCGGTAACTGTAACTTCAATACTAATTATGACAGGTAACAGTAACTTCGATACAAATTATGACAAGTAACTATAACTTCGATGGAAATTATGACAGGTAACTATAACTTCGTTACTAATTATGACAAGTAACTGAAATTTCGATACAAATTATGGCAGGTAACTGTACCTTCGATACTAATTATGACAGGTAACAGTAACTTCGATACAAATTATGACAAGTAACTATAACTTCGATGGAAATTATGACAGGTAACAGTAACTTCGATATTAATTATGACAGGTAACTGTAACTTAGTTACTAATTATGACAAGTAACTTTAATTTCGATACTAATTACGGCAGGTAACTGTAACTTCGTTGCAAATTATGACAAGTCCCTGTAATTTCGATACAAATTATGGCAGGTAACTGTAACTTCGATACTAATTATGACAGGTAACTGTAACTTCATTACTAATTATGACAAGTAACTGTAATTTCGATACAAATTTTGGCAGGTAACTGTAACTTCGATACTAATTATGACAGGTAACAGTAACTTCGTTACTAATTATGAAAAGTAACTATAACTTCGATACAAATTATGGCAGGTAACTGTTACTTCGTTACTAATTATGACAAGTAACTGTAATGTCGATACAAATTTTGGCAGGTAACTGTAACTTCGATACTAATTATGACAAGTCCCTGTAATTTCGATACAAATTATGGCAGGTAACTGTTACTTCCATACTAATTATGACAGGTAACAGTAACTTCGATACTAATTATGACAGGAAACTGTAACTTCGATACTAATTATGACAGGTAACTGTAACTTCGTTACTAATTATGACAAGTAACTGTAATTTCGATACAAATTTTGGCAGGTAACTGTAACTTCGATACTAATTATGACAGTTAACAGTAACTTCGATACTAATTATGACAAGTAACTGTAACTTCGATACTAATTATGACAAGGAACTGCAACTTCGATACTAATTATGACAGGTAACTGTAACTTCGTTACTAATTATGACAAGTAATTTTAATTTCGATACTTATTATGGCAGGTAACTGTAACTTCGTTACTAATTATGACAAGTCCCTGTAATTTCGATATAAATTATGGCAGGTAACTGTAACTTCGATACTAATTATGACACGTAACTGGAACTTCGATTCTTATTATGACAGGTAACTGTAACTTCGTTACTAATTATGACAAGTAACTGTAATTTCGATACAAATTTTGGCAGGTAACTGTAACTTCGATAATAATTAGGACAGGTAACAGTAACTTCGATACTAATTATGACATGTAACTGTAACTTCGATACTAATTATGACAAGGTACTGCAACTTCATTACTAATTATGACAGGTAACTGTAACTTCGTTACTAATTATGACAAGTAATTTTAAGTTCGATACTAATTATGGCAGGTAACTGTAACTTCGTTACTAATTATGACAAGTCCCTGTAATTTCGATATAAATTATGGCAGGTAACTGTAATTTCGATACAAATTATGGCAGGTAACAGTAACTTCGATACTAATTAGACAGGTAAATGTAACTTCGATACTAATTATGAGAGGAAACTCTACCTTCGTTACTAATTATGACAAGTAACAGTAATTTTGATAAAAAATTATGGTAGGTAACTGTAACTTCAATACTAATTATGACAGGTAACAGTAACTTCGATACTTTTATGACAGGTAACTGTAACTTCGTTACGAATTATGACAAGTAACTTTAATTTCGATACTTATTATGGCAGGTAACTGTAACTTCGTTACTAATTATGACAAGTCCTTGTAATTTCGATACAAATTATGGCAGGTAACTGTAACTTCGATACTAATTATGACAAGTAAATGTAACTTCGATATTAATTATGACAGGTAACTGTAACTTCGTTACTAATTATGACAATTGACTGTAATTTCGATACAAATTTTGGCAGGTAACTGTAACTTCGATACTAATTATGACAGGTAACAGTAACTTCGATTCTAATTATGACAAGTAACTGTAACTACGATACTAATTATGACAGGTAACTGTAACTTCGTTACTAATTATGACAAGTAACTGTAATTTCGATACAAATTATGGCAGGTAACTGTAACTTCGATACTAATTATGACAGGTAAAAGTAACTTCGATACTAATTATGACAAGTAACTATAACTTCGATACAAATTATGACAGGTAACTGTAACTTCGATACTAATTATGACAAGAAACTCTAACTTCGTTACTAATTGTGACAAGTAACTGTAATTTTGATAAAAAATTATGGTAGGTAACTGTAACGTCAATACTAATTATGACAGGTAACAGTAACTTCGATACTAATTATGGCAAGTAACTATAACTTCGATGAAAATTATGACAGGTAACTGTAACTTCGTTACTAATTATGACAAGTAACTGTAATTTCGATACAAATTATGGCAGGTAACTGTAACTTCGATATTAATTATGACAGGTAACAGTAACTTCCATACTAATTATGACAAGTAACTATAACTTCGATACAAATTATGACAAGTAACTGCAACTTCTATACTAATTATGACAAGAAACACTAACTTCGTTACTAATTATGACAAGTAACTGTAATTTTGATAAAAAATTATGGTAGATAACTGTAACTTCAATACTAATTATGACAGGTAACAGTAACGTCGATACTAATTATAACAAGTAACAGTACCTTCGATATTAATTATGACAGGTAACTGTAACTTCGATACTAATTATGACAAGGAACTGTAATTTCGATACAAATTATGGCAGGAAACTGTTACTTCGTTACTAATTATGACAAGTAACTGTAATGTCGATACAAATTTTGGCAGGTAAATGTAACTTCGATACTAATTATGACAAGTCCCTGTAATTTCGATACAAATTATGGCAGGTAACTGTAACTTCCATACTAATTATGACAGGTAACTCTAACTTCGTTACTAATTATTTCAAGTAACTGTAATTTCGATCCAAAATTTGGCAGGTAACTGTAACTTCGATACTAATTATTACAGGTAACAGTAACTTCGATACTAATTATGACAAGTAACTGTAACTTCGATACTAATTATGACAAGTAACTGTAACTTCGATACTAATTATGACAGGTAACTGTATCTTCGTTACTAATTATGACAAGTAATTTTAATTTCGATACTAATTATGGCAGGTAACTGTAACTTCGTTACTAATTATGACAAGTCCCTGTAATTTCGATATAAATTATGGCAGGTAACTGTAACTTCGGTACTAATTATGACAAGTAACTGTAACTTCGATACTAATTATGACAGGTATCTGTAACTTCGATACTAATTATGACAAGTCCCTGTAATTTCGATACAAATTATGGCAGGTAACTGTTACTTCCATACTAATTATGACAGGTAACAGTAACTTCGATACTAATTATGACAGGAAACTGTAACTTCGATACTAATTATGACAGGTAACTGTAACTTCGTTACTAATTGTGACAAGTAACTGTAATTTCGTTACAAATTATGGCAGGTAATTGTAATTTCGATACTAATTATGACAGGTAACAGTAACTTCGATACTAATTATGACAAGTAACAGTAACTTCGATACTAATTACGACAATTAACTGTAACTTCGATACTAATTATGACAAGTAACTGTAATTTCGTTACAAATTATGGCAGGTAATTGTAATTTCGATACTAATTATGACAGGTAAGAGTAACTTCGATACTAATTATGACAAGTAACAGTAACTTCGATACTAATTACGACAATTAACTGTAACTTCGATACTAATTATGACAAGTAACTGTAATTTCGATACAAATTATGGCAGGTAACTTTAACTTCGATACTAATTATGACGGGTAAGAGTAACGTCGATACTAATTATGACAGGTAACAGTAACTTCGATACTAATTATGACAAGTCCCTGTAATTTCGATATAAATTATGGCAGGTAACTGTAATTTCGATACAAATTATGGCAGGTAACTTTAACTTCGATACTAATTATGACGGGTAAGAGTAACGTCGATACTAATTATGACAGGTAACAGTAACTTCGATACTAATTATGACAAGTAACAGTAACTTCGATACTAATTACGACAATTAACTGTAACTTCGATACTAATTATGACAAGTAACTGTAATTTCGTTACAAATTATGGCAGGTAATTGTAATTTCGATACTAATTATGACAGGTAAGAGTAACTTCGATACTAATTATGACAAGTAACAGTAACTTCGATACTAATTACGACAATTAACTGTAACTTCGATACAAATTATGACAGGTAACAGTAACTTCGATACTAATTATGACAAGTCCCTTTAATTTCGATATAAATTATGGCAGGTAACTGTAATTTCGATACAAATTATGGTAGGTAACTGTAACTTCAATACTAATTATGACAGGTAACAGTAACTTCAATACTTTTATGACAGGTAACTGTAACTTCGTTACGAATTATGACAAGTAACTTTAATTTCGATACTTATTATGGCAGGTAACTGTAACTTCGTTACTAATTATGACAAGTCCTTGTAATTTCGATACAAATTATGGCAGGTAACTGTAACTTCGATACTAATTATGACAAGTAAATGTAACTTCGATACTAATTATGACAAGTAACTGTACCCTCGATAATAATTATGACGGGTAACTGTAACTTCGTTACTAATTATGTCAAGTAACTGTAATTTCGATACAAATTATAGCAGGTAACTGTAACTTCGATACTAATTATAACGGGTAAGAGTAACTTCGATACTACTTATGACATTTAACTATAACTTCGATACAAATTATGACAGGTAACTGTAACTTCGATACTAATTATGACAAGAAACTATAACTTCGTTACTAATTATGACAAGTAACTGTAACTTTGATAAAAAATTATGGTAGGTAACTGTAACTTCAATACTAATTATGACAGGTAACAGTAACTTCGATACTAATTATGACAGGTAATTGTAACTTCGTTACTAATTATGTCAAGTAACTTTAATTTTATACAAATTATGGCAGGTAACTGTAACTTCCATAATAATTATGACAGGTAACAGTAACTTCGATAATAATTATGACAGGAAACTGTAACTTCGTTACTAATTATGACAAGTAACTGTAATTTCGATACAAATTTTGGCAGGTAACTGTAACTTCGATACTAATTATGACAGGTAACAGTAACTTCGATACTAATTATGACAAGTAACTGTAACTTCGATACTAATTATAACAGGTAACTGTAACTTCGTTACTAATTATGACAAGTAACTGTAAATTTGATACAAATTATGGCAGGTAACTGTAACTTCGATACTAACTATGACAGGTAACAGTATCTTCGATACTAATTATGACAAGTAAATATAACTTCGATACAAATTGTAACAGGTAACTGTAACTTCGTTTCTAATTTTGACAAGTAACTGTAATTTCGATACAAATTATGGCAGGTAACAGTACCTTCGATACTAATTATGACAGGTAACTGTAACTTCGATACTAATTATGGCAAGGAACGGTAATTTCGATACAAATTATGGCAGGTAACTGTAACTTCGATACTAATTATGACAGGTGACAGTAACTTCGATACTAATTATGACAAGCAACTATAACTTCGATACAAACTATGACAGGTAACAGTAACTTCGATACTAATTACGACAAGAAACTCTACCTTCGTTACTAATTATGACAAATAACTGTAATTTTGATAAAAAATATGGTAGGTAACTGTAACTTCAATACTAGTTATGACAGGTAACAGTAACTTCGATACTAATTATGACAGGTGACAGTAACTTCGATACTAATTATGACAAGCAACTATAACTTCGATACAAATTATGACAGGTAACTGTAACTTCGATACTAATTATGACAAGAAACACTAACTTCGTTACTAATTATGACAAGTAACTGTAATTTTGATAAAAAATTATGGTAGATAACTGTAACTTCAATACTAATTATGACAGGTAACAGTAACTTCGATACTAATTATGACAAGTACTGTAACTTCGATACTAATTAAGACAAGTAACTGTAACTTCGTTACTAATTATGACAAGTAACTGTAATTTCGTTACAAATTATGGCAGGTAATTGTAATTTCGATACTAATTATGACAGGTAACAGTAACTTCGATACTTATTATGACAAGTAACAGTAACTTCGATACTAATTACGACAATTAACTGTAACATCGATACTAATTATGACAGGTTACTGTAACTTCGTTACTAATTATGACAAGTAACTGTAATTTCGATACAAATTATGGCAGGTAACTGTAACTTCGATACTAATTATGACAGGTAACACTAACTTCGATACTTATTATGACAAGTAACTATAACTTCGTTACTAACTAGGACAAGTAACTGTAATTTTGATAAAAAATTTTGGTAGGTAGCTCTAACTTCAATACTAATTATGACAGGTAACAGTAACTTCGATACTAATTAGGGCAGGTAACTGTAACTTCTTTACTAACTATGACAAGTAACTTTAATTTCAATACTAATTATAGCAGGTAACTGTATCTTCGTTACTAATTATGATAAGTCCCTGTAATTTCGATACAAATTATAACAGGAAACTGTAACTTCGATACTTATTATGACAGGTAACAGTGACTTCGATACTAATTATGGCAGGTAACTGTAACTTCGATACTAATTATGACAGGTAACAGTAACTTCGGTACTAATTATGACAAGTAACTGTAACTTCTTTACTAATTATGACAAGTAACTGTAACTTCGATACTAATTATGACAGGTAACTGTTACTTCGTTACTAATTATGTCAAGTAACTGTAATTTCGTTACAAATTGTGGCAGGTAATTGTAATTTCTATACTAATTATGACAGGTAACAGTAACTTCGATACTAATTATGACAAGTAACAGTAACTTCGATACAAATTATGACAAGTGACTGTAACTTCGATACTAATTATGACAGGTAACTGTATCTTCGTTACTAATTATGACACGTAACTGTAATTTCGATACAAATTTGGCAGGTAACTGTAACTTCGATACTAATTATGACAGGTAACAGTAACTTCGATACTAATTATGACAAGTAACTGTAACTTCGATACTATTTATGACAGGTAACTGTAACTTCGTTACTAATTATGACAAGTAAATGTAATTTTGATACAAATTATGGCAGCTAACTGTAACTTCGATACTAATTATGACAAGTAAATGTAACTTCGATATTAATTATGACAGGTAACTGTAACTTCGTTACTAATTATGAAAAGTAACTGTAATTTCGATACAAATTTTGGCAGGTTACTGTCACTTCGATACTAATTATGACAGGTAACTGTAACTTCGATTCTAATTATGACAAGTAACTGTAACTACGATACTAATTATGACAGGTAACTGTAACTTCGTTACTAATTATGACAAGAAACTGTAATTTCGATACAAATTATGGCAGGTAACTGTAACTTCGATACTAATTATGACAGGTAACAGTTACTTCGATACTAATTATGACAAGTAACAATAACTTCGATACAAATTATGACAGGTAACTGTAACTTCGATACTAATTATGACAAGAAACTCTAACTTCGTTACTAATTATGACAAGTAACTGTAATTTTGATAAAAAATTATGGTAGGTAACTGTAACTTTAATACTAATTATGACAGGTAAAGGTAACGTCGATATTAATTATGACAAGTAACAGTACCTTCGATGCTAATTATGACAGGTAACTGTAACTTCCATACTAATTATGACAAGGAACTTTAATTTTGATACAAACTATGGCAGGTAACTGTAACTTCGTTACTAATTATGACAAGTAACTGTAATTTCGATACAAATTTTGGCAGGTAACTGTAACTTCGATACTAATTATGACAAGTCCCTGTAATTTCGATACAAATTATGGCAGGTAACTGTAACTTCCATACTAATTATGACAGGTAACAGTAACTTCGATACTAATTATGACAAGTAACTGTAATTTTGATACAAATTATGGCAGGTAACTGTAACTTCGATACTAATTAAGACAGGTAACAGTAACTTCGTTACTAATTATGACAAGAAACTCTAACTTCGTTACTAATTATGACAAGTAACTGTAATTATGATTAAAAAAATTTGGTAGGTAACTGTAACTTCAATACTAATTATGACAGGTAAAAGTAACTTCGATACTAATTATGACAAGTAACTATAACTTCGATGCAAATTATGACAGGTAACTGTAACTTCGTTACTAATTATGACAAGTAACTGTAATTTCGATACAAATTATGGCAGGTAACTGTAACTTCGATACTAATTATGACAGGTAACAGTAACTTCCATACTAATTATGACAAGTAACTATAACTTCGATACAAATTATGACAAGTAACTGTAACTTCGATACTAATTATGACAAGAAACACTAAATTCGTTACTAATTATGACAAGTAAATTTAATTTTGATAAAAATTTATGGTAGATAACTGTAACTTCAATACTAATTATGACAGGTAACAGTAACGTCGATACTAATTATAACAAGTAACAGTACCTTCGATGTTAGTTATGACAGGTAACTGTAACTTCGATACTAATTATGACAAGGAACTGTAATTTCGATACAAATTACGGCAGGTAACTGTTACTTCGTTACTAATTATGACAAGTCCCTGAAATTTCGATACAAATTATGGCAGGTAACTGTAACTTCCATACTATTTATGACAGGTAACAGTAAGTTCGATACTAATTATGACAGGAAACTGTAACTTCGATACTAATTATGACAGGTAACTGTAACTTCGTTACTAATTATGACAAGTAACTGTAATTTCGATCCAAATTTTGGCTGGTAACTGTAACTTCGATACTAATTATTAAAGGTAACAGTAACTTCGATACTAATTATGACAAGTAACTGTAACTTCGATACTAATTATGACAAGAAACTGTAACTTCGATACTAATTATGACTGGTAACTGTAACTTCGTAACTAATTATGACAAGTAATTTTAATTTCGATACTAATTATGGCAGGTAACTGTAACTTCGTTACTAATTATGACAAGTCCCTGTAATTTCGATATAAATTATGGCAGGTAACTGTAACTTCGATACTAATTATGACAAGTAACTGTAACTTCGATACTAATTATGACAGGTATCTGTAACTTCGTTACTAATTATGACAAGTAACTGTAGTTTCGATAGAAATTTTAGCAGGTAACTGTAAATTCCATACTAATTATGACAGGTAACAGTAACTTCGATACTAATTATGACAAGTAACTGTAACCTCGATAATAATTATGACGGGTAACTGTAACTTCGTTACTTATTATGACAAGTAACTTTAATTTCGATAAAAATTATGGCAGGTAACAGTAACTTCGATACTAATTATGACGGGTAAGAGTAACTTCGATACTAATTATGACATTTAAATATAACTTCGATACAATTTATGACAGGTAACTGTAACTTCGATACTAATTATGACAAGAAACTCTAACTTCGTTACTAATTATGACAAGTAACTGTAATTTTGATAACAAATTATGGTAGGTAACTGTAACTTCAATACTAATTATGACAGGTAACAGTAACTTCGATACTAATTATGACAGGTAACTGTAACTTCGTTACTAATTATGACAAGTAACTTTAATTTCAATACTAATTATGGCAGATAACTGTAACTTCGTTACTAATTATGACAAGTAACTGTAATTTCGATACAAATTATGGCAGGTAACTGTAACTTCCATAATAATTATGACAGGTAACAGTAACTTCTATACTAATTATGACAGGAAACTGTAACTTCGTTACTAATTATGACAAGTAACTGTAATTTCGATACAAATTATGACAGATAACTGTAACTTAGTTACTAATTATGACAAGTAACAATACCTTCGATGCTAATTATGGCAGGTAACTGTAACTTCGATACTAATTATGACAAGGAACTGTAATTTCGATACAAATTATGGCAGGTAACTGTAACTTCGTTACTAATTATGACAAGTAACTGTAATTTCGTTACAAATTATGGCAGGTAATTGTAATTTCGATACTAATTATGACAGGTAACAGTAACTTCGATACTAATTATGACAAGTAACAGTAACTTCGATACTAATTACGACAATTAACTGTAACTTCGATACTAATTATGACAAGTAACTGTAATTTCGTTACAAATTATGGCAGGTAATTGTAATTTCGATACTAATTATGACAGGTAAGAGTAACTTCGATACTAATTATGACAAGTAACAGTAACTTCGATACTAATTACGACAATTAACTGTAACTTCGATACTAATTATGACAGGTAACTGTAACTTCGTTACTAATTATGACAAGTAACTGTAATTTCGATACAAATTTTGGCAGGTAACTGTAACTTCGATACTAATTATGACAGGTAACAGTAACTTCGTTACTAATTATGAAAAGTAACTATAACTTCGATACAAATTATGGCAGGTAACTGTTACTTCGTTACTAATTATGACAAGTAACTGTAATGTCGATACAAATTTTGGCAGGTAACTGTAACTTCGATACTAATTATGACAAGTCCCTGTAATTTCGATACAAATTATGGCAGGTAACTGTTACTTCCATACTAATTATGACAGGTAACAGTAACTTCGATACTAATTATGACAGGAAACTGTAACTTCGATACTAATTATGACAGGTAACTGTAACTTCGTTACTAATTATGACAAGTAACTGTAATTTCGATACACATTTTGGCAGGTAACTGTAACTTCGATACTAATTATGACAGTTAACAGTAACTTCGATACAAATTATGACAAGTAACTGTAACTTCGATACTAATTATGACAAGGAACTGCAACTTCGATACTAATTATGACAGGTAACTGTAACTTCGTTACTAATTATGACAAGTAATTTTAATTTCGATACTTATTATGGCAGGTAACTGTAACTTCGTTACTAATTATGACAAGTCCCTGTAATTTCGATATAAATTATGGCAGGTAACTGTAACTTCGATACTAATTATGACACGTAACTGTAACTTCGATACTTATTATGACAGGTAACTGTAACTTCGTTACTAATTATGACAAGTAACTGTAATTTCGATACAAATTTTGGCAGGTAACTGTAACTTCGATAATAATTAGGACAGGTAACAGTAACTTCGATACTAATTATGACAAGTAACTGTAACTTCGATACTAATTATGACAAGGTACTGCAACTTCATTACTAATTATGACAGGTAACTGTAACTTCGTTACTAATTATGACAAGTAATTTTAATTTCGATACTAATTATGGCAGGTAACTGTAACTTCGTTACTAATTATGACAAGTCCCTGTAATTTCGATATAAATTATGGCAGGTAACTGTAATTTCGATACAAATTATGGCAGGTAACAGTAACTTCGATACTAATTAGACAGGTAAAAGTAACTTCGATACTAATTATGAGAGGAAACTCTACCTTCGTTACTAATTATGACAAGTAACAGTAATTTTGATAAAAAATTATGGTAGGTAACTGTAACTTCAATACTAATTATGACAGGTAACAGTAACTTCGATACTTTTATGACAGGTAACTGTAACTTCGTAACGAATTATGACAAGTAACTTTAATTTCGATACTTATTATGGCAGGTAACTGTAACTTCGTTACTAATTATGACAAGTCCTTGTAATTTCGATACAAATTATGGCAGGTAACTGTAACTTCGATACTAATTATGACAAGTAAATGTAACTTCGATATTAATTATGACAGGTAACTGTAACTTCGTTACTAATTATGACAATTGACTGTAATTTCGATACAAATTTTGGCAGGTAACTGTAACTTCGATACTAATTATGACAGGTAACAGTAACTTCGATTCTAATTATGACAAGTAACTGTAACTACGATACTAATTATGACAGGTAACTGTAACTTCGTTACTAATTATGACAAGTAACTGTAATTTCGATACAAATTATGGCAGGTAACTGTAACTTCGATACTAATTATGACAGGTAACAGTAACTTCGATACTAATTATGACAAGTAACTATAACTTCGATACAAATTATGACAGGTAACTGTAACTTCGATACTAATTATGACAAGAAACTCTAACTTCGTTACTAATTGTGACAAGTAACTGTAATTTTGATAAAAAATTATGGTAGGTAACTGTAACGTCAATACTAATTATGACAGGTAACAGTAACTTCGATACTAATTATGGCAAGTAACTATAACTTCGATGCAAATTATGACAGGTAACTGTAACTTCGTTACTAATTATGACAAGTAACTGTAATTTCGATACAAATTATGGCAGGTAACTGTAACTTCGATATTAATTATGACAGGTAACAGTAACTTCCATACTAATTATGACAAGTAACTATAACTTCGATACAAATTATGACAAGTAACTGTAACTTCTATACTAATTATGACAAGAAACACTAACTTCGTTACTAATTATGACAAGTAACTGTAATTTTGATAAAAAATTATGGTAGATAACTGTAACTTCAATACTAATTATGACAGGTAACAGTAACGTCGATACTAATTATAACAAGTAACAGTACCTTCGATATTAATTATGACAGGTAACTGTAACTTCGATACTAATTATGACAAGGAACTGTAATTTCGATACAAATTATGGCAGGTAACTGTTACTTCGTTACTAATTATGACAAGTAACTGTAATGTCGATACAAATTTTGGCAGGTAATTGTAACTTCGATACTAATTATGACAAGTCCCTGTAATTTCGATACAAATTATGGCAGGTAACTGTAACTTCCATACTAATTATGACAGGTAACTCTAACTTCGTTACTAATTATTACAAGTAACTGTAATTTCGATCCAAAATTTGGCAGGTAACTGTAACTTCGATACTAATTATTACAGCTAACAGTAACTTCGATACTAATTATGACAAGTAACTGTAACTTCGATACTAATTATGACAAGTAACTGTAACTTCGATACTAATTATGACAGGTAACTGTATCTTCGTTACTAATTATGACAAGTAATTTTAATTTCGATACTAATTATGGCAGGTAACTGTAACTTCGTTACTAATTATGACAAGTCCCTGTAAATTCGATATAAATTATGGCAGGTAACTGTAACTTCGGTACTAATTATGACAAGTAACTGTAACTTCGATACTAATTATGACAAGTCCCTGTAATTTCGATACAAATTATGGCAGGTAACTGTTACTTCCATACTAATTATGACAGGTAACAGTAACTTCGATACTAATTATGACAGGAAACTGTAACTTCGATACTAATTATGACAGGTAACTGTAACTTCGTTACTAATTATGACAAGTAACTGTAATTTCGATACAAATTATGGCAGGTAACTGTAACTTCGTTACTAATTATGACAAGTAACTGTAATTTCGTTACAAATTATGGCAGGTAATTGTAATTTCGATACTAATTATGACAGGTAACAGTAACTTCGATACTAATTATGACAAGTAACAGTAACTTCGATACTAATTACGACAATTAACTGTAACTTCGATACTAATTATGACAAGTAACTGTAATTTCGTTACAAATTATGGCAGGTAATTGTAATTTCGATACTAATTATGACAGGTAAGAGTAACTTCGATACTAATTATGACAAGTAACAGTAACTTCGATACTAATTACGACAATTAACTGTAACTTCGATACTAATTATGACAGGTTACTGTAACTTCGTTACTAATTATGACAAGTAACTGTAATTTCGTTACAAATTATGGCAGGTAATTGTAATTTCGATACTAATTATGACAGGTAACAGTAACTTCGATACTAATTATGACAAGTAACAGTAACTTCGATACTAATTATGACAGGTAACAGTAACTTCGATACTAATTATGACAAGTACTGTAACTTCGATACTAATTATGACAAGTAACTGTAACTTCGTTACTAATTTTGACAAGTAACTGTAATTTCGTTACAAATTATGGCAGGTAATTGTAATTTCGATACTAATTATGACAGGTAACAGTAACTTCGATACTAATTATGACAAGTAACAGTAACTTCGATACTAATTACGACAATTAACTGTAACTTCGATACTAATTATGACAGGTTACTGTAACTTCGTTACTAATTATGACAAGTAACTGTAATTTCGATACAAATTATGGCTGGTAACTGTAACTTCGATACTCATTATGACAGGTAACACTAACTTCGATACTAATTATGACAAGTAACTATAAATTCGTTACTAACTATGACAAGTAACTGTAATTTTGATAAAAAATTTTGGTAGGTAGCTCTAACTTCAATACTAATTATGACAGGTAACAGTAACTTCGATACTAATTAGGACAGGTAACTGTAACTTCTTTACTAATTATGACAAGTAACTTTAATTTCAACAGTAATTATAGCAGGTAACTGTATCTTCGTTACTAATTATGATAAGTCCCTGTAATTTCGATACAAATTATAACAGGAAACTGTAACTTCGATACTTATTATGACAGGTAACAGTGACTTCGATACTAATTATGGCAGGTAACTGTAACTTCGATACTAATTATGACAGGTAACAGTAACTACGGTACTAATTATGACAAGTAACTGTAACTTCTTTACTAATTATGACAAGTTACTGTAACTTCGATACTAATTATGACAGGTAACTGTTACTTCGTTACTAATTATGTCAAGTAACTGTAATTTCGTTACAAATTGTGGCAGGTAATTTTAATTTCTCTACTAATTATGACAGGTAACAGTAACTTCGATACTAATTATGACAAGTAACAGTAACTTCGATACAAATTATGACAAGTGACTGTAACTTCGATACTAATTATGACAGGTAACTGTATCTTCGTTACTAATTATGACACGTAACTGTAATTTCGGTACAAATTTTGGCAGGTAACTGTAACTTCGATACTAATTATGACAGGTAACAGTAACTTCGATACTAATTATGACAAGTAACTGTAACATCGATACTATTTATGACAGGTAACTGTAACTTCGTTACTTATTATGACAAGTAACTGTAATTTTGATACAAATTATGGCAGGTAACTGTAACCTCGATACTAATTATGACAGGTAACACTAACTTCGATACTAATTATGACAATTAACTATAACTTCGGTGCAAATTATGACAGGTAACTGTAACTTCGATACTAATTATGACAAGAAACACTAACTTCGTTACTAATGATGACAAGTAACTGTAATTTTGATAAAAAATTATGGTAGGTAACTGTAACTTCAATACTAATTATGACAGGTAACAGTAACTTAGATACTTATTTTGACAGGTACCTGTAACTTCGTTACTAATTAGGACAAGTAACTTTAATTTCGATACTTATTATGCCAGGTAACTGTAACTTCGTTACTAATTATGACAAGTAACTGTAATTTCGATAAAAATTATGACAGGTAACTGTAACTTCGTTACTAATTATGACAAGTAACTGTAATTTCGATACAAATTATGGCAGGTAACAGTAACTTCGATACTAATTAGACAGGTACCAGTAACTTCGATACTAATTATGACAGGAAAATCTACCTTCGTTACTAATTTTGACAAGTAACTGTAATTTTGATAAAAAATTATGGTAGGTAACTGTAACTTCAATGCTAATTATGACAGGTAACAATAACTTCGATACTTTTATGACAGGTAACTGTAACTTCGTTACTAATTATGACAAGTAACTTTAATTTCGATACTAATTGTGGCAGGTAACTGTAACTTCGTTACTAATTATGACAAGTCCTTGTAATTTCGATACAAATTATGGCAGGTAACTGTAACTTCGATACTAATTATGACAAGTAAATGTAACTTCGATATTAATTATGACAGGTAACTGTAACTTCGTTACTAATTATGAAAAGTAACTGTAATTTCGATACAAATTTTGGCAGGTTACTGTAACTTCGATACTAATTATGACAGGTAACTGTAACTTCGATTCTAATTATGACACGTAACTGTAACTACGATACTAATTATGACAGGTAACTGTAACTTCGTTACTAATTATGACAAGTAACTGTAATTTCGATACAAATTATAGCAGGTAACTGTAACTTCGATACTAATTATGACAAGGAACTGTAATTTCGATACAAATTATGGCAGGTAACTGTTACTTCGTTACTAATTATGACAAGTAACTGTAATGTCGATACAAATTTTGGCAGGTAAATGTAACTTCGATACTAATTATGACAAGTCCCTGTAATTTCGATACAAATTATGGCAGGTAACTGTAACTTCCATACTAATTATGACAGGTAACTCTAACTTCGTTACTAATTATTACAATTAACTGTAATTTCGATCCAAAATTTGGCAGGTAACTGTAACTTCGATACTAATTATTACAGCTAACAGTAACTTCGATACTAATTATGACAAGTAACTGTAACTTCGATACTAATTATGACAAGTAACTGTAACTTCGATACTAATTATGACAGGTAACTGTATCTTCGTTACTAATTATGACAAGTAATTTTAATTTCGATACTAATTATGGCAGGTAACTGTAACTTCGTTACTAATTATGACAAGTCCCTGTAAATTCGATATAAATTATGGCAGGTAACTGTAACTTCGGTACTAATTATGACAAGTAACTGTAACTTCGATACTAATTATGACAAGTCCCTGTAATTTCGATACAAATTATGGCAGGTAACTGTTACTTCCATACTAATTATGACAGGTAACAGTAACTTCGATACTAATTATGACAGGAAACTGTAACTTCGATACTAATTATGACAGGTAACTGTAACTTCGTTACTAATTATGACAAGTAACTGTAATTTCGATACAAATTATGGCAGGTAACTGTAACTTCGTTACTAATTATGACAAGTAACTGTAATTTCGTTACAAATTATGGCAGGTAATTGTAATTTCGATACTAATTATGACAGGTAACAGTAACTTCGATACTAATTATGACAAGTAACAGTAACTTCGATACTAATTACGACAATTAACTGTAACTTCGATACTAATTATGACAAGTAACTGTAATTTCGTTACAAATTATGGCAGGTAATTGTAATTTCGATACTAATTATGACAGGTAAGAGTAACTTCGATACTAATTATGACAAGTAACAGTAACTTCGATACTAATTACGACAATTAACTGTAACTTCGATACTAATTATGACAGGTTACTGTAACTTCGTTACTAATTATGACAAGTAACTGTAATTTCGTTACAAATTATGGCAGGTAATTGTAATTTCGATACTAATTATGACAGGTAACAGTAACTTCGATACTAATTATGACAAGTAACAGTAACTTCGATACTAATTATGACAGGTAACAGTAACTTCGATACTAATTATGACAAGTACTGTAACTTCGATACTAATTATGACAAGTAACTGTAACTTCGTTACTAATTTTGACAAGTAACTGTAATTTCGTTACAAATTATGGCAGGTAATTGTAATTTCGATACTAATTATGACAGGTAACAGTAACTTCGATACTAATTATGACAAGTAACAGTAACTTCGATACTAATTACGACAATTAACTGTAACTTCGATACTAATTATGACAGGTTACTGTAACTTCGTTACTAATTATGACAAGTAAATGTAATTTCGATACAAATTATGGCTGGTAACTGTAACTTCGATACTCATTATGACAGGTAACACTAACTTCGATACTAATTATGACAAGTAACTATAAATTCGTTACTAACTATGACAAGTAACTGTAATTTTGATAAAAAAATTTGGTAGGTAGCTCTAACTTCAATACTAATTATGACAGGTAACAGTAACTTCGATACTAATTAGGACAGGTAACTGTAACTTCTTTACTAATTATGACAAGTAACTTTAATTTCAACAGTAATTATAGCAGGTAACTGTATCTTCGTTACTAATTATGATAAGTCCCTGTAATTTCGATACAAATTATAACAGGAAACTGTAACTTCGATACTTATTATGACAGGTAACAGTGACTTCGATACTAATTATGGCAGGTAACTGTAACTTCGATACTAATTATGACAGGTAACAGTAACTACGGTACTAATTATGACAAGTAACTGTAACTTCTTTACTAATTATGACAAGTTACTGTAACTTCGATACTAATTATGACAGGTAACTGTTACTTAGTTACTAATTATGTCAAGTAACTGTAATTTCGTTACAAATTGTGGCAGGTAATTTTAATTTCTCTACTAATTATGACAGGTAACAGTAACTTCGATACTAATTATGACAAGTAACAGTAACTTCGATACAAATTATGACAAGTGACTGTAACTTCGATACTAATTATGACAGGTAAATGTATCTTCGTTACTAATTATGACACGTAACTGTAATTTCGATACAAATTTTGGCAGGTAACTGTAACTTCGATACTAATTATGACAGGTAACAGTAACTTCGATACTAATTATGACAAGTAACTGTAACATCGATACTATTTATGACAGGTAACTGTAACTTCGTTACTTATTATGACAAGTAACTGTAATTTTGATACAAATTATGGCAGGTAACTGTAACCTCGATACTAATTATGACAGGTAACACTAACTTCGATACTAATTATGACAATTAACTATAACTTCGGTGCAAATTATGACAGGTAACTGTAACTTCGATACTAATTATGACAAGAAACACTAACTTCGTTACTAATGATGACAAGTAACTGTAATTTTGATAAAAAATTATGGTAGGTAACTGTAACTTCAATACTAATTATGACAGGTAACAGTAACTTAGATACTTATTTTGACAGGTACCTGTAACTTCGTTACTAATTAGGACAAGTAACTTTAATTTCGATACTTATTATGCCAGGTAACTGTAACTTCGTTACTAATTATGACAAGTAACTGTAATTTCGATAAAAATTATGACAGGTAACTGTAACTTCGTTACTAATTATGACAAGTAACTGTAATTTCGATACAAATTATGGCAGGTAACAGTAACTTCGATACTAATTAGACAGGTACCAGTAACTTCGATACTAATTATGACAGGAAAATCTACCTTCGTTACTAATTTTGACAAGTAACTGTAATTTTGATAAAAAATTATGGTAGGTAACTGTAACTTCAATGCTAATTATGACAGGTAACAATAACTTCGATACTTTTATGACAGGTAACTGTAACTTCGTTACTAATTATGACAAGTAACTTTAATTTCGATACTAATTGTGGCAGGTAACTGTAACTTCGTTACTAATTATGACAAGTCCTTGTAATTTCGATACAAATTATGGCAGGTAACTGTAACTTCGATACTAATTATGACAAGTAAATGTAACTTCGATATTAATTATGACAGGTAACTGTAACTTCGTTACTAATTATGAAAAGTAACTGTAATTTCGATACAAATTTTGGCAGGTTACTGTAACTTCGATACTAATTATGACAGGTAACTGTAACTTCGATTCTAATTATGACACGTAACTGTAACTACGATACTAATTATGACAGGTAACTGTAACTTCGTTACTAATTATGACAAGTAACTGTAATTTCGATACAAATTATGGCAGGTAACTGTAACTTCGATACTAATTATGACAGGTAACAGTAACTTCGATACTAATTATGACAAGTAACAATAACTTCGATACAAATTATGACAGGTAACTGTAACTTCGATACTAATTATGACAAGAAACTCTAACTTCGTTACTAATTATGACAAGTAACTGTAATTTTGATAAAAAATTATGGTAGGTAACTGTAACTTCAATACTAATTATGACAGGTAAAGGTAACGTCGATATTAATTATGACAAGTAACAGTACCTTCGATGCTAATTATGACAGGTAACTGTAACTTCCATACTAATTATGACAAGGAACTTTAATTTTGATACAAACTATGGCAGGTAACTGTAACTTCGTTACTAATTATGACAAGTAACTGTAATTTCGATACAAATTTTGGCAGGTAACTGTAACTTCGATACTAATTATGACAAGTCCCTGTAATTTCGATACAAATTATGGCAGGTAACTGTAACTTCCATACTAATTATGACAGGTAACAGTAACTTCGATACTAATTATGACAAGTAACTGTAATTTTGATACAAATTATGGCAGGTAAATGTAACTTCGATACTAATTATGACAGGTTACAGTAACTTCGTTACTAATTATGACAAGAAACTCTAACTTCGTTACTAATTATGACAAGTAACTGTAATTATGATTAAAAAAATTTGGTAGGTAACTGTAACTTCAATACTAATAATGACAGGTAACAGTAACTTCGATACTAATTATGACAAGTAACTATAACTTCGATGCAAATTATGACAGGTAACTGTAACTTCGTTACTAATTATGACAAGTAACTGTGATTTCGATACAAATTATGGCAGGTAACTGTAACTTCGATTCTAATTATGACAGGTAACAGTAACTTCCATACTAATTATGACAAGTAACTATAACTTCGATACAAATTATGACAAGTAACTGTAACTTCGATACTAATTATGACAAGAAACACTAAATTCGTTACTAATTATGACAAGTAAATTTAATTTTGATAAAAATTTATGGTAGATAACTGTAACTTCAATACTAATTATGACAGGTAACAGTAACGTCGATACTAATTATAACAAGTAACAGTACCTTCGATGTTATTTATGACAGGTAACTGTAACTTCGATACTAATTATGACAAGGAACTGTAATTTCGATACAAATTACGGCAGGTAACTGTTACTTCGTTACTAATTATGACAAGTCCCTGAAATTTCGATACAAATTATGGCAGGTAACTGTAACTTCCATACTATTTATGACAAGTAACAGTAAGTTCGATACTAATTATGACAGGAAACTGTAACTTCGATACTAATTATGACAGGTAACTGTAACTTCGTTACTAATTATGACAAGTAACTGTAATTTCGATCCAAATTTTGGCAGGTAACTGTAACTTCGATGCTAATTATTAAAGGTAACAGTAACTTCGATACTAATTATGACAAGTAACTGTAACTTCGATACTAATTATGACAAGAAACTGTAACTTCGATACTAATTATGACTGGTAACTGTAACTTCGTTACTAATTATGACAAGTAATTTTAATTTCGATACTAATTATGGCAGGTAACTGTAACTTCGTTACTAATTATGACAAGTCCCTGTAATTTCGATATAAATTATGGCAGGTAACTGTAACTTCGATACTAATTATGACAAGTAACTGTAACTTCGATACTAATTATGACAGGTATCTGTAACTTCGTTACTAATTATGACAAGTAACTGTAGTTTCGATAGAAATTTTAGCAGGTAACTGTAACTTCCATACTAATTATGACAGGTAACAGTAACTTCGATACTAATTATGACAAGTAACTGTAATTTAGATAAAAATTATGACAGGTAACAGTAACTTCGATAATAATTATGACAAGTAACTGGAACTTTGTTACTAATTATGACAAGTAACTGTAATTTCGATACAAATTATGGCAGGTAACAGTAACTTCGATACTAATTATGACAGGTAACAGTAACTTCGATACTAATTATGACAAGTAACTGTAACTTCGATACCATTTATGAGAGGTAACAGTAACTTCGAAACTAATTATGACAGGAGACAGCAACTTCGTTACAAATTATGACAAGTAACTGTAATTTCGATACTACTTATGGCAGGTAACTGTAACTTCGTTACTAATTATGACAAGTAATTTTAATTTCGGTACTAATTATGGCAGGTAACTGTAACTTCGTTACTAATTATGACAAGTAACTGTAGTTTCGATAGAAATTTTAGCAGGTAACTGTAACTTCCATACTAATTATGACAGGTAACAGTAACTTCGATACTAATTATGACAAGTAACTGTAACCTCGATAATAATTATGACGGGTAATTGTAACATCGTTACTAATTATGACAAGTAACTGTAATTTCGATACAAATTATGGCAGGTAACTGTAACTTCGATACTAATTATGACAGGTAAGAGTAACTTCGATACTAATTATGACAAGTAACTGTAACTTCGATACTAATTATGACAGGTAACTGTAACTTCGTTACTAATTATGACAAGTAACTGTAATTTCGATACAAATTTTGGCAGGTAACTGTAGCTTCGATACTAATTATGACAGGTAACAGTAACTTCGATACTAATTATGACAAGTAACTCTACTTTCAATAGAAATTATGGCAGGTAAATGTAACTTCGTTACTAATTATGACAAGTAACTGTCATTTCGATACAAATTTTGGCAGGTAACTGTAACTTCGATACTAATTATGACAGGTAGCAGTAACTTCGATACTAATTATGACAAGTAACTCTAACTTCGATACTAATTATGACAGGTAACTGTAACTTCGATACTAATTATGGCATGGAACTGTAACTTCGTTACTAATTATGACAAGTAACTGTAGTTTCGATAGAAATTTTAGCAGGTAACTGTAACTTCCATACTAATTATGACAGGTAACAGTAACTTCGATACTAATTATGACAAGTAACTGTAACCTCGATAATAATTATGACGGGTAACTGTAACTTCGTTACTAATTATGACAAGTAACTGTAATTTCGATACAAATTATGGCAGGTTACTGTAACTTCGATACTAATTATGACAGGTAAGAGGAACTTCGATACTAATTATGACATTTAACTATATCTTCGATACAAATTATGACAGGTAACTGTAACTTCGATACTAATTATGACAAGAAACTCTAACTTCGTTACTAATTATGACAAGTAACTGTAATTTTGATAAAAAATTATGGTAGGTAACTGTAACTTCAATACTAATTATGACAGGTAACAGTAACTTCGATACTAATTATGACAGGTAACTGTAACTTCGTTACTAATTATGACAAGTAACTTTAATTTCAATACTATTTATGGCAGGTAACTGTAACTTCGTTACTAATTATGACAAGTCCCTGTAATTTCGATACAAATTATGGCAGGTAACTGTAACTTCCATAATAATTATGACAGGTAACAGTAACATCGATACTAATTATGACAGGAAACTGTAACTTCGATACAAATTATGACAAGTAACTATAACTTCGATGGAAATTATGACAGGTAACTGTAACTTCGTTACTAATTATGACAAGTAACTGTAATTTCGATACAAATTATGGCAGGTAACTGTAACTTCGATACTAATTATGACAGGTAACAGTTACATTGATACTAATTATGACAAGTAACAGTACCTTCGACGTTAATTATGACAGGTAACTGTAACTTCGATACTAATTATGACAAGGAACTGTAATTTCGATACAAATTATGGCAGGTAACCGTTACTTCGTTACTAATTATGACAAGTAACTGTAATGTCGATACAAATTTTGGCAGGTAACTGTAACTTCGATACTAATTATGACAAGTCCCTGTAATTTCTATACAAATTATGGCAGGTAACTGTACTTCCATACTAATTATGACAGGTAACAGTAACTTCGATACTAATTATGACAGGAAACTGTAACTTCGATACTAATTATGACAGGTAACTGTAACTTCGTTACTAATTATGACAAGTAACTGTAATTTCGATACAAATTTTGGCAGGTAACTGTAACTTCGATACTAATTAGGACAGGTAACAGTAACTTCGATACTTTTATGACAGGTAACTGTAACTTCGTTACGAATTATGACAAGTAACTTTAATTTCGATACTTATTATGGCAGGTAACTGTAACTTCGTTACTAATTATGACAAGTCCTTGTAATTTCGATACAAATTATGGCAGGTAACTGTAACTTCGATACTAATTGTGACAAGTAACTGTAATTTCGATACAAATTATGGCAGGTAACTGTAACTTCGATACTAATTAGACAGGTAATAGTAACTTCGATACTAATTATGAGAGGAAACTCTACCTTCGTTACTAATTATGACAAGTAACAGTAATTTTGATAAAAAATTATGGTAGGTAACTGTAACTTCAATACTAATTATGACAGGTAACAGTAACTTCGATACTTTTATGACAGGTAACTGTAACTTCGTTACGAATTATGACAAGTAACTTTAATTTCGATACTTATTATGGCAGGTAACTGTAACTTCGTTACTAATTATGACAAGTCCTTGTAATTTCGATACAAATTATGGCAGGTAACTGTAACTTCGATACTAATTATGACAAGTAAATGTAACTTCGATATTAATTATGACAGGTAACTGTAACTTCGTTACTAATTATGACAATTGACTGTAATTTCGATACAAATTTTGGCAGGTAACTGTAACTTCGATACTAATTATGACAGGTAACAGTAACTTCGATTCTAATTATGACAAGTAACTCTAACTACGATACTAATTATGACAGGTAACTGTAACTTCGTTACTAATTATGACAAGTAACTGTAATTTCGATACAAATTATTGCAGGTAACTGTAACTTCGATACTAATTATGACAGGTAACAGTAACTTCGATACTAATTATGACAAGTAACTATAACTTCGATACAAATTATGACAGGTAACTGTAACTTCGATACTAATTATGACAAGAAACTCTAACTTCGTTACTAATTGTGACAAGTAACTGTAATTTTGATAAAAAATTATGGTAGGTAACTGTAACGTCAATACTAATTATGACAGGTAACAGTAACTTCGATACTAATTATGGCAAGTAACTATAACTTCGATGCAAATTATGACAGGTAACTGTAACTTCGTTACTAATTATGACAAGTAACTGTAATTTCGATACAAATTATGGCAGGTAACTGTAACTTCGATATTAATTATGACAGGTAACAGTAACTTCCATACTAATTATGACAAGTAACTATAACTTCGATACAAATTATGACAAGTAACTGTAACTTCTATACTAATTATGACAAGAAACACTAACTTCGTTACTAATTATGACAAGTAACTGTAATTTTGATAAAAAATTATGGTAGATAACTGTAACTTCAATACTAATTATGACAGGTAACAGTAACGTCGATACTAATTATAACAAGTAACAGTACCTTCGATATTAATTATGACAGGTAACTGTAACTTCGATACTAATTATGACAAGGAACTGTAATTTCGATACAAATTATGGCAGGTAACTGTTACTTCGTTACTAATTATGACAAGTAACTGTAATGTCGATACAAATTTTGGCAGGTAAATGTAACTTCGATACTAATTATGACAAGTCCCTGTAATTTCGATACAAATTATGGCAGGTAACTGTAACTTCCATACTAATTATGACAGGTAACTCTAACTTCGTTACTAATTATTACAAGTAACTGTAATTTCGATCCAAAATTTGGCAGGTAACTGTAACTTCGATACTAATTATTACAGGTAACAGTAACTTCGATACTAATTATGACAAGTAACTGTAACTTCGATACTAATTATGACAAGTAACTGTAACTTCGATACTAATTATGACAGGTAACTGTATCTTCGTTACTAATTATGACAAGTAATTTTAATTTCGATACTAATTATGGCAGGTAACTGTAACTTCGTTACTAATTATGACAAGTCCCTGTAATTTCGATATAAATTATGGCAGGTAACTGTAACTTCGGTACTAATTATGACAAGTAACTGTAACTTCGATACTAATTATGACAAGTAACTGTAATTTCGATACAAATTATGGCAGGTAACAGTAACTTCGATACTAATTATGACAGGTAACAGTAACTTCGATACTAATTATGACAAGTAACTGTAACTTCGATACCATTTATGAGAGGTAACAGTAACTTCGAAACTAATTATGACAGGAGACAGCAACTTCGTTACAAATTATGACAAGTAACTGTAATTTCGATACTACTTATGGCAGGTAACTGTAACTTCGTTACTAATTATGACAAGTAATTTTAATTTCGGTACTAATTATGGCAGGTAACTGTAACTTCGTTACTAATTATGACAAGTAACTGTAGTTTCGATAGAAATTTTAGCAGGTAACTGTAACTTCCATACTAATTATGACAGGTAACAGTAACTTCGATACTAATTATGACAAGTAACTGTAACCTCGATAATAATTATGACGGGTAACTGTAACATCGTTACTAATTATGACAAGTAACTGTAATTTCGATACAAATTATGGCAGGTAACTGTAACTTCGATACTAATTATGACAGGTAAGAGTAACTTCGATACTAATTATGACAAGTAACTGTAACTTCGATACTAATTATGACAGGTAACTGTAACTTCGTTACTAATTATGACAAGTAACTGTAATTTCGATACAAATTTTGGCAGGTAACTGTAGCTTCGATACTAATTATGACAGGTAACAGTAACTTCGATACTAATTATGACAAGTAACTCTACTTTCAATAGAAATTATGGCAGGTAAATGTAACTTCGTTACTAATTATGACAAGTAACTGTCATTTCGATACAAATTTTGGCAGGTAACTGTAACTTCGATACTAATTATGACAGGTAGCAGTAACTTCGATACTAATTATGACAAGTAACTCTAACTTCGATACTAATTATGACAGGTAACTGTAACTTCGATACTAATTATGGCATGGAACTGTAACTTCGTTACTAATTATGACAAGTAACTGTAGTTTCGATAGAAATTTTAGCAGGTAACTGTAACTTCCATACTAATTATGACAGGTAACAGTAACTTCGATACTAATTATGACAAGTAACTGTAACCTCGATAATAATTATGACGGGTAACTGTAACTTGGTTACTAATTATGACAAGTAACTGTAATTTCGATACAAATTATGGCAGGTTACTGTAACTTCGATACTAATTATGACAGGTAAGAGGAACTTCGATACTAATTATGACATTTAACTATATCTTCGATACAAATTATGACAGGTAACTGTAACTTCGATACTAATTATGACAAGAAACTCTAACTTCGTTACTAATTATGACAAGTAACTGTAATTTTGATAAAAAATTATGGTAGGTAACTGTAACTTCAATACTAATTATGACAGGTAACAGTAACTTCGATACTAATTATGACAGGTAACTGTAACTTCGTTACTAATTATGACAAGTAACTTTAATTTCAATACTATTTATGGCAGGTAACTGTAACTTCGTTACTAATTATGACAAGTCCCTGTAATTTCGATACAAATTATGGCAGGTAACTGTAACTTCCATAATAATTATGACAGGTAACAGTAACATCGATACTAATTATGACAGGAAACTGTAACTTCGATACAAATTATGACAAGTAACTATAACTTCGATGGAAATTATGACAGGTAACTGTAACTTCGTTACTAATTATGACAAGTAACTGTAATTTCGATACAAATTATGGCAGGTAACTGTAACTTCGATACTAATTATGACAGGTAACAGTAACATTGATACTAATTATGACAAGTAACAGTACCTTCGACGTTAATTATGACAGGTAACTGTAACTTCGATACTAATTATGACAAGGAACTGTAATTTCGATACAAATTATGGCAGGTAACCGTTACTTCGTTACTAATTATGACAAGTAACTGTAATGTCGATACAAATTTTGGCAGGTAACTGTAACTTCGATACTAATTATGACAAGTCCCTGTAATTTCTATACAAATTATGGCAGGTAACTGTACTTCCATACTAATTATGACAGTTAACAGTAACTTCGATACTAATTATGACAGGAAACTGTAACTTCGATACTAATTATGACAGGTAACTGTAACTTCGTTACTAATTATGACAAGTAACTGTAATTTCGATACAAATTTTGGCAGGTAACTGTAACTTCGATACTAATTAGGACAGGTAACAGTAACTTCGATACTTTTATGACAGGTAACTGTAACTTCGTTACGAATTATGACAAGTAACTTTAATTTCGATACTTATTATGGCAGGTAACTGTAACTTCGTTACTAATTATGACAAGTCCTTGTAATTTCGATACAAATTATGGCAGGTAACTGTAACTTCGATACTAATTATGACAAGTAACTGTAATTTCGATACAAATTATGGCAGGTAACTGTAACTTCGATACTAATTAGACAGGTAAAAGTAACTTCGATACTAATTATGAGAGGAAACTCTACCTTCGTTACTAATTATGACAAGTAACAGTAATTTTGATAAAAAATTATGGTAGGTAACTGTAACTTCAATACTAATTATGACAGGTAACAGTAACTTCGATACTTTTATGACAGGTAACTGTAACTTCGTTACGAATTATGACAAGTAACTTTAATTTCGATACTTATTATGGCAGGTAACTGTAACTTCGTTACTAATTATGACAAGTCCTTGTAATTTCGATACAAATTATGGCAGGTAACTGTAACTTCGATACTAATTATGACAAGTAAATGTAACTTCGATATTAATTATGACAGGTAACTGTAACTTCTTTACTAATTATGACAATTGACTGTAATTTCGATACAAATTTTGGCAGGTAACTGTAACTTCGATACTAATTATGACAGGTAACAGTAACTTCGATTCTAATTATGACAAGTAACTGTAACTACGATACTAATTATGACAGGTAACTGTAACTTCGTTACTAATTATGACAAGTAACTGTAATTTCGATACAAATTATTAAAGGTAACTGTAACTTCGATACTAATTATGACAGGTAACAGTAACTTCGATACTAATTATGACAAGTAACTATAACTTCGATACAAATTATGACAGGTAACTGTAACTTCGATACTAATTATGACAAGAAACTCTAACTTCGTTACTAATTGTGACAAGTAACTGTAATTTTGATAAAAAATTATGGTAGGTAACTGTAACGTCAATACTAATTATGACAGGTAACAGTAACTTCGATACTAATTATGGCAAGTAACTATAACTTCGATGCAAATTATGACAGGTAACTGTAACTTCGTTACTAATTATGACAAGTAACTGTAATTTCGATACAAATTATGGCAGGTAACTGTAACTTCGATATTAATTATGACAGGTAACAGTAACTTCCATACTAATTATGACAAGTAACTATAACTTCGATACAAATTATGACAAGTAACTGTAACTTCTATACTAATTATGACAAGAAACACTAACTTCGTTACTAATTATGACAAGTAACTGTAATTTTGATAAAAAATTATGGTAGATAACTGTAACTTCAATACTAATTATGACAGGTAACAGTAACGTCGATACTAATTATAACAAGTAACAGTACCTTCGATATTAATTATGACAGGTAACTGTAACTTCGATACTAATTATGACAAGGAACTGTAATTTCGATACAAATTATGGCAGGTAACTGTTACTTCGTTACTAATTATGACAAGTAACTGTAATGTCGATACAAATTTTGGCAGGTAAATGTAACTTCGATACTAATTATGACAAGTCCCTGTAATTTCGATACAAATTATGGCAGGTAACTGTAACTTCCATACTAATTATGACAGGTAACTCTAACTTCGTTACTAATTATTACAAGTAACTGTAATTTCGATCCAAAATTTGGCAGGTAACTGTAACTTCGATACTAATTATTACAGGTAACAGTAACTTCGATACTAATTATGACAAGTAACTGTAACTTCGATACTAATTATGACAAGTAACTGTAACTTCGATACTAATTATGACAGGTAACTGTATCTTCGTTACTAATTATGACAAGTAATTTTAATTTCGATACTAATTATGGCAGGTAACTGTAACTTCGTTACTAATTATGACAAGTCCCTGTAATTTCGATATAAATTATGGCAGGTAACTGTAACTTCGGTACTAATTATGACAAGTAACTGTAACTTCGATACTAATTATGACAGGTATCTGTAACTTCGATACTAATTATGACAAGTCCCTGTAATTTCGATACAAATTATGGCAGGTAACTGTTACTTCCATACTAATTATGACAGGTAACAGTAACTTCGATACTAATTATGACAGGAAACTGTAACTTCGATACTAATTATGACAGGTAACTGTAACTTCGTTACTAATTATGACAAGTAACTGTGATTTCGATACAAATTATGGCAGGTAACTGTAACTTCGTTACTAATTATGACAAGTAACTGTAATTTCGTTACAAATTATGGCAGGTAATTGTAATTTCGATACTAATTATGACAGGTAACAGTAACTTCGATACTAATTATGACAAGTAACAGTAACTTCGATACTAATTACGACAATTAACTGTAACTTCGATACTAATTATGACAAGTAACTGTAATTTCGTTACAAATTATGGCAGGTAATTGTAATTTCGATACTAATTATGACAGGTAAGAGTAACTTCGATACTAATTATGACAAGTAACAGTAACTTCGATACTAATTATGACAGGTAACTGTATCTTCGTTACTAATTATGACAAGTAATTTTAATTTCGATACTAATTATGGAAGGTAACTGTAACTTCGTTACTAATTACGACAAGTCCCTGTAATTTCGATATAAATTATGGCAGGTAACTGTAACTTCGGTACTAATTATGACAAGTAACTGTAACTTCGATACTAATTATGACAGGTAACAGTAACTTCGATACTAATTATGACAAGTAACAGTAACTTCGATACTAATTACGACAATTAACTGTAATTTCGATCCAAAATTTGGCAGGTAACTGTAACTTCGATACTAATTATTACAGGTAACAGTAACTTCGATACTAATTATGACAAGTAACTGTAACTTCGATACTAATTATGACAAGTAACTGTAACTTCGATACTAATTATGACAGGTAACTGTATCTTCGTTACTAATTATGACAAGTAATTTTAATTTCGATACTAATTATGGCAGGTAACTGTAACTTCGTTACTAATTATGACAAGTCCCTGTAATTTCGATATAAATTATGGCAGGTAACTGTAACTTCGGTACTAATTATGACAAGTAACTGTAACTTCGATACTAATTATGACAGGTAACAGTAACTTCGATACTAATTATGACAAGTAACAGTAACTTCAATACTAATTATGACAGGAAACTGTAACTTCGATACTAATTATGACAGGTAACTGTAACTTCGTTACTAATTATGACAAGTAACTGTAATTTCGATACAAATTATGGCAGGTAACTGTAACTTCGTTACTAATTATGACAAGTAACTGTAATTTCGTTACAAAATATGGCAGGTAATTGTAATTTCGATACTAATTATCACAGGTAACAGTAACTTCGATACTAATTATGACAAGTAACAGTAACTTCGATACTAATTATGACAATTAACTGTAACTTCGATACTAATTATGACAGGTAACTGTAACTTCGTTACTAATTATTACAAGTAACTGTAATTTCGATACAAATTATGGCAGGTACCTGTAACTTCGTTACTAATTATGACAATGTAACTTTAATTTCGATACTTATTATGGCAGGTAACTGTAACTTCGTTACTAATTATGACAAGTCCCTGTAATTTCGATACAAATTATGGCTGATAACTGTAATTTCGATACTACTTATGACAGGTAATAGTAACTTCGATACTAATTATGACAGGAAACTGTAACTTCGTTACTAATTATGACAAGTAACTGTAATTTCGATACAAATTATGACAGGTAACTGAAACTTCGTTACTAGTTATGACAAGTAACTGTAATTTCGACACAAATTATGGCAGGTAACAGTAACTTCGATACTAATTAGACAGGTAACAGTAACGTCGATACCAATTATGACAGGAAACCCCACCTTCGTTACTAATTATGACAAGTAACTGTAATTTTGATAAAAAATTATGGTAGGTAACTGTAACATCAATACTAATTATGACAGGTAACAGTAAAATCGATATTAATTATGACAGGTAACTGTAACTTAGTTACTAATTATGACAAGTAACTTTAATTTCGATACTAATTACGGCAGGTAACTGTAACTTCGTTACAAATTATGACAAGTCCCTGTAATTTCGATACAAATTATGGCAGGTAACTGTAACTTCGATACTAATTATGACAAGTAAATGTAACTTCGATATTAATTGTGACAGGTAACTGTAACTTCGTTACTAATTATGACAAGTAACTGTAATTTCGATACAAATTTTGGCAGGTAACTGTAACTTCGTTACTAATTATGACAAGTAACTGTAATTTCGATACAAATTATGGCAGGTAACTGTAACTTCGATACTAATTATGACAGGTAACAGTAACTTCGATACAAATTATGACGAGTAACTATGACTTCGATACAAATTATGACAGGTAACTGTAACTTCGAAACTAATTATGACAAGAAACTCTAACGTCGTTACTAATTATGACAAGTAACAGTAATTTTGATAAAAATTATGGTAGGTAATTGTAACTTCAATACTATTTATGACAGGTAACAGTAACGTCGATACTAATTATGACAAGTAACAGTACCTTCGATGTTAATTATGACAGGTAACTGTAACTTCGATACTAATTATGACAAGTATCAGTACCTTCGATGCTAATTATGACAGGTAACTGTAACTTCGATACTAATTATGACAAGGAACTGTAATTTCGAGACAAATTATGGCAGGTAACTGTAACTTTGTTACTAATTATGACAAGTAACTGTAATTTCGATACAAATTATGACAGGTAACTGTAACTTCGATACTAATTATGACAAGAAACTCTAACTTCGTTACTAATTATGACAAGTAACTGTAATTTTGATTAAAAAAATTTGGTCGGTAACTGTAACTTCAATACTAATTATGACAGGTAACAGTAACTTCGATACAAATTATGACAAGTAACTATAACTTCGATGGAAATTATGACAGGTAACTATAACTTCGTTACTAATTATGACAAGTAACTGAAATTTCGATACAAATTATGGCAGGTAACTGTACCTTCGATACTAATTATGACAGGTAACAGTAACTTCGATACAAATTATGACAAGTAACTATAACTTCGATGGAAATTATGACAGGTAACAGTAACTTCGATATTAATTATGACAGGTAACTGTAACTTAGTTACTAATTATGACAAGTAACTTTAATTTCGATACTAATTACGGCAGGTAACTGTAACTTCGTTACAAATTATGACAAGTCCCTGTAATTTCGATACAAATTATGGCAGGTAACTGTAACTTCGATACTAATTATGACAGGTAACTGTAACTTCATTACTAATTATGACAAGTAACTGTAATTTCGATACAAATTTTGGCAGGTAACTGTAACTTCGATACTAATTATGACAGGTAACAGTAACTTCGTTACTAATTATGAAAAGTAACTATAACTTCGATACAAATTATGGCAGGTAACTGTTACTTCGTTACTAATTATGACAAGTAACTGTAATGTCGATACAAATTTTGGCAGGTAACTGTAACTTCGATACTAATTATGACAAGTCCCTGTAATTTCGATACAAATTATGGCAGGTAACTGTTACTTCCATACTAATTATGACAGGTAACAGTAACTTCGATACTAATTATGACAGGAAACTGTAACTTCGATACTAATTATGACAGGTAACTGTAACTTCGTTACTAATTATGACAAGTAACTGTAATTTCGATACAAATTTTGGCAGGTAACTGTAACTTCGATACTAATTATGACAGTTAACAGTAACTTCGATACTAATTATGACAAGTAACTGTAACTTCGATACTAATTATGACAAGGAACTGCAACTTCGATACTAATTATGACAGGTAACTGTAACTTCGTTACTAATTATGACAAGTAATTTTAATTTCGATACTTATTATGGCAGGTAACTGTAACTTCGTTACTAATTATGACAAGTCCCTGTAATTTCGATATAAATTATGGCAGGTAACTGTAACTTCGATACTAATTATGACACGTAACTGGAACTTCGATACTTATTATGACAGGTAACTGTAACTTCGTAACTAATTATGACAATTAACTGTAATTTCGATACAAATTTTGGCAGGTAACTGTAACTTCGATAATAATTAGGACAGGTAACAGTAACTTCGATACTAATTATGACATGTAACTGTAACTTCGATACTAATTATGACAAGGTACTGCAACTTCATTACTAATTATGACAGGTAACTGTAACTTCGTTACTAATTATGACAAGTAATTTTAAGTTCGATACTAATTATGGCAGGTAACTGTAACTTCGTTACTAATTATGACAAGTCCCTGTAATTTCGATATAAATTATGGCAGGTAACTGTAATTTCGATACAAATTATGGCAGGTAACAGTAACTTCGATACTAATTAGACAGGTAAATGTAACTTCGATACTAATTATGAGAGGAAACTCTACCTTCGTTACTAATTATGACAAGTAACAGTAATTTTGATAAAAAATTATGGTAGGTAACTGTAACTTCAATACTAATTATGACAGGTAACAGTAACTTCGATACTTTTATGACAGGTAACTGTAACTTCGTTACGAATTATGACAAGTAACTTTAATTTCGATACTTATTATGGCAGGTAACTGTAACTTCGTTACTAATTATGACAAGTCCTTGTAATTTCGATACAAATTATGGCAGTTAACTGTAACTTCGATACTAATTATGACAAGTAAATGTAACTTCGATATTAATTATGACAGGTAACTGTAACTTCGTTACTAATTATGACAATTGACTGTAATTTCGATACAAATTTTGGCAGGTAACTGTAACTTCGATACTAATTATGACAGGTAACAGTAACTTCGATTCTAATTATGACAAGTAACTGTAACTACGATAATAATTATGACAGGTAACTGTAACTTCGTTACTAATTATGACAAGTAACTGTAATTTCGATACAAATTATAGCAGGTAACTGTAACTTCGATACTAATTATGACAGGTAACAGTAACTTCGATACTAATTATGACAAGTAACTATAACTTCGATACAAATTATGACAGGTAACTGTAACTTCGATACTAATTATGACAAGAAACTCTAACTTCGTTACTATTTGTGACAAGTAACTGTAATTTTGATAAAAAATTATGGTAGGTAACTGTAACGTCAATACTAATTATGACAGGTAACAGTAACTTCGATACTAATTATGGCAAGTAACTATAACTTCGATGAAAATTATGACAGGTAACTGTAACTTCGTTACTAATTATGACAAGTAACTGTAATTTCGATACAAATTATGGCAGGTAACTGTAACTTCGATATTAATTATGACAGGTAACAGTAACTTCCATACTAATTATGACAAGTAACTATAACTTCGATACAAATTATGACAAGTAACTGCAACTTCTATACTAATTATGACAAGAAACACTAACTTCGTTACTAATTATGACAAGTAACTGTAATTTTGATAAAAAATTATGGTAGATAACTGTAACTTCAATACTAATTATGACAGGTAACAGTAACGTCGATACTAATTATAACAAGTAACAGTACCTTCGATATTAATTATGACAGGTAACTGTAACTTCGATACTAATTATGACAAGGAACTGTAATTTCGATACAAATTATGGCAGGTAACTGTTACTTCGTTACTAATTATGACAAGTAACTGTAATGTCGATACAAATTTTGGCAGGTAAATGTAACTTCGATACTAATTATGACAAGTCCCTGTAATTTCGATACAAATTATGGCAGGTAACTGTAACTTCCATACTAATTATGACAGGTAACTCTAACTTCGTTACTAATTATTTCAAGTAACTGTAATTTCGATCCAAAATTTGGCAGGTAACTGTAACTTCGATACTAATTATTACAGGTAACAGTAACTTCGATACTAATTATGACAAGTAACTGTAACTTCGATACTAATTATGACAAGTAACTGTAACTTCGATACTAATTATGACAGGTAACTGTATCTTCGTTACTAATTATGACAAGTAATTTTAATTTCGATACTAATTATGGCAGGTAACTGTAACTTCGTTACTAATTATGACAAGTCCCTGTAATTTCGATATAAATTATGGCAGGTAACTGTAACTTCGGTACTAATTATGACAAGTAACTGTAACTTCGATACTAATTATGACAGGTATCTGTAACTTCGATACTAATTATGACAAGTCCCTGTAATTTCGATACAAATTATGGCAGGTAACTGTAACTTCGATACTAATTATGACAGGTAACAGTAACTTCGATACTAATTATGACAAGTAACTATAACTTCGATACAAATTATGACAGGTAACTGTAACTTCGATACTAATTATGACAAGAAACTCTAACTTCGTTACTAATTATGACAAGTAACTGTAATTTTGATTAAAAAAATTTGGTCGGTAACTGTAACTTCAATACTAATTATGACAGGTAACAGTAACTTCGATACAAATTATGACAAGTAACTATAACTTCGATGGAAATTATGACAGGTAACTATAACTTCGTTACTAATTATGACAAGTAACTGAAATTTCGATACAAATTATGGCAGGTAACTGTACCTTCGATACTAATTATGACAGGTAACAGTAACTTCGATACAAATTATGACAAGTAACTATAACTTCGATGGAAATTATGACAGGTAACAGTAACTTCGATATTAATTATGACAGGTAACTGTAACTTAGTTACTAATTATGACAAGTAACTTTAATTTCGATACTAATTACGGCAGGTAACTGTAACTTCGTTACAAATTATGACAAGTCCCTGTAATTTCGATACAAATTATGGCAGGTAACTGTAACTTCGATACTAATTATGACAGGTAACTGTAACTTCATTACTAATTATGACAAGTAACTGTAATTTCGATACAAATTTTGGCAGGTAACTGTAACTTCGATACTAATTATGACAGGTAACAGTAACTTCGTTACTAATTATGAAAAGTAACTATAACTTCGATACAAATTATGGCAGGTAACTGTTACTTCGTTACTAATTATGACAAGTAACTGTAATGTCGATACAAATTTTGGCAGGTAACTGTAACTTCGATACTAATTATGACAAGTCCCTGTAATTTCGATACAAATTATGGCAGGTAACTGTTACTTCCATACTAATTATGACAGGTAACAGTAACTTCGATACTAATTATGACAGGAAACTGTAACTTCGATACTAATTATGACAGGTAACTGTAACTTCGTTACTAATTATGACAAGTAACTGTAATTTCGATACAAATTTTGGCAGGTAACTGTAACTTCGATACTAATTATGACAGTTAACAGTAACTTCGATACTAATTATGACAAGTAACTGTAACTTCGATACTAATTATGACAAGGAACTGCAACTTCGATACTAATTATGACAGGTAACTGTAACTTCGTTACTAATTATGACAAGTAATTTTAATTTCGATACTTATTATGGCAGGTAACTGTAACTTCGTTACTAATTATGACAAGTCCCTGTAATTTCGATATAAATTATGGCAGGTAACTGTAACTTCGATACTAATTATGACACGTAACTGGAACTTCGATACTTATTATGACAGGTAACTGTAACTTCGTAACTAATTATGACAATTAACTGTAATTTCGATACAAATTTTGGCAGGTAACTGTAACTTCGATAATAATTAGGACAGGTAACAGTAACTTCGATACTAATTATGACATGTAACTGTAACTTCGATACTAATTATGACAAGGTACTGCAACTTCATTACTAATTATGACAGGTAACTGTAACTTCGTTACTAATTATGACAAGTAATTTTAAGTTCGATACTAATTATGGCAGGTAACTGTAACTTCGTTACTAATTATGACAAGTCCCTGTAATTTCGATATAAATTATGGCAGGTAACTGTAATTTCGATACAAATTATGGCAGGTAACAGTAACTTCGATACTAATTAGACAGGTAAATGTAACTTCGATACTAATTATGAGAGGAAACTCTACCTTCGTTACTAATTATGACAAGTAACAGTAATTTTGATAAAAAATTATGGTAGGTAACTGTAACTTCAATACTAATTATGACAGGTAACAGTAACTTCGATACTTTTATGACAGGTAACTGTAACTTCGTTACGAATTATGACAAGTAACTTTAATTTCGATACTTATTATGGCAGGTAACTGTAACTTCGTTACTAATTATGACAAGTCCTTGTAATTTCGATACAAATTATGGCAGTTAACTGTAACTTCGATACTAATTATGACAAGTAAATGTAACTTCGATATTAATTATGACAGGTAACTGTAACTTCGTTACTAATTATGACAATTGACTGTAATTTCGATACAAATTTTGGCAGGTAACTGTAACTTCGATACTAATTATGACAGGTAACAGTAACTTCGATTCTAATTATGACAAGTAACTGTAACTACGATAATAATTATGACAGGTAACTGTAACTTCGTTACTAATTATGACAAGTAACTGTAATTTCGATACAAATTATAGCAGGTAACTGTAACTTCGATACTAATTATGACAGGTAACAGTAACTTCGATACTAATTATGACAAGTAACTATAACTTCGATACAAATTATGACAGGTAACTGTAACTTCGATACTAATTATGACAAGAAACTCTAACTTCGTTACTATTTGTGACAAGTAACTGTAATTTTGATAAAAAATTATGGTAGGTAACTGTAACGTCAATACTAATTATGACAGGTAACAGTAACTTCGATACTAATTATGGCAAGTAACTATAACTTCGATGAAAATTATGACAGGTAACTGTAACTTCGTTACTAATTATGACAAGTAACTGTAATTTCGATACAAATTATGGCAGGTAACTGTAACTTCGATATTAATTATGACAGGTAACAGTAACTTCCATACTAATTATGACAAGTAACTATAACTTCGATACAAATTATGACAAGTAACTGCAACTTCTATACTAATTATGACAAGAAACACTAACTTCGTTACTAATTATGACAAGTAACTGTAATTTTGATAAAAAATTATGGTAGATAACTGTAACTTCAATACTAATTATGACAGGTAACAGTAACGTCGATACTAATTATAACAAGTAACAGTACCTTCGATATTAATTATGACAGGTAACTGTAACTTCGATACTAATTATGACAAGGAACTGTAATTTCGATACAAATTATGGCAGGTAACTGTTACTTCGTTACTAATTATGACAAGTAACTGTAATGTCGATACAAATTTTGGCAGGTAAATGTAACTTCGATACTAATTATGACAAGTCCCTGTAATTTCGATACAAATTATGGCAGGTAACTGTAACTTCCATACTAATTATGACAGGTAACTCTAACTTCGTTACTAATTATTTCAAGTAACTGTAATTTCGATCCAAAATTTGGCAGGTAACTGTAACTTCGATACTAATTATTACAGGTAACAGTAACTTCGATACTAATTATGACAAGTAACTGTAACTTCGATACTAATTATGACAAGTAACTGTAACTTCGATACTAATTATGACAGGTAACTGTATCTTCGTTACTAATTATGACAAGTAATTTTAATTTCGATACTAATTATGGCAGGTAACTGTAACTTCGTTACTAATTATGACAAGTCCCTGTAATTTCGATATAAATTATGGCAGGTAACTGTAACTTCGGTACTAATTATGACAAGTAACTGTAACTTCGATACTAATTATGACAGGTATCTGTAACTTCGATACTAATTATGACAAGTCCCTGTAATTTCGATACAAATTATGGCAGGTAACTGTTACTTCCATACTAATTATGACAGGTAACAGTAACTTCGATACTAATTATGACAGGAAACTGTAACTTCGATACTAATTATGACAGGTAACTGTAACTTCGTTACTAATTGTGACAAGTAACTGTAATTTCGTTACAAATTATGGCAGGTAATTGTAATTTCGATACTAATTATGACAGGTAACAGTAACTTCGATACTAATTATGACAAGTAACAGTAACTTCGATACTAATTACGACAATTAACTGTAACTTCGATACTAATTATGACAAGTAACTGTAATTTCGTTACAAATTATGGCAGGTAATTGTAATTTCGATACTAATTATGACAGGTAAGAGTAACTTCGATACTAATTATGACAAGTAACAGTAACTTCGATACTAATTACGACAATTAACTGTAACTTCGATACTAATTATGACAGGTTACTGTAACTTCGATACTAATTATGACAAGTAACTGTAATTTCGATACAAATTATGGCAGGTAACTTTAACTTCGATACTAATTATGACGGGTAAGAGTAACGTCGATACTAATTATGACAGGTAACAGTAACTTCGATACTAATTATGACAAGTCCCTGTAATTTCGATATAAATTATGGCAGGTAACTGTAATTTCGATACAAATTATGGCAGGTAACAGTAACTTCGATACTAATTAGACAGGTAAAAGTAACTTCGATACTAATTATGAGAGGAAACTCTACCTTCGTTACTAATTATGACAAGTAACAGTAATTTTGATAAAAAATTATGGTAGGTAACTGTAACTTCAATACTAATTATGACAGGTAACAGTAACTTCAATACTTTTATGACAGGTAACTGTAACTTCGTTACGAATTATGACAAGTAACTTTAATTTCGATACTTATTATGGCAGGTAACTGTAACTTCGTTACTAATTATGACAAGTCCTTGTAATTTCGATACAAATTATGGCAGGTAACTGTAACTTCGATACTAATTATGACAAGTAAATGTAACTTCGATACTAATTATGACAAGTAACTGTACCCTCGATAATAATTATGACGGGTAACTGTAACTTCGTTACTAATTATGTCAAGTAACTGTAATTTCGATACAAATTATAGCAGGTAACTGTAACTTCGATACTAATTATAACGGGTAAGAGTAACTTCGATACTACTTATGACATTTAACTATAACTTCGATACAAATTATGACAGGTAACTGTAACTTCGATACTAATTATGACAAGAAACTATAACTTCGTTACTAATTATGACAAGTAACTGTAACTTTGATAAAAAATTATGGTAGGTAACTGTAACTTCAATACTAATTATGACAGGTAACAGTAACTTCGATACTAATTATGACAGGTAATTGTAACTTCGTTACTAATTATGTCAAGTAACTTTAATTTTATACAAATTATGGCAGGTAACTGTAACTTCCATAATAATTATGACAGGTAACAGTAACTTCGATAATAATTATGACAGGAAACTGTAACTTCGTTACTAATTATGACAAGTAACTGTAATTTCGATACAAATTTTGGCAGGTAACTGTAACTTCGATACTAATTATGACAGGTAACAGTAACTTCGATACTAATTATGACAAGTAACTGTAACTTCGATACTAATTATAACAGGTAACTGTAACTTCGTTACTAATTATGACAAGTAACTGTAAATTTGATACAAATTATGGCAGGTAACTGTAACTTCGATACTAACTATGACAGGTAACAGTATCTTCGATACTAATTATGACAAGTAAATATAACTTCGATACAAATTGTAACAGGTAACTGTAACTTCGTTTCTAATTTTGACAAGTAACTGTAATTTCGATACAAATTATGGCAGGTAACAGTACCTTCGATACTAATTATGACAGGTAACTGTAACTTCGATACTAATTATGGCAAGGAACGGTAATTTCGATACAAATTATGGCAGGTAACTGTAACTTCGATACTAATTATGACAGGTGACAGGAACTTCGATACTAATTATGACAAGCAACTATAACTTCGATACAAACTATGACAGGTAACAGTAACTTCGATACTAATTACGACAAGAAACTCTACCTTCGTTACTAATTATGACAAATAACTGTAATTTTGATAAAAAATATGGTAGGTAACTGTAACTTCAATACTAGTTATGACAGGTAACAGTAACTTCGATACTAATTATGACAGGTGACAGTAACTTCGATACTAATTATGACAAGCAACTATAACTTCGATACAAATTATGACAGGTAACTGTAACTTCGATACTAATTATGACAAGAAACACTAACTTCGTTACTAATTATGACAAGTAACTGTAATTTTGATAAAAAATTATGGTAGATAACTGTAACTTCAATACTAATTATGACAGGTAACAGTAACTTCGATACTAATTATGACAAGTACTGTAACTTCGATACTAATTATGACAAGTAACTGTAACTTCGTTACTAATTATGACAAGTAACTGTAATTTCGTTACAAATTATGGCAGGTAATTGTAATTTCGATACTAATTATGACAGGTAACAGTAACTTCGATACTTATTATGACAAGTAACAGTAACTTCGATACTAATTACGACAATTAACTGTAACATCGATACTAATTATGACAGGTTACTGTAACTTCGTTACTAATTATGACAAGTAACTGTAATTTCGATACAAATTATGGCAGGTAACTGTAACTTCGATACTAATTATGACAGGTAACACTAACTTCGATACTTATTATGACAAGTAACTATAACTTCGTTACTAACTAGGACAAGTAACTGTAATTTTGATAAAAAATTTTGGTAGGTAGCTCTAACTTCAATACTAATTATGACAGGTAACAGTAACTTCGATACTAATTAGGGCAGGTAACTGTAACTTCTTTACTAATTATGACAAGTAACTTTAATTTCAATACTAATTATAGCAGGTAACTGTATCTTCGTTACTAATTATGATAAGTCCCTGTAATTTCGATACAAATTATAACAGGAAACTGTAACTTCGATACTTATTATGACAGGTAACAGTGACTTCGATACTAATTATGGCAGGTAACTGTAACTTCGATACTAATTATGACAGGTAACAGTAACTTCGGTACTAATTATGACAAGTAACTGTAACTTCTTTACTAATTATGACATGTAACTGTAACTTCGATACTAATTATGACAGGTAACTGTTACTTCGTTACTAATTATGTCAAGTAACTGTAATTTCGTTACAAATTGTGGCAGGTAATTGTAATTTCTATACTAATTATGACAGGTAACAGTAACTTCGATACTAATTATGACAAGTAACAGTAACTTCGATACAAATTATGACAAGTGACTGTAACTTCGATACTAATTATGACAGGTAACTGTATCTTCGTTACTAATTATGACACGTAACTGTAATTTCGATACAAATTTGGCAGGTAACTGTAACTTCGATACTAATTATGACAGGTAACAGTAACTTCGATACTAATTATGACAAGTAACTGTAACTTCGATACTATTTATGACAGGTAACTGTAACTTCGTTACTAATTATGACAAGTAAATGTAATTTTGATACAAATTATGGCAGCTAACTGTAACTTCGATACTAATTATGACAAGTAAATGTAACTTCGATATTAATTATGACAGGTAACTGTAACTTCGTTACTAATTATGAAAAGTAACTGTAATTTCGATACAAATTTTGGCAGGTTACTGTCACTTCGATACTAATTATGACAGGCAACTGTAACTTCGATTCTAATTATGACAAGTAACTGTAACTACGATACTAATTATGACAGGTAACTGTAACTTCGTTACTAATTATGACAAGTAACTGTAATTTCGATACAAATTATGGCAGGTAACTGTAACTTCGATACTAATTATGACAGGTAACAGTTACTTCGATACTAATTATGACAAGTAACAATAACTTCGATACAAATTATGACAGGTAACTGTAACTTCGATACTAATTATGACAAGAAACTCTAACTTCGTTACTAATTATGACAAGTAACTGTAATTTTGATAAAAAATTATGGTAGGTAACTGTAACTTTAATACTAATTATGACAGGTAAAGGTAACGTCGATATTAATTATGACAAGTAACAGTACCTTCGATGCTAATTATGACAGGTAACTGTAACTTCCATACTAATTATGACAAGGAACTTTAATTTTGATACAAACTATGGCAGGTAACTGTAACTTCGTTACTAATTATGACAAGTAACTGTAATTTCGATACAAATTTTGGCAGGTAACTGTAACTTCGATACTAATTATGACAAGTCCCTGTAATTTCGATACAAATTATGGCAGGTAACTGTAACTTCCATACTAATTATGACAGGTAACAGTAACTTCGATACTAATTATGACAAGTAACTGTAATTTTGATACAAATTATGGCAGGTAACTGTAACTTCGATACTAATTAAGACAGGTAACAGTAACTTCGTTACTAATTATGACAAGAAACTCTAACTTCGTTACTAATTATGACAAGTAACTGTAATTATGATTTAAAAAATTTGGTAGGTAACTGTAACTTCAATACTAATTATGACAGGTAAAAGTAACTTCGATACTAATTATGACAAGTAACTATAACTTCGATGCAAATTATGACAGGTAACTGTAACTTCGTTACTAATTATGACAAGTAACTGTAATTTCGATACAAATTATGGCAGGTAACTGTAACTTCGATACTAATTATGACAGGTAACAGTAACTTCCATACTAATTATGACAAGTAACTATAACTTCGATACAAATTATGACAAGTAACTGTAACTTCGATACTAATTATGACAAGAAACACTAAATTCGTTACTAATTATGACAAGTAAATTTAATTTTGATAAAAATTTATGGTAGATAACTGTAACTTCAATACTAATTATGACAGGTAACAGTAACGTCGATACTAATTATAACAAGTAACAGTACCTTCGATGTTAGTTATGACAGGTAACTGTAACTTCGATACTAATTATGACAAGGAACTGTAATTTCGATACAAATTACGGCAGGTAACTGTTACTTCGTTACTAATTATGACAAGTCCCTGAAATTTCGATACAAATTATGGCAGGTAACTGTAACTTCCATACTATTTATGACAGGTAACAGTAAGTTCGATACTAATTATGACAGGAAACTGTAACTTCGATACTAATTATGACAGGTAACTGTAACTTCGTTACTAATTATGACAAGTAACTGTAATTTCGATCCAAATTTTGGCAGGTAACTGTAACTTCGATACTAATTATTAAAGGTAACAGTAACTTCGATACTAATTATGACAAGTAACTGTAACTTCGATACTAATTATGACAAGAAACTGTAACTTCGATACTAATTATGACTGGTAACTGTAACTTCGTAACTAATTATGACAAGTAATTTTAATTTCGATACTAATTATGGCAGGTAACTGTAACTTCGTTACTAATTATGACAAGTCCCTGTAATTTCGATATAAATTATGGCAGGTAACTGTAACTTCGATACTAATTATGACAAGTAACTGTAACTTCGATACTTATTATGACAGGTATCTGTAACTTCGTTACTAATTATGACAAGTAACTGTAGTTTCGATAGAAATTTTAGCAGGTAACTGTAAATTCCATACTAATTATGACAGGTAACAGTAACTTCGATACTAATTATGACAAGTAACTGTAACCTCGATAATAATTATGACGGGTAACTGTAACTTCGTTACTTATTATGACAAGTAACTTTAATTTCGATAAAAATTATGGCAGGTAACAGTAACTTCGATACTAATTATGACGGGTAAGAGTAACTTCGATACTAATTATGACATTTAAATATAACTTCGATACAATTTATGACAGGTAACTGTAACTTCGATACTAATTATGACAAGAAACTCTAACTTCGTTACTAATTATGACAAGTAACTGTAATTTTGATAACAAATTATGGTAGGTAACTGTAACTTCAATACTAATTATGACAGGTAACAGTAACTTCGATACTAATTATGACAGGTAACTGTAACTTCGTTACTAATTATGACAAGTAACTTTAATTTCAATACTAATTATGGCAGATAACTGTAACTTCGTTACTAATTATGACAAGTAACTGTAATTTCGATACAAATTATGGCAGGTAACTGTAACTTCCATAATAATTATGACAGGTAACAGTAACTTCTATACTAATTATGACAGGAAACTGTAACTTCGTTACTAATTATGACAAGTAACTGTAATTTCGATACAAATTATGACAGATAACTGTAACTTAGTTACTAATTATGACAAGTAACAATACCTTCGATGCTAATTATGGCAGGTAACTGTAACTTCGATACTAATTATGACAAGGAACTGTAATTTCGATACAAATTATGGCAGGTAACTGTAACTTCGTTACTAATTATGACAAGTAACTGTAATTTCGTTACAAATTATGGCAGGTAATTGTAATTTCGATACTAATTATGACAGGTAACAGTAACTTCGATACTAATTATGACAAGTAACAGTAACTTCGATACTAATTACGACAATTAACTGTAACTTCGATACTAATTATGACAAGTAACTGTAATTTCGTTACAAATTATGGCAGGTAATTGTAATTTCGATACAAATTATGACAGGTAAGAGTAACTTCGATACTAATTATGACAAGTAACAGTAACTTCGATACTAATTACGACAATTAACTGTAACTTCGATACTAATTATGACAGGTAACTGTAACTTCGTTACTAATTATGACAAGTAACTGTAATTTCGATACAAATTTTGGCAGGTAACTGTAACTTCGATACTAATTATGACAGGTAACAGTAACTTCGTTACTAATTATGAAAAGTAACTATAACTTCGATACAAATTATGGCAGGTAACTGTTACTTCGTTACTAATTATGACAAGTAACTGTAATGTCGATACAAATTTTGGCAGGTAACTGTAACTTCGATACTAATTATGACAAGTCCCTGTAATTTCGATACAAATTATGGCAGGTAACTGTTACTTCCATACTAATTATGACAGGTAACAGTAACTTCGATACTAATTATGACAGGAAACTGTAACTTCGATACTAATTATGACAGGTAACTGTAACTTCGTTACTAATTATGACAAGTAACTGTAATTTCGATACACATTTTGGCAGGTAACTGTAACTTCGATACTAATTATGACAGTTAACAGTAACTTCGATACAAATTATGACAAGTAACTGTAACTTCGATACTAATTATGACAAGGAACTGCAACTTCGATACTAATTATGACAGGTAACTGTAACTTCGTTACTAATTATGACAAGTAATTTTAATTTCGATACTTATTATGGCAGGTAACTGTAACTTCGTTACTAATTATGACAAGTCCCTGTAATTTCGATATAAATTATGGCAGGTAACTGTAACTTCGATACTAATTATGACACGTAACTGTAACTTCGATACTTATTATGACAGGTAACTGTAACTTCGTTACTAATTATGACAAGTAACTGTAATTTCGATACAAATTTTGGCAGGTAACTGTAACTTCGATAATAATTAGGACAGGTAACAGTAACTTCGATACTAATTATGACAAGTAACTGTAACTTCGATACTAATTATGACAAGGTACTGCAACTTCATTACTAATTATGACAGGTAACTGTAACTTCGTTACTAATTATGACAAGTAATTTTAATTTCGATACTAATTATGGCAGGTAACTGTAACTTCGTTACTAATTATGACAAGTCCCTGTAATTTCGATATAAATTATGGCAGGTAACTGTAATTTCGATACAAATTATGGCAGGTAACAGTAACTTCGATACTAATTAGACAGGTAAAAGTAACTTCGATACTAATTATGAGAGGAAACTCTACCTTCGTTACTAATTATGACAAGTAACAGTAATTTTGATAAAAAATTATGGTAGGTAACTGTAACTTCAATACTAATTATGACAGGTAACAGTAACTTCGATACTTTTATGACAGGTAACTGTAACTTCGTAACGAATTATGACAAGTAACTTTAATTTCGATACTTATTATGGCAGGTAACTGTAACTTCGTTACTAATTATGACAAGTCCTTGTAATTTCGATACAAATTATGGCAGGTAACTGTAACTTCGATACTAATTATGACAAGTAAATGTAACTTCGATATTAATTATGACAGGTAACTGTAACTTCGTTACTAATTATGACAATTGACTGTAATTTCGATACAAATTTTGGCAGGTAACTGTAACTTCGATACTAATTATGACAGGTAACAGTAACTTCGATTCTAATTATGACAAGTAACTGTAACTACGATACTAATTATGACAGGTAACTGTAACTTCGTTACTAATTATGACAAGTAACTGTAATTTCGATACAAATTATGGCAGGTAACTGTAACTTCGATACTAATTATGACAGGTAACAGTAACTTCGATAATAATTATGACAAGTAACTATAACTTCGATACAAATTATGACAGGTAACTGTAACTTCGATACTAATTATGACAAGAAACTCTAACTTCGTTACTAATTGTGACAAGTAACTGTAATTTTGATAAAAAATTATGGTAGGTAACTGTAACGTCAATACTAATTATGACAGGTAACAGTAACTTCGATACTAATTATGGCAAGTAACTATAACTTCGATGCAAATTATGACAGGTAACTGTAACTTCGTTACTAATTATGACAAGTAACTGTAATTTCGATACAAATTATGGCAGGTAACTGTAACTTCGATATTAATTATGACAGGTAACAGTAACTTCCATACTAATTATGACAAGTAACTATAACTTCGATACAAATTATGACAAGTAACTGTAACTTCTATACTAATTATGACAAGAAACACTAACTTCGTTACTAATTATGACAAGTAACTGTAATTTTGATAAAAAATTATGGTAGATAACTGTAACTTCAATACTAATTATGACAGGTAACAGTAACGTCGATACTAATTATAACAAGTAACAGTACCTTCGATATTAATTATGACAGGTAACTGTAACTTCGATACTAATTATGACAAGGAACTGTAATTTCGATACAAATTATGGCAGGTAACTGTTACTTCGTTACTAATTATGACAAGTAACTGTAATGTCGATACAAATTTTGGCAGGTAAATGTAACTTCGATACTAATTATGACAAGTCCCTGTAATTTCGATACAAATTATGGCAGGTAACGGTAACTTCCATACTAATTATGACAGGTAACTCTAACTTCGTTACTAATTATTACAAGTAACTGTAATTTCGATCCAAAATTTGGCAGGTAACTGTAACTTCGATACTAATTATTACAGCTAACAGTAACTTCGATACTAATTATGACAAGTAACTGTAACTTCGATACTAATTATGACAAGTAACTGTAACTTCGATACTAATTATGACAGGTAACTGTATCTTCGTTACTAATTATGACAAGTAATTTTAATTTCGATACTAATTATGGCAGGTAACTGCAACTTCGTTACTAATTATGACAAGTCCCTGTAATTTCGATATAAATTATGGCAGGTAACTGTAACTTCGGTACTAATTATGACAAGTAACTGTAACTTCGATACTAATTATGACAGGTATCTGTAACTTCGATACTAATTATGACAAGTCCCTGTAATTTCGATACAAATTATGGCAGGTAACTGTTACTTCCATACTAATTATGACAGGTAACAGTAACTTCGATACTAATTATGACAGGAAACTGTAACTTCGATACTAATTATGACAGGTAACTGTAACTTCGTTACTAATTATGACAAGTAACTGTAATTTCGATACAAATTATGGCAGGTAACTGTAACTTCGTTACTAATTATGACAAGTAACTGTAATTTCGTTACAAATTATGGCAGGTAATTGTAATTTCGATACTAATTATGACAGGTAACAGTAACTTCGATACTAATTATGACAAGTAACAGTAACTTCGATACTAATTACGACAATTAACTGTAACTTCGATACTAATTATGACAAGTAACTGTAATTTCGTTACAAATTATGGCAGGTAATTGTAATTTCGATACTAATTATGACAGGTAAGAGTAACTTCGATACTAATTATGACAAGTAACAGTAACTTCGATACTAATTACGACAATTAACTGTAACTTCGATACTAATTATGACAGGTTACTGTAACTTCGTTACTAATTATGACAAGTAACTGTAATTTCGTTACAAATTATGGCAGGTAATTGTAATTTCGATACATATTATGACAGGTAACAGTAACTTCGATACTAATTATGACAAGTAACAGTAACTTCGATACTAATTATGACAGGTAACAGTAACTTCGATACTAATTATGACAAGTACTGTAACTTCGATACTAATTATGACAAGTAACTGTAACTTCGTTACTAATTTTGACAAGTAACTGTAATTTCGTTACAAATTATGGCAGGTAATTGTAATTTCGATACTAATTATGACAGGTAACAGTAACTTCGATACTAATTATGACAAGTAACAGTAACTTCGATACTAATTACGACAATTAACTGTAACTTCGATACTAATTATGACAGGTTACTGTAACTTCGTTACTAATTATGACAAGTAACTGTAATTTCGATACAAATTATGGCTGGTAACTGTAACTTCGATACTCATTATGACAGGTAACACTAACTTCGATACTAATTATGACAAGTAACTATAAATTCGTTACTAACTATGACAAGTAACTGTAATTTTGATAAAAAATTTTGGTAGGTAGCTCTAACTTCAATACTAATTATGACAGGTAACAGTAACTTCGATACTAATTAGGACAGGTAACTGTAACTTCTTTACTAATTATGACAAGTAACTTTAATTTCAACAGTAATTATAGCAGGTAACTGTATCTTCGTTACTAATTATGATAAGTCCCTGTAATTTCGATACAAATTATAACAGGAAACTGTAACTTCGATACTTATTATGACAGGTAACAGTGACTTCGATACTAATTATGGCAGGTAACTGTAACTTCGATACTAATTATGACAGGTAACAGTAACTACGGTACTAATTATGACAAGTAACTGTAACTTCTTTACTAATTATGACAAGTTACTGTAACTTCGATACTAATTATGACAGGTAACTGTTACTTCGTTACTAATTATGTCAAGTAACTGTAATTTCGTTACAAATTGTGGCAGGTAATTTTAATTTCTCTACTAATTATGACAGGTAACAGTAACTTCGATACTAATTATGACAAGTAACAGTAACTTCGATACAAATTATGACAAGTGACTGTAACTTCGATACTAATTATGACAGGTAACTGTATCTTCGTTACTAATTATGACACGTAACTGTAATTTCGATACAAATTTTGGCAGGTAACTGTAACTTCGATACTAATTATGACAGGTAACAGTAACTTCGATACTAATTATGACAAGTAACTGTAACATCGATACTATTTATGACAGGTAACTGTAACTTCGTTACTTATTATGACAAGTAACTGTAATTTTGATACAAATTATGGCAGGTAACTGTAACCTCGATACTAATTATGACAGGTAACACTAACTTCGATACTAATTATGACAATTAACTATAACTTCGGTGCAAATTATGACAGGTAACTGTAACTTCGATACTAATTATGACAAGAAACACTAACTTCGTTACTAATGATGACAAGTAACTGTAATTTTGATAAAAAAATATGGTAGGTAACTGTAACTTCAATACTAATTATGACAGGTAACAGTAACTTAGATACTTATTTTGACAGGTACCTGTAACTTCGTTACTAATTAGGACAAGTAACTTTAATTTCGATACTTATTATGCCAGGTAACTGTAACTTCGTTACTAATTATGACAAGTAACTGTAATTTCGATAAAAATTATGACAGGTAACTGTAACTTCGTTACTAATTATGACAAGTAACTGTAATTTCGATACAAATTATGGCAGGTAACAGTAACTTCGATACTAATTAGACAGGTACCAGTAACTTCGATACTAATTATGACAGGAAAATCTACCTTCGTTACTAATTTTGACAAGTAACTGTAATTTTGATAAAAAATTATGGTAGGTAACTGTAACTTCAATGCTAATTATGACAGGTAACAATAACTTCGATACTTTTATGACAGGTAACTGTAACTTCGTTACTAATTATGACAAGTAACTTTAATTTCGATACTAATTGTGGCAGGTAACTGTAACTTCGTTACTAATTATGACAAGTCCTTGTAATTTCGATACAAATTATGGCAGGTAACTGTAACTTCGATACTAATTATGACAAGTAAATGTAACTTCGATATTAATTATGACAGGTAACTGTAACTTCGTTACTAATTATGAAAAGTAACTGTAATTTCGATACAAATTTTGGCAGGTTACTGTAACTTCGATACTAATTATGACAGGTAACTGTAACTTCGATTCTAATTATGACACGTAACTGTAACTACGATACTAATTATGACAGGTAACTGTAACTTCGTTACTAATTATGACAAGTAACTGTAATTTCGATACAAATTATGGCAGGTAACTGTAACTTCGATACTAATTATGACAGGTAACAGTAACTTCGATACTAATTATGACAAGTAACAATAACTTCGATACAAATTATGACAGGTAACTGTAACTTCGATACTAATTATGACAAGAAACTCTAACTTCGTTACTAATTATGACAAGTAACTGTAATTTTGATAAAAAATTATGGTAGGTAACTGTAACTTCAATACTAATTATGACAGGTAAAGGTAACGTCGATATTAATTATGACAAGTAACAGTACCTTCGATGCTAATTATGACAGGTAACTGTAACTTCCATACTAATTATGACAAGGAACTTTAATTTTGATACAAACTATGGCAGGTAACTGTAACTTCGTTACTAATTATGACAAGTAACTGTAATTTCGATACAAATTTTGGCAGGTAACTGTAACTTCGATACTAATTATGACAAGTCCCTGTAATTTCGATACAAATTATGGCAGGTAACTGTAACTTCCATACTAATTATGACAGGTAACAGTAACTTCGATACTAATTATGACAAGTAACTGTAATTTTGATACAAATTATGGCAGGTAAATGTAACTTCGATACTAATTATGACAGGTAACAGTAACTTCGTTACTAATTATGACAAGAAACTCTAACTTCGTTACTAATTATGACAAGTAACTGTAATTATGATTAAAAAAATTTGGTAGGTAACTGTAACTTCAATACTAATTATGACAGGTAACAGTAACTTCGATACTAATTATGACAAGTAACTATAACTTCGATGCAAATTATGACAGGTAACTGTAACTTCGTTACTAATTATGACAAGTAACTGTAATTTCGATACAAATTATGGCAGGTAACTGTAACTTCGATTCTAATTATGACAGGTAACAGTAACTTCCATACTAATTATGACAAGTAACTATAACTTCGATACAAATTATGACAAGTAACTGTAACTTCGATACTAATTATGACAAGAAACACTAAATTCGTTACTAATTATGACAAGTAAATTTAATTTTGATAAAAATTTATGGTAGATAACTGTAACTTCAATACTAATTATGACAGGTAACAGTAACGTCGATACTAATTATAACAAGTAACAGTACCTTCGATGTTATTTATGACAGGTAACTGTAACTTCGATACTAATTATGACAAGGAACTGTAATTTCGATACAAATTACGGCAGGTAACTGTTACTTCGTTACTAATTATGACAAGTCCCTGAAATTTCGATACAAATTATGGCAGGTAACTGTAACTTCCATACTATTTATGACAAGTAACAGTAAGTTCGATACTAATTATGACAGGAAACTGTAACTTCGATACTAATTATGACAGGTAACTGTAACTTCGTTACTAATTATGACAAGTAACTGTAATTTCGATCCAAATTTTGGCAGGTAACTGTACCTTCGATGCTAATTATTAAAGGTAACAGTAACTTCGATACTAATTATGACAAGTAACTGTAACTTCGATACTTATTATGACAAGAAACTGTAACTTCGATACTAATTATGACTGGTAACTGTAACTTCGTTACTAATTATGACAAGTAATTTTAATTTCGATACTAATTATGGCAGGTAACTGTAACTTCGTTACTAATTATGACAAGTCCCTGTAATTTCGATATAAATTATGGCAGGTAACTGTAACTTCGATACTAATTATGACAAGTAACTAAACTTCGATACTAATTATGACAGGTATCTGTAACTTCGTTACTAATTATGACAAGTAACTGTAGTTTCGATAGAAATTTTAGCAGGTAACTGTAACTTCCATACTAATTATGACAGGTAACAGTAACTTCGATACTAATTAGACAAGTAACTGTAATTTCGATAAAAATTATGACAGGTAACAGCAACTTCGATAATAATTATGACAAGTAACTGGAACTTTGTTACTAATTATGACAAGTAACTGTAATTTCGATACAAATTATGGCAGGTAACAGTAACTTCGAAACTAATTATGACAGGAGACAGCAACTTCGTTACAAATTATGACAAGTAACTGTAATTTCGATACTACTTATGGCAGGTAACTGTAACTTCGTTACTAATTATGACAAGTAATTTTAATTTCGGTACTAATTATGGCAGGTAACTGTAACTTCGTTACTAATTATGACAAGTAACTGTAGTTTCGATAGAAATTTTAGCAGGTAACTGTAACTTCCATACTAATTATGACAGGTAACAGTAACTTCGATACTAATTATGACAAGTAACTGTAACCTCGATAATAATTATGACGGGTAACTGTAACATCGTTACTAATTATGACAAGTAACTGTAATTTCGATACAAATTATGGCAGGTAACTGTAACTTCGATACTAATTATGACAGGTAAGAGTAACTTCGATACTAATTATGACAAGTAACTGTAACTTCGATACTAATTATGACAGGTAACTGTAACTTCGTTACTAATTATGACAAGTAACTGTAATTTCGATACAAATTTTGGCAGGTAACTGTAGCTTCGATACTAATTATGACAGGTAACAGTAACTTCGATACTAATTATGACAAGTAACTCTACTTTCAATAGAAATTATGGCAGGTAAATGTAACTTCGTTACTAATTATGACAAGTAACTGTCATTTCGATACAAATTTTGGCAGGTAACTGTAACTTCGATACTAATTATGACAGGTAGCAGTAACTTCGATACTAATTATGACAAGTAACTCTAACTTCGATACTAATTATGACAGGTAACTGTAACTTCGATACTAATTATGGCATGGAACTGTAACTTCGTTACTAATTATGACAAGTAACTGTAGTTTCGATAGAAATGTTAGCAGGTAACTGTAACTTCCATACTAATTATGACAGGTAACAGTAACTTCGATACTAATTATGACAAGTAACTGTAACCTCGATAATAATTATGACGGGTAACTGTAACTTCGTTACTAATTATGACAAGTAACTGTAATTTCGATACAAATTAAGGCAGGTTACTGTAACTTCGATACTAATTATGACAGGTAAGAGGAACTTCGATACTAATTATGACATTTAACTATATCTTCGATACAAATTATGACAGGTAACTGTAACTTCGATACTAATTATGACAAGAAACTCTAACTTCGTTACTAATTATGACAAGTAACTGTAATTTTGATAAAAAATTATGGTAGGTAACTGTAACTTCAATACTAATTATGACAGGTAACAGTAACTTCGATACTAATTATGACAGGTAACTGTAACTTCGTTACTAATTATGACAAGTAACTTTAATTTCAATACTATTTATGGCAGGTAACTGTAACTTCGTTACTAATTATGACAAGTCCCTGTAATTTCGATACAAATTATGGCAGGTAACTGTAACTTCCATAATAATTATGACAGGTAACAGTAACATCGATTCTAATTATGACAGGAAACTGTAACTTCGATACAAATTATGACAAGTAACTATAACTTCGATGGAAATTATGACAGGTAACTGTAACTTCGTTACTAATTATGACAAGTAACTGTAATTTCGATACAAATTATGGCAGGTAACTGTAACTTCGATACTAATTATGACAGGTAACAGTAACATTGATACTAATTATGACAAGTAACAGTACCTTCGACGTTAATTATGACAGGTAACTGTAACTTCGATACTAATTATGACAAGGAACTGTAATTTCGATACAAATTATGGCAGGTAACCGTTACTTCGTTACTAATTATGACAAGTAACTGTAATGTCGATACAAATTTTGGCAGGTAACTGTAACTTCGATACTAATTATGACAAGTCCCTGTAATTTCTATACAAATTATGGCAGGTAACTGTACTTCCATACTAATTATGACAGGTAACAGTAACTTCGATACTAATTATGACAGGAAACTGTAACTTCGATACTAATTATGACAGGTAACTGTAACTTCGTTACTAATTATGACAAGTAACTGTAATTTCGATACAAATTTTGGCAGGTAACTGTAACTTCGATACTAATTAGGACAGGTAACAGTAACTTCGATACTAATTATGACAAGTAACTGTAACTTCGATACTAATTATGACAAGGAACTGCAACTTCGATACTAATTATGACAGGTAACTGTAATTTCGATACAAATTATGGCAGGTAACTGTTACTTCGTTACTAATTATGACAAGTAACTGTAATGTCGATACAAATTTTGGCAGGTAAATGTAACATCGATACTAACTATGACAAGTCCCTGTAATTTCGATACAAATTATGGCAGGTAACTGTTACTTCCATACTAATTATGACAGGTAACAGTAACTTCGATACTAATTATGACAGGAAACTGTAACTTCGATACTAATTATGACAGGTAACTGTAACTTTGTTACTAATTATGACAAGTAACTGTAATTTCGATACAAATCTTGGCAGGTAACTGTAACTTCGATACTAATTAGGACAGGTAACAGTAACTTCGATACTAATTATGACAAGTAACTGTAACTTCGATACTAATTATGACAAGGAACTGCAACTTCGATACTAATTATGACAGGTAACTGTAACTTCGTTACTAATTATGACAAGTAATTTTAATTTCGGTACTAATTATGGCAGGTAACTGTAACTTCGTTACTAATTATGACAAGTCCCGGTAATTTCGATATAAATTATGGCAGGTAACTGTAACTTCGATACTAATTATGACAAGTAACTGTAACTTCGATACTAATTATGACAGGTAACTGTAACTTCGTTACTAATTATGACAAGTAACTGTAATTTCGATACAAATTATGGCAGGTAACAGTAACTTCGATACTAATTATGACAGGTAAGAGTAACTTCGATACTAATTATGACATTTAACTATATCTTCGATACAAATTAGGACAGGTAACTGTAACTTCGATACTAATTATGACAAGAAACTCTAACTTCGTTACTAATTATGACAAGTAACTGTAATTTTGATAAAAAATTATGGTAGGTAACTGTAACTTCAATACTAATTATGACAGGTAACAGTAACTTCGATACTAATTATGACAGATAACTGTAACTTCGTTACTAATTATGACAAGTAACTTTAATTTCAATACTATTTATGGCAGGTAACTGTAACTTCGTTACTAATTATGACAAGTCCCTGTAATTTCGATACAAATTATGGCAGGTAACTGTAACTTCCATAATAATTATGACAGGTAACAGTAACATCGATACTAATTATGACTGGAAACTGTAACTTCGTTACTAATTATGACAAGGAACTTTAATTTTGATACAAACTATGGCAGGTAACTGTAACTTCGTTACTAATTATGACAAGTAACTGTAATTTCGGTACAAATTTTGGCAGGTAACTGTAACTTCGATACTAATTATGACAAGTCCCTGTAATTTCGATAGAAATTATGGCAGGTAACTGTAACTTCCATACTAATTATGACAGGTAACAGTAACTTCGATACTAATTATGACAAGTAACTGTAATTTTGATACAAATTATGGCAGGTAAATGTAACTTCGATACTAATTATGACAGGTAACAGTAACTTCGTTACTAATTATGACAAGAAACTCTAACTTCGTTACTAATTATGACAAGTAACTGTAATTATGATTAAAAAAATTTGGTAGGTAACTGTAACTTCAATACTAATAATGACAGGTAACAGTAACTTCGATACTAATTATGACAAGTAACTATAACTTCGATGCAAATTATGACAGGTAACTGTAACTTCGTTACTAATTATGACAAGTAACTGTAATTTCGATACAAATTATGGCAGGTAACTGTAACTTCGATTCTAATTATGACAGGTAACAGTAACTTCCATACTAATTATGACAAGTAACTATAACTTCGATACAAATTATGACAAGTAACTGTAACTTCGATACTAATTATGACAAGAAACACTAAATTCGTTACTAATTATGACAAGTAAATTTAATTTTGATAAAAATTTATGGTAGATAACTGTAACTTCAATACTAATTATGACAGGTAACAGTAACGTCGATACTAATTATAACAAGTAACAGTACCTTCGATGTTATTTATGACAGGTAACTGTAACTTCGATACTAATTATGACAAGGAACTGTAATTTCGATACAAATTACGGCAGGTAACTGTTACTTCGTTACTAATTATGACAAGTCCCTGAAATTTCGATACAAATTATGGCAGGTAACTGTAACTTCCATACTATTTATGACAAGTAACAGTAAGTTCGATACTAATTATGACAGGAAACTGTAACTTCGATACTAATTATGACAGGTAACTGTAACTTCGTTACTAATTATGACAAGTAACTGTAATTTCGATCCAAATTTTGGCAGGTAACTGTAACTTCGATGCTAATTATTAAAGGTAACAGTAACTTCGATACTAATTATGACAAGTAACTGTAACTTCGATACTAATTATGACAAGAAACTGTAACTTCGATACTAATTATGACTGGTAACTGTAACTTCGTTACTAATTATGACAAGTAATTTTAATTTCGATACTAATTATGGCAGGTAACTGTAACTTCGTTACTAATTATGACAAGTCCCTGTAATTTCGATATAAATTATGGCAGGTAACTGTAACTTCGATACTAATTATGACAAGTAACTAAACTTCGATACTAATTATGACAGGTATCTGTAACTTCGTTACTAATTATGACAAGTAACTGTAGTTTCGATAGAAATTTTAGCAGGTAACTGTAACTTCCATACTAATTATGACAGGTAACAGTAACTTCGATACTAATTAGACAAGTAACTGTAATTTCGATAAAAATTATGACAGGTAACAGCAACTTCGATAATAATTATGACAAGTAACTGGAACTTTGTTACTAATTATGACAAGTAACTGTAATTTCGATACAAATTATGGCAGGTAACAGTAACTTCGATACTAATTATGACAGGTAACAGTAACTTCGATACTAATTATGACAAGTAACTGTAACTTCGATACCATTTATGAGAGGTAACAGTAACTTCGAAACTAATTATGACAGGAGACAGCAACTTCGTTACAAATTATGACAAGTAACTGTAATTTCGATACTACTTATGGCAGGTAACTGTAACTTCGTTACTAATTATGACAAGTAATTTTAATTTCGGTACTAATTATGGCAGGTAACTGTAACTTCGTTACTAATTATGACAAGTAACTGTAGTTTCGATAGAAATTTTAGCAGGTAACTGTAACTTCCATACTAATTATGACAGGTAACAGTAACTTCGATACTAATTATGACAAGTAACTGTAACCTCGATAATAATTATGACGGGTAACTGTAACATCGTTACTAATTATGACAAGTAACTGTAATTTCGATACAAATTATGGCAGGTAACTGTAACTTCGATACTAATTATGACAGGTAAGAGTAACTTCGATACTAATTATGACAAGTAACTGTAACTTCGATACTAATTATGACAGGTAACTGTAACTTCGTTACTAATTATGACAAGTAACTGTAATTTCGATACAAATTTTGGCAGGTAACTGTAGCTTCGATACTAATTATGACAGGTAACAGTAACTTCGATACTAATTATGACAAGTAACTCTACTTTCAATAGAAATTATGGCAGGTAAATGTAACTTCGTTACTAATTATGACAAGTAACTGTCATTTCGATACAAATTTTGGCAGGTAACTGTAACTTCGATACTAATTATGACAGGTAGCAGTAACTTCGATACTAATTATGACAAGTAACTCTAACTTCGATACTAATTATGACAGGTAACTGTAACTTCGATACTAATTATGGCATGGAACTTTAACTTCGTTACTAATTATGACAAGTAACTGTAGTTTCGATAGAAATTTTAGCAGGTAACTGTAACTTCCATACTAATTATGACAGGTAACAGTAACTTCGATACTAATTATGACAAGTAACTGTAACCTCGATAATAATTATGACGGGTAACTGTAACTTCGTTACTAATTATGACAAGTAACTGTAATTTCGATACAAATTATGGCAGGTTACTGTAACTTCGATACTAATTATGACAGGTAAGAGGAACTTCGATACTAATTATGACATTTAACTATATCTTCGATACAAATTATGACAGGTAACTGTAACTTCGATACTAATTATGACAAGAAACTCTAACTTCGTTACTAATTATGACAAGTAACTGTAATTTTGATAAAAAATTATGGTAGGTAACTGTAACTTCAATACTAATTATGACAGGTAACAGTAACTTCGATACTAATTATGACAGGTAACTGTAACTTCGTTACTAATTATGACAAGTAACTTTAATTTCAATACTATTTATGGCAGGTAACTGTAACTTCGTTACTAATTATGACAAGTCCCTGTAATTTCGATACAAATTATGGCAGGTAACTGTAACTTCCATAATAATTATGACAGGTAACAGTAACATCGATACTAATTATGACAGGAAACTGTAACTTCGATACAAATTATGACAAGTAACTATAACTTCGATGGAAATTATGACAGGTAACTGTAACTTCGTTACTAATTATGACAAGTAACTGTAATTTCGATACAAATTATGGCAGGTAACTGTAACTTCGATACTAATTATGACAGGTAACAGTAACATTGATACTAATTATGACAAGTAACAGTACCTTCGACGTTAATTATGACAGGTAACTGTAACTTCGATACTAATTATGACAAGGAACTGTAATTTCGATACAAATTATGGCAGGTAACCGTTACTTCGTTACTAATTATGACAAGTAACTGTAATGTCGATACAAATTTTGGCAGGTAACTGTAACTTCGATACTAATTATGACAAGTCCCTGTAATTTCTATACAAATTATGGCAGGTAACTGTACTTCCATACTAATTATGACAGGTAACAGTAACTTCGATACTAATTATGACAGGAAACTGTAACTTCGATACTAATTATGACAGGTAACTGTAACTTCGTTACTAATTATGACAAGTAACTGTAATTTCGATACAAATTTTGGCAGGTAACTGTAACTTCGATACTAATTAGGACAGGTAACAGTAACTTCGATACTAATTATGACAAGTAACTGTAACTTCGATACTAATTATGACAAGGAACTGCAACTTCGATACTAATTATGACAGGTAACTGTAATTTCGATACAAATTATGGCAGGTAACTGTTACTTCGTTACTAATTATGACAAGTAACTGTAATGTCGATACAAATTTTGGCAGGTAAATGTAACATCGATACTAACTATGACAAGTCCCTGTAATTTCGATACAAATTATGGCAGGTAACTGTTACTTCCATACTAATTATGACAGGTAACAGTAACTTCGATACTAATTATGACAGGAAACTGTAACTTCGATACTAATTATGACAGGTAACTGTAACTTCGTTACTAATTATGACAAGTAACTGTAATTTCGATACAAATCTTGGCAGGTAACTGTAACTTCGATACTAATTAGGACAGGAAACTGTAACTTCGATACTAATTATGACAGGTAACTGTAACTTCGTTACTAATTATGACAAGTAACTGTAATTTCGATACAAATTTTGGCAGGTAACTGTAACTTCGTTACTAATTATGACAAGTAACTGTAATTTCGATACAAATTATGGCAGGTAACAGTAACTTCGATACTAATTATGACAGGTAAGAGTAACTTCGATACTAATTATGACATTTAACTATATCTTCGATACAAATTAGGACAGGTAACTGTAACTTCGATACTAATTATGACAAGAAACTCTAACTTCGTTACTAATTATGACAAGTAACTGTAATTTTGATAAAAAATTATGGTAGGTAACTGTAACTTCAATACTAATTATGACAGGTAACAGTAACTTCGATACTAATTATGACAGATAACTGTAACTTCATTACTAATTATGACAAGTAACTTTAATTTCAATACTATTTATGGCAGGTAACTGTAACTTCGTTACTAATTATGACAAGTCCATGTAATTTCGATACAAATTATGGCAGGTAACTGTAACTTCCATAATAATTATGACAGGTAACAGTAACATCGATACTAATTATGACAGGAAACTGTAACTTCGTTACTAATTATGACAAGTAACTGTAATTTCGATACGAATTATGACAGATAACGGTAACTTAGTTACTAATTATGACAAGTAACAACACCTTCGATGGTAATTATGACAGGTAACTGTAACTTCGATACTAATTATGACAAGGAACTGTAATTTCGATACAAATTATGGCAGGTAACTGTAACTTCGTTACTAATTATGACAAGTAACTGTAATTTCGATACAAATTTTGGCAGGTAACTGTAACTTCGATACTAATTATGACAGGTAGCAGTAACTTCGATACTAATTATGACAAGTAACTGTAACTTCGATACTAATTATGACAGGTAACTGTAACATCGATACTAATTATGACAAGTAACTGTAATTTCGATACAAATTTTGGCAGGTAACTGTAACTTCGATACTAATTATGACAGGTAACAGTAACTTCGATACTAATTATGACAAGTAACTGTAACTTCGATACTAATTATGACAAGGAACTGCAACTTCGATACTAATTATGACAGGTAACTGTAACTTCGTTACTAATTATGACAAGTAATTTTAATTTCGGTACTAATTATGGCAGGTAACTGTAACTTCGTTACTAATTATGACAAGTAACTGTAGTTTCGATAGAAATTTTAGCAGGTAACTGTAACTTCCATACTAATTATGACAGGTAACAGTAACTTCGATACTAATTATGACAAGTAACTGTAACCTCGATAATAATTATGACGGGTAACTGTAACATCGTTACTAATTATGACAAGTAACTGTAATTTCGATACAAATTATGGCAGGTAACTGTAACTTCGATACTAATTATGACAGGTAAGAGTAACTTCGATACTAATTATGACAAGTAACTGTAACTTCGATACTAATTATGACAGGTAACTGTAACTTCGTTACTAATTATGACAAGTAACTGTAATTTCGATACAAATTTTGGCAGGTAACTGTAGCTTCGATACTAATTATGACAGGTAACAGTAACTTCGATACTAGATATGACAAGGAACTGCAACTTCGATACTAATTATGACAGGTAACTGTAACTTCGTTACTAATTATGACAAGTAATTTTAATTTCGGTACTAATTATGGCAGGTAACTGTAACTTCGTTACTTATTATGACAAGTAACTGTAGTTTCGATAGAAATTTTAGCAGGTAACTGTAACTTCCATACTAATTATGACAGGTAACAGTAACTTCGATACTAATTATGACAAGTTACTGTAACTTCGATACTAATTATGACAGGTAACTGTAACTTCGATACTAATTATGACAAGTAAGTGTAATTTCGATAAAAATTATGACAGGTAACAGTAACTTCGATAATAATTATGACAAGTAACTGGAACTTTGTTACTAATTATGACAAGTAACTGTAATTTCGATACAAATTATGCCAGGTAACTGTAACTTCGATACTAATTATGACAGGTAACAGTAACTTCGATACTAATTATGACTGGAAACTGTAACTTCGTTACTAATTATGACAAGTAACTGTAATTTCGATACAAATTATGGCAGGTAACTGTAACTTCGATGCTAATTATGACGGGTAAGAGTAACTTCGATACTAATTATGACATTTAACTATAACTTCGATACAATTTATGACAGGTAACTGTAACTTCGATACTAATTATGACAAGAAACTCTAACTTCGTTACTAATTATGACAAGTAACTGTAATTTTGATAACAAATTATGGTAGGTAACTGTAACTTCAATACTAATTATGACAGGTAACAGTTACTTCGATACTAATTATGACAGGTAACTGTAACTTCGTTACTAATTATGACAAGTAACTTTAATTTCAATACTAATTATGGCAGGTAACTGTAACTTCGTTACTAATTATGACAAGAAACTGTAATTTCGATACAAATTATGGCAGTTAACTGTAACTTCCATAATAATTATGACAGGTAACAGTAACTTCGATACTAATTATGACAGGAAACTGTAACTTCGTTACTAATTATGACAAGTAACTGTAATTTCGATACAAATTATGACAGATATCTGTAACTTAGTTAATATTTATGACAAGTAACAATACCTTCGATGCTAATTATGGCAGGTAACTGTAACTTCGATACTAATTATGACAAGGAACTGTAATTTCGATACAAATTATGGCAGGTAACTGTAACTTCGTTACTAATTATGACAAGTAACTGTAAATTCGATACAAATTTTGGCAAATAACTGTAACTTCGATACTAATTATGACAGGTAGCAGTAACTTCGATACTAATTATGACAAGTAACTGTAACTTCGATACTAATTATGACAGGTAACTGTAACTTCGATACTAATTATGACAAGTAACTGTATTTTCGATAAAAATTATGACAGGTAACAGTAACTTCGATAATAATTATGACAAGTAAATGGAACTTTGTTACTAATTATGACAAGTAACTGTAATTTCGATACAAATTATGGCAGGTAACAGTAACTTCGATACTAATTATGACAGGTAACAGTAACTTCGATACTAATTATGACAAGTAACTGTAACTTCGATACCATTTATGAGAGGTAACAGTAACTTCGACACTAATTATGACAGGAAACAGCAACTTCGTTACAAATTATGACAAGTAACTGTAATTTCGATACTACTTATGGCAGGTAACTGTAACTTCGTTACTAATTATGAGAAGTAACTGTCATTTCGATACAAATTATGGCAGGTAACTGTAATTTCGATACTAATTATGACAGGTAACAGTAACTTCGATACTAATTATGACAAGTAACTCTACTTTCAATAGAAATTATGGCAGGTAAATGTAACTTCGTTACTAATTATGACAAGTAACTTTCATTTCGATACAAATTTTGGCAGGTAACTGTAACTTCGATACTAATTATGACAGGTAGCAGTAACTTCGATACTAATTATGACAAGTAACTCTAACTTCGATACTAATTATGACAGGTAACTGTAACTTCGATACTAATTATGGCATGGAACTGTAATTTCGATTCTAATTATGTCAGGTAACTGTAACTTCGATACTAATTATGACAGGCGACAGTAACTTCGATACTAATTATGACTAGCAACTATAACTTCGATACAAATTGTGACAGGTAACAGTAAGTTCGATACTAATTACGACAAGAAACTCTACCTTCGTTACTAATTACGACAAGTAACTGTAATTTTGATAAAAAATTTTGGTAGGTAACTCTAACTTCAATACTAATTATGACAGGTAACAGTAACTTCGATACTAATTAGGACAGGTAACTGTAACTTCTTTACTAATTGTGACAAGTAACTTTAATTTCAATAGTAATTATGGCAGGTAACTGTAACTTCGTTACTAATTATGACAAGTCCCTGTAATTTCGATACAAATTATGACAGGAAACTGTAACTTCGATACTAATTATGACAGGTAACTGTAACTTCGATACTAATTATGGCAGGTAACTGTAACTTCGATACTAATTATGACAGGTAACAGTAACTTCGATACTAATTATGACAAGTAACTGTAACTTCGTTACTAATTATGACAAGTAACTGTAACTTCGATACTAATTATGACAGGTAACTGTTACTTCGTTACTAATTATGACAATTAACTGTAATTTCGTTACGAATTGTGGCAGGTAATTGTAATTTCTATACTAATTATGACAGGTAACAGTAACTTCGATACTAATTATGACAAGTAACAGTAATTTCGATACTAATTATGACAAGTAACTGTAACTTCGATACTAATTATGACAGGTAACTGTAACTTCGTTACTAATTATGACAAGTAACTGTAATTTCGATACAAATTTTGGCAGGTAACTGTAGCTTCGATACTAATTATGACAGGTAACAGTAACTTCGATACTAATTATGACAAGTAACTGTAACTTCGATACTATTTAAGACAGGTAACTGTAACTTCGTTACAAATTATGACAAGTAACTGTAATTTTGATACAAATTATGGCAGGTAACTGTAACTTCGATACTAATTATTACATGTAACACTATATTCGATACTAATTATGACAAGAAACTCTAACTTCGTTACTAATGATGACAAGTAACTGTAATTTTGATAAAAAATTATGGTAGGTAACTGTAACATCAATACTAATTATGACAGGTAACAGTATCTTCGATACTTATTATGACAGGTACCTGTAACTTAGTTACTAATTTTGACAAGTAACTTTAATTTCGATACTTATTATGGCAGGTAACTGTAACTTCGTTACTAATTATGACAAGTCCCTGTAATTTCGATACAAATTATGGCAGATAACTGTAATTTCGATACTAATTATGACAGGTAACAGTAACTTCGATACTAATTATGACAGGAAATTGTAACTTCGTTACTAATTATGACAAGTAACTGTAATTTCGATACAAATTATGACAGGTAACTGTAACTTCGTTACTAGTTATGACAAGTAACTGTAATTTCGACACAAATTATGGCAGGTAACAGTAACTTCGATACTAATTAGACAGGTAACAGTAACATCGATACCAATTATGACAGGAAACCCTATCTTCGTTACTAATTATGACAAGTAACTGTAATTTTGATAAAAAATTATGATAGGTAACTGTAACTTCAATACGTATTATGACAGGTAACAGTAACTTCGATATTAATTATGACAGGTAACTGTAACTTCGTTACTAAATATGACAAGTAACTGTAATTTCGATACAAATTTTGGCAGGTAACTGTAACTTCGATACTAATTATGACAGGTAACAGTAACTTCGATACTAATTATGACAAGTAACTATAACTTCGATACAAATTATGACAGGTAACTGTAACTTCGATACTAATTATGACAAGAAACTCTAACTTCGTTACTAATTATGACAAGTAACTGTAATTTTGATAAAAAATTATGGTAGGTAATTGTAACTTCAATACTAATTCTGACAGGTAACAGTAACGTCGATACTAATTATGACAAGTAACAGTACCTTCGATGTTAATTATGACAGGTAACTGTAACTTCGATACTAATTATGACAAGTCCCTGTAATTTCGATACAAATCTTGGCAGGTAACTGTAACTTCCATACTAATTATGACAGGTAACAGTAACTTCGATAATAATTATGACCGGAAACTGTAACTTCGTTACTAATTATGACAAGTAACTGTAATTTCGATACAAATTATGACAGGTAACTGTAACTTCGTTACTAATTATGACAAGTATCAGTACCTTCGATGCTAATTATGACAGGTAACTGTAACTTCGATACTAATTATGACAAGGAACTGTAATTTCGAGACAAATTATGGCAGGTAACTGTAACTTCGTTACTAATTATGACAAGTAACTGTAATTTCGATACAAATTTTGGCAGGTAACTGTAACTTCGATACTAATTATGACAGGTAACAGTAACTTCGTTACTAATTATGACAAGTAACTATAACTTCGATACAAATTATGACAGGTAACTGTAACTTCGATACTAATTATGACAAGAAACTCTAACTTCGTTACTAATTATGACAAGTAACTGTAATTTTGATTAAAAAAATTTGGTCGGTAACTGTAACTTCAATACCAATTATGACAGGTAACAGTAACTTCGATACAAATTATGACAAGTAACTATAACTTCGATGGAAATTATGACAGGTAACATTAACTTCGTTACTAATTATGACACGTAACTGTAATTTCGATACAAATTATGGCAGGTAACTGTACCTTCGATACTAATTATGACTGGTAACAGTAACTTCGATACAAATTATGACAAGTAACTATAACTTCGATGGAAATTATGACAGGTAACTGTAACTTCGTTAATAATTATGACAAGTAACTGTAATTTCGATACAAATTATGGCAGGTAACTGTAACTTCGATACTAATTATGACAGGTAACAGTAACGTCGATACTAATTATGACAAGTAACAGTACCTTCGATGTTAATTATGACAGGTAACTGTAACTTCGATACTAATTATGACAAGGAACTGTAATTTCGATACAAATTATGGCAGGTAACTGTTACTTCGTTACTAATTATGACAAGTAACTTTAATGTCGATACAAATTTTGGCAGGTACCTGTAACTTCGATACTAATTATGACAAGTCCCTGTAATTTCGATACAAATTATGGCAGGTAACTGTTACATCCATACTAATTATGACAGGTAACAGTAACTTCGATACTAATTATGACAGGAAACTTAAACTTCGATACTAATTATGACAGGTAACTGTAACTTCGTTACTAATTATGACAAGTAACTGTAAATTCGATACAAATTTTGGCAGGTAACTGTAACTTCGATACTAATTATGACAGGTAACAGTAACATCGATACTAATTATGACAAGAAACTGTAACTTCGATACTAATTATGACAAGGAACTGCAACTTCGATACTAATTATGACAGGTAACTGTAAATTCGTTACTAATTTTGACAAGTAATTTTAATTTCGGTACTAATTATGGCAGGTAACTGTAACTTCGTTACTAATTATGACAAGTCCCTGTAATTTCGATATAAATTATGGCAGGTAACTGTAACTTCGATACTAATTATGACAAGTAACTGTAACTTCGATACTAATTATGTCACGTAACTGTAACTTCGTTACTAATTATGACAAGTAACTGTAATTTCGATACAAATTATGACAGATAACTGTAACTTAGTTACTAATTATGACAAGTAACAATACCTTCGATGCTAATTATGACAGGTAACTGTAACTTCGATACTAATTATGACAAGGAACTGTAATTTCGATACAAATTATGGCAGGTAACTGTAACTTCGTTACTAATTATGACAAGTAACTGTAATTTCGATACAAATTTTGGAAGGTAACTGTAACTTCGATACTAATTATGACAGGTAGCAGTAACTTCGATACTAATTATGACAAGTAACTGTAACTTCGATACTAATTATGACAGGTAACTCTAACTTCGATACTAATTATGACAATAACTGTAATTTCGATACAAATTTTTGCAGGTAACTGTAACTTCGATACTAATTATGACAGGTAGCAGTAACTTCGATACTAATTATGACAAGTTACTGTAAATTCGATACTAATTATGACAGGTAACTGTAACTTCGATACTAATTATGACAAGTAACTGTAATTTCGATAAAAATGATGACAGGTATCAGTAACTTCGATAATAATTATGACAAGTAACTGGAACTTTGTTACTAATTATGACAAGTAACTGTAATTTCGATACAAATGATGGCAGGTAACTGTAACTTCAATACTAATTATGACAGGTAACAGTAACTTCGATACTAATTATGACAAGTAACTGTAACTTCGCTGTAACTTCGATACTAATTATGACAAGTAACTGTAGTTTCGATAGAAATTATGGCAGGTAACTGTAACTTCGTTACTAATTATGACATGAAACTGTCATTTCGATACAAATTTTGGCAGGTAACTGTAACTTCGATACTAATTATGACAGGTAGCAATAACTTCGATACTAATTATGACAAGTTACTGTAACTTCGATACCAATTATGACAGGTAAATGTAACCTCGATACTAGTTATAACAAGTACCTGTAATTTCGATAAAAATTATGACAGGTAACAGTAACTTCGATAATAATTAAGACAAGTAACTGGAACTTTGTTACTAATTATGACAAGTAACTGTAATTTCGATACAAATTATGGCAGGTAACTGTAACTTCGATACTAATTATGACAGGTAACAGTAACTTCGATACTAATTATGACAAGTAACTGTAACTTCGATACTAATTATGACAGGTAACTGTAGCTTCGATACTAATTATGACAAGTAACTCTAACTTCGTTACTAATTATGACAAGTAACTGTAATTATGATAAAAAATTATGGCAGGTAACTGTAACTTCGATACTAATTATGAGTGTTAACAGTAACTTCGATACTAATTATGACAGGTAACAGCAACTTCGTTACTAATTATGACATGTAACTGTAATTTCGATACTAATTATGGCAGGTAACTGTAACTTCGTTACTAATTATGAGAAATAACTTTAATTTCGATACAAATTATGGCAGGTAACGGTAATTTCCATACTAATTATGACAGGTAACAGTAACTTCGATACTAATTATGACAAGTAACTGTAACTTCGATACTAATTATGACAGATAACTGTAACTTCGTTACTAATTATGACAAGTAACTGTAATTTCGATACATATTATGGGAGGTAACAGTAACTTCGATACTAATTATGACAGGTAACAGTAACTTCGATACTAATTATGATAGGTAACAGTAACTTCGATACGAATTATGACAAGTAACTGTAACTTCCTTGCTAATTATGGCAAGTAACTGTAATTTCGATACAAATTATGGCAGGTAACTGTAACTTCGATAGTAATTATGACAGGTAACAGTAATTTCGATACTAATTTTGACAAATTACTGTAATTTGGATACAAATTATGACAGGTAACTGTAAATTCGTTACTAATTATGACAAGTAACTGTAATTTCGATACAGATGATGGCAGGAAACTGTAACTTCGATACTAATTATGACAGGTAGGCCTATCAGTAACTTCGATACTAAATATGACAGAAAACAGTAACTTCGATACTATATATGACAGGTAACAGTAACTTCGATACTAATTATGACAGGTAACTCTTACTTCGATACTAATGATGACAGGTAACTGTAACTACGTTACTGATTATGACAAGTAACTGTAATTTCGATGCAAATTATGGCAGGTAACTGTACCTTCGATACTAATTATGACAGGTAACAGTAACTTCGATACTAATTATTACAAGTAACTGTAACTTCGATACCAATTAGACAGGGAACTGTTACTTCGATATTAATAATGACAATTAACTCTAACTCCGTTACTAATTATAACACGTAACTGTAATTTTCATAAAAAATTATGGCAGGTAACTGTAACTTCGATACTAATTATGACAGGTAACAGTAACTTCGATACTAATTATGACAGGTAACTGCAACTTCGTTAATAATTATGACAAGTAACTGTAATTTCTATACTAATTATGTCAAGTAACTGTAACTTCGTTACTAATTATTACAAGTAACTGTAATTTCGATACAAATTATGGCAGGTAACTGTAATTTCGATACAAATTATAGCAGGTAACTGTAACTTCGATACTAATTATGACAGGTAACAGTAACCTCGATACTAATTATGACAAGTAACAGTAACATCATTCTAATTATGACCAGTAACTGTAATTTCGATACAAATTATGGCAGGTAACTGTAACTGCGATACTAATTATGACAGGTATCAGTAACTTCGATACTAATTATGACAGAAAACAGTAACTTCGATACTAATTATGACAGGTAACAGTAACTTCGATAATAATTATGGCAGGTAACTGTAACTTCGATACTAATTATGACAAGAAACTGTAACTTCGATACTAATTATGACAGTTAACTGTAACTTCGATACTAATTATGACAAGTCCCTGTAATTTCGATACAAATTATGGCAGGTAACTGTAACTTCCATACTAATTATGACAGGTAACAGTAACTTCGATAATAATTATGACCGGAAACTGTAACTTCGTTACTAATTATGACAAGTAACTGTAATTTCGATACAACTTATGACAGGTAACTGTAACTTCGTTACTAATTATGACAAGTAACAGTACCTTCGATGCTAATTATGACAGGTAACTGTAACTTCGATACTAATTATGACAAGGAACTGTAATTTCGAGACAAATTATGGCAGGTAACTGTAACTTCGTTACTAATTATGACAAGTAACTGTAATTTCGATACAAATTTTGGCAGGTAACTGTAACTTCGATACTAATTATGACAGGTAACAGTAACTTCGTTACTAATTATGACAAGTAACTATAACTTCGATACAAATTATGACAGGTAACTGTAACTTCGATACTAATTATGACAAGAAACTCTAACTTCGTTACTAATTATGACAAGTAACTGTAATTTTGATTTTAAAAAATTGGTAGGTACTTCAATACTAATTATGACAGGTAACAGTAACTTCGATACAAATTATGACAAGTAACTATAACTTCGATGGAAATTATGACAGGTAACTGTACCATCGGTACTAATTATGACAAGTAACTGTAATTTCGATACAAATTATGGCAGGTAACTGTAACTTCGATACTAATTATGACAGGTAACAGTAACTTCGATACTAATTATGACAAGTAACTATAACTTCGATACAAATTATGACAGGTAACTGTTACTAATTATGGCAGGTAACAGTAACTTCGATACTAATTATGATAGGTAACAGTAACTTCGATACGAATTATGACAAGTAACTGTAACTTCCTTGCTAATTATGGCAAGTAACTGTAATTTCGATACAAATTATGGCAGGTAACTGTAACTTCGATAGTAATTATGACAGGTAACAGTAACTGTTACTTCGTTACTAATTATGACAAGTAACTGTAATGTCGATACAAATTTTGGCAGGTAACTGTAACTTCGATACTAATTATGACAAGTCCCTGTAATTTCGATACAAATTAAGGCAGGTAACTGCTACTTCGATACAAATTATGACATGAAACTGTAACTTCGATACTAATTATGACAAGAAACACTAACTTCGTTACTAATTATGACAAGTAACTGTAATTTTGATAAAAAAATATGGTAGATAACTGTAACTTCAATACTAATTATGACAGGTAACAGTAACGTCGATACTAATTAAGACAAGTAACAGTACCTTCGATGTTAATTATGACAGGTAACTGTAACTTCGATACTAATTATGACAAGGAACTGTAATTTCGAAACAAATTATGGCAGGTAACTGTTACTTCGTTACTAATTATGACAAGTAACTGTAATGTCGATACAAATTTTGGCAGGTAACTGTAACTTCGATACTAATTATGACAAGTCCCTGTAATTTCGATACAAATTATGGCAGGTAAATGTAACTTCCATACTAATTATGACAGGTAACAGTAACTTCGATACTTATTATGACAGGAAACTGTAACATCGATACTAATTATGACAGGTAACTGTAACTTCGTTACTAATTATGACAAGTAACTGTAATTTCGATACAAATTTTGGCAGGTAACTGTAACTTCGATACTAATTATGACAAGTAACTGTAACTTCGATACTAATTATGACAAGGAACTGCAACGTGGATACTAATTATGACAGGTAACTGTAACTTCGTTACTAATTATGACAAGTAATTTTAATTTCGATACTAATTATGGCAGGTAACTGTAACTTCGTTACTAATTATGACAAGTCCCTGTAATTTCGATATAAATTATGGCAGGTAACTGTAACTTCGATACTAATTATGACAAGTAACTGTAACTTCGATACTAATTATGACAGGTAACTGTAACTTCGTTACTAATTATGACAAGTAACTGTAGTTTCGATAGAAATTTTAGCAGGTAACTGTAACTTCCATACTAATTATGACAGGTAACAGTAACTTCGATACTAATTATGACAAGTAACTGTAACCTCGATAATAATTATGACGGGTAACTGTAACTTCGTTACTAATTATGACAAGTAACTGTAATTTCGATACAAATTATGGCAGGTAACTGTAACTTCGATACTAATTATGACAGGTAAGAGTAACTTCGATACTAATTATGACATTTAACTATATCTTCGATACAAATTATGACAGGTAACTGTAACATCGATACTAATTATGACAAGAAACTCTAACTTCGTTACTAATTATGACAAGTAACTGTAATTTTGATAAAAAATTATGGTAGGTAACTGTAACTTCAATACTAATTATGACAGGTAACAGTAACTTCGATACTAATTATGACAGGTAACTGTAACCTCGTTACTAATTATGACAAGTAACTTTAATTTCAATACTAATTATGGCAGGTAACTGTAACTTCGTTACTAATTATGACAAGTCCCTGTAATTTCGATACAAATTATTGCAGGTAACTGTAACTTCCATAATAATTATGACAGGTAACAGTAACTTCGATACTAATTATGACAGGAAACTGTAACTTCGTTACTAATTATGACAAGTAACTGTAATTTCGATACAAATTATGACAGATAACTGTAACTTAGTTACTAATTATGACAAGTAACAATACCTTCGATGCTAATTATGACAGGTAACTGTAACTTCGATACTAATTATGACTAGGAACTGTAATTTCGATACAAATTATGGCAGGTAACTGTAACTTCGTTACTAATTATGACAAGTAACTGTAATTTCGATACAAATTTTGGCAGGTAACTGTAACTTCGATACTAATTATGACAGGTAGCAGTAACTTCGATACTAATTAGGACAAGTAACTGTAACTTCGATACTAATTATGACAGGTAACTGTAACTTCGATACTAATTATGACAAGTAACTGTAATTTCGATACAAATTTTGGCAGGTAACTGTAACTTCGATACAAATTATGACAGGTAGCAGTAACTTCGATACTAATTATGACAAGTTACTGTAACTTCGATACTAATTATGACAGGTAACTGTAACTTCGATACTAAATATGACAAGTAACTGTAATTTCGATAAAAATTATGACAGGTAACAGTACCTTCGATAATAATTATGACAAGTAACTGGAACTTCGATACTAATTATGACAGGTAACTGTAACATCGATACAAATTATGGCAGGTAACTGTAACTTCGATACTAATTATGACAGGTAACAGTAACTTCCATACTAATTATGAAAAGTAACTGTAACTTCGATACTAATTATGACAGGTAACTGTAACTTCGATACTAATTATGACAAGTAACTGTAGTTTCGATAGAAATTATGGCAGGTAACTGTAACTTCGTTACTAATTATGACAAGAAACTGTCATTTCGATACAAATTTTGGCAGGTAACTGTAACTTCGATACTAATTATGACAGGTAGCAGTAACTTCGATACTAATTATGACAAGTAACTGTAACTTCGATACTAATTATGACAGGTAACTGTAACTTCGATACTAATTATGACAAGTAACTGTAATTTCGATAAAAATTATGACAGGTAACAGTAACTTCGATAATAATTAAGACAAGTAACTGGAACTTTGAAGCCTCCGTGGCTTAGGCGGCAGCACGTCGGCCTCTCACCACTGGGTCCGTGGTTCAAATCCCGGTCACTGCATGTGAGATCTGTGCTGGACAAAACGGAGGCAGACAGGTTTTTCTCCGGGTACTCCGGTTTTCCCTGTCAAAATTTCATTCCAGCAACACTCTTCACTATCATTTCATTTCATCTGTCATTCATTTAATCATTGCCCTAGAGGAGTGCGTCAGGCCTCGGCAGCCGGCACAGTTCATATGCTTGCCGCTAGATGGGGGCTTCATTCATTCCATTCCTGACCCGGTCGGAGACTGGAAGCAGGCTGTGGATTTTCATTTCAACTGGAACTTTGTTACTAAGTATGACAAGTAACTGTAATTTCGATACAAATTATGGCAGGTAACTGTAACTTCGATACTAATTATGACAGGTAACAGTAACTTCGATACTAATTATGACAAGTAACTGTAACTTCGATACTAATTATGACAGGTAACTGTAGCCTCGATACTAATAATGACAAGTAACTCTAACTTCGTTACTAATTATGACAAGTAACTGTAATTATGATAAAAAATTATGGCAGGTAACTGTAACTTCGGTACTAATTATGAGAGGTAACAGTAACATCGATACTAATTATGTCAGGTAACAGCAACTTCGTTACTAATTATGACATGTAACTGTAATTTCGATACTAATTATGGCAGGTAACTGTAACTTCGTTACTAATTATGAGAAGTAACTTTAATTTCGATACAAATTATGGCAGGTAACTGTAATTTCCATACTAATTATGACAGGTAACAGTAACTTCGATACTAATTATGACAAGTAACTGTAACTTCGATACTAATTATGACAGATAACTGTAACTTCGTTACTAATTATGACAAGTAACTGTAATTTCGATACAAATTATGGGAGGTAACAGTAACTTCGATACTAATTATGACAGGTAACAGTAACTTCGATACTAATTATGATAGGTAACAGTAACTTCGATACGAATTATGACAAGTAACTGTAACTTCCTTGCTAATTATGGCAAGTAACTGTAATTTCGATACAAATTATGGGAGGTAACTGTAACTTCGATAGTAATTATGACAGGTAACAGTAACTTCGATACTAATTTTGACAAATTACTGTAATTTGGATAAAAATTATGACAGGTAACTGTAAATTCGTTACTAATTATGACAAGTAACTGTAATTTCGATACAAATGATGGCAGGTAACTGTAACTTCGATACTAATTATGACAGAAAACAGTAACTTCGATACTATATATGACAGGTAACAGTAACTTCGATACTAATTATGACAGGTAACAGTAACTGCGATAATAATTATGGCAAGTAACTGTAACTTCGATACTAATTATGACAAGAAACTGTAACTTCGATACTAATTATGACAGGTAACTGTAAATTCGTTACTAATTATGACAAGTAACTGTAATTTCGATACAAATTATGGCAGGTAACTGTAACTTCGATACTAATTATGACAGGTAACAGTAACATCGATACTAATTATGACAAGTAACTATATCTTCGATACAAATTATGACAGGTAACTGTAACTTCGTTACTAACTATGACAAGTAACTGTAATTTTGATTAAAAAAATTGGTAGGTAACTGTAACTTTAATACTAATTATGACAGGTAACAGTAACTTCGATAATAATTATGACAGGTAACTGTAACTTCGTTACTAATTATGACAAGTAACTTTAATTTCAATACTTATTATGGCAGGTAACTGTAACTTCGTTACTAATTATGACAAGTCCCTGTAATTTCGATACAAATTAAGACAGGTAACTGTAACTTCGATACTTATTATGACAGGTAACAGTAACTTCGATACTAATTATGGCAGGTAACTGTAACTTCGATACTAATTATGACAGGTAACAGTAACTTCGATACTAATTTTGACAAGTAACTGTAACTTCGATACTAATTATGACAGGTAACTGTAACTTCGATACTAATTATGACAAGTTACTGTAATTTCGTTACAAAATTACGGCAGGTAATTGTAATTTCGATACTTATTATGACAGGTAACAGTAACTTCGATACTAATTATGACAAGTAACAGTAACTTCGATACTAATAATGACAAGTAATTGTGACTTCGACACTAATAATGACAGGTAACTGTAACTTCGTTACTAATTATGACAAGTAACTGTAATTTCGATACAAATTTTGGCAGGTAACTGTAACTTCGATACTAATTATGACAGGTAACAGTAACTTCGATACTAATTATGACAAGTAACTGTAACTTCGATACTAATTAGGACAGGTAACTGTAACTTCGTTACTAATTGTGACAAGTAACTGTAATTTTGATACAAATTATGGCAGGTAACTGTAACTTCGATACTAACTATGACAGGTAACAGTATCTTCGATACTAATTATGACAAGTAACCATAACTTCGATACTAATTATGACAAGAAACTCTAACTTCGTTACTAATTATGACAAGTAACTGTAATTTTGATAAAAATTTATGGTAGGTAACTGTAACTTCAATACTAATTATGATAGGTAACAGTAACTTCGATACTAATTATGACAGGTAACTGTAACTTCGTTACTAATTATGACAAGTAACTTTAATTTCGATACAAATTATGACAGGTAACTGTAACTTCGTAACTAATTATGACAAGTAACTGTAATTTCGATACAAATTATGGAGGTAACAGTACCTTCGATACTAATTATGACAGGTAACAGTAACTTCGATACTAATTATGACAAGTAACTATACCTTCGAAACAAATTATGACAGGTAAATGTAACTTCGATACTAATTATGACAAGAAACTCTAACTTCGTTACTAACTATGACAAGTAACTGTAATTTTGATAAAAAAAATTGGTAGGTAACTGTAACTTCAATACTAATTATGACAGGTAACAGTAACTTCGATAATAATTATGACAGGTAACTGTAACTTCGTTACTAATTATGACAAGTAACTTTAATTTCAATACTTATTATGGCAGGTAACTGTAACTTCGTTACTTATTATGACAAGTCCCTGTAATTTCGATACAAATTATGATAGGTAACTGAAACTTCGATACTTATTATGACAGGTAACAGTAACTTCGATACTAATTATGGCAGGTAACTGTAACTTCGATACTAATTATGACAGGTAACAGTAACTTCGATACTAATTCTGACAAGTAACTGTAACTTCGATACTAATTATGACAGGTAACTGTAACTTCGTTACTAATTATGACAAGTAACTGTAATTTCGTTACAAATTATGGCAGGTAATTGTAATTTCGATACTAATCATGACAGGTAACAGTAACTTCGATACTAATTATGACAAGTAACAGTAACTTTGATACTAATAATGACAAGTAATTGTAACTTCGATACTAATTATGGCAGGTAACTGTAACTTCGTTACTAATTATGGCAAGGAACTGTAATTTCGATACAAATTATGGCAGGTAACTGTAACTTCGATACTAATTATGACAAGCAACTATAACTTCGATACAAATTATGACAGGTAACAGTAACTTCGATACTAATTACGACAAGAAACTCTACCTTCGTTTCTAATTATGACAAGTAACTGTAATTTTGATAAAAAATTATGGTAGGTAACTGTAACTTCAATACTAGTTATGACAGGTAACAGTAACTTCGATACTAATTATGAGAGGTAACTGTAACTTCGTTACTAATTATGACAAGTAACTTTAATTTCGATACTAATTATGGCAGGTAACTGAAACTTTTTTACTAATTATGACAATTCCCTGTAATTTGGATACAAATTACGGCAGGTAACTGTAACTTCGATACTAATTATGACAGGTAACAGTAACTTCGATACTAATTATGACAAGTAACTGTAACTTCGATACTAATTATGACAGGCAACTGTAGCTTCGATACTAATTATGACAAGTAACTCTAACTTCGTTACTAATTATGACAAGTAACTGTAATTATGATAAAAATTATGGCAGGTAACTGTAACTTCGATACTAATTATGGGAGGTAACAGTAACTTCGATACTAATTATGACAGGTAACAGCAACTTCGTTACTAATTATGACATTTTACTGTAACTTCGATACTAATTATGACAGGTAACTGTAACTTCGTTACTATTTATGACAAGTAACTGTAATTTCGATACTAATTATGGCAGGTAACTGTAACTTCGTTACTAATTATGAGAAGTAACTTTAATTTCGATGCAAATTATGGCAGGTAACTGTAATTTTCCTACTAATTATGACAGGTAACAGTAACTTCGATACTAATTATGACAAGTAACTGTAACATCGATACTAATTATGACAGGTAACTGTAACTTCGTTACTAATTATGACAAGTAACTGTAATTTCGATACAAATTATGGGAGGTAACAGTAACTTCGATACTAATTATGACAGGTAACAGTAACTTCGATACTAATTATGATAGGTAACAGTAACTTCGATACGAATTATGACAAGTAACTGTAACTTCCTTGCTAATTATGGCAAGTAACTGTAATTTCGATACAAATTATGGCAGGTAACTGTAACTTCGATAGTAATTATGACAGGTAACAGTAACTTCGATACTAATTTTGACAAATTACTGTAATTTGGATACAAATTATGACAGGTAACTGTAAATTCGTTACTAATTATGACAAGTAACTGTAATTTCGATACAAATGATGGCAGGTAACTGTATCTTCGATACTAATTATAACAGGTAACAGTAACTTCGATACTAATTATGACAGAAAACAGTAACTTCGATACTAAATATGACAGGTAACAGTAACTTCGATACTAATTATGACAGGTAACTCTAACTTCGATACTAATGATGACAGGTAACGATAACTACGTTACTAATTATGACAAGTAACTGTAATTTCGATGCAAATTATGGCAGGTAACTGTAACTTCGATACTAATTATGACAGGTAACAGTAACTTCGATACTAAGTATGACAAGTAACTGTAAATTCGATACCAATTATGACAGGGAACTGTTACTTCGATATTCATATTGACAATTAACTCTAACTTCGTTACTAATTATGACACGTAACTGTAATTTTCATAAAAAATTATGGCAGGTAACTGTAACTTCGATACTAATTATGACAGGTAACAGTAACTTCGATACTAATTATGACAGGTAACTGCAACTTCGTTACTAATTAGACAAGTAACTGTAATTTCTATACTAATTATGGCAAGTAACTGTAACTTCGTTACTAATTATGACAAGTAACTGTAATTTCGATACAAATTATGGCAGGTAACTGTAATTTCGATACAAATTATGGCAGGTAACTGTAACTTCGATACTAATTATGACAGGTAACAGTAACCTCGATACTAATTATGACAAGTAACAGTATCATCATTCTAATTATGACCAGTAACTGTAATTTCGATACAAATTATGGCAGATAACTTTAACTGCGATACTAATCATGACAGGTAACAGTAACTTCGATACTAATTATGACAGAAAACAGTAACTTCGATACTAATTATGACAGGTAACAGTAACTTCGATACTAATTATGCCAAGTAACTGTAACTTCGATACTAATTATGACAGGTAACTGTAACTTCGTTACTAATTATGACAAGTAACTGTAATTTCGTTACAAATTATGGCAGGTAATTGTAATTTCGATACTAATTATGACAGGTAACAGTAACTTCGATTATAATTATGACAAGTAACAGTAACTTCGATACTAATAATGACAAGTAATTGTAACTTCGATACTAATAATGGCAGGTAACTGTAACTTCGTTACTAATTATGACAAGTACGTGTAATTTCGATACAAATTTTGGCAGGTAACTGTAACATCGATACTAATTATGACAGGTAACAGAAACTTCGATACTAATTATGACAAGTAACTGTAACTTCGATACTAATTATGACAGGTAACTGTAACTTCGTTACTAATTATGACAAGTAACTGTAATTTTGATACAAATTATGGCTGGTAACTGTAACTTCGATACTAACTATGACAGGTAACAGTATCTTAGATACTAATTATGACAAGTAACTGTAACTTCGATACAAATTATGACAGGTTACTGTAACTTCGATACTAATTATGACAAGAAACTCTAATTTCGTTACTAATTATGACAAGTAACTTTAATTTCGATACAAATTATGACAGGTAACTGTAACTTCGTAACTAATTATGACAAGTAACTGTAATTTCGATACAAATTATGGCAGGTAACAGTACCTTCGATACTAATTATGACAGGTAACTGTAACTTCGATACTAATTATGGCAAGGAACTGTAATTTCGATACAAATTATGGCAGGTAACTGTAACTTCGATACAAATTATGACAAGCAACTATTACTTCGATACAAATTATGACAGGTAACAGTAACTTCGATACTAATTACGACAAGAAACTCTACCTTCGTTTCTAATTATGACAAGTAACTGTAATTTTGATAAAAAATTATGGTAGGTAACTGTAACTTCAATACTAGTTATGACAGGTAACAGGTACTTCGATACTAATTATGACAAGCAACTATAACTTCGATACAAATTATGACAGGTAACAGTTACTTCGATACTAATTACGACAAGAAACTCCACCTTCGTTTCTAATTATGACAAGTAACTGTAACTTCGATACTAATTATGACAGGCAACTGTAGCTTCGATACTAATTATGACAAGTAACTCTAACTTCGTTACTAATTATGACAAGTAACTGTAATTATGATAAAAATTATGGCAGGTAACTGTAACTTCGATACTAATTATGAGAGGTAACAGTAACTTCGATACTAATTATGACAGGTAACAGCAACTTCGTTACTAATTATGACATTTTACTGTAACTTCGATACTAATTATGACAGGTAACTGTAACTTCGTTACTAATTATGACAAGTAACTGTAATTTCGATACTTATTATGGCAGGTAACTGTAACTTCGTTACTAATTATGAGAAGTAACTTTAATTTCGATGCAAATTACGGCAGGTAACTGAATTTCCCTACTAATTATGACAGGTAACAGTAACTTCGATACTAATTATGACAAGTAACTGTAACTTCGATACTAATTATGACAGGTAACAGTAAATTCGTTACTAATTATGACATGTAACTGTAATTTCGATACAAATTATGGGAGGTAACAGTAACTTCGATACTAATTATGACAGGTAACAGTAACTTCGATACTAATTATGATAGGTAACAGTAACTTCGATACGAATTATGACATGTAACTGTAACTTCGTTGCTAATTATGGCAAGTAACTGTAATTTCGATACAAATTATGGCTGGTAACTGTAACTTCGATACTAATTATGACAGGTAACAGTAACCTCGATACTAATTATGACAAGTAACAGTAACATCATTCTAATTATGACCAGTAACTGTAATTTCGATACAAATTATGGCAATTAACATTAACTGCGATACTAATTATGACAGGTAACAGTAACTTCGATACTAATTATGACAGAAAACAGTAACTTCGATACTAATTATGACAGGTAACAGTAACTTCGATACTAATTATGACAGGTAACTGTAAATTCGTTACTAATTATGACAAGTAACTGTAATTTCGATGCAAATTATGGCAGGTAACTGTAACTTCGATACTAATTATGACAGGTAACAGTAACTTCGATACTAATTATGACAAGTAACTATATCTTCGATACAAATTATGACAGGTAACTGTAACTTCGATACTAATTATGACAAGAAACTCTAACTTCGTTACTAACTATGACAAGTAACTGTAATTTTGATTAAAAAAAATTGGTAGGTAACTGTAACTTCAATACTAATTATGACAGGTAACAGTAACTTCGATAATAATTATGACAGGTAACTGTAACTTCGTTAATAATTATGACAAGTAACTTTAATTTCAATACAAATTATGGCAGGTAACTGTAACTTCGTTACTAATTATGACAAGTCCCTGTAATTTCGATACAAATTATGACAGGTAACTGTAACTTCGATACTTATTATGACAGGTAACAGTAACTTCGATACTAATTATGGCAGGTAACTGTAACTTCGATACTAATTATGACAGGTAACAGTAACTTCGACACTAATTATGACAAGTAACTGTAACTTCGATACAAATTATGACAGGTAACTGTAACTTCGATAATAATTATGACAAGAAACTCTAAATTCGTTACTAATTATGACAAGTAACTGTAATTTTGATAAAAAATTATGGTAGGTAACTGTAACTTCAATACTAATTATGACAGGTAACAGTAACTTCGATACTAATTATGACAGGTAACTGTAACTTCGATACTAATTATGACAAGAAACTCTAACTTCGTTACTAATTATGACAAGTAATTGTAATTTTGATAAAAAATATGGTAGGTAACTCTAACTTCAATACTAATTATGACAGGTAACATTAACTTCGATACTAAATATGACAGGTAACTGTAACTTCGTTACTAATTATGACAAGTAACTGTAATTTCGATACAAATTTTGGCAGGTAACTGTAACTTCGATACTAATTATGACAGGTAACAGTAACTTCGATACTTATTATGACAAGTAACTGTAACTTCGATACTAATTAGGACAGGTAACTGTAACTTCGTTACTAATTATGACAAGTAACTGTAATTTTGATACAAATTATGGCAGGTAACTGTAACTTCGATACTAACTATGACAGGTTACAGTATCTTCGATACTAATTATGACAAGTAACTATAACTTCGATACAAATTATGACAGGTAACTGTAACTTCGATACTAATTATGACAAGAAACTCTAACTTCGTTGCTAATTATAACAAGTAACTGTAATTTTGATAAAAAATTATGGTAGGTAACTGTAACTTCAATACTAATTATGAAAGGTAACAGTAACTTCGATACTAATTATGACAGGTAACTGTAACTTCGTTACTAATTATGACAAGTAACTTAAATTTCGATACAAATTATGACAGGTAACTGTAACTTCGTAACTAATTATGACAAGTAACTGTTATTTCGATACAAATTATGGCAGGTAACAGTACCTTCGATACTAATTATGACAGGTGACAGTAACTTCGATACTAATTATGACAAGCAACTATAACTTCGATACAAATTATGTCAGGTAACAGTTACTTCGATACTAATTACGACAAGAAACTCTACCTTCGTTTCTAATTATTACAAGTAACTGTAATTTTGATAAAAAATTATGGTAGGTAACAGTAATTTCAATACTAGTTATGACAGGTAACAGTAACTTCGATACTAATTATGACAGGTAACTGTAACTTCGATACTAATTATGACAAGTAACTGTAATTTCGATACAAATTATGGCAGGTAACTGTAATTTCGATACAAATTATGGCAGGTAACTGTAACTTCGATACTAATTATGACAGGTAACAGTAACCTCGACACTAATTATGACAAGTAACAGTAACATCATTCTAATTATGACCAGTAACTGTAATTTCGATACAAATTATGGCAGATAAATTTAACTGCGATACTAATTATGACAGGTAACAGTTACTTCGATACTAATTATGACAGAATACAGTAACTTCGATACTAATTCTGACAGGTAACAGTAACTTCGATAATAATTATGGCAGGTAACTGTAACTTCGATACTAATTATGACAAGAAACTGTAACTTCGATACTAATTATGACAGGTAACTGTAAATTCGTTACTAATTATGACAAGTAACTGCAATTTCGATGCAAATTATGGCAGGTAACTGTAACTTCGATACTAATTATGACAGGTAACAGTAACTTCGATACTAATTATGACAAGTAACTATATCATCGATACAAATTATGACAGGTAACTGTATCTTCGATACTAATTATGACAAGAAACTCTAACTTCGTTACTAACTATGACAAGTAACTGTAATTTTGATTTAAAAAGATTGGTAGGTAACTGTAACTTCAATACTAATTATGACAGGTTACAGTAACTTCGATAATAATTATGACAGGTAACTGTAACTTCATTACTAATTATGACATGTAACTTTAATTTCAATACTAATTATGGCAGGTAACTGTAACTTCGTTACTAATTATGACAAGTCCCTGTAATTTCGATACAAATTATGACAGGTAACAGTAACTTCGATACTAATTATGGCAGGTAACTGTAACTTCGATACTAATTATGACAGGTAACAGTAACTTCGATACTAATTATGACAAGTAACTGTAACTTCGATACAAATTATGACAGGTAACTGTAACTTCGATACTAATTATGACAAGAAACTCTAACTTCGTTACTAATTATGACAAGTAACTGTAATTTTGATAAAAAATTATGGTAGGTAACTGTAACTTCAATACTAATTATGACAGGTAACAGTAACTTCGATACTAATTATGACAGGTAACTGTATCTTCGATACTAATTATGACAAGAAACTCTAACTTCGTTACTATTTATGACATGTAACTGTAATTTTGATAAAAAATTATGGTAGGTAACTGTAACTTCAATACTAGTTATGACAGGTAACAGTAACTTCGATACTAATTATGACAGGTAACTGTAACTTCGTTACTAATTATGACAAGTAACTTTAATTTCGATACTAATTATGGCAGGTAACTGCAACTTCGTTACTAATTATGACAAGTCCCTGTAATTTCGATACAAATTATGGCAGGTAACTGTAACTTCGATACTAATTATGACAGGTAACAGTAACTTCGATACTTATTATGAGAGGTAACAGTAACTTCGATACTAATTATGGCAGGTAACTGTAACTTCGTTACTAATTATGACAAGTCCCTGTAATTTCGATACAAATTATGACAGGTAACTGTAACTTCGATACTTATTATGACAGGTAACAGTAACTTCGATACTAATTATGGCAGGTAACTGTAACTTCGATACTAATTATGACAGGTAACAGTAACTTCGATACTAATTATGACAAGTAACTGTAACTTCGATACAAATTATGACAGGTAACAGTAACTTCGATACTAATTATGACAGGTAACTGTAACTTCGTTACTAATTATGACAAGTAACTTTAATTTCGATACAAATTAGACAGGTAACTGTAACTTCGTAACTAATTATGACAAGTAACTGTTATTTCGATACAAATTATGGCAGGTAACAGTACCTTCGATACTAATTATGACAGGTAACTGTAACTTCGATACTAATTAAGGCAAGGAACTGTAATTTCGATACAAATTAAGGCAGGTAACCGTAACTTCGATACTAATTATGACAGGTGACAGTAACTTCGATACTAATTATGACAAGCAACTATAACTTCGATACAAATTATGACAGGTAACAGTAACTTCGTAACAAATTATGACAAGTAACTGTTATTTCGGTACAAATTATGGCAGGTAACAGTACCTTCCATACTAATTATGACAGGTAACTGTAACTTCGATACTAATTATGGCAAGGAACTGTAATTTCGATACAAATTATTGCAGGTAACTGTAACTTCGATACTAATTATGACAGGTGACAGTAACGTCGATACTAATTATGACAAGCAACTATAACTTCGATTCAAATTATGACAGGTAACAGTTACTTCGATACTAATTACGACAAGAAACTCTACCTTCGTTTCTAATTATGACAAGTAACTGTAATTTTGATAAAAAATTATGGTAGGTAACTGTAATTTCAATACTAGTTATGACAGGTAACAGTAACTTCGATACTAATTATGACAGGTAACTGTAACTTCGATATTAATTATGACAAGTAACTGTAATTTCGATACAAATTATGGCAGGTAACTGTAATTTCGATACAAATTATGGCAGGTAACTGTAACTTCGATACTAATTATGACAGGTAACAGTAACCTCGATACTAATTATGACAAGTAACAGTAACATCATTCTAATTATGACCAGTAACTGTAATTTCGATACAAATTATGGCAGATTACTTTAACTGCGATACTAATTATGACAGGTAACAGTAACTTCGATACTAATTATGACAGAAAACAGTAACTTCGATACTAATTATGACAGGTAACAGTAACTTCGATACTAATTATGACAGGTAACTGTAAATTCGTTACTAATTAAGACAAGTAACTGTAATTTCGATGCAAATTACGGCAGGTAACTTTAACTTCGATACTAATTATGACAGGTAACAGTAACTTCGATACTAATTATGACAAGTAACTATATCTTCGATACAAATTATGACAGGTAACTGTAATTTCGATACTAATTATGACAAGAAACTCTAACTTCGTTACTAACTATGACAAGTAACTGTAATTTTGATTAAAAAAATTGGTAGGTAACTGTAACTTCAATACTAATTATGACAGGTAACAGTAACTTCGATTATAATTATGACAGGTAAATGTAACTTCGTTACTAATTATGACAAGTAACTTTAATTTCAATACTTATTATGGCAGGTAACTGTAACTTCGTTACTAATTATGACAAGTCCCTGTAATTTCGATACAAATTATGACAGGTAACTGAAACTTCGATACTTATTATGACAGGTAACAGTAACTTCGATACTAATTATGGCAGGTAACTGTAACTTCGATACTAATTATGACAGGTAACAGTAACTTCGATACTAATTATGACAAGTAACTGTAACTTCGATTCTAATTATGACAGGTAACTGTAACTTCGTTACTAATTATGACAAGTAACTGTAATTTCGTTACAAATTATGGCAGGTAATTGTAATTTCGATACTAATTATGACAGGTAACAGTAACTTCGATACTAATTATGACAAGTAACAGTAACTTCGATACTAATAATGACAACTAATTGTAACTTCGATACTAATAATGGCAGGTAACTGTAACTTCGTTACTAATTATGACAAGTACGTGTAATTTCGATACAAATTTTGGCAGGTAACTGTAACTTCGATACTAATTATGACAGGTGACAGAAACTTCGATACTAATTATGACAAGTAACTGTAACTTCGATACTAATTATGACAGGTAACTGTAACTTCGTTACTAATTATGACAAGTAACTGTAATTTTGATACAAATTATGGCAGGTAACTGTAACTTCGATACTAACTATGACAGGTAACAGTATCTTAGATACTAATTATGACAAGTAACTGTAACTTCGATACAAATTATGACAGGTAACTGTAACTTCGATACTAATTATGACAAGAAACTCTAATTTCGTTACTAATTATGACAAGTAACTTTAATTTCGATACAAATTATGACAGGTAACTGTAACTTCGTAACTAATTATGACAAGTAACTGTAATTTCGATACAAATTATGGCAGGTAACAGTACCTTCGATACTAATTATGACAGGTAACTGTAACTTCGATACAAATTATGGCAAGGAACTGTAATTTCGATACAAATTATGGCAGGTAACTGTAACTTCGATACTAATTATGACAAGCAACTATAACTTCGATACAAATTATGACAGGTAACAGTAACTTCGATACTAATTACGACAAGAAACTCTACCTTCGTTTCTAATTATGACAAGTAACTGTAATTTTGATAAAAAATTATGGTAGGTAACTGTAACTTCAATACTAGTTACGACAGGTAACAGTAACTTCGATACTAATTATGACAAGCAACTATAACTTCGATACAAATTATGACAGGTAACAGTTACTTCGATACTAATTACGACAAGAAACTCTACCTTCGTTTCTAATTATGACAAGTAACTGTAATTTTGATAAAAAATTATGGTAGGTAACAGTAATTTCAATACTAGTTATGACAGGTAACAGTAACTTCGATACTAATTATGACAAGTAACTGTAACTTCGATACTAATTATGACAGGCAACTGTAGCTTCGATACTAATTATGACAAGTAACTCTAACTTCGTTACTAATTATGACAAGTAACTGTAATTATGATAAAAATTATGGCAGGTAACTGTAACTTCGATACTAATTATGAGAGGTAACAGTAACTTCGATACTAATTATGACAGGTAACAGCAACTTCGTTACTAATTATGACATTTTACTGTAACTTCGATACTAATTATGACGGGTAACTGTAACTTCGTTACTAATTATGACAAGTAACTGTAATTTCGATACTAATTATGACAGGTAACAGTAAATTCGTTACTAATTATGAGAAGTAACTTTAATTTCGATGCAAATTATGGCAGGTAACTGTAATTTCCCTACTAATTATGACAGGTAACAGTAACTTCGATACTAATTATGACAAGTAACTGTAACTTCGATACTAATTATGACAGGTAACAGTAAATTCGTTACTAATTATGACAAGTAACTGTAATTTCGATACAAATTATGGGAGGTAACAGTAACTTCGATACTAATTATGACAGGTAACAGTAACTTCGATACTAATTATGATAGGTAACAGTAACTTCGATACGAATTATGACAAGTAACTGTAACTTCCTTGCTAATTATGGCAAGTAACTGTAATTTCGATACAAATTATGGCAGGTAACTGTAACTTCGATAGTAAATATGACAGGTAACAGTAACTTCGATACTAATTTTGACAAATTACTGTAATTTGGATACAAATTATGACAGGTAACTGTAAATTCGTTACTAATTATGACAAGTAACTGTAATTTCGATACAAATGATGGCAGGTAACTGTATCTTCGATACTAATTATAACAGGTAACAGTAACTTCGATACTAATTATGACAGAAAACTGTAACTTCGATACTAAATATGACAGGTAACAGTAACTTCGATACTAATTATGACAGGTAACTCTAACTTCGATACTAATGATGACAGGTAACGGTAACTACGTTACTAATTATGACAAGTAACTGTAATTTCGATGCAAATTATGGCAGGTAACTGTAACTTCGATACTAATTATAACAGGTAAAACTAACTTCGATACTAAGTATGACAAGTAACTGTAAATTGGATACCAATTATGACAGGGAACTGTTACTTCGGTATTAATAATGACAATTAACTCTAACTTCGTTACTAATTATGACACGTAACTGTAATTTTCATAAAAAATTATGGCAGGTAACTGTAACTTCGATACTAATTATGACAGGTAACAGTAACTTCGATACTAATTATGACAGGTAACTGCAACTTCGTTACTAATTAGACAAGTAACTGTAATTTCTATACTAATTATGGCAAGTAACTGTAACTTCGTTACTAATTATGACAAGTAACTGTAATTTCGATACAAATTATGGCAGGTAACTGTAATTTCGATACAAATTATGGCAGGTAACTGTAACTTCGATACTAATTATGACAGGTAACAGTAACCTCGATACTAATTATGACAAGTAACAGTAACATCATTCTAATTATGACCAGTAACTGTAATTTCGATACAAATTATGGCAATTAACTTTAACTGCGATACTAATTATGACAGGTAACAGTAACTTCGATACTAACTATGACAGAAAACAGTAACTTCGATACTAATTATGACAGGTAACAGTAACTTAGATACTAATTATGACAGGTAACTGTAAATTCGTTACTAATTATGACAAGTAACTGTAATTTCGATGCAAATTATGGCAGGTAACTGTAACTTCGATACTAATTATGACAGGTAACAGTAACTTCGATACTAATTATGACAAGTAACTATATCTTCGATACAAATTATGACAGGTAACTGTAACTTCAATACTAATTATGACAAGAAACTCCAACTTCGTTACTAATTATGACAAGTAACTGTAATTTTGATAAAAAATTATGGTAGGTAACTGTAACTTCAATACTAATTATGACAGGTAACAGTAACTTCGATACTAATTATGACAGGTAACTGTAACTTCGATACTAATTATGACAAGAAACTCTAACTTCGTTACTAATTATGACAAGTAATTGTAATTTTGATAAAAAATTATGGTAGGTAACTGTAACTTCAATACTAATTATGACAGGTAACATTAACTTCGATACTAAATATGACAGGTAACTGTAACTTCGTTACTAATTATGACAAGTAACTGTAATTTCGATACAAATTTTGGCAGGTAACTGTAACTTCGATACTAATTATGACAGGTAACAGTAACTTCGATACTTATTATGACAAGTAACTGTAACTTCGATACTAATTAGGACAGGTAACTGTAACTTCGTTACTAATTATGACAAGTAACTGTAATTTTGATACAAATTATGGCAGGTAACTGTAACTTCGATACTAACTATGACAGGTAACAGTATCTTCGATACTAATTATGACAAGTAACTATAACTTCGATACAAAATATGACAGGTAACTGTAACTTCGATACTAATTATGACAAGAAACTCTAACTTCGTTACTAATTATAACAAGTAACTGTAATTTTGATAAAAAATTATGGTAGGTAACTGTAACTTCAATACTAATTATGACAGGTAACAGTAACTTCGATACTAATTATGACAGGTAACTGTAACATCGTTACTAATTATGACAAGTAACTTAAATTTCGATACAAATTATGACAGGTAACTGTAACTTCGTAACTAATTATGACAAGTAACTGTTATTTCGATACAAATTATGGCAGGTAACAGTACCTTCGATACTAATTATGACAGGTGACAGTAACTTCGATACTAATTATGACAAGCAACTATAACTTCGATACAAATTATGACAGGTAACAGTTACTTCGATACTAATTACGACAAGAAACTCTACCTTCGTTTCTAATTATGACAAGTAACTGTAATTTTGATAAAAAATTATGGTAGGTAACAGTAATTTCAATACTAGTTATGACAGGTAACAGTAACTTCGATACTAATTATGACAGGTAACTGTAACTTCGATACTAATTATGACAAGTAACTGTAATTTCGATACAAATTATGGCAGGTAACTGTAATTTCGAAACAAATTATGGCAGGTAACTGTAACTTCGATACTAATTATGACAGGTAACAGTAACCTCGACACTAATTATGACAAGTAACAGTAACATCATTCTAATTATGACCAGTAACTGTAATTTCGATATAAATTATGGCAGATAACTTTAACTGCGATACTAATTATGACAGGTAACAGTTACTTCGATACTAATTATGACAGAATACAGTAACTTCGATACTAATTATGACAGGTAACAGTAACTTCGATAATAATTATGGCAGGTAACTGTAACTTCGATACTAATTATGACAAGAAACTGTAACTTCGATACTAATTATGACAGGTAACTGTAAATTCGTTACTAATTATGACAAGTAACTGTAATTTCGATACAAATTAGACAGGTAACTATATCTTCGATACAAATTATGACAGGTAACTGTATCTTCGATACTAATTATGACAAGAAACTCTGACTTCGTTACTAACTATGACAAGTAACTGTAATTTTGATTTAAAAAAATTGGTAGGTAACTGTAACTTCAATACTAATTATGACAGGTTACAGTAACTTCGATAATAATTATGACAGGTAACTGTAACTTCATTACTAATTATGACAAGTAACTTTAATTTCAATACTAATTATGGCAGGTAACTGTAACTTCGTTACTAATTATGACATGTCCCTGTAATTTCGATACAAATTATGACAGGTAACTGTAACTTCGGTACTTGTTATGACAGGTAACAGTAACTTCGATACTAATTATGGCAGGTAACTGTAACTTCGATACTAATTATGACAGGTAACAGTAACTTCGATACTAATTATGACAAGTAACTGTAACTTCGATACAAATTATGACAGGTAACTGTAACTTCGATACTAATTATGACAAGAAACTCTAACTTCGTTACTAATTATGACAAGTAACTGTAATTTTGATAAAAAATTATGGTAGGTAACTGTAACTTCAATACTAATTATGACAGGTAACAGAAACTTCGATACTAATTATGACAGGTAACTGTATCTTCGATACTAATTATGACAAGAAACTCTAACTTCGTTATTATTTATGACAAGTAACTGTAATTTTGATAAAAAATTATGGTAGGTAACTGTAACTTCAATACTAGTTATGACAGGTAACAGTAACTTCGATACTAATTATGACAGGTAACTGTAACTTCGTTACTAATTATGACAAGTAACTTTAATTTCGATACTAATTATGGCAGGTAACTGCAACTTCGTTACTAATTATGACAAGTCCCTGTAATTTCGATACAAATTATGGCAGGTAACTGTAACTTCGATAATAATTATGACAGGTAACAGTAACTTCGATACTTATTATGAGAGGTAACAGTAACTTCGATACTAATTATGGCAGGTAACTATAACTTCGTTACTAATTATGACAAGTCCCTGTAATTTCGATACAAATTATGACAGGTAACTGTAACTTCGATACTTATTATGACAGGTAACAGTAACTTCGATACTAATTATGGCAGGTAACTGTAACTTCGATACTAATTATGACAGGTAACAGTAACTTCGATACTAATTATGACAAGTAAATGTAACTTCGATACAAATTATGACAGGTAACAGTAACTTCGATACTAATTATGACAGGTAACTGTAACTTCGTTACTAATTATGACAAGTAACTTTAATTTCGATACAAATTAGACAGGTAACTGTAACTTCGTAACTAATTATGACAAGTAACTGTTATTTCGATACAAATTATGGCTGGTAACAGTACCTTCGATACTAATTATGACAGGTAACTGTAACTTCGATACTAATTATGGCAAGGAACTGTAATTTCGATACAAATTAAGGCAGGTAACTGTAACTTCGATACTAATTATGACAGGTGACAGTAACTTCGATACTAATTATGACAAGCAACTATAACTTCGATACAAATTATGACAGGTAACAGTAACTTCGTAACTAATTATGACAAGTAACTGTTATTTCGGTACAAATTATGGCAGGTAACAGTACCTTCGATACTAATTATGACAGGTAACTGTAACTTCGATACTAATTATGGCAAGGAACTGTAATTTAGATACAAATTATTGCAGGTAACTGTAACTTCGATACTAATTATGACAGGTGACAGTAACGTCGATACTAATTATGACAAGCAACTATAACTTCGATTCAAATTATGACAGGTAACAGTTACTTCGATACTAATTACGACAAGAAACTCTACCTTCGTTTCTAATTATGACAAGTAACTGTAATTTTGATAAAAAAATTATGGTAGGTAACTGTAATTTCAATACTAGTTATGACAGGTAACAGTAACTTCGATAATAATTATGACAGGTAACTGTAACTTCGATACTAATTATGACAAGTAACTGTAATTTCGATACAAATTATGGCAGGTAACTGTAATTTCGATACAAATTATGGCAGGTAACTGTAACTTCGATACCAATTATGACAGGTAACAGTAACCTCGACACTAATTATGACAAGTAACAGTAACATCATTCTAAGTATGACCAGTAACTGTAATTTCGTTACAAATTATGGCAGATAACTTTAACTGCGATACTTATTATGACAGGTAACAGTTACTTCGTTACTAATTATGACAGAAAACAGTAACTTCGATACTAATTATGACAGGTAACAGTAACTTCGATAATAATTATGGCAGGTAACTGTAACTTCGATACTAATTATGACAAGAAACTGTAACTTCGATACTAATTATGACAGGTAACTGTAAATTCGTTACTAATTATGACAAGTAACTGTAATTTCGATGCAAATTATGGCAGGTAACTGTAACTTCGATACTAATTATGACAGGTAACAGTAACTTCGATACTAATTATGACAAGTAACTATATCTTCGATACAAATTATGACAGGTAACTGTAACTTCGATACTAATTATGACAAGAAACTCTAACTTCGTTACTAACTATGACAAGTAACTGTAATTTTGATTAAAAAAATTGGTAGGTAACTGTAACTTCAATACTAATTATGACAGGTAACAGTAACTTCGATAATAATTATGACAGGTAACTGTAACTTCGTTACTAATTATGACAAGTAACTTTAATTTCAATACAAATTATGGCAGGTAACTGTAACATCGTTACTAATTATGACAAGTCCCTGTAATTTCGATACAAATTATGACAGGTAACTGTAACTTCGATACTTATTATGACAGGTAACAGTAACTTCGATACTAATTATGGCAGGTAACTGTATCTTCGATACTAATTATGACAAGTAACTGTAACTTCGATACAAATTATGACAGGTAACTGTAACTTCGATACTAATTATGACAAGAAACTCTAACTTCGTTACTAATTATGACAAGTAACTGTAATTTTGATAAAAAATTATGGTAGGTAACTGTAACTTCAATACTAATTATGACAGGTAACAGAAACTTCGATACTAATTATGACAGGTAACTGTATCTTCGATACTAATTATGACAAGAAACTCTAACTTCGTTATTATTTATGACAAGTAACTGTAATTTTGATAAAAATTATGGTAGGTAACTGTAACTTCAATACTAGTTATGACAGGTAACAGTAACTTCGATACTAATTATGACAGGTAACTGTAACTTCGTTACTAATTATGACAAGTAACTTTAATTTCGATACTAATTATGGCAGGTAACTGCAACTTCGTTACTAATTATGACAAGTCCCTGTAATTTCGATACAAATTATGGCAGGTAACTGTAACTTCGATACTAATTATGACAGGTAACAGTAACTTCGATACTTATTATGAGAGGTAACAGTAACTTCGATACTAATTATGGCAGGTAACTATAACTTCGTTACTAATTATGACAAGTCCCTGTAATTTCGATACAAATTATGACAGGTAACTGTAACTTCGATACTTATTATGACAGGTAACAGTAACTTCGATACTAATTATGGCAGGTAACTGTAACTTCGATACTAATTATGACAGGTAACAGTAACTTCGATACTAATTATGACAAGTAAATGTAACTTCGATACAAATTATGACAGGTAACAGTAACTTCGATACTAATTATGACAGGTAACTGTAACTTCGTTACTAATTATGACAAGTAACTTTAATTTCGATACAAATTAGACAGGTAACTGTAACTTCGTAACTAATTATGACAAGTAACTGTTATTTCGATACAAATTATGGCTGGTAACAGTACCTTCGATACTAATTATGACAGGTAACTGTAACTTCGATACTAATTATGGCAAGGAACTGTAATTTCGATACAAATTAAGGCAGGTAACTGTAACTTCGATACTAATTATGACAGGTGTCAGTAACTTCGATACTAATTATGACAAGCAACTATAACTTCGATACAAATTATGACAGGTAACAGTAACTTCGTAACTAATTATGACAAGTAACTGTTATTTCGGTACAAATTATGGCAGGTAACAGTACCTTCGATACTAATTATGACAGGTAACTGTAACTTCGATACTAATTATGGCAAGGAACTGTAATTTAGATACAAATTATTGCAGGTAACTGTAACTTCGATACTAATTATGACAGGTGACAGTAACGTCGATACTAATTATGACAAGCAACTATAACTTCGATTCAAATTATGACAGGTAACAGTTACTTCGATACTAATTACGACAAGAAACTCTACCTTCGTTTCTAATTATGACAAGTAACTGTAATTTTGATAAAAAAATTATGGTAGGTAACTGTAATTTCAATACTAGTTATGACAGGTAACAGTAACTTCGATAATAATTATGACAGGTAACTGTAACTTCGATACTAATTATGACAAGTAACTGTAATTTCGATACAAATTATGGCAGGTAACTGTAATTTCGATACAAATTATGGCAGGTAACTGTAACTTCGATACCAATTATGACAGGTAACAGTAACCTCGACACTAATTATGACAAGTAACAGTAACATCATTCTAAGTATGACCAGTAACTGTAATTTCGTTACAAATTATGGCAGATATCTTTAACTGCGATACTTATTATGACAGGTAACAGTTACTTCGTTACTAATTATGACAGAAAACAGTAACTTCGATACTAATTATGATAGGTAACAGTAACTTCGATAATAATTATGGCAGGTAACTGTAACTTCGATACTAATTATGACAAGAAACTGTAACTTCGATACTAATTATGACAGGTAACTGTAAATTCGTTACTAATTATGACAAGTAACTGTAATTTCGATGCAAATTATGGCAGGTAACTGTAACTTCGATACTAATTATGACAGGTAACAGTAACTTCGATACTAATTATGACAAGTAACTATATCTTCGATACAAATTATGACAGGTAACTGTAACTTCGATACTAATTATGACAAGAAACTCTAACTTCGTTACTAACTATGACAAGTAACTGTAATTTTGATTAAAAAAATTGGTAGGTAACTGTAACTTCAATACTAATTATGACAGGTAACAGTAACTTCGATAATAATTATGACAGGTAACTGTAACTTCGTTACTAATTATGACAAGTAACTTTAATTTCAATACAAATTATGGCAGGTAACTGTAACATCGTTACTAATTATGACAAGTCCCTGTAATTTCGATACAAATTATGACAGGTAACTGTAACTTCGATACTTATTATGACAGGTAACAGTAACTTCGATACTAATTATGGCAGGTAACTGTAACTTCGATACTAATTATGACAGGTAACAGTAACTTCGATACTAATTATGACAAGTAACTGTAACTTCGATACTAATTATGACAGGCAACTGTAGCTTCGATACTAATTATGACAAGTAACTCTAACTTCGTTACTAATTATGACAAGTAACTGTAATTATGATAAAAATTATGGCAGGTAACTGTAACTTCGATACTAATTATGAGAGGTAACAGCAACTTCGTTACTAATTATGACATTTTACTATAACTTCGATACTAATTATGACAGGTAACTGTAACTTCGTTACTAATTATGACAAGTAACTGTAATTTCGATACTAATTATGGCAGGTAACTGTAACTTCGTTACTAATTATGAGAAGTAACTTTAATTTTGATGCAAATTATGGCAGGTAACTGTAATTTTCCTACTAATTATGACAGGTAACAGTAACTTCGATACTAATTATGACAAGTAACTGTAACATCGATACTAATTATGACAGGTAACTGTAACTTCGTTACTAATTATGACAAGTAACTGTAATTTCGATACAAATTATGGGAGGTAACAGTAACTTCGATACTAATTATGACAGGTAACAGTAACTTCGATACTAATTATGATAGGTAACAGTAACTTCGATACGAATTATGACAAGTAACTGTAACTTCCTTGCTAATTATGGCAAGTAACTGTAATTTCGATACAAATTATGGCAGGTAACTGTAACTTCGATAGTAATTATGACAGGTAACAGTAACTTCGATACTAATTTTGACAAATTACTGTAATTTGGATACAAATTATGACAGGTAACTGTAAATTCGTTACTAATTATGACATGTAACTGTAATTTCGATACAAATGATGGCAGGTAACTGTATCTTCGATACTAATTATAACAGGTAACAGTAACTTCGATACTAATTATGACAGAAAACAGTAACTTCGATACTAAATATGACAGGTAACAGTAACTTCGATACTAATTTTGACAAATTACTGTAATTTGGATAAAAATTATGACAGGTAACTGTAAATTCGTTACTAATTATGACAAGTAACTGTAATTTCGATACAAATGATGGCAGGTAACTGTATCTTCGATACTAATTATAACAGGTAACAGTAACTTCGATACTAATTATGACAGAAAACAGTAACTTCGATACTAAATATGACAGGTAACTGTAACTTCGATACTAATTATGGCAGGTAACAGTAACTTCGATACTAAGTATGACAAGTAACTGTAAATTCGATACCAATTATGACAGGGAACTGTTACTTCGATATTCATATTGACAATTAACTCTAACTTCGTTACTAATTATGACACGTAACTGTAATTTTCATAAAAATTATGGCAGGTAACTGTAACTTCGATACTAATTATGACAGGTAACAGTAACTTCGATACTAATTATGACAGGTAACTGCAACTTCGTTACTAATTAGACAAGTAACTGTAATTTCTATACTAATTATGGCATGTAACTGTAACTTCGTTACTAATTATGACAAGTAACTGTAATTTCGATACAAATTATGGCAGGTAACTGTAATTTCGATACAAATTATGTCAGGTAACTGTAACTTCGATACTAATTATGACAGGTAACAGTAACCTCGATACTAATTATGACAAGTAACAGTAACATCATTCTAATTATGACCAGTAACTGTAATTTCGATACAAATTATGGCAGATTACTTTAACTGCGATACTAATTATGACAGGTAACAGTAACTTCGATACTAATTATGACAGAAAACAGTAACTTCGATACTAATTATGACAGGTAACAGTAACTTCGATACTAATTATGACAGGTAACTGTAAATTCGTTACTAATTAAGACAAGTAACTGTAATTTCGATGCAAATTACGGCAGGTAACTTTAACTTCGATACTAATTATGACAGGTAACAGTAACTTCGATACTAATTATGACAAGTAACTATATCTTCGATACAAATTATGACAGGTAACTGTAACTTCGATACTAATTATGACAAGAAACTCTAACTTCGTTACTAACTATGACAAGTAACTGTAATTTTGATTAAAAAAATTGGTAGGTAACTGTAACTTCAATACTAATTATGACAGGTAACAGTAACTTCGATTATAATTATGACAGGTAAATGTAACTTCGTTACTAATTATGACAAGTAACTTTAATTTCAATACTTATTATGGCAGGTAACTGTAACTTCGTTACTAATTATGACAAGTCCCTGTAATTTCGATACCAATTATGACAGGTAACTGAAACTTCGATACTTATTATGACAGGTAACAGTAACTTCGATACTAATTATGGCAGGTAACTGTAACTTCGATACTAATTATGACAGGTAACAGTAACTTCGATACTAATTATGACAAGTAACTGTAACTTCGATTCTAATTATGACAGGTAACTGTAACTTCGTTACTAATTATGACAAGTAACTGTAATTTCGTTACAAATTATGGCAGGTAATTGTAATTTCGATACTAATTATGACAGGTAACAGTAACTTCGATACTAATTATGACAAGTAACAGTAACTTCGATACTAATAATGACAAGTAATTGTAACTTCGATACTAATAATGGCAGGTAACTGTAACTTCGTTACTAATTATGACAAGTACGTGTAATTTCGATACAAATTTTGGCAGGTAACTGTAACTTCGATACTAATTATGACAGGTGACAGAAACATCGATACTAATTATGACAAGTAACTGTAACTTCGATACTAATTATGACAGGTAACTGTAACTTCGTTACTAATTATGACAAGTAACTGTAATTTTGATACAAATTATGGCAGGTAACTGTAACTTCGATACTAACTATGACAGGTAACAGTATCTTAGATACTAATTATGACAAGTAACTGTAACTTCGATACAAATTATGACAGGTAACTGTAACTTCGATACTAATTATGACAAGAAACTCTAATTTCGTTACTAATTACGACAAGTAACTTTAATTTCGATACAAATTATGACAGGTAACTGTAACTTCGTAACTAATTATGACAAGTAACTGTAATTTCGATACAAATTATGGCAGGTAACAGTACCTTCGATACTAATTATGACAGGTAACTGTAACTTCGATACAAATTATGGCAAGGAACTGTAATTTCGATACAAATTATGGCAGGTAACTGTAACTTCGATACTAATTATGACAAGCAACTATAACTTCGATACAAATTATGACAGGTAACAGTAACTTCGATACTAATTACGACAAGAAACTCTACCTTCGTTTCTAATTATGACAAGTTACTGTAATTTTGATAAAAAATTATGGTAGGTAACTGTAACTTCAATACTAGTTACGACAGGTAACAGTAACTTCGATACTAATTATGACAAGCAACTATAACTTCGATACAAATTATGACAGGTAACAGTTACTTCGATACTAATTACGACAAGAAACTCTACCTTCGTTTCTAATTATGACAAGTAACTGTAATTTTGATAAAAAATTATGGTAGGTAACAGTAATTTCAATACTAGTTATGACAGGTAACAGTAACTTCGATACTAATTATGACAAGTAACTGTAACTTCGATACTAATTATGACAGGCAACTGTAGCTTCGATACTAATTATGACAAGTAACTCTAACTTCGTTACTAATTATGACAAGTAACTGTAATTATGATAAAAATTATGGCAGGTAACTGTAACTTCGATACTAATTATGAGAGGTAACAGTAACTTCGATACTAATTATGACAGGTAACAGCAACTTCGTTACTAATTATGACATTTTACTGTAACTTCGATACTAATTATGACAGGTAACTGTAACTTCGTTACTAATTATGACAAGTAACTGTAATTTCGATACTAATTATGACAGGTAACAGTAAATTCGTTACTAATTATGAGAAGTAACTTTAATTTCGATGCAAATTATGGCAGGTAACTGTAATTTCCCTACTAATTATGACAGGTAACAGTAACTTCGATACTAATTATGACAAGTAACTGTAACTTCGATACTAATTATGACAGGTAACAGTAAATTCGTTACTAATTATGACAAGTAACTGTAATTTCGATACAAATTATGGGAGGTAACAGTAACTTCGATACTAATTATGACAGGTAACAGTAACTTCGATACTAATTATGATAGGTAACAGTAACTTCGATACGAATTATGACAAGTAACTGTAACTTCCTTGCTAATTATGGCAAGTAACTGTAATTTCGATACAAATTATGGCAGGCAACTGTAACTTCGATAGTAAATATGACAGGTAACAGTAACTTCGATACTAATTTTGACAAATTACTGTAATTTGGATACAAATTATGACAGGTAACTGTAACTTCGATACTAATTATGACAAGAAACTCTAACTTCGTTACTAACTATGACAAGTAACTGTAATTTTGATTAAAAAAATTGGTAGGTAACTGTAACTTCAATACTAATTATGACAGGTAACAGTAACTTCGATAATAATTATGACAGGTAACTGTAACTTCGTTACTAATTATGACACGTAACTTTAATTTCAATACTAATTATGGCAGGTAACTGTAACATCGTTACTAATTATGACAAGTCCCTGTAATTTCGATACAAATTATGACAGGTAACTGTAACTTCGATACTTATTATGACAGGTAACAGTAACTTCGATACTAATTATGGCAGGTAACTGTAACTTCGATACTAATTATGACAGGTAACAGTAACTTCGATACTAATTATGACAAGTAACTGAACTTCGATACAAATTATGACAGGTAACTGTTACTTCGATACTAATTATGACAAGAAACTCTAACTTCGTTACTAATTATGACAAGTAACTGTAATTTTGATAAAAAATTATGGTAGGTAACTGTAACTTCATTACTAATTATGACAGGTAACAGTAATTTCGATACAAATTATGACAGGTAACTGTAACTTCGATACTTATTATGACAGGTAACAGTAACTTCGATACTAATTATGGCAGGTAACTGTAACTTCGATACTAATTATGACAGGTAACAGTAACTTCGATACTAATTATGACAAGTAACTGAACTTCGATACAAATTATGACAGGTAACTGTTACTTCGATACTAATTATGACAAGAAACTCTAACTTCGTTACTATTTATGACAAGTAACTGTAATTTTGATAAAAAATTATGGTGGGTAACTGTAACTTCAATACTAGTTATGACAGGTAACAGTAACTTCGATACTAATTATGACAGGTAACTGTAACTTCGTTACTAATTATGACAAGTAACTTTAATTTCGATACTTATTATGGCAGGTAACTGCAACTTCGTTACCAATTATGACAAGTCCCTGTAATTTCGATACAAATTATGGCAGGTAACTGTAACTTCGATACTAATTATGACATTTAACAGTAACTTCGATACTTATTATGACAGGTAACAGTAACTTCGATACTAATTATGGCAGGTAACTGTAACTTCGTTACTAATTATGACAAGTCCCTGTAATTTCGATACAAATTATGACAGGTAACTGTAACTTCGATACTTATTATGACAGGTAACAGTAACTTCGATACTAATTATGGCAGGTAACTGTAACTTCGATACTAATTATGACAGGTAACAGTAACTTCGATACTAATTATGACAAGTAACTGTAACTTCGATACAAATTATGACAGGTAACAGTAACTTCGATACTAATTATGACAGGTAACTGTAACTTCGTAACTAATTATGACAAGTAACTGTTATTTCGATACAAATTATGGCAGGTAACAGTACCTTCGATACTAATTATGACAGGTAACTGTAACTTCGATACTAATTATGGCAAGGAACTGCAATTTCGATACAAATTAAGGCAGGTAACTGTAACTTCGATACTAATTATGACAGGTGACAGTAACTTCGATACTAATTATGATAAGCAACTATAACTTCGATACAAATTATGACAGGTAACAGTTACTTCGATACTAATTACGACAAGAAACTCTACCTTCGTTTCTAATTATGACAAGTAACTGTAATTTTGATAGAAATTATGGTAGGTAACTGTAAATTCAATACTAGTTATGACAGGTAACAGTAACTTCGATATTAATTATGACAGGTAACTGTAACTTCGTTACTAATTATGACAAGTAACTTTAATTTCGATACTAATTATGGCAGGTAACTGCAACTTCGTTACTAATTATGACAAGTCCCTGTAATTTCGATACAAATTATGGCAGGTAACTGTAACTTCGATACTAATTATGACAGGTAACAGTAACTTCGATACTAATTATGACAAGTAACTGTAACTTCGATACTAATTATGACAGGTAACTGTAGCTTCGATACTAATTATGACGAGTAACTCTAACTTCGTTACTAATTATGACAAGTAACTGTAATTATGATAAAAATTATGGCAGGTAACTGTAAATTCGATACTAATTATGAGAGGTAACAGTAACTTCGATACTAATTATGACAGGTAACAGTAACTTCGATACTAATTATGGCAGGTAACTGTAACTTCGATACTAATTATGACAGGTAACAGTAACTTCGATACTAATTATGACAAGTAACTGTAACTTCGATACTAATTATGACAGGCAACTGTAGCTTCGATACTAATTATGACAAGTAACTCTAACTTCGTTACTAATTATGACAAGTAACTGTAATTATGATAAAAATTATGGCAGGTAACTGTAACTTCGATACTAATTATGAGAGGTAACAGCAACTTCGTTACTAATTATGACATTTTACTATAACTTCGATACTAATTATGACAGGTAACTGTAACTTCGTTACTAATTATGACAAGTAACTGTAATTTCGATACTAATTATGGCAGGTAACTGTAACTTCGTTACTAATTATGAGAAGTAACTTTAATTTTGATGCAAATTATGGCAGGTAACTGTAATTTTCCTACTAATTATGACAGGTAACAGTAACTTCGATACTAATTATGACAAGTAACTGTAACATCGATACTAATTATGACAGGTAACTGTAACTTCGTTACTAATTATGACAAGTAACTGTAATTTCGATACAAATTATGGGAGGTAACAGTAACTTCGATACTAATTATGACAGGTAACAGTAACTTCGATACTAATTATGATAGGTAACAGTAACTTCGATACGAATTATGACAAGTAACTGTAACTTCCTTGCTAATTATGGCAAGTAACTGTAATTTCGATACAAATTATGGCAGGTAACTGTAACTTCGATAGTAATTATGACAGGTAACAGTAACTTCGATACTAATTTTGACAAATTACTGTAATTTGGATACAAATTATGACAGGTAACTGTAAATTCGTTACTAATTATGACATGTAACTGTAATTTCGATACAAATGATGGCAGGTAACTGTATCTTCGATACTAATTATAACAGGTAACAGTAACTTCGATACTAATTATGACAGAAAACAGTAACTTCGATACTAAATATGACAGGTAACAGTAACTTCGATACTAATTTTGACAAATTACTGTAATTTGGATAAAAATTATGACAGGTAACTGTAAATTCGTTACTAATTATGACAAGTAACTGTAATTTCGATACAAATGATGGCAGGTAACTGTATCTTCGATACTAATTATAACAGGTAACAGTAACTTCGATACTAATTATGACAGAAAACAGTAACTTCGATACTAAATATGACAGGTAACTGTAACTTCGATACTAATTATGGCAGGTAACAGTAACTTCGATACTAAGTATGACAAGTAACTGTAAATTCGATACCAATTATGACAGGGCACTGTTACTTCGATATTCATATTGACAATTAACTCTAACTTCGTTACTAATTATGACACGTAACTGTAATTTTCATAAAAATTATGGCAGGTAACTGTAACTTCGATACTAATTATGACAGGTAACAGTAACTTCGATACTAATTATGACAGGTAACTGCAACTTCGTTACTAATTAGACAAGTAACTGTAATTTCTATACTAATTATGGCATGTAACTGTAACTTCGTTACTAATTATGACAAGTAACTGTAATTTCGATACAAATTATGGCAGGTAACTGTAATTTCGATACAAATTATGTCAGGTAACTGTAACTTCGATACTAATTATGACAGGTAACAGTAACCTCGATACTAATTATGACAAGTAACAGTAACATCATTCTAATTATGACCAGTAACTGTAATTTCGATACAAATTATGGCAGATTACTTTAACTGCGATACTAATTATGACAGGTAACAGTAACTTCGATACTAATTATGACAGAAAACAGTAACTTCGATACTAATTATGACAGGTAACAGTAACTTCGATACTAATTATGACAGGTAACTGTAAATTCGTTACTAATTAAGACAAGTAACTGTAATTTCGATGCAAATTACGGCAGGTAACTTTAACTTCGATACTAATTATGACAGGTAACAGTAACTTCGATACTAATTATGACAAGTAACTATATCTTCGATACAAATTATGACAGGTAACTGTAACTTCGATACTAATTATGACAAGAAACTCTAACTTCGTTACTAACTATGACAAGTAACTGTAATTTTGATTAAAAAAATTGGTAGGTAACTGTAACTTCAATACTAATTATGACAGGTAACAGTAACTTCGATTATAATTATGACAGGTAAATGTAACTTCGTTACTAATTATGACAAGTAACTTTAATTTCAATACTTATTATGGCAGGTAACTGTAACTTCGTTACTAATTATGACAAGTCCCTGTAATTTCGATACCAATTATGACAGGTAACTGAAACTTCGATACTTATTATGACAGGTAACAGTAACTTCGATACTAATTATGGCAGGTAACTGTAACTTCGATACTAATTATGACAGGTAACAGTAACTTCGATACTAATTATGACAAGTAACTGTAACTTCGATTCTAATTATGACAGGTAACTGTAACTTCGTTACTAATTATGACAAGTAACTGTAATTTCGTTACAAATTATGGCAGGTAATTGTAATTTCGATACTAATTATGACAGGTAACAGTAACTTCGATACTAATTATGACAAGTAACAGTAACTTCGATACTAATAATGACAAGTAATTGTAACTTCGATACTAATAATGGCAGGTAACTGTAACTTCGTTACTAATTATGACAAGTACGTGTAATTTCGATACAAATTTTGGCAGGTAACTGTAACTTCGATACTAATTATGACAGGTGACAGAAACATCGATACTAATTATGACAAGTAACTGTAACTTCGATACTAATTATGACAGGTAACTGTAACTTCGTTACTAATTATGACAAGTAACTGTAATTTTGATACAAATTATGGCAGGTAACTGTAACTTCGATACTAACTATGACAGGTAACAGTATCTTAGATACTAATTATGACAAGTAACTGTAACTTCGATACAAATTATGACAGGTAACTGTAACTTCGATACTAATTATGACAAGAAACTCTAATTTCGTTACTAATTATGACAAGTAACTTTAATTTCGATACAAATTATGACAGGTAACTGTAACTTCGTAACTAATTATGACAAGTAACTGTAATTTCGATACAAATTATGGCAGGTAACAGTACCTTCGATACTAATTATGACAGGTAACTGTAACTTCGATACAAATTATGGCAAGGAACTGTAATTTCGATACAAATTATGGCAGGTAACTGTAACTTCGATACTAATTATGACAAGCAACTATAACTTCGATACAAATTATGACAGGTAACAGTAACTTCGATACTAATTACGACAAGAAACTCTACCTTCGTTTCTAATTATGACAAGTAACTGTAATTTTGATAAAAAATTATGGTAGGTAACTGTAACTTCAATACTAGTTACGACAGGTAACAGTAACTTCGATACTAATTATGACAAGCAACTATAACTTCGATACAAATTATGACAGGTAACAGTTACTTCGATACTAATTACGACAAGAAACTCTACCTTCGTTTCTAATTATGACAAGTAACTGTAATTTTGATAAAAAATTATGGTAGGTAACAGTAATTTCAATACTAGTTATGACAGGTAACAGTAACTTCGATACTAATTATGACAAGTAACTGTAACTTCGATACTAATTATGACAGGCAACTGTAGCTTCGATACTAATTATGACAAGTAACTCTAACTTCGTTACTAATTATGACAAGTAACTGTAATTATGATAAAAATTATGGCAGGTAACTGTAACTTCGATACTAATTATGAGAGGTAACAGTAACTTCGATACTAATTATGACAGGTAACAGCAACTTCGTTACTAATTATGACATTTTACTGTAACTTCGATACTAATTATGACAGGTAACTGTAACTTCGTTACTAATTATGACAAGTAACTGTAATTTCGATACTAATTATGACAGGTAACAGTAAATTCGTTACTAATTATGAGAAGTAACTTTAATTTCGATGCAAATTATGGCAGGTAACTGTAATTTCCCTACTAATTATGACAGGTAACAGTAACTTCGATACTAATTATGACAAGTAACTGTAACTTCGATACTAATTATGACAGGTAACAGTAAATTCGTTACTAATTATGACAAGTAACTGTAATTTCGATACAAATTATGGGAGGTAACAGTAACTTCGATACTAATTATGACAGGTAACAGTAACTTCGATACTAATTATGATAGGTAACAGTAACTTCGATACGAATTATGACAAGTAACTGTAACTTCCTTGCTAATTATGGCAAGTAACTGTAATTTCGATACAAATTATGGCAGGCAACTGTAACTTCGATAGTAAATATGACAGGTAACAGTAACTTCGATACTAATTTTGACAAATTACTGTAATTTGGATACAAATTATGACAGGTAACTGTAACTTCGATACTAATTATGACAAGAAACTCTAACTTCGTTACTAACTATGACAAGTAACTGTAATTTTGATTAAAAAAATTGGTAGGTAACTGTAACTTCAATACTAATTATGACAGGTAACAGTAACTTCGATAATAATTATGACAGGTAACTGTAACTTCGTTACTAATTATGACACGTAACTTTAATTTCAATACTAATTATGGCAGGTAACTGTAACATCGTTACTAATTATGACAAGTCCCTGTAATTTCGATACAAATTATGACAGGTAACTGTAACTTCGATACTTATTATGACAGGTAACAGTAACTTCGATACTAATTATGGCAGGTAACTGTAACTTCGATACTAATTATGACAGGTAACAGTAACTTCGATACTAATTATGACAAGTAACTGAACTTCGATACAAATTATGACAGGTAACTGTTACTTCGATACTAATTATGACAAGAAACTCTAACTTCGTTACTAATTATGACAAGTAACTGTAATTTTGATAAAAAATTATGGTAGGTAACTGTAACTTCATTACTAATTATGACAGGTAACAGTAATTTCGATACAAATTATGACAGGTAACTGTAACTTCGATACTTATTATGACAGGTAACAGTAACTTCGATACTAATTATGGCAGGTAACTGTAACTTCGATACTAATTATGACAGGTAACAGTAACTTCGATACTAATTATGACAAGTAACTGAACTTCGATACAAATTATGACAGGTAACTGTTACTTCGATACTAATTATGACAAGAAACTCTAACTTCGTTACTATTTATGACAAGTAACTGTAATTTTGATAAAAAATTATGGTGGGTAACTGTAACTTCAATACTAGTTATGACAGGTAACAGTAACTTCGATACTAATTATGACAGGTAACTGTAACTTCGTTACTAATTATGACAAGTAACTTTAATTTCGATACTTATTATGGCAGGTAACTGCAACTTCGTTACCAATTATGACAAGTCCCTGTAATTTCGATACAAATTATGGCAGGTAACTGTAACTTCGATACTAATTATGACATTTAACAGTAACTTCGATACTTATTATGACAGGTAACAGTAACTTCGATACTAATTATGGCAGGTAACTGTAACTTCGTTACTAATTATGACAAGTCCCTGTAATTTCGATACAAATTATGACAGGTAACTGTAACTTCGATACTTATTATGACAGGTAACAGTAACTTCGATACTAATTATGGCAGGTAACTGTAACTTCGATACTAATTATGACAGGTAACAGTAACTTCGATACTAATTATGACAAGTAACTGTAACTTCGATACAAATTATGACAGGTAACAGTAACTTCGATACTAATTATGACAGGTAACTGTAACTTCGTTACTAATTATGACAAGTAACTTTAATTTCGATACAAATTATGACAGGTAACTGTAACTTCGTAACTAATTATGACAAGTAACTGTTATTTCGATACAAATTATGGCAGGTAACAGTACCTTCGATACTAATTATGACAGGTAACTGTAACTTCGATACTAATTATGGCAAGGAACTGCAATTTCGATACAAATTAAGGCAGGTAACTGTAACTTCGATACTAATTATGACAGGTGACAGTAACTTCGATACTAATTATGATAAGCAACTATAACTTCGATACAAATTATGACAGGTAACAGTTACTTCGATACTAATTACGACAAGAAACTCTACCTTCGTTTCTAATTATGACAAGTAACTGTAATTTTGATAGAAATTATGGTAGGTAACTGTAAATTCAATACTAGTTATGACAGGTAACAGTAACTTCGATATTAATTATGACAGGTAACTGTAACTTCGTTACTAATTATGACAAGTAACTTTAATTTCGATACTAATTATGGCAGGTAACTGCAACTTCGTTACTAATTATGACAAGTCCCTGTAATTTCGATACAAATTATGGCAGGTAACTGTAACTTCGATACTAATTATGACAGGTAACAGTAACTTCGATACTAATTATGACAAGTAACTGTAACTTCGATACTAATTATGACAGGTAACTGTAGCTTCGATACTAATTATGACGAGTAACTCTAACTTCGTTACTAATTATGACAAGTAACTGTAATTATGATAAAAATTATGGCAGGTAACTGTAAATTCGATACTAATTATGAGAGGTAACAGTAACTTCGATACTAATTATGACAGGTAACAGCAACTTCGTTACTAATTATGACATGTTACTGTAATTTCGATACTAATTATGGCAGGTAACTGTAACTTCGTTACTAATTATGAGAAGTAACTTTAATTTCGATACAAATTATGGCAGGTAACTGTAATTTCCATACTAATTATGACAGGTAACAGTAACTTCGATACTAATTATGACAAGTAACTGTAACTTCGATACTAATTATGACAGGTAACTGTAACTTCGTTACTAATTTTGACAAGTAACTGTAATTTCGATACAAATTATGGGAGGTAACAGTAACTTCGATACTAATTATGACAGGTAACAGTAACTTCGATACTAATTATGATAGGTAACAGTAACTTCCATACGAATTATGACAAGTATCTGTAACTTCCTTGCTAATTATGGCAAGTAACTGTAATTTCGATACAAATTATGGCAGGTAACTGTAACTTCGATAGTAATTATGACAGGTAACAATAACTTCGATACTAATTTTGACAAATTACTGTAATTTGTATACAAATTATGACAGGTAACTGTAAATTCGTTACTAATTATGACAAGTAACTGTAATTTCGATACTAATTATGACAGGTAACTGTAGCTTCGATACTAATTATGACGAGTAACTCTAACTTCGTTACTAATTATGACAAGTAACTGTAATTATGATAAAAAATTATGGCAGGTAACTGTAACTTCGATACTAATTATGAGAGGTAACAGTAACTTCGATACTAATTATGACAGGTAACAGCAACTTCGTTATTAATTATGACATGTTACTGTAATTTCGATACTAATTATGGCAGGTAACTGTAACTTCGTTACTAATTATGAGAAGTTACTTTAATTTCGATACAAATTATGGCAGGTAACTGTAATTTCCATACTAATTAACAAGTAACTGTAACTTCGATACTAAATATGACAGGTAACTGTAACTTCGTTACTAATTATGACAAGTAACTGTAATTTCGATACAAATTATGGGAGGTAACAGTAACTTCGATACTAATTATGACAGGTAACAGTAACTTCGATACTAATTATGATAGGTAACAGTAACTTCCATACGAATTATGACAAGTAACTGTAACTTCCTTGCTAATTACGGCAAGTAACCGTAATTTCGATACAAATTATGGCAGGTAACTGTAACTTCGATAGTAATTATGACAGGTAACAGTAACTTCGATACTAATTTTGACAAATTACTGTAATTTGGATACAAATTATGACAGGTAACTGTAAATTCGTTACTAATGATGACAAGTAACTGTAATTTCGATACAAATGATGGCAGGTATATGTAACTTCGATACTAATTATGACAGGTAACAGTAACTTCGATACTAATTATGACAGAAAACAGTAACTTCGATACTAAATATGACAGGTAACATTCACTTCAATACTAATTATGACAGGTAACTCTAACTTCGATACTAATGATGACAGGTAACTGTAACTACGTTACTAATTATGACAAGTAACTGTAATTTCGATACAAATTATGGCAGGTAACTGTAACTTCGATACTAATTATGACAAGTAACTGTAACTTCGATACCAATTATGACAGGGAACTGTTACTTCGATATTAATTATGACAATTAACTCTAACTTCGTTACTAATTATGACACGTTACTGTAATTTTCATAAAAAATTATGGCAGGTAACTGTAACTTCGATACTAATTATGACAGGTAACTGTAACTTCGATACTAATTATGACATGTAACTGAAACTTCGTTACTAATTATGACAAGTAACTGTAATTTCTATTATAATTATGGCAAGTAACTGTAACTTCGTTACTAATTATGACAAGTAACTGTAATTTCGATACAAATTATGGCAGGTAACTGTAATTTCAATACAAATTATGGCAGGTAACTGTAACTTCGATACTAATCATGACAGGTAACAGTAACCTCGATACTAATTATGACAAGTAACAGTAACATCATTCCAATTATGACCAGTAACTGTAATTTCGATACAAATTATGGCAGGTAACTGTAACTGCGATACTAATTATGACAGGTAACAGAAACTTCGACACTAATTATGACAGGTAACAGTAACTTCGATACTAATTATGACAAGTAACTATATCTTCGATACAAATTATGACAGGTAACTGTAACATCGATATTATTATGACAAGAAACTCTAACTTCGTTACTAACTATGACAAGTAAGTGTAATTTTGATAAAAAATTTTGGTAGGTAACTGTAACTTCAATACTAATTATGACAGGTAACAGTAACTTCGATACTAATTATGACAGGTAACTGTAACGTCGTTACTAATTATGACAAGTAACTTTAATTTCAATACTAATTATGGCAGGTAACTGTAACTTCGTTACTAATTATGTCAAGTCCCTGTAATTTCGATACAAATTATGACAGGTAACTGTAACTTCGATACTTATTATGACAGGTAACAGTAACTTCGATACTAATTATGGCAGGTAACTGTAACTTCGATACTAATTATGACAGTTAACAGTAACTTCGATACTAATTATGACATGTAACTGTAACTTCGATACTAATTATGACAGGAAACTGAAACTTCGTTACTAATTATGACAAGTAACTGTAATTTCGTTACAAATTATGGCAGGTAATTGTAATTTCGATACTAATTATGACAGGTAACAGTAACTTCGATACTAATTATGACAAGTAACAGTAACTTCGATACTAATTATGACAAGTAATTGTAACTTCGATACTAAAAATATCAGGTAACTGTAACTTTGTTACTAATTATGACAAGTAACTCTAATTTCGATACAAATTTGGCAGGTAACTGTAACTTCGATACTAATTATGACACGTAACAGTAACTTCGATACTAATTATGACAAGTAACTGTAGCTTCGATACTAATTATGACAGGTAACTGTAACTTCGTTACTAATTATGACAAGTAACTGTAATTTTGATACAAATTATGGCAGGTAACTGTAACTTCGATACTAACTATGACAGGTAACAGTATCTTCGATACTAATTATGACAAGTAACTATAACTTCGATACAAATTATGACAGGTAACTGTAACTTCGATACTAATTATGACAAGAAACTCTAACTTCGTTACTAATTATGACAAGTAACTGTAATTTTGATAAAAAATTATGGTAGGTAACTGTAACTTCAATACTAATTATGACAGGTAACAGTAACTTCGATACTAATTATGACAGGTAACTGTAACTTCGTTACTAATTATGACATGTAACTTTAATTTCGATACAAATTATGACAAGTAACTGTAACTTCGTTACTAATTATGACAAGTAACTGTAATTTCGATACAAATTATGGCAGGTAACAGTACCTTCGATACTAATTATGAAAGGTAACTGTAACTTCGATACTAATTATGGCAAGGAACTGTAATTTCGATACAAATTATGGCAGGTAACTGTAACTTCGATACTAATTATGACAGGTAACAGTAACTTCGATACTAATTATGACAAGTAACTGTAACTTCGATACTAATTATGACAGGTAACTGTAGCTTCGATACTAATTATGACAAGTAACTCTAACTTCGTTACTAATTATGACAAGTAACTGTAATTATGATAAAAAATTATGGCAGGTAACTGTAACTTCGATACTAATTATGAGAGGTAACAGTAACTTCGATACTAATTATGACAGGTAACAGCAACTTCGTTACTAATTATGACATGTTACTGTAATTTCGATACTAATTATTGCAGGTAACTGTAACTTCGTTACTAATTATGAGAAGTAACTTTAATTTCGATACAAATTATGGCAGGTAACTGTAATTTCCATACTAATTATGACAGGTAACAGTAACTTCGATACTAATTATGACAAGTAACTGTAACTTCGATACAAATTATGAGAGGTAACTGTAACTTCGTTACTAATTATGACAAGTAACTGTAATTTCGATACAAATTATGGGAGGTAACAGTAACTTCGATACTAATTATGACAGGTAACAGTAACTTCGATACTAATTATGATAGGTAACAGTAACTTCGATACGAATTATGACAAGAAACTGTAACTTCCTTGCTAATTATGGCAAGTAACTGTAATTTCGATACAAATTATGGCAGGTAACTGTAACTTCGATAGTAATTATGACAGCTAACAGTAACTTCGATACTAATTTTGACAAATTACTGTAATTTGAATACAAATTATGACAGGTAACTGTAAATTCGTTACTAATTATGACAAGTAACTGTAATTTCGATACAAATGATGGCAGGTAACTGTAACTTCGATACTAATTATGACAGGTAACAGTAACTTCGATACTAATTATGACAGAAAACAGTAAATTCGATACTAAATATGACAGGTAACAGTAATTTCGATACAAATTTTGACAGGTAACTCAAACTTCGATACTAATGATGACAGGTAACTGTAACTACGTTACTAATTATGACAAGTAACTGTAATTTCGATACAAATTATGGCAGGTCACTGTAACTTCGATACTAATTATGACAGGTAACAGTAACTTCGATACTAATTATGACAAGTAACTGTAACTTCGATACCAATTATGACAGGGAACTGTTACTTCGATATTAATAATGACAATTAACTCTAACTTCGTTACTAATTATGACACGTAACTGTAATTTTCATAAAAAATTATGGCAGGTAACTGTAACTTCGATACTAATTATGACAGGTAACAGTAACTTTGATACTAATTATGACAGGTAACTGCAACTTCGTTACTAATTACGACAAATAACTGTAATTTCTATTCTAATTATGGCAGGTAACTGTAACTTCGTTACTAATTATGACAAGTAACTGTAATTTCGATACAAATTATGGCAGGTAACTGTAATTTCGATACAAATTATGGCAGGTAACTGTAACTTCGATACTAATTATGACAGGTAACAGTAACCTCGATACTAATTATGACAAGTAACAGTAACATCATTCTAATTATGACCAGTAACTGTAATTTCGATACAAATTATGGCAGGTAACTGTAACTTCGATACTAATTATGACAAGTAACTGTAACTTCGATACCAATTATGACAGGGAACTGTTACTTCGATATTAATTATGACAATTAACTCTAACTTCGTTACTAAATATGACACGTTACTGTAATTTTCATAAAAAATTATGGCAGGTAACTGTAACTTCGATACTAATTATGACAGGTAACTGTAATTTCTATACTAATTATGGCAAGTAACTGTAACTTCGTTACTAATTATGACAAGTAACTGTAATTTCGATACAAATTATGGCATGTAACTGTAATTTCAATACAAATTATGGCAGGTAACTGTAACCTCGATACTATTTATGACAGGTAACAGTAACCTCGATACTAATTATGACAAGTAACAGTAACATCATTCCAATTATGACCAGTAACTGTAATTTCGATACAAATTATGGCAGGTAACTGTAACTGCGATACTAATTATGACAGGTAACAGTAACTTCGACACTAATTATGACAGGTAACAGTAACTTCGATACTAATTATGACAAGTAACTATATCTTCGATACAAATTATGACAGGTAACTGTAACTTCGATACTAATTATGACAAGAAACTCTAACTTCGTTACTAACTATGACAAGTAAGTGTAATTTTGATAAAAAATTTAGGTAGGAAACTGTAACTTCAATACTAATTATGACAGGTAACCGTAACTTCGATACTAATTATGACAGGTAACTGTAACGTCGTTACTAATTATGACAAGTAACTTTAATTTCAATACTAATTATGGCAGGTAACTGCAACTTCGTTACTAATTATGTCAAGTCCCTGTAATTTCGATACAAATTATGACAGGTAACTGTAACTTCGATACTTATTATGACAGGTAACAGTAACTTCGATACTAATTATGGCAGGTAACTGTAACTTCGATACTAATTATGACAGTTAACAGTAACTTCGATACTAATTATGACATGTAACTGTAACTTCGATACTAATTATGACAGGTTACTGAAACTTCGTTACTAATTATGACAAGTAACTGTAATTTCGTTACAAATTATGGCAGGTAATTGTAATTTCGATACTAATTATGACAGGTAACAGTAACTTCGATACTAATTATGACAAGTAACAGTAACTTCGATACTAATTATGACAAGTAATTGTAACTTCGATACTAAAAATATCAGGTAACTGTAACTTCGTTACTAATTATGACAAGTAACTCTAATTTCGATACAAATTTGGCAGGTAACTGTAACTTCGATACTAATTATGACAGGTAACAGTAACTTCGATACTAATTATGACAAGTAACTGTAGCTTCGATACTAATTATGACAGGTAACTGTAACTTCGTTACTAATTATGACAAGTAACTGTAATTTTGATACAAATTATGGCAGGTAACTGTAACTTCGATACTAACTATGACAGGTAACAGTATCTTCGATACTAATTATGACAAGTAACTATAACTTCGATACAAATTATGACAGGTAACTGTAACTTCGATACTAATTATGACAAGAAACTCTAACTTCGTTACTAATTATGACAAGTAACTGTAATTTTGATAAAAATTATGGTAGGTAACTGTAACTTCAATACTAATTATGACAGGTAACAGTAACTTCGATACTAATTATGACAGGTAACTGTAACTTCGTTACTAATTATGACATGTAACTTTAATTTCGATACAAATTATGACAAGTAACTGTAACTTCGTTACTAATTATGACAAGTAACTGTAATTTCGATACAAATTATGGCAGGTAACAGTACCTTCGATACTAATTATGAAAGGTAACTGTAACTTCGATACTAATTATGGCAAGGAACTGTAATTTCGATACAAATTATGGCAGGTAACTGTAACTTCGATACTAATTATGACAGGTAACAGTAACTTCGATACTAATTATGACAAGTAACTGTAACTTCGATACTAATTATGACAGGTAACTGTAGCTTCGATACTAATTATGACAAGTAACTCTAACTTCGTTACTAATTATGACAAGTAACTGTAATTATGATAAAAAATTATGGCAGGTAACTGTAACTTCGATACTAATTATGAGAGGTAACAGTAACTTCGATACTAATTATGACAGGTAACAGCAACTTCGTTACTAATTATGACATGTTACTGTAATTTCGATACTAATTATGGCAGGTAACTGTAACTTCGTTACTAATTATGAGAAGGAACTTTAATTTCGATACAAATTATGGAAGGTAACTGTAATTTCCATACTAATTATGACAGGTAACAGTAACTTCGATACTAATTATGACAAGTAACTGTAACTTCGATACAAATTATGACAGGTAACTGTAACTTCGTTACTAATTATGACAAGTAACTGTAATTTCGATACATATTATGGGAGGTAACAGTAACTTCGATACTAATTATGACAGGTAACAGTAACTTCGATACTAATTATGATAGGTAACAGTAACTTCGATACGAATTATGACAAGAAACTGTAACTTCCTTGCTAATTATGGCAAGTAACTGTAATTTCGATACAAATTATGGCAGGTAACTGGAACTTCGATAGTAATTATGACAGCTAACAGTAACTTCGATACTAATTTTGACAAATTACTGTAATTTGAATACAAATTATGACAGGTAACTGTAAATTCGTTACTAATTATGACAAGTAACTGTAATTTCGATACAAATGATGGCAGGTAACTGTAACTTCGATACTAATTATGACAGGTAACAGTAACTTCGATACTAATTATGACAGAAAACAGTAACTTCGATACTAAATATGACAGGTAACAGTAACTTCGATACAAATTATGACAGGTAACTCAAACTTCGATACTAATGATGACATGTAACTGTAACTTCGATACTAATTATGACAGGTAACTGAAACTTCGTTACTAATTATGACAAGTAACTGTAATTTCGTTACAAATTATGGCAGGTAATTGTAATTTCGATACTAATTATGACAGGTAACAGTAACTTCGATACTAATTATGACAAGTAACAGTAACTTCGATACTAATTATGACAAGTAATTGTAACTTCGATACTAAAAATATCAGGTAACTGTAACTTCGTTACTAATTATGACAAGTAACTCTAATTTCGATACAAATTTGGCAGGTAACTGTAACTTCGATACTAATTATGACAGGTAACAGTAACTTCGATACTTATTATGACAGGTAACAGTAACTTCGATACTAATTATGGCAGGTAACTGTAACTTCGATACTAATTATGACAAGAAACTCTAACTTCGTTACTAATTATGACAAGTAACTGTAATTTTGATAAAAAATTATGGTAGGTAACTGTAACTTCAATACTAGTTATGACAAGTAACAGTAACTTCGATACTAATTATGACAGGTAACAGTAACTTCGTTACTAATTATGACAAGTAACTGTAATTTTGATAAAAAATTATGGTAGGTAACTGTAACTTCAATACTAGTTATGACAAGTAACAGTAACTTCGATACTAATTATGACAGGTAACTGTAACTTCGTTACTAATTATGACAAGTAACTTTAATTTCGATACTAATTATGGCAGGTAACTGCAACTTCGTTACTAATTATGACAAGTCCCTGTAATTTCGATACAAATTATGGCAGGTAACTGTAACTTCGATACTTATTATGACAGGTAACAGTAACTTCGATACTTATTATGACAGGTAACAGTAACTTCGATACTAATTATGGCAGGTAACTGTAACTTCGTTACTAATTATGACAAGTCCCTGTAATTTCGATACAAATTATGACAGGTAACTGTAACTTCGATACTTATTATGACAGGTAACAGTAACTTCGATACTAATTATTGCAGGTAACTGTAACTTCGATACTAATTATGACAGGTAACAGTAACTTCGATACTAATTATGACAAGTAACTGTAACTTCGATACAAATAATGACAGGTAACAGTAACTTCGATACTAATTATGACAGGTAACTGTAACTTCGTTACTAATTATGACAAGTAACTTTAATTTCGATACAAAGTATGACAGGTAACTGTAACTTCGTAACTAATTATGACAAGTAACTGTTATTTCGATACAAATTATGGCAGGTAACAGTACCTTCGATACTAATTATGACAGGTAACTGTAACTTCGATACTAATTATGGCAAGGAACTGTAATTTCGTTACAAATTAAGGCAGGTAACTGTAACTTCGATACTAATTATGACAGGTGACAGTAACTTCGATACTAATTATGACAAGCAACTATAACTTCGATACAAATTATGACAGGTAACAGTAACTTCGATACTAATTACGACAAGAAACTCTACCTTCGTTTCTATTTATGACAAGTAACTGTAATTTTGATAGAAATTATGGTAGGTAACTGTAAATTCAATACTAGTTATGACAGGTAACAGTAACTTCGATATTAATTATGACAGGTAACTGTAACTTCGTTACTAATTATGACAAGTAACTTTAATTTCGATACTAAATATGGCAGGTTACTGCAACTTCGTTACTAATTATGACAAGTCCCTGTGATTTCGATACAAATTATGGCAGGTAACTGTAACTTCGATACTAATTATGACAGGTAACAGTAACTTCGATACAAATTATGACAAGTAACTGTAACTTCGATACTAATTATGACAGGTAACTGTAGCTTCGATACTAATTATGACGAGTAACTCTAACTTCGTTACTAATTATGACAAGTAACTGTAATTATGATAAAAAATTATGGCAGGTAACTGTAACTTCGATACTAATTATGAGAGGTAACAGTAACTTCGATACTAATTATGACAGGTAACAGCAACTTCGTTATTAATTATGACATGTTACTGTAATTTCGATACTAATTATGGCAGGTAACTGTAACTTCGTTACTAATTATGAGAAGTAACTTTAATTTCGACACAAATTATGGCAGGTAACTGTAATTTCCATACTAATTAACAAGTAACTGTAACTTCGATACTAAATATGACAGGTAACTGTAACTTCGTTACTAATTATGACAAGTAACTGTAATTTCGATACAAATTATGGGAGGTAACAGTAACTTCGATACTAATTATGACAGGTAACAGTAACTTCGATACTAATTATGATAGGTAACAGTAACTTCCATACGAATTATGACAAGTAACTGTAACTACCTTGCTAATTATGGCAAGTAACCGTAATTTCGATACAAATTATGGCAGGTAACTGTAACTTCGATAGTAATTATGACAGGTAACAGTAACTTCGATACTAATTTTGACAAATTACTGTAATTTGGATACAAATTATGACAGGTAACTGTAAATTCGTTACTAATTATGACAAGTAACTGTAATTTCGATACAAATGATGGCAGGTATATGTAACTTCGATACTAATTATGACAGGTAACAGTAACTTCGATACTAATTATGACAGAAAACAGTAACTTCGATACTAAATATGACAGGTAACATTCACTTCGATACTAATTATGACAGGTAACTCTAACTTCGATACTAATGATGACAGGTAACTGTAACTACGTTACTAATTATGACAAGTAACTGTAATTTCGATACAAATTATGGCAGGTAACTGTAACTTCGATACTAATTATGACAAGTAACTGTAACTTCGATACCAATTATGACAGGGAACTGTTACTTCGATATTAATTATGACAATTAACTCTAACTTCGTTACTAATTATGACACGTTACTGTAATTTTCATAAAAAAATATGGCAGGTAACTGTAACTTCGATACTAATTATGACAGGTAACTGTAACTTCGATACTAATTATGACATGTATCTGAAACTTCGTTACTAATTATGACAAGTAACTGTAATTTCTATTCTAATTATGGCAAGTAACTGTAACTTCGTTACTAATTATGACAAGTAACTGTAATTTCGATACAAATTATGGCAGGTAACTGTAATTTCAATACAAATTATGGCAGGTAACTGTAACTTCGATACTAATTATGACAGGTAACAGTAACCTCGATACTAATTATGACAAGTAACAGTAACATCATTCCAATTATGACAAGTAACTGTAATTTCTATTCTAATTATGACAAGAAACTCTAACTTCGTTACTAACTATGACAAGTAAGTGTAATTTTGATAAAAAATTTTGGTAGGTAACTGTAACATCAATACTAATTATGACAGGTAACAGTAACTTCGATACTAATTATGACAGGTAACTGTAACGTCGTTACTAATTATGACAAGTAACTTTAATTTCAATACTAATTATGGCAGGTAACTGTAACTTCGTTACTAATTATGTCAAGTCCCTGTAATTTCGATACAAATTATGACAGGTAACTGTAACTTCGATACTTATTATGACAGGTAACAGTAACTTCGATACTAATTATGGCAGGTAACTGTAACTTCGATACTAATTATGACAGTTAACAGTAACTTCGATACTAATTATGACATGTAACTGTAACTTCGATACTAATTATGACAGGTAACTGAAACTTCGTTACTAATTATGACAAGTAACTGTAATTTCGTTACAAATTATGGCAGGTAATTGTAATTTCGATACTAATTATGACAGGTAACAGTAACTTCGATACTAATTATGACAAGTAACAGTAACTTCGATACTAATTATGACAAGTAATTGTAACTTCGATACTAAAAATATCAGGTAACTGTAACTTCGTTACTAATTATGACAAGTAACTCTAATTTCGATACAAATTTGGCAGGTAACTGTAACTTCGATACTAATTATGACAGGTAACAGTAACTTCGATACTAATTATGACAAGTAACTGTAGCTTCGATACTAATTATGACAGGTAACTGTAACTTCGTTACTAATTATGACATGTAACTTTAATTTCGATACAAATTATGACAAGTAACTGTAACTTCGTTACTAATTATGACAAGTAACTGTAATTTCGATACAAATTATGGCAGGTAACAGTACCTTCGATACTAATTATGAAAGGTAACTGTAACTTCGATACTAATTATGGCAAGGAACTGTAATTTCGATTCAAATTATGGCAGGTAACTGTAACTTCGATACTAATTATGACAGGTAACAGTAACTTCGATACTAATTATGACAAGTAACTGTAACTTCGATACTAATTATGACAGGTAACTGTAGCTTCGATACTAATTATGACAAGTAACTCTAACTTCGTTACTAATTATGACAAGTAACTGTAATTATGATAAAAAATTATGGCAGGTAACTGTAACTTCGATACTAATTATGAGAGGTAACAGTAACTTCGATACTAATTATGACAGGTAACAGCAACTTCGTTACTAATTATGACATGTTACTGTAATTTCGATACTAATTATGGCAGGTAACTGTAACTTCGATACTAATTATGACAGGTAACAGTAACTTCGATACTAATTATGACAGAAAACAGTAACTTCGATACTAAATATGACAGGTAACAGTAACTTCGATACAAATTATGACAGGTAACTCAAACTTCGATACTAATGATGACATGTAACTGTAACTTCGATACTAATTATGACAGGTAACTGAAACTTCGTTACTAATTATGACAAGTAACTGTAATTTCGTTACAAATTATGGCAGGTAATTGTAATTTCGATACTAATTATGACAGGTAACAGTAACTTCGATACTAATTATGACAAGTAACAGTAACTTCGATACTAATTATGACAAGTAATTGTAACTTCGATACTAAAAATATCAGGTAACTGTAACTTCGTTACTAATTATGACAAGTAACTCTAATTTCGATACAAATTTGGCAGGTAACTGTAACTTCGATACTAATTATGACAGGTAACAGTAACTTCGATACTTATTATGACAGGTAACAGTAACTTCGATACTAATTATGGCAGGTAACTGTAACTTCGATACTAATTATGACAAGAAACTCTAACTTCGTTACTAATTATGACAAGTAACTGTAATTTTGATAAAAAATTATGGTAGGTAACTGTAACTTCAATACTAATTATGACAGGTAACAGTAACTTCGATACTTATTATGACAGGTAACAGTAACTTCGATACTAATTATGACAGGTAACAGTAACTTCGTTACTAATTATGACAAGTAACTGTAATTTTGATAAAAAATTATGGTAGGTAACTGTAACTTCAATACTAGTTATGACAAGTAACAGTAACTTCGATACTAATTATGACAGGTAACTGTAACTTCGTTACTAATTATGACAAGTAACTTTAATTTCGATACTAATTATGGCAGGTAACTGCAACTTCGTTACTAATTATGACAAGTCCCTGTAATTTCGATACAAATTATGGCAGGTAACTGTAACTTCGATACTTATTATGACAGGTAACAGTAACTTCGATACTTATTATGACAGGTAACAGTAACTTCGATACTAATTATGGCAGGTAACTGTAACTTCGTTACTAATTATGACAAGTCCCTGTAATTTCGATACAAATTATGACAGGTAACTGTAACTTCGATACTTATTATGACAGGTAACAGTAACTTCGATACTAATTATTGCAGGTAACTGTAAGTTCGATACTAATTATGACAGGTAACAGTAACTTCGATACTAATTATGACAAGTAACTGTAACTTCGATACAAATAATGACAGGTAACAGTAACTTCGATACTAATTATGACAGGTAACTGTAACTTCGTTACTAATTATGACAAGTAACTTTAATTTCGATACAAAGTATGACAGGTAACTGTAACTTCGTAACTAATTATGACGAGTAACTGTTATTTCGATACAAATTATGGCAGGTAACAGTACCTTCGATACTAATTATGACAGGTAACTGTAACTTCGATACTAATTATGGCAAGGAACTGTAATTTCGTTACAAATTAAGGCAGGTAACAGTAACTTCGATACTAATTATGACAGGTGACAGTAACTTCGATACTAATTATGACAAGCAACTATAACTTCGATACAAATTATGACAGGTAACAGTAACTTCGATACTAATTACGACAAGAAACTCTACCTTCGTTTCTATTTATGACAAGTAACTGTAATTTTGATAGAAATTATGGTAGGTAACTGTAAATTCAATACTAGTTATGACAGGTAACAGTAACTTCGATATTAATTATGACAGGTAACTGTAACTTCGTTACTAATTATGACAAGTAACTTTAATTTCGATACTAAATATGGCAGGTTACTGCAACTTCGTTACTAATTATGACAAGTCCCTGTAATTTCGATACAAATTATGGCAGGTAACTGTAACTTCGATACTAATTATGACAGGTAACAGTAACTTCGATACAAATTATGACAAGTAACTGTAACTTCGATACTAATTATGACAGGTAACTGTAGCTTCGATACTAATTATGACGAGTAACTCTAACTTCGTTACTAATTATGACAAGTAACTGTAATTATGATAAAAAATTATGGCAGGTAACTGTAACTTCGATACTAATTATGAGAGGTAACAGTAACTTCGATACTAACTATGACAGGTAACAGCAACTTCGTTATTAATTATGACATGTTACTGTAATTTCGATACTAATTATGGCAGGTAACTGTAACTTCGTTACTAATTATGAGAAGTAACTTTAATTTCGACACAAATTATGGCAGGTAACTGTAATTTCCATACTAATTAACAAGTAACTGTAACTTCGATACTAAATATGACAGGTAACTGTAACTTCGTTACTAATTATGACAAGTAACTGTAATTTCGATACAAATTATGGGAGGTAACAGTAACTTCGATACTAATTATGACAGGTAACAGTAACTTCGATACTAATTATGATAGGTAACAGTAACTTCCATACGAATTATGACAAGTAACTGTAACTACCTTGCTAATTATGGCAAGTAACCGTAATTTCGATACAAATTATGGCAGGTAACTGTAACTTCGATAGTAATTATGACAGGTAACAGTAACTTCGATACTAATTTTGACAAATTACTGTAATTTGGATACAAATTATGACAGGTAACTGTAAATTCGTTACTAATTATGACAAGTAACTGTAATTTCGATACAAATGATGGCAGGTATATGTAACTTCGATACTAATTATGACAGGTAACAGTAACTTCGATACTAATTATGACAGAAAACAGTAACTTCGATACTAAATATGACAGGTAACATTCACTTCGATACTAATTATGACAGGTAACTCTAACTTCGATACTAATGATGACAGGTAACTGTAACTACGTTACTAATTATGACAAGTAACTGTAATTTCGATACAAATTATGGCAGGTAACTGTAACTTCGATACTAATTATGACAAGTAACTGTAACTTCGATACCAATTATGACAGGGAACTGTTACTTCGATATTAATTATGACAATTAACTCTAACTTCGTTACTAATTATGACACGTTACTGTAATTTTCATAAAAAATTATGGCAGGTAACTGTAACTTCGATACTAATTATGACAGGTAACTGTAACTTCGATACTAATTATGACATGTAACTGAAACTTCGTTACTAATTATGACAAGTAACTGTAATTTCTATTCTAATTATGGCAAGTAACTGTAACTTCGTTACTAATTATGACAAGTAACTGTAATTTCGATACAAATTATGGCAGGTAACTGTAATTTCAATACAAATTATGGCAGGTAACTGTAACTTCGATACTAATTATGACAGGTAACAGTAACCTCGATACTAATTATGACAAGTAACAGTAACATCATTCCAATTATGACAAGTAACTGTAATTTCTATTCTAATTATGACAAGAAACTCTAACTTCGTTACTAACTATGACAAGTAAGTGTAATTTTGATAAAAAATTTTGGTAGGTAACTGTAACATCAATACTAATTATGACAGGTAACAGTAACTTCGATACTAATTATGACAGGTAACTGTAACGTCGTTACTAATTATGACAAGTAACTTTAATTTCAATACTAATTATGGCAGGTAACTGTAACTTCGTTACTAATTATGTCAAGTCCCTGTAATTTCGATACAAATTATGACAGGTAACTGTAACTTCGATACTTATTATGACAGGTAACAGTAACTTCGATACTAATTATGGCAGGTAACTGTAACTTCGATACTAATTATGACAGTTAACAGTAACTTCGATACTAATTATGACATGTAACTGTAACTTCGATACTAATTATGACAGGTAACTGAAACTTCGTTACTAATTATGACAAGTAACTGTAATTTCGTTACAAATTATGGCAGGTAATTGTAATTTCGATACTAATTATGACAGGTAACAGTAACTTCGATACTAATTATGACAAGTAACAGTAACTTCGATACTAATTATGACAAGTAATTGTAACTTCGATACTAAAAATATCAGGTAACTGTAACTTCGTTACTAATTATGACAAGTAACTCTAATTTCGATACAAATTTGGCAGGTAACTGTAACTTCGATACTAATTATGACAGGTAACAGTAACTTCGATACTAATTATGACAAGTAACTGTAGCTTCGATACTAATTATGACAGGTAACTGTAACTTCGTTACTAATTATGACATGTAACTTTAATTTCGATACAAATTATGACAAGTAACTGTAACTTCGTTACTAATTATGACAAGTAACTGTAATTTCGATACAAATTATGGCAGGTAACAGTACCTTCGATACTAATTATGAAAGGTAACTGTAACTTCGATACTAATTATGGCAAGGAACTGTAATTTCGATTCAAATTATGGCAGGTAACTGTAACTTCGATACTAATTATGACAGGTAACAGTAACTTCGATACTAATTATGACAAGTAACTGTAACTTCGATACTAATTATGACAGGTAACTGTAGCTTCGATACTAATTATGACAAGTAACTCTAACTTCGTTACTAATTATGACAAGTAACTGTAATTATGATAAAAAATTATGGCAGGTAACTGTAACTTCGATACTAATTATGAGAGGTAACAGTAACTTCGATACTAATTATGACAGGTAACTGAAACTTCGTTACTAATTATGACAAGTAACTGTAATTTCTATTCTAATTATGGCAGGTAACTGTAACTTCGTTACTAATTATGACAAGTAACTGTAATTTCGATACAAATTATGGCAGGTAACTGTAATTTCGATACAAATTATGGCAGGTAACTGTAACTTCGATACTAATTATGACAGGTAACAGTAACCTCGATACTAATTATGACAAGTAACAGTAACATCATTCTAATTATGACCAGTAACTGTAATTTCGATACAAATTATGGCAGGTAACTGTAACTTCGATACTAATTATGACAAGTAACTGTAACTTCGATACCAATTATGACAGGGAACTGTTACTTCGATATTAATTATGACAATTAACTCTAACTTCGTTACTAAATATGACACGTTACTGTAATTTTCATAAAAAATTATGGCAGGTAACTGTAACTTCGATACTAATTATGACAGGTAACTGTAACTTCGATACTAATTATGACAGGTAACTGAAACTTCGTTACTAATTATGACAAGTAACTGTAATTTCTATACTAATTATGGCAAGTAACTGTAACTTCGTTACTAATTATGACAAGTAACTGTAATTTCGATACAAATTATGGCAGGTAACTGTAATTTCAATACAAATTATGGCAGGTAACTGTAACCTCGATACTATTTATGACAGGTAACAGTAACCTCGATACTAATTATGACAAGTAACAGTAACATCATTCCAATTATGACCAGTAACTGTAATTTCGATACAAATTATGGCAGGTAACTGTAACTGCGATACTAATTATGACAGGTACCAGTAACTTCGACACTAATTATGACAGGTAACAGTAACTTCGATACTAATTATGACAAGTAACTATATCTTCGATACAAATTATGACAGGTAACAGTAACTTCGATACTAATTATGACAGGTAACTGTAACGTCGTTACTAATTATGACAAGTAACTTTAATTTCAATACTAATTATGGCAGGTAACTGTAACTTCGTTACTAATTATGTCAAGTCCCTGTAATTTCGATACAAATTATGACAGGTAACTGTAACTTCGATACTTATTATGACAGGTAACAGTAACTTCGATACTAATTATGGCAGGTAACTGTAACTTCGATACTAATTATGACAGTTAACAGTAACTTCGATACTAATTATGACATGTAACTGTAACTTCGATACTAATTATGACAGGTAACTGAAACTTCGTTACTAATTATGACAAGTAACTGTAATTTCGTTACAAATTATGGCAGGTAATTGTAATTTCGATACTAATTATGACAGGTAACAGTAACTTCGATACTAATTATGACAAGTAACAGTAACTTCGATACTTATTATGACAAGTAATTGTAACTTCGATACTAAAAATATCAGGTAACTGTAACTTCGTTACTAATTATGACAAGTAACTCTAATTTCGATACAAATTTGGCAGGTAACTGTAACTTCGATACTAATTATGACAGGTAACAGTAACTTCGAAACTAATTATGACAAGTAACTGTAGCTTCGATACTAATTATGACAGGTAACTGTAACTTCGTTACTAATTATGACAAGTAACTGTAATTTTGATACAAATTATGGCAGGTAACTGTAACTTCGATACTAACTATGACAGGTAACAGTATCTTCGATACTAATTATGACAAGTAACTATAACTTCGATACTAATTATGACAGTTAACAGTAACTTCGATACTAATTATGACATGTAACTGTAACTTCGATACTAATTATGACAGGTAACTGAAACTTCGTTACTAATTATGACAAGTAACTGTAATTTCGTTACAAATTATGGCAGGTAATTGTAATTTCGATACTAATTATGACAGGTAACAGTAACTTCGATACTAATTATGACAAGTAACAGTAACTTCGATACTAATTATGACAAGTAATTGTAACTTCGATACTAAAAATATCAGGTAACTGTAACTTCGTTACTAATTATGGCAAGTAACTCTAATTTCGATACAAATTTGGCAGGTAACTGTAACTTCGATACTAATTATGACAGGGAACAGTAACTTCGATACTAATTATGACATGTAACTGTAACTTCGATACTAATTATGACAGGTAACTGAAACTTCGTTACTAATTATGACAAGTAACTGTAATTTCGTTACAAATTATGGCAGGTAATTGTAATTTCGATACTAATTATGACAGGTAACAGTAACTTCGATACTAATTATGACAAGTAACAGTAACTTCGATACTAATTATGACAAGTAACTGTAGCTTCGATACTAATTATGACAGGTAACTGTAACTTCGTTACTAATTATGACATGTAACTTTAATTTCGATACAAATTATGACAAGTAACTGTAACTTCGTTACTAATTATGACAAGTAACTGTAATTTCGATACAAATTATGGCAGGTAACAGTAACTTCGATACTAATTATGAAAGGTAACTGTAACTTCGATACTAATTATGGCAAGGAACTGTAATTTCGATTCAAATTATGGCAGGTAACTGTAACTTCGATACTAACTATGACAGGTAACAGTATCTTCGATACTAATTATGACAAGTAACTATAACTTCGATACAAATTATGACAGGTAACTGTAACTTCGATACTAATTATGACAAGAAACTCTAACTTCGTTACTAATTATGACAAGTAACTGTAATTTTGATAAAAAATTATGGTAGGTAACTGTAACTTCAATACTAATTATGACATGTAACAGTAACTTCGATACTAATTATGACAGGTAACTGTAACTTCGTTACTAATTATGACATGTAACTTTAATTTCGATACAAATTATGACAAGTAACTGTAACTTCGTTACTAATTATGACAAGTAACTGTAATTTCGATACAAATTATGGCAGGTAACAGTACCTTCGATACTAATTATGATAGGTAACTGTAACTTCGATACTAATTATGGCAAGGAACTGTAATTTCGATTCAAATTATGGCAGGTAACTGTAACTTCGATACTAATTATGACAGGTAACAGTAACTTCGATACTAATTATGACAAGTAACTGTAACTTCGATACTAATTATGACAGGTAACTGTAGCTTCGATACTAATTATGACAAGTAACTCTAACTTCGTTACTAATTATGACAAGTAACTGTAATTATGATAAAAAATTATGGCAGGTAACTGTAACTTCGATACTAATTATGAGAGGTAACAGTAACTTCGATACTAATTATGACAGGTAACAGCAACTTCGTTACTAATTATGACATGTTACTGTAATTTCGATACTAATTATGGCAGGTAACTGTAACTTCGTTACTAATTATGAGAAGTAACTTTAATTTCGATACAAATTATGGCAGGTAACTGTAATTTCCATACTAATTATGACAGGTAACAGAAACTTCGATACTAATTATGACAAGTAACTGTAACTTCGATACAAATTATGACAGGTAACTGTAACTTCGTTACTAATTATGACAAGTAACTGTAATTTCGACACAAATTATGGGAGGTAACAGTAACTTCGATACTAATTATGACAGGTAACAGTAACTTCGATACTAATTATGATAGGTAACAGTAACTTCGATACGAATTATGACAAGAAACTGTAACTTCCTTGCTAATTATGGCAAGTAACTGTAATTTCGATACAAATTATGGCAGGTAACTGTAACTTCGATAGTAATTATGACAGCTAACAGTAACTTCGATACTAATTTTGACAAATTACTGTAATTTGAATACAAATTATGACAGGTAACTGTAAATTCGTTACTAATTATGACAAGTAACTGTAATTTCGATACAAATGATGGCAGGTAACTGTAACTTCGATACTAATTATGACAGGTAACAGTAACTTCGATACTAATTATGACAGAAAACAGTAACTTCGATACTAAATATGACAGGTAACAGTAATTTCGATACAAATTATGACAGGTAACTCAAACTTCGATACTAATGATGACAGGTAACTGTAACTACGTTACTAATTATGACAAGTAACTGTAATTTCGATACAAATTATGGCAGGTAACTGTAACTTCGATACTAATTATGACAGGTAACAGTAACTTCGATACTAATTATGACAAGTAACTGTAACTTCGATACCAATTATGACAGGGAACTGTTACTTCGATATTAATAATGACAATTAACTCTAACTTCGTTACTAATTATGACACGTAACTGTAATTTTCATAAAAAATTATGGCAGGTAACTGTAACTTCGATACTAATTATGACAGGTAACAGTAACTTTGATACTAATTATGACAGGTAACTGCAACTTCGTTACTAATTACGACAAGTAACTGTAATTTCTATTCTAATTAAGGCAGGTAACTGTAACTTCGTTACTAATTATGACAAGTAACTGTAATTTCGATACAAATTATGGCAGGTAACTGTAATTTCGATACAAATTATGGCAGGTAACTGTAACTTCGATACTAATTATGACAGGTAACAGTAACCTCGATACTAATTATGACAAGTAACAGTAACATCATTCTAATTATGACCAGTAACTGTAATTTCGATACAAATTATGGCAGGTAACTGTAACTTCGATACTAATTATGACAAGTAACTGTAACTTCGATACCAATTATGACAGGGAACTGTTACTTCGATATTAATTATGACAATTAACTCTAACTTCGTTACTAAATATGACACGTTACTGTAATTTTCATAAAAAATTATGGCAGGTAACTGTAACTTCGATACTAATTATGACAGGTAACTGAAACTTCGTTACTAATTATGACAAGTAACTGTAATTTCTATACTAATTATGGCAAGTAACTGTAACTTCGTTACTAATTATGACAAGTAACTGTAATTTCGATACAAATTATGGCAGGTAACTGTAATTTCAATACAAATTATGGCAGGTAACTGTAACCTCGATACTATTTATGACAGGTAACAGTAACCTCGATACTAATTATGACAAGTAACAGTAACATCATTCCAATTATGAACAGTAACTGTAATTTCGAAACAAATTATGGCAGGTAACTGTAACTGCGATACTAATTATGACAGGTAACAGTAACTTCGACACTAATTATGACAGGTAACAGTAACTTCGATACTAATTATGACAAGTAACTATATCTTCGATACAAATTATGACAAGTAACTTTAATTTCAATACTAATTATGGCAGGTAACTGTAACTTCGTTACTAATTATGTCAAGTCCCTGTAATTTCGATACAAATTATGACAGGTAACTGTAACTTCGATACTTATTATGACAGGTAACAGTAACTTCGATACTAATTATGGCAGGTAACTGTAACTTCGATACTAATTATGACAGTTAACAGTAACTTCGATACTAATTATGACATGTAACTGTAACTTCGATACTAATTATGACAGGTAACTGAAACTTCGTTACTAATTATGACAAGTAACTGTAATTTCTTTACAAATTATGGCAGGTAATTGTAATTTCGATAATAATTATGACAGGTAACAGTAACTTCGATACTAATTATGACAAGTAACAGTAACTTCGATACTTATTATGACAAGTAATTGTAACTTCGATACTAAAAATATCAGGTAACTGTAACTTCGTTACTAATTATGACAAGTAACTCTAATTTCGATACAAATTTGGCAGGTAACTGTAACTTCGATACTAATTATGACAGGTAACAGTAACTTCGATACTAATTATGACAAGTAACTGTAGCTTCGATACTAATTATGACAGGTAACTGTATCTTCGTTACTAATTATGACAAGTAACTGTAATTTTGATACAAATTATGGCAGGTAACTGTAACTTCGATACTAACTATGACAGGTAACAGTATCTTCGATACTAATTATGACAAGTAACTATAACTTCGATACAAATTATGACAGGTAACTGTAACTTCGATACTAATTATGACAAGAAACTCTAACTTCGTTACTAATTATGACAAGTAACTGTAATTTTGATAAAAAATTATGGTAGGTAACTGTAACTTCAATACTAATTATGACAGGTAACAGTAACTTCGATACTAATTATGACAGGTAACTGTAACTTCGTTACTAATTATGACATGTAACTTTAATTTCGATACAAATTATGACAAGTAACTGTAACTTCGTTACTAATTATGACAAGTAACTGTAATTTCGATACAAATTATGGCAGGGAACAGTACCTTCGATACTAATTATGAAAGGTAACTGTAACTTCGATACTAATTATGGCAAGGAACTGTAATTTCGATACAAATTATGGCAGGTAACTGTAACTTCGATACAAATTATGACAGGTAACAGTAACTTCGATACTAATTATGACAAGTAACTGTAACTTCGATACTAATTATGACAGGTAAATGTAGCTTCGATACTAATTATGACAAGTAACTCTAACTTCGTTACTAATTATGACAAGTAACTGTAATTATGATAAAAAATTATGGCAGGTAACTGTAACTTCGATACTAATTATGAGAGGTAACAGTAACTTCGATACTAATTATGACAGGTAACAGCAACTTCGTTACTAATTATGACATGTTACTGTAATTTCGATACTAATTATGGCAGGTAACTGTAACTTCGTTACTAATTATGAGAAGTAACTTTAATTTCGATACAAATTATGGCAGGTAACTGTAATTTCCATACTAATTATGACAGGTAACAGTAACTTCGATACTAATTATGACAAGTAACTGTAACTTCGATACAAATTATGACAGGTAACTGTAACTTCGTTACTAATTATGACAAGTAACTGTAATTTCGATACAAATTATGGGAGGTAACAGTAACTTCGATACTAATTATGACAGGTAACAGTAACTTCGATACTAATTATGATAGGTAACAGTAACTTCGATACGAATTATGACAAGAAACTGTAACTTCCTTGCTAATTATGGCAAGTAACTGTAATTTCGATACAAATTATGGCAGGTAACTGGAACTTCGATAGTAATTATGACAGCTAACAGTAACTTCGATACTAATTTTGACAAATTACTGTAATTTGAATACAAATTATGACAGGTAATTGTAAATTCGTTACTAATTATGACAAGTAACTGTAATTTCGATACAAATGATGGCAGGTAACTGTAACTTCGATACTAATTATGACAGGTAACAGTAACTTCGATACTAATTATGACAGAAAACAGTAACTTCGATACTAAATATGACAGGTAACAGTAACTTCTATACAAATTATGACAGGTAACTCAAACTTCGATACTAATGATGACAGGTAACTGTAACTACGTTACTAATTATGACAAGTAACTGTAATTTCGATACAAATTATGGCAGGTAACTGTAACTTCGATACTAATTATGACAGGAAACATTAACTTCGATACTAATTATGACAAGTAACTGTAACTTCGATACCAATTATGACAGGGAACTGTTACTTCGATATTAATAATGACAATTAACTCTAACTTCGTTACTAATTATGACACGTAACTGTAATTTTCATAAAAAATTATGGCAGGTAACTGTAACTTCGATACTAATTATGACAGGTAACAGTAACTTTGATACTAATTATGACAGGTAAATGCAACTTCGTTACTAATTACGACAAGGAACTGTAATTTCTATACTAATTATGGCAAGTAACTGTAACTTCGTTACTAATTATGACAAGTAACTGTAATTTCGATACAAATTATGGCAGGTAACTGTAATTTCGATACAAATTATGGCAGGTAACTGTAACTTCGATACTAATTATGACAGGTAACAGTAACCTCGATACTAATTATGACAAGTAACAGTAACATCATTCTAATTATGACCAGTAACTGTAATTTCGATACAAATTATGGCAGGTAACTGTAACTGCGATACTAATTATGACAGGTAACAGTAACTTCGATACTAATTATGACAGGTAACAGTAACTTCGATAATAATTGTGGCAGGTAACTGTAACTTCGATACTAATTATGACAAGAAACTGTAACTTCGATACCAATTACGACAGGTAACTGTAAATTCGTTACTAATTATGACAAGTAACTGTAATTTCGATACAAATTATGGCAGGTAACTGTAACATCGATACTAATTATGACAGGTTACAGTAACTTCGATACTAATTATGACAAGTAACTATATCTTCGATACAAATTATGACATGTAACTGTAACTTCGATACTAATTATGACAAGTAACTGTAATTTCGTTACAAATTATGGCAGGTAATTGTAATTTCGATACTAATTATGACAGGTAACAGTAACTTCGATACTAATTATGACAAGTAACAGTAACTTCGATACTATATATGACAAGTAATTGTAACTTCGATACTTATAATGACAGGTAACTGTAACTTCGTTACTAATTATGACAAGTAACTGTAATTTCGATACAAATTTTGGCAGGTAACTGTAACTTCGATACTAATTATGACAGGTAACAGTAACTTCGATATTAATTATGACAGGTAACTGTAATTTCGTTACTAATTATGACAAGTCCCTGTAGTTTCGATACAAATTATGACAGGTAACTGTAACTTCGATACTTATTATGACAGGTAACAGTAACTTCGATACTAATTATGGCAGGTAACTGTAACTTCGATACTTATTTAGACAGGTAACAGTAACTTCGATACTAATTATGGCAGGTAACTGTAACTTCGATACTAATTATGACAGGTAACAGTAACTTCGATACTAATTATGACAAGTAACTGTAACTTCGATATTAATTATGACAGGTAACTGTAACTACGTTACTAATTATGACAAGTAACTGTAATTTCGTTACAAATTATGGCAGGTAATTTTAATTTCGATACTAATTATGACAGATAACAGTAACTTCGATACTAATTATGACAAGTAACAGTAACTTCGATACTATATATGACAAGTAATTGTAACTTCGATACTAATAATGACAGGTAACTGTAACTTCGTTACTAATTATGACAAGTAACTGTAATTTCGATACAAATTTTGGCAGGTAACTGTAACTTCGATACTAATTATGACAGGTAACAGTAACTTCGATACTAATAATGACAAGTAAATGTAACTTCGATACTTATTATGACAGGTAACAGTAACTTCGATATTAATTATGACAAGTAACAGTAACTTCGATACTAATTATGACAAGTAACTGTAATTTCGATACAAATTTTGGCAGGTAACTGTAACTTCGATACTTATTATGACAGGTAACAGTAACTTCGATACTAATTATGTCAAGTAACTGTAACTTCGATACTTATTATGACAGGTAACTGTAACTTCATTACTAATTATGACAAGAAACTCTAACTTCGATACTAATTATAACAGGTAACTGTAACTTCGATACTAATTATGACAAGTAACTATAATTTCGATACAAATTTTGGCAGGTAACTGTAACTTCGATACTAATTATGACAGGTATCAGTAACTTCGATACTAATTATGACAAGTAACTGTAACTTCGATACTAATTTTGACAGGTAACTGTAACTACGTTACTAATTATGACAAGTAACTGTAATTTGGATACAAAATAGGGCAGGTAACTCTAACTTCGATACTAATTATGACAGGTAACAGTAACTTCGATACTAATTTAGTCAAGTATCTGTAACTTCGATACTAATTATGACAAGTAACTGTAACTTCGATAGTTATTATGACAGGTAACTGTAACTTCATTACTAATTATGACAAGAAACTGTAACTTCGATACTAATTATGACAGGTAACTGTAACTTCGATACTAATTATGACAAGTAACTGTAACTTCGATACTAATTATGACAGGTAACAGTAACTTCGATACTAATTATGTCAAGTAACTGTAACTTCGATACTAATTATGACAAGTAACTGTAACTTCGAAACTTATTATGACAGGTAACTGTAACTTCATTACTAATTATGACAAGAAACTGTGACTTCGATACTAATTATGACAGGTAACTGTAACTTCGATACTAATTATGACAAGTAACTGTAACTTCGATACTAATTATGACAAGTAACTGTAACTTCGTTACTAATTATGACACGTAACTGTAATTTTCATAAAAAATTATGGCAGGTAACTGTAACTTCGATGCCTCCGTGGCTTAGGCGGCAGCACGCCGGCCTCTCACCGCTGGGTCCGTGGTTCAAATCCCGGTCACTCCATGTGAGATCTGTGCTGGACAAAACGGAGGCAGACAGGTTTTTCTCCGGGTACTCCGGTTTTCCCTGTCAAAATTTCATTCCAGCAACACTCTCCACTATCATTTCATTTCATCTGTCATTCATTTAATCATTGCCCCAGAGGAGTGCGTCAGGCCTCGGCAGCCGACACAGTTCATATCCTCGCCGCTAGAAGGGGGCTTCATTCATTCCATTCCTGACCCGGTCGGAGACTGGAAGCAGGCTGTGGATTTTCATTTTCAACTGTAACTTCGATACTAATTATGACAGGTAACAGTAACTTTGATACTAATTATGACAGGTAACTGCAACTTCGTTACTAATTACGACAAGGAACTGTAATTTCTATACTAATTATGGCAAGTAACTGTAACTTCGTTACTAATTATGACAAGTAACTGTAATTTCGATACAAATTATGGCAGGTAACTGTAATTTCGATACAAATTATGGCAGGTAACTGTAACTTCGATACTAATTATGACAGGTAACAGTAACTTCGATAATAATTGTGGCAGGTAACTGTAACTTCGATACTAATTATGACAAGTAACTATATCTTCGATACAAATTATGACATGTAACTGTAACTTCGATACTAATTATGACAAGTAACTGTAATTTCGTTACAAATTATGGCAGGTAATTGTAATTTCGATACTAATAATGACAGGTAACTGTAACTTCGTTACTAATTATGACAAGTAACTGTAATTTCGATACAAATTTTGGCAGGTAACTGTAACATCGATACTAATTATGACAGGTAACAGTAACTTCGATACTTATTATGACAGGTAACTGTAATTTCGTTACTAATTATGACAAGTCCCTGTAGTTTCGATACAAATTATGACAGGTAACTGTAACTTCGATACTTATTATGACAGGTAACAGTAACTTCGATACTAATTATGGCAGGTAACTGTAACTTCGATACTTATTTAGACAGGTATCAGTAACTTCGATACTAATTATGGCAGGTAACTGTAACTTCGATACTAATTATGACAGGTAACAGTAACTTCGATACTAATTATGACAAGTAACTGTAACTTCGATATTAATTATGACAGGTAACTGTAACTACGTTACTAATTATGACAAGTAACTGTAATTTCGTTACAAATTATGGCAGGTAATTTTAATTTCGATACTAATTATGACAGGTAACAGTAACTTCGATACTAATTATGACAAGTAACAGTAACTTCGATACTATATATGACAAGTAATTGTAACTTCGATACTAATAATGACAGGTAACTGTAACTTCATTACTAATTATGACAAGTAACTGTAATTTCGATACAAATTTTTGCAGGTAACTGTAACTTCGATACTAATTATGACAGGTAACAGTAACTTCGATACTAATAATGACAAGTAAATGTAACTTCGATACTTATTATGACAGGTAACAGTAACTTCGATACTAATTATGACAAGTAACTGTAATTTCGATACAAATTTTGGCAAGTAACTGTAACTTCGATACTTATTATGACAGGTAACAGTAACTTCGATACTAATTATGTCAAGTAACTGTAACTTCGATACTTATTATGACAGGTAACTGTAACTTCATTACTAATTATGACATGAAACTCTAACTTCGATACTAATTATAACAGGTAACTGTAACTTCGATACTAATTATGACAAGTAACTATAATTTCGATACAAATTTTGGCAGGTAACTGTAACTTCGATACTAATTATGACAGGTATCAGTAACTTCGATACTAATTATGACAAGTAACTGTAACTTCGATACTAATTTTGACAGGTAACTGTAACTACGTTACTAATTATGACAAGTAACTGTAATTTGGATACAAAATATGGCAGGTAACTCTAACTTCGATACTAATTATGACAGGTAACTGTAACTTCGATACTAATTTAGTCAAGTATCTGTAACTTCGATACTAATTATGACAAGTAACTGTAACTTCGATAGTTATTATGACAGGTAACTGTAACTTCATTACTAATTATGACAAGAAACTGTAACTTCGATACTAATTATGACAGGTAACTGTAACTTCGATACTATATATGACAAGTAACTGTAACTTCGATACTAATTATGACAGGTAACAGTAACTTCGATACTAATTATGTCATGTAACTGTAACTTCGATACTAATTATGACAAGTAACTGTAACTTCGAAACTTATTATGACAGGTAACTGTAACTTCATTACTAATTATGACAAGAAACTGTAACTTCGATACTAATTATGACAGGTAACTGTAACTTCGATACTAATTATGACAAGTAACTGTAACTTCGATACTAATTATGACAGGTAACTGTAACTTCGATACTAATTATGACAGGTAACAGTAACTTCGATACAAATTATGTCAAGTAACTGTAACTTCGATACTTATTATGAGAGGTAACTTAAACTTCATTACTAATTATGACAAGAAACTGTAACTTCGATACTAATTATGACAGGTAACTGTAACTTCGATACTAATTATGACAAGTAACTGTAACTTCGATACTAATTATGACAAGTAACTGTAACTTCGATACTAATTATGACAGGTAACAGTAACTTCGATACTAATTATGTCAAGTAACTGTAACTTCGAAACTAATTATGACAGGTAACTGTAACTTCGTTACTAATTATGACAAGTAACTGTAATTTCGATACAAATTTTGGCAGGTAACTGTAACTTTGATACTTATTATGACAGGTAACAGTAACTTCGATACTAATATGACAAGTAACAGTTACTTCGATACTAATTATGACAAGTAACTGTAACTTCGATACTAATTATGACAGGTAACAGTAACTACGTTACTAATTATGACAAGTAACTATAATTTCGATACAAATTTTGGCAGGTAACTGCAACTTCGATACTAATTATGGCAGGTATCAGTAACTTCGATACTAATTATGACAAGTAACTGTAACTTCGATACTAATTTTGACAGGTAACTGTAACTTCGTTACTAATTATGACAAGTAACTGTAATTTGGATACAAATTATGGCAGGAACTGTAACTTCGATACTAATTATGACAGGTAACAGTAACTTCGACACTAATTATGTCAAGTAACTGTAACTTCGATACTAATTATGACAATTAACTGTAACTTCGATACTTATTATGACAGGTAACTGTAATTTGGATACAAATTATGGCAGGAACTGTAACTTCGATGCTAATTATGACAGGTAACAGTAACTTCGATACTAATTATGTCAAGTAACTGTAACTTCGATACTAATTATGACAATTAACTGTAACTTCGATACTTATTATGACAGGTAACTGTAACTTCGTTACTAATTATGACAAGTAACTGTAATTTCGATACAAATTTTGGCAGGTAACTGTAACTTCGATACTAATTATGACAGGTATCAGTAACTTCGATACTAATTATGACAAGTAACTGTAACTTCGATACTAATTTTGACAGGTAACTGTAACTTCGTTACTAATTATGACAAGTAACAGTAACTTCGATACTAATTATGTCAAGTAACTGTAACTTCGAAACTAATTATGACAGGTAACGGTAACTTCGTTACTAATTATGACAAGTAACTGTAATTTAGATACAAATTTTGGCAGGTAACTGTAACTTTGATACTTATTATGACAGGTAACAGTAACTTCGATACTAATTATGACAAGTAACAGTTACTTCGATACTAATTATGACAAGTAACTGTAACTTCGATACTAATTATGACAGGTAACAGTAACTACGTTACTAATTATGACAAGTAACTATAATTTCGATACAAATTTTGGCAGGTAACTGCAACTTCGATACTAATTATGACAGGTATCAGTAACTTCGATACTAATTATGACAAGTAACTGTAACTTCGATACTAATTTTGACAGGTAACTGTAACTTCGTTACTAATTATGACAAGTAACTGTAATTTGGATACAAATTATGGCAGGAACTGTAACTTCGATAATAATTATGACAGGTAACAGTAACTTCGATACTAATTATGTGAAGTAACTGTAACTTCGATATTAATTATGACAATAAACTGTAACTTCGATACTTATTAGGGCAGGTAACTGTAACTTCGTTACTAATTATGACAAGTAACTGTAATTTCGATACAAATTTTGGCAGGTAACTGTAACTTCGATACTAATTATGACAGGTAACAGTAACTTCGATACTAATTATGTCAAGTAACTGTAACTTCGATACTAATTATGACAAGTAACTGTAACTTCGATACTTATTATGACAGGTAACTGTAACTTCATTACTAATTATGACAAGAAACTGTAACTTCGATACTAATTATGACAGGTAACTGTATCATCGATACTAATTATGACAAGTAACTGTAACTTCGATACTAATTATGACAAGTAACTGTAACATCGATACTTATTATGACAGGTAACAGTAACTTCGATATTAATTATGACAAGTAACAGTAACTTCGATACTAATTATGACAAGTAACTGTAATTTCGATACAAATTTTGGCAGGTAACTGTAACTTCGATACTTATTATGACAGGTAACAGTAACTTCGATACTAATTATGTCAAGTAACTGTAACTTCGATACTTATTATGACAGGTAACTGTAACTTCATTACTAATTATGACAAGAAACTCTAACTTCGATACTAATTATAACAGGTAACTGTAAATTCGATACTAATTATGACAAGTAACTATAATTTCGATACAAATTTTGGCAGGTAACTGTAACTTCGATACTAATTATGACAGGTATCAGTAACTTCGATACTAATTATGACAAGTAACTGTAACTTCGATACTAATTTTGACAGGTAACTGTAACTACGTTACTAATTATGACAAGTAACTGTAATTTGGATACAAAATATGGCAGGTAACTCTAACTTCGATACTAATTATGACAGGTAACAGTAACTTCGATACTAATTTAGTCAAGTATCTGTAACTTCGATACTAATTATGACAAGTAACTGTAACTTCGATACTTATTATGACAGGTAACTGTAACTTCATTACTAATTATGACAAGAAACTGTAACTTCGATACTAATTATGACAGGTAACTGTAACTTCGATACTAATTATGACAAGTAACTGTAACTTCGATACTAATTATGACAGGTAACAGTAACTTCGATACTATTTATGTCAAGTAACTGTAACTTCGATACTAATTATGACAAGTAACTGTAACTTCGAAACTTATTATGACAGGTAACTGTAACTTCATTACTAATTATGACAAGAAACTGTAACTTCGATACTAATTATGACTGGTAACTGTAACTTCGATACTAATTATGACAAGTAACTGTAACTTCGATACTAATTATGACAAGTAACTGTAACTTCGATACTAATTATGACAGGTAACAGTAACTTCGATACAAATTATGTCAAGTAACTGTAACTTCGATACTTATTATGAGAGGTAACTGTAACTTCATTACTAATTATGACAAGAAACTGTAACTTCGATACTAATTATGACAGGTAACTGTAACTTCGATACTAATTATGACAAGTAACTGTAACTTCGATACTAATTATGACAAGTAACTGTAACTTCGATACTAATTATGACAGGTAACAGTAACTTCGATTCTAATTATGTCAAGTAACTGTAACTTCGAAACTAATTATGACAGGTAACTGTAACTTCGTTACTAATTATGACAAGTAACTGTAATTTCGATACAAATTTTGGCAGGTAACTGTAACTTTGATACTTATTATGACAGGTAACAGTAACTTCGATACTAATTATGACAAGTAACAGTTACTTCGATACTAATTATGACAAGTAACTGTAACTTCGATACTAATTATGACAGGTAACAGTAACTACGTTACTAATTATGACAAGTAACTGTAATTTCGATACAAATTTTGGCAGGTAACTGTAACTTCGATACTAATTACTACAGGAAACAGTAACATCGATACCAATTATGACAGGTAACAGTAACTTCGATACTAATTATGACAAGTAACTGTAATTTTGTTACTAATTATGACAAGTAACTCTAATATTGATAAAAAATTATGACAAGTAACTGTAACTTCGATACTAATTATGACAGGTAACAGTAACTACGTTACTAATTATGACAAGTAACTGTAATTTCGATACAAATTTTGGCAGGTAACTGTAACTTCGATACTAGTTAATACAGGTAACAGTAACTTCGATACTAATTATAACAGGTAACAGTAACTTCGATACAAATTATGTCAAGTAACTGTAACTTCGATACTTATTATGAGAGGTAACTGTAACTTCATTACTAATTATGACAAGAAACTGTAACTTAGATACTAATTATGACAGGTAACTGTAACTTCGATACTAATTATGACAAGTAACTGTAACTTCGATACTAATTATGACAAGTAACTGTAACTTCGATACTAACTATGACAGGTAACAGTAACTTCGATACTAATTATGTCAAGTAACTGTAACTTCGACACTTATTATGACAGGTAACTGTAACTTCGTTACTATTTATGACAAGTAACTGTAATTTAGATACAAATTTTGGCAGGTAACTGTAACTTCGATACTTATTATGACAGGTAACAGGTACTTCGATACTAATTATGACAAGTAACACTAACTTCGATACTAATTATGACAAGTAACTGTAACTTCGATACTAATTATGACAGGTAATTGTAACTACGTTACTAATTATGACAAGTAACTGTAATTTCGATACAAATTTCGGCAGGTAAATGTAACTTCGATACTAATTACTACAGGTAACAGTAACTTCGATACCAATTATGACAGGTAACAGTAACTTCGATATTAATTATGACAAGTAACAGTAACTTCGATACTAATTATGACAAGTAACTGTAATTTCGATACAAATTTTGGCAGGTAACTGTAACTACGATACTTATTATGACAGGTAACAGTAACTTCGATAATAATTATGTCAAGTAACTGTAACTTCGACAGTTATTATGACAGGTAACTGTAACTTCATTACTAATTATGACAAGAAACTGTAACTTCGATACTAATTATGACAGGTAACTGTAACTTCGATACCAATTATGACAAGTAACTGTAACTTCGATACTAATTATGACAAGTAACTGTAACTTCGATACTAATTGTGACAAGTAACTGTAACTTCGATACTTATTAGGACAGGTAACTGTAACTTCGTTACTAATTATGAAAAGTAACTGTAATTTCGATACAAATTATGGCAGGTAACTGTAACTTCGATACAAATTATGACAGGTAACAGTATCTTCAATACTAATTATGACAAGTAACTATAACCTCGATACAAATTATGACAGGTAACTGTAACTTCCATACTAATTATGACAAGAATCTCTAACTTCGTTATTAATTATGACAAGTAACTGTAATTTTGATAAAAAATTATGGTAGGTAACTGTAACTTCAATACTAATTATGACAGGTAACAGTATCTTCGATACTAATTATGACAGGAAACTGTAACTTCGTTACTAATTATGACAAGTAACTGTAATTTCGATACAAATTATGACAGGTTAATGTAACTTCGTTACTAATTATGACAAGTAACTGTAATTTCGATACAAATTATGGCAGGTAACAGTACCTTCGGTACTAATTATGACAGGTAACTGTTACTTCGTTACTAATTATGACAAGTAACTTTAATTTCGATACTAATTATGGCAGGTAACTGTAACTTCGTTACTAATTATGACAAGTCCCTGTAATTTCGATACAAATTATGGTAGGTAACTGTAATTTCGATACTAATTATGACAGGTAACAGTATCTTCGATACTAATTATGACAGGAAACTGTAACTTCGTTACTAATTATGACAAGTAACTGTAATTTCGATACAAATTATGACAGGTTAATGTAACTTCGTTACTAATTATGACAAGTAACTGTAATTTCGATACAAATTATGGCAGGTAACAGTACCTTCGGTACTAATTATGACAGGTAACTGTTACTTCGTTACTAATTATGACAAGTAACTTTAATTTCGATACTAATTATGGCAGGTAACTGTAACTTCGTTACTAATTATGACAAGTCCCTGTAATTTCGATACAAATTATGGTAGGTAACTGTAATTTCGATACTAATTATGACAGGTAACAGTATCTTCGATACTAATTATGACAGGAAACTGTAACTTCGTTACTAATTATGACAAGTAACTGTAATTTCGATACAAATTATGACAGGTTAATGTAACTTCGTTACTAATTATGACAAGTAACTGTAATTTCGATACAAATTATGGCAGGTAACAGTACCTTCGGTACTAATTATGACAGGTAACTGTAACTTCGATACTAATTATGGCAAGGAACTGTAATTTCGATACAAATTAGGGCAGGTAACTGTAACTTCGATACTAATTATGACAGGTGACAGTAACTTCGATACTAATTATGACAAGTAACTGTAACTTCCATAATAATTATGACAGGTAACTGTAACTTCGATACTAATTATGACAGGTAACAGTAACTTCGATTCTAATTATGACAAGTAACTGTAACATCGATACTAATTAAGACAGGTAACTGTAACTTCGTTTCTAATTATGACAAGTAACTGTAATTTCGATACTAATTATGGCAGGTAACTGTAACTTCGTTACTAATTATGACAAGTCCCTGTAATTTCGATACAAATTATGGCAGGTAACTGTAACTTCGATACTAATTATGAAGAGTAAATGTCACTTCGATACTAATTATGACAGATAACTGTAACCTCGTTACTAATTATGACAAATAACTGTAATTTCGATACAAAATTTTGGCAGGTAACTGTAACCTCGTTACTAATTATGACAAGTAACTGTAATTTTGATAAAAATTATGGTAGGTAACTGTAACTTCAATACTAATTATGACAGGTAACAGTAACTTCGATACTAATTATGACAGGTAACTGTTACTTCGTTACTAATTATGACAAGTAACTTTCATTTCGATACTAATTATGAACAGGTAACTGTAACTTCGTTACTAATTATGACAAGTCCCTGTAATTTCGATACAAAATATGGTAGGTAACTGTAATTTCGATACTAATTATGACAGGTTACAGTATCTTCGATACTATTTATGACAGGAAACTGTAACTTCGTTACTAATTATGACAAGTAACTGTAATTTCGATACAAATTATGACAGGTAACTGTAACTTCGTTAATAATTATGACAAGTTACTGTAATTTCGATACAAATTATGGCAGGTAACACTACCTTCGGTACTAATTATGACAGGTAACTGTAACTTCGATACTAATTATGGCAAGGAACTGTAATTTCGATACAAATTAGGGCAGGTAACTGTAACTTCGATACTAATTATGACAGGTGACAGTAACTTCGATACTAATTATGACAAGTAACTATAACTTCGATACAAATTATGACAGGTAACAGTAACTTCGATACTAATTATGACAAGAAACTCTACCTTCGTTACTAATTATGACAAGTAACTCTAATTTTGATAAAAAATTATGGTAAGTAACTGTAACTTCAATACTAATTATGACAGGTAACAGTACCTTCTATACTAATTATGACAGGAAACTGTAACTTAAACTAATTATGACAAGTAACTGTAATTTCGATACAAATTATGACAGGTAACTGTAACTTCGTTACTAATTATGACAAGTAACAGTACCTTCGATACTAATTATGACAAGTAACTATAACTTCGATACAAATTATGACAGGTAACTGTAACTTCGATACGAATTATGACAAGAAACACTAACTTCGTTACTAATTATGACAAGTAACTGTAATTTTTATAAAAAAAATTATGGTAGGTAACTGTAACTTCAATACTAATTATGGCAGGTAACACTAACGTCGATACTAATTATGACAAGTAACAGTACCTTCGATGCTAATTATGACAGGTAACTGTAACTTCGATACTAATTATGACAAGGAACTGTAATTTCGATACAAATTATGGCAGGTAACTGTAACTTCGTTAATAATTATTACAAGTAAATGTAATTCCGTTAAAAATTTTGGCAGGTAACTGTAACATCGTTACTAATTATGACAAGTCCCTGTAATTTCTATACAAATTATGGCAGGTAACTGTATCTTCCATAATAATTATGACACGTAACAGTAACTTCGTTACTAATTATGACAGGAAACTGTAACTTCGTTACTAATTATGACAAGTAACTGTAATTTCAATACAAATTATGACAGGTAACTGTAACTTCGTTACTAATTATGACAAGTAAATGTAACTTCGATACTAATTATGACAGGTAACAGTACCTTCTATACTAATTATGACAGGAAACTGTAACTTAAACTAATTATGACAAGTAACTGTAATTTCGATACAAATTATGACAGGTAACTGTAACTTCGTTACTAATTATGACAAGTAACAGTACCTTCGATACTAATTATGACAAGTAACTATAACTTCGATACAAATTATGACAGGTAACTGTAACTTCGATACGAATTATGACAAGAAACACTAACTTCGTTACTAATTATGACAAGTAACTGTAATTTTTATAAAAAAAATTATGGTAGGTAACTGTAACTTCAATACTAATTATGGCAGGTAACACTAACGTCGATACTAATTATGACAAGTAACAGTACCTTCGATGCTAATTATGACAGGTAACTGTAACTTCGATACTAATTATGACAAGGAACTGTAATTTCGATACAAATTATGGCAGGTAACTGTAACTTCGTTACTAATTATGACAAGTAAATGTAATTCCGTTTAAAATTTTGGCAGGTAACTGTAACATCGTTACTAATTATGACAAGTCCCTGTAATTTCTATACAAATTATGGCAGGTAACTGTATCTTCCATAATAATTATGACACGTAACAGTAACTTCGTTACTAATTATGACAGGAAACTGTAACTTCGTTACTAATTATGACAAGTAACTGTAAATTCAATACAAATTATGACAGGTAACTGTAACTTCGTTACTAATTATGACAAGTAAATGTAACTTCGATAATAATTATGACAGGTAACTGTAACTTCGTTACTAATTATGACAAGTAACTGTAATTTCGATACAAAATTTTGGCAGGTAAATGTAATTTCGATACTAATTAAGACAGGTAACAGTAACTTCGATTCTAATTATGACAAGTAACTGTAACATCGATACTAATTATGACAGGTAACTGTAACTTCGTTACTAATTATGACAAGTAACTGTAATTTCGATACAAATTATGGCAGGTAACTGTAACATCGATACTAATTATGACAAGTCCCTGTAATTTCGATACAAATTATGGCAGGTAACTCTAACTTCCATAATAATTATGACAGGTAACTGTAACTTCGATACTAATTATGACAAGTAACAGTAACTTCGATTCTAATTATAACAAGTAACTGTAACATCGATACTAATTATGACAGGTAACTGTAACTTCGTTTCTAATTATGACAAGTAACTGTAATTTCGATACTAATTATGGCAGGTAACTGTAACTTCGGTACTAATTATGACAAGTCCCTGTAATTTCGATACAAATTATGGCAGGTAACTGTAACTTCGATACTAATTATGAATAGTAAATGTCACTTCGATACAAATTATGACAGGTAACTGTAACCTCGTTACTAATTATGACAAGTAACTGTAATTTCAATACAAAATTTTGGCAGGTAACTGTAACTTCGATACTAATTATGACAAGTAACTGTAATTTTGATAAAAAATTATGGTAGGAAACTGTAACTTTGATACTAATTATGACAGGTAACAGTATCTTCGATACTAATTATGACAAGTAACTGTAACTTCGTTACTTATTATGACAAGTAACTCTAATTTTGATAAAAAATTATGGCAGGTAACTGTAACTTCGATACTAATTAATACAGGTAACAGTATCATCGATAATAATTGTGACAATTAACTGTAACTTCGATACTAATTGTGACAGGTAACAGAAACTTCGTTATTAATTATGACAAGTAACTGTAACATCGATACTAATTATGACAGGTAACTGGAACTTCGTTACTAATTATGACAAGTAACTGTAATTTCGATACAAATTTTGGCAGGTAACAGTAACTTCGATACTAATTATGACAGGTACAGTAACTTCGATACTAATTATGACAAGTAACTGTAACTTCGATACTAATTATGACAGGTAACTGAAACTTCGTTACTAATTATTACAGGTAACTGTAATTTCGATTCAAATTATGGCAGGTAACTGTAACTTCGATAGTAATTATGGCAGGTAACTGTAACTTCGATACTAATTATGAGAGGTAACAGTAACTTCGATGCTAATTAAGACAGGTAACTGCAACTTCGTTACTAATTATGACAAGTAACTGTAATTTCGATATTAATTATTGCAGGTAACTGTAACTTCGTTACTAATTATGAGAAGTAACTGTAATTTCGATGCAAATTATGACAGGTAACTGTAATTTCGTTAATAATTATGACAAGTAACTGTAATTTCGTTACAAATTATGGCAGGTAACAGTACCTTCGATTATAATTATGACAGGTAACTGTAACTTCGATACTAATTATGACAAGGAACTGTAATTTCGATACAAATTATGGCAGGTGACTGTAACTTTGATACTAATTATGACAGGTAACAGTATCTTCGATACTAATTATGACAACTAACTGTAACTTCGTTACTTATTATGACAAGTAACTCTAATTTTGATAAAAAATTATGGCAGGTAACTGTAACTTCGATACCAATTAATACAGGTAACAGTAACTTCGATAATAATTGTGACAAGTAACTGTAACTTCGATACTAATTGTGACAGGTAACAGTAACTTCGTTATTAATTATGACAAGTAACAGTAACTTCGATACTTATTATGACAAGTAATTGTAATTTCGATACAAATTTTGGCAGGTAACTGTAACTTCGATACTAATTATGACAGGAAACAGTAACTTTGATACTAATTACGACAAGTGACTGTAACTTCGATACTAATTATGGCAGGTAACTGTAACTTCGTTACTAATTATGACAAGTAACTGTAATTTCGATACAAATTATGGCAGGTAACTGTAACTTCGATACTAATTATGACAGGTAACAGTAACTTCGATACTAATTATGGCAGGTAACTGTAACTTCGGTACTAATTATGACAGGTATCAGTAACTTCGGTACTAATTATGACAAGTAACTGTAACATCGATACTAATTATGACAGGTAACTGTAACTTCGTTTCTAATTATGACAAGTAACTGTAATTTCGATACTAATTATGTAAGGTAACTGTAACTTCGTTACTAATTATGACAAGTCCCTGTAATTTCGATACAAATTATGGCAGGTAACTGTAACTTCGATACTAATTATGAAGAGTAAATGTCACTTCGATACTAATTATGACAGATAACTGTAACCTCGTTACTAATTATGACAAGTAACAGTACCTTCGATACTAATTATGACAAGTAACTATAACTTCGATACAAATTATGACAGGTAACTGTAACTTCGATACGAATTATGACAAGAAACACTAACTTCGTTACTAATTATGACAAGTAACTGTAATTTTGATTTTAAAAAAATATGGTAGGTAACTGTAACTTCAATAGGCGTGGTGGCTCAGCGGTCTAGCTCTATGCCTCTCACCAAGGCGGCCCGGGTTCGATTCCCGGTCAATGCATGTGAGATTTTCGAAGTGAAATGCCATGTCCTGTGGTTCGGATTCCACGTAAAACGGAGGTCCCGTGGCTCATGATCTTAAGATTGACGGTCACGTTAAACTACAAGCTTCCTTTTTTTGTAACTTCAATACTAATTATGACAGGTAACAGTTACGTCGATACTAATTATGACAAGTAACAGTACCTTCGATGCTAATTATGACAGGTAACTGTAACTTCGATACTAATTATGACAAGGAACTGTAATTTCGATACAAATTATGGCAGGTAACTGTAACTTCGTTACTAATTATGACAAGTAAATGTACTTTCGATACAAATTTTGGCAGGTAACTGTAACATCGTTACTAATTATGACAAGTCCCTGTAATTTCTATACAAATTATGGCAGGTAACTGTAACTTCCATAATAATTATGACAGGTAACAGTAACTTCGATACTAATTTTGACTGGAAACTGTAACTTCGTTACTAATTATGACAAGTTACTGTAATTTCAATACAAATTATGACAGGTAACTGTAACTTCGTTACTAATTATGACAAGTAACAGTACCTTCGATGCTAATTATGACAGGTAACTGTAACTTCGATACTAATTATGACAAGGAACTGTAATTTCGATACAAATTATGGCAGGTAACTGTAACTTCGATACTAATTATGACAAGTAAATGTAACTTCGATACTAATTATGACAGGTAACTGTAACTTCGTTACTAATTATGACAAGTAACTGTAATTTCGATACAAAATTTTGGCAGGTAAATGTAACTTCGATACTAATTATGACAGGTAACAGTAACTTCGATTCTAATTATGACAAGTAACTATAACATCGATACTAATTATGACAGGTAACTGTAACTTCGTTACTAATTATGACAAGTAACTGTAATTTCGATACAAATTATGGCAGGTAACTGTAACATCGATACTAATTATGACAAGTCCCTGTAATTTCGATACAAAATATGGCAGGTAACTGTAACTTCCATAATAATTATGACAGGTAACTGTAACTTCGATACTAATAATGACAGGTAACAGTAACTTCGATTCTAATTATGACAAGTAACTGTAACATCGATACTAATTAAGACAAGTAACTGTAACTTCGTTTCAAATTATGACAAGTAACTGTAATTTCGATACTAATTATGGCAGGTAACTGTAACATCGTTACTAATTATGACAAGTCCCTGTAATTTCGATACAAATTATGGCAGGTAACTGTAACTTCGATACTAATTATGAAGAGTAAATGTCACTTCGATACTAATTATGACAGATAACTGTAACCTCGTTACTAATTATGACAAATAACTGTAATTTCGATACAAAATTTTGGCAGGTAACTGTAACCTCGTTACTAATTATGACAAGTAACTGTAATTTTAATAAATAATTATGGTAGGTAACTGTTACTTCAATACTAATTATGACAGGTAACAGTAACTTCGATACTAATTATGACAGGTAACTGTATATCGTTACTAATTATGACAAGTAACTTTCATTTCGATACTAATTATGAACAGGTAACTGTAACTTCGTTACTAATTATGACAAGTCCCTGTAATTTTGATACAAAATATGGTAGGTAACTGTAATTTCGATACTAATTATGACAGGTAACAGTAACTTCGATACTAATTATGACAAGAAACTCTACCTTCGTTACTAATTATGACAAGTAACTGTAATTTTGATAAAAAATTATGGTAGGTAACTGTAACTTCAATACTAATTATGACAGGTAACAGTACCTTCTATACTAATTATGACAGGAAACTGTAACTTCATTACTAATTATGACAAGTAACTGTAATTTCGATACAAATTATGACAGGTAACTGTAACTTCGTTACTAATTATGACAAGAAACTGTACCTTCGATACTAATTATGACAAGTAACTATAACTTCGATACAAATTATGACAGGTAACTGTAACTTCGATACGAATTATGACAAGAAACACTAACTTCGTTACTAATTATGACAAGTAACTGTAATTTTGATAAAAATATTATGGTAGGTAACTGTAACTTCAATACTAATTATGACAGGTAACAGTAACGTCGATACTAATTATGACAAGTAACAGTACCTTCGATGCTAATTATGACAGGTAACTGTAACTTCGATACTAATTATGACAAGGAACTGTAATTTCGATACAAATTATGGCAGGTAACTGTAACTTCGTTACTAATTATGACAAGTAAATGTAATTTCGTTACAAATTTTGGCAGGTAACTGTAACATCGTTACTAATTATGACAAGTCCCTGTAATTTCTATACAAATTATGGCAGGTAACTGTATCTTCCATAATAATTATGACAGGTAACAGTAACTTCGATACTAATTATGACAGGAAACTGTACCTTCGTTACTAATTATGACAAGTAACTGTAATTTCAATTCAAATTATGACAGGTAACTGTAACTTCGTTACTAATTATGACAAGTAAATGTAACTTCGATACTAATTATGACAGTTAACTGTAACTTCGTTACTAATTATGACAAGTAACTGTAATTTCGATACAAAATTTTGGCAGGTAAATGTAACTTCGATACTAATTAAGACAGGTAACAGTAACTTCGATTCTAATTATGACAAGTAACTGTAACATCGATACTAATTATGACAGGTAACTGTAACTTCGTTACTAATTATGACAAGTAACTGTAATTTCGATACAAATTATGGCAGGTAACTGTAACATCGATACTAATTATGACAAGTCCCTGTAATTTCGATACAAATTATGGCAGGTAACTCTAACTTCCATAATAATTATGACAGGTAACTGTAACTTCGATACTAATTATGACAAGTAACAGTAACTTCGATTCTAATTATAACAAGTAACTGTAACATCGATACTAATTATGACAGGTAACTGTAATTTCGTTTCTAATTATGACAAGTAACTGTAATTTCGATACTAATTATGGCAGGTAACTGTAACTTCGTTACTAATTATGACAAGTCCCTGTAATTTCGATACAAATTATGGCAGGTAACTGTAACTTCGATACTAATTATGAAAAGTAAATGTCACTTCGATACTAATTATGACAGATAACTGTAACCTCGTTACTAATTATGACAAGTAACTGTAATTTCAATACAAAATTTTGGCAGGTAACTGTAACTTCGATACTAATTATGACAAGTAACTGTAATTTTGATAAAAAATTATGGTAGGAAACTGTAACTTTGATACTAATTATGACAGGTAACAGTATCTTCGATACTAATTATGAAAAGTAACTGTAACTTCGTTACTTATTATGACAAGTAACTCTAATTTTGATAAAAAATTATGGCAGGTAACTGTAACTTCGATACTAATTAATACAGGTAACAGTAACTTCGATAATAATTGTGACAATTAACTGTAACTTCGATACTAATTGTGACAGGTAACAGGAACTTCGTTATTAATTATGACAAGTAACTGTAACATCGATACTAATTATGACAGGTAACTGGAACTTCGTTACTAATTATGACAAGTAACTGTAATTTCGATACAAATTTTGGCAGGTAACAGTAACTTCGATACTAATTATGACAGGTACAGTAACTTCGATACTAATTATGACAAGTAACTGTAACTTCGATACTAATTATGACAGGTAACTGAAACTTCGTTACTAATTATTACAAGTAACTGTAATTTCGATTCAAATTATGGCAGGTAACTGTAACTTCGATAGTAATTATGGCAGGTAACTGTAACTTCGATACTAATTATGAGAGGTAACAGTAACTTCGATGCTAATTAAGACAGGTAACTGCAACTTCGTTACTAATTATGACAAGTAACTGTAATTTCGATATTAATTATTGCAGGTAACTGTAACTTCGTTACTAATTATGGGAAGTAACTGTAATTTCGATGCAAATTATGACAGGTAACTGTAATTTCGTTAATAATTATGACAAGTAACTGTAATTTCGTTACAAATTATGGCAGGTAACAGTACCTTCGATTATAATTATGACAGGTAACTGTAACTTCGATACTAATTATGACAAGGAACTGTAATTTCGATACAAATTATGGCAGGTGACTGTAACTTTGATACTAATTATGACAGGTAACAGTATCTTCGATACTAATTATGACAAGTAACTGTAACTTCGTTACTTATTATGACAAGTAACTCTAATTTTGATAAAAAATTATGGCAGGTAACTGTAACTTCGATACCAATTAATACAGGTAACAGTAACTTCGATAATAATTGTGACAAGTAACTGTAACCTCGTTACTAATTATGACAAATAACTGTAATTTCGATACAAAATTTTGGCAGGTAACTGTAACCTCGTTACTAATTATGACAAGTAACTGTAATTTTAATAGGTAACTGTTACTTCAATACTAATTATGACAGGTAACAGTAACTTCGATACTAATTATGACAGGTAACTGTATATCGTTACAAATTATGACAAGTAACTTTCATTTCGATACTAATTATGAACAGGTAACTGTAACTTCGTTACTAATTATGACAAGTCCCTGTAATTTCGATACAAAATATGGTAGGTAACTGTAATTTCGATACTAATTATGACAGGTAACAGTAACTTCGATACTAATTATGACAAGAAACTCTACCTTCGTTACTAATTATGACAAGTAACTGTAATTTTGATAAAAAATTATGATAGGTAACTGTAACTTCAATACTAATTATGACAGGTAACAGTAACTTCTATACTAATTATGACAGGAAACTGTAACTTCATTACTAATTATGACAAGTAACTGTAATTTCGATACAAATTATGACAGGTAACTGTAACTTCGTTACTAATTATGACAAGTAACTGTACCTTCGATACTAATTATGACAAGTAACTATAACTTCGATACAAATTATGACAGGTAACTGTAACTTCGATACGAATTATGACAAGAAACACTAACTTCGTTACTAATTATGACAAGTAACTGTAATTTTGATAAAAAAATTATGGTAGGTAACTGTAACTTCAATACTAATTATGACAGGTAACAGTAACGTCGATACTAATTATGACAAGTAACAGTACCTTCGATGCTAATTATGACAGGTAACTGTAACTTCGATACTAATTATGACAAGGAACTGTAATTTCGATACAAATTATGGCAGGTAACTGTAACTTCGTTACTAATTATGACAAGTAAATGTAATTTCGTTACAAATTTTGGCAGGTAACTGTAACATCGTTACTAATTATGACAAGTCCCTGTAATTTCTATACAAATTATGGCAGGTAACTGTATCTTCCATAATAATTATGTCAGGTAACATTAACTTCGATACTAATTATGACAGGAAACTGTAACTTCGTTACTAATTATGACAAGTAACTGTAATTTCAATACAAATTATGACAGGTAACTGTAACTTCGTTACTAATTATGACAAGTAAATGTAACTTCGATACTAATTATGACAGGTAACTGTAACATCGATACTAATTATGACAAGTCCCTGTAATTTCGATACAAATTATGGCAGGTAATTCTAACTTCCATAATAATTATGACAGGTAACTGTAACTTCGATACTAATTATGACAAGTAACAGTAACTTCGATTCTAATTATAACAAGTAACTGTAACATCGATACTAATTATGACAGGTAACTGTAACTTCGTTTCTAATTATGACAAGTAACTGTAATTTCGATACTAATTATGGCAGGTAACTGTAACTTCGTTACTAATTATGACAAGTCCCTGTAATTTCGATACAAATTATGGCAGGTAACTGTAACTTCGATACTAATTATGAAAAGTAAATGTCACTTCGATACTAATTATGACAGATAACTGTAACCTCGTTACTAATTATGACAAGTAACTGTAATTTCAATACAAAATTTTGGCAGGTAACTGTAACTTCGATACTAATTATTACAAGTAACTGTAATTTTGATAAAAAATTATGGTAGGAAACTGTAACTTTGATACTAATTATGACAGGTAACAGTATCTTCGATACTAATTATGACAAGTAACTGTAACTTCTTTACTTATTATGACAAGTAACTCTAATTTTGATAAAAAATTATGGCAGGTAACTGTAACTTCGATACTAATTAATACAGGTAACAGTAACTTCGATAATAATTGTGACAATTAACTGTAACTTCGATACTAATTGTGACAGGTAACAGTAACTTCGTTATTAATTATGACAAGTAACTGTAACATCGATACTAATTACGACAGGTAACTGAAACTTCGTTACTTATTATGACAAGTAACTGTAATTTCGATAAAAATTATGGCAGGTAACTGTAACATCGATAGTAATTATGGCAGGTAACTGTAACTTCGATACTAATTATGAGAGGTAACAGTAACTTCGATGCTAATTAAGACAGGTAACTGCAACTTCGTTACTAATTATGACAAGTAACTGTAATTTCGATACTAATTATTGCAGGTAACTCTAACTTCGTTACTAATTATGAGAAGTAACTGTAATTTCGATGCAAATTATGACAGGTAACTGTATCTTCGTTACTAATTATGACAAGTAACTGTAATTTCGTTACAAATTATGGCAGGTAACAGTACCTTCGATTATAATTATGACAGGTAACTGTAACTTCGATACTAATTATGACAAGGAACTGTAATTTCGATACAAATTATGGCAGGTGACTGTAACTTTGATACTAATTATGACAGGTAACAGTATCTTCGATACTATTTATGACAAGTAACTGTAACTTCGTTACTTATTATGACAAGTAACTCTAATTTTGATAAAAAATTATGGCAGGTAACTGTAACTTCGATACCAATTAATACAGGTAACAGTAACTTCGATAATAATTGTGACAAGTAACTGTAACTTCGATACTAATTGTGACAGGTAACAGTAACTTCGTTATTAATTATGACAAGTAACAGTAACTTCGATACTTATTATGACAAGTAATTGTAATTTCGATACAAATTTTGGCAGGTAACTGTAACTTCGATACTAATTATGACAGGAAACAATAACTTTGATACTAATTACGACAAGTGACTTTAACTTCGATACTAATTATGGCAGGTAACTGTAACTTCGTTACTAATTATGACAAGTAACTGTAATTTCGATACAAATTATGGCAGGTAACTGTAACTTCGATACTAATTATGACAGGTAACAGTAACTTCGATACTAATTATGGCAGGTAACTGTAACTTCGATACTAATTATGACAGGTATCAGTAACTTCGGTAATAATTAAGACAAGTAACTGTAACATCGATACTAATTATGACAGGTAACTGTAACTTCGTTTCTAATTATGACAAGTAACTGTAATTTCGATACTAATTATGGCAGGTAACTGTAACTTCGTTACTAATTATGACAAGTCCCTGTAATTTCGATACAAATTATGGCAGGTAACTGTAACTTCGATACTAATTATGAAGAGTAAATGTCACTTCGATACTAATTATGACAGATAACTGTAACCTCGTTACTAATTATGACAAGTAACAGTACCTTCGATACTAATTATGACAAGTAACTATAACTTCGATACAAATTATGACAGGTAACTGTAACTTCGATACGAATTATGACAAGAAACACTAACTTCGTTACTAATTATGACAAGTAACTGTAATTTTGATTTTAAAAAATTATGGTAGGTAACTGTAACTTCAATAGGCGTGGTGGCTCAGCGGTCTAGCTGTATGCCTCTCACCAAGGCGGCCCGGGTTCGATTCCCGGTCAATGCATGTGACATTTTCGAAGTGAAATGCCATGTCCTGTGGTTCGGATTCCACGTAAAACGGAGGTCCCGTGGCTCATGATCTTAAGATTGACGGTCACGTTAAACTACAAGCTTCCTTTTTTTGTAACTTCAATACTAATTATGACAGGTAACAGTTACGTCGTTACTAATTATGACAAGTAACAGTACCTTCGATGCTAATTATGACAGGTAACTGTAACTTCGATACTAATTATGACAAGGAACTGTAATTTCGATACAAATTATGGCAGGTAACTGTAACTTCGTTACTAATTATGACAAGTAAATGTAATTTCGATACAAATTTTGGCAGGTAACTGTAACATCGTTACTAATTATGACAAGTCCCCGTAATTTCTATACAAATTATGGCAGGTAACTGTAACTTCCATAATAATTATGACAGGTAACAGTAACTTCGATACTAATTTTGACTGGAAACTGTAACTTCGTTACTAATTATGACAAGTAACTGTAATTTCAATACAAATTATGACAGGTAACTGTAACTTCGTTACTAATTATGACAAGTAACAGTACCTTCGATGCTAATTATGACAGGTAACTGTAACTTCGATACTAATTATGACAAGGAACTGTAATTTCGATACAAATTATGGCAGGTAACTGTAACTTCGATACTAATTATGACAAGTAAATGTAACTTCGATACTAATTATTACAGGTAACTGTAACATCGTTACTAATTATGACAAGTAACTGTAATTTCGATACAAAATTTTGGAGGTAAATGTAACTTCGATACTAATTATGACAGGTAACAGTAACTTCGATTCTAATTATGACAAGTAACTGTAATTTCGATACTAATTATGGCAGGTAACTGTAACTTCGTTACTAATTATGACAAGTCCCTGTAACTTCGATACAAATTATGGCAGGTAACTGTAACTTCGATACTAATTATGAAGAGTAAATGTCACTTCGATACTAATTATGACAGATAACTGTAACCTCGTTACTAATTATGACAAATAACTGTAATTTCGATACAAAATTTTGGCAGGTAACTGTAACCTCGTTACTAATTATGACAAGTAACTGTAATTTTGATAAAAAATTATGGTAGGTAACTGTAACTTCAATACTAATTATGACAGGTAACAGTAACTTCGATACTAATTATGACAGGTAACTGTTACTTCGTTACTAATTATGACAAGCAACTTTCATTTCGATACTAATTATGAACAGGTAACTGTAACTTCGTTACTAATTATGACAAGTCCCTGTAATAATTTCGATACAAAATATGGTAGGTAACTGTAATTTCGATACTAATTATGACAGGTTACAGTATCTTCGATACTAATTATGACAGGAAACTGTAACTTCATTACTAATTATGACAAGTAACTGTAATTTCGATACAAATTATGACAGGTAACTGTAACTTCGTTACTAATTATGACAAGTAACTGTAATTTCGATACAAATTATGGCAGGTAACACTACCTTCGGTACTAATTATGACAGGTAACTGTAACTTCGATACTAATTATGGCAAGTAACTGTAATTTCGATACAAATTAGGGCAGGTAACTGTAACTTCGATACTAATTATGACAGGTGACAGTAACTTCGATACTAATTATGACAAGTAACTATAACTTCGATACAAATTATGACAGGTAACAGTAACTTCGATACTAATTATGACAAGAAACTCTACCTTCGTTACTAATTATGACAAGTAACTGTAATTTTGATAAAAAATTATGGTAGGTAACTGTAACTTCAATACTAATTATGACAGGTAACAGTACCTTCTATACTAATTATGACAGGAAACTGTAACTTCATTACTAATTATGACAAGTAACTGTAATTTCGATACAAATTATGACAGGTAACTGTAACTTCGTTACTAATTATGACAAGTAACAGTACCTTCGATACTAATTATGACAAGTAACTATAACTTCGATACAAATTATGACAGGTAACTGTAACTTCGATACGAATTATGACAAGAAACACTAACTTCGTTACTAATTATGACAAGTAACTGTAATTTTGATAAAAAAATTATGGTAGGTAACTGTAACTTCAATACTAATTATGACAGGTAACAGTAACGTCGATACTAATTATGACAAGTAACAGTACCTTCGATGCTAATTATGACAGGTAACTGTAACTTCGATACTAATTATGACAAGGAACTGTAATTTCGATACAAATTATGGCAGGTAACTGTAACTTCGTTACTAATTATGACAAGTAAATGTAATTTCGTTACAAATTTTGGCAGGTAACTGTAACATCGTTACTAAATATGACAAGTCCCTGTAATTTCTATACAAATTATGGCAGGTAACTGTATCTTCCATAATAATTATGACAGGTAACAGTAACTTCGATACTAATTATGACAGGAAACTGTAACTTCGTTACTAATTATGACAAGTAACTGTAATTTCAATACAAATTATGACAGGTAACTGTAACTTCGTTACTAATTATGACAAGTAAATGTAACTTCGATACTAATTATGACAGGTAACTGTAACTTCGTTACTAATTATGACAAGTAACTGTAATTTCGATACAAAATTTTGGCAGGTAAATGTAACTTCGATACTAATTAAGACAGGTAACAGTAACTTCGATTCTAATTATGACAAGTAACTGTAACATCGATACTAATTATGACAGGTAACTGTAACTTCGTTACTAATTATGACAAGTAACTGTAATTTCGATACAAATTATGGCAGGTAACTGTAACATCGATACTAATTATGACAAGTCCCTGTAATTTCGATACAAATTATGGCAGGTAACTCTAACTTCCATAATAATTATGACAGGTAACTGTAACTTCGATACTAATTATGACAAGTAACAGTAACTTCGATTCTAATTATAACAAGTAACTGTAACATCGATACTAATTATGACAGGTAACTGTAACTTCGTTTCTAATTATGACAAGTAACTGTAATTTCGATACTAATTATGGCAGGTAACTGTAACTTCGTTACTAATTATGACAAGTCCCTGTAATTTCGATACAAATTATGGCAGGTAACTGTAACTTCGATACTAATTATGAAAAGTAAATGTCACTTCGATACTAATTATGACAGATAACTGTAACCTCGTTACTAAATATGACAAGTAACTGTAATTTCAATACAAAATTTTGGCAGGTAACTGTAACTTCGATACTAATTATGACAAGTAACTGTAATTTTGATAAAAAATTATGGTAGGAAACTGTAACTTTGATACTAATTATGACAGGTAACAGTATCTTCGATACTAATTATGACAAGTAACTGTAACTTCGTTACTTATTATGACAAGTAACTCTAATTTTGATAAAAAATTATGGCAGGTAACTGTAACTTCGATACTAATTAATACAGCTAACAGTAACTTCGATAATAATTGTGACAATTAACTGTAACTTCGATACTAATTGTGACAGGTAACAGTAACTTCGTTATTAATTATGACAAGTAACTGTAACATCGATACTAATTATGACAGGTAACTGGAACTTCGTTACTAATTATGACAAGTAACTGTAATTTCGATACAAATTTTGGCAGGTAACAGTAACTTCGATACTAATTATGACAGGTACAGTAACTTCGATACTAATTATGACAAGTAACTGTAACTTCGATACTAATTATGACAGGTAACTGAAACTTCGTTACTAATTATGACAAGTAACTGTAATTTCGATACAAATTATGGCAGGTAACTGTAACTTCGATAGTAATTATGGTAGGTAACTGTAACTTCGATACTAATTATGAGAGGTAACAGTAACTTCGAAGCTAATTAAGACAGGTAACTGCAACTTCGTTACTAATTATGACAAGTAACTGTAATTTCGATACTAATTATTGCAGGTAACTGTAACTTTGATACTAATTATGACAGGTAACAGTATCTTCGATAATAATTATGACAAGTAACTGTAACTTCGTTACTTATTATGACAAGTAACTCTAATTTTGATAAAAAATTATGGCAGGTAACTGTAACTTCGATACCAATTAATACAGTTAACAGTAACTTCGATAATAATTGTGACAAGTAACTGTAACTTCGATACTAATTGTGACAGGTAACAGTAACTTCGATACTTATTATGACAAGTAATTGTAATTTCGATACAAATTTTGGCAGGTAACTGTAACTTCGATACTAATTATGACAGTAAACAGTAACTTTGATACTAATTACGACAAGTGACTGTAACTTCGATACTAATTATGGCAGGTAACTGTAACTTCGTTACTAATTATGACAAGTAACTGTAATTTCGATACAAATTATGGCAGGTAACTGTAACTTCGATACTAATTATGACAGGTAACAGTAACTTCGATACTAATTATGGCAGGTAACTGTAACTTCGATACTAATTATGACAGGTATCAGTAACTTCGGTACTAATTATGACAAGTAACTGTAACATCGATACTAGTTATGACAGGTAACTGTAACTTCGTTTCTAATTATGACAAGTAACTGTAATTTCGATACTAATTATGGCAGGTAACTGTAACTTCCATAATAATTATGACAGGTAACAGTAACTTCGATACTAATTTTGACTGGAAACTGTAACTTCGTTACTAATTATGACAAGTTACTGTAATTTCAATACAAATTATGACAGTTAACTGTAACTTCGTTACTAATTATGACAAGTAACAGTACCTTCGATGCTAATTATGACAGGTAACTGTAACTTCGATACTAATTATGACAAGGAACTGTAATTTCGATACAAATTATGGCAGGTAACTGTAACTTCGATACTAATTATGACATGTAAATGTAACTTCGATACTAATTATGACAGGTAACTGTAACTTCGTTACTAATTATGACAAGTAACTGTAATTTCGATACAAAATTTTGGCAGGTAAATGTAACTTCGATACTAATTATGACAGGTAACAGTAACTTCGATTCTAATTATGACAAGTAACTATAACATCGATACTAATTATGACAGGTAACTGTAACATCGATACTAATTATGACAAGTCCCTGTAATTTCGATACAAATTATGGCAGGTAACTGTAACTTCCATAATAATTATGACAGGTAACTGTAACTTCGATACTAATTATGACAGGTAACAGTAACTTCGATTCTAATTATGACAAGTAACTGTAACATCGATACTAATTAAGACAGGTAACTGTAACTTCGTTTCAAATTATGACAAGTAACTGTAATTTCGATACTAATTATGGCAGGTAACTGTAACTTCGTTACTAATTATGACAAGTCCCTGTAATTTCGATACAAATTATGGCAGGTAACTGTAACTTCGATACTAATTATGAAGAGTAAATGTCACTTCGATACTAATTATGACAGATAACTGTAACCTCGTTACTAATTATGACAAATAACTGTAATTTCGATACAAAATTTTGGCAGGTAACTGTAACCTCGTTACTAATTATGACAAGTAACTGTAATTTTAATAAAAAATTATGGTAGGTAACTGTAACTTCAATACTAATTATGACAGGTAACAGTACCTTCTATACTAATTATGACAGGAAACTGTAACTTCATTACTAATTATGACAAGTAACTGTAATTTCGATACAAATTATGACAGGTAACTGTAACTTCGTTACTAATTATGACAAGTAACTGTACCTTCGATACTAATTATGACAAGTAACTATAACTTCGATACAAATTATGACAGGTAACTGTAACTTCGATACGAATTATGACAAGAAACACTAACTTCGTTACTAATTATGACAAGTAACTGTAATTTTGATAAAAAAAATTATGGTAGGTAACTGTAACTTCAATACTAATTATGACAGGTAACAGTAACGTCGATACTAATTATGACAAGTAACAGTACCTTCGATGCTAATTATGACAGGTAACTGTAACTTCGATACTAATTATGACAAGGAACTGTAATTTCGATACAAATTATGGCAGGTAACTGTAACTTCGTTACTAATTATGACAAGTAAATGTAATTTCGTTACAAATTTTGGCAGGTAACTGTAACATCGTTACTAATTATGACAAGTCCCTGTAATTTCTATACAAATTATGGCAGGTAACTGTATCTTCCATAATAATTATGACAGGTAACAGTAACTTCGATACTAATTATGACAGGAAACTGTAACTTCGTTACTAATTATGACAAGTAACTGTAATTTCAATACAAATTATGACAGGTAACTGTAACTTCGTTACTAATTATGACAAGTAAATGTAACTTCGATACTAATTATGACAGTTAACTGTAACTTCGTTACTAATTATGACAAGTAACTGTAATTTCGATACAAAATTTGGCAGGTAAATGTAACTTCGATACTAATTAAGACAGGTAACAGTAACTTCGATTCTAATTATGACAAGTAACTGTAACATCGATACTAATTATGACAGGTAACTGTAACTTCGTTACTAATTATGACAAGTAACTGTAATTTCGATACAAATTATGGCAGGTAACTGTAACATCGATACTAATTATGACAAGTCCCTGTAATTTCGATACAAATTATGGCAGGTAATTCTAACTTCCATAATAATTATGACAGGTAACTGTAACTTCGATACTAATTATGACAAGTAACAGTAACTTCGATTCTAATTATAACAAGTAACTGTAACATCGATACTAATTATGACAGGTAACTGTAACTTCGTTTCTAATTATGACAAGTAACTGTAATTTCGATACTAATTATGGCAGGTAACTGTAACTTCAATACTAATTATGACAAGTCCCTGTAATTTCGATACAAATTATGGCAGGTAACTGTACTTCGATTCTAATTATGAAAAGTAAATGTCACTTCGATACTAATTATGACAGATAACTGTAACCTCGTTACTAATTATGACAAGTAACTGTAATTTCAATACAAAATTTTGGCAGGTAACTGTAACTTCGATACTAATTATTACAAGTAACTGTAATTTTGATAAAAAATTATGGTAGGAAACTGTAACTTTGATACTAATTATGACAGGTAACAGTATCTTCGATACTAATTATGACAAGTAACTGTAACTTCTTTACTTATTATGACAAGTAACTCTAATTTTGATAAAAAATTATGGCAGGTAACTGTAACTTCGATATTAATTAATACAGGTAACAGTAACTTCGATAATAATTGTGACAATTAACTGTAACTTCGATACTAATTGTGACAGGTAACAGTAACTTCGTTATTAATTATGACAAGTAACTGTAACATCGATACTAATTATGACAGGTAACTGGAACTTCGTTACTAATTATGACAAGTAACTGTAATTTCGATACAAATTTTGGCAGGTAACAGTAACTTCGATACTAATTATGACAGGTACAGTAACTTCGATACTAATTATGACAAGTAACTGTAACTTCGATACTAATTATGACAGGTAACTGAAACTTCGTTACTAATTATGACAAGTAACTGTAATTTCGATACAAATTATGGCAGGTAACTGTAACTTCGATAGTAATTATGGCAGGTAACTGTATCTTCGATACTAATTATGAGAGGTAACAGTAACTTCGATGCTAATTAAGACAGGTAACTGCAACTTCGTTACTAATTATGACAAGTAACTGTAATTTCGATACTAATTATTGCAGATAACTGTAACTTCGTTACTAATTATGACAAGTAACTGTAATTTCGATACTAATTATTGCAGGTAACTGTAACTTCGTTACTAATTATGAGAAGTAACTGTAATTTCGATGCAAATTATGACAGGTAACTGTAACTTCGTTACTAATTATGACAAGTAACTGTAATTTCGTTACAAATTATGGCAGGTAACAGTACCTTCGATTATAATTATGACAGGTAACTGTAACTTCGTTACTAATTATGACAAGTAACTGTAATTTCGATACAAATTATGGCAGGTAACTGTAACATCGATACTAATTATGACAAGTCCCTGTAATTTCGATACAAATTATGGCAGGTAACTCTAACTTCCATAATAATTATGACAGGTAACTGTAACTTCGATACTAATTATGACAAGTAACAGTAACTTCGATTCTAATTATAACAAGTAACTGTAACATCGATACTAATTATGACAGGTAACTGTAACTTCGTTTCTAATTATGACAAGTAACTGTAATTTCGATACTAATTATTGCAGGTAACTGTAACTTCGTTACTAATTATGACAAGTCCCTGTAATTTCGATACAAATTATGGCAGGTAACTGTAACTTCGATACTAATTATGAAAAGTAAATGTCACTTCGATACTAATTATGACAGATAACTGTAACCTCGTTACTAAATATGACAAGTAACTGTAATTTCAATACAAAATTTTGGCAGGTAACTGTAACTTCGATACTAATTATTACAGGTAACAGTATCTTCGATACTAATTATGACAAGTAACTGTAACTTCGTTACTTATTATGACAAGTAACTCTAATTTTGATAAAAAATTATGGCAGGTAACTGTAACTTCGATACTAATTAATACAGCTAACAGTAACTTCGATAATAATTGTGACAATTAACTGTAACTTCGATACTAATTGTGACAGGTAACAGTAACTTCGTTATTAATTATGACAAGTAACTGTAACATCGATACTAATTATGACAGGTAACTGGAACTTCGTTACTAATTATGACAAGTAACTGTAATTTCGATACAAATTTTGGCAGGTAACAGTAACTTCGATACTAATTATGACAGGTACAGTAACTTCGATACTAATTATGACAAGTAACTGTAACTTCGATACTAATTATGACAGGTAATTGAAAATTCGTTACTAATTATGACAAGTAACTGTAATTTCGATACAAATTATGGCAGGTAACTGTAACTTCGATAGTAATTATGGCAGGTAACTGTAACTTCGATACTAATTATGAGAGGTAACAGTAACTTCGATGCTAATTAAGACAGGTAACTGCAACTTCGTTACTAATTATGACAAGTAACTGTAATTTCGATACTAATTATTGCAGGTAACTGTAACTTTGATACTAATTATGACAGGTAACAGTATCTTCGATACTAATTATGACAAGTAACTGTAACTTCGTTACTTATTATGACAAGTAACTCTAATTTTGATAAAAAATTATGGCAGGTAACTGTAACTTCGATACCAATTAATACAGGTAACAGTAACTTCGATAATAATTGTGACAAGTAACTGTAACTTCGATACTAATTGTGACAGGTAACAGTAACTTCGTTATTAATTATGACAAGTAACAGTAACTTCGATACTTATTATGACAAGTAATTGTAATTTCGATACAAATTTTGGAAGGTAACTGTAACATCGATACTAATTATGACAGGAAACAGTAACTTTGATACTAATTACGACAAGTGACTGTAACTTCGATACTAATTATGGCAGGTAACTGTAACTTCGTTACTAATTATGACAAGTAACTGTAATTTCGATACAAATTATGGCAGGTAACTGTAACTTCGATACTAATTATGACAGGTAACAGTAACTTCGATACTAATTATGGCAGGTAACTGTAACTTCGATACTAATTATGACAGGTATCAGTAACTTCGGTACTAATTATGACAAGTAACTGTAACATCGATACTAATTATGACAGGTAACTGTAACTTCGTTTCTAATTATGACAAGTAACTGTAATTTCGATACTAATTATGGCAGGTAACTGTAACTTCGTTACTAATTATGACAAGTCACTGTAATTTCGATACAAATTATGGCAGGTAACTGTAACTTCGATACTAATTATGAAGAGTAAATGTCACTTCGATACTAATTATGACAGATAACTGTAACCTCGTTACTAATTATGACAAGTAACTGTAATTTCGATACAAAATTTTGGCAGGTAACTGTAACCTCGTTACTAATTATGACAAGTAACAGTACCTTCGATACTAATTATGACAAGTAACTATAACTTCGATACAAATTATGACAGGTAACTGTAACTTCGATACGAATTATGACAAGAAACACTAACTTCGTTACTAATTATGACAAGTAACTGTAATTTTGATAAAAAAAATTATGGTAGGTAACTGTAACTTCAATACTAATTATGACAGGTAACAGTAACGTCGATACTAATTATGACAAGTAACAGTACCTTCGATGCTAATTATGACAGGTAACTGTAACTTCGATACTAATTATGACAAGGAACTGTAATTTCGATACAAATTATGGCAGGTAACTGTAACTTCGATACTAATTATGACAAGTAAATGTCATTTCGATACAAATTTTGGCAGGTAACTGTAACATATTTACTAATTATGACAAGTCCCTGTTTTTTCTATACAAATTATGGCAGGTAACTGTCCTCTTCCATAATAATTATGACAGGTAACAGTAACTTCGATACTAGATATGACAGGTAACTGTAACTTCGTTACTAATTATGACAAGTAACTGTAATTTCAATACAAATTATGACAGGTAACTGTACCTTCGTTACTAATTATGACAAGTAAATGTAACTTCGATACTAATTATGACAGGTAACTGTAACTTCGTTACTAATTATGACAAGTAACTGTAATTTCGATACAAAATTTTGGCAGGTAAATGTAACTTCGATACTAATTATGACAGGTAACAGTAACTTCGATTCTAAATATGACAAGTAACTGTAACATCGATACTAATTATGACAGGTAACTGTAACTTCGTTACTAATTATGACAAGTAACTGTAATTTCGATACAAATTATGGCAGGTAACTGTAACATCGATACTAATTATGACAAGTCCCTGTAATTTCGATACAAATTATGATAGGTAACTCTAACTTCCATAATAATTATGACAGGTAACTGTAACTTCGATACTAATTGTGACAGGTAACAGTAACTTCGTTATTAATTATGACAAGTAACTGTAACATCGATACTAATTATGACAGGTAACTGGAACTTCGTTACTAATTATGACAAGTAACTGTAATTTCGATACAGATTTTTGCAGGTAACAGTAACTTCGATACTAATTATGACAGGTAACAGTAACTTCGTTACTAATTATGACAATTAACTGTAACTTCGATACTAATTATGACAGGTAACTGAAACTTCGTTACTAATTATGACAAGTAACTGTAATTTCGATACAAATTATGGCAGGTAACTGTAACTTCGATAGTAATTATGGCAGGTAACTGTATCTTCGATACTAATTATGAGAGGTAACAGTAACTTCGATGCTAATTAAGACAGGTAACTGCAACTTCGTTACTAATTATGACAAGTAACTGTAATTTCGATACTAATTATTGCAGGTAACTGTAACTTCGTTACTAATTATGACAAGTAACTGTAATTTCGATACTAATTATTGCAGGTAACTGTAACTTCGTTACTAATTATGAGAAGTAACTGTAATTTCGATGCAAATTATGACAGGTAACTGTAACTTCGTTACTAATTATGACAAGTAACTGTAATTTCGTTACAAATTATGGCAGGTAACAGTACCTTCGATTATAATTATGACAGGTAACTGTAACTTCGTTACTAATTATGACAAATAACTGTAATTTCGATACAAATTATGGCAGGTAACTGTAACATCGATACTAATTATGACAAGTCCCTGTAATTTCGATACAAATTATGGCAGGTAACTCTAACTTCCATAATAATTATGACAGGTAACTGTAACTTCGATACTAATTATGACAAGTAACAGTAACTTCGATTCTAATTATAACAAGTAACTGTAACATCGATACTAATTATGACAGGTAACTGTAACTTCGTTTCTAATTATGACAAGTAACTGTAATTTCGATACTAATTATGGCAGGTAACTGTAACTTCGTTACTAATTATGACAAGTCCCTGTAATTTCGATACAAATTATGGCAGGTAACTGTAACTTCGATACTAATTATGAAAAGTAAATGTCACTTCGATACTAATTATGACAGATAACTGTAACCTCGTTACTAAATATGACAAGTAACTGTAATTTCAATACAAAATTTTGGCAGGTAACTGTAACTTCGATACTAATTATGACAAGTAACTGTAATTTTGATAAAAAATTATGGTAGGAAACTGTAACTTTGATACTAATTATGACAGGTAACAGTATCTTCGATACTAATTATGACAAGTAACTGTAACTTCGTTACTTATTATAACAAGTAACTCTAATTTTGATAAAAAATTATGGCAGGTAACTGTAACTTCGATACTAATTAATACAGCTAACAGTAACTTCGATAATAATTGTGACAATTAACTGTAACTTCGATACTAATTGTGACAGGTAACAGTAACTTCGTTATTAATTATGACAAGTAACTGTAACATCGATACTAATTATGACAGGTAACTGGAACTTCGTTACTAATTATGACAAGTAACTGTAATTTCGATACAAATTTTGGCAGGTAACAGTAACTTCGATACTAATTATGACAGGTACAGTAACTTCGATACTAATTATGACAAGTAACTGTAACTTCGGTACTAATTATGACAGGTAACTGAAACTTCGTTACTAATTATGACAAGTAACTGTAATTTCGATACAAATTATGGCAGGTAACTGTAACTTCGATAGTAATTATGGCAGGTAACTGTAACTTCGATACTAATTATGAGAGGTAACAGTAACTTCGATGCTAATTAAGACAGGTAACTGCAACTTCGTTACTAATTATGACAAGTAACTGTAATTTCGATACTAATTATTGCAGGTAACTGTAACTTTGATACTAATTATGACAGGTAACAGTATCTTCGATACTAATTATGACAAGTAACTGTAACTTCGTTACTTATTATGACAAGTAACTCTAATTTTGATAAAAAATTATGGCAGGTAACTGTAACTTCGATACCAATTAATACAGGTAACAGTAACTTCGATAATAATTGTGACAAGTAACTGTAACTTCGATACTAATTGTGACAGGTAACAGTAACTTCGTTATTAATTATGACAAGTAACAGTAACTTCGATACTTATTATGACAAGTAATTGTAATTTCGATACAAATTTTGGAAGGTAACTGTAACATCGATACTAATTATGACAGGAAACAGTAACTTTGATACTAATTACGACAAGTGACTGTAACTTCGATACTAATTATGGCAGGTAACTGTAACTTCGTTACTAATTATGACAAGTAACTGTAATTTCGATACAAATTATGGCAGGTAACTGTAACTTCGATACTAATTATGACAGGTAACAGTAACTTCGATACTAATTATGGCAGGTAACTGTAACTTCGATACTAATTATGACAGGTATCAGTAACTTCGGTACTAATTATGACAAGTAACTGTAACATCGATACTAATTATGACAGGTAACTGTAACTTCGTTTCTAATTATGACAAGTAACTGTAATTTCGATACTAATTATGGCAGGTAACTGTAACTTCGTTACTAATTATGACAAGTCACTGTAATTTCGATACAAATTATGGCAGGTAACTGTAACTTCGATACTAATTATGAAGAGTAAATGTCACTTCGATACTAATTATGACAGATAACTGTAACCTCGTTACTAATTATGACAAGTAACTGTAATTTCGATACAAAATTTTGGCAGGTAACTGTAACCTCGTTACTAATTATGACAAGTAACAGTACCTTCGATACTAATTATGACAAGTAACTATAACTTCGATACAAATTATGACAGGTAACTGTAACTTCGATACGAATTATGACAAGAAACACTAACTTCGTTACTAATTATGACAAGTAACTGTAATTTTGATAAAAAAAATTATGGTAGGTAACTGTAACTTCAATACTAATTATGACAGGTAACAGTAACGTCGATACTAATTATGACAAGTAACAGTACCTTCGATGCTAATTATGACAGGTAACTGTAACTTCGATACTAATTATGACAAGGAACTGTAATTTCGATACAAATTATGGCAGGTAACTGTAACTTCGATACTAATTATGACAAGTAAATGTCATTTCGATACAAATTTTGGCAGGTAACTGTAACATATTTACTAATTATGACAAGTCCCTGTTTTTTCTATACAAATTATGGCAGGTAACTGTCCTCTTCCATAATAATTATGACAGGTAACAGTAACTTCGATACTAGATATGACAGGTAACTGTAACTTCGTTACTAATTATGACAAGTAACTGTAATTTCAATACAAATTATGACAGGTAACTGTACCTTCGTTACTAATTATGACAAGTAAATGTAACTTCGATACTAATTATGACAGGTAACTGTAACTTCGTTACTAATTATGACAAGTAACTGTAATTTCGATACAAAATTTTGGCAGGTAAATGTAACTTCGATACTAATTATGACAGGTAACAGTAACTTCGATTCTAAATATGACAAGTAACTGTAACATCGATACTAATTATGACAGGTAACTGTAACTTCGTTACTAATTATGACAAGTAACTGTAATTTCGATACAAATTATGGCAGGTAACTGTAACATCGATACTAATTATGACAAGTCCCTGTAATTTCGATACAAATTATGATAGGTAACTCTAACTTCCATAATAATTATGACAGGTAACTGTAACTTCGATACTAATTGTGACAGGTAACAGTAACTTCGTTATTAATTATGACAAGTAACTGTAACATCGATACTAATTATGACAGGTAACTGGAACTTCGTTACTAATTATGACAAGTAACTGTAATTTCGATACAGATTTTTGCAGGTAACAGTAACTTCGATACTAATTATGACAGGTAACAGTAACTTCGTTACTAATTATGACAATTAACTGTAACTTCGATACTAATTATGACAGGTAACTGAAACTTCGTTACTAATTATGACAAGTAACTGTAATTTCGATACAAATTATGGCAGGTAACTGTAACTTCGATAGTAATTATGGCAGGTAACTGTATCTTCGATACTAATTATGAGAGGTAACAGTAACTTCGATGCTAATTAAGACAGGTAACTGCAACTTCGTTACTAATTATGACAAGTAACTGTAATTTCGATACTAATTAATGCAGGTAACTGTAACTTCGTTACTAATTATGACAAGTAACTGTAATTTCGATACTAATTATTGCAGGTAACTGTAACTTCGTTACTAATTATGAGAAGTAACTGTAATTTCGATGCAAATTATGACAGGTAACTGTAACTTCGTTACTAATTATGACAAGTAACTGTAATTTCGTTACAAATTATGGCAGGTAACAGTACCTTCGATTATAATTATGACAGGTAACTGTAACTTCGTTACTAATTATGACAAATAACTGTAATTTCGATACAAATTATGGCAGGTAACTGTAACATCGATACTAATTATGACAAGTCCCTGTAATTTCGATACAAATTATGGCAGGTAACTCTAACTTCCATAATAATTATGACAGGTAACTGTAACTTCGATACTAATTATGACAAGTAACAGTAACTTCGATTCTAATTATAACAAGTAACTGTAACATCGATACTAATTATGACAGGTAACTGTAACTTCGTTTCTAATTATGACAAGTAACTGTAATTTCGATACTAATTATGGCAGGTAACTGTAACTTCGTTACTAATTATGACAAGTCCCTGTAATTTCGATACAAATTATGGCAGGTAACTGTAACTTCGATACTAATTATGAAAAGTAAATGTCACTTCGATACTAATTATGACAGATAACTGTAACCTCGTTACTAAATATGACAAGTAACTGTAATTTCAATACAAAATTTTGGCAGGTAACTGTAACTTCGATACTAATTATGACAAGTAACTGTAATTTTGATAAAAAATTATGGTAGGAAACTGTAACTTTGATACTAATTATGACAGGTAACAGTATCTTCGATACTAATTATGACAAGTAACTGTAACTTCGTTACTTATTATAACAAGTAACTCTAATTTTGATAAAAAATTATGGCAGGTAACTGTAACTTCGATACTAATTAATACAGCTAACAGTAACTTCGATAATAATTGTGACAATTAACTGTAACTTCGATACTAATTGTGACAGGTAACAGTAACTTCGTTATTAATTATGACAAGTAACTGTAACATCGATACTAATTATGACAGGTAACTGGAACTTCGTTACTAATTATGACAAGTAACTGTAATTTCGATACAAATTTTGGCAGGTAACAGTAACTTCGATACTAATTATGACAGGTACAGTAACTTCGATACTAATTATGACAAGTAACTGTAACTTCGGTACTAATTATGACAGGTAACTGAAACTTCGTTACTAATTATGACAAGTAACTGTAATTTCGATACAAATTATGGCAGGTAACTGTAACTTCGATAGTAATTATGGCAGGTAACTGTAACTTCGATACTAATTATGAGAGGTAACAGTAACTTCGATGCTAATTAAGACAGGTAACTGCAACTTCGTTACTAATTATGACAAGTAACTGTAATTTCGATACTAATTATTGCAGGTAACTGTAACTTTGATACTAATTATGACAGGTAACAGTATCTTCGATACTAATTATGACAAGTAACTGTAACTTCGTTACTTATTATGACAAGTAACTCTAATTTTGATAAAAAATTATGGCAGGTAACTGTAACTTCGATACCAATTAATACAGGTAACAGTAACTTCGATAATAATTGTGACAAGTAACTGTAACTTCGATACTAATTGTGACAGGTAACAGTAACTTCGTTATTAATTATGACAAGTAACAGTAACTTCGATACTTATTATGACAAGTAATTGTAATTTCGATACAAATTTTGGCAGGTAACTGTAACTTCGATACTAATTATGACAGGAAACCGCAACTTTGATACTAATTACGACAAGTGACTGTAACTTCGATACTAATTATGGCAGGTAACTGTAACTTCGTTACTAATTATGACAAGTAACTGTAATTTCGATACAAATTATGGCAGGTAACTGTAACTTCGATACTAATTATGACAGGTAACAGTAACTTCGATACTAATTATGGCAGGTAACTGTAACTTCGATACTAATTATGACAGGTATCAGTAACTTCGGTACAAATTATGACAAGTAACTGTAACATCGATACTAATTATGACAGGTAACTGTAACTTCGTTTCTAATTATGACAAGTAACTGTAATTTCGATACTAATTATGGCAGGTAACTGTAACTTCGTTACTAATTATGACAAGTCACTGTAATTTCGATACAAATTATGGCAGGTAACTGTAACTTCGATACTAATTATGAAGAGTAAATGTCACTTCGATACTAATTATGACAGATAACTGTAACCTCGTTACTAATTATGACAAGTAACTGTAATTTCGATACAAAATTTTGGCAGGTAACTGTAACCTCGTTACTAATTATGACAAGTAACAGTACCTTCGATACTAATTATGACAAGTAACTATAACTTCGATACAAATTATGACAGGTAACTGTAACTTCGATACGAATTATGACAAGAAACACTAACTTCGTTACTAATTATGACAAGTAACTGTAATTTTGATAAAAAAATTATGGTAGGTAACTGTAACTTCAATACTAATTATGACAGGTAACAGTAACGTCGATACTAATTATGACAAGTAACAGTACCTTCGATGCTAATTATGACAGGTAACTGTAACTTCGATACTAATTATGACAAGGAACTGTAATTTCGATACAAATTATGGCAGGTAACTGTAACTTCGATACTAATTATGACAAGTAAATGTAATTTCGATACAAATTTTGGCAGGTAACTGTAACATATTTACTAATTATGACAAGTCCCTGTAATTTCTATACAAATTAAAGCAGGTAACTGTATCTTCCATAATAATTATGACAGGTAACAGTAACTTCGATACTAGATATGACAGGTAACTGTAACTTCGTTACTAATTATGACAAGTAACTGTAATTTCAATACAAATTATGACAGGTAACTGTACCTTCGTTACTAATTATGACAAGTAAATGTAACTTCGATACTAATTATGACAGGTAACTGTAACTTCGTTACTAATTATGACAAGTAACTGTAATTTCGATACAAAATTTTGGCAGGTAAATGTAACTTCGATACTAATTATGACAGGTAACAGTAACTTCGATTCTAAATATGACAAGTAACTGTAACATCGATACTAATTATGACAGGTAACTGTAACTTCGTTACTAATTATGACAAGTAACTGTAATTTCGATACAAATTATGGCAGGTAACTGTAACATCGATACTAATTATGACAAGTCCCTGTAATTTCGATACAAATTATGATAGGTAACTCTAACTTCCATAATAATTATGACAGGTAACTGTAACTTCGATACTAATTATGACAAGTAACAGTTACTTCGATTCTAATTATAACAAATAACCGTAACATCGATACTAATTATGACAGGTAACTGTAACTTCGTTTCTAATTATGACAAGTAACTGTAATTTCGATACTAATTATGGCAGGTAACTGTAACTTCGTTACTAATTATGACAAGTCCCTGTAATTTTGATACAAATTATGGCAGGTAACTGTAACTTCGATACTAATTATGACAAGTAACTGTAATTTTGATAAAAAATTATGGTAGGAAACTGTAACTTTGATACTAATTATGACAGGTAACAGTATCTTCGATACTAATTATGACAAGTAATTGTAACTTCGTTACTTATTATGACAAGTAACTCTAATTTTGATAAAAAATTATGGCAGGTAACTGTAACTTCGATACTAATTATGAAAAGTAAATGTCACTTCGATACTAATTATGACAGATAACTGTAACCTCGTTACTAAATATGACAAGTAACTGTAATTTCAATACAAAATTTTGGCAGGTAACTGTAACTTCGATACTAATTATGACAAGTAACTGTAATTTTGATAAAAAATTATGGTAGGAAACTGTAACATTGATACTAATTATGACAGGTAACAGTATCTTCGATACTAATTATGACAAGTAACTGTAACTTCGTTACTTATTATGACAAGTAACTCTAATTTTGATAAAAAATTATGGCAGGTAACTGTAACTTCGATACTAATTAATACAGCTAACAGTAACTTCGATAATAATTGTGACAATTAACTGTAACTTCGATACTAATTGTGACAGGTAACAGTAACTTCGTTATTAATTATGACAAGTAACTGTAACATCGATACTAATTATGACAGGTAACTGGAACTTCGTTACTAATTATGACAAGTAACTGTAATTTCGATACAAATTTTGGCAGGTAACAGTAACTTCGATACTAATTATGACAGGTACAGTAACTTCGATACTAATTATGACAAGTAACTGTAACTTCGATACTAATTATGACAGGTAACTGAAACTTCGTTACTAATTATGACAAGTAACTGTAATTTCGATACAAATTATGGCAGGTAACTGTAACTTCGATAGTAATTATGGTAGGTAACTGTAACTTCGATACTAATTATGAGAGGTAACAGTAACTTCGAAGCTAATTAAGACAGGTAACTGCAACTTCGTTACTAATTATGACAAGTAACTGTAATTTCGATACTAATTATTGCAGGTAACTGTAACTTTGATACTAATTATGACAGGTAACAGTATCTTCGATAATAATTATGACAAGTAACTGTAACTTCGTTACTTATTATGACAAGTAACTCTAATTTTGATAAAAAATTATGGCAGGTAACTGTAACTTCGATACCAATTAATACAGTTAACAGTAACTTCGATAATAATTGTGACAAGTAACTGTAACTTCGATACTAATTGTGACAGGTAACAGTAACTTCGATACTTATTATGACAAGTAATTGTAATTTCGATACAAATTTTGGCAGGTAACTGTAACTTCGATACTAATTATGACAGGAAACAGTAACTTTGATACTAATTACGACAAGTGACTGTAACTTCGATACTAATTATGGCAGGTAACTGTAACTTCGTTACTAATTATGACAAGTAACTGTAATTTCGATACAAATTATGGCAGGTAACTGTAACTTCGATACTAATTATGACAGGTAACAGTAACTTCGATACTAATTATGGCAGGTAACTGTAACTTCGATACTAATTATGACAGGTATCAGTAACTTCGGTACTAATTATGACAAGTAACTGTAACATCGATACTAGTTATGACAGGTAACTGTAACTTCGTTTCTAATTATGACAAGTAACTGTAATTTCGATACTAATTATGGCAGGTAACTGTAACTTCCATAATAATTATGACAGGTAACAGTAACTTCGATACTAATTTTGACTGGAAACTGTAACTTCGTTACTAATTATGACAAGTTACTGTAATTTCAATACAAATTATGACAGTTAACTGTAACTTCGTTACTAATTATGACAAGTAACAGTACCTTCGATGCTAATTATGACAGGTAACTGTAACTTCGATACTAATTATGACAAGGAACTGTAATTTCGATACAAATTATGGCAGGTAACTGTAACTTCGATACTAATTATGACATGTAAATGTAACTTCGATACTAATTATGACAGGTAACTGTAACTTCGTTACTAATTATGACAAGTAACTGTAATTTCGATACAAAATTTTGGCAGGTAAATGTAACTTCGATACTAATTATGACAGGTAACAGTAACTTCGATTCTAATTATGACAAGTAACTATAACATCGATACTAATTATGACAGGTAACTGTAACATCGATACTAATTATGACAAGTCCCTGTAATTTCGATACAAATTATGGCAGGTAACTGTAACTTCCATAATAATTATGACAGGTAACTGTAACTTCGATACTAATTATGACAGGTAACAGTAACTTCGATTCTAATTATGACAAGTAACTGTAACATCGATACTAATTAAGACAGGTAACTGTAACTTCGTTTCAAATTATGACAAGTAACTGTAATTTCGATACTAATTATGGCAGGTAACTGTAACTTCGTTACTAATTATGACAAGTCCCTGTAATTTCGATACAAATTATGGCAGGTAACTGTAACTTCGATACTAATTATGAAGAGTAAATGTCACTTCGATACTAATTATGACAGATAACTGTAACCTCGTTACTAATTATGACAAATAACTGTAATTTCGATACAAAATTTTGGCAGGTAACTGTAACCTCGTTACTAATTATGACAAGTAACTGTAATTTTAATAAAAAATTATGGTAGGTAACTGTTACTTCAATACTAATTATGACAGGTAACAGTAACTTCGATACTAATTATGACAGGTAACTGTATATCGTTACTAATTATGACAAGTAACTTTCATTTCGATACTAATTATGAACAGGTAACTGTAACTTCGTTACTAATTATGACAAGTCCCTGTAATTTCGATACAAAATATGGTAGGTAACTGTAATTTCGATACTAATTATGACAGGTAACAGTAACTTCGATACTAATTATGACAAGAAACTCTACCTTCGTTACTAATTATGACAAGTAACTGTAATTTTGATAAAAAATTATGGTAGGTAACTGTAACTTCAATACTAATTATGACAGGTAACAGTACCTTCTATACTAATTATGACAGGAAACTGTAACTTCATTACTAATTATGACAAGTAACTGTAATTTCGATACAAATTATGACAGGTAACTGTAACTTCGTTACTAATTATGACAAGTAACTGTACCTTCGATACTAATTATGACAAGTAACTATAACTTCGATACAAATTATGACAGGTAACTGTATCTTCGATACGAATTATGACAAGAAACACTAACTTCGTTACTAATTATGACAAGTAACTGTAATTTTGATAAAAAAAATTATGGTAGGTAACTGTAACTTCAATACTAATTATGACAGGTAACAGTAACGTCGATACTAATTATGACAAGTAACAGTACCTTCGATGCTAATTATGACAGGTAACTGTAACTTCGATACTAATTATGACAAGGAACTGTAATTTCGATACAAATTATGGCAGGTAACTGTAACTTCGTTACTAATTATGACAAGTAAATGTAATTTCGTTACAAATTTTGGCAGGTAACTGTAACATCGTTACTAATTATGACAAGTCCCTGTAATTTCTATACAAATTATGGCAGGTAACTGTATCTTCCATAATAATTATGACAGGTAACAGTAACTTCGATACTAATTATGACAGGAAACTGTAACTTCGTTACTAATTATGACAAGTAACTGTAATTTCAATACAAATTATGACAGGTAACTGTAACTTCGTTACTAATTATGACAAGTAAATGTAACTTCGATACTAATTATGACAGTTAACTGTAACTTCGTTACTAATTATGACAAGTAACTGTAATTTCGATACAAAATTTGGCAGGTAAATGTAACTTCGATACTAATTAAGACAGGTAACAGTAACTTCGATTCTAATTATGACAAGTAACTGTAACATCGATACTAATTATGACAGGTAACTGTAACTTCGTTACTAATTATGACAAGTAACTGTAATTTCGATACAAATTATGGCAGGTAACTGTAACATCGATACTAATTATGACAAGTCCCTGTAATTTCGATACAAATTATGGCAGGTAATTCTAACTTCCATAATAATTATGACAGGTAACTGTAACTTCGATACTAATTATGACAAGTAACAGTAACTTCGATTCTAATTATAACAAGTAACTGTAACATCGATACTAATTATGACAGGTAACTGTAACTTCGTTTCTAATTATGACAAGTAACTGTAATTTCGATACTAATTATGGCAGGTAACTGTAACTTCAATACTAATTATGACAAGTCCCTGTAATTTCGATACAAATTATGGCAGGTAACTGTACTTCGATTCTAATTATGAAAAGTAAATGTCACTTCGATACTAATTATGACAGATAACTGTAACCTCGTTACTAATTATGACAAGTAACTGTAATTTCAATACAAAATTTTGGCAGGTAACTGTAACTTCGATACTAATTATTACAAGTAACTGTAATTTTGATAAAAAATTATGGTAGGAAACTGTAACTTTGATACTAATTATGACAGGTAACAGTATCTTCGATACTAATTATGACAAGTAACTGTAACTTCTTTACTTATTATGACAAGTAACTCTAATTTTGATAAAAAATTATGGCAGGTAACTGTAACTTCGATATTAATTAATACAGGTAACAGTAACTTCGATAATAATTGTGACAATTAACTGTAACTTCGATACTAATTGTGACAGGTAACAGTAACTTCGTTATTAATTATGACAAGTAACTGTAACATCGATACTAATTATGACAGGTAACTGGAACTTCGTTACTAATTATGACAAGTAACTGTAATTTCGATACAAATTTTGGCAGGTAACAGTAACTTCGATACTAATTATGACAGGTACAGTAACTTCGATACTAATTATGACAAGTAACTGTAACTTCGATACTAATTATGACAGGTAACTGAAACTTCGTTACTAATTATGACAAGTAACTGTAATTTCGATACAAATTATGGCAGGTAACTGTAACTTCGATAGTAATTATGGCAGGTAACTGTATCTTCGATACTAATTATGAGAGGTAACAGTAACTTCGATGCTAATTAAGACAGGTAACTGCAACTTCGTTACTAATTATGACAAGTAACTGTAATTTCGATACTAATTATTGCAGATAACTGTAACTTCGTTACTAATTATGACAAGTAACTGTAATTTCGATACTAATTATTGCAGGTAACTGTAACTTCGTTACTAATTATGAGAAGTAACTGTAATTTCGATGCAAATTATGACAGGTAACTGTAACTTCGTTACTAATTATGACAAGTAACTGTAATTTCGTTACAAATTATGGCAGGTAACAGTACCTTCGATTATAATTATGACAGGTAACTGTAACTTCGTTACTAATTATGACAAGTAACTGTAATTTCGATACAAATTATGGCAGGTAACTGTAACATCGATACTAATTATGACAAGTCCCTGTAATTTCGATACAAATTATGGCAGGTAACTCTAACTTCCATAATAATTATGACAGGTAACTGTAACTTCGATACTAATTATGACAAGTAACAGTAACTTCGATTCTAATTATAACAAGTAACTGTAACATCGATACTAATTATGACAGGTAACTGTAACTTCGTTTCTAATTATGACAAGTAACTGTAATTTCGATACTAATTATTGCAGGTAACTGTAACTTCGTTACTAATTATGACAAGTCCCTGTAATTTCGATACAAATTATGGCAGGTAACTGTAACTTCGATACTAATTATGAAAAGTAAATGTCACTTCGATACTAATTATGACAGATAACTGTAACCTCGTTACTAAATATGACAAGTAACTGTAATTTCAATACAAAATTTTGGCAGGTAACTGTAACTTCGATACTAATTATTACAGGTAACAGTATCTTCGATACTAATTATGACAAGTAACTGTAACTTCGTTACTTATTATGACAAGTAACTCTAATTTTGATAAAAAATTATGGCAGGTAACTGTAACTTCGATACTAATTAATACAGCTAACAGTAACTTCGATAATAATTGTGACAATTAACTGTAACTTCGATACTAATTGTGACAGGTAACAGTAACTTCGTTATTAATTATGACAAGTAACTGTAACATCGATACTAATTATGACAGGTAACTGGAACTTCGTTACTAATTATGACAAGTAACTGTAATTTCGATACAAATTTTGGCAGGTAACAGTAACTTCGATACTAATTATGACAGGTACAGTAACTTCGATACTAATTATGACAAGTAACTGTAACTTCGATACTAATTATGACAGGTAATTGAAAATTCGTTACTAATTATGACAAGTAACTGTAATTTCGATACAAATTATGGCAGGTAACTGTAACTTCGATAGTAATTATGGCAGGTAACTGTAACTTCGATACTAATTATGAGAGGTAACAGTAACTTCGATGCTAATTAAGACAGGTAACTGCAACTTCGTTACTAATTATGACAAGTAACTGTAATTTCGATACTAATTATTGCAGGTAACTGTAACTTTGATACTAATTATGACAGGTAACAGTATCTTCGATACTAATTATGACAAGTAACTGTAACTTCGTTACTTATTATGACAAGTAACTCTAATTTTGATAAAAAATTATGGCAGGTAACTGTAACTTCGATACTTATTATGACAAGTAATTGTAATTTCGATACAAATTTTGGAAGGTAACTGTAACATCGATACTAATTATGACAGGAAACAGTAACTTTGATACTAATTACGACAAGTGACTGTAACTTCGATACTAATTATGGCAGGTAACTGTAACTTCGTTACTAATTATGACAAGTAACTGTAATTTCGATACAAATTATGGCAGGTAACTGTAACTTCGATACTAATTATGACAGGTAACAGTAACTTCGATAATAATTGTGACAAGTAACTGTAACTTCGATACTAATTGTGACAGGTAACAGTAACTTCGTTATTAATTATGACAAGTAACAGTAACTTCGATACTTATTATGACAAGTAATTGTAATTTCGATACAAATTTTGGAAGGTAACTGTAACATCGATACTAATTATGACAGGAAACAGTAACTTTGATACTAATTACGACAAGTGACTGTAACTTCGATACTAATTATGGCAGGTAACTGTAACTTCGTTACTAATTATGACAAGTAACTGTAATTTCGATACAAATTATGGCAGGTAACTGTAACTTCGATACTAATTATGACAGGTAACAGTAACTTCGATACTAATTATGGCAGGTAACTGTAACTTCGATACTAATTATGACAGGTATCAGTAACTTCGGTACTAATTATGACAAGTAACTGTAACATCGATACTAATTATGACAGGTAACTGTAACTTCGTTTCTAATTATGACAAGTAACTGTAATTTCGATACTAATTATGGCAGGTAACTGTAACTTCGTTACTAATTATGACAAGTCACTGTAATTTCGATACAAATTATGGCAGGTAACTGTAACTTCGATACTAATTATGAAGAGTAAATGTCACTTCGATACTAATTATGACAGATAACTGTAACCTCGTTACTAATTATGACAAGTAACTGTAATTTCGATACAAAATTTTGGCAGGTAACTGTAACCTCGTTACTAATTATGACAAGTAACAGTACCTTCGATACTAATTATGACAAGTAACTATAACTTCGATACAAATTATGACAGGTAACTGTAACTTCGATACGAATTATGACAAGAAACACTAACTTCGTTACTAATTATGACAAGTAACTGTAATTTTGATAAAAAAAATTATGGTAGGTAACTGTAACTTCAATACTAATTATGACAGGTAACAGTAACGTCGATACTAATTATGACAAGTAACAGTACCTTCGATGCTAATTATGACAGGTAACTGTAACTTCGATACTAATTATGACAAGGAACTGTAATTTCGATACAAATTATGGCAGGTAACTGTAACTTCGATACTAATTATGACAAGTAAATGTCATTTCGATACAAATTTTGGCAGGTAACTGTAACATATTTACTAATTATGACAAGTCCCTGTTTTTTCTATACAAATTATGGCAGGTAACTGTCCTCTTCCATAATAATTATGACAGGTAACAGTAACTTCGATACTAGATATGACAGGTAACTGTAACTTCGTTACTAATTATGACAAGTAACTGTAATTTCAATACAAATTATGACAGGTAACTGTACCTTCGTTACTAATTATGACAAGTAAATGTAACTTCGATACTAATTATGACAGGTAACTGTAACTTCGTTACTAATTATGACAAGTAACTGTAATTTCGATACAAAATTTTGGCAGGTAAATGTAACTTCGATACTAATTATGACAGGTAACAGTAACTTCGATTCTAAATATGACAAGTAACTGTAACATCGATACTAATTATGACAGGTAACTGTAACTTCGTTACTAATTATGACAAGTAACTGTAATTTCGATACAAATTATGGCAGGTAACTGTAACATCGATACTAATTATGACAAGTCCCTGTAATTTCGATACAAATTATGATAGGTAACTCTAACTTCCATAATAATTATGACAGGTAACTGTAACTTCGATACTAATTGTGACAGGTAACAGTAACTTCGTTATTAATTATGACAAGTAACTGTAACATCGATACTAATTATGACAGGTAACTGGAACTTCGTTACTAATTATGACAAGTAACTGTAATTTCGATACAGATTTTTGCAGGTAACAGTAACTTCGATACTAATTATGACAGGTAACAGTAACTTCGTTACTAATTATGACAATTAACTGTAACTTCGATACTAATTATGACAGGTAACTGAAACTTCGTTACTAATTATGACAAGTAACTGTAATTTCGATACAAATTATGGCAGGTAACTGTAACTTCGATAGTAATTATGGCAGGTAACTGTATCTTCGATACTAATTATGAGAGGTAACAGTAACTTCGATGCTAATTAAGACAGGTAACTGCAACTTCGTTACTAATTATGACAAGTAACTGTAATTTCGATACTAATTATTGCAGGTAACTGTAACTTCGTTACTAATTATGACAAGTAACTGTAATTTCGATACTAATTATTGCAGGTAACTGTAACTTCGTTACTAATTATGAGAAGTAACTGTAATTTCGATGCAAATTATGACAGGTAACTGTAACTTCGTTACTAATTATGACAAGTAACTGTAATTTCGTTACAAATTATGGCAGGTAACAGTACCTTCGATTATAATTATGACAGGTAACTGTAACTTCGTTACTAATTATGACAAATAACTGTAATTTCGATACAAATTATGGCAGGTAACTGTAACATCGATACTAATTATGACAAGTCCCTGTAATTTCGATACAAATTATGGCAGGTAACTCTAACTTCCATAATAATTATGACAGGTAACTGTAACTTCGATACTAATTATGACAAGTAACAGTAACTTCGATTCTAATTATAACAAGTAACTGTAACATCGATACTAATTATGACAGGTAACTGTAACTTCGTTTCTAATTATGACAAGTAACTGTAATTTCGATACTAATTATGGCAGGTAACTGTAACTTCGTTACTAATTATGACAAGTCCCTGTAATTTCGATACAAATTATGGCAGGTAACTGTAACTTCGATACTAATTATGAAAAGTAAATGTCACTTCGATACTAATTATGACAGATAACTGTAACCTCGTTACTAAATATGACAAGTAACTGTAATTTCAATACAAAATTTTGGCAGGTAACTGTAACTTCGATACTAATTATGACAAGTAACTGTAATTTTGATAAAAAATTATGGTAGGAAACTGTAACTTTGATACTAATTATGACAGGTAACAGTATCTTCGATACTAATTATGACAAGTAACTGTAACTTCGTTACTTATTATAACAAGTAACTCTAATTTTGATAAAAAATTATGGCAGGTAACTGTAACTTCGATACTAATTAATACAGCTAACAGTAACTTCGATAATAATTGTGACAATTAACTGTAACTTCGATACTAATTGTGACAGGTAACAGTAACTTCGTTATTAATTATGACAAGTAACTGTAACATCGATACTAATTATGACAGGTAACTGGAACTTCGTTACTAATTATGACAAGTAACTGTAATTTCGATACAAATTTTGGCAGGTAACAGTAACTTCGATACTAATTATGACAGGTACAGTAACTTCGATACTAATTATGACAAGTAACTGTAACTTCGGTACTAATTATGACAGGTAACTGAAACTTCGTTACTAATTATGACAAGTAACTGTAATTTCGATACAAATTATGGCAGGTAACTGTAACTTCGATAGTAATTATGGCAGGTAACTGTAACTTCGATACTAATTATGAGAGGTAACAGTAACTTCGATGCTAATTAAGACAGGTAACTGCAACTTCGTTACTAATTATGACAAGTAACTGTAATTTCGATACTAATTATTGCAGGTAACTGTAACTTTGATACTAATTATGACAGGTAACAGTATCTTCGATACTAATTATGACAAGTAACTGTAACTTCGTTACTTATTATGACAAGTAACTCTAATTTTGATAAAAAATTATGGCAGGTAACTGTAACTTCGATACCAATTAATACAGGTAACAGTAACTTCGATAATAATTGTGACAAGTAACTGTAACTTCGATACTAATTGTGACAGGTAACAATAACTTCGTTATTAATTATGACAAGTAACAGTAACTTCGATACTTATTATGACAAGTAATTGTAATTTCGATACAAATTTTGGAAGGTAACTGTAACATCGATACTAATTATGACAGGAAACAGTAACTTTGATACTAATTACGACAAGTGACTGTAACTTCGATACTAATTATGGCAGGTAACTGTAACTTCGTTACTAATTATGACAAGTAACTGTAATTTCGATACAAATTATGGCAGGTAACTGTAACTTCGATACTAATTATGACAGGTAACAGTAACTTCGATACTAATTATGGCAGGTAACTGTAACTTCGATACTAATTATGACAGGTATCAGTAACTTCGGTACTAATTATGACAAGTAACTGTAACATCGATACTAATTATGACAGGTAACTGTAACTTCGTTTCTAATTATGACAAGTAACTGTAATTTCGATACTAATTATGGCAGGTAACTGTAACTTCGTTACTAATTATGACAAGTCACTGTAATTTCGATACAAATTATGGCAGGTAACTGTAACTTCGATACTAATTATGAAGAGTAAATGTCACTTCGATACTAATTATGACAGATAACTGTAACCTCGTTACTAATTATGACAAGTAACTGCAATTTCGATACAAAATTTTGGCAGGTAACTGTAACCTCGTTACTAATTATGACAAGTAACAGTACCTTCGATACTAATTATGACAAGTAACTATAACTTCGATACAAATTATGACAGGTAACTGTAACTTCGATACGAATTATGACAAGAAACACTAACTTCGTTACTAATTATGACAAGTAACTGTAATTTTGATAAAAAAAATTATGGTAGGTAACTGTAACTTCAATACTAATTATGACAGGTAACAGTAACGTCGATACTAATTATGACAAGTAACAGTACCTTCGATGCTAATTATGACAGGTAACTGTAACTTCGATACTAATTATGACAAGGAACTGTAATTTCGATACAAATTATGGCAGGTAACTGTAACTTCGATACTAATTATGACAAGTAAATGTCATTTCGATACAAATTTTGGCAGGTAACTGTAACATATTTACTAATTATGACAAGTCCCTGTTTTTTCTATACAAAATTATGGCAGGTAACTGTCCTCTTCCATAATAATTATGACAGGTAACAGTAACTTCGATACTAGATATGACAGGTAACTGTAACTTCGTTACTAATTATGACAAGTAACTGTAATTTCAATACAAATTATGACAGGTAACTGTACCTTCGTTACTAATTATGACAAGTAAATGTAACTTCGATACTAATTATGACAGGTAACTGTAACTTCGTTACTAATTATGACAAGTAACTGTAATTTCGATACAAAATTTTGGCAGGTAAATGTAACTTCGATACTAATTATGACAGGTAACAGTAACTTCGATTCTAAATATGACAAGTAACTGTAACATCGATACTAATTATGACAGGTAACTGTAACTTCGTTACTAATTATGACAAGTAACTGTAATTTCGATACAAATTATGGCAGGTAACTGTAACATCGATACTAATTATGACAAGTCCCTGTAATTTCGATACAAATTATGATAGGTAACTCTAACTTCCATAATAATTATGACAGGTAACTGTAACTTCGATACTAATTGTGACAGGTAACAGTAACTTCGTTATTAATTATGACAAGTAACTGTAACATCGATACTAATTATGACAGGTAACTGGAACTTCGTTACTAATTATGACAAGTAACTGTAATTTCGATACAGATTTTTGCAGGTAACAGTAACTTCGATACTAATTATGACAGGTAAAAGTAACTTCGTTACTAATTATGACAATTAACTGTAACTTCGATACTAATTATGACAGGTAACTGAAACTTCGTTACTAATTATGACAAGTAACTGTAATTTCGATACAAATTATGGCAGGTAACTGTAACTTCGATAGTAATTATGGCAGGTAACTGTATCTTCGATACTAATTATGAGAGGTAACAGTAACTTCGATGCTAATTAAGACAGGTAACTGCAACTTCGTTACTAATTATGACAAGTAACTGTAATTTCGATACTAATTATTGCAGGTAACTGTAACTTCGTTACTAATTATGACAAGTAACTGTAATTTCGATACTAATTATTGCAGGTAACTGTAACTTCGTTACTAATTATGAGAAGTAACTGTAATTTCGATGCAAATTATGACAGGTAACTGTAACTTCGTTACTAATTATGACAAGTAACTGTAATTTCGTTACAAATTATGGCAGGTAACAGTACCTTCGATTATAATTATGACAGGTAACTGTAACTTCGTTACTAATTATGACAAATAACTGTAATTTCGATACAAATTATGGCAGGTAACTGTAACATCGATACTAATTATGACAAGTCCCTGTAATTTCGATACAAATTATGGCAGGTAACTCTAACTTCCATAATAATTATGACAGGTAACTGTAACTTCGATACTAATTATGACAAGTAACAGTAACTTCGATTCTAATTATAACAAGTAACTGTAACATCGATACTAATTATGACAGGTAACTGTAACTTCGTTTCTAATTATGACAAGTAACTGTAATTTCGATACTAATTATGGCAGGTAACTGTAACTTCGTTACTAATTATGACAAGTCCCTGTAATTTCGATACAAATTATGGCAGGTAACTGTAACTTCGATACTAATTATGAAAAGTAAATGTCACTTCGATACTAATTATGACAGATAACTGTAACCTCGTTACTAAATATGACAAGTAACTGTAATTTCAATACAAAATTTTGGCAGGTAACTGTAACTTCGATACTAATTATGACAAGTAACTGTAATTTTGATAAAAAATTATGGTAGGAAACTGTAACTTTGATACTAATTATGACAGGTAACAGTATCTTCGATACTAATTATGACAAGTAACTGTAACTTCGTTACTTATTATAACAAGTAACTCTAATTTTGATAAAAAATTATGGCAGGTAACTGTAACTTCGATACTAATTAATACAGCTAACAGTAACTTCGATAATAATTGTGACAATTAACTGTAACTTCGATACTAATTGTGACAGGTAACAGTAACTTCGTTATTAATTATGACAAGTAACTGTAACATCGATACTAATTATGACAGGTAACTGGAACTTCGTTACTAATTATGACAAGTAACTGTAATTTCGATACAAATTTTGGCAGGTAACAGTAACTTCGATACTAATTATGACAGGTACAGTAACTTCGATACTAATTATGACAAGTAACTGTAACTTCGGTACTAATTATGACAGGTAACTGAAACTTCGTTACTAATTATGACAAGTAACTGTAATTTCGATACAAATTATGGCAGGTAACTGTAACTTCGATAGTAATTATGGCAGGTAACTGTAACTTCGATACTAATTATGAGAGGTAACAGTAACTTCGATGCTAATTAAGACAGGTAACTGCAACTTCGTTACTAATTATGACAAGTAACTGTAATTTCGATACTAATTATTGCAGGTAACTGTAACTTTGATACTAATTATGACAGGTAACAGTATCTTCGATACTAATTATGACAAGTAACTGTAACTTCGTTACTTATTATGACAAGTAACTCTAATTTTGATAAAAAATTATGGCAGGTAACTGTAACTTCGATACCAATTAATACAGGTAACAGTAACTTCGATAATAATTGTGACAAGTAACTGTAACTTCGATACTAATTGTGACAGGTAACAGTAACTTCGTTATTAATTATGACAAGTAACAGTAACTTCGATACTTATTATGACAAGTAATTGTAATTTCGATACAAATTTTGGCAGGTAACTGTAACTTCGATACTAATTATGACAGGAAACCGCAACTTTGATACTAATTACGACAAGTGACTGTAACTTCGATACTAATTATGGCAGGTAACTGTAACTTCGTTACTAATTATGACAAGTAACTGTAATTTCGATACAAATTATGGCAGGTAACTGTAACTTCGATACTAATTATGACAGGTAACAGTAACTTCGATACTAATTATGGCAGGTAACTGTAACTTCGATACTAATTATGACAGGTATCAGTAACTTCGGTACTAATTATGACAAGTAACTGTAACATCGATACTAATTATGACAGGTAACTGTAACTTCGTTTCTAATTATGACAAGTAACTGTAATTTCGATACTAATTATGGCAGGTAACTGTAACTTCGTTACTAATTATGACAAGTCACTGTAATTTCGATACAAATTATGGCAGGTAACTGTAACTTCGATACTAATTATGAAGAGTAAATGTCACTTCGATACTAATTATGACAGATAACTGTAACCTCGTTACTAATTATGACAAGTAACTGTAATTTCGATACAAAATTTTGGCAGGTAACTGTAACCTCGTTACTAATTATGACAAGTAACAGTACCTTCGATACTAATTATGACAAGTAACTATAACTTCGATACAAATTATGACAGGTAACTGTAACTTCGATACGAATTATGACAAGAAACACTAACTTCGTTACTAATTATGACAAGTAACTGTAATTTTGATAAAAAAATTATGGTAGGTAACTGTAACTTCAATACTAATTATGACAGGTAACAGTAACGTCGATACTAATTATGACAAGTAACAGTACCTTCGATGCTAATTATGACAGGTAACTGTAACTTCGATACTAATTATGACAAGGAACTGTAATTTCGATACAAATTATGGCAGGTAACTGTAACTTCGATACTAATTATGACAAGTAAATGTAATTTCGATACAAATTTTGGCAGGTAACTGTAATATATTTACTAATTATGACAAGTCCCTGTAATTTCTATACAAATTAAAGCAGGTAACTGTATCTTCCATAATAATTATGACAGGTAACAGTAACTTCGATACTAGATATGACAGGTAACTGTAACTTCGTTACTAATTATGACAAGTAACTGTAATTTCAATACAAATTATGACAGGTAACTGTACCTTCGTTACTAATTATGACAAGTAAATGTAACTTCGATACTAATTATGACAGGTAACTGTAACTTCGTTACTAATTATGACAAGTAACTGTAATTTCGATACAAAATTTTGGCAGGTAAATGTAACTTCGATACTAATTATGACAGGTAACAGTAACTTCGATTCTAAATATGACAAGTAACTGTAACATCGATACTAATTATGACAGGTAACTGTAACTTCGTTACTAATTATGACAAGTAACTGTAATTTCGATACAAATTATGGCAGGTAACTGTAACATCGATACTAATTATGACAAGTCCCTGTAATTTCGATACAAATTATGATAGGTAACTCTAACTTCCATAATAATTATGACAGGTAACTGTAACTTCGATACTAATTATGACAAGTAACAGTTACTTCGATTCTAATTATAACAAATAACCGTAACATCGATACTAATTATGACAGGTAACTGTAACTTCGTTTCTAATTATGACAAGTAACTGTAATTTCGATACTAATTATGGCAGGTAACTGTAACTTCGTTACTAATTATGACAAGTCCCTGTAATTTTGATACAAATTATGGCAGGTAACTGTAACTTCGATACTAATTATGACAAGTAACTGTAATTTTGATAAAAAATTATGGTAGGAAACTGTAACTTTGATACTAATTATGACAGGTAACAGTATCTTCGATACTAATTATGACAAGTAATTGTAACTTCGTTACTTATTATGACAAGTAACTCTAATTTTGATAAAAAATTATGGCAGGTAACTGTAACTTCGATACTAATTAATACAGGTAACAGTAACTTCGATAATAATTGTGACAATTAACTGTAACTTCGATACTAATTGTGACAGGTAACAGTAACTTCGTTATTAATTATGACAAGTAACTGTAACATCGATACTAATTATGACAGGTAACTGGAACTTCGTTACTAATTATGACAAGTAACTGTAATTTCGATACAGATTTTTGCAGGTAACAGTAACTTCGATACTAATTATGACAGGTAACAGTATTTTCGATACTAATTATGACAATTAACTGTAACTTCGATACTAATTATGACAGGTAACTGAAACTTCGTTACTAATTATGACAAGTAACTGTAATTTCGATACAAATTATGGCAGGTAACTGTAACTTCGATAGTAATTATGGCAGGTAACTGTAACTTCGATACTAATTATGAGAGGTAACAGTAACTTCGATGCTAATTAAGACAGGTAACTGCAACTTCGTTACTAATTATGACAAGTAACTGTAATTTCGATACTAATTATTGCAGGTAACTGTAACTTCGTTACTAATTATGAGAAGTAACTGTAATTTCGATGCAAATTATGACAGGTAACTGTAACTTCGTTACTAATTATGACAAGTAACTGTAATTTCGTTACAAATTATGGCAGGTAACAGTACCTTCGATTATAATTATGACAGGTAACTGTAACTTCGATACTAATTATGACAAGGAACTGTAATTTCGATACAAATTATGGCAGGTGACTGTAACTTTGATACTAATTATGACAGGTAACAGTATCTTCGATACTAATTATGACAAGTAACTGTAACTTCGGTACTTATTATGACAAGTAACTCTAATTTTGATAAAAAATTATGGCAGGTAACTGTAACTTCGATACCAATTAATACAGGTAACAGTAACTTCGATAATAATTGTGACAAGTAACTGTAACTTCGATACTAATTGTGACAGGTAACAGTAACTTCGTTATTAATTATGACAAGTAACAGTAACTTCGATACTTATTATGACAAATAATTGTAATTTCGATACAAATTTTGGCAGGTAACTGTAACTTGGATACTAATTATGACAGGAAACAGTAACTTTGATACTAATTACGACAAGTGACTGTAACTTCGATACTAATTATGGCAGGTAACTGTAACTTCGTTACTAATTATGACAAGTAACTGTAATTTCGATACAAATTATGGCAGGTAACTGTAACTTCGATACTAATTATGACAGGTAACAGTAACTTCGATACTAATTATGGCAGGTAACTGTAACTTCGATACTAATTATGACAGGTATCAGTAACTTCGGTACTAATTATGACAAGTAACTGTAACATCGATACTAATTATGACAGGTAACTGTAACTTCGTTTCTAATTATGACAAGTAACTGTAATTTCGATACTAATTATGGCAGGTAACTGTAACTTCGTTACTAATTATGACAAGTCCCTGTAATTTCGATACAAATTATGGCAGGTAACTGTTACTTCGATACTAATTATGAAGAGTAAATGTCACTTCGATACTAATTATGACAGATAACTGTAACCTCGTTACTAATTATGACAAGTAACTGTAATTTCGATACAAAACTTTGGCACGTAACTGTAACCTCGTTACTAATTATGACAAGTAACTGTAATTTTGATAAAAAATTATGGTAGGTAACTGTAACTTCAATACTAATTATGACAGGTAACAGTAACTTCGATACTAATTATGACAGGTAACTGTTACTTCGTTACTAATTATGACAAGTAACTTTAATTTCGATACTAATTATGAACAGGTAACTGTAACTTCGTTACTAATTATGAAAAGTCCCTGTAATTTCTATACAAATTATGGTAGGTAACTGTAATTTCGATACTAATTATGACAGGTTACAGTATCTTCGATACTAATTATGACAGGAAACTGTAACTTCGTTACTAATTATGACAAGTAACTGTAATTTCGATACAATTTATGACAGGTAACTGTAACTTCGTTACTAATTATGACAAGTAACTGTAATTTCGATACAAATTATGGCAGGTAACAGTACCTTCGGTACTAATTATGACAGGTAACTGTAACTTCGATACTAATTATGGCAAGGAACTGTAATTTCGATACAAATTAGGGCAGGTAACTGTAACTTCGATACTAATTATGACAGGTGACAGTAACTTCGATACTAATTATGACAAGTAACTATAACATCGATACAAATTATGACAGGTAACAGTAACTTCGATACTAATTATGACAAGAAACTCTACCTTCGTTACTAATTATGACAGTTAACTGTAATTTTGATAAAAAATTATGGTAGGTAACTGTAACTTCAATACTAATTATGACAGGTAACAGTAACTTCGATACTAAATATGACAGGTAACTGTAACTTCGTTACTAATTATGACAAATAACTTTAATTTCGATACTAATTATGGCAGGTAACTGTAACTTCGTTACTAACTAAGACAAGTCCCTGTAATTTCGATACAAATTATGGCAGGTAACTGTAACTTCGATACTAATTATGACAAGTCCCTGTAATTTCGATACAAATTATGGCAGGTTACTGTAACTTCCATACTAATTATGACAGGTAACAGTAACTTCGATACTAATTATGACAGGAAACTGTAACTTCATTACTAATTATGACAAGTAACTGTAATTTCGATACAAATTATGACAGGTAACTGTAACTTCGTTACTAATTATGACAAGTAACAGTACCTTCGATACTAATTATGACAAGTAACTATAACTTCGATACAAATTATGACAGGTAACTGTAACTTCGATACGAATTATGACAAGAAACACTAACTTCGTTACTTATTATGACAAGTAACTGTAATTTTGATAAAAAAAATTATGGTAGGTAACTGTAACTTCAATACTAATTATGACAGGTAACAGTAACGTCGATACTAATTATGACAAGTAACAGTACCTTCGATGCTAATTATGACAGGTAACTAACTTCGTTACTAATTATGACAAGGAACTGTAATTTCGATACAAATTATGGCAGGTAACTGTAACTTCGTTACTAATTATGACAAGTAAATGTAATTTCGATACAAATTTTGGCAGGTAACTGTAACATCGTTACTAATTATGACAAGTCCCTGTAATTTCTATACAAATTATGGCAGGTAACTGTAACTTCCATAATAATTATGACAGGTAACAGTAACTTCGATACTAATTATGACAGGAATGTCTAACTTCGTTACTAATTATGACAAGTAACTGTAATTTCAATACAAATTATGACAGGTAACTGTAACTTCGTTACTAATTATGGCAAGTAACAGTACCTTCGATGCTAATTATGACAGGTAACTGTAACTTCGATACTTATTATGACAAGGAACTGTAATTTCGATACAAATTATGGCAGGTGACTGTAACTTCGATACTAATTAATACAGGTAACAGTAACTTCGATAATAATTGTGACAAGTAACTGTAACTTCGATACTAATTGTGACAGGTAACAGTAACTTCGTTATTAATTATGACAAGTAACTGTAACTTCGATACTAATTATGACAGGTAACTGTAACTTCGTTACTAATTATGACAAGTAACTGTAATTTCGATACAAAATTTTGACAGGTAAATGTAACTTCGATACTAATTATGACAGGTAACAGTAACTTCGATTCTAATTATGACAAGTAATTGTAACATCGATACTAATTATGACAGGTAACTGTAACTTCGTTACTAATTATGACAAGTAACTGTAATTTCGATACAAATTAAGGCAGGTAACTGTAACATCGATACTAATTATGACAAGTCCCTGTAATTTCGATACAAATTATGGCAGGTAACTGTAACTTCGATACTAATTATGAAAAGTAAATGTCACTTCGATACTAATTATGACAGATAACTGTATCCTCGTTACTAATTATGACAAGTAACTGTAATTTCATTACAAAATGTTGGCAGGTAACTGAAACTTCGATACTAATTATGACAAGTAACTGTAATTTTGATAAAAAATTATGGTAGGTACCTGTAACTTTGATACTAATTATGACAGGTAACAGTATCTTCGATACTAATTATGACAAGTAACTGTAACTTCGTTACTTATTATGACAAGTAACTCTAATTTTGATAAAAAATTATGGCAGGTAACTGTAACTTCGATAGTAATTAATACAGGTAACAGTAACTTCGATAATAATTGTGACAAGTAACTGTAACTTCGATACTAATTGTGACAGGTAACAGTAACTTCGTTATTAATTATGACAAGTAACTGTAACTTCGATACTAATTATGACAGGTAACTGGAACTTCGTTACTAATTAAGACAAGTAACTGTAATTTCGATACAAATTTTGGCAGGTAACTGTAACTTCGATACTAATTATGACAGGTAACAGTAACATCGATACTAATTATGACAAGTACCTGTAACTTCGATACTAATTATGACAGGTAACTGGAACTTCGTTACTAATTATGACAAGTAACTGTAATTTCGATAAAAATTATGGCAGGTAACTGTAACTTCGATGCTAATTATGGCAGGTAACTGTAACTTCGATACTAATTATGAGAGGTAACAGTAACTTCGATGCTAATTAAGACAGGTAACTGCAACTTCGTTACTAATTATGACAAGTAACTGTAATTTCGATACTAATTATTGCAGGTGACTGTAACTTCGTTACGAATTATGAGACGTAACTGTAATTTCGATGCAAATTATGACAGGTAACTGTAACTTCGTTACTAATTATGACAAGTAACTGTAATTTCGTTACAAATTATGGCAGGTAACAGTACCTTCGATTATAATTATGACACGTTACTGTAACTTCGATACTAATTATGACAAGGAACTGTAATTTCGATACAAACTATGGCAGGTAACTGTAACTTTGATACTAATTATGACAGGTAACAGTATCTTCGATACTAATTATGACAAGTAACTGTAACTTCGTTACTTATTATGACAAGTAACTCTAATTTTGATAAAAAATTATGGCAGGTAACTGTAACTTCGATACAAATTAATACAGGTAACAGTAACTTCGATAATAATTGTGACAAGTAACTGTAACTTCGATAATAATTGTGACAGGTAACAGTAACTTCGTTATTAATTATGACAAGTAACAGTAACTTCGATACTTATTATGACAAGTAATTGCAATTTCGATACAAATTTTGGCAGGTAACTGTAACTTCGATACTAATTATGACAGGAAACAGTAACTTCGATACTAATTATGGCAGGTAACTGTAACTTCGATACTAATTATGGCAGGTAACTGTAACTTCGTTACTAATTAAGACAAGTAACTGTAATTTCGATACAAATTATGGCAGGTAACTGTAACTTCGATACTAATTATGACAGGTAACAGTAACTTCGATACTAATTATGGCTGGTAACTGTAACTTCGATACTAATTATGACAGGTATCAGTATCTTCGGTACTAATTATGACAAGTAACTGTAACTTCGACACTAATTATGACAGGTAACTGTAACTTCTTTACTAATTATGACAAGTAACTGTAATTTCGTTACAAATTATGGCAGGTAATTGTAATTTCGATACTAATTGTGACAGGTAACAGTAACTTCGATACTAATTAGGACAAGTAACAGTAACTTCGATACTAATTATGACAAGTAACTGTAACTTCGATACTAATTATGACAGGTAACTGTAACTTCGATACTAATTATGGCAGGTAACTGTAATTTCGTTACTAATTATGACAAGTCCCTGTAATTTCGATACTAATTATGGCAGGTAACTGTAACTTCGATACTAATTATGAAAAGTAAATGTCACTTCGATACTAATTATGACAGATAACTGTAACGTCGTTACAAATTATGACAAGTAACTGTAATTTCAATACAAAATTTTGGCAGGTAACTGTAACTTCGATACTAATTATGACAAGTAACTGTAATTTTGATAAAAAATTATGGTAGGTAACTGTAACTTTGATACTAATTATGACAGGTAACAGTATCTTCGATACTAATTATGACAAGTAACTGTAACTTCGTTACTTATTATGACAAGTAACTCTAATTTTGATAAAAAATTATGGCAGGTAACTGTAACTTCGATACTAATTAATACAGGTAACAGTAACTTCGATAATAATTGTGACAAGTAACTGTAACTTCGATACTAATTGTGACAGGTAACAGTAACTTCGTTATTAATTATGACAAGTAACTGTAACTTCGATACTAATTATGACAGGTAACTGGAACTTCGTTACTAATTATGACAAGTAACTGTAATTTCGATACAAATTTTGGCAGGTAACTGTAACTTCGATACTAATTATGACAGGTAACAGTAACTTCGATACTAATTATGACAAGTAACTGTAACTTCGATACTAATTATGACAGGTAACTGGAACTTCGTTACTAATTATGACAAGTAACTGTAATTTCGATACAAATTTTGGCAGGTAACTGTAACTTCGATACTAATTATGACAGGTAACAGTAACTTCGATACTAATTATGACAAGTAACTGTAACTTCGATACTAATTATGACAGGTAACTGTAACTTCGTTACTAATTATGGCAAGTAACTGTAATTTCGATACAAAATTTTGGCAGGTAAATGTAACTTCGATACTAATTATGACAGGTAACAGTAACTTCGATTCTAATTATGACAAGTAATTGTAACATCGATACTAATTATGACAGGTAACTGTAACTTCGTTACTAATTATGACAAGTAACTGTAATTTCGATACAAATTAAGGCAGGTAACTGTAACATCGATACTAATTATGACAAGTCCCTGTAATTTCGATACAAATTATGGCAGGTAACTGTAACTTCGATACTAATTATGAAAAGTAAATGTCACTTCGATACTAATTATGACAGATAACTGTATCCTCGTTACTAATTATGACAAGTAACTGTAATTTCAATACAAAATGTTGGCAGGTAACTGTAACTTCGATACTAATTATGACAAGTAACTGTAATTTTGATAAAAAATTATGGTAGGTAACTGTAACTTTGATACTAACTATGACAGGTAACAGTATCTTCGATACTAATTATGACAAGTAACTGTAACTTCGTTACTTATTATGACAAGTAACTCTAATTTTGATAAAAAATTATGGCAGGTAACTGTAACTTCGATACTAATTAATACAGGTAACAGTAACTTCGATAATATTTGTGACAAGTAACTGTAACTTCGATACTAATTGTGACAGGTAACAGTAACTTCGTTATTAATTATGACAAGTAACTGTTAATTCGATACTAATTATGACAGGTAACTGGAACTTCGTTACTAATAAAGACAAGTAACTGTAATTTCGATACAAATTTTGGCAGGTAACTGTAACTTCGATACTAATTATGACAGGTAACAGTAACTTCGATACTAATTATGACAAGTAACTGTAACTTCGATACTAATTATGACAGGTAACTGGAACTTCGTTACTAATTATGACAAGTAACTGTAATTTCGATAAAAATTATGGCAGGTAACTGTAACTTCGATGCTAATTATGGCAGGTAACTGTAACTTCGATACTAATTATGAGAGGTAACAGTAACTTCGATGCCAATTAAGACAGGTAACTGCAACTTCGTTACTAATTATGACAAGTAACTGTAATTTCGATACTAATTATTGCAGGTAACTGTAACTTCGTTACGAATTATGAGACGTAACTGTAATTTCGATGCAAATGATGACAGGTAACTGTAACTTCGTTACTAATTATGACAAATAACTGTAATTTCGTTACAAATTATGGCAGGTAACAGTACCTTCGATTATAATTATGACAGGTTACTGTAACTTCGATACTAATTATGACAAGGAACTGTAATTTCGATACAAACTATGGCAGGTAACTGTAACTTTGATACTAATTATGACAGGTAACAATATCATCGATACTAATTATGACAAGTAACTGTAACTTCGTTACTTATTATGACGAGAAACTCTTATTTTGATAAAAAATTATGGCAGGTAACAGTAACTTCGATACTAATTAATACAGGTAACAGTAACTTCGATAATAATTATGACAAGTAACTGTAACTTCGATACTAATTGTGACAGGTAACAGTAACTTCGTTATTAATTATGACAAGTAACAGTAACTTCGATACTTATTATGACAAGTAATTGTAATTTCGATACAAATTTTGGCAGGTAACTGTAACTTCGATACTAATTATGACAGGAAACAGTAACTTTGATACTAATTACGACAAGTGACTGTAACTTCGATACTAATTATGGCAGGTAACTGTAACTTCGTTACTAATTAAGACAAGTAACTGTAATTTCGATACAAATTATGGCAGGTAACTGTAACTTCGATACTAATTATGACAGGTAACAGTAACTTCGATACTAATTATGGCAGGTAACTGTAACTTCGATACTAATTATGACAGGTATCAGTATCTTCGGTACTAATTATGACAAGTAACTGTAACTTTGACACTAATTATGACAGGTAACTGTAACTTCTTTACTAATTATGACAAGTAACTGTAATTTCGTTACAAATTATGGCAGGTAATTGTAATTTCGATACTAATTGTGACAGGTAACAGTAACTTCGATACTAATTAGGACAAGTAACAGTAACTTCGATACTAATTATGACAAGTAACTGTAACTTCGATACTAATTATGACAGGTAACTGTAACTTCGATACTAATTATGACAGGTAACTGTAACTTCGTTACTAATTATGACAAGTCCCTGTAATTTCGATACTAATTATGGCAGGTAACTGTAACTTCGATACTAATTATGAAAAGTTAATGTCACTTCGATACTAATTATGACAGATAACTGTAACCTCGTTACTAATTATGACAAGTAACTGTAATTTCAATACAAAATTTTGGCAGGTAACTGTAACTTCGATACTAATTATGACAAGTAACTGTAATTTTGATAAAAATTATGGTAGGTAACTGTAACTTTGATACTAATTATGACAGGTAACAGTATCTTCGATACTAATTATGACAAGTAACTGTAACTTCGTTACTTATTATGACAAGTAACTCTAATTTTGATAAAAAATTATGGCAGGAAACTGTAACTTCGTTACTAATTAATACAGGTAACAGTAACTTCGATAATAATTGTGACAAGTAACTGTAACTTCGATACTAATTGTGACAGGTAACAGTAACTTCGTTATTAATTATGACAAGTAACTGTAACTTCGATACTAATTATGACAGGTAACTGGAACTTCGTTACTAATTACGACAAGTAACTGTAATTTCGATACAAATTTTGGCAGGTAACTGTAACTTCGATACTAATTATGACAGGTAACAGTAACTTCGATACTAATTATGACAAGTAACTGTAACTTCGATACTAATTATGACAGGTAACTGGAACTTCGTTACTAATTATGACAAGTAACTGTAATTTCGATACAAATTATGGCAGGTAACTGTAACTTCGATACTAATTATGGCAGGTAACTGTAACTTCGATACTAATTATGAGAGGTAACAGTAACTTCGATGCTAATTAAGACAGGTAACTGCAACTTCGTTACTAATTATGACAAGTAACTGTAATTTCGATACTAATTATTGCAGGTAACTGTAACTTCGTTACTAATTATGAGAAGTAACTGTAATTTCGATGCAAATTATGACAGGTAACTGTAACTTCGTTACTAATTATGACAAGTAACTGTAATTTCGTTACAAATTATGGCAGGTAACAGTACCTTCGATTATAATTATGACAGGTAACTGTAACTTCGATACGAATTCTGACAAGAAACTGTAATTTCGATACAAATTATGGCAGGTAACTGTAACTTTGTTACTAATTATGACAGGTAACTGTATCTTCGATACTAATTATGACAAGTAACTGTAACTTCGTTACTTATTATGACAAGTAACTCTAATTTTGATAAAAAATTATGGCAGGTAACTGTAACATCGATACTAATTAATACAGGTAAGAGTAACTTCGATAATAATTGTGACAAGTAACTGTAACTTCGATACTAATTGTGACAGGTAACAGTAACTTCGTTATTAATTATGACAAGTAACAGTAACTTCGAAACTTATTATGACAAGTAATTGAAATTTCGATACAAATTTTGGCAGGTAACTGTAACTTCGATACTAATTATGACAGGAAACAGTAACTTTGATACTAATTACGAAAAAGTGACTGTAACTTCGATACTAATTATGGCAGGTAACTGTAACTTCGTTACTAATTATGACAAGTAACTGTAATTTCGATACAAATTATGGCAGGTAACTGTAACTTCGATACTAATTATGACAGGTAACAGTAACTTCGATACTAATTATGGCAGGTAACTGTAACTTCGATACTAATTATGACAGGTATCAGTAACTTCGGTACTAATTATGACAAGTAACTGTAACATCGATACTAATTATGACAGGTAACTGTAACATCGTTTCTAATTATGACAAGTAACTGTAATTTCGATACTAATTATGGCAGATAACTGTAACTTCGTTACTAATTATGACAAGTCCCTGTAATTTCGATACAAATTATGGCAGGTAACTGTAGCTTCGTTACTAATTATGAAGAGTAAATGTCACTTCGATATTAATTATGACAGATAACTGTAACCTCGTTACTAATTATGACAAGTAACTGTAATTTCGATACAAAATTTTGGCAGGTAACTGTAACCTCGTTACTAATTATGACAAGTAACTGTAATTTCGATACAAATTATGACAGGTAACTGTAACTTCGTTAATAATTATGACAAGTAACTGTAATTTCGATACAAATTATGGCAGGTAACAGTACCTTTGGTACTAATTATGACAGGTAACTGTAACTTCGATACTAATTACGGCAAAGAACAGTAATTTCGATACAAATTAGGGAAGGTAACTGTAACTTCGATACTAATTATGACAGGTGACAGTAACTTCGATACTAATTATTACAAGTAACTATAACTTCGATACAAATTATGACAGGTAACAGTAACTTCGATACTAATTATGACAAGAAACTCTACCTTCGTTACTAATTATGACAAGTAACTGTAATTTTGATAAAAAATTATGGTAGGCAACTGTAACGTCAATACTAATTATGACAGGTAACAGTAACTTCGATACTAAATATGTCAGGTAACTGTAACTTCGTTACTAATTATGACAAATAACTTTAATTTCGATACTAATTATGGCAGGCAACTGTAACTTCGTTACTAATTATGACAAGTCCCTGTAATTTCGATACAAATTATGGCAGGTAACTGTAATTTCGATACTAATTATGAAAAGTAAATGTCACTTCGATACTAATTATGACAGATAACTGTAACCTCGTTACTAATTATGACAAGTAACTGTAATTTCAATACAAAATTTTGGCAGGTAACTGTAACTTCGATACTAATTATGACAAGTAACTGTAATTTTGATAAAAAATTATGGTAGGTAACTGTAACTTTGATACTAATTATGACAGGTAACAGTATCTTCGATACTTATTATGACAAGTAACTGTAACTTCGTTATTTATTATGACAAGTAACTCTAATTTTGATAAAAAATTATGGCAGGTAACTGTAACTTCGATACTAATTAATACAGGTAACAGTAACTTCGATAATAATTGTGACAAGTAACTGTAACTTCGATACTAATTGTGACAGGTAACAGTAACTTCGTTATTAATTATGGCAGGTAACTGTAACTTCGATACTAATTATGACAGTTAACTGGAACTTCGTTACTAATTATGACAAGTAACTGTAATTTCGATACAAATTTTGGCAGGTAACTGTAACTTCGATACTAATTATGACAGGTAACAGTAACTTCGATACTAATTATGACAAGTAACTGTAACTTCGATACTAATTATGACAGGTAACTGGAACTTCGTTACTAATTATGACATGTAACTGTAATTTCGATACAAATTATGGCAGGTATCTGTAACTTCGATACTAATTATGGCAGGTAACTGTAACTTCGATACTAATTATGAGAGGTAACAGTAACATCGATGCTAATTAAGACAGGTAACTGCAACTTCGTTACTAATTATGACAAGTAACTGTAATTTCGATACTAATTATTGCAGGTAACTGTAACTTCGTTACTAATTATGAGAAGTAACTGTAATTTCGATGCAAATTATGACAGGTAACTGTAACTTCGTTACTAATTATGACAAGTAACTGTAATTTCGTTACAAATTATGGCAGGTAACAGTCCCTTCGATTATAATTATGACAGGTAACTGTAACTTCGATACTAATTATGACAAGGAACTGTAATTTCGATACAAATTATGGCAGGTAACTGTAACTTTGATACTAATTATGACAGGTAACAGTATCTTCGATACTAATTATGACAAGTAACTGTAACTTCGTTACTTATTATGACAAGTAACTCTAATTTTGATAAAAAGTTATGGCAGGTAACTGTAACTTCGATACTAATTAATACAGGTAACAGTAACTTCGATAATAATTGTGACAAGTAACTGTATCTTCGATATAATTGTGACAGGCAACAGTAACTTTGTTATTAATTATGACAAGTAACAGTAACTTCGATACTTATTATGACAAGTAATTGTAATTTCGATACAAATTTTGGCAGGTAACTGTAACTTCGATACTAATTATGACAGGAAACAGTAACTTTGATACTAATTACGACAAGTGACTGTAACTTCGATACTAATTATGGCAGGTAACTGTAACTTTGTTACTAATTAAGACAAGTAACTGTAATTTCGTTACAAATTATGGCAGGTAACTGTAACTTCGATACTTATTATGACAGGTAGCAGTAACTTCGATACTAATTATGGCAGGTAACTGTAACTTCGATACTAATTATGACAAGTAACTGTAACTTCGATACTAATTATGACAGGTAACTGTAACTTCGTTACTAATTATGACAAGTAACTGGAATTTCGTTACAAATTATGGCAGGTAATTGTAATTTCGATACTAATTATGACAGGTAACAGTAACTTCGATACTAATTAGGACAAGTAACAGTAACTTCGATACTAATTATGACAAGTAACTGTAACTTCGATACTAATTATGACAGGTAACTGTAACTTCGTTACTAATTATGGCAAGTAACTGTAATTTCGATACAAATTTTGGCAGGTAACGGTAACTTCGATACTAATTATGACAGGTAACAGTACCTTCGATACTAATTATGACAAGTAACTATAACTTCGATACAAATTATGACAGGTAACTGTAACTTCGATACGAATTATGACAAGAAACACTAACTTCGTTACTAATTATGACAAGTAACTATAATTTTGATTAAAAAAATTATGGTAGGTAATTGTAACTTCAATACTAATTATGACAGGTAACAGTAACGTCAATACTAATTATGACAAGTAACAGTACCTTCGATGCTAATTATGACAGGTAACTGTAACTTCGATACTAATTATGACAAGGAACTGTAATTTCGATACAAATTATGGCAGGTAACTGTAACATCGTTACTAATTATGACAAGTCCCTGTAATTTCTATACAAATTATGGCAGGTAACTGTAACTTCCATAATAATTATGACAGGTAACAGTAACTTCGATACTAATTATGACAGGAAACTGTAACTTCGTTACTAATTATGACAAGTAACTGTAATTTCAATACAAATTATGACAGGTAACTGTAACTTCGTTACTAATTATGACAAGTAACAGTACCTTCGATGCTAATTATGACAGGTAACTGTAACTTCGATACTTATTATGACAAGGAACTGTAATTTCGATACAAATTATGGCAGGTAACTGTAACTTCGATACTAATTATGACAAGTAAATGTAACTTCGATACTAATTATGACAGGTAACTGTAACTTCGTTACTAATTATGACAAGTAACTGTAATTTCGATACAAAATTTTGGCAGGTAAATGTAACTTCGATACTAATTATGACAGGTAACAGTAACTTCGATTCTAATTATGACAAGTAACTGTAACATCGATACTAATTATGACAGGTAACTGTAACTTCGTTACTAATTATGACAAGTAACTGTAATTTCGATACAAATTATGGCAGGTAACTGTAACATCGATACTAATTATGACAAGTCCCTGTAATTTCGATACAAATTATGGCAGGTAACTGTAACTTCCATAATAATTTTGACAGGTAAATGTAACTTCGATACTAATTATGACAGGTAACAGTAACTTCGATTCTAATTATGACAAGTAACTGTAACATCGATACTAATTATGACAGGTAACTGTACCTTCGTTACTAATTATGACAAGTAACTGTAATTTCGATACTAATTATGACAGTAACTGTAACTTTGTTACTAATTATGACAAGTCCCTGTAATTTCGATACAAATTATGGCAGGTAACTGTAACTTCGATACTAATTATGAAAAGTAAATGTCACTTCGATACTAATTATGACAGATAACTGAAACCTCGTTACTAATTATGACAAGTAACTGTAATTTCAATACTAAATTTTGGCAGGTAACTGTAACTTCGATACTAATTATGACAAGTAACTGTAATTTTGATAAAAAATAATGGTAGGTAACTGTAACTTTGATACTAATTATGACAGGTAACAGTATCTTCGATACTAATTATGACAAGTAACAGTAACTTCGTTACTTATTATGACAAGTAACTCTAATTTTGATAAAAAATTATGGCAGGTAACTGTAACTTCGATACTAATTAATACAGGTAACAGTAACTTCGATAATAATTGTGACAAGTAACTGTAACTTCGATACTAATTGTGACAGGTAACAGTTACTTCGTTATTAATTATGACAAGTAACTGTAACTTCGATACTAATTATGACAGGTAACTGGAACTTCGTTACTAATTATGACAAGTAACTGTAATTTCGATACAAATTTTGGCAGGTAACTGTAACTTCGATACTAATTATGACAGGTAACAGTAACTTCGATACTAATTATGACAAGTAACTGTAACTTCGATACTAATTATGACAGGTAACTGGAACTTCGTTACTAATTATGACAAGTAACTGTAATTTCGATACAAATTATGGCAGGTAACTGTAACTTCGATACTAATTATGGCAGGTAACTGTAACTTCGATACTAATTATGAGAGTTAACAGTAACTTCGATGCTAATTAAGACAGGTAACTGCAACTTCGTTACTAATTATGACAAGTAACTGTAATTTCGATACTAATTATTGCAGGTAACTGTAACTTCGTTACTAATTATGAGAAGTAACTGTAATTTCGATGCAAATTATGACAGGTAACTGTAACTTCGTTACTAATTATGACAAGTAACTGTAATTTCGTTACAAATTATGGCAGGTAACAGTACCTTCGATTATAATTATGACAGGTAACTGTAACTTCGATACTAATTATGACAAGGAACTGTAATTTCGATACAAATTATGGCAGGTAACTGTAACTTTGATACTAATTATGACAGGTAACAGTATCTTCGATACTAATTATGACAAGTAACTGTAACTTCGTTACTTATTATGACAAGTAACTCTAATTTTGATAAAAAATTATGGCAGGTAACTGTAACTTCGATACTAATTAATACAGGTAACAGTATCTTCGATAATAATTGGGACAAGTAACTGTAACTTCGATACTAATTGTGACAGGTAACAGTAACTTCGTTATTAATTATGACAAGTAACAGTAACTTCGATACTTATTATGACAAGTAATTGTAATTTCGATACAAATTTTGGCAGGTAACTGTAACTTCGATACTAATTATGACAGGAAACAGTAACTTTGATACTAATTAGGACAAGTGACTGTAACTTCGATACTAATTATGGCAGGTAACTGTAACTTCGTTACTAATTATGACAAGTAACTGTAATTTCGATACAAATTATGGCAGGTAACTGTAACTTCGATACTAATTATGACAGGTAACAGTAACTTCGATACTAATTGTGGCAGGTAACTGTAACTTCGATACTAATTATGACAGGTATCAGTAACTTCGGTACTAATTATGACAAGTAACTGTAACTTCGATACTAATTATGACAGGTAACTGTAACTTCGTTACTAATTATGACAAGTAACTGTAATTTCGTTACAAATTATGGCAGGTAATTGTAATTTCGATACTAATTATGACAGGTAACAGTTACTTCGATACTAATTAGGACAAGTAACAGTAACTTCGATACTAATTATGACAAGTAAATGTAACTTCGATACTAATTATGACAGGTAACTGTAACTTCGTTACTAAATATGGCAAGTAACTGTAATTTCGATACAAATTTTGGCAGGTAACGGTAACTTCGATACTAATTATGACAGGTAACAGTACCTTCGATACTAATTATGACAAGTAACTATAACTTCGATACAAATTATGACAGGTAACTGTAACTTCGATACGAATTATGACAAGAAACACTAACTTCGTTACTAATTATGACAAGTAACTGTAATTTTGATAAATAAAATTATGGTAGGTAACTGTAACTTCAATACTAATTATGACAGGTAACAGTAACGTCGATACTAATTATGACAAGTAACAGTACCTTCGATGCTAATTATGACAGGTAACTGTAACTTCGATACTAATTATGAAAAGGAACTGTAATTTCGATACAAATTATGGCAGGTAACTGTAACTTCGTTACTAATTATGACAAGTAAATGTAATTTCGATACAAATTTTGGCAGGTAACTGTAACATCGTTACTAATTATGACAAGTCCCCGTAATTTCTATACAAATTATGGCAGGAAACTGTAACTTCCATAATAATTATGACAGGTAACAGTAACTTCGATACTAATTATGACAGGAAACTGTAACCTCGTTACTAATTATAACAAGTAACTGTAATTTCAATACAAATTATGACAGGTAACTGTAACTTCGTTACTAATTATGACAAGTAACAGTACCTTCGATGCTAATTATGACAGGTAACTGTAACTTCGATACTTATTATGACAAGGAACTGTAATTTCGATACAAATTATGGCAGGTAACTGTAACATCGATACTAATTATGACAAGTCCCTGTAATTTCGATACAAATTATGGCAGGTAACTGTAACTTCCATAATAATTATGACAGGTAACTGTAACTTCGATACTAATTATGACAGGTAACAGTAACTTCGATTCTAATTATAACAAGTAACTGTAACGTCGATACTAATTATGACAGGTAACTGTAACTTCGTTTCTAATTATGACAAGTCACTGTAATTTCGATACTAATTATGGCAGGTAACTGTAACTTCGTTACTAATTATGACAAGTCCCTGTAATTTCGATACAAATTATGGCAAATAACTGTAACTTCGATACTAATTATGAAAAGTAAATGTCACTTCGATACTAATTATGACAGATAACTGTAACCTCGTTACTAATTATGACAAGTAACTGTAATTTCAATACAAAATTTTGGCAGGTAACTGTAACTTCGATACTAATTATGACAAGTAACTGTAATTTTGATAAAAAATTATGGTAGGTAACTGTAACTTTGATACTAATTATGACAGGTAACAGTATCTTCGATACTAATTATGACAAGTAACTGTAACTTCGTTACCTATTATGACAAGTAACTCTAATTTTGATAAAAAATTATGGCAGGTAACTGTAACTTCGATACTAATTAATACAGGTAACAGTAACTTCGATAATAATTGTGACAAGTAACTGTAACTTCGATACTAATTGTGACAGGTAACAGTAACTTCGTTATTAATTATGACAAGTAACAGTAACTTCGATACTTATTATGACAAGAAATTGTAATTTCGATACTAATTATGGCAGGTAACTGCAACTTCGATACTTATTATGAGAGGTAACAGTAACTTCGATGCTAATTAAGACAGGTAACTGCAACTTCGTTACTAATTATGACAAGTAACTGTAAATTCGATACTAATTATTGCAGGTAACTGGAACTTCGTTACTAATTATGACAAGTAACTTTAATTTCGATACAAATTATGGCAGGTAACTGTAACTTCGATACTAATTATGACAGGTATCAGTAACTTCGGTACTAATTATGACAAGTAACTGTTACTTCGATACTAATTATGACAGGTAACTGGAACTTCGTTACTAATTATGACAAGTAACTGTAATTTCGATACAAATTTTGGCAGGTAACTGTAACTTCGTTACTAATTATGACAAGTAACTGTAATTTTGATAAAAAATTATGGTAGGTAACTGTAACTTTGATACTAATTATGACAGGTAACAGTATCTTCGATACTAATTATGACAGATAACTGTAATCTCGTTACTTATTATGACAAGTAACTGTAATTTCAATACAAAATTTTGGCAGGTAACTGTAACTTCGATACTAATTATGACAAGTAACTGTAATTTTGATAAAAAATTATGGTAGGTAACTGTAACTTTGATACTAATTATGACAGGTAACAGTATCTTCGATACTAATTATGACAGATAACTGTAACCTCGTTACTAATTATGACAAGTAACTGTAATTTCTATTCAAAATTTTGGCAGGTAACTGTAACTTCGATACTAATTATGATAAGTAACTGTAATTTTGATAAAAAATTATGGTAGGTAACTGTAACTTTGATACTAATTATGACAGGTAACAGTATCTTCGATACTAATTATGACAAGTAACTGTAACTTCGATACTAATTATGACAGGTAACTGGAACTTCGTTACTAATTATGACAAGTAACTGTAATTTCGATACAAATTTTGGCAGGTAACTGTAACTTCGATACTAATTATGACAGGTAACAGTAACTTCGATACTAATTATGACAAGTAACTGTAACTTCGATACTAATTATGACAGGTAAATGGAACTTCGTTACTAATTATGGCAAGTAACTGTAATTTCGATACAAATTATGGCAGGTAACTGTAACTTCGATACTAATTATGGCAGGTAACTGTAACTTCGATACTTATTATGAGAGGTAACAGTAACTTCGATGCTAATTAAGACAGGTAACTGCAACTTCGTTACTAATTATGACAAGTAACTGTAAATTCGATACTAATTATTGCAGGTAACTGTAACTTCGTTACTAATTATGAGAAGTAACTGTAATTTCGATGCAAATTATGACAGGTAACTGTAACTTCGTTACTAATTATGACAAGTAACTCTAATTTTGATAAAAAATTATGGCAGGTTATAATTGTGACAAGTAACTGTAACTTCGATACTAATTGTGACAGGTAACAGTAACTTCGTTATTAATTATGACAAGTAACAGTAACTTCGATACTTATTATGACAAGAAATTGTAATTTCGATACAAATTTTGGCAGGTAACTGTAACTTCGATACTAATTATGACAGGAAACAGTAACTTTGATACTAATTACGACAAGTGACTGTAACTTCGATACTAATTATGGCAGGTAACTGTAACTTCGTTACTAATTATGACAAGTAACTGTAATTTCGATACAAATTATGGCAGGTAACTGTAACTTCGATACTAATTATGACAGGTAACAGTAACTTCGATACTAATTATGGCAGGTAACTGTAACTTCGATACTAATTATGACAGGTATCAGTAACTTCGGTACTAATTATGACAAGTAACTGTAACTTCGATACTAATTATGACAGGTAACTGTAACTTCGTTACTAATTATGACAAGTAACTGTAATTTCGTTACAAATTATGGCAGGTAATTGTAATTTCGATACTAATTATGACAGGTAACAGTAACTTCGATACTAATTAGGACAAGTAACAGTAACTTCGATACTAATTATGACAAGTAATTGTAACTTCGATACTAATTATGACAGGTAACTGTAACTTCGTTTCTAATTATGGCAAGTAACTGTAATTTCGATACAAATTTTGGCAGGTAACGGTAACTTCGATACTAATTATGACAGGTAACAGTAACTTCGATACTAATTATGACAAGTAACTGTAACTTCGATACTAATTATGACAGGTAACTGTAACTTCGTTACTAATCATGAAAAGTAACTGTAATTTCGATACAAATTATGGCAGGTAACTGTAACTTCGATACTAATTATGACAGGTAACAGTATCTTCGATACTAATTATGACAAGTAACTATAACCTCGATACAAATTATGACAGGTAACTGTAACTTCCATACTAATTATGACAAGAAACTCTAACTTCGTTATTAATTATGACAAGTAACTGTAATTTTGATAAAAAATTATGGTAGGTAACTGTAACTTCAATACTAATTATGACAGGTAACAGTAACTTCGATACTAATTATGACAGGTAACTGTTACTTCGATACTAATTATGACAAGTAACTTTAATTTCGATACTAATTATGGCAGGTAACTGTAACTTCGTTACTAATTATGACAAGTCCCTGTAATTTCGATACAAATTATGGCAGGTAACTGTAATTTCGATACTAATTATGACAGGTAACAGTAACTTCGATACTAATTATGACAGGAAACTGTAACTTCGTTTCTAATTAGGACAAGTAACTGTAATTTCGATACAAATTATGACAGGTAACTGTAACTTCGTTACTAATTATGACAAGTAACTGTAATTACGATACAAATTATGGCAGGTAACAGTACCTTCGGTACTAATTATGACAGGTAACTGTAACTTCGATACTAATTATGGCAAGGAACTGTAATTTCGATACAAATTATGGCAGGTAACTGTAAATTCGATACTAATTATGACAGGTGACAGTAACTTCGATACTAATTATGACAAGTAACTATAACTTCGATACAAATTATGACAGGAAACAGTAACTTCGATACTAATTATGACAAGAAACTCTACCTTGGTTACTAATTATGACAAGTAACTGTAATTTTGATTAAAAAATATGGTAGGTAACTGTAACTTCAATACTAATTATGACAGGTAACAGTAACTTCAATACTAATTATGACAGGTAACAGTAACTTCGATACTAAATATGACAGGTAACTGTAACTTCGTTACTAATTATGACAAATAACTTTAATTTCGATACTAATTATGGCAGGTAACTGTAACTTCGTTACTAATTATGACAAGTCCCTGTAATTTCGATACAAATTATGGCAGGTAACTGTAACTTCGATACTAATTATGACAAGTCCCAGTAATTTCGATACAAATTATGGCAGGTAACTGTAACTTCCATACTAATTATGACAGGTAACAGTAACTTCGATACTAATTATGACAGGAAACTGTAACTTCATTACTAATTATGACAAGTAACTGTAATTTCGATACAAATTATGACAGGTAACTGTAACTTCGTTACTAATTATGACAAGTAACAGTACCTTCGATACTAATTATGACAAGTAACTATAACTTCGATACAAATTTTGGCAGGTAACTGTAACATCGATACTAATTATGACAAGTCCCTGTAATTTCGATACAAATTATGGCAGGTAACTGTAACTTCCATAATAATTATGACAGGTAACAGTAACTTCGATACTAATTATGACAGGAAACTATAACTTCGTAACTAATTATGACAAGTAACTGTAATTTCAATACAAATTATGACAGGTAACTGTAACTTCGTTACTAATTATGACAAGTAACAGTACCTTCGATGCTAATTATGACAGGTAACTGTAACTTCGATACTAATTATGACAAGGAACTGTAATTTCGATACAAATTATGGCAGGTAACTGTAACTTCGATACTAATTATGACAAGTAAATGTAACTTCGATACTAATTATGACAGGTAACTGTAACTTCGTTACTAATTATGACAAGTAACTGTTATTTCGATTCAAAATTTTGGCAGGTAACTGTAACTTCGATACTAATTATGACAGGTAACAGTAACTTCGATTCTAATTATGACAAGTAACTGTAACATCGATACTAATTATGACAGGTAACTGTAACGTCGTTACTAATTATGACAAGTAACTGTAATTTCGATACAAATTATGGCAGGTAACTGTAACTTCGATACTAATTATGACAGGTAACAGTAACCTCGATACTAATTATGACAAGTAACTACAACTTCGATACAAATTATGACAGGTAACTGTAACTTCGATACTAATTATGACAAGGAACTGTAATTTCGATACAAATTTTGGCAGGTAACTGTAACTTCGATACTAATTATGACGAGTGACTGTAATTTCGATACAAAATATGGCAGGTAACTGTAACTTCCATAATAATTATGACAGGTAACAGTATCTTCGATACTAATTATGACAGGAAACTGTAACTTCGGTACTAATTATGACAAGTAACTGTAATTTCGATACAAATTATGACAGGTAACTGTAACTTTGTTACTAATTATGACAAGTAACAGTACCTTCGATGCTAATTATGACAGGTAACTGTAACTTCGATACTAATTATAACAAGGAACTGTAATTTCGATACAAATTATGGCAGGTAACTGTAACTTCGTTACTAATTATGACAAGTAACTGTAATTTCGATACAAATTTTGGCAGGTAACTGTAACTTCGATACTATTTATGACAGGTTACAGTAACTTCGATACTAATTATGACAAGTAACTGTAAGTTCGATACTAATTATTACAGGTAACTGGAACTTCGTTACTAATTATGACAAGTACCTGTAATTTCGATACAAATTATGGCAGGTAACTGTAACTTCGATACTAATTATCACAGGTAACAGTAACTTCGATACTAATTATGACAAGTAACTATAACTTCGATACAAATTATGACAGGTAACTGTAACTTCGATACTAATTATGACAAGAAACTCTAACTTCGTTACTAATTATGACAAGAAACTTTAATTTCGATACTAATTATGGCAGGTAACTGTAACTTCGATACTAATTATGACAAGTAACTGTAACTTCCATACTAATTATGACAGGTAACAGTAACTTCGTTACTAATTATGACAATTAACTGTAATTTCGATACAAATTTTGGCAGGTAACTGTAACCTCGATACTAATTATGACAGGTAACAGTAACTTCGATACTAATTATGACAAGTATCTGTAACTTCGATACTAATTATGACAGGTAACTGTAACTTCGTTACTAATTATGACATGTAACTGTAATTTCGATACAAATTATGGCAGGTAACTGTAACTTCGTTACTAATTATGACAAGTAACTGTAATTTCGATACAAATTATGGCAGGTAACTGTAACTTCAATACTAATTATGGCAGGTAACTGTAACGTCGATACTAATTATGAGAGGTATTAGTAACTTCGATGCTAATTATGACAGGTAACTGTAACTTCGTTACTAAATATGACAAGTAACTATAATTTCGATACAAATTATGGCAGGTAACTGTAACTTCGATTCTTATTATGACAGGTAACAGTAACTTCGATACAAATTATGGCAGGTAACTGTAACTTCGATACTAATTATGACAGGTATCAGTAACATCGGTACTAATTATGACAAGTAACTGTAACTTCGATACTAATTATGACAGGTAACTGTAACTTCGTTACTAATTATGACAAGTAACTGCAACTTCGATACTAATTATAACAGGTAACTGTAACTTCGTTACTAATTATGGCAAGTAACTGTAATTTCGAAACAAATTTTGGCAGGTAACGGTAACTTCGATACTAATTATGACAGGTAACAGTAACTTCGATACTAATTATGACAAGTAACTGTAACTTCGATACTAATTATGACAGGTAACTGTAACTTCGATTCTTATTATGACAGGTAACAGTAACTTCGATACTAATTATGGCAGGTAACTGTAATTTCGTTACAAATTATGGCAGGTAATTGTAATTTCGATACTAATTATGACAGGTGACTGTAACTTCGATACTAATTATGACAGGTAACAGTATCTTCGATACTAATTATGACAAGTAACTGCAACTTCGATACTAATTATAACAGGTAACTCTAACTTCGTTACTAATTATGGCAAGTAACTGTAATTTCGATACAAATTTTGGCAGGTAACGGTAACTTCGATACTAATTATGACAGGTAACAGTAACTTCGATACTAATTATGACAAGTAACTGTAACTGCGATACTAATTATGACAGGGAACTGCAACTTCGATACTAATTAGGACAAGTAACAGTAACTTCGATACTAATTATGACAAGTTACTGTAACTTCGATACTAATTATAACAGGTAACTGTAACTTCGTTACTAATTATGGCAAGTAACTGTAATTTCGATACAAATTATGACAGGTAACTGTAACTTCGATACTAATTATGACAGGTATCAGTAACTTCGGTACTAATTATGACAAGTAACTGTAACTTCGATACTAATTATGACAGTTAACTGTAACTTCGTTACTAATTATGACAAGGAACTGTAATTTCGATACAAATTTTGTCAGGTAACTGTAACTTCGATACTAATTATGACACGTGCCTGTAATTTCAATACAAAATATGGCAGGTAACTGTAACTTCCATACTAATTATGACAGGTAACAGTAACTTCGATACTAATTATGACAAGTAGCTGTAACTTCGATACTAATTATGACAGGTAACTGTAACTTCGTTACTAATTATGAAAAGTAACTGTAATTTCGATACAAATTATGGCAGGTAATTGTAGCTTCGACACTAATTATGACAGGTAACAGTATCTTCGATACTAATTATGACAAGTAACTATAACTTCGATACAAATTATGACAGGTACCTGTAACATCGGTACTAATTATGACAAGAAACTCTAACTTCGTTATTAATTATGACAAGTAACTGTAATTTTGATAAAAAATTACGGTAGGTAACTGTAACTTTGATACTAATTATGACAGGTAACAGTATCTTCGATACTAATTATGACAAGTAACTGTAACTTCGTTACTTATTATGACAAGTAACTCTAATTTTGATAAAAAATTATGGCAGGTAACTGTAACTTCGATACTAATTAATACAGCTAACAGTAACTTCGATAATAATTGTGACAAGTAACTGTAACTTCGATACTAATTGTGACAGGTAACAGTAACTTCGTTATTAATTATGACAAGTAACTGTAACTTCGATACTAATTATGACAGTTAACTGGAACTTCGTTACTAATTATGACAAGTAACTGTAATTTCGATACAAATTTTGGCAGGTAACTGTAACTTCGATACTAATTATGACAGGTAACAGTAACTTCGATATTAATTATGACAAGTAACTGTAACTTCGATACTAATTATGACAGGTAACTGGAACTTCGTTACTAATTATGACAAGTAACTGTAATTTCGATACAAATTATGGCAGGTAACTGTAACTTCGATACTTATTATGAGAGGTAACAGTAACTTCGATGCTAATTAAGACAGGTAACTGCAACTTCGTTACTTATTATGACTAGTAACTGTAATTTCGATACTAATTATTGCAGGTAACTGTAACTTCGTTACTAATTATGAGAAGTAACTTTAATTTCGATGCAAATTATGACAGGTAATTGTAACTTCGTTAATAATTATGACAAGTAACTGTAATTTCGTTACAAATTATGGCAGGTAACAGTACCTTCGATTATAATTATGACAGGTAACTGTAACTTCGATACTAATTATGACAAGGAACTCTAATTTCGATACAAATTATGGCAGGTAACTGTAACTTTGATACTAATTATGACAGGTAACAGTATCTTCGATACTAATTATGACAAGTAGCTGTAACTTCGTTACTTATTATGACAAGTAACTCTAATTTTGATAAAAAATTATGGCAGGTAACTGTTACTTCGATACTAATTAATACAGGTAACAGTAACTTCGATAATAATTGTGACAAGTAACAGTAACTTCGTTATTAATTATGACAAGTAACAGTAACTTCGATACTTATTATGACAAGTAATTGTAATTTCGATACAAATTTTGGCAGGTAACTGTAACTTCGATACTAATTATGACAGGAAACAGTAACTTTGATACTAATTACGACAAGTGACTGTAACTTTGATACTAATTATGGCAGGTAACTGTAACTTCGTTACTAATTATGACAAGTAACTGTAATTTCGATACAAATTATGGCAGGTAACTGTAACTTCGATACTAATTATGACAGGTAACAGTAACTTCGATACTAATTATGGCAGGTAACTGTAACTTCGATACTAATTATGACAGGTATCAGTAACTTCGGTACTAATTATGACAAGTAACTGTAACTTCGATACTAATTATGACAGGTAACTGTAACTTCGTTACTAATTATGACAAGTAACTGTAATTTCGTTACAAATTATGGCAGGTAATTGTAATTTCGATACTAATTATGACAGGTAACAGTAACTTCGATACTAATTAGGACAAGTAACAGTAACTTCAATACTAATTATGACAAGTAACTGTAACTTCGATACTAATTATGACAGGTAACTGTAACTTCGTTACTAAATATGGCAAGTAACTGTAATTTCGATACAAATTTTGGCAGGTAACGGTAACTTCGATACTAATTATGACAGGTAACAGTACCTTCGATACTAATTATGACAAGTAACTATAACTTCGGTACAAATTATGACAGGTAACTGTAACTTCGATACGAATTATGACAAGAAACACTAACTTCGTTACTAATTATGACAAGTAACTGTAATTTTGATAAATAAAATTATGGTAGGTAACTGTAACTTCAATACTATTTATGACAGGTAACAGTAACGTCGATACTAATTATGACAAGTAACAGTACCTTCGATGCTAATTATGACAGGTAACTGTAACTTCGATACTAATTATGACAAGGAACTGTAATTTCGATACAAATTTTGGCAGGTAACTGTAACATCGTTACTAATTATGACAAGTCCCTGTAATTTCTATACAAATTATGGCAGGAAACTGTAATTTCCATAATAATTATGACAGGTAACAGTAACTTCGATACTAATTATGACAGGAAACTGTAACTTCGTTTCTAATTATAACAAGTAACTGTAATTTCAATACAAATTATGGCAGGTAACTGTAACTTCGTTACTAATTATGACAAGTAACAGTACCTTCGATGCTAATTATGACAGGTAACTGTAACTTCGATACTTATTATGACAAGGAACTGTAATTTCGATACAAATTATGGCAGGTAACTGTAACGTCGATACTAATTATGACAAGTAAATGTAACTTCGATACTAATTATGACAGGTAACTGTAACTTCGAGACTAATTATGACAAGTAACTGTAATTTCGATACAAAATTTTGGCAGGTAAATGTAACTTCGATACTAATTATGACAGGTAAGAGTAACTTCGATTCTAATTATGACAAGTAACTGTAACATCGATACTAATTATGACAGGTAACTGTAACTTCGTTACTAATTATGACAAGTAACTGTAATTTCGATACAAATTATGGCAGGTAACTGTAACATCGATACAAATTATGACAAGTCCCTGTAATTTCGATACAAATTATGGCAGGTAACTGTAACTTCCATAATAATTATGACAGGTAACTGTAACTTCGATGCTAATTATGACAGGTAACAGTAACTTCGATTCTAATTATAACAAGTAACTGTAACGTCGATACTAATTATGACAGGTAACTGTAACATCGTTTCTAATTATGACAAGTAACTGTAATTTCGATACTAATTATGGCAGGTAACAGTAACTTCGTTACTAATTATGACAAGTAACTGTAATTTCGATACAAATTATGGCAGGTAACTGTAACATCGATACAAATTATGACAAGTCCCTGTAATTTCGATACAAATTATGGCAGGTAACTGTAACTTCCATAATAATTATGACAGGTAACTGTAACTTCGATACTAATTATGACAGGTAACAGTAACTTCGATTCTAATTCTAACAAGTAACTGTAACGTCGATACTAATTATGACAGATAACTGTAACCTCGTTACTAATTATGACAAGTAACTGTAATTTCAATACAAAATTTTGGCAGGTAACTGTAACTTCGATACTAATTATGACAAGTAACTGTAATTTTGATAAAAAATTATGGTAGGTAACTGTAACTTTGGCACTAATTACGACAGGTAACAGTATCTTCGATACTAATTATGACAAGTAACTGTAACTTCGTTACTTATTATGACAAGTAACTCTAATTTTGATAAAAAATTATGGCAGGTAACTGTAACTTCGATACTAATTAATACAGGTAACAGTAACATCGATAATAATTGTGACAAGTAACTGTAACTTCGATACTAATTGTGACAGGTAACAGCAACTTCGTTATTAATTATGACAAGTAACTGTAACTTCGATACTAATTATGACAGGTAACTGGAACTTCGTTACTAATTATGACAAGTAACTGTAATTTCGATACAAATTTTGGCAGGTAACTGTAACTTCGATACTAATTATGACAGGTAACAGTAACTTCGATACTAATTATGACAAGTAACTGTAACTTCGATACTAATTATGACAGGTAACTGGAACTTCGTTACTAATTATGACAAGTAACTGTAATTTCGATACAAATTATGGCAGGTAACTGTAACTTCGATACTTATTATGGCAGGTAACTGTAACTTCGATACTAATTATGAGAGGTAACAGTAACTTCGATACTAATTAAGACAGGTAACTGCAACTTCGTTACTATTTATGACAAGTAACTGTAATTTCGATACTAATTATTGCAGGTAACTGTAACTTCGTTACTAATTATGAGAAGTAACTGTAATTTCGATGCAAATTATGACAGGTAACTGTAACTTCGTTACTAATTATGACAATTAACTCTAATTTTGATAAAAAATTATGGCAGGTAACAGTAACTTCGATACTAATTAATACAGGTAACAGTAACTTCGATAATAATTGTGACAAGTAACTGTAACTTCGATACTAATTGTGACAGGTAACAGTAACTTCGTTATTAATTATGACAAGTAACAGTAACTTCGATACTTATTATGACAAGTAATTGTAATTTCGATACAAATTTTGGCTGGTAACTGTAACTTCGATACTAATTATGACAGGAAACAGTAACTTTGATACTAATTACGTCAAGTGACTGTAACTTCGATACTAATTATGGCAGGTAACTGTAACTTCGTTACTAATTATGACAAGTAACTGTAATTTCGATACAAATTATGGCAGGTAACTGTAACTTCGATACTAATTATGACAGGTAACAGTAACTTCGATACTAATTATGGCAGGTAACTGTAACTTCGATACTAATTATGACAGGTATCAGAAACTTCGGTACTAATTATGACAAGTAACTGTAACTTCGATACTAATTATGACAAGTAACTGTAATTTCGTTACAAATTATGGCAGGTAATTGTAATTTCGATACTAATTATGACAGGTAACAGTAACTTCGATACTAATTAGGACAAGTAACAGTAACTTCGATACTAATTATGACAAGTAATTGTAACTTCGATACTAATTATGACAGGTAACTGTAACTTCGTTACTAATTATGGCAAGTAACTGTAATTTCGATACATATTTTGGCAGGTAACGGTAACTTCGATACTAATTATGACAGGTAACAGTAACTTCGAAACTAATTATGACAAGTAACTGTAACTTCGATACTAATTATGACAGGTAACTGTATCTTCGTTATTAATTATGAAAAGTAACTGTAATTTCGATACAAATTATGGCAGGTAACTGTAACTTCGATACTAATTATGACAGGTAACAGTATCTTCGATACTAATTATGACAAGTAACTATAACCTCGATACAAATTATGACAGGTAACGGTAACTTCCATACTAATTATGACAAGAAACTCTAACTTCGTTATTAATTATGACAAGTAACTGTAATTTTGATAAAAAATTATGGTAGGTAACTGTAACTTTGGTACTAATTACGACAGGTAACAGTATCTTCGATACTAATTATGACAAGTAACTGTAACTTCGTTACTTATTATGACAAGTAACTCTAATTTTGATAAAAAATTATGGCAGGTAACTGTAACTTCGATACTAATTAATACAGGTAACAGTAACATCGATAATAATTGTGACAAGTAACTGTAACTTCGATACTAATTGTGACAGGTAACAGCAACTTCGTTATTAATTATGACAAGTAACTGTAACTTCGATACTAATTATGACAGGTAACTGGAACTTCGTTACTAATTATGACAAGTAACTGTAATTTCGATACAAATTTTGGCAGGTAACTGTAACTTCGATACTAATTATGACAGGTAACAGTAACTTCGATACTAATTATGACATGTAACTGTAACTTCGATACTAATTATGACAGGTAACTGGAACTTCGTTACTAATTATGACAAGTAACTGTAATTTCGATACAAATGATGGCAGGTAAGTGTAACTTCGATACTAATTATGGCAGGTAACTGTAACTTCGATACTAATTATGAGAGGTAACAGTAACTTCGATGCTAATTAAGACAGGTAACTGCAACTTCGTTACTATTTATGACAAGTAACTGTAATTTCGATACTAATTATTGCAGGTAACTGTAACTTCGTTACTAATTATGAGAAGTAACTGTAATTTCGATGCAAATTATGACAGGTAACTGTAACTTCGTTACTAATTATGACAATTAACTCTAATTTTGATAAAAAATTATGGCAGGTAACTGTAACTTCGATACTAATTAATACAGGTAACAGTAACTTCGATAATAATTGTGACAAGTAACTGTAACTTCGATACTAATTGTGACAGGTAACAGTAACTTCGTTATTAATTATGACAAGTAACAGTAACTTCGATACTTATTATGACAAGTAATTGTAATTTCGATACAAATTTTGGCAGGTAACTGTAACTTCGATACTAATTATGACAGGAAACAGTAACTTTGATACTAATTACGTCAAGTGACTGTAACTTCGATACTAATTATGGCAGGTAACTGTAACTTCGTTACTAATTATGACAAGTAACTGTAATTTCGATACAAATTATGGCAGGTAACTGTAACTTCGATACTAATTATGACAGGTAACAGTAACTTCGATACTAATTATGGCAGGTAACTGTAACTTCGATACTAATTATGACAGGTATCAGAAACTTCGGTACTAATTATGACAAGTAACTGTAACTTCGATACTAATTATGACAAGTAACTGTAATTTCGTTACAAATTATGGCAGGTAATTGTAATTTCGATACTAATTATGACAGGTAACAGTAACTTCGATACTAATTAGGACAAGTACCTGTAACTTCGATACTAATTATGACAAGTAATTGTAACTTCGATACTAATTATGACAGGTAACTGTAACTTCGTTACTAATTATGGCAAGTAACTGTAATTTCGATACAAATTTTGGCAGGTAACGGTAAGTTCGATACTAATTATGACAGGTAACAGTAACTTCGAAACTAATTATGACAAGTAACTGTAACTTCGATACTAATTATGACAGGTAACTGTATCTTCGTTACTAATTATGAAAAGTAACTGTAATTTCGATACAAATTATGGCAGGTAACTGTAACTTCGATACTAATTATGACAGGTAACAGTATCTTCGATACTAATTATGACAAGTAACTATAACCTCGATACAAATTATGACAGGTAACGGTAACTTCCATACTAATTATGACAAGAAACTCTAACTTCGTTATTAATTATGACAAGTAACTGTAATTTTGATAAAAAATTATGGTAGGTAACTGTTACTTCAATACTAATTATGACAGGTAACAGTAATTTCGATACAAATTATGGCAGGTAACTGTAACTTCGTTACTAATTATGACAAGTAACAGTACATTCGATGCTAATTATGACAGGTAACTGTAACTTCGATACTTATTATGACAAGGAACTGTAATTTCGATACAAATTATGGCAGGTAACTGTAACTTCGATACTAATTATGACAAGTAAATGTAACTTCGATACTAATTATGACAGGTAACTGTAACTTCGTTACTATTTATGACAAGTAACTGTAATTTCGATACAAAATTTTGGCAAGTAAATGTAACTTCGATACTAATTATGACAGGTAACAGTAACTTCGATTCTAATTATGACAAGTAACTGTAACATCGATACTAATTATGACAGGTAACTGTAACTTCGTTACTAATTATGACAAGTAACTGTAATTTCGATACAAATTTTGGCAGGTAACTGTAACTTCGATACTATTTATGACAGGTAACAGTAACTTCGATACTAATTATGACAAGTAAATGTAAGTTCGATACTAATTATGACAGGTAACTGGAACTTCGTTACTAATTATGACAAGTAACTGTAATTTCGATACAAATTATGGCAGGTAACTGTAACTTCGATACTAATTATCACAGGTAACAGTAACTTCGATACTTATTATGACAAGTAACTATAACTTCGATACAAATTATGACAGGTAACTGTAACTTCGATACTAATTATGACAAGAAACTCTAACTTCGTTACTAATTATGACAAGAAACTTTAATTTCGATACTAATTATGGCAGGTAACTGTAACTTCGTTACTAATTATGACAAGTCCCTGTAATTTCGATACAAATTATGGCAGGTAACTGTAACTTCGATACTAATTATGACAAGTAACTGTAACTTCCATACTAATTATGACAGGTAACAGTAACTTCGTTACTAATTATGACAAGTAACTGTAATTTCGATACAAATTTTGGCAGGTAACTGTAACCTCGATACTAATTATGACAGGTAACAGTAACTTCGATACTAATTATGACAAGTATCTGTAACTTCGATACTAATTATGACAGGTAACTGTAACTTCGTTACTAATTATGACAAGTAACTGTAACCTCGATACTAATTATGACAGGTAACAGTAACTTCGATACTAATTATGACAAGTATCTGTAACTTCGATACTAATTATGACAGGAAACTGTAACTTCGATACTAATTATGACAGGTAACAGTAACTTCGATTCTAATTATAACAAGTAACTGTAACGTCGATACTAATTATGACAGATAACTGTAACCTCGTTACTAATTATGACAAGTAACTGTAATTTCAATACAAAATTTTGGCAGGTAACTGTAACTTCGATACTAATTATGACAAGTAACTGTAATTTTGATAAAAAATTATGGTAGGTAACTGTAACTTTGGTACTAATTACGACAGGTAACAGTATCTTCGATACTAATTATGACAAGTAACTGTAACTTCGTTACTTATTATGACAAGTAACTCTAATTTTGATAAAAAAAAATTATGGCAGGTAACTGTAACTTCGATACTAATTAATACAGGTAACAGTAACATCGATAATAATTGTGACAAGTAACTGTAACTTCGATACTAATTGTGACAGGTAACAGCAACTTCGTTATTAATTATGACAAGTAACTGTAACTTCGATACTAATTATGACAGGTAACTGGAACTTCGTTACTAATTATGATAAGTAACTGTAATTTCGATACAAATTTTGGCAGGTAACTGTAACTTCGATACTAATTATGACAGGTAACAGTAACTTCGATACTAATTATGACAAGTAACTGTAACTTCGATACTAATTATGACAGGTAACTGGAACTTCGATACTAATTATGACAAGTAACTGTAATTTCGATACAAATTATGGCAGGTAACTGTAACTTCGATACTAATTATGACAGGTAACTGTAACTTCGATACTAATTATGAGAGGTAACAGTAACTTCGATGCTAATTAAGACAGGTAACTGCAACTTCGTTACTATTTATGACAAGTAACTGTAATTTCGATACTAATTATTGCAGGTAACTGTAACTTCGTTACTAATTATGAGAAGTAACTGTAATTTCGATGCAAATTATGACAGGTAACTGTAACTTCGTTACTAATTATGACAATTAACTCTAATTTTGATAAAAAATTATGGCAGGTAACTGTAACTTCGATACTAATTAATACAGGTAACAGTAACTTCGATAATAATTGTGACAAGTAACTGTAACTTCGATACTAATTGTGACAGGTAACAGTAACTTCGTTATTAATTATGACAAGTAACAGTAACTTCGATACTTATTATGACAAGTAATTTTAATTTCGATACAAATTTTGGCAGGTAACTGTAACTTCGATACTAATTATGACAGGAAACAGTAACTTTGATACTAATTACGTCAAGTGACTGTAACTTCGATACTAATTATGGCAGGTAACTGTAACTTCGTTACTAATTATGACAAGTAACTGTAATTTCGATACAAATTATGGCAGGTAACTGTAACTTCGATACTAATTATGACAGGTAACAGTAACTTCGATACTAATTATGGCAGGTAACTGTAACTTCGATACTAATTATGACAGGTATCAGAAACTTCGGTACTAATTATGACAAGTAACTGTAACTTCGATACTAATTATGACAAGTAACTGTAATTTCGTTACAAATTATGGCAGGTAATTGTAATTTCGATACTAATTATGACAGGTAACAGTAACTTCGATACTAATTAGGACAAGTACCAGTAACTTCGATACTAATTATGACAAGTAATTGTAACTTCGATACTAATTATGACAGGTAACTGTAACTTCGTTACTAATTATGGCAAGTAACTGTAATTTCGATACAAATTTTGGCAGGTAACGGTAACTTCGATACTAATTATGACAGGTAACAGTAACTTCGAAACTAATTATGACAAGTAACTGTAACTTCGATACTAATTATGACAGGTAACTGTATCTTCGTTACTAATTATGAAAAGTAACTGTAATTTCGATACAAATTATGGCAGGTAACTGTAACTTCGATACTAATTATGACAGGTAACAGTATCTTCGATACTAATTATGACAAGTAACTATAACCTCGATACAAATTATGACAGGTAACGGTAACTTCCATACTAATTATGACAAGAAACTCTAACTTCGTTATTAATTATGACAAGTAACTGTAATTTTGATAAAAAATTATGGTAGGTAACTGTAACTTCAATACTAATTATGACAGGTAACAGTAACTTCGATACTAATTATGACAGGTAACTGTTACTTCGATACTAATTATGACAAGTAACTTTAATTTCGATACTAATTATGGCAGGTAACTGTAATTTCGATACAAATTACGGCAGGTAACTGTAACTTCGTTACTAATTATGATAAGTAACAGTACATTCGATGCTAATTATGACAGGTAACTGTAACTTCGATACTTATTATGACAAGGAACTGTAATTTCGATACAAATTATGGCAGGTAACTGTAACTTCGATACTAATTATGACAAGTAAATGTAACTTCGATACTAATTATGACAGGTAACTGTAACTTCGTTACTATTTATGACAAGTAACTGTAATTTCGATACAAAATTTTGGCAAGTAAATGTAACTTCGATACTAATTATGACAGGTAACAGTAACTTCGATTCTAATTATGACAAGTAACTGTAACATCGATACTAATTATGACAGGTAACTGTAACTTCGTTACTATTTATGATAAGTAACTGTAATTTCGATACAAATTTTGGCAGGTAACTGTAACTTCGATACTATTTATGACAGGTAACAGTAACTTCGATACTAATTATGACAAGTAAATGTAAGTTCGATACTAATTATGACAGGTAACTGGAACTTCGTTACTAATTATGACAAGTAACTGTAATTTCGATACAAATTATGGCAGGTAACTGTAACTTCGATACTAATTATCACAGGTAACAGTAACTTCGATACTTATTATGACAAGTAACTATAACTTCGATACAAATTATGACAGGTAACTGTAACTTCGATACTAATTATGACAAGAAACTCTAACTTCGTTACTAATTATGACAAGAAACTTTAATTTCGATACTAATTATGGCAGGTAACTGTAACTTCGTTACTAATTATGACAAGTCCCTGTAATTTCGATACAAATTATGGCAGGTAACTGTAACTTCGATACTAATTATGACAAGTAACTGTAACTTCCATACTAATTATGACAGGTAACAGTAACTTCGTTACTAATTATGACAAGTAACTGTAATTTCGATATAAATTTTGGCAGGTAACTGTAACCTCGATACTAATTATGACAGGTAACAGTAACTTCGATACTAATTATGACAAGTATCTGTAACTTCGATACTAATTATGACAGGTAACTGTAACTTCGTTACTAATTATGACATGTAACTGTAATTTCGATACAAATTATGGCAGGTAACTGTAACTTCGTTACTAATTATGACAAGTAACTGTAATTTCAATACAAATTATGGCAGGTAACTGTAACTTAGTTACTAATTATGACAAGTAACAGTACCATCGATGCTAATTATGACAGGTAACTGTAACTTCGATACTTATTATGACAAGGAACTGTAATTTCGATACAAATTATGGCAGGTAACTGTAACTTCGATACTAATTATGACAAGTAAATGTAACTTCGATACTAATTATGACAGGTAACTGTAACTTCGAGACTAATTATGACAAGTAACTGTAATTTCGATACAAAATTTTGGCAGGTAAATGTAACTTCGATACTAATTATGACAGGTAAGAGTAACTTCGATTCTAATTATGACAAGTAACTGTAACATCGATACTAATTATGACAGGTAACTGTAACTTCGTTACTAATTATGACAAGTAACTGTAATTTCGATACAAATTATGGCAGGTAACTGTAACATCGATACAAATTATGACAAGTCCCTGTAATTTCGATACAAATTATGGCAGGTAACTGTAACTTCCATAATAATTATGACAGGTAACTGTAACTTCGATGCTAATTATGACAGGTAACAGTAACTTCGATTCTAATTATAACAAGTAACTGTAACGTCGATACTAATTATGACAGGTAACTGTAACTTCGTTTCTAATTATGACAAGTAACTGTAATTTCGATACTAATTATGGCAGGTAACAGTAACTTCGTTACTAATTATGACATGTAACTGTAATTTCGATACAAATTATGGCAGGTAACTGTAACATCGATACAAATTATGACAAGTCCCTGTAATTTCGATACAAATTATGGCAGGTAACTGTAACTTCCATAATAATTATGACAGGTAACTGTAACTTCGATACTAATTATGACAGGTAACAGTAACTTCGATTCTAATTATAACAAGTAACTGTAACGTCGATACTAATTATGACAGATAACTGTAACCTCGTTACTAATTATGACAAGTAACTGTAATTTCAATACAAAATTTTGGCAGGTAACTGTAACTTCGATACTAATTATGACAAGTAACTGTAATTTTGATAAAAAATTATGGTAGGTAACTGTAACTTTGGTACTAATTACGACAGGTAACAGTATCTTCGATACTAATTATGACAAGTAACTGTAACTTCGTTACTTATTATGACAAGTAACTCTAATTTTGATAAAAAATTATGGCAGGTAACTGTAACTTCGATACTAATTAATACAGGTAACAGTAACATCGATAATAATTGTGACAAGTAACTGTAACTTCGATACTAATTGTGACAGGTAACAGCAACTTCGTTATTAATTATGACAAGTAACTGTAACTTCGATACTAATTATGACAGGTAACTGGAACTTCGTTACTAATTATGACAAGTAACTGTAATTTCGATACAAATTTTGGCAGGTAACTGTAACTTCGATACTAATTATGACAGGTAACAGTAACTTCGATACTAATTATGACAAGTAACTGTAACTTCGATACTAATTATGAGAGGTAACAGTAACTTCGATGCTAATTAAGACAGGTAAATGCAACTTCGTTATTAATTATGACAAGTAACTGTAATTTCGATACTAATTATTGCAGGTAACTGTAACTTCGTTACTAATTATGAGAAGTAACTGTAATTTCGATGCAAATTATGACAGGTAACTGTAACTTCGCTACTAATTATGACAATTAACTCTAATTTTGATAAAAAATTATGGCAGGTAACTGTAACTTCGATACTAATTAATACAGGTAACAGTAACTTCGATAATAATTGTGACAAGTAACTGTAACTTCGATACTAATTGTGACAGGTAACAGAAACTTCGTTATTAATTATGACAAGTAACAGTAACTTCGATACTTATTATGACAAGTAATTGTAATTTCGATACAAATTTTGGCAGGTAACTGTAACATCGATACTAATTATGACAGGAAACAGTAACTTTGATACTAATTACGTCAAGTGACTGTAACTTCGATACTAATTATGGCAGGTAACTGTAACTTCGCTACTAATTATGACAAGTAACTGTAATTTCGATACAAATTATGGCAGGTAACTGTAACTTCGATACTAATTATGACAGGTAACAGTAACTTCGATACTAATTATGGCAGGTAACTGTAACTTCGATACTAATTATGACAGGTATCAGAAACTTCGGTACTAATTATGACAAGTAACTGTAACTTCGATACTAATTATGACAAGTAACTGTAATTTCGTTACAAATTATGGCAGGTAATTGTAATTTCGATACTAATTATGACAGGTAACAGTAACTTCGATACTAATTAGGACAAGTAACAGTAACTTCGATACTAATTATGACAAGTAATTGTAACTTCGATACTAATTATGACAGGTAACTGTAACTTCGTTACTAATTATGGCAAGTAACTGTAATTTCGATACAAATTTTGGCAGGTAACGGTAACTTCGATACTAATTATGACAGGTAACAGTAACTTCGAAACTAATTATGACAAGTAACTGTAACTTCGATACTAATTATGACAGGTAACTGTATCTTCGTTACTAATTATGAAAAGTAACTGTAATTTCGATACAAATTATGGCAGGTAACTGTAACTTCGATACTAATTATGACAGGTAACAGTATCTTCGATACTAATTATGACAAGTAACTATAACCTCGATACAAATTATGACAGGTAACGGTAACTTCCATACTAATTATGACAAGAAACTCTAACTTCGTTATTAATTATGACAAGTAACTGTAATTTTGATAAAAAATTATGGTAGGTAACTGTAACTTCAATACTAATTATGACAGGTAACAGTAACTTCGATACTAATTATGACAGGTAACTGTTACTTCGATACTAATTATGACAAGTAACTTTAATTTCGATACTAATTATGGCAGGTAACTGTAATTTCGATACAAATTATGGCAGGTAACTGTAACTTCGTTACTAATTATGACAAGTAACAGTACATTCGATGCTAATTATGACAGGTTACTGTAACTTCGATACTTATTATGACAAGGAACTGTAATTTCGATACAAATTATGGCAGGTAACTGTAACTTCGATACTAATTATGACAAGTAAATGTAACTTCGATACTAATTATGAGAGGTAACTGTAACTTCGTTACTATTTATGACAAGTAACTGTATTTTCGATACAAAATTTTGGCAAGTAATTGTAACTTCGATACTAATTATGACAGGTAACAGTAACTTCGATTCTAATTATGACAAGTAACTGTAACATCGATACTAATTATGACAGGTAACTGTAACTTCGTTACTAATTATGACAAGTAACTGTAATTTCGATACAAATTTTGGCAGGTAAATTTAACTTCGATACTATTTATGACAGGTAACAGTAACTTCGATACTAATTATGACAAGTAAATGTAAGTTCGATATTAATTATGACAGGTAACTGGAACTTCGTTACTAATTATGACAAGTAACTGTAATTTCGATACAAATTATGGCAGGTAACTGTAACTTCGATACTAATTATCACAGGTAACAGTAACTTCGATACTAATTATGACAAGTAACTATAACTTCGATACAAATTATGACAGGTAACTGTAACTTCGATACTAATTATGACAAGAAACTCTAACTTCGTTACTAATTATGACAAGAAACTTTAATTTCGATACTAATTATGGCAGGTAACTGTAACTTCGTTACTAATTATGACAAGTCCCTGTAATTTCAATACAAATTATGGCAGGTAACTGTAACTTCGATACTAATTATGACAAGTAACTGTAACTTCCATACTAATTATGACAGGTAACAGTAACTTCGTTACAAATTATGACAAGTAACTGTAATTTCGATACAAATTTTGGCAGGTAACTGTAACTTCGATACTAATTATGACAAGTGCCTGTAATTTCAATACAAAATATGGCAGGTTACTGTAACTTCCATACTAATTATGACAGGTAACAGTAACTTCGATACTAATTATGACAGGTAACAGTAACTTCGATACTAATTATGACAAGTATCTGTAACTTCGATACTAATTATGACAGGTAACTGTAACTTCGTTACTAATTATGACATGTAACTGTAATTTCGATACAAATTATGGCAGGTAACTGTAACTTCGTTACTAATTATGACAAGTAACTGTAATTTCGATACAAATTATGGCAGGTAACTGTAACTTCAATACTAATTATGGCAGGTAACTGTAACTTCGATACTAATTATGAGAGGTAATAGTAACTTCGATGCTAATTATGACAGGTAACTGCAACTTCTTTACTAATTATGACAAGTAACTGTAATTTCTATACTAATTATGGCAGGTAACTGTAACTTCGTTACTAATTATGAGAAGTAACTGTAATTTCGATGCAAATTATGACAGGTAACTGTAACTTCGATTCTTATTATGACAGGTAACAGTAACTTCGATACTAATTATGGCAGGTAACTGTAACTTCGATACTAATTATGACAGGTATCAGTAACTTCGGTACTAATTATGACAAGTAACTGTAACTTCGATACTAATTATGACAGGTAACTGTAACTTCGTTACTAATTATGACAAGTAACTGCAACTTCGATACTAATTATAACAGGTAACTGTAACTTCGTTACTAATTATGGCAAGTAAGTGTAATTTCGAAGCAAATTTTGGCAGGTAACGGTAACTTCGATACTAATTATGACAGGTAACAGTAACTTCGATACTAATTATGACAAGTAACTGTAACTTCGATACTAATTATGACAGGTAACTGTAACTTCGATTCTTATTATGACAGGTAACAGTAACTTCGATACTAATTATGGCAGGTAACTGTAATTTCGTTACAAATTATGGCAGGTAATTGTAATTTCGATACTAATTATGACAAGTGACTGTAACTTCGATACTAATTATGACAAGAAACTGCAACTTCGATACTAATTATAACAGGTAACTCTAACTTCGTTACAAATTATGGCAAGTAACTGTAATTTCGATACAAATTTTGGCAGGTAACGGTAACTTCGATACTAATTATGACAGGTAACAGTAACTTCGATACTAATTATGACAAGTAACTGTAACTTCGATACTAATTATGACAGGTAACTGTAACTTCGATACTAATTAGGACAAGTAACAGTAACTTCGATACTAATTATGACAAGTTACTGTAACTTCGATACTAATTATAACAGGTAACTGTAACTTCGTTACTAATTATGGCAAGTAACTGTAATTTCGATACAAATTATGACAGGTAACTGTAACTTCGATACTAATTATGACAGGTATCAGTAACTTCGGTACTAATTATGACAGTTAACTGTAACTTCGTTACTAATTATGACAAGGAACTGTAATTTCGATACAAATTTTGGCAGGTAACTGTAACTTCGATACTAATTATGACAAGTGCCTGTAATTTCGATACAAATTATGGCAGGTAACTGTAACTTCGATACTAATTATGAAAAGTAAATGTCACTTCGATACTAATTATGACAGATAACTGAAACCTCGTTACTAATTATGACAAGTAACTGTAATTTCAATACTAAATTTTGGCAGGTAACAGTAACTTCGATACTAATTATCACAGGAAACTGTAACTTCATTACTAATTATGACAAGTAACTGTAATTTCGATACAAATTATGACAGGTAACTGTAACTTCGTTACTAATTATGACAAGTAACAGTACCTTCGATACTAATTATGACAAGTAACTATAACTTCGATACAAATTTTGGCAGGTAACTGTAACATCGATACTAATTATGACAAGTCCCTGTAATTTCGATACAAATTATGGCAGGTAACTGTAACTTCCATAATAATTATGACAGGTAACAGTAACTTCGATACTAATTATGACAGGAAACTGTAACTTCGTAACTAATTATGACAAGTAACTGTTATTTCAATACAAATTATGACAGGTAACTGTAACTTCGTTACTAATTATGACAAGTAACAGTACCTTCGATGCTAATTATGACAGGTAACTGTAACTTCGATACTAATTATTACAAGGAACTGTAATTTCGATACAAATTATGGCAGGTAACTGTAACTTCGATACTAATTATGACAAGTAAATGTAACTTCGATACTAATTATGACAGGTAACTGTAACTTCGTTACTAATTATGACAAGTAACTGTTATTTCGATACAAAATTTTGGCAGGTAACTGAAACTTCGATACTAATTATGACAGGTAACAGTAACTTCCATTCTAATTATGACAAGTAACTGTAACATCGATACTTATTATGACAGGCAACAGTAACGTCGTTACTAATTATGACAAGTAACTGTAATTTCGATACAAATTATGGCAGGTAACTGTAACTTCGATACGAATTATGACCGGTAACAGTAACCTCGATACTAATTATGACAGGTAACTATAACTTCGATACAAATTATGACAGGTAACTGTAACTTCGATACTAATTATGACAAGGAACTGTAATTTCGATACAAATTTTGGCAGGTAACTGTAACTTCGATACTAATTATGACAAGTGCCTGTAATTTCGATACAAAATATGGCAGGTAACTGTAACTTCAATACTAATTATGACAGGTAACAGTATCATCGATACTAATTATGACAGGAAACTGTAATTTCGTTACTAATTATGACAAGTAACTGTAATTTCGATACAAATTATGACAGGTAACTGTAACATCGTTACTAATTACGACAAGTAACAGTACCTTCGATGCTAATTATGACAGGAAACTGTAACTTCGATACTAATTATGACAAGGAACTGTAATTTCGATACAAATTACGGCAGGTAACTGTAACTTCGTTACTAATTATGACAAGTAACTGTAATTTCGATACAAATTTTGGCAGGTAACTGTAACTTCGATACTATTTATGACAGGTAACAGTAACTTCGATACTAATTATGACAAGTAACTGTAAGTTCGATACTAATTATGACAGGTAACTGGAACTTCGTTACTAATTATGACAAGTAACTGTAATTTCGATACAAATTATGGCAGATAACTGTAACTTCGATACTAATTATCACAGGTAACAGTAACTTCGATACTAATTATGACAAGTAACTATAACTTCGATACAAATTATGACAGGTAACTGTAACTTCGATACTAATTATGACAAGAAACTCTAACTTCGTTACTAATTATCACAAGAAACTTTAATTTCGATACTAATTATGGCAGGTAACTGTAACTTCGTTACTAATTATGACAAGTCCCTGTAATTTCGATACAAATTATGGCAGGTAACTGTAACTTCGATACTAATTATGACAAGTAACTGTAACTTCCATACTAATTATGACAGGTAACAGTAACTTCGTTACTAATTATGACAAGTAACTGTAATTTCGATACAAATTTTGGCAGGTAACTGTAACCTCGATACTAATTATGACAGGTAACAGTAACTTCGATACTAATTATGACAAGTATCTGTAACTTCGATACTAATTATGACAGGTAACTGTAACTTCGTTACTAATTATGACATGTAAATGTAATTTCGATACAAATTATGGCAGGTAACTGTAACTTCGTTACTAATTATGACAAGTAACTGTAATTTCGATACAAATTATGGCAGGTAACTGTAACTTCAATACTAATTATGGCAGGTAACTGTAACTTAGATACTAATTATGAGAGGTAATAGTAACTTCGATGCTAATTATGACAGGTAACTGCAACTTCTTTACTAATTATGACAAGTAACTGTAATTTCTATACTAATTATGGCAGGTAACTGTAACTTCGTTACTAGTTATGAGAAGTAACTGTAATTTCGATGCAAATTATGACAGGTAACTGTAACTTCGATTCTTATTATGACAGGTAACAGTAACTTCGATACTAATTATGGCAGGTAACTGTAACTTCGATACTAATTATGACAGGTATCAGTAACTTCGGTACTAATTATGACAAGTAACTGTAACTTCGATACTAATTATGACAGGTAACTGTAACTTCGTTACTAATTATGAAAAGTAACTGGAACTTCGATACTAATTATAACATGTAACTGTAACTTCGTTACTAATTATGGCAGGTAACTGTAATTTCGAAACAAATTTTGGCAGGTAACGGTAACTTCGATACTAATTATGATAGGTAACAGTAACTTCGATACTAATTATGACAAGTAACTGTAACTTCGATACTAATTATGACAGGTAACTGTAACTTCGATTCTTATTATGACAGGTAACAGTAACTTCGATACTAATTATGGCAGGTAACTGTAATTTCGTTACAAATTATGGCAGGTAATTGTAATTTCGATACTAATTATGACAGGTGACTGTAACTTCGATACTAATTATGACAGGTAACAGTATCTTCGATACTAATTATGACAAGTAACTGCAACTTCGATACTAATTATAACAGGTAACTGTAACTTCGTTACTAATTATGGCAAGTAACTGTAATTTCGATACAAATTTTGTCAGGTAACGGTAACTTCGATACTAATTATGACAGGTAACAGTAACATCGATACTAATTATGACAAGTAACTGTAACTTCGATACTAATTATGACAGGTAACTGTAACTTCGATACTAATTAGGACAAGTAACAGTAACTTCGATACTAATTATGACAAGTTACTGTAACTTCGATACAAATTATAACAGGTAACTGTAACTTCGTTACTAATTATGGCAAGTAACTGTAATTTCGATACAAATTATGACAGGTATCTGTAACTTCGATACTAATTATGACAGGTATCAGTAACTTCGGTACTAATTATGACAAGAAACTCTAACTTCGTTACTAATTATGACAAGTAACTGTAATTTTGATAAAAAATTATGGTAGGTAACAGTAACTTCAATACTAATTATGACAGGTAACAGTAACGTCGATACTAATTATGACAAGTAACAGTACCTTCGATGCTAATTACGACAGGTAACTGTAACTTCGATACTAAATATGACAAGGAACTGTAATTTCGATACAAATTTTGGCAGGTAACTGTAACTTCGATACTAATTATGACAAGTGCCTGTAATTTCGATACAAAATATGGCAGGTAACTGTAACTTCCATACTAATTATGACAGGTAACAGTAACTTCGATACTAATTATGACAGGAAACTGTAACTTCGTTACTAATTATGACAAGTAACTGTAATTTCGATACAAATTATGACAGGTTACTGTAACTTCGTTACTAATTATGACAAGTAACAGTACCTTCGATGCTAATTATGACAGGTAACTGTAACTTCGATACTAATTATGACAAGGAACTGTAATTTCGATACAAATTATGGCAGGTAACTGTAACTTCGTTACTAATTATGACAAGTAACTGTAATTTCGATACAAATTATGACAGGTAACTGTAACTTCGTTACTAATTATGACAAGTAACAGTACCTTCGATACTAATTATGACAGGAAACTGTAACTTCGTTTCTAATTAGGACAAGTAACTGTAATTTCGATACAAATTATGACAGGTAACTGTAACTTCCATACTAATTATGACAAGAAATTCTAACTTCGTTAATAATTATGACAAGTAACTGTAATTTTGATAAAAAAATTATGGTAGGTAACTGTAACTTCAATACTAATTATGACAGGTAACAGTAACTTCGATACTAATTATGACAGGTAACTGTTACTTCGATACTAATTATGACAAGTAACTTTAATTTCGATACTAATTATGGCAGGTAACTGTAACTTCGTTACTAATTATGACAAGTCCCTGTAATTTCGATACAAATTATGGCAGGTAACTGTAATTTCGATACTAATTATGACAGGTAACAGTAACTTCGTTACTAATTATGACAGGAAACTGTAACTTCGTTTCTAATTAGGACAAGTAACTGTAATTTCGATACAAATTATGACAGGTAACTGTAACTTCGTTACTAATTATGACAAGTAACTGTAATTTCGATACAAATTATGGCAGGTAACAGTACCTTCGGTACTAATTATGACAGGTAACTGTAACTTCGATACTAATTATGGCAAGGAACTGTAATTTCGATACAAATTACGGCAGGTAACTGTAAATTCGTTACTAATTATGACAGGTGACAGTAACTTCGATACTAATTATGAAAAGTAACTATAACTTCGATACAAATTATGACAGGAAACAGTAACTTCGATACTAATTATGACAAGAAACTCTACCTTGATTACTAATTATGACAAGTAACTTTAATTTTGATTAAAAAAAGATGGTAGGTAACTGTAACTTCAATACTAATTATGACAGGTAACTGTAACTTCAAAACTAATTATGACAGGTAACAGTAACTTCGATACTAAATATGACAGGTAACTGTAACTTCGTTACTAATTATGACAAATAACTTTAATTTCGATACTAATTATGGCAGGTAACTGTAACTTCGTTACTAATTATGACAAGTCCCTGTAATTTCGATACAAATTATGACAGGTAACTGTAACTTCGATAGTAATTATGACAAGTCCCTGTAATTTCGATACAAATTATGGCAGGTAACTGTAACTTCCATACTAATTATGACAGGTAACGGTAACTTCGATACTAATTATGACAGGAAACTGTAACTTCATTACTAATTATGACAAGTAACAGTAATTTCGATACAAATTATGACAGGTAACTGTAACTTCGTTACTAATTATGACAAGTAACAGTACCTTCGATACTAATTATGACAAGTAACTATAACTTCGATACAAATTTTGGCAGGTAACTGTAACATCGATACTAATTATGACAAGTCCCTGTGATTTCGATACAAATTATGGCAGGTAACTGTAACTTCCATAATAATTATGACAGGTAACAGTAACCTCGATACTAATTATGACAGGAAACTGTAACTTCGTAACTAATTATGACAAGTAACTGTAATTTCAATACAAATTATGACAGGTAACTGTACCTTCGTTACTAATTATGACAAGTAACAGTACCTTCGATGCTAATTATGACAGGTAACTGTAACTTCGATACTAAATATGACAAGGAACTGTAATTTCGATACAAATTATGGCAGGTAACTGTAACTTCGATACTAATTATGACAAGTAAATGTAACTTCGATACTAATTATGACAGGTAATGTAACTTCGTTACTTATTATGACAAGTAACTGTAATTTATATACAAATTATGACAGGTAACTGTAACTTCGTTACTAATTATGACAAGTAACAGTACCTTCGATGCTAATTATGACAGGTAACTGTAACTTCGATACTAATTATGACAAAGAACTGTAATTTCGATACAAATTATGGCAGGTAACTGTAACTTCGTTACTAATTATGACAAGTAACTGTAATTTCGATAGAAATTTTGGCAGGTAACTGTAACTTCGATACTATTTATGACAGGTAACAGTAACATCGATACTAATTATGACAAGTAACTGTAAGTTCGATACTAATTGTGACAGGTAACTGGAACTTCGTTACTAATTATGACAAGTAACTGTAATTTCGATACAAATTATGGCAGGTAACTGTAACTTCGATACTAATTATCACAGGTAACAGTAACTTCGACACTAATTATGACAAGTAACTATAACATCGATACAAATTGTGACAGGTCACTGTAACTTCGATACTAATTATGACAAGTAACCGTAACTTCTATACTAATTATGACAGGTAACAGTAACTTCGTTACTAATTATGACAGGTAACAGTAACTTCGATACTAATTATGACAAGTATCTGTAATTTCGATACAAATTTTGGCAGGTAACTGTAACCTCGATACTAATTATGACAGGTAACAGTAACTTCGATACTAATTATGACAAGTATCTGTAACTTCGATACTAATTAAGACAGGTAACTGTAACTTCGTTACTAATTATGACAAGTAACTGTAATTTCGATACAAATTATGGCAGGTAACTGTAACTTCGTTACTAATTATGACAAGTAACTGTAATTTCGATAAAAATTATGGCAGGTAACTGTAACTTCAATACTAATTATGGCAGGTAACTGTAACTTCGATACTAATTATGAGTGGTAATAGTAACTTCGATGCTAATTATGACAGGTAACTGCAACTTCTTTACTAATTATGACAAGTAACTGTAATTTCTATACTAATTATGGCAGGTAACTGTAACTTCGTTACTAATTATGAGAAGTAACTGTAATTTCGATGCAAATTATGACAGGTAACTGTAACTTCGATTCTTATTATGACAGGTAACAGTAACTTCGATACTAATTATGGCAGGTAACTGTAACTTCGATACTAATTATGACAGGTATCAGTAACTTCGGTACTAATTATGACAAGTAACTGTAACTTCCATACTAATTATGACAGGTTACTGTAACTTCGTTACTAATTATGACAAGTAACTGTTATTTCGTTACAAATTATGGCAGGTAATTGTAATTTCGATACTAATTATGACAGGTGACTGTAACTTCGATACTAATTATGACAGGTAACAGTATCTTCGATACTAATTATGACAAGTAACTGCAACTTCGATACTAATTATAACAGGTAAATGTAACTTCGATACTAATTAGGACAAGTAACAGTAACTTCGATACTAATTATGACAAGTTACTGTAACTTCGATACTAATTATAACAGGTAACTGTAACTTCGTTACTAATTATGGCAAGTAACTGTAATTTCGATACAAATTATGACAGGTAACTGTAACTTCGATACTAATTATGACAGGTATCAGTAACTTCGGTACTAATTATGACAAGTAACTGTAACTTCGGTACTAATTATGACAGTTAACTGTAACTTCGTTACTAATTATGACAAGGAACTGTAATTTCGATACAAATTTTGGCAGGTAACTGTAACTTCGATACTAATTATGACAAGTGCTTGTAATTTCGATACAAAATATGGCAGGTAACTGTAACTTCCATACTAATTATGACAGGTAACAGTAACTTCGATACTAATTATGACAAGTAACTGTAACTTCGATACTAATTATGACAGGTAACTGTAACTTCGTTACTAATTATGAAAAGTAACTGTAATTTCGATACAAATTATGGCAGGTAATTGTAACTTCGATACTAATTATAACAGGTAACAGTATCTTCGATACTAATTATGACAAGTAACTACAACTTCGATACAAATTATGACAGGTACCTGTAACTTCGGTACTAATTATGACAAGAAACTCTAACTTCGTTACTAATTATGACAAGTAACTGTAATTTTGATAAAAAATTATGGTAGGTAACAGTAACTTCAATACTAATTATGACAGGTAACAGTAACGTCGATACTAATTATGACAAGTAAGAGTACCTTCGATGCTAATTATGACAGGTAACTGTAACTTCGATACTAATTATGACAAGGAACTGTAATTTCGATACAAATTTTGGCAGGTAACTGTAACTTCGATACTAATTATGACAAGTGCCTGTAATTTCGAAACAAAATATGGCAGGTAACTGTAACTTCCATACTAATTATGACAGGTAACAGTAACTTCGATACTAATTATGACAGGAAACTGTAACTTCGTTATTAATTATGACAAGTAACTTTAATTTCGATACAAATTATGACAGGTAACTGTAACTTCGTTACTAATTATGACAAGTAACAGTACCTTCGATGCTAATTATGACAGGTAACTGTAACTTCGATACTAATTATGACAAGGAACTGTAATTTCGATACAAATTAAGGCAGGTAACTGTAACTTCGTTACTAATTATGACAAGTAACTGTAATTTCGATACAAATTATGACAGGTAACTGTAACTTCGTTACTAATTATGACAAGTAACAGTACCTTCGATGCTAATTATGACAGGTAACTGTAACTTCGATACTAATTATGACAAGGAACTGTAATTTCTATACAAATTATGGCAGGTAACTGTAACTTCGTTACTAATTATGACAAGTAACTGTAATTTCGATACAAATTTTGGCAGGTAACTGTAACTTCGATACTAAATATGACAGGTAACTGTAACTTCGTTACTAATTATGACAAATAACTTTAATTTCGATACTAATTATGGCAGGTAACTGTAACTTCGTTACTTATTATGACAAGTCCCTGTAATTTCGATACAAATTATGGCGGGTAACTGTAACTTCGATACTAATTATGACAAGTCCCTGTAATTTCGATACAAATTATGGCAGGTAACTGTAACTTCCATACTAATTATGACAGGTAACAGTAACTTCGATACTAATTATGACAGGAAACTGTAACTTCATTACTAATTATGACAAGTAACTGTAATTTCGATACAAATTATGACAGGTAACTAACTTCGTTACTAATTATGACAAGTAACAGTACCTTCGATACTAATTATGACAAGTAACTATAACTTCGATACAAATTTTGGCAGGTAACTGTAACATCGATACTAATTATGACAAGTCCCTGTAATTTCGATACAAATTATGGCAGGTAACTGTAACTTCCATAATAATTATGACAGGTAACAGTAACTTCGATACTAATTATGACAGGAAACTGTAACTTCGTAACTAATTACGACAAGTAACTGTAATTTCAATACAAATTATGACAGGTAACTGTAACTTCGTTACTAATTATGACAAGTAACAGTACCTTCGATGCTAATTATGACAGGTAACTGTAACTTCGATACTAATTATGACATGGAACTGTAATTTCGATACAAATTATGGCAGGTAACTGTAACTTCGATACTAATTATGACAAGTAAATGTAACTTCGATACTAATTATGACAGGTAACTGTAACTTCGTTACTAATTATGACAAGTAAATGTTATTTCGATACAAAATTTTGGCAGGTAACTGTAACTTCGATACTAATTATGACAAGTAACTGTAACATCGATACTAATTATGACAGGTAACTGTAACGTCGTTACTAATTATGACAAGTAACTGTAATTTCGATACAAATTATGCAGGTAACTGTAACTTCGATACTAATTATGACAGGTAACAGTAACCTCGATACTAATTATGACAAGTAACTATAACTTCGATACAAATTATGACAGGTAACTGTAACTTCGATACTAATTATGACAAGGAACTGTAATATCGATACAAATTTTGGCAGGTAACTGTAACTTCGATACTAATTATGACAAGTGCCTGTAATTTCGATACAAAATATGGCAGGTAACTGTAACTTCCATACTAATTATGACAGGTAACAGTAACTTCGATACTAATTATGACAGGAAACTGTAACTTCGTTACTAATTATGACAAGTAACTGTAATTTCGATACAAATTATGACAGGTAACTGTAACTTCGCTACTAATTATGACAAGTAACAGTACCTTCGATGCTAATTATGACAGGTAACTGTAACTTCGATACTAATTATGACAAGGAATTGTAATTTCGATACAAATGATGGCAGGTAACTGTAACTTCGTTACTAATTATGACAAGTAACTGTAATTTCGATACAAATTTTGGCAGGTAACTGTAACTTCGATACTATTTATGACAGGTAACAGTAGCTTCGATACTAATTATGACAAGTAACTGTAAGTTCGATACAAATTATGACAGGTACCTGGAACTTCGTTACTAATTATGACAAGTAACTGTAATTTCGATACAAATTATGGCAGGTAACTGTAAATTCGATACTAATTATCACAGGTAACAGTAACTTCGATACTAATTATGACAGGTAACTTTAACTTCGATACTAATTATGACAAGAAACTCTAACTTCGTTACTAATTATGACAAGAAATTTTAATTTCGATACCAATTATGGCAGGTAACTGTAACTTCGTTACTAATTATGACAAGTCCCTGTAATTTCGATACAAATTATGGCAGGTAACTGTAACTTCGATACTAATTATGACAATTAACTGTAACTTCCATACTAATTATGACAGGTAACAGTAACTTCGTTACTAATTATGACAAGTAACTGTAATTTCGATACAAATTTTGGCAGGTAACTGTAACCTCGATACTAATTATGACAGGTAACAGTTACTTCGATACTAATTATGACAAGTATCTGTAACTTCGATACTAATTATGACAGGTAACTGTAACTTCGTTACTAATTATGACATGTAACTGTAATTTCGTTACTAATTATGACAAGTAACTGTAATTTCGATACAAATTATGGCAGGTAACTGTAACTTCATTACTAATTATGGCAGGTAACTGTAATTTCGATACTAATTATGAGAGGTAATAGTAACTTCGATGCTAATTATGACAGGTAACTGCAACTTCTTTACTAATTATGACAAGTAACTGTAATTTCTATACTAATTATGGCAGGTAACTGTAACTTCGTTCCTAAATATGAGAAGTAATTGTAATTTCGATGCAAATTATGACAGGTAACTGTAACTTCGATTCTTATTATGACAGGTAACAGTAACTTCGATACTAATTATGGCAGGTAACTGTAACTTCGATACTAATTATGACAGGTATCAGTAACTTCGGTACTAATTATGACAAGTAACTGTAACTTCGATACTAATTATGACAGGTAACTGTAACTTCGTTACTAATTATGACAAGTAACTGTAATTTCGTTACAAATTATGGCAGGTAATTGTAATTTCGATACTAATTATGACAGGTGACTGTAACTTCGATACTAATTATGACAGGTAACAGTATCTTCGATACTAATTATAACAAGTAACTGCAACTTCGATACTAATTATAACAGGTAACTGTAACTTCGTTACTAATTATGGCAAGTAACTGTAATTTCGATACAAATTTTGGCAGGTAACGGTAACTTCGATACTAATTATGACAGGTAACAGTAACTTCGATACTAATTATGACAAGTAACTGTAACATCGATACTAATTATGACAGGTAACTGTAACTTCGATACTAATTAGGACAAGTAACAGTAACTTCGATACTAATTATGACAAGTTACTGTAACTTCGATACTAATTATAACAGGTAACTGTAACTTCGTTACTAATTATGGCAAGTAACTGTAATTTCGATACAAATTATGACAGGTAACTGTAACTTCGATACTAATTATGACAGGTATCAGTAACTTCGGTACTAATTATGACAAGTAACTGTAACTTCGATACTAATTATGACAGTTAACTGTAACTTCTTTACTAATTATGACAAGGAACTGTTATTTCGATACAAATTTTTGCAGGTAACTGTAACTTCGATACTAATTATGACAAGTGCCTGTCATTTCGATAGAAAATATGGCAGGTAACTGTAACTACCATACTAATTATGACAGGTAACAGTAACTTCGATACTAATTATGATTAGTAACTGTAACTTCGATACTAATTATGACAGGTAACTTTAACTTCGTTACTAATTATAAAAAGTAACTGTTATTTCGATAGGCCTCCGTGGCTTAGGCGGCAGCACGCTGGCCTCTCACCGCTGAGTCCGTGGTTCAAATCCCGGTCACTCCATGTGAGATCTGTGCTGGACAGACCGGAGGCAGACAGGTTTTTCTCCGGGTACTCCGGTTTTCCCTGTCAAAATTTCATTCCAGCAACACTCTCCACTATCATTTCATTTCATCTGTCATTCATTTAATCATTGCCCCAGAGGAGTGCGTCAGGCCTCGGCAGCCGGCACAGTTCATATCCTCGCCGCTAGATAGGGGCTTCATTCATTCCATTCCTGACCCGGTCGGAGACTGGAAGCAGGCTGTGGATTTTCATTTTCAACTGTTATTTCGATACAAATTATGGCAGGTAATTGTAACTTCGATACTAATTATGACAGGTAACAGTATCTTCGATACTAATTATGACAAGTAACTATAACTTCGATACAAATTATGACAGGTACCTATAACTTCGGTACTAATTGTGACAAGAAACTCTAACTTCGTTACTAATTATGACAAGTAACTGTAATTTTGATAAAAAAATTATGGTAGGTAACAGTAACTTCAATACTAATTATGACAGGTAACAGTAACGTCGATACTAATTATGACAAGTAACAGTACCTTCGATGCTAATTATGACAGGTAACTGTAACTTCGATACTAATTATGACAAGGAACTGTAATTTCGATACAAATTTTGGCAGGTAACGGTAACTTCGTTACTAATTATGACAAGGAACTGTAATTTCGATACAAATTATGGCAGGTAACTGTAACTTCGTTACTAATTATGACAAGTAACTGTAATTTCGATACAAATTATGACAGGTAACTGTACCTTCGTTACTAATTATGACAAGTAACAGTACCTTCGATGCTATTTATGACAGGTAACTGTAACTTCGATACTAATTATGACAAGGACCTGTAATTTCGTTACAAATTATGGCAGGTAACTGTAACTTCGTTACTAATTATGACAAGGAACTGTAATTTCGATACAAATTATGGCAGGTAACTGTAACTTCGTTACTAATTATGACAAGTAACTGTAATTTCGATACAAATTTTGGCAGGTAATTGTAACTTCGATACGAAATATGACAGGTAACTGTAACTTCGTTACTAATTATGACAAATAACTTTAATTTCGATACTAATTATGGCAGGTAACTGTAACTTCGTTACTATTTATGACAAGTCCCTGTAATTTCGATACAAATTATGGCAGGTAATTGTAACTTCGATACTAATTATGACAAGTCCCTGTAATTTCGATACAAATTATGGCAGGTAACTGTAACTTCCATACTAATTATGACAGGTAACAGTAACTTCGATACTAATTATGACAGGAAACTGTAACTTCATTACTAATTATGACAAGTAACTGTAATTTCGATAAAAATTATGACAGGTAACTGTAACTTCGTTACTAATTATGACAAGTAACAGTACCTTCGATACTAATTATGACAAGTAACTACAACTTCGATACAAATTTTGGCAGGTAACTGTAACATCGATACTAATTATGACAAGTCCCTGTAATTTCGATAGAAATTATGGCAGGTAACTGTAACTTCCATAATAATTATGACAGGTACAGTAACTTCGATACTAATTATGACAAGTAACCGTACCTTCGATGCTAATTATGACAGGTAACTGTAACTTCGATACTAATTATGGCAGGTAACTGTAACTTCGATACTAATTATGAGAGGTAACAGTAACTTCGATGCTAATTATGACAGGTAACTGCAACTTCTTTACTAATTATGACAAGTAACTGTAATTTCTATACTAATTATGGCAGGTAACTGTAACTTCGTAACTAATTATGAGAAGTAACTGTAATTTCGATGCAAATTATGACAGGTAACTGTAACTTCGATTCTTATTATGACAGGTAACAGTAACTTCGATACTAATTATGGCAGGTAACTGTAACTTCGATACTAATTATGACAGGTATCAGTAACTTCGGTACTAATTATGACAAGTAACTGTAACTTCGATACTAATTATGACAGGTAACAGTAACTTCGTTACTAATTATGACAACTAACTGTAATTTCGTTACAAATTATGGCAGGTAATTGTAATTTCGATACTAATTATGGCAGGTGACTGTATGTTCGATACTAATTATGACAGGTAACAGTATCTTCGATACTAATTATGACAAGTAACTGTAACTTCGATACTAATTATAACAGGTAACTGTAACTTCGTTACTAATTATGACAAGTAACTGTAACTTCAATACTAATTATGACAGGTAACTGTACCTTCGATACTAATTAGGACAAGTAACAGTAACTTCAATACTAATTATGACAAGTTACTGTAACTTCGATACTAATTATAACAGGTAACTGTAACTTCGTTACTAATTATGGCAAGTAACTGTAATTTCGATACAAATTATGACAGGTAACTGTAACTTCGATACTAATTATGACAGGTATCAGTAACTTCGGTACTAATTATGACAAGTAACTGTAACTTCGATACTAATTATGACAGTTAACTGTAACTTCGTTACTAATTATGACAAGGAACTGTAATTTCGATACAAATTTTGGCAGGTAACTGTAACTTCGATACTAATTATGACAAGTGCCTGTAATTTCGATACATAATATGGCAGGTAACTGTAACTTCCATACTAATTATGACAGGTAACAGTAACTTCGATAATAATTATGACAAGTAACTGTAACTTCGATACTAATTATGACAGGTAACTGTAACTTCGTTACTAATTATGAAAAGTAACTGTAATTTCGATACAAATTATGGCAGGTAATTGTAACTTCGATACTAATTATGACAGGTAACAGTATCTTCGATACTAATTATGACAAGTAACTATAACTTCGATACAAATTATGACAGGTACCTGTAACTTCGGTACTAATTATGACAAGAAACTCTAACTTCGTTACTAATTATGACAAGTAACTGTAATTTTGATAAAAAATTATGGTAGGTAACAGTAACTTCAATACTAATTATGACAGGTAACAGTAACGTCGATACTAATTATGACAAGTTACAGTACCTTCGATGCTAATTATGACAGGTAACTGTAACTTCGATACTAATTATGACAAGGAACTGTAATTTCGATACAAATTTGGCAGGTAACTGTAACTTCGATACTAATTATGACAAGTGCCTGTAATTTCGATACAAAATATGGCAGGTAACTGTAACTTCCATACTAATTATGACAGGTAACAGTAACTTCGATACTAATTATGACAGGAAACTGTAACTTCGTTACTAATTATGACAAGTAACTGTAATTTCGATACAAATTATGACAGGTAACTGTAACTTCGTTACTAATTATGACAAGTAACAGTACCTTCGATGCTAATTATGACAGGTAACTGTAACTTCGATACTAATTATGACAAGGAACTGTAATTTCGATACAAATTATGGCAGGTAACTGTAACTTCGTTACTAATTATGACAAGTAACTGTAATTTCGATACAAATTTTGGCAGGTAACTGTAACTTCGATACTAATTATGACAGGTAACAGTAACTTCGATACTAATTATGACAAGTAACAGTACCTTCGATGCTAATTATGACAGGTAACTGTAACTTCGATACTTATTATGACAAGGAACTGTAATTTCGATACAAATTATGGCAGGTAACTGTAACTTCGATACTAATTATGACAAGTAAATGTAACTTCGATACTAATTATGACAGGTAACAGTAACTTCGATTCTAATTATGACAAGTAACTGTAACATCGATACTAATTATGACAGGTAACTGTAACTTCGTTACTAATTATGACAAGTAACTGTAATTTCGATACAAATTATGGCAGGTAACTGTAACATCGATACTAATTATGACAAGTCCCTGTAATTTCGATACAAATTATGGCAGGTAACTGTAACTTCCATAATAATTATTACAGGTAACTGTAATTTCGATACTAATTATGACAGGTAACAGTAACTTCGATTCTAATTATAACAAGTAACTGTAACATCGATACTAATTATGGCAGGTAACTGTAACTTCGTAACTAATTATGACAAGTCCCTGTAATTTTGATACAAATTATGGCAGCTAACTGTAACTTCGATACTAATTATGAAAAGTAAATGTCACTTCGATACTAATTATGACAGATAACTGTAACCTCGTTACTAATTATGACAAGTAACTGTAATTTCAATACAAAATTTTGGCAGGTAACTGTAACTTCGATACTAATTATGACAAGTAACTGTAATTTTGATAAAAAATTATGGTAGGTAACTGTAACTTTGATACTAATTATGACAGGTAACAGTATCTTCGATACTAATTATGACAAGTAACTGTAACTTCGTTACTTATTATGACAAGTAACTCTAATTTTGATAAAAAATTATGGCAGGTAACTGTAACTTCGATACTAATTAATACAGGTAACAGTAACTTCGATAATAATTGTGACAAGTAACTGTAACTTCGATACTAATTGTGACAGGTAACAGTAACTTCGTTATTAATTATGACAAGTAACTGCTACTTCGATACTAATTATGACAGTTAACTGGAACTTCGTTACTAATTATGACAAGTAACTGTAATTTCTATACTAATTATGGCAGGTAACTGTAACTTCGTTACTAATTATGAGAAGTAACTGTAATTTCGATGCAAATTATGACAGGTAACTGTAACTTCGATTCTTATTATGACAGGTAACAGTAACTTCGATACTAATTATGGCAGGTAACTGTAACTTCGATACTAATTATGACAGGTATCAGTAACTTCGGTACTAATTATGACAAGTAACTGTAACTTCCATACTAATTATGACAGGTAACTGTAACTTCGTTACTAATTATGACAAGTAACTGTTATTTCGTTACAAATTATGGCAGGTAATTGTAATTTCGATACTAATTATGACAGGTGACTGTAACTTCGATACTAATTATGACAGGTAACAGTATCTTCGATACTAATTATGACAAGTAACTGCAACTTCGATACTAATTATAACAGGTAACTGTAACTTCGATACTAATTAGGACAAGTAACAGTAACTTCGATACTAATTATGACAAGTTACTGTAACTTCGATACTAATTATAACAGGTAACTGTAACTTCGTTACTAATTATGACAAGTAACTGTAATTTCGATACAAATTATGACAGGTAACTGTAACTTCGATACTAATTATGACAGGTATCAGTAACTTCGGTACTAATTATGACAAATAACTGTAACTTCGGTACTAATTATGACAGTTAACTGTAACTTCGTTACTAATTATGACAAGGAACTGTAATTTCGATACAAATTTTGGCAGGTAACTGTAACTTCGATACTAATTATGACAAGTGCTTGTAATTTCGATACAAAATATGGCAGGTAACTGTAACTTCCATACTAATTATGACAGGTAACAGTAACTTCGATACTAATTATGACAAGTAACTGTAACTTCGATACTAATTATGACAGGTAACTGTAACTTCGTTACTAATTATGAAAAGTAACTGTAATTTCGATACAAATTATGGCAGGTAATTGTAACTTCGATACTAATTATGACAGGTAACAGTATCTTCTATACTAATTATGACAAGTAACTATAACTTCGATACAAATTATGACAGGTACCTGTAACTTCGGTACTAATTATGACAAGAAACTCTAACTTCGTTACTAATTATGACAAGTAACTGTAATTTTGATAAAAAATTATGGTAGGTAACAGTAACTTCAATACTAATTATGACAGGTAACAGTAACGTCGATACTAATTATGACAAGTAAGAGTACCTTCGATGCTAATTATGACAGGTAACTGTAACTTCGATACTAATTATGACAAGGAACTGTAATTTCGATACAAATTTTGGCAGGTAACTGTAACTTCGATACTAATTATGACAAGTGCCTGTAATTTCGAAACAAAATATGGCAGGTAACTGTAACTTCCATACTAATTATGACAGGTAACAGTAACTTCGATACTAATTATGACAGGAAACTGTAACTTCGTTATTAATTATGACAAGTAACTTTAATTTCGATACAAATTATGACAGGTAACTGTAACTTCGTTACTAATTATGACAAGTAACAGTACCTTCGATGCTAATTATGACAGGTAACTGTAACTTCGATACTAATTATGACAAGGAACTGTAATTTCGATACAAATTAAGGCAGGTAACTGTAACTTCGTTACTAATTATGACAAGTAACTGTAATTTCGATACAAATTATGACAGGTAACTGTAACTTCGTTACTAATTATGACAAGTAACAGTACCTTCGATGCTAATTATGACAGGTAACTGTAACTTCGATACTAATTATGACAAGGAACTGTAATTTCGATACAAATTATGGCAGGTAACTGTAACTTCGTTACTAATTATGACAAGTAACTGTAATTTCGATACAAATTTTGGCAGGTAACTGTAACTTCGATACTAAATATGACAGGTAACTGTAACTTCGTTACTAATTATGACAAATAACTTTAATTTCGATACTAATTATGGCAGGTAACTGTAACTTCGTTACTTATTATGACAAGTCCCTGTAATTTCGATACAAATTATGGCAGGTAACTGTAACTTCGATACTAATTATGACAAGTCCCTGTAATTTCGATACAAATTATGGCAGGTAACTGTAACTTCCATACTAATTATGACAGGTAACAGTAACTTCGATACTAATTATGACAGGAAACTGTAACTTCATTACTAATTATGACAAGTAACTCTAATTTCGATACAAATTATGACAGGTAACTAACTTCGTTACTAATTATGACAAGTAACAGTACCTTCGATACTAATTATGACAAGTAACTATAACTTCGATACAAATTTTGGCAGGTAACTGTAACATCGATACTAATTATGACAAGTCCCTGTAATTTCGATACAAATTATGGCAGGTAACTGTAACTTCCATAATAATTATGACAGGTAACAGTAACTTCGATACTAATTATGACAGGAAACTGTAACTTCGTAACTAATTACGACAAGTAACTGTAATTTCAATACAAATTATGACAGGTAACTGTAACTTCGTTACTAATTATGACAAGTAACAGTACCTTCGATGCTAATTATGACAGGTAACTGTAACTTCGATACTAATTATGACAAGGAACTGTAATTTCGATACAAATTATGGCAGGTAACTGTAACTTCGATACTAATTATGACAAGTAAATGTAACTTCGATACTAATTATGACAGGTAACTGTAACTTCGTTACTAATTATGACAAGTAACTGTTATTTCGATACAAAATTTTGGCAGGTAACTGTAACTTCGATACTAATTATGACAAGTAACTGTAACATCGATACTAATTATGACAGGTAACTGTAACGTCGTTACTAATTATGACAAGTAACTGTAATTTCGATACAAATTATGCAGGTAACTGTAACTTCGATACTAATTATGACAGGTAACAGTAACCTCGATACTAATTATGACTAGTAACTATAACTTCGATACAAATTATGACAGGTAACTGTAACTTCGATACTAATTATGACAAGGAACTGTAATTTCGATACAAATTTTGGCAGGTAACTGTAACTTCGATACTAATTATGACAAGTGCCTGTAATTTCGATACAAAATATGGCAGGTAACTGTAACTTCCATACTAATTATGACAGGTAACAGTAACTTCGATACTAATTATGACAGGAAACTGTAACTTCGTTACTAATTATGACAAGTAACTGTAATTTCGATACAAATTATGACAGGTAACTGTAACTTCGTTACTAATTATGACAAGTAACAGTACCTTCGATGCTAATTATGACAGGTAACTGTAACTTCGATACTAATTATGACAAGGAATTGTAATTTCGATACAAATGATGGCAGGTAACTGTAACTTCGTTACTAATTATGACAAGTAACAGTACCTTCGATGCTAATTATGACAGGTAACAGTAGCTTCGATACTAATTATGACAAGTAACTGTAAGTTCGATACAAATTATGACAGGTAACTGGAACTTCGTTACTAATTATGACAAGTAACTGTAATTTCGATACAAATTATGGCAGGTAACTGTAAATTCGATACTAATTATCACAGGTAACAGTAACTTCGATACTAATTATGACAGGTAACTTTAACTTCGATACTAATTATGACAAGAAACTCTAACTTCGTTACTAATTATGACAAGAAATTTTAATTTCGATACCAATTATGGCAGGTAACTGTAACTTCGTTACTAATTATGACAAGTCCCTGTAATTTCGATACAAATTATGGCAGGTAACTGTAACTTCGATACTAATTATGACAATTAACTGTAACTTCCATACTAATTATGACAGGTAACAGTAACTTCGTTACTAATTATGACAAGTAACTGTAATTTCGATACAAATTTTGGCAGGTAACTGTAACCTCGATACTTATTATGACAGGTAACAGTAACTTCGATACTAATTATGACAAGTATCTGTAACTTCGATACTAATTATGACAGGTAACTGTAACTTCGTTACTAATTATGACATGTAACTGTAATTTCGATACAAATTATGGCAGGTAACTGTAACTTCGTTACTAATTATGACAAGTAACTGTAATTTCGATACAAATTATGGCAGGTAACTGTAACTTCATTACTAATTATGGCAGGTAACTGTAATTTCGATACTAATTATGACAGGTAATAGTAACTTCGATGCTAATTATGACAGGTAACTGCAACTTCTTTACTAATTATGACAAGTAACTGTAATTTCTATACTAATTATGGCAGGTAACTGTAACTTCGTTCCTAAATATGAGAAGTAATTGTAATTTCGATGCAAATTATGACAGGTAACTGTAACTTCGATTCTTATTATGACAGGTAACAGTAACTTCGATACTAATTATGGCAGGTAACTGTAACTTCGATACTAATTATGACAGGTATCAGTAACTTCGGTACTAATTATGACAAGTAACTGTAACTTCGATACTAATTATGACAGGTAACTGTAACTTCGTTACTAATTATGACAAGTAACTGTAATTTCGTTACAAATTATGGCAGGTAATTGTAATTTCGATACTAATTATGACAGGTGACTGTAACTTCGATACTAATTATGACAGGTAACAGTATCTTCGATACTAATTATAACAAGTAACTGCAACTTCGATACTAATTATAACAGGTAACTGTAACTTCGTTACTAATTATGGCAAGTAACTGTAATTTCGATACAAATTTTGGCAGGTAACGGTAACTTCGATACTAATTATGACAGGTAACAGTAACTTCGATACTAATTATGACAAGTAACTGTAACATCGATACTAATTATGACAGGTAACTGTAACTTCGATACTAATTAGGACAAGTAACAGTAACTTCGATACTAATTATGACAAGTTACTGTAACTTCGATACTAATTATAACAGGTAACTGTAACTTCGTTACTAATTATGGCAAGTAACTGTAATTTCGATACAAATTATGACAGGTAACTGTAACTTCGATACTAATTATGACAGGTATCAGTAACTTCGGTACTAATTATGACAAGTAACTGTAACTTCGATACTAATTATGACAGTTAACTGTAACTTCTTTACTAATTATGACAAGGAACTGTTATTTCGATACAAATTTTTGCAGGTAACTGTAACTTCGATACTAATTATGACAAGTGCCTGTCATTTCGATACAAAATATGGCAGGTAACTGTAACTACCATACTAATTATGACAGGTAACAGTAACTTCGATACTAATTATGATTAGTAACTGTAACTTCGATACTAATTATGACAGGTAACTTTAACTTCGTTACTAATTATGAAAAGTAACTGTTACTTCGATAGGCCTCCGTGGCTTAGGCGGCAGCACGCTGGCCTCTCACCGCTGAGTCCGTGGTTCAAATCCCGGTCACTCCATGTGAGATCTGTGCTGGACAGACCGGAGGCAGACAGGTTTTTCTCCGGGTACTCCGGTTTTCCCTGTCAAAATTTCATTCCAGCAACACTCTCCACTATCATTTCATTTCATCTGTCATTCATTTAATCATTGCCCGAGAGGAGTGCGTCAGGCCTCGGCAGCCGGCACAGTTCATATCCTCGCCGCTAGATAGGGGCTTCATTCATTCCATTCCTGACCCGGTCGGAGACTGGAAGCAGGCTGTGGATTTCCATTTTCAACTGTTATTTCGATACAAATTATGGCAGGTAATTGTAACTTCGATACTAATTATGACAGGTAACAGTATCTTCGATACTAATTATGACAAGTAACTATAACTTCGATACAAATTATGACAGGTACCTATAACTTCGGTACTAATTGTGACAAGAAACTCTAACTTCGTTACTAATTATGACAAGTAACTGTAATTTTGATAAAAAAATTATGGTAGGTAACAGTAACTTCAATACTAATTATGACAGGTAACAGTAACGTCGATACTAATTATGACAAGTAACAGTACCTTCGATGCTAATTATGACAGGTAACTGTAACTTCGATACTAATTATGACAAGGAACTGTAATTTCGATACAAATTTTGGCAGGTAACGGTAACTTCGTTACTAATTATGACAAGGAACTGTAATTTCGATACAAATTATGGCAGGTAACTGTAACTTCGTTACTAATTATGACAAGTAACTGTAATTTCGATACAAATTTTGACAGGTAACTGTACCTTCGTTACTAATTATGACAAGTAACAGTACCTTCGATGCTATTTATGACAGGTAACTGTAACTTCGATACTAATTATGACAAGGACCTGCAATTTCGTTACAAATTATGGCAGGTAACTGTAACTTCGTTACTAATTATGACAAGGAACTGTAATTTCGATACAAATTATGGCAGGTAACTGTAACTTCGTTACTAATTATGACAAGTAACTGTAATTTCGATACAAATTTTGGCAGGTAATTGTAACTTCGATACTAAATATGACAGGTAACTGTAACTTCGTTACTAATTATGACAAATAACTTTAATTTCGATACTAATTATGGCAGGTAACTGTAACTTCGTTACTAATTATGACAAGTCCCTGTAATTTCGATACAAATTATGGCAGGTAATTGTAACTTCGATACTAATTATGACAAGTCCCTGTAATTTCGATACAAATTATGGCAGGTAACTGTAACTTCCATACTAATTATGACAGGTAACAGTAACTTCGATACTAATTATGACAGGAAACTGTAACTTCATTGCTAATTATGACAAGTAACTGTAATTTCGATAAAAATTATGACAGGTAACTGTAACTTCGTTACTAATTATGACAAGTAACAGTACCTTCGATACTAATTATGACAAGTAACTACAACTTCGATACAAATTTTGGCAGGTAACTGTAACATCGATACTAATTATGACAAGTCCCTGTAATTTCGATAGAAATTATGGCAGGTAACTGTAACATCCATAATAATTATGACAGGTAACAGTAACTTCGATACTAATTATGACAGGAAACTGTAACTTCGTAACTAATTATGACAAGTAACTGTAATTTCAATACAAATTATGACAGGTAACTGTAACATCGTTACAAATTATGACAAGTAACAGTACCTTCGATGCTAATTATGACAGGTAACTGTAACTTCGATACTAATTATGGCAGGTAACTGTAACTTCGATACTAATTATGAGAGGTAACAGTAACTTCGATGCTAATTATGACAGGTAACTGCAACTTCTTTACTAATTATGACAAGTAACTGTAATTTCTATACTAATTATGGCAGGTAACTGTAACTTCGTAACTAATTATGAGAAGTAACTGTAATTTCGATGCAAATTATGACAGGTAACTGTAACTTCGATTCTTATTATGACAGGTAACAGTAACTTCGATACTAATTATGGCAGGTAACTGTAACTTCGATACTAATTATGACAGGTATCAGTAACTTCGGTACTAATTATGACAAGTAACTGTAACTTCGATACTAATTATGACAGGTAACTGTAACTTCGTTACTAATTATGACAAGTAACTGTAATTTCGTTACAAATTATGGCAGGTAATTGTAATTTCGATACTAATTATGGCAGGTGACTGTATGTTCGATACTAATTATGACAGGTAACAGTATCTTCGATACTAATTATGACAAGTAACTGTAACTTCGATACTAATTATAACAGGTAACTGTAACTTCGTTACTAATTATGACAAGTAACTGTAACTTCGATACTAATTATGACAGGTAACTGTAACTTCGATACTAATTAGGACAAGTAACAGTAACTTCAATACTAATTATGACAAGTTACTGTAACTTCGATACTAATTATAACAGGTAACTGTAACTTCGTTACTAATTATGGCAAGTAACTGTAATTTCGATACAAATTAGGACAGGTAACTGTAACTTCGATACTAATTATGACAGGTATCAGTAACTTCGGTACTAATTATGACAAGTAACTGTAACTTCGATACTAATTATGACAGTTAACTGTAACTTCTTTACTAATTATGACAAGGAACTGTTATTTCGATACAAATTTTTGCAGGTAACTGTAACTTCGATACTAATTATGACAAGTGCCTGTCATTTCGATACAAAATATGGCAGGTAACTGTAACTACCATACTAATTATGACAGGTAACAGTAACTTCGATACTAATTATGATTAGTAACTGTAACTTCGATACTAATTATGACAGGTAACTTTAACTTCGTTACTAATTATGAAAAGTAACTGTTATTTCGATAGGCCTCCGTGGCTTAGGCGGCAGCACGCTGGCCTCTCACCGCTGAGTCCGTGGTTCAAATCCCGGTCACTCCATGTGAGATCTGTGCTGGACAGACCGGAGGCAGACAGGTTTTTCTCCGGGTACTCCGGTTTTCCCTGTCAAAATTTCATTCCAGCAACACTCTCCACTATCATTTCATTTCATCTGTCATTCATTTAATCATTGCCCCAGGGGAGTGCGTCAGGCCTCGGCAGCCGGCACAGTTCATATCCTCGCCGCTAGATAGGGGCTTCATTCATTCCATTCCTGACCCGGTCGGAGACTGGAAGCAGGCTGTGGATTTTCATTTTCAACTGTTATTTCGATACAAATTATGGCAGGTAATTGTAACTTCGATACTAATTATGACAGGTAACAGTATCTTCGATACTAATTATGACAAGTAACTATAACTTCGATACAAATTATGACAGGTACCTATAACTTCGGTACTAATTGTGACAAGAAACTCTAACTTCGTTACTAATTATGACAAGTAACTGTAATTTTGATAAAAAAAATTATGGTAGGTAACAGTAACTTCAATACTAATTATGACAGGTAACAGTAACGTCGATACTAATTATGACAAGTAACAGTACCTTCGATGCTAATTATGACAGGTAACTGTAACTTCGATACTAATTATGACAAGGAACTGTAATTTCGATACAAATTTTGGCAGGTAACGGTAACTTCGTTACTAATTATGACAAGGAACTGTAATTTCGATACAAATTATGGCAGGTAACTGTAACTTCGTTACTAATTATGACAAGTTACTGTAATTTCGATACAAATTATGACAGGTAACTGTACCTTCGTTACTAATTATGACAAGGAACTGTAATTTCGATACAAATTATGGCAGGTAACTGTAACTTCGTTACTAATTATGACAAGTAACTGTAATTTCGATACAAATTTTGGCAGGTAATTGTAACTTCGATACTAAATATGACAGGTAACTGTAACTTCGTTACTAATTATGACAAATAACTTTAATTTCGATACTAATTATGGCAGGTAACTGTAACTTCGTTACTAATTATGACAAGTCCCTGTAATTTCGATACAAATTATGGCAGGTAATTGTAACTTCGATACTAATTATGACAAGTCCCTGTAATTTCGATACAAATTATGGCAGGTAACTGTAACTTCCATACTAATTATGACAGGTAACAGTAACTTCGATACTAATTATGACAGGAAACTGTAACTTCATTACTAATTATGACAAGTAACTGTAATTTCGATAAAAATTATGACAGGTAACTGTAACTTCGTTACTAATTATGACAAGTAACAGTACCTTCGATACTAATTATGACAAGTAACTACAACTTCGATACAAATTTTGGCAGGTAACTGTAACATCGATACTAATTATGACAAGTCCCTGTAATTTCGATAGAAATTATGGCAGGTAACTGTAACTTCCATAATAATTATGACAGGTAACAGTAACTTCGATACTAATTATGACAGGAAACTGTAACTTCGTAACTAATTATGACAAGTAACTGTAATTTCAATACAAATTATGACAGGTAACTGTAACATCGTTACTAATTATGACAAGTAACAGTACCTTCGATGCTAATTATGACAGGTAACTGTAACTTCGATACTAATTATGACAAGGAACTGTAATTTCTATACTAATTATGGCAGGTAACTGTAACTTCGTAACTAATTATGAGAAGTAACTGTAATTTCGATGCAAATTATGACAGGTAACTGTAACTTCGATTCTTATTATGACAGGTAACAGTAACTTCGATACTAATTATGGCAGGTAACTGTAACTTCGATACTAATTATGACAGGTATCAGTAACTTCGGTACTAATTATGACAGGTATCAGTAACTTCGGTACTAATTATGACAAGTAACTGTAACTTCGATACTAATTATGACAGGTAACTGTAACTTCGTTACTAATTATGACGAGGAACTGTAATTTCGATACAAATTATGGCAGGTAACTGTAACTTCGATACTAATTATGACAAGTAAATGTAACTTCGATACTAATTATGACAGGTAACAGTAACTTCGATTCTAATTATGACAAGTAACTGTAACATCGATACTAATTATGACAGGTAACTGTAACTTCGTTACTAATTATGACAAGTAACTGTAACTTCGATACTAATTATGACAGGTAACTGTAACTTCGTTACTAATTATGACAAGTAACTGTAATTTCGTTACAAATTATGGCAGGTAATTGTAATTTCGATACTAATTATGGCAGGTGACTGTATGTTCGATACTAATTATGACAGGTAACAGTATCTTCGATACTAATTATGACAAGTAACTGTAACTTCGATACTAATTATAACAGGTAACTGTAACTTCGTTACTAATTATGACAAGTAACTGTAACTTCGATACTAATTATGACAGGTAACTGTAACTTCGTTACTAATTATGAAATGTAACTGTAATTTCGATACAAATTATGGCAGGTAATTGTAACTTCGATACTAATTATGACAGGTAACAGTATCTTCGATACTAATTATGACAAGTAACTATAACTTCGATACAAATTATGACAGGTACCTGTAACTTCAGTACTAATTATGACAAGAAACTCTAACTTCGTTACTAATTATGACAAGTAACTGTAATTTTGATAAAAAATTATGGTAGGTAACAGTAACTTCAATACTAATTATGACAGGTAACAGTAACGTCGATACTAATTATGACAAGTTACAGTACCTTCGATGCTAATTATGACAGGTAACTGTAACTTCGATACTAATTATGACAAGGAACTGTAATTTCGATACAAATTTGGCAGGTAACTGTAACTTCGATACTAATTATGACAAGTGCCTGTAATTTCGATACAAAATATGGCAGGTAACTGTAACTTCCATACTAATTATGACAGGTAACAGTAACTTCGATACTAATTATGACAGGAAACTGTAACTTCGTTACTAATTATGACAAGTAACTGTAATTTCGATACAAATTATGACAGGTAACTGTAACTTCGTTACTAATTATGACAAGTAACAGTACCTTCGATGCTAATTATGACAGGTAACTGTAACTTCGATACTAATTATGACAAGGAACTGTAATTTCGATACAAATTATGGCAGGTAACTGTAACTTCGTTACTAATTATGACAAGTAACTGTAATTTCGATACAAATTTTGGCAGGTAACTGTAACTTCGATACTAATTATGACAGGTAACAGTAACTTCGATACTAATTATGACAAGTAACTGTAATTTCGATACTAATTATGACAGGTAACTGGAACTTCGTTACTAATTATGACAAGTAACTGTAATTTCTATACAAATTATGGCAGGTAACTGTAACTTCCATAATAATTATGACAGGTAACAGTAACTTCGATACTAATTATGACAGGAAACTGTAACTTCGTTACTAATTATGACAAGTAACTGTAATTTCAATACAAATTATGACAGGTAACTGTAACTTCGTTACTAAATATGACAAGTAACAGTACCTTCGATGCTAATTATGACAGGTAACTGTAACTTCGATACTTATTATGACAAGGAACTGTAATTTCGATATAAATTATGGCAGGTAACTGTAACTTCGATACTAATTATGACAAGTAAATGTAACTTCGATACTAATTATGACAGGTAACAGTAACTTCGATTCTAATTATGACAAGTAACTGTAACATCGATACTAATTATGACAGGTAACTGTAACTTCGTTACTAATTATGACAAGTAACTGTAATTTCGATACAAATTATGGCAGGTAACTGTAACATCGATACTAATTATGACAAGTCCCTGTAATTTCGATACAAATTATGGCAGGTAACTGTAACTTCCATAATAATTATTACAGGTAACTGTAATTTCGATACTAATTATGACAGGTAACAGTAACTTCGATTCTAATTATAACAAGTAACTGTAACATCGATACTAATTATGGCAGGTAACTGTAACTTCGTAACTAATTATGACAAGTCCCTGTAATTTCGATACAAATTATGGCAGGTAACTGTAACTTCGATACTAATTATGAAAAGTAAATGTCACTTCGATACTAATTATGACAGATAACTGTAACCTCGTTACTAATTATGACAAGTAACTGTAATTTCAATACAAAATTTTGGCAGGTAACTGTAACTTCGATACTAATTATGACAAGTAACTGTAATTTTGATAAAAAATTATGGTAGGTAACTGTAACTTTGATACTAATTATGACAGGTAACAGTATCTTCGATACTAATTATGACAAGTAACTGTAACTTCGTTACTTATTATGACAAGTAACTCTAATTTTGATAAAAAATTATGGCAGGTAACTGTAACTTCGATACTAATTAATACAGGTAACAGTAACTTCGATAATAATTGTGACAAGTAACTGTAACTTCGATACTAATTGTGACAGGTAACAGTAACTTCGTTATTAATTATGACAAGTAACTGCTACTTCGATACTAATTATGACAGTTAACTGGAACTTCGTTACTAATTATGACAAGTAACTGTAATTTCTATACTAATTATGGCAGGTAACTGTAACTTCGTTACTAATTATGAGAAGTAACTGTAATTTCGATGCAAATTATGACAGGTAACTGTAACTTCGATTCTTATTATGACAGGTAACAGTAACTTCGATACTAATTATGGCAGGTAACTGTAACTTCGATACTAATTATGACAGGTATCAGTAACTTCGGTACTAATTATGACAAGTAACTGTAACTTCCATACTAATTATGACAGGTAATTGTAACTTCGTTACTAATTATGACAAGTAACTGTTATTTCGTTACAAATTATGGCAGGTAATTGTAATTTCGATACTAATTATGACAGGTGACTGTAACTTCGATACTAATTATGACAGGTAACAGTATCTTCGATACTAATTATGACAAGTAACTGCAACTTCGATACTAATTATAACAGGTAACTGTAACTTCGATACTTATTAGGACAAGTAACAGTAACTTCGATACTAATTATGACAAGTTACTGTAACTTCGATACTAATTATAACAGGTAACTGTAACTTCGTTACTAATTGTGGCAAGTAACTGTAATTTCGATACAAATTATGACAGGTAACTGTAACTTCGATACTAATTATGACAGGTATCAGTAACTTCGGTACTAATTATGACAAGTAACTGTAACTTCGGTACTAATTATGACAGTTAACTGTAACTTCGTTACTAATTATGACAAGGAACTGTAATTTCGATACAAATTTTGGCAGGTAACTGTAACTTCGATACTAATTATGACAAGTGCTTGTAATTTCGATACAAAATAAGGCAGGTAACTGTAACTTCCATACTAATTATGACAGGTAACAGTAACTTCGATACTAATTATGACAAGTAACTGTAACTTCGATACTAATTATGACAGGTAACTGTAACTTCGTTACTAATTATGAAAAGTAACTGTAATTTCGATACAAATTATGGCAGGTAATTGTAACTTCGATACTAATTATGACAGGTAACAGTATCTTCGATACTAATTATGACAAGTAACTATAACTTCGATACAAATTATGACAGGTACCTGTAACTTCGGTACTAATTATGACAAGAAACTCTAACTTCGTTACTAATTATGACAAGTAACTGTAATTTTGATAAAAAATTATGGTAGGTAACAGTAACTTCAATACTAATTATGACAGGTAACAGTAACGTCGATACTAATTATGACAAGTAAGAGTACCTTCGATGCTAATTATGACAGGTAACTGTAACTTCGATACTAATTATGACAAGGAACTGTAATTTCGATACAAATTTTGGCAGGTAACTGTAACTTCGATACTAATTATGACAAGTGCCTGTAATTTCGAAACAAAATATGGCAGGTAACTGTAACTTCCATACTAATTATGACAGGTAACAGTAACTTCGATACTAATTATGACAGGAAACTGTAACTTCGTTATTAATTATGACAAGTAACTTTAATTTCGATACAAATTATGACAGGTAACTGTAACTTCGTTACTAATTATGACAAGTAACAGTACCTTCGATGCTAATTATGACAGGTAACTGTAACTTCGATACTAATTATGACAAGGAACTGTAATTTCGATACAAATTAAGGCAGGTAACTGTAACTTCGTTACTAATTATGACAAGTAACTGTAATTTCGATACAAATTATGACAGGTAACTGTAACTTCGTTACTAATTATGACAAGTAACAGTACCTTCGATGCTAATTATGACAGGTAACTGTAACTTCGATACTAATTATGACAAGGAACTGTAATTTCGATACAAATTATGGCAGGTAACTGTAACTTCGTTACTAATTATGACAAGTAACTGTAATTTCGATACAAATTTTGGCAGGTAACTGTAACTTCGATACTAAATATGACAGGTAACTGTAACTTCGTTACTAATTATGACAAATAACTTTAATTTCGATACTAATTATGGCAGGTAACTGTAACTTCGTTACTTATTATGACAAGTCCCTGTAATTTCGATACAAATTATGGCAGGTAACTGTAACTTCGATACTAATTATGACAAGTCCCTGTAATTTCGATACAAAATATGGCAGGTAACTGTAACTTCCATACTAATTATGACAGGTAACAGTAACTTCGATACTAATTATGACAGGAAACTGTAACTTCATTACTAATTATGACAAGTAACTGTAATTTCGATACAAATTATGACAGGTAACTAACTTCGTTACTAATTATGACAAGTAACAGTACCTTCGATACTAATTAGGACAAGTAACTATAACTTCGATACAAATTTTGGCAGGTAACTGTAACATCGATACTAATTATGACAAGTCCCTGTAATTTCGATACAAATTATGGCAGGTAACTGTAACTTCCATAATAATTATGACAGGTAACAGTAACTTCGATACTAATTATGACAGGAAACTGTAACTTCGTAACTAATTACGACAAGTAACTGTAATTTCAATACAAATTATGACAGGTAACTGTAACTTCGTTACTAATTATGACAAGTAACAGTACCTTCGATGCTAATTATGACAGGTAACTGTAACTTCGATACTAATTATGACAAGGAACTGTAATTTCGATACAAATTATGGCAGGTAACTGTAACTTCGATACTAATTATGACAAGTAAATGTAACTTCGATACTAATTATGACAGGTAACTGTAACTTCGTTACTAATTATGACAAGTAACTGTTATTTCGATACAAAATTTTGGCAGGTAACTGTAACTTCGATACTAATTATGACAAGTAACTGTTACATCGATACTAATTATGACAGGTAACTGTAACGTCGTTACTAATTATGACAAGTAACTGTAATTTCGATACAAATTATGCAGGTAACTGTAACTTCGATACTAATTATGACAGGTAACAGTAACCTCGATACTAATTATGACAAGTAACTATAACTTCGATACAAATTATGACAGGTAACTGTAACTTCGATACTAATTATGACAAGGAACTGTAATTTCGATACAAATTTTGGCAGGTAACTGTAACTTCGATACTAATTATGACAAGTGCCTGTAATTTCGATACAAAATATGGCAGGTAACTGTAACTTCCATACTAATTATGACAGGTAACAGTAACTTCGATACTAATTATGACAGGAAACTGTAACTTCGTTACTAATTATGACAAGTAACTGTAATTTCGATACAAATTATGACAGGTAACTGTAACTTCGTTACTAATTATGACAAGTAACAGTACCTTCGATGCTAATTATGACAGGTAACTGTAACTTCGATACTAATTATGACAAGGAATTGTCATTTCGATACAAATGATGGCAGGTAACTGTAACTTCGTTACTAATTATGACAAGTAACAGTACCTTCGATGCTAATTATGACAGGTAACAGTAGCTTCGATACTAATTATGACAAGTAACTGTATGTTCGATACAAATTATGACAGGTAACTGGAACTTCGTTACTAATTATGACAAGTAACTGTAATTTCGATACAAATTATGGCAGGTAACTGTAAATTCGATACTAATTATCACAGGTAACAGTAACTTCGATACTAATTATGACAGGTAACTTTAACTTCGATACTAATTATGACAAGAAACTCTAACTTCGTTACTAATTATGACAAGAAATTTTAATTTCGATACCAATTATGGCAGGTAACTGTAACTTCGTTACTAATTATGACAAGTCCCTGTAATTTCGATACAAATTATGGCAGGTAACTGTAACTTCGATACTAATTATGACAATTAACTGTAACTTCCATACTAATTATGACAGGTAACAGTAACTTCGTTACTAATTATGACAAGTAACTGTAATTTCGATACAAATTTTGGCAGGTAACTGTAACCTCGATACTAATTATGACAGGTAACAGTAACTTCGATACTAATTATGACAAGTATCTGTAACTTCGATACTAATTATGACAGGTAACTGTAACTTCGTTACTAATTATGACATGTAACTGTAATTTCGATACAAATTATGGCAGGTAACTGTAACTTCGTTACTAATTATGACAAGTAACTGTAATTTCGATACAAATTATGGCAGGTAACTGTAACTTCATTACTAATTATGGCAGGTAACTGTAATTTCGATACTAATTATGAGAGGTAATAGTAACTTCGATGCTAATTATGACAGGTAACTGCAACTTCTTTACTAATTATGACAAGTAACTGTAATTTCTATACTAATTATGGCAGGTAACTGTAACTTCGTTCCTAAATATGAGAAGTAATTGTAATTTCGATGCAAATTATGACAGGTAACTGTAACTTCGATTCTTATTATGACAGGTAACAGTAACTTCGATACTAATTATGGCAGGTAACTGTAACTTCGATACTAATTATGACAGGTATCAGTAACTTCGGTACTAATTATGACAAGTAACTGTAACTTCGATACTAATTATGACAGGTAACTGTAACTTCGTTACTAATTATGACAAGTAACTGTAATTTCGTTACAAATTATGGCAGGTAATTGTAATTTCGATACTAATTATGACAGGTGACTGTAACTTCGATACTAATTATGACAGGTAACAGTATCTTCGATACTAATTATAACAAGTAACTGCAACTTCGATACTAATTATAACAGGTAACTGTAACTTCGTTACTAATTATGGCAAGTAACTGTAATTTCGATACAAATTTTGGCAGGTAACGGTAACTTCGATACTAATTATGACAGGTAACAGTAACTTCGATACTAATTATGACAAGTAACTGTAACATCGATACTAATTATGACAGGTAACTGTAACTTCGATACTAATTAGGACAAGTAACAGTAACTTCGATACTAATTATGACAAGTTACTGTAACTTCGATACTAATTATAACAGGTAACTGTAACTTCGTTACTAATTATGGCAAGTAACTGTAATTTCAATACAAATTATGACAGGTAACTGTAACTTCGATACTAATTATGACAGGTATCAGTAACTTCGGTACTAATTATGACAAGTAACTGTAACTTCGATACTAATTATGACAGTTAACTGTAACTTCTTTACTAATTATGACAAGGAACTGTTATTTCGATACAAATTTTTGCAGGTAACTGTAACTTCGATACTAATTATGACAAGTGCCTGTCATTTCGATACAAAATATGGCAGGTAACTGTAACTACCATACTAATTATGACAGGTAACAGTAACTTCGATACTAATTATGATTAGTAACTGTAACTTCGATACTAATTATGACAGGTAACTTTAACTTCGTTACTAATTATGAAAAGTAACTGTTATTTCGATAGGCCTCCGTGGCTTAGGCGGCAGCACGCTGGCCTCTCACCGCTGAGTCCGTGGTTCAAATCCCGGTCACTCCATGTGAGATCTGTGCTGGACAGACCGGAGGCAGACAGGTTTTTCTCCGGGTACTCCGGTTTTCCCTGTCAAAATTTCATTCCAGCAACACTCTCCACTATCATTTCATTTCATCTGTCATTCATTTAATCATTGCCCCAGAGGAGTGCGTCAGGCCTCGGCAGCCGGCACAGTTCATATCCTCGCCGCTAGATAGGGGCTTCATTCATTCCATTCCTGACCCGGTCGGTGACTGGAAGCAGGCTGTGGATTTTCATTTTCAACTGTTATTTCGATACAAATTATGGCAGGTAATTGTAACTTCGATACTAATTATGACAGGTAACAGTATCTTCGATACTAATTATGACAAGTAACTATAACTTCGATACAAATTATGACAGGTACCTATAACTTCGGTACTAATTGTGACAAGAAACTCTAACTTCGTTACTAATTATGACAAGTAACTGTAATTTTGATAAAAAAAATTATGGTAGGTAACAGTAACTTCAATACTAATTATGACAGGTAACAGTAACGTCGATACTAATTATGACAAGTAACAGTACCTTCGATGCTAATTATGACAGGTAACTGTAACTTCGATACTAATTATGACAAGGAACTGTAATTTCGATACAAATTTTGGCAGGTAACGGTAACTTCGTTACTAATTATGACAAGGAACTGTAATTTCGATACAAATTATGCCAGGTAACTGTAACTTCAATACTAATTATGACAAGTAACTGTAATTTCGATACAAATTTTGACAGGTAACTGTACCTTCGTTACTAATTATGACAAGTAACAGTACCTTCGATGCTATTTATGACAGGTAACTGTAACTTCGATACTAATTATGACAAGGACCTGTAATTTCGTTACAAATTATGGCAGGTAACTGTAACTTCGTTACTAATTATGACAAGGAACTGTAATTTCGATACAAATTATGGCAGGTAACTGTAACTTCGTTACTAATTATGACAAGTAACTGTAATTTCGATACAAATTTTGGCAGGTAATTGTAACTTCGATACTAAATATGACAGGTAACTGTAACTTCGTTACTAATTATGACAAATAACTTTAATTTCGATACTAATTATGGCAGGTAACTGTAACTTCGTTACTAATTATGACAAGTCCCTGTAATTTCGATACAAATTATGGCAGGTAATTGAAACTTCGATACTAATTATGACAAGTCCCTGTAATTTCGATACAAATTATGGCAGGTAACTGTAACTTCCATACTAATTATGACAGGTAACAGTAACTTCGATACTAATTATGACAGGAAACTGTAACTTCATTACTAATTATGACAAGTAACTGTAATTTCGATAAAAATTATGACAGGTAACTGTAACTTCGTTACTAATTATGACAAGTAACAGTACCTTCGATACTAATTATGACAAGTAACTACAACTTCGATACAAATTTTGGCAGGTAACTGTAACATCGATACTAATTATGACAAGTCCCTGTAATTTCGATAGAAATTATGGCAGGTAACTGTAACTTCCATAATTATTATGACAGGTAACAGTAACTTCGATACTAATTATGACAGGAAACTGTAACATCGTAACTAATTATGACAAGTAACTGTAATTTCAATACAAATTATGACAGGTAACTGTAACATCGTTACTAATTATGACAAGTAACAGTACCTTCGATGCTAATTATGACAGGTAACTGTAACTTCGATACTAATTATGGCAGGTAACTGTAACTTCGATACTAATTATGAGAGGTAAGAGTAACTTCGATGCTAATTATGACAGGTAACTGCAACTTCTTTACTAATTATGACAAGTAACTGTAATTTCTATACTAATTATGGCAGGTAACTGTAACTTCGTAACTAATTATGAGAAGTAACTGTAATTTCGATGCAAATTATGACAGGTAACTGTAACTTCGATTCTTATTATGACAGGTAACAGTAACTTCGATACTAATTATGGCAGGTAACTGTAACTTCGATACTAATTATGACAGGTATCAGTAACTTCGGTACTAATTATGACAAGTAACTGTAACTTCGATACTAATTATGACAGGTAACTGTAACTTCGTTACTAATTATGACAAGTAACTGTAATTTCGTTACAAATTATGGCAGGTAATTGTAATTTCGATACTAATTATGGCAGGTGACTGTATGTTCGATACTAATTATGACAGGTAACAGTATCTTCGATACTAATTATGACAAGTAACTGTAACTTCGATACTAATTATAACAGGTAACTGTAACTTCGTTACTAATTATGACAAGTAACTGTAACTTCGATACTAATTATGACAGGTAACTGTAACTTCGATACTAATTAGGACAAGTAACAGTAACTTCAATACTAATTATGACAAGTTACTGTAACTTCGATACTAATTATAACAGGTAACTGTAACTTCGTTACTAATTATGGCAAGTAACTGTAATTTCGATACTAATTATGACAGGTAACAGTATCTTCGATACTAATTATGACAAGTAACTGTAACTTCGATACTAATTATAACAGGTAACAGTAACTTCGTTACTAATTATGACAAGTAACTGTAACTTCGATACTAATTATGACAGGTAACTGTAACTTCGATACTAATTAGGACAAGTAACAGTAACTTCAATACTAATTATGACAAGTTACTGTAACTTCGATACTAATTATAACAGGTAACTGTAACTTCGTTACTAATTATGGCAAGTAACTGTAATTTCGATACAAATTATGACAGGTAACTGTAACTTCGTTACTAATTATGACAAGTAACTGTAATTTCGTTACAAATTATGGCAGGTAATTGTAATTTCGATACTAATTATGGCAGGTGACTGTATGTTCGATACTAATTATGACAGGTAACAGTATCTTCGATACTAATTATGACAAGTAACTGTAACTTCGATACTAATTATAACAGGTAACTGTAACTTCGTTACTAATTATGACAAGTAACTGTAACTTCGATACTAATTATGACAGGTAACTGTAACTTCGATACTAATTAGGACAAGTAACAGTAACTTCAATACTAATTATGACAAGTTACTGTAACTTCGATACTAATTATAACAGGTAACTGTAACTTCGTTACTAATTATGACAAGGAACTGTAATTTCGATACAAACTTTGGCAGGTAACTGTAACTTCGATACTAATTATGACAAGTGCCTGTAATTTCGATACATAATATGGCAGGTAACTGTAACTTCCATACTAATTATGACAGGTAACAGTAACTTCGATAATAATTATGACAAGTAACTGTAACTTCGATACTAATTATGACAGGTAACTGTAACTTCGTTACTAATTATGAAAAGTAACTGTAATTTCGATACAAATTATGGCAGGTAATTGTAACTTCGATACTAATTATGACAGGTAACAGTATCTTCGATACTAATTATGACAAGTAACTATAACTTCGATACAAATTATGACAGGTACCTGTAACATCGGTACTAATTATGACAAGAAACTCTAACTTCGTTACTAATTATGACAAGTAACTGTAATTTTGATAAAAATTATGGTAGGTAACAGTAACTTCAATACTAATTATGACAGGTAACAGTAACGTCGATACTAATTATGACAAGTTACAGTACCTTCGATGCTAATTATGACAGGTAACTGTAACTTCGATACTAATTATGACAAGGAACTGTAATTTCGATACAAATTTGGCAGGTAACTGTAACTTCGATACTAATTATGACAAGTGCCTGTAATTTCGATACAAAATATGGCAGGTAACTGTAACTTCCATACTAATTATGACAGGTAACAGTAACTTCGATACTAATTATGACAGGAAACTGTAACTTCGTTACTAATTATGACAAGTAACTGTAATTTCGATACAAATTATGACAGGTAACTGTAACTTCGTTACTAATTATGACAAGTAACAGTACCTTCGATGCTAATTATGACAGGTAACTGTAACTTCGATACTAATTATGACAAGGAACTGTAATTTCGATACAAATTATGGCAGGTAACTGTAACTTCGTTACAAATTATGACAAGTAACTGTAATTTCGATACAAATTTTGGCAGGTAACTGTAACTTCGATACTAATTATGACAGGTAACAGTAACTTCGATACTAATTATGACAAGTAACTGTAATTTCGATACTAATTATGACAGGTAACTGGAACTTCGTTACTAATTATGACAAGTAACTGTAATTTCTATACAAATTATGGCAGGTAACTGTAACTTCCATAATAATTATGACAGGTAACAGTAACTTCGATACTAATTATGACAGGAAACTGTAACTTCGTTACTAATTATGACAAGTAACTGTAATTTCAATACAAATTATGACAGGTAACTGTAACTTCGTTACTAAATATGACAAGTAACAGTACCTTCGATGCTAATTATGACAGGTAACTGTAACTTCGATACTTATTATGACAAGGAACTGTAATTTCGATACAAATTATGGCAGGTAACTGTAACTTCGATACTAATTATGACAAGTAAATGTAACTTCGATACTAATTATGACAGGTAACAGTAACTTCGATTCTAATTATGACAAGTAACTGTAACATCGATACTAATTATGACAGGTAACTGTAACTTCGTTACTAATTATGACAAGTAACTGTAATTTCGATACAAATTATGGCAGGTAACTGTGACATCGATACTAATTATGACAAGTCCCTGTAATTTCGATACAAATTATGGCAGGTAATTGTAATTTCGATACTAATTATGGCAGGTGACTGTATGTTCGATACTAATTATGACAGGTAACAGTATCTTCGATACTAATTATGACAAGTAACTGTAACTTCGATACTAATTATAACAGGTAACTGTAACTTCGTTACTAATTATGACAAGTAACTGTAACTTCGATACTAATTATGACAGGTAACTGTAACTTCGATACTAATTAGGACAAGTAACAGTAACTTCAATACTAATTATGACAAGTTACTGTAACTTCGATACTAATTATAACAGGTAACTGTAACTTCGTTACTAATTATGGCAAGTAACTGTAATTTCGATACTAATTATGACAGGTAACAGTATCTTCGATACTAATTATGACAAGTAACTGTAACTTCGATACTAATTATAACAGGTAACAGTAACTTCGTTACTAATTATGACAAGTAACTGTAACTTCGATACTAATTATGACAGGTAACTGTAACTTCGATACTAATTAGGACAAGTAACAGTAACTTCAATACTAATTATGACAAGTTACTGTAACTTCGATACTAATTATAACAGGTAACTGTAACTTCGTTACTAATTATGGCAAGTAACTGTAATTTCGATACAAATTATGACAGGTAACTGTAACTTCGTTACTAATTATGACAAGTAACTGTAATTTCGTTACAAATTATGGCAGGTAATTGTAATTTCGATACTAATTATGGCAGGTGACTGTATGTTCGATACTAATTATGACAGGTAACAGTATCTTCGATACTAATTATGACAAGTAACTGTAACTTCGATACTAATTATAACAGGTAACTGTAACTTCGTTACTAATTATGACAAGTAACTGTAACTTCGATACTAATTATGACAGGTAACTGTAACTTCGATACTAATTAGGACAAGTAACAGTAACTTCAATACTAATTATGACAAGTTACTGTAACTTCGATACTAATTATAACAGGTAACTGTAACTTCGTTACTAATTATGACAAGGAACTGTAATTTCGATACAAACTTTGGCAGGTAACTGTAACTTCGATACTAATTATGACAAGTGCCTGTAATTTCGATACATAATATGGCAGGTAACTGTAACTTCCATACTAATTATGACAGGTAACAGTAACTTCGATAATAATTATGACAAGTAACTGTAACTTCGATACTAATTATGACAGGTAACTGTAACTTCGTTACTAATTATGAAAAGTAACTGTAATTTCGATACAAATTATGGCAGGTAATTGTAACTTCGATACTAATTATGACAGGTAACAGTATCTTCGATACTAATTATGACAAGTAACTATAACTTCGATACAAATTATGACAGGTACCTGTAACATCGGTACTAATTATGACAAGAAACTCTAACTTCGTTACTAATTATGACAAGTAACTGTAATTTTGATAAAAATTATGGTAGGTAACAGTAACTTCAATACTAATTATGACAGGTAACAGTAACGTCGATACTAATTATGACAAGTTACAGTACCTTCGATGCTAATTATGACAGGTAACTGTAACTTCGATACTAATTATGACAAGGAACTGTAATTTCGATACAAATTTGGCAGGTAACTGTAACTTCGATACTAATTATGACAAGTGCCTGTAATTTCGATACAAAATATGGCAGGTAACTGTAACTTCCATACTAATTATGACAGGTAACAGTAACTTCGATACTAATTATGACAGGAAACTGTAACTTCGTTACTAATTATGACAAGTAACTGTAATTTCGATACAAATTATGACAGGTAACTGTAACTTCGTTACTAATTATGACAAGTAACAGTAACTTCGATGCTAATTATGACAGGTAACTGTAACTTCGATACTAATTATGACAAGGAACTGTAATTTCGATACAAATTATGGCAGGTAACTGTAACTTCGTTACAAATTATGACAAGTAACTGTAATTTCGATACAAATTTTGGCAGGTAACTGTAACTTCGATACTAATTATGACAGGTAACAGTAACTTCGATACTAATTATGACAAGTAACTGTAATTTCGATACTAATTATGACAGGTAACTGGAACTTCGTTACTAATTATGACAAGTAACTGTAATTTCTATACAAATTATGGCAGGTAACTGTAACTTCCATAATAATTATGACAGGTAACAGTAACTTCGATACTAATTATGACAGGAAACTGTAACTTCGTTACTAATTATGACAAGTAACTGTAATTTCAATACAAATTATGACAGGTAACTGTAACTTCGTTACTAAATATGACAAGTAACAGTACCTTCGATGCTAATTATGACAGGTAACTGTAACTTCGATACTTATTATGACAAGGAACTGTAATTTCGATACAAATTATGGCAGGTAACTGTAACTTCGATACTAATTATGACAAGTAAATGTAACTTCGATACTAATTATGACAGGTAACAGTAACTTCGATTCTAATTATGACAAGTAACTGTAACATCGATACTAATTATGACAGGTAACTGTAACTTCGTTACTAATTATGACAAGTAACTGTAATTTCGATACAAATTATGGCAGGTAACTGTGACATCGATACTAATTATGACAAGTCCCTGTAATTTCGATACAAATTATGGCAGGTAACTGTAACTTCCATAATAATTATTACAGGTAACTGTAATTTCGATACTAATTATGACAGGTAACAGTAACTTCGATTCTAATTATAACAAGTAACTGTAACATCGATACTAATTATGGCAGGTAACTGTAACTTCGTAACTAATTATGACAAGTCCCTGTAATTTCGATACAAATTATGGCAGGTAACTGTAACTTCGATACTAATTATGAAAAGTAAATGTCACTTCGATACTAATTATGACAGATAACTGTAACCTCGTTACTAATTATGACAAGTAACTGTAATTTCAATACAAAATTTTGGCAGGTAACTGTAACTTCGATACTAATTATGACATGTAACTGTAATTTTGATAAAAAATTATGGTAGGTAACTGTAACTTTGATACTAATTATGACAGGTAACAGTATCTTCGATACTAATTATGGCAAGTAACTGTAACTTCGTTACTTATTATGACAAGTAACTCTAATTTTGATAAAAAATTATGGCAGGTAACTGTAACTTCGATACTAATTAATACAGGTAACAGTAACTTCGATAATAATTGTGACAAGTAACTGTAACTTCGATACTAATTGTGACAGGTAACAGTAACTTCGTTATTAATTATGACAAGTAACTGCTACTTCGATACTAATTATGACAGTTAACTGGAACTTCGTTACTAATTATGACAAGTAACTGTAATTTCGATACAAATTTTGGCAGGTAACTGTAACTTCGATACTAATTATGACAGGTAACAGTAACTTCGATACTAATTATGACAAGTAACTGTAACTTCGATACTAATTATGACAGGTAACTGGAACTTCGTTACTAATTATGACAAGTAACTGTAATTTCGATACAAATTATGGCAGGTATCTGTAACTTCGATACTAATTATGGCAGGTAACTGTAACTTCGATACTAATTATGAGAGGTATCAGTAATTTCGATGCTAATTAAGACAGGTAACTGCAACTTCGTTACTAATTATGACAAGTAACTGTAATTTCGATACTAATTATTGCAGGTAACTGTAACTTCGTTACTAATTATGAGAAGTAACTGTAATGTCGATGCAAATTATGACAGGTAACTGTAACTTCGTAACTAATTATGACAAGTAACTGTAATTTCGTTACAAATTATGGCAGGTAACAGTCCCTTCGATTATAATTATGACAGGTAACTGTAACTTCGATACTAATTATGACAAGGAACTGTAATTTCGATACAAATTATGGCAGGTAACTGTAACTTTGATACTAATTATGACAGGTAACAGTATCTTCGATACTAATTATGACAAGTAACTGTAACTTCGTTACTTATTATGACAAGTAACTCTAATTTTGATAAAAAATTATGGCAGGTAACTGTAACTTCGATACTAATTAATACAGGTAACAGTAACTTCGATAATAATTGTGACAAGTAACTGTAACTTCGATACTAATTGTGACAGGTAACAGTAGCTTCGTTATTAATTATGACAAGTAACAGTAACTTCGATACTTATTATGACAAGTAATTGTAATTTCGATACAAATTTTGCCAGGTAACTGTAACTTCGATACTAATTATGACAGGAAACAGTAACTTTGATACTAATTACGACAAGTGACTGTAACTTCGATACTAATTATGGCAGGTAACTGTAACTTCGTTACTAATTAAGACAAGTAACTGTAATTTCGATACAAATTATGGCAGGTAACTGTAACTTCGATTCTTAATATGACAGGTAAAAGTAACTTCGATACTAATTATGGCAGGTAACTGTAACTTCGATACTAATTATGACAGGTATCAGTAACTTCGGTACTAATTCTGATAAGTAACTGTAACTTCGATACTAATTATGACAGGTAACTGTAACTTCGTACTAATTATGACAAGTAACTGTAATTTCGTTACAAATTATGGCAGGTAATTGTAATTTCGATACTAATTATGACAGGTAACAGTAACTTCGATACAAATTAGGACAAGTAACAGTAACTTCGATACTAATTATGACAAGTAACTGTAACTTCGATACTAATTATGACAGGTAACTGTAACTTCGTTACTAATTATGGCAAGTAACTGTAATTTCGATACAAATTTTGGCAGGTAACGGTAACTTCGATACTAATTATGACAGGTAACAGTACCTTCGATACTAATTAAGACAAGTAACTATAACTTCGATACAAATTATGACAGGTAACTGTAACTTCGATACGAATTATGACAAGAAACACTAACTTCGTTACTAATTATGACAAGTAACTGTAATTTTGATTAAAAAAAATATGGTAGGTAATTGTAACTTCAATACTAATTATGACAGGTAACAGTAACGTCGATACTAATTATGACAAGTAACAGTACCTTCGATGCTAATTATGACAGGTAACTGTAACTTCGATACTAATTATGACAAGGAACTGTAATTTCGATACAAATTATGGCAGGTAACTGTAACTTCGTTACTAATTATGACAAGTAAATGTAATTTCGATACAAATTTTGGCAGGTAACTGTAACATCGTTACTAATTATGACAAGTCCCTGTAATTTCTATACAAATTATGGCAGGTAACTGTAACTTCCATAATAATTATCACAGGTAACAGTAACTTCGATACTAATTATGACAGGAAACTGTAACTTCGTTACTAATTATGACAAGTAACTGTAATTTCAATACAAATTATGACAGGTAACTGTAACTTCGTTACTAATTATGACAAGTAACAGTACCTTCGATGCTAATTATGACAGGTAACTGTAACTTCGATACTTATTATGACAAGGAACTGTAATTTCGATACAAATTATGGCAGGTAACTGTAACTTCGATACTAATTATGACAAGTAAATGTAACTTCGATACTAATTATGACAGGTAACTGTAACTTCGTTACTAATTATGACAAGTAACTGTAATTTCGATACAAAATTTTGGCAGGTAAATGTAACTTCGATACTAATTATGACAGGTAACAGTAACTTCGATTCTAATTATGACAAGTAACTGTAACTTCGATTCTAATTATAACAAGTAACTGTAACATCGATACTAATTATGACAGGTAACTGTAACTTCGTTACTAATTATGACAAGTAACAGTACCTTCGATGCTAATTATGACAGGTAACTGTAACTTCGATACTTATTATGACAAGGAACTGTAATTTCGATACAAATTATGGCAGGTAACTGTAACTTCGGTACTAATTATGAAAAGTTAATGTCACTTCGATACTAATTATGACAGATAACTGAAACCTCGTTACTAATTATGACAAGTAACTGTAATTTCAATACTAAATTTTGGCAGGTAACTGTATCTTCGATACTAATTATGACAAGTAACTGTAATTTTGATAAAAAATTATGGTAGATAACTGTAACTTTGATACTAATTATGACAGGTAACCGTATCTTCGATACTAATTATGACAAGTAACTGTAACTTCGTTACTTATTATGACAAGTAACTCTAATTTTCGATACTAATTAATACAGGTAACAGTAACTTCGATAATAATTGTGACAAGTAACTGTAACTTCGATAATAATTGTGACAGGTAACAGTAACTTCGTTATTAATTATGACAAGTAACTGTAACTTCGATACTAATTATGACAGGTAACTGGAACTTCGTTACTAATTATGACAAGTAACTGTAATTTCGATACAAATTTTGGCAGGTAACTGTAACTTCGATACTAATTATGACAGGTAACAGTAACTTCGATACTAATTATGACAAGTAACTGTAACTTCGATACTAATTATGACAGGTAACTGGAACTTCGTTACTAATTATGACAAGTAACTGTAATTTCGATACAAATTATGGCAGGTATCTGTAACTTCGATACTAATTATGGCAGGTAACTGTAACTTCGATACTAATTATGAGAGGTATCAGTAATTTCGATGCTAATTAAGACAGGTAACTGCAACTTCGTTACTAATTATGACAAGTAACTGTAATTTCGATACTAATTATTGCAGGTAACTGTAACTTCGTTACTAATTATGAGAAGTAACTGTAATGTCGATGCAAATTATGACAGGTAACAGTAACTTCGATACTAATTATGACAAGTAACTGTAACTTCGATACTAATTATGACAGGTAACTGGAACTTCGTTACTAATTATGACAAGTAACTGTAATTTCGATACAAATTATGGCAGGTAACTGTAACTTCGATACTAATTATGGAAGGTAACTGTAACTTCGATACTAATTATGAGAGGTAACAGTAACTTCGATGCTAATTAAGACAGGTAACTGCAACTTCGTTACTAATTATGACAAGTAACTGTAATTTCGATACTAATTATTGCAGGTAACTGTAACTTCGTTACTAATTATGAGAAGTAACTGTAATTTCGATGCAAATTATGACAGGTAACAGTACCTTCGATTATAATTATGACAGGTAACTGTAACTTCGATACTAATTATGACAAGTGCCTGTAATTTCGATACAAAATATGGCAGGTAACTGTAACTTCCATACTAATTATGACAGGTAACAGTAACTTCGATACTAATTATGACAGGAAACTGTAACTTCGTTACTAATTATGACAAGTAACTGTAATTTCGATACAAATTATGACAGGTAACTGTAACTTCGTTACTAATTATGACAAGTAACAGTACCTTCGATGCTAATTATGACAGGTAACTGTAACTTCGATACTAATTATGACAAGGAACTGTAATTTCGATACAAATTTTGGCAGGTAACTGTAACTTCGATACTAATTATGACAGGTAACAGTAACTTCGATACTAATTATGACAAGTAACTGTAATTTCGATACTAATTATGACAGGTAACTGGAACTTCGTTACTAATTATGACAAGTAACTGTAATTTCTATACAAATTATGGCAGGTAACTGTAACTTCCATAATAATTATGACAGGTAACAGTAACTTCGATACTAATTATGACAGGAAACTGTAACTTCGTTACTAATTATGACAAGTAACTGTAATTTCAATACAAATTATGACAGGTAACTGTAACTTCGTTACTAAATATGACAAGTAACAGTACCTTCGATGCTAATTATGACAGGTAACTGTAACTTCGATACTTATTATGACAAGGAACTGTAATTTCGATACAAATTATGGCAGGTAACTGTAACTTCGATACTAATTATGACAAGTAAATGTAACTTCGATACTAATTATGACAGGTAACAGTAACTTCGATTCTAATTATGACAAGTAACTGTAACATCGATACTAATTATGACAGGTAACTGTAACTTCGTTACTAATTATGACAAGTAACTGTAATTTCGATACAAATTATGGCAGGTAACTGTAACATCGATACTAATTATGACAAGTCCCTGTAATTTCGATACAAATTATGGCAGGTAACTGTAACTTCCATAATAATTATTACAGGTAACTGTAATTTCGATACTAATTATGACAGGTAACAGTAACTTCGATTCTAATTATAACAAGTAACTGTAACATCGATACTAATTATGGCAGGTAACTGTAACTTCGTAACTAATTATGACAAGTCCCTGTAATTTCGATACAAATTATGGCAGGTAACTGTAACTTCGATACTAATTATGAAAAGTAAATGTCACTTCGATACTAATTATGACAGATAACTGTAACCTCGTTACTAATTATGACAAGTAACTGTAATTTCAATACAAAATTTTGGCAGGTAACTGTAACTTCGATACTAATTATGACAAGTAACTGTAATTTTGATAAAAAATTATGGTAGGTAACTGTAACTTCAATACTAATTATGACAGGTAACAGTAACGTCGATACTAATTATGACAAGTAACAGTACCTTCGATGCTAATTATGACAGGTAACTGTAACTTCGATACTAATTATGACAAGGAACTGTAATTTCGATACAAATTATGGCAGGTAACTGTAACTTCGTTAATAATTATGACAAGTAAATGTAATTTCGATACAAATTTTGGCAGGTAACTGTAACATCGTTACTAATTATGACAAGTCCCTGTAATTTCTATACAAATTATGGCAGGTAACTGTAACTTCCATAATAATTATCACAGGTAACAGTAACTTCGATACTAATTATGACAGGAAACTGTAACTTCGTTACTAATTATGACAAGTAACTGTAATTTCAATACAAATTATGACAGGTAACTGTAACTTCGTTACTAATTATGACAAGTAACAGTACCTTCGATGCTAATTATGACAGGTAACTGTAACTTCGATACTTATTATGACAAGGAACTGTAATTTCGATACAAATTATGGCAGGTAACTGTAACTTCGATACTAATTATGACAAGTAAATGTAACTTCGATACTAATTATGACAGGTAACTGTAACTTCGTTACTAATTATGACAAGTAACTGTAATTTCGATACAAAATTTTGGCAGGTAAATGTAACTTCGATACTAATTATGACAGGTAACAGTAACTTCGATTCTAATTATGACAAGTAACTGTAACTTCGATTCTAATTATAACAAGTAACTGTAACATCGATACTAATTATGACAGGTAACTGTAACTTCGTTACTAATTATGACAAGTAACAGTACCTTCGATGCTAATTATGACAGGTAACTGTAACTTCGATACTTATTATGACAAGGAACTGTAATTTCGATACAAATTATGGCAGGTAACTGTAACTTCGATACTAATTATGAAAAGTTAATGTCACTTCGATACTAATTATGACAGATAACTGAAACCTCGTTACTAATTATGACAAGTAACTGTAATTTCAATACTAAATTTTGGCAGGTAACTGTATCTTCGATACTAATTATGACAAGTAACTGTAATTTTGATAAAAAATTATGGTAGATAACTGTAACTTTGATACTAATTATGACAGGTAACCGTATCTTCGATACTAATTATGACAAGTAACTGTAACTTCGTTACTTATTATGACAAGTAACTCTAATTTTCGATACTAATTAATACAGGTAACAGTAACTTCGATAATAATTGTGACAAGTAACTGTAACTTCGATAATAATTGTGACAGGTAACAGTAACTTCGTTATTAATTATGACAAGTAACTGTAACTTCGATACTAATTATGACAGGTAACTGGAACTTCGTTACTAATTATGACAAGTAACTGTAATTTCGATACAAATTTTGGCAGGTAACTGTAACTTCGATACTAATTATGACAGGTAACAGTAACTTCGATACTAATTATGACAAGTAACTGTAACTTCGATACTAATTATGACAGGTAACTGGAACTTCGTTACTAATTATGACAAGTAACTGTAATTTCGATACAAATTATGGCAGGTATCTGTAACTTCGATACTAATTATGGCAGGTAACTGTAACTTCGATACTAATTATGAGAGGTATCAGTAATTTCGATGCTAATTAAGACAGGTAACTGCAACTTCGTTACTAATTATGACAAGTAACTGTAATTTCGATACTAATTATTGCAGGTAACTGTAACTTCGTTACTAATTATGAGAAGTAACTGTAATGTCGATGCAAATTATGACAGGTAACAGTAACTTCGATACTAATTATGACAAGTAACTGTAACTTCGATACTAATTATGACAGGTAACTGGAACTTCGTTACTAATTATGACAAGTAACTGTAATTTCGATACAAATTATGGCAGGTAACTGTAACTTCGATACTAATTATGGAAGGTAACTGTAACTTCGATACTAATTATGAGAGGTAACAGTAACTTCGATGCTAATTAAGACAGGTAACTGCAACTTCGTTACTAATTATGACAAGTAACTGTAATTTCGATACTAATTATTGCAGGTAACTGTAACTTCGTTACTAATTATGAGAAGTAACTGTAATTTCGATGCAAATTATGACAGGTAACAGTACCTTCGATTATAATTATGACAGGTAACTGTAACTTCGATACTAATTATGACAAGTGCCTGTAATTTCGATACAAAATATGGCAGGTAACTGTAACTTCCATACTAATTATGACAGGTAACAGTAACTTCGATGCTAATTATGACAGGAAACTGTAACTTCGTTACTAATTATGACAAGTAACTGTAATTTCGATACAAATTATGACAGGTAACTGTAACTTCGTTACTAATTATGACAAGTAACAGTACCATCGATGCTAATTATGACAGGTAACTGTAACTTCGATACTAATTATGACAAGGAACTGTAATTTCGATACAAATTATGGCAGGTAACTGTAACTTCGTTACTAATTATGACAAGTAACTGTAATTTCGATACAAATTTTGGCAGGTAACTGTAACTTCGATACTAATTATGACAGGTAACAGTAACTTCGATACTAATTATGACAAGTAACTGTAATTTCGATACTAATTATGACAGGTAACTGGAACTTCGTTACTAATTATGACAAGTAACTGTAATTTCTATACAAATTATGGCAGGTAACTGTAACTTCCATAATAATTATGACATGTAACAGTAACTTCGATACTAATTATGACAGGAAACTGTAACTTCGTTACTAATTATGACAAGTAACTGTAATTTCAATACAAATTATGACAGGTAACTGTAACTTCGTTACTAAATATGACAAGTAACAGTACCTTCGATGCTAATTATGACAGGTAACTGTAACTTCGATACTTATTATGACAAGGAACTGTAATTTCGATACAAATTATGGCAGGTAACTGTAACTTCGATACTAATTATGACAAGTAAATGTAACTTCGATACTAATTATGACAGGTAACAGTAACTTCGATTCTAATTATGACAAGTAACTGTAACATCGATACTAATTATGACAGGTAACTGTAACTTCGTTACTAATTATGACAAGTAACTGTAATTTCGATACAAATTATGGCAGGTAACTGTAACATCGATACTAATTATGACAAGTCCCTGTAATTTCGATACAAATTATGGCAGGTAACTGTAACTTCCATAATAATTATTACAGGTAACTGTAATTTCGATACTAATTATGACAGGTAACAGTAACTTCGATTCTAATTTAACAAGTAACTGTAACATCGATACTAATTATGGCAGGTAACTGTAACTTCGTAACTAATTATGACAAGTCCCTGTAATTTCGATACAAATTATGGCAGGTAACTGTAACTTCGATACTAATTATGAAAAGTAAATGTCACTTCGATACTAATTATGACAGATAACTGTAACCTCGTTACTAATTATGACAAGTAACTGTAATTTCAATACAAAATTTTGGCAGGTAACTGTAACTTCGATACTAATTATGACAAGTAACTGTAATTTTGATAAAAAATTATGGTAGGTAACTGTAACTTTGATACTAATTATGACAGGTAACAGTATCTTCGATACTAATTATGACAAGTAACTGTAACTTCGTTACTTATTATGACAAGTAACTCTAATTTTGATAAAAAATTATGGCAGGTAACTGTAACTTCGATACTAATTAATACAGGTAACAGTAACTTCGATAATAATTGTGACAAGTAACTGTAACTTCGATACTAATTATGACAGTTAACTGGAACTTCGTTACTAATTATGACAAGTAACTGTAATTTCGATACAAATTTTGGCAGGTAACTGTAACTTCGATACTAATTATGACAGGTAACAGTAACTTCGATACTAATTATGACAAGGAACTGTAATTTCGATACAAATTATGGCAGGTAACTGTAACTTCGTTAATAATTATGACAGGTAACAGTAACTTCGATACTAATTATGACAGGAAACTGTAACTTCGTTACTAATTATGACAAGTAACTGTAATTTCAATACAAATTATGACAGGTAACTGTAACTTCGTTACTAAATATGACAAGTAACAGTACCTTCGATGCTAATTATGACAGGTAACTGTAACTTCGATACTTATTATGACAAGGAACTGTAATTTCGATACAAATTATGGCAGGTAACTGTAACTTCGATACTAATTATGACAAGTAAATGTAACTTCGATACTAATTATGACAGGTAACAGTAACTTCGATTCTAATTATGACAAGTAACTGTAACATCGATACTAATTATGACAGGTAACTGTAACTTCGTTACTAATTATGACAAGTAACTGTAATTTCGATACAAATTATGGCAGGTAACTGTAACATCGATACTAATTATGACAAGTCCCTGTAATTTCGATACAAATTATGGCAGGTAACTGTAACTTCCATAATAATTATTACAGGTAACTGTAATTTCGATACTAATTATGACAGGTAACAGTAACTTCGATTCTAATTATAACAAGTAACTGTAACATCGATACTAATTATGGCAGGTAACTGTAACTTCGTAACTAATTATGACAAGTCCCTGTAATTTCGATACAAATTATGGCAGGTAACTGTAACTTCGATACTAATTATGAAAAGTAAATGTCACTTCGATACTAATTATGACAGATAACTGTAACCTCGTTACTAATTATGACAAGTAACTGTAATTTCAATACAAAATTTTGGCAGGTAACTGTAACTTCGATACTAATTATGACAAGTAACTGTAATTTTGATAAAAAATTATGGTAGGTAACTGTAACTTCAATACTAATTATGACAGGTAACAGTAACATCGATACTAATTATGACAAGTAACAGTACCTTCGATGCTAATTATGACAGGTAACTGTAACTTCGATACTAATTATGACAAGGAACTGTAATTTCGATACAAATTATGGCAGGTAACTGTAACTTCGTTAATAATTATGACAAGTAAATGTAATTTCGATACAAATTTTGGCAGGTAACTGTAACATCGTTACTAATTATGACAAGTCCCTGTAATTTCTATACAAATTATGGCAGGTAACTGTAACTTCCATAATAATTATCACAGGTAACAGTAACTTCGATACTAATTATGACAGGAAACTGTAACTTCGTTACTAATTATGACAAGTAACTGTAATTTCAATACAAATTATGACAGGTAACTGTAACTTCGTTACTAATTATGACAAGTAACAGTACCTTCGATGCTAATTATGACAGGTAACTGTAACTTCGATACTTATTATGACAAGGAACTGTAATTTCGATACAAATTATGGCAGGTAACTGTAACTTCGATACTAATTATGACAAGTAAATGTAACTTCGATACTAATTATGACAGGTAACTGTAACTTCGTTACTAATTATGACAAGTAACTGTAATTTCGATACAAAATTTTGGCAGATAAATGTAACTTCGATACTAATTATGACAGGTAACAGTAACTTCGATTCTAATTATGACAAGTAACTGTAACTTCGATTCTAATTATAACAAGTAACTGTAACATCGATACTAATTATGACAGGTAACTGTAACTTCGTTACTAATTATGACAAGTAACAGTACCTTCGATGCTAATTATGACAGGTAACTGTAACTTCGATACTTATTATGACAAGGAACTGTAATTTCGATACAAATTATGGCAGGTAACTGTAACTTCGATACTAATTATGAAAAGTTAATGTCACTTCGATACTAATTATGACAGATAACTGAAACCTCGTTACTAATTATGACAAGTAACTGTAATTTCAATACTAAATTTTGGCAGGTAACTGTATCTTCGATACTAATTATGACAAGTAACTGTAATTTTGATAAAAAATTATGGTAGATAACTGTAACTTTGATACTAATTATGACAGGTAACCGTATCTTCGATACTAATTATGACAAGTAACTGTAACTTCGTTACTTATTATGACAAGTAACTCTAATTTTCGATACTAATTAATACAGGTAACAGTAACTTCGATAATAATTGTGACAAGTAACTGTAACTTCGATAATAATTGTGACAGGTAACAGTAACTTCGTTATTAATTATGACAAGTAACTGTAACTTCGATACTAATTATGACAGGTAACTGGAACTTCGTTACTAATTATGACAAGTAACTGTAATTTCGATACAAATTTTGGCAGGTAACTGTAACTTCGATACTAATTATGACAGGTAACAGTAACTTCGATACTAATTATGACAAGTAACTGTAACTTCGATACTAATTATGACAGGTAACTGGAACTTCGTTACTAATTATGACAAGTAACTGTAATTTCGATACAAATTATGGCAGGTATCTGTAACTTCGATACTAATTATGGCAGGTAACTGTAACTTCGATACTAATTATGAGAGGTATCAGTAATTTCGATGCTAATTAAGACAGGTAACTGCAACTTCGTTACTAATTATGACAAGTAACTGTAATTTCGATACTAATTATTGCAGGTAACTGTAACTTCGTTACTAATTATGAGAAGTAACTGTAATGTCGATGCAAATTATGACAGGTAACAGTAACTTCGATACTAATTATGACAAGTAACTGTAACTTCGATACTAATTATGACAGGTAACTGGAACTTCGTTACTAATTATGACAAGTAACTGTAATTTCGATACAAATTATGGCAGGTAACTGTAACTTCGATACTAATTATGGAAGGTAACTGTAACTTCGATACTAATTATGAGAGGTAACAGTAACTTCGATGCTAATTAAGACAGGTAACTGCAACTTCGTTACTAATTATGACAAGTAACTGTAATTTCGATACTAATTATTGCAGGTAACTGTAACTTCGTTACTAATTATGAGAAGTAACTGTAATTTCGATGCAAATTATGACAGGTAACAGTACCTTCGATTATAATTATGACAGGTAACTGTAACTTCGATACTAATTATGACAAGTGCCTGTAATTTCGATACAAAATATGGCAGGTAACTGTAACTTCCATACTAATTATGACAGGTAACAGTAACTTCGATGCTAATTATGACAGGAAACTGTAACTTCGTTACTAATTATGACAAGTAACTGTAATTTCGATACAAATTATGACAGGTAACTGTAACTTCGTTACTAATTATGACAAGTAACAGTACCATCGATGCTAATTATGACAGGTAACTGTAACTTCGATACTAATTATGACAAGGAACTGTAATTTCGATACAAATTATGGCAGGTAACTGTAACTTCGTTACTAATTATGACAAGTAACTGTAATTTCGATACAAATTTTGGCAGGTAACTGTAACTTCGATACTAATTATGACAGGTAACAGTAACTTCGATACTAATTATGACAAGTAACTGTAATTTCGATACTAATTATGACAGGTAACTGGAACTTCGTTACTAATTATGACAAGTAACTGTAATTTCTATACAAATTATGGCAGGTAACTGTAACTTCCATAATAATTATGACATGTAACAGTAACTTCGATACTAATTATGACAGGAAACTGTAACTTCGTTACTAATTATGACAAGTAACTGTAATTTCAATACAAATTATGACAGGTAACTGTAACTTCGTTACTAAATATGACAAGTAACAGTACCTTCGATGCTAATTATGACAGGTAACTGTAACTTCGATACTTATTATGACAAGGAACTGTAATTTCGATACAAATTATGGCAGGTAACTGTAACTTCGATACTAATTATGACAAGTAAATGTAACTTCGATACTAATTATGACAGGTAACAGTAACTTCGATTCTAATTATGACAAGTAACTGTAACATCGATACTAATTATGACAGGTAACTGTAACTTCGTTACTAATTATGACAAGTAACTGTAATTTCGATACAAATTATGGCAGGTAACTGTAACATCGATACTAATTATGACAAGTCCCTGTAATTTCGATACAAATTATGGCAGGTAACTGTAACTTCCATAATAATTATTACAGGTAACTGTAATTTCGATACTAATTATGACAGGTAACAGTAACTTCGATTCTAATTTAACAAGTAACTGTAACATCGATACTAATTATGGCAGGTAACTGTAACTTCGTAACTAATTATGACAAGTCCCTGTAATTTCGATACAAATTATGGCAGGTAACTGTAACTTCGATACTAATTATGAAAAGTAAATGTCACTTCGATACTAATTATGACAGATAACTGTAACCTCGTTACTAATTATGACAAGTAACTGTAATTTCAATACAAAATTTTGGCAGGTAACTGTAACTTCGATACTAATTATGACAAGTAACTGTAATTTTGATAAAAAATTATGGTAGGTAACTGTAACTTTGATACTAATTATGACAGGTAACAGTATCTTCGATACTAATTATGACAAGTAACTGTAACTTCGTTACTTATTATGACAAGTAACTCTAATTTTGATAAAAAATTATGGCAGGTAACTGTAACTTCGATACTAATTAATACAGGTAACAGTAACTTCGATAATAATTGTGACAAGTAACTGTAACTTCGATACTAATTATGACAGTTAACTGGAACTTCGTTACTAATTATGACAAGTAACTGTAATTTCGATACAAATTTTGGCAGGTAACTGTAACTTCGATACTAATTATGACAGGTAACAGTAACTTCGATACTAATTATGACAAGTAACTGTAACTTCGATACTAATTATGACAGGTAACTGGAACTTCGTTACTAATTATGACAAGTAACTGTAATTTCGATACAAATTATGGCAGGTATCTGTAACTTCGATACTAATTATGGCAGGTAACTGTAACTTCGATACTAATTATGAGAGGTATCAGTAATTTCGATGCTAATTAAGACAGGTAACTGCAACTTCGTTACTAATTATGACAAGTAACTGTAATTCCGATACTAATTATTGCAGGTAACTGCAACTTCGTTACTAATTATGAGAAGTAACTGTAATGTCGATGCAAATTATGACAGGTAACTGTAACTTCGTTACTAATTATGACAAGTAACTGTAATTTCGTTACAAATTATGGCAGGCAACAGTCCCTTCGATTATAATTATGACAGGTAACTGTAACTTCGATACTAATTATGACAAGGAACTGTAATTTCGATACAAATTATGGCAGGTAACTGTAACTTTGATACTAATTATGACAGGTAACAGTATCTTCGATACTAATTATGACAAGTAACTGTAACTTCGTTACTTATTATGACAAGTAACTCTAATTTTGATAAAAAATTATGGCAGGTAACTGTAACTTCGATACTAATTAATACAGGTAACAGTAACTTCGATAATAATTGTGACAAGTAACTGTAACTTCGATACTAATTGTGACAGGTAACAGTAGCTTCGTTATTAATTATGACAAGTAACAGTAACTTCGATACTTATTATGACAAGTAATTGTAATTTCGATACAAATTTTGCCAGGTAACTGTAACTTCGATACTAATTATGACAGGAAACAGTAACATTGATACTAATTACGACAAGTGACTGTAACTTCGATACTAATTATGGCAGGTAACTGTAACTTCGTTACTAATTAAGACAAGTAACTGTAATTTCGATACAAATTATGGCAGGTAACTGTAACCTCGATTCTTAATATGACAGGTAAAAGTAACTTCGATACTAATTATGGCAGGTAACTGTAACTTCGATACTAATTATGACAGGTATCAGTAACTTCGGTACTAATTCTGATAAGTAACTGTAACTTCGATACTAATTATGACAGGTAACTGTAACTTCGTACTAATTATGACAAGTAACTGTAATTTCGTTACAAATTATGGCAGGTAATTGTAATTTCGATACTAATTATGACAGGTAACAGTAACTTCGATACAAATTAGGACAAGTAACAGTAACTTCGATACTAATTATGACAAGTAACTGTAACTTCGATACTAATTATGACAGGTAACTGTAACTTCGTTACTAATTATGGCAAGTAACTGTAATTTCGATAAAAATTTTGGCAGGTAACGGTAACTTCGATACTAATTATGACAGGTAACAGTACCTTCGATACTAATTAAGACAAGTAACTATAACTTCGATACAAATTATGACAGGTAACTGTAACTTCGATACGAATTATGACAAGAAACACTAACTTCGTTACTAATTATGACAAGTAACTGTAATTTTGATTTAAAAAAATATGGTAGGTAATTGTAACTTCAATACTAATTATGACAGGTAACAGTAACGTCGATACTAATTATGACAAGTAACAGTACCTTCGATGCTAATTATGACAGGTAACTGTAACTTCGATACTAATTATGACAAGGAACTGTAATTTCGATACAAATTATGGCAGGTAACTGTAACTTCGTTACTAATTATGACAAGTAAATGTAATTTCGATACAAATTTTGGCAGGTAACTGTAACATCGTTACTAATTATGACAAGTCCCTGTAATTTCTATACAAATTATGGCAGGTAACTGTAACTTCCATAATAATTATCACAGGTAACAGTAACTTCGATTCTAATTATGACAAGTAACTGTAACTTCGATTCTAATTATAACAAGTAACTGTAACATCGATACTAATTATGACAGGTAACTGTAACTTCGTTACTAATTATGACAAGTAACAGTACCTTCGATGCTAATTATGACAGGTAACTGTAACTTCGATACTTATTATGACAAGGAACTGTAATTTCGATACAAATTATGGCAGGTAACTGTAACTTCGATACTAATTATGAAAAGTTAATGTCACTTCGATACTAATTATGACAGATAACTGAAACCTCGTTACTAATTATGACAAGTAACTGTAATTTCAATACTAAATTTTGGCAGGTAACTGTATCTTCGATACTAATTATGACAAGTAACTGTAATTTTGATAAAAAATTATGGTAGGTAACTGTAACTTTGATACTAATTATGACAGGTAACCGTATATTCGATACTAATTATGACAAGTAACTGTAACTTCGTTACTTATTATGACAAGTAACTCTAATTTTGATAAAACATTATGGCAGGTAACTGTAACTTCGATACTAATTAATACAGGTAACAGTAACTTCGATAATAATTGTGACAAGTAACTGTAACTTCGATAATAATTGTGACAGGTAACAGTAACTTCGTTATTAATTATGACAAGTAACTGTAACTTCGATACTAATTATGACAGGTAACTGGAACTTCGTTACTAATTATGACAAGTAACTGTAATTTCGATACAAATTTTGGCAGGTAACTGTAACTTCGATACTAATTATGACAGGTAACAGTAACTTCGATACTAATTATGACAAGTAACTGTAACTTCGATACTAATTATGACAGGTAACTGGAACTTCGTTACTAATTATGACAAGTAACTGTAATTTCGATACAAATTATGGCAGGTATCTGTAACTTCGATACTAATTATGGCAGGTAACTGTAACTTCGATACTAATTATGAGAGGTATCAGTAATTTCGATGCTAATTAAGACAGGTAACTGCAACTTCGTTACTAATTATGACAAGTTACTGTAATTTCGATACTAATTATTGCATGTAACTGTAACTTCGTTACTAATTATGAGAAGTAACTGTAATGTCGATGCAAATTATGACAGGTAACAGTAACTTCGATACTAATTATGACAAGTAACTGTAACTTCGATACTAATTATGACAGGTAACTGGAACTTCGTTACTAATTATGACAAGTAACTGTAATTTCGATACAAATTATGGCAGGTAACTGTAACTTCGATACTAATTATGGAAGGTAACTGTAAGTTCGATACTAATTATGAGAGGTAACAGTAACTTCGATGCTAATTAAGACAGGTAACTGCAACTTCGTTACTAATTATGACAAGTAACTGTAATTTCGATACTAATTATTGCAGGTAACTGTAACTTCGTTACTAATTATGAGAAGTAACTGTAATTTCGATGCAAATTATGACAGGTAATTGTAACTTCGTTACTAATTATGACAAGTAACTGTAATTTCGTTACAAATTATGGCAGGTAACAGTACCTTCGATTATAATTATGACAGGTAACTGTAACTTCGATACTAATTATGACAAGGAACTGTAATTTCGATACAAATTATGGCAGGTAACTGTAACTTTGATACTAATTATGACAGGTTACAGTATCTTCGATACTAATTATGACAAGTAACTGTAACTTCGTTACCTATTATGACAAGTAACTCTAATTTTGATAAAAAATTATGGCAGGTAACTCTAACTTCGATACTAATTAATACAGGTAACAGTAATTTCGATAATAATTGTGACAAGTAACTGTAACTTCGATACTAATTGTGACAGGTAACAGTAACTTCGTTATTAATTATGACAAGTAACAGCAACTTCGATACTTATTATGACAAGTAATTGTAATTTCGATACAAATTTTGGCAGGTAACTGTAACTTCGATACTAATTATGACAGGAAACAGTAACTTTGATACTAATTACGACAAGTGACTGTAACTTCGATACTAATTATGGCAGGTAACTGTAACTTCGTTACTAATTATGACAAGTAACTGTAATTTCGATACAAATTATGGCAGGTAACTGTAACTTCGATACTAATTATGACAGGTAACAGTAACTTCGATACTAATTAGGGCAGGTAACTGTAACTTCGATACTAATTATGACAGGTATCAGTAACTTCGGTACTAATTATGACAAGTAACTGTAACTTCGATACTAATTATGACAGGTAACTGTAACTTCGTTACTAATTATGACAAGTAACTGTAATTTCGTTACAAATTATGGCAGGTAATTGTAATTTCGATACTAATTATGACAGGTAACAGTAACTTCGATACTAATTAGGACAAGTAACAGTAACTTCGATACTAATTAAGACAAGTAACTGTAACTTCGATACTAATTATGACAGATAACTGTAACTTCGTTACTAAATATGGCAAGTAACTGTAATTTCGATACAAATTTTGGCAGGTAACGGTAACTTCGATACTAATTATGACAGGTAACAGTACCTTCGATACTAATTATGACAAGTAACTATAACTTCGATACAAATTATGACAGGTAACTGTAACTTCGATACGAATTATGACAAGAAACACTAACTTCGTTACTAATTATGACAAGTAACTGTAATTTTGATAAATAAAATTATGGTAGGTAACTGTAACTTCAATACTAATTATGACAGGTAACAGTAACGTCGATACTAATTATGACAAGTAACAGTACCTTCGATGCTAATTATGACAGGTAACTGTAACTTCGATACTAATTATGACAAGGAACTGTAATTTCGATACAAATTATGGCAGGTAACTGTAACTTCGTTACTAATTATGACAAGTAAATGTAATTTCGATACAAATTTTGGCAGGTAACTGTAACATCGTTACTAATTATGACAAGTCCCTGCAATTTCTATCCAAATTATGGCAGGAAACTGTAACTTCCATAATAATTATGACAGGTAACAGTAACTTCGATACTAATTATGACAGGAAACTGTAACTTCGTTACTAATTAAGACAAGTAACTGTAATTTCAATACAAATTATGACAGGTAACTGTAACTTCGTTACTAATTATGACAAGTAACAGTACCTTCGATGCTAATTATGACAGGTAACTGTAACTTCGATACTTATTATGACAAGGAACTGTAATTTCGATACAAATTATGGCAGGTAACTGTAACTTCGATACTAATTATGACAAGTAAATGTAACTTCGATACTTATTATGACAGGTAACTGTAACTTCGTTACTAATTATGACAAGTAACTGTAATTTCGATACCAAATTTTGGCAGGTAAATGTAACTTCGATACTAATTATGACAGGTAACAGTAACTTCTATTCTAATTATGACAAGTAACTGTAACATCGATACTAATTATGACAGGTAACTGTAACTTCGTTACTAATTATGACAAGTAACTGTAATTTCGATACATATTATGGCAGGTAACTGTAACATCGATACTAATTATGACAAGTCCCTGTAATTTCGATACAAATTATGGCAGGTAACTGTAACTTCCATAATAATTATGACAGGTAACTGTAACTTCGATACTAATTATGACAGGTAACAGTAACTTCGATTCTAATTATAACAAGTAACTGTAACGTCGATACTAATTATGACAGGTAACTGTAACTTCGTTTCTAATTATGACAAGTAACTGTAATTTCGATACTAATTATGGCAGGTAACTATAACGTCGTTACTAATTATGACAAGTCCCTGTAATTTCGATACAAATTATGGCAGGTAACTGTAATTTCGTTACTAATTATGAAAAGTAAATGTCACTTCGATACTAATTATGACAGATAACTGTAACCTCGTTACTAATTATGACAAGTAACTGTAATTTCAATACAAAATTTTGGCAGGTAACTGTAACTTCGATATTAATTATGACAAGTAACTGTAATGTTGATAAAAAATTATGGTAGGTAACTGTAACTTTGATACTAATTATGACAGGTAACAGTATCTTCGATACTAATTATGACAAGTAACTGTAACTTCGTTACTTATTATGACAAGTAACTCTAATTTTGATAAAAAATTATGGCAGGTAACTGTAACTTCGTTACTAATTAATACAGGTAACAGTAACATCGATAATAATTGTGACAAGTAACTGTATCTTCGATACTAATTGTGACAGGTAACAGTAACTTCGTTATTAATTATGACAAGTAACTGTAACTTCGATACTAATTATGACAGGTAACTGTAACTTCGTTACTAATTATGACAAGTAACTCTAATTCTGATAAAAAATTACGGCAGGTAACTGTAACTTCGATACTAATTAAAACAGGTAACAGTAACTTCGATATTAATTGTGACAAGTAACTGTAACTTCGATACTAATTGTGACAGGTAACAGTAACTTCGTTATTAATTATGACAAGTAACAGTAACTTCGATACTTATTATGACAAGTAATTGTAATTTCGATACAAATTTTGGCAGGTAACTGTAACTTCGATACTATTTATGACAGGAAACAGTAACTTTGATACTTATTACGACAAGTGACTGTAACTTCGATACTAATTATGGCAGGTAACTGTAACTTCGTTACTAATTATGACAAGTAACTGTAATTTCGATACAAATTATGGCAGGTAACTGTAACTTCGATACTAATTATGACAGGTACCAGTAACTTCGATACTAATTATGGCAGGTAACTGTAACTTCGATACTAATTATGACAGGTATCAGTAACTTCGGTACTAATTATGACAAGTAACTGTAACTTCGATACTAATTATGACAGGTAACTGTAACTTCGTTACTAATTATGGCAAGTAACAGTAATTTCGATACAAATTTTGGCAGGTAACGGTAACTTCGATACTAATTATGACAGGTAACAGTAACTTCGATACTAATTATGACAAGTAACTGTAACTTCGATACTAATTATGACAGGTAACTGTAACTTCGTTACTAATTATGAAAAGTAACTGTAATTTCGATACAAATTATGGCAGGTAACTGTAACATCGATACTAATTATGACAGGTAACAGTATCTTCGATACTAATTATGACAAGTAACTATAACCTCGATACAAATTATGACAGGTAACTGTAACTTCCATACTAATTATGACAAGAAACCCTAACTTCGTTATTAATTATGACAAGTAACTGTAATTTTGATAAAAAATTATGGTAGGTAACTGTAACTTCAATACTAATTATGACAGGTAACAGTAACTTCGATACTTATGATGACAGGTAACTGTTACTTCGATACTAATTATGACAAGTAACTTTAATTTCGATACTAATTATGGCAGGTAACTGTAATTTCGTTACTAATTATGACAAGTCCCTGTAATTTCGATACAAATTATGGCAGGTAACTGTAATTTCGATACTAATTATGACAGGTAACAGTAACTTCGATACTAATTATGACAGGAAACTGTAACTTCGTTTCTAATTAGGACAAGTAACTGTAATTTCGATACAAATTATGACAGGTAACTGTAACTTCGTTACTAATTATGACAAGTAACTGTAATTTCGATACAAATTATGGCAGGTAACAGTACCTTCGGTACTAATTATGACAGGTAACTGTAACATCGATACTAATTATGGCAAGGAACTGTAATTTCGATACAAATTATGGCAGGTAACTGTAAATTCGATACTAATTATGACGGGTGACAGTAACTTCGATAATAATTATGACAAGTAACTATAACTTCGATACAAATTATGACAGGAAACAGTAACTTCGATACTAATTATGACAAGAAACTCTACCTTGGTTACTAATTATGACAAGTAACTGTAATTTTGATTTAAAAATATGGTAGGTAACTGTAACTTCAATACTAATTATGACAGGTAACAGTAACTTCAATACTAATTATGACAGGTAACAGTAACTTCGATACTAAATATGACAGGTAACTGTAACTTCGTTACTAATTATGACAAATAACTTTAATTTCGATATTAATTATGGCAGCTAACTGTAACTTCGTTACTAATTATGACAAGTACCTGTAATTTCGATACAAATTATGGCAGGTAACTGTAACTTCCATACTAATTATGACAGGTAACAGTAACTTCGATACTAATTATAACAGGAAACTGTAACTTCATTACTAATTATGACAAGTAACTGTAATTTCGATACAAATTATGACAGGTAACTTTAACTTCGTTACTAATTATGACAAGTAACATTACCTTCGATACTAATTATGACAAGTAACTATAACTTCGATACAAATTTTGGCAGGTAACTGTAACATCGATACTAATTATGACAAGTCCCTGTAATTTCGATACAAATTATGGCAGGTAACTGTAACTTCCATAATAATTATGACAGGTAACAGTAACTTCGATACTAATTATGACAGGAAACTGTAACTTCGTAACTAATTATGTCAAGTAACTGTAATTTCAATACAAATTATGACAGGTATCTGTAACTTCGTTACTAATTATGACAAGTAACAGTACCTTCGATGCTAATTATGACAGGTAACTGTAACTTCGATAATAATTATGAAAAGTCCCTGTACTTTCGATACAAATTATGGCAGGTAACTGTAACTTCCATAATAATTATAACAGGTAACAGTAACTTCGATACTAATTATGACAGGAAACTGTAACTTCGTAACTAATTATGTCAAGTAATTGTAATTTCAATACAAATTATGACAGGTAACTGTAACTTCGTTACTAATTATGACAAGTAACAGTACCTTCGATGCTAATTATGACAGGTAACTGTAACTTCGATACTAATTATGACAAGGAACTGTAATTTCGATACAAATTATGGCAGGTAACTGTAACTTCGATACTAATTATGACAAGTAAATCTAACTTCGATACTAATTATGACAGGTAACTGTAACATCGTTACTAATTATGACAAGTAACTGTTATTTCGATACAAAATTTTGGCAGGTAACTGTAACTTCGATACTAATTATGACAGGTAACAGTAACTTCGATTCTAATTATGACAAGTAACTGTAACATCGATACTAATTATGACAGGTAAATGTAACGTCGTTACTAATTATGACAAGTAACTGTAATTTCGATACAAATTATGGCAGGTAACTGTAACTTCGATACTAATTATGACAGGTAACAGTAACCTCGATACTAATTATGACAAGTAACTATAACCTCGATACAAATTATGACAGGTAACTGTAACTTCGATACTAATTATGACAAGGAACTGTAATTTCGATACAAATTTTGGCAGATAACTGTAACTTCGATACTAATTATGACAAGTGCCTGTAATTTCGATACAAAATATGGGAGGTAACTGTAACATCCATACTAATTATGACAGGTAACAGTATCTTCGATACTAATTATGACAGGAAACTGTAACTTCGTTACTAATTATGACAAGTAACAGTACCTTCGATGCTAATTATGACAGGTAACTGTAACTTCGATAATAATTATGACAAGGAACTGTAATTTCGATACAAAATATGGCAGGTAACTGTAACTTCGTTACTAATTATGACAAGTAACTGTAATTTCGATACAAATTTTGGCAGGTAACTGTAACTTCGATACTATTTATGACAGGTAACAGTAACTTCGATACTAATTATGACAAGTAACTGTAAGTTTGATACTAATTATGACAGGTAACTGGAACTTCGTTACTAATTATGACAAGTAACTGTAATTTCGATACAAATTATGGCAGGTAACTGTAACTTCGATACTAATTATCACAGGTAACAGTAACGTCGATACTAATTATGACAAGTAACTATAACTTCGATACAAATTATGACAGGTAACTGTAAGTTCGATACTAATTATGACAAGAAACTCTAACTTCGTTACTAATTATGACAAGAAACTTTAATTTCGATACTAATTATGGCAGGTAACTGTAACTTCGTTACTAATTATGACAAGTCCCTGGAATTTCGATACAAATTATGGCAGGTAACTGTAACTTCGATACTAATTATGACAAGTAACTGTAACTTCCATACTAATTATGACAGGTAACAGTAACTTCGATACTAATTATGACAAGTAACTGTAATTTCGATACAAATTTTGGCAGGTAACTGTAACCTCGATACTAATTATGACAGGTAACAGTAACTTCGATACTAATTATGACAAGTATCTGTAACTTCGATACTAATTATGACAGGTAACTGTAACTTCGTTACTAATTATGACATGTAACTGTAATTTCTATACAAATTATGGCAGGTAACTGTAACTTCGTTACTAATTATGACAAGTAACTGTAATTTCTATACAAATTATGGCAGGTAACTGTAACTTCAATACTAATTATGGCAGGTAACTGTAACTTCGATACTAATTAAGAGATGTAATAGTAACTTCGATGCTAATTATGACAGGTAACTGCAACTTCTTTACTAATTATGACTAGTAACTGTATTTCTATACTAATTATGGCAGGTAACTGTAACTTCGTTACTAATTATGAGAAGTAACTGTAATTTCGATGCAAATTATGACAGGTAACTGTAACTTCGATTCTTATTATGACAGGTAACAGTAACTTCGATACTAATTATGGCAGGTAACTGTAACTTCGATACTAATTATGACAGGAATCAGTAACTTCGGTACTAATTATGACAAGTAACTGTAACTTCGATACTAATTATGACAGGTAACTGTAACTTCGTTACTAATTATGACAAGTAACTGCAACTTCGATACTAATTATAACAGGTTACTGTAACTTCGTTACTAATTATGGCAAGTAACTGTAATTTCGAAACAAATTTTGGCAGGTAACGGTAACTTCGAAACTAATTATGACAGGTAACAGTAACTTCGATACTAATTATGACAAGTAACTGTAACTTCGATACTAATTATGACAGGTAACTGTAACTTCGATTCTTATTATGACAGGTAACAGTAACTTCGATACTAATTATGGCAGGTAACTGTAATTTCGTTACAAATTATGGCAGGTAATTGTAATTTCGATACTAATTACGACAGGTGACTGTAACTTCGATACTAATTATGACAGGTAATAGTATCTTCGATACTAATTATGACAAGTAACTGCAACTTCGATACTAATTATAACAGGTAACTGTAACTTCGTTACTAATTATGGCAAGTAACTGTAATTTCGATACAAATTTTGGCAGGTAACGGTAACTTCGATACTAATTATGACAGGTAACAGTAACTTCGATACTTATTATGACAAGTAACTGTAACTTCGATACTAATTATGACAGGTAACTGTAACTTCGATACTAATTAGGACAAGTAACAGTTACTTCGATACTAATTATGACAAGTTAATGTAACTTCGATACTAATTATAACAGGTAACTGTAACTTCGTTACTAATTATGGCAAGTAACTGTAATTTCGATACAAATTATGACAGGTAACTGTAACTTCGATACTAATTATGACAGGTATCAGTAACTTCGGTACTAATTATGACAAGTAACTGTAACTTCGATACTAATTATGACAGTTAACTGTAACTTCGTTACTAATTATGAAAAGGAACTGTAATTTCGATACAAATTTTGGCAGGTAACTGTAACTTCGATACAAATTATGACAAGTGCCTGTAATTTCAATACAAAATATGGCAGGTAACTGTAACTTCCATACTAATTATGACAGGTAACAGTAACTTCGATACTAATTATGACAAGTAACTGTAACTTCGATACTAATTATGACAGGTAACTGTAACTTCGTTACTAATTATGAAAAGTAACTGTAATTTCGATACAAATTATGGCAGGTAATTGTAACTTCGATACTAATTATGACAGGTAACAGTATCTTCGATACTAATTATGACAAGTGACTATAACTTCGATACAAATTATGACAGGTACCTGTAACTTCGGTACTAATTATGACAAGAAACTCTAACTTCGTTACTAATTATGACAAGTAACTGTAATTTTGATAAAAAATTATGGTAGGTAACAGTAACTTCAATACTAATTATGACAGGTAACAGTAACGTCGATACTAATTATGACAAGTAACAGTACCTTCGATGCTAATTACGACAGGTAACTGTAACTTCGATACTAATTATGACAAGGAACTGTAATTTCGATACAAATTTTGGCAGGTAACTGTAACTTCGATACTAATTATGACAAGTGCCTGTAATTTCGTTACAAAATATGGCAGGTAACTGTAACTTCCATACTAATTATGACAGGTAACAGTAACTTCGATACTAATTATGACAGGAAACTGTAACTTCGTTACTAAATATGACAAGTAACTGTAATTTCGATACAAATTATGACAGGTAACTGTAACTTCGTTACTAATTATGACAAGTAACAGTACCTTCGATGCTAATTGTGACAGGTAACTGTAACTTCGATACTAATTATGACAAGGAACTGTAATTTCGATACAAATTATGGCAGGTAACTGTAACTTCGTTACTAATTATGACAAGTAACTGTAATTTCGATACAAATTATGACAGGTAACTGTAACTTCTTTACTAATTATGACAAGTAACAGTACCTTCGATACTAATTATGACAGGAAATTGTAACTTCGTTTCTAATTAGGACAAGTAACTGTAATTTCGATACAAATTATGACAGGTAATTGTAACTTCCATACTAATTATGACAAGAAACTCTAACTTCGTTATTAATTATGACAAGTAACTGTAATTTTTATAAAAAATTATGGTAGGTAACTGTAACTTCAATACTAATTATGACAGGTAACAGTAACTTCGATACTAGTTATGACAGGTAACTGTTACTTCGATACTAATTATGACAAGTAACTTTAATTTCGATACTAATTATGGCAGGTAACTGTAACTTCGTTACTAATTATGACAAGACCCTGTAATTTCGATACAAATTATGGCAGGTAACTGTAATTTCGATACTTATTATGACAGGTAACAGTAACTTCGTTACTAATTATGACAGGTAACTGAAACTTCGTTTCTAATTAGGACAAGTAACTGTAATTTCGATACAAATTATGACAGGTAACTGTAACTTCGTTACTAATTATGAGAAGTAACTGTAATTTCGATACAAATTATGGCAGGTAACAGTACCTTCGGTACTAATTATGACAGGTAACTGTAACTTCGATACTAATTATGGCAAGGAACTGTAATTTCGATACAAATTATGGCAGGTAACTGTAAATTCGATACTAATTATGACAGGTGACAGTAACTTCGATACTAATTATGACAAGTAACTATAACTTCGATACAAATTATGACAGGACACAGTAACTTCGATACTAATTATGACAAGAAACTCTACCTTGTTTACTAATTATGACAAGTAACTAATTTTGATTAAAAAAATATGGTAGGTAACTGTAACATCAATACTAATTATGACAGGTAACAGTAACTTCAATACTAATTATGACAGGTAACAGTAACTTCGATACTAAATATGACAGGTAACTGTAACTTCGTTACTAATTATGACAAATAACTTTAATTTCGATACTTATTATGGCAGGTAACTGTAACTTCGTTACTAATTATGACAAGTCCCTGTAATTTCGATACAAATTATGGCAGGTAACTGTAACTTCGATACTAATTATGACAAGTCCCTGTAATTTCGATACAAATTATGGCAGGTAACTGTAACTTCCATACTAATTATGACAGGTAACAGTAACTTCGATACTAATTATGACATGAAACTGTAACTTCATGACTAATTATGACAAGTAACTGTAACCTCGATAATAATTATGACGGGTAACTGTAACTTCGTTACTAATTATGACAAGTAACTGTAATTTCGATACAAATTATGGCAGGTAACTGTAACTTCGTTACTAATTATGACAAGTCCCTGTAATTTCGATACAAATTATGGCAGGTAACTGTAACATCGATACTAATTATGACAAGTAACTGTAACTTCCATACTAATTATGACAGGTAACAGTAACTTCGTTACTAATTATGACAAGTAACTGTAACCTCGATAATAATTATGACGGGTAACTGTAACTTCGTTACTAATTATGACAAGTAACTGTAATTTCGATACAAATTATGGCAGGTAACTGTAACTTCGTTACTAATTATGACAAGTATCTGTAACTTCGATACTAATTATGACAGGTAACTGTAACTTCGTTACTAATTATGACATGTAACTGTAATTTCGATACAAATTTTGGCAGGTAACTGTAACTTCGTTACTAATTATGACAAGTAACTGTAATTTCGATACAAATTATGGCAGGTAACTGTAAATTCAATACTAATTATGGCAGGTAACTGTAACTTCGATACTAATTATGAGAGGTAATAGTAACTTCGATGCTAATTATGACAGGTAACTGCAACTTCTTTACTAATTATGACAAGTAACTGTAATTTCTAACTAATTATGGCAGGTAACTGTAACTTCGTTCCTAATTATGAGAAGTAACTGTAATTTCGATGCAAATTATGACAGGTAACTGTAACTCCGATTCTTATTATGACAGGTAACAGTAACTTCGATACTAATTATGGCAGGTAACTGTAACTTCGATACTAATTATGACAGGTGTCAGTAACTTCGGTACTAATTATGACAAGTAACTGTAACTTCGATACTAATTATGACAGGTAACTGTAACTTCGTTACTAATTATGACAAGTAACTGCAACTTCGATACTAATTATAACAGGTAACTGTAACTTCGTTACTAATTATGGCAAGTAACTGTAATTTCGAAACAAATTTTGGCAGGTAACGGTAACTTCGATACTAATTATGACAGGTAACAGTAACTTCGATACTAATTATGACAAGTAACTGTAACTTCGATACTAATTATGACAGGTAACTGTAACTTCGATTCTTATTATGACAGGTAACAGTAACTTCGATACTAATTATGGCAGGTAACTGTAATTTCGTTACAAATTATGGCAGGTAATTGTAATTTCGATACTAATTATGACAGGTGACTGTAACTTCGATACTAATTATGACAGGTAACAGTATCTTCGATACTAATTATTACAAGTAACTGCAACTTCGATACTAATTATAACATGTAACTGTAACTTCGTTACTAATTATGGCAAGTAACTGTAATTTCGATACAAATTTTGGCAGGTAACGGTAACTTCGATACTAATTATGACAGGTAACTGTAACTTCGTTACTAATTATGACAAGTCCCTGTAATTTCGATACAAATTATGGCAGGTAACTGTAACTTCCATACTAATTATGACAGGTAACAGTAACTTCGATACTAATTATGACATGAAACTGTAACTTCATGACTAATTATGACAAGTAACTGTAACCTCGATAATAATTATGACGGGTAACTGTAACTTCGTTACTAATTATGACAAGTAACTGTAATTTCGATACAAATTATGGCAGGTAACTGTAACTTCGTTACTAATTATGACAAGTCCCTGTAATTTCGATACAAATTATGGCAGGTAACTGTAACATCGATACTAATTATGACAAGTAACTGTAACTTCCATACTAATTATGACAGGTAACAGTAACTTCGTTACTAATTATGACAAGTAACTGTAACCTCGATAATAATTATGACGGGTAACTGTAACTTCGTTACTAATTATGACAAGTAACTGTAATTTCGATACAAATTATGGCAGGTAACTGTAACTTCGTTACTAATTATGACAAGTATCTGTAACTTCGATACTAATTATGACAGGTAACTGTAACTTCGTTACTAATTATGACATGTAACTGTAATTTCGATACAAATTTTGGCAGGTAACTGTAACTTCGTTACTAATTATGACAAGTAACTGTAATTTCGATACAAATTATGGCAGGTAACTGTAAATTCAATACTAATTATGGCAGGTAACTGTAACTTCGATACTAATTATGAGAGGTAATAGTAACTTCGATGCTAATTATGACAGGTAACTGCAACTTCTTTACTAATTATGACAAGTAACTGTAATTTCTAACTAATTATGGCAGGTAACTGTAACTTCGTTCCTAATTATGAGAAGTAACTGTAATTTCGATGCAAATTATGACAGGTAACTGTAACTCCGATTCTTATTATGACAGGTAACAGTAACTTCGATACTAATTATGGCAGGTAACTGTAACTTCGATACTAATTATGACAGGTGTCAGTAACTTCGGTACTAATTATGACAAGTAACTGTAACTTCGATACTAATTATGACAGGTAACTGTAACTTCGTTACTAATTATGACAAGTAACTGCAACTTCGATACTAATTATAACAGGTAACTGTAACTTCGTTACTAATTATGGCAAGTAACTGTAATTTCGAAACAAATTTTGGCAGGTAACGGTAACTTCGATACTAATTATGACAGGTAACAGTAACTTCGATACTAATTATGACAAGTAACTGTAACTTCGATACTAATTATGACAGGTAACTGTAACTTCGATTCTTATTATGACAGGTAACAGTAACTTCGATACTAATTATGGCAGGTAACTGTAATTTCGTTACAAATTATGGCAGGTAATTGTAATTTCGATACTAATTATGACAGGTGACTGTAACTTCGATACTAATTATGACAGGTAACAGTATCTTCGATACTAATTATTACAAGTAACTGCAACTTCGATACTAATTATAACATGTAACTGTAACTTCGTTACTAATTATGGCAAGTAACTGTAATTTCGATACAAATTTTGGCAGGTAACGGTAACTTCGATACTAATTATGACAGGTAACTGTAACTTCGTTACTAATTATGACAAGTCCCTGTAATTTCGATACAAATTATGGCAGGTAACTGTAATTTCGATACTAATTATGACAGGTAACAGTAACTTCGTTACTAATTATGACAGGTAACTGTAACTTCGTTTCTAATTAGGACAAGTAACTGTAATTTCGATACAAATTATGACAGGTAACTGTAACTTCGTTACTAATTATGACAAGTAACTGTAATTTTGATACAAATTATGGCAGGTAACAGTACCTTCGGTACTAATTATGACAGGTAACTGTAACTTCGATACTAATTATGGCAAGGAACTGTAATTTCGATACAAATTATGTCAGGTAACTGTAAATTCGATACTAATTATGACAGGTGACAGTAACTTCGATACTAATTATGACAAGTAACTATAACTTCGATACTAATTATAACATGTAACTGTAACTTCGTTACTAATTAGGACAAGAAACTCTACCTTGTTTACAAATTATGACAAGTAACTGTAATTTTGATTAAAAAAATATGGTAGGTAACTGTAACATCAATACTAATTATGACAGGTAACAGTAACTTCAATACTAATTATGTCATGTAACAGTAACTTCGATACTAAATATGACAGGTAACTGTAACTTCGTTACTAATTATGACAAATAACTTTAATTTTGATACTAATTATGGCAGGTAACTGTAACTTCGTTACTAATTATGACAAGTCCCTGTAATTTCGATACAAATTATGGCAGGTGACTGTAACTTCGATACTTATTATGACAAGTCCCTGTAATTTCGATACAAATTATGGCAGGTAACTGTAACTTCCATACTAATTATGACAGGTAACAGTAACTTCGATACTAATTATGACAGGAAACTGTAACTTCATTACTAATTATGACAAGTAACTGTAACCTCGATAATAATTATGACGGGTAACTGTAACTTCGTTACTAATTATGACAAGTAACTGTAATTTCGATACAAATTATGGCAGGTAACTGTAACTTCGTTACTAATTATGACAAGTCCCTGTAATTTCGATACAAATTATGGCAGGTAACTGTAACTTCGATACTAATTATGACAAGTAACTGTAACTTCCATACTAACTATGACAGGTAACAGTAACTTCGTTACTAATTATGACAAGTAACTGTAACCTCGATAATAATTATGACGGGTAACTGTAACTTCGTTACTAATTATGACAAGTAACTGTAATTTCGATACAAATTATGGCAGGTAACTGTAACTTCGTTACTAATTATGACAAGTATCTGTAACTTCGATACTAATTATGACAGGTAACTGTAACTTCGTTACTAATTATGACATGTAACTGTAATTTCGATACAAATTATGGCAGGTAACTGTAACTTCGTTACTAATTATGACAAGTAACTGTAATTTCGATACAAATTATGGCAGGTAACTGTAACTTCAATACTAATTATGGCAGGTAACTGTAACTTCGATACTAATTATGAGAGGTAATAGTAACTTCGATGCTAATTATGACAGGTAACTGCAACTTCTTTACTAATTATGACATGTAACTGTAATTTCTATACTAATTATGGCAGGTAACTGTAACTTCGTTACTAATTATGAGAAGTAACTGTAATTTCGATGCAAATTATGACAGGTAACTGTAACTTCGATTCTTATTATGACAGGTAACAGTAACTTCGATACTAATTATGGCAGGTAACTGTAACTTCGATACTAATTATGACAGGTGTCAGTAACTTCGGTACTAATTATGACAAGTAACTGTAACTTCGATACTAATTATGACAGGTAACTGTAACTTCGTTACTAATTATGACAAGTAACTGCAACTTCGATACTAATTATAACAGGTAACTGTAACTTCGTTACTAATTATGGCAAGTAACTGTAATTTCGAAACAAATTTTGGCAGGTAACGGTAACTTCGATACTAATTATGACAGGTAACAGTAACTTCGATACTAATTATGACAAGTAACTGTAACTTCGATACTAATTATGACAGGTAACTGTAACTTCGATTCTTATTATGACAGGTAACAGTAACTTCGATACTAATTATGGCAGGTAACTGTAATTTCGTTACAAATTATGGCAGGTAATTGTAATTTCGATACTAATTATGACAGGTGACTGTAACTTCGATACTAATTATGACAGGTAACAGTATCTTCGATACTAATTATGACAAGTAACTGCAACTTCGATACTAATTATAACAGGTAACTGTAACTTCGTTACTAATTATGGCAAGTAACTGTAATTTCGATACAAATTTTGGCAGGTAACGGTAACTTCGATACTAATTATGACAGGTAACAGTAACTTCGATACTAATTATGACAAGTAACTGTAACTTCGATACTAATTATGACAGGTAACTGTAACTTCGATACTAATTAGGACAAGTAACAGTAACTTCGATACTAATTATGACAAGTTACTGTAACTTCGATACTAATTATAACAGGTAACTGTAACTTCGTTACTAATTATGGCAAGTAACTGTAATTTCGATACAAATTATGACAGGTAACTGTAACTTCGATACTAATTATGACAGGTATCAGTAACTTCGGTACTAATTATGACAAGTAACTGTAACTTCGATACTAATTATGACAGTTAACTGTAACTTCGTTACTAATTATGACAAGGAACTGTAATTTCGATACAAATTTTTGCAGGTAACTGTAACTTCGATACTAATTATGAGAAGTGCCTGTAATTTCAATACAAAATATGGCAGGTAACTGTAACTTCCATACTAATTATGACAGATAACAGTAACTTCGATACTAATTATGACAAGTAACTGTAACTTCGATACTAATTATGACAGGTAACTGTAACTTCGTTACTAATTATGAAAAGTAACTGTAATTTCGATACAAATTATGGCAGGTAATTGTAACTTCGATACTAATTATGACAGGTAACAGTATCTTCGATACTAATTATGACAAGTAACTATAACTTCGATACGAATTATGACAGGTACCTGTAACTTCGGTACTAATTATGACAAGAAACTCTAACTTCGTTACTAATTATGACAAGTAACTGTAAATTTGATAAAAATTATGGTAGGTAACAGTAACTTCAATACTAATTATGACAGGTAACAGTAACGTCGATACTAATTATGACAAGTAACAGTACCTTCGATGCTAATTACGACTGGTAACTGTAACTTCGATACTAATTATGACAAGGAACTGTAATTTCGATAAAAAATTTTGGCAGGTAACTGTAACTTCGATACTAATTATGACAAGTGCCTGAAATTTCGATACAAAATATGGCAGGTAACTGTAACTTCCATACTAATTATGACAGGTAACAGTAACTTCGATACTATTTATGAAAGGAAACTGTAACTTCGTTACTAATTATGACAAGTAACTGTAATTTCGATACAAATTATGACAGGTAACTGTAACTTCGTTACTAATTATGACAAGTAACAGTACCTTCGATGCTAATTATGACAGGTAACTGTAACTTCGATACTTATTATGACAAGGAACTGTAATTTCGATACAAATTATGGCAGGTAACTGTAACTTCGTTACTAATTATGACAAGTAACTGTAATTTCGATACAAATTATGACAGGTAACTGTAACTTCGTTACTAATTATGACAAGTAACAGTACCTTCGATACTAATTATGACATGAAACTGTAACTTCGTTTCTAATTAGGACAAGTAACTGTAATTTCGATACAAATTATGACAGGTAACTGTAACTTCCATACTAATTATGACAAGAAACTCTAATTTCGATATTAATTATGACAAGTAACTGTAATTTTGATAAAAAATTATGGTAGGTAACTGTAACTTCAATACTAATTATGACAGGTAACAGTGACTTCGATACTAATTATGACAGGTAACTGTTACTTCGATACTAATTATGACAAGTAACTTTAATTTCGATACTAATTATGGCAGGTATCTGTAACTTCGTTACTAATTATGACAAGTCCCTGTAATTTCGATACAAATTATGGCAGGTAACTATAATTTCGATACTAATTATGACAGGTAACAGTAACTTCGTTACTAATTATGACAGGAAACTGTAATTTCGATACAAATTATGGCAGGTAACTGTAATTTCGATACTAATTATGACAGGTAACAGTAACTTCGTTACTAATTATGACAGGTAACTGTAACTTCGTTTCTAATTAGGACAAGTAACTGTAATTTCGATACAAATTAAGACAGGTAACTGTAACTTCGTTACTAATTATGACAAGTAACTGTAATTTCGATACAAATTATGGCAGGTAACAGTACCTTCGGTACTAATTACGACAGGTAACAGTAACTTCGATACTAATTATGGCAAGGAACTGTAATTTCGATACAAATTATGGCAGGTAACTGTAAATTCGATACTAATTATGACAGGTGACAGTAACTTCGATACTAATTATGACAAGTAACTATAACTTCGATACTAATTATAACATGTAACTGTAACTTCGTTACTAATTATGACAAGAAACTCTACCTTGTTTACTAATTTTGACAAGTAACTGTAATTTTGATTAAAAAAATATGGTAGGTAACTGTAACATCAATACTAATTATGACAGGTAACAGTAACTTCAATACTAATTATGTCAGGTAACAGTAACTTCGATACTAAATATGACAGGTAACTGTAACTTCGTTACTAATTATGACAAATAACTTTAATTTCGATACTAATTATGGCAGGTAACTGTAACTTCGTTACTAATTATGACAAGTCCCTGTAATTTCGATACAAATTATGGCAGGTAACTGTAACTTCGATACTTATTATGACAAGTCCCTGTAATTTCGATACAAATTATGGCAGGTAACTGTAACTTCCATACTAATTATGACAGGTAACAGTAACTTCGATACTAATTATGACAGGAAACTGTAACTTCATTACTAATTATGACAAGTAACTGTAACCTCGATAATAATTATGACGGGTAACTGTAACTTCGTTACTAATTATGACAAGTAACTGTAATTTCGATACAAATTATGGCAGGTAACTGTAACTTCGTTACTAATTATGACAAGTCCCTGTAATTTCGATACAAATTATGGCAGGTAACTGTAACTTCGATACTAATTATGACAAGTAACTGTAACTTCCATACTAATTATGACAGGTAACAGTAACTTCGTTACTAATTATGACAAGTAACTGTAACCTCGATAATAATTATGACGGGTAACTGTAACTTCGTTACTAATTATGACAAGTAACTGTAATTTCGATACAAATTATGGCAGGTAACTGTAACTTCGTTACTAATTATGACAAGTATCTGTAACTTCGATACTAATTATGACAGGTAACTGTAACTTCGTTACTAATTATGACATGTAACTGTAATTTCGATACAAATTATGGCAGGTAACTGTAACTTCGTTACTAATTATGACAAGTAACTGTAATTTCGATACAAATTATGGCAGGTAACTGTAACTTCAATACTAATTATGGCAGGTAACTGTAACTTCGATACTAATTATGAGAGGTAATAGTAACTTCGATGCTAATTATGACAGGTAACTGCAACTTCTTTACTAATTATGACATGTAACTGTAATTTCTATACTAATTATGGCAGGTAACTGTAACTTCGTTACTAATTATGAGAAGTAACTGTAATTTCGATGCAAATTATGACAGGTAACTGTAACTTCGATTCTTATTATGACAGGTAACAGTAACTTAGATACTAATTATGGCAGGTAACTGTAACTTCGATACTAATTATGACAGGTGTCAGTAACTTCGGTACTAATTATGACAAGTAACTGTAACTTCGGTACTAATTATGACAAGTAACTGTAACTTCGATACTAATTATGACAGGTAACTGTAACTTCGTTACTAATTATGACAAGTAACTGCAACTTCGATACTAATTATAACAGGTAACTGTAACTTCGTTACTAATTATGGCAAGTAACTGTAATTTCGAAACAAATTTTGGCAGGTAACTGTAACTTCGATTCTTATTATGACAGGTAACAGTAACTTCGATACTAATTATGGCAGGTAACTGTAATTTCGTTACAAATTATGGCAGGTAATTGTAATTTCGATACTAATTATGACAGGTGACTGTAACTTCGATACTAATTATGACAGGTAACAGTATCTTCGATACTAATTATGACAAGTAACTGCAACTTCGATACTAATTATAACAGGTAACTGTAACTTCGTTACTAATTATGACAAGTGCCTGTAATTTCGATACAAAATATGGCAGGTAACTGTAACTTCCATACTAATTATGACAGGTAACAGTAACTTCGATACTATTTATGAAAGGAAACTGTAACTTCGTTACTAATTATGACAAGTAACTGTAATTTCGATACAAATTATGACAGGTAACTGTAACTTCGTTACTAATTATGACAAGTAACAGTACCTTCGATGCTAATTACGACAGGTAACTGTAACTTCGATACTTATTATGACAAGGAACTGTAATTTCGATACAAATTATGGCAGGTAACTGTAACTTCGTTACTAATTATGACAAGTAACTGTAATTTCGATACAAATTATGACAGGTAACTGTAACTTCGTTACTAATTATGACAAGTAACAGTACCTTCGATACTAATTATGACATGAAACTGTAACTTCGTTTCTAATTAGGACAAGTAACAGTAATTTCGATACAAATTATGACAGGTAACTGTAACTTCCATACTAATTATGACAAGAAACTCTAATTTCGTTATTAATTATGACAAGTAACTGTAATTTTGATAAAAAATTATGGTAGGTAACTGTAACTTCAATACTAATTATGACAGGTAACAGTGACTTCGATACTAATTATGACAGGTAACTGTTACTTCGATACTAATTATGACAAGTAACTTTAATTTCGATACTAATTATGGCAGGTATCTGTAACTTCGTTACTAATTATGACAAGTCCCTGTAATTTCGATACAAATTATGGCATGTAACTATAATTTCGATACTAATTATGTCAGGTAACAGTAACTTCGTTACTAATTATGACAGGAAACTGTAATTTCGATACAAATTATGGCAGGTAACTGTAATTTCGATACTAATTATGACAGGTAACAGTAACTTCGTTACTAATTATGACAGGTAACTGTAACTTCGTTTCTAATTAGGACAAGTAACTGTAATTTCGATACAAATTATGACAGGTAACTGTAACTTCGTTACTAATTATGACAAGTAACTGTAATTTCGATACAAATTATGGCAGGTAACAGTACCTTCGGTACTAATTATGACAGGTAACTGTAACTTCGATACTAATTATGGCAAGGAACTGTAATTTCGATACAAATTATGGCAGGTAACTGTAAATTCGATACTAATTATGACAGGTGACAGTAACTTCGATACTAATTATGACAAGTAACTATAACTTCGATACTAATTATAACATGTAACTGTAACTTCGTTACTAATTATGACAAGAAACTCTACCTTGTTTACTAATTATGACAAGTAACTGTAATTTTGATTAAAAAAATATGGTAGGTAACTGTAACATCAATACTAATTATGACAGGTAACAGTAAATTCAATACTAATTATGTCAGGTAACAGTAACTTCGATACTAAATATGACAGGTAACTGTAACTTCGTTACTAATTATGACAAATAACTTTAATTTCGATACTAATTATGGCAGGTAACTGTAACTTCGTTACTAATTATGACAAGTCCCTGTAATTTCGATACAAATTATGGCAGGTAACTGTAACTTCGATACTTATTATGACAAGTCCCTGTAATTTCGATACAAATTATGGCAGGTAACTGTAACTTCCATACTAATTATGACAGGTAACAGTAACTTCGATACTAATTATGACAGGAAACTGTAACTTCATTACTAATTATGACAAGTAACTGTAACCTCGATAATAATTATGACGGGTAACTGTAACTTCGTTACTAATTATGACAAGTAACTGTAATTTCGATACAAATTATGGCAGGTAACTGTAACTTCGTTACTAATTATGACAAGTCCCTGTAATTTCGATACAAATTATGGCAGGTAACTGTAACTTCGATACTAATTATGACAAGTAACTGTAACTTCCATACTAATTATGACAGGTAACAGTAACTTCGTTACAAATTATGACAAGTAACTGTAACCTCGATAATAATTATGACGGGTAACTGTAACTTCGTTACTAATTATGACAAGTAACTGTAATTTCGATACAAATTATGGCAGGTAACTGTAACTTCGTTACTAATTATGACAAGTATCTGTAACTTCGATACTAATTATGACAGGTAACTGTAACTTCGTTACTAATTATGACATGTAACTGTAATTTCGATACAAATTATGGCAGGTAACTGTAACTTCGTTACTAATTATGACAAGTAACTGTAATTTCGATACAAATTATGGCAGGTAACTGTAACTTCAATACTAATTATGGCAGGTAACTGTAACTTCGATACTAATTATGAGAGGTAATAGTAACTTCGATGCTAATTATGACAGGTAACTGCAACTTCTTTACTAATTATGACATGTAACTGTAATTTCTATACTAATTATGGCAGGTAACTGTAACTTCGTTACTAATTATGAGAAGTAACTGTAATTTCGATGCAAATTATGACAGGTAACTGTAACTTCGATTCTTATTATGACAGGTAACAGTAACTTCGATACTAATTATGGCAGGTAACTGTAACTTCGATACTAATTATGACAGGTGTCAGTAACTTCGGTACTAATTATGACAAGTAACTGTAACTTCGGTACTAATTATGACAAGTAACTGTAACTTCGATACTAATTATGACAGGTAACTGTAACTTCGTTACTAATTATGACAAGTAACTGCAACTTCGATACTAATTATAACAGGTAACTGTAACTTCGTTACTAATTATGGCAAGTAACTGTAATTTCGAAACAAATTTTGGCAGGTAACTGTAACTTCGATTCTTATTATGACAGGTAACAGTAACTTCGATACTAATTATGGCAGGTAACTGTAATTTCGTTACAAATTATGGCAGGTAATTGTAATTTCGATACTAATTATGACAGGTGACTGTAACTTCGATACTAATTATGACAGGTAACAGTATCTTCGATACTAATTATGACAAGTAACTGCAACTTCGATACTAATTATAACAGGTAACTGTAACTTCGTTACTAATTATGGCAAGTAACTGTAATTTCGATACAAATTTTGGCAGGTAACGGTAACTTCGATACTAATTATGACAGGTAACAGTAACTTCGATACTAATTATGACAAGTAACTGTAACTTCGATACTAATTATGACAGGTAACTGTAACTTCGATACTAATTAGGACAAGTAACAGTAACTTCGATACTAATTATGACAAGTTACTGTAACTTCGATACTAATTATAACAGGTAACTGTAACTTCGTTACTAATTATGGCAAGTAACTGTAATTTCGATACAAATTATGACAGGTAACTGTAACTTCGATACTAATTATGACAGGTATCAGTAACTTCGGTACTAATTATGACAAGTAACTGTAACTTCGATACTAATTATGACAAGGAACTGTAATTTCGATACAAATTTTGGCAGGTAACTGTAACTTCGATACTAATTATGAGAAGTGCCTGTAATTTCAATACAAAATATGGCAGGTAACTGTAACTTCCATACTAATTATGACAGATAACAGTAACTTCGATACTAATTATGACAAGTAACTGTAACTTCGATACTAATTATGACAGGTAACTGTAACTTCGTTACTAATTATGAAAAGTAACTGTAATTTCGATACAAATTATGGCAGGTAATTGTAACTTCGATACTAATTATGACAGGTAACAGTATCTTCGATACTAATTATGACAAGTAACTATAACTTCGATACAAATTATGACAGGTACCTGTAACTTCGGTACTAATTATGACAAGAAACTCTAACTTCGTTACTAATTATGACAAGTAACTGTAAATTTGATAAAAAATTATGGTAGGTAACAGTAACTTCAATACTAATTATGACAGGTAACAGTAACGTCGATACTAATTATGACAAGTAACAGTACCTTCGATGCTAATTACGACAGGTAACTGTAACTTCGATACTAATTATGACAAGGAACTGTAATTTCGATACAAATTTTGGCAGGTAACTGTAACTTCGATACTAATTATGACAAGTGCCTGTAATTTCGATACAAAATATGGCAGGTAACTGTAACTTCCATACTAATTATGACAGGTAACAGTAACTTCGATACTATTTATGACAGGAAACTGTAACTTCGTTACTAATTATGACAAGTAACTGTAATTTCGATACAAATTATGACAGGTAACTGTAACTTCGTTACTAATTATGACAAGTAACAGTACCTTCGATGCTAATTATGACAGGTAACTGTAACTTCGATACTTATTATGACAAGGAACTGTAATTTCGATACAAATTATGGCAGGTAACTGTAACTTCGTTACTAATTATGACAAGTAACTGTAATTTCGATACAAATTATGACAGGTAACTGTAACTTCGTTACTAATTATGACAAGTAACAGTACCTTCGATACTAATTATGACATGAAACTGTAACTTCGTTTCTAATTAGGACAAGTAACTGTAATTTCGATACAAATTATGACAGGTAACTGTAACTTCCATACTAATTATGACAAGAAACTCTAACTTCGTTATTAATTATGACAAGTAACTGTAATTTTGATAAAAAATTATGGTAGGTAACTGTAACTTCAATACTAATTATGACAGGTAACAGTAACTTCGATACTAATTATGACAGGTAACTGTTACTTCGATACTAATTATGACAAGTAACTTTAATTTCGATACTAATTATGGCAGGTATCTGTAACTTCGTTACTAATTATGACAAGTCCCTGTAATTTCGATACAAATTATGGCAGGTAACTATAATTTCGATACTAATTATGACAGGTAACAGTAACTTCGTTACTAATTATAACAGGAAACTGTAATTTCGATACAAATTATGGCAGGTAACAGTACCTTCGGTACTAATTATGACAGGTAACTGTAACTTCGATACTAATTATGCCAAGGAACTGTAATTTCGATACAAATTATGGTAGGTAACTGTAAATTCGATACTAATTATGACAGGTGACAGTAACTTAGATACTAATTATGACAAGTAACTGCAACTTCGATACTAATTATAACAGGTAACTGTAACTTCGTTACTAATTATGACAAGGAACTGTAATTTCGATACAAATTTTGGCAGGTAACTGTAACTTCGATACTAATTATGAGAAGTGCCTGTAATTTCAATACAAAATATGGCAGGTAACTGTAACTTCCATACTAATTATGACAGATAACAGTAACTTCGATACTAATTATGACAAGTAACTGCAACTTCGATACTAATTATAACAGGTAACTGTAACTTCGTTACTAATTATGGCAAGTAACTGTAATTTCGATACAAATTTTGGCAGGTAACGGTAACTTCGATACTAATTATGACAGGTAACAGTAACTTCGATACTAATTATGACAAGTAACTGTAACTTCGATACTAATTATGACAGGTAACTGTAACTTCGATACTAATTAGGACAAGTAACAGTAACTTCGATACTAATTATGACAAGTTACTGTAACTTCGATACTAATTATAACAGGTAACTGTAACTTCGTTACTAATTATGGCAAGTAACTGTAATTTCGATACAAATTATGACAGGTAACTGTAACTTCGATACTAATTATGACAGGTATCAGTAACTTCGGTACTAATTATGACAAGTAACTGTAACTTCGATACTTATTATGACAGTTAACTGTAACTTCGTTACTAATTATGACAAGGAACTGTAATTTCGATACAAATTTTGGCAGGTAACTGTAACTTCGATACTAATTATGAGAAGTGCCTGTAATTTCAATACAAAATATGGCAGGTAACTGTAACTTCCATACTAATTATGACAGATAACAGTAACTTCGATACTAATTATGACAAGTAACTGTAACTTCGATACTAATTATGACAGGTAACTGTAACTTCGTTACTAATTATGAAAAGTAACTGTAATTTCGATACAAATTATGGCAGGTAATTGTAACTTCGATACTAATTATGACAGGTAACAGTATCTTCGATACTAATTATGACAAGTAACTATAACTTCGATACAAATTATGACAGGTACCTGTAACTTCGGTACTAATTATGACAAGAAACTCTAACTTCGTTACTAATTATGACAAGTAACTGTAAATTTGATAAAAAATTATGGTAGGTAACAGTAACTTCAATACTAATTATGACAGGTAACAGTAACGTCGATACTAATTATGACAAGTAACAGTACCTTCGATGCTAATTACGACAGGTAACTGTAACTTCGATACTAATTATGACAAGGAACTGTAATTTCGATACAAATTTTGGCAGGTAACTGTAACTTCGATACTAATTATGACAAGTGCCTGTAATTTCGATACAAAATATGGCAGGTAACTGTAACTTCCATACTAATTATGACAGGTAACAGTAACTTCGATACTAGTTATGACAGGAAACTGTAACTTCGTTACTAATTATGACAAGTAACTGTAATTTCGATACAAATTATGACAGGTAACTGTAACTTCGTTACTAATTATGACAAGTAACAGTACCTTCGATGCTAATTATGACAGGTAACTGTAACTTCGATACTTATTATGACAAGGAACTGTAATTTCGATACAAATTATGGCAGGTAACTGTAACTTCGTTACTAATTATGACAAGTAACTGTAATTTCGATACAAATTATGACAGGTAACTGTAACTTCGTTACTAATTATGACAAGTAACAGTACCTTCGATACTAATTATGACATGAAACTGTATCTTCGTTTCTAATTAGGACAAGTAACTGTAATTTCGATACAAATTATGACAGGTAACTGTAACTTCCATACTAATTATGACAAGAAACTCTAACTTCGTTATTAATTATGACAAGTAACTGTAATTTTGATAAAAAATTATGGTAGGTAACTGTAACTTCAATACTAATTATGACAGGTAACAGTAACTTCGATACTAATTATGACAGGTAACTGTTACTTCGATACTAATTATGACAAGTAACTTTAATTTCGATACTAATTATGGCAGGTATCTGTAACTTCGTTACTAATTATGACAAGTCCCTGTAATTTCGATACAAATTATGGCAGGTAACTATAATTTCGATACTAATTATGACAGGTAACAGTAACTTCGTTACTAATTATAACAGGAAACTGTAATTTCGATACAAATTATGGCAGGTAACAGTACCTTCGGTACTAATTATGACAGGTAACTGTAACTTCGATACTAATTATGCCAAGGAACTGTAATTTCGATACAAATTATGGTAGGTAACTGTAAATTCGATACTAATTATGACAGGTGACAGTAACTTAGATACTAATTATGACAAGTAACTATAACTTCGATACAAATTATGACAGGAAACAGTAACTTCGATACTATTTATGACAAGAAACTCCACCTTGTTTACTAATTATGACAAGTAACTGTAATTTTGGTTAATAAAATATGGTAGGTAACTGTAACTTCAATACTAATTAATACAGGTAACAGTAACTTCAATACTAATTATGACAGGTAGCAGTAACTTCGATACTAAATATGACAGGTAACTGTAACTTCGTTACTAATTATGACAAATAACTTTAATTTCGATACTAATTATGGCAGGTAACTGTAACTTCGTTACTAATTATGACAAGTCCCTGTAATTTCGATACAAATTATGGCAGGTAACTGTAACTTCGATACTAATTATGACAAGTCCCTGTAATTTCGATACAAATTATGGCAGGTAACTGTAACTTCCATACTAATTATGACAGGTAACAGTAACTTCGATACTAATTATGACAGGAAACTGTAACTTCATTACTAATTATGACAAGTAACTGTAATTTCGATACAAATTATGACAGGTAACTGTAACTTCGTTACTAATTATGACAAGTAACAGTACCTTCGATACTAATTATGACAAGTAACTATAACTTCGATACAAATTTTGGCAGGTAACTGTAACATCGATACTAATTATGACAAGTCCCTGTGATTTCGATACAAATTATGGCAGGTAACTGTAACTTCCATAATAATTATGACAGGTAACAGTAACTTCGATACTAATTATGACAGGAAACTGTAACTTCGTAACTAATTATGACAAGAAACTGTAATTTCAATACAAATTATGACAGGTAACTGTAACTTTGTTACTAATTATGGCAAGTAACAGTACCTTCGATGCTAATTATGACAGGTAACTGTAACTACGATACTAATTATGACAAGGAACTGTAATTTCGATACAAATTATGGCAGGTAACTGTAACTTCGATACTAATTATGACAAGTAAATGTAACTTCGTTACTAATTATGACAAGTAACTGTAACTTCGTTACTAATTATGACAAGTATTAGTTATTTCGATACAAAATTTTGGCAGGTAACTGTAACTTCGATACTAATTATGACAGGTAACAGTAACTTCGATTCTAATTATGACAAGTAACTGTAACATCGATACTAATTATGACAGGTAACTGTAACGTCGTTACTAATTATGACATGTAACTGTAATTTCGATACAAATTATGGCAGGTAACTGTAACTTCGATACTAATTATGACAAGGCCCTGTAATTTCGATACAAATTATGTCAGGTAACTGTAACTTCCATACTAATTATGACAGGTAACAGTAACTTCGATACTAATTATGACAGGAACTGTAACTTCATTACTAATTATGACAAGTAACTGTAATTTCGATACAAATTATGACAGGTAACTGTAACTTCGTTACTAATTATGACAAGTAACTGTACCTTCGATACTAATTATGACAAGTAACTATAACTTCGATACAAATTTTGGCAGGTAACTGTAACATCGATACTAATTATGACAAGTCCCTGTAATTTCGATACAAATTATGGCAGGTAACTGTAACTTCCATAATAATTATGACTGGTAACAGTAACTTCGATACTAATTATGACAGGAAACTGTAACTTCGTAACTAATTATGACAAGTAACTGTAATTTATATACAAATTATGACAGGTAACTGTAACTTCGTTACTAATTATGACAAGTAACAGTACCTTCGATGCTAATTATGACAGGTAACTGTAACTTCGATACTAATTATGACAAGGAACTGTAATTTCGATACAAATTATGGCAGGTAACTGTAACTTCGATACTAATTATGACAAGTAAATGTAACTTCGATACTAATTATGACAGGTAACTGTAACTTCGTTACTAATTATGACAAGTAACTGTTATTTCGATACAAAATTTTGGCAGGTAACTGTAACTTCGATACTAATTATGACAGGTAACAGTAACTTCGATTCTAATTATGACAAGTAACTGTAACATCGATACTAATTATGAGAGGTAATTGTAACGTCGTTACTAATTATGACAAGTAACTGTAATTTCGATACAAATTATGGCAGGTAACTGTAACTTCGATACTAATTATGACCGGTAACAGTAACTTCGATACTAATTATGACAAGTAACTGTAACTTCGATACTAATTATGACAGGTAACTGTAACTTCGATACTAATTAGGACAAGTAACAGTAACTTCGATACTAATTATGACAAGTTACTGTAACTTCGATACTAATTATAACAGGTAACTGTAACTTCGTTACTAATTATGGCAAGTAACTGTAATTTCGATACAAATTATGACAGGTACTAACTTCGATACTAATTATGACAGGTATCAGTAACTTCGGTACTAATTATGACAAGTAACTGTAACTTCGATACTAATTATGACAGTTAACTGTAACTTCGTTACTAATTATGACAAGGAACTGTAATTTCGATACAAATTTTGGCAGGTAACTGTAACTTCGATACTAATTATGAGAAGTGCCTGTAATTTCAATACAAAATATGGCAGGTAACTGTAACTTCCATACTAATTATGACAGATAACAGTAACTTCGATACTAATTATGACAAGTAACTGTAACTTCGATACTAATTATGACAGGTAACTGTAACTTCGTTACTAATTATGAAAAGTAACTGTAATTTCGATACAAATTATGGCAGGTAATTGTAACTTCGATACTAATTATGACAGGTAACAGTATCTTCGATACTAATTATGACAAGTAACTATAACTTCGATACAAATTATGACAGGTACCTGTAACTTCGGTACTAATTATGACAAGAAACTCTAACTTCGTTACTAATTATGACAAGTAACTGTAAATTTGATAAAAAATTATGGTAGGTAACAGTAACTTCAATACTAATTATGACAGGTAACAGTAACGTCGATACTAATTATGACAAGTAACAGTACCTTCGATGCTAATTACGACAGGTAACTGTAACTTCGATACTAATTATGACAAGGAACTGTAATTTCGATACGAATTTTGGCAGGTAACTGTAACTTCGATACTAATTATGACAAGTGCCTGTAATTTCGATACAAAATATGGCAGGTAACTGTAACTTCCATACTAATTATGACAGGTAACAGTAACTTCGATACTATTTATGACAGGAAACTGTAACTTCGTTACTAATTATGACAAGTAACTGTAATTTCGATACAAATTATGACAGGTAACTGTAACTTCGTTACTAATTATGACAAGTAACAGTTCCTTCGATGCTAATTATGACAGGTAACTGTAACTTCGACACTTATTATGACAAGGAACTGTAATTTCGATACAAATTATGGCAGGTAACTGTAACTTCGTTACTAATTATGACAAGTAACTGTAATTTCGATACAAATTATGACAGGTAACTGTAACTTCGTTACTAATTATGACAAGTAACAGTACCTTCGATACTAATTATGACATGAAACTGTAACTTCGTTTCTAATTAGGACAAGTAACTGTAATTTCGATACAAATTATGACAGGTAACTGTAACTTCCATACTAATTATGACAAGAAAATCTAACTTCGTTATTAATTATGACAAGTAACTGTAATTTTGATAAAAAATTATGGTAGGTAACTGTAACTTCAATACTAATTATGACAGGTAACAGTAACTTCGATACTAATTATGACAGGTAACTGTTACTTCGATACTAATTATGACAAGTAACTTTAATTTCGATACTAATTATGGCAGGTATCTGTAACTTCGTTACTAATTATGACAAGTCCCTGTAATTTCGATACAAATTATGGCAGGTAACTATAATTTCGATACTAATTATGACAGGTAACAGTAACTTCGTTACTAATTATGACAGGAAACTGTAATTTCGATACAAATTATGGCAGGTAACAGTACCTTCGGTACTAATTATGACAGGTAACTGTAACTTCGATACTAATTATGGCAAGGAACTGTAATTTCGATACAAATTATGGCAGGTAACTGTAAATTCGATACTAATTATGACAGGTGACAGTAACTTAGATACTAATTATGACAAGTAACTATAACTTCGATACAAATTATGACAGGAAACAGTAACTTCGATACTATTTATGACAAGAAACTCCACCTTGTTTACTAATTATAACAAGTAACTGTAATTTTGATTAAAAAAATATGGTAGGTAACTGTAACTTCAATACTAATTATGACAGGTAACAGTAACTTCAATACTAATTATGACAGGTAGCAGTAACTTCGATACTAAATATGACAGGTAACTGTAACTTCGTTACTAATTATGACAAATAACTTTAATTTCGATACTAATTATGGCAGGTAACTGTAACTTCGTTACTAATTATGACAAGTCCCTGTAATTTCGATACAAATTATGGCAGGTAACTGTAACTTCGATACTAATTATGACAAGTCCCTGTAATTTCGATACAAATTATGGCAGGTAACTGTAACTTCCATACTAATTATGACAGGTAACAGTAGCTTCGATACTAATTATGACAGGAAACTGTAACTTCATTACTAATTATGACAAGTAACTGTAATTTCGATACAAATTATGACAGGTAACTGTAACTTCGTTACTAATTATGACAAGTAACTGTACCTTCGATACTAATTATGACAAGTAACTATAACTTCGATACAAATTTTGGCAGGTAACTGTAACATCGATACTAATTATGACAAGTCCCTGTGATTTCGATACAAATTATGGCAGGTAACTGTAACTTCCATAATAATTATGACTGGTAACAGTAACTTCGATACTAATTATGACAGGAAACTGTAACTTCGTAACTAATTATGACAAGTAACTGTAATTTATATACAAATTATGACAGGTAACTGTAACTTCGTTACTAATTATGACAAGTAACAGTACCTTCGATGCTAATTATGACAGGTAACTGTAACTTCGATACTAATTATGACAAGGAACTGTAATTTCGATACAAATTATGGCAGGTAACTGTAACGTCGTTACTAATTATGACAAGTAACTGTAATTTCGATACAAATTATGACAGGTAACTGTAACTTCGTTACTAATTATGACAAGTAACAGTACCTTCGATGCTAATTATGACAGGTAACTGTAACTTCGATACTAATTATGACAAGGAACTGTAATTTCGATACAAATTATGGCAGGTAACTGTAAATTCGTTACTAATTATGACAAGTTACTGTAATTTCGATACAAATTTTGGCAGTTAACTGTAACTTCGATACTATTTATGACAGGTAACAGTAACATCGATACTAATTATGACAAGTAACTGTAAGTTCGATACTAATTATGACAGGTAACTGGAACTTCGTTACTAATTATGACAAGTAACTGTAATTTCGATACAAATTATGGCAGGTAACTGTAACTTCGATACTAATTATCACAGGTAACAGTAACTTCGATACTAATTATGACAAGTAACTATAACATCGATACAAATTATGACAGGTAACTGTAACTTCGATACTAATTATGACAAGAAACTCTAACTTCGTTACTAATTATGACAAGAAACTTTAATTTCGATACTAATTATGGCAGGTAAATGTAACTTCGATACTAATTATGACAGGTAACAGTAACCTCGATACTAATTATGACAAGTAACTATAACTTCGATACTAAATATGACAGGTAACAGTAACCTCGATACTAATTATGACAAGTAACTGTAATTTCGATACAAATTATGACAGGTAACTGTAACTTCGTTACTAATTATGACAAGTAACAGTACCTTCGATACTAATTATGACAAGTAACTATAACTTCGATACAAATTTTGGCAGGTAACGGTAACATCGATACTAATTATGACAAGTCCCTGTGATTTCGATACAAATTATGGCAGGTAACTGTAACTTCCATAATAATTATGACAGGTAACAGTAACTTCGATACTAATTATGACAGGAAACTGTAACTTCGTAACTAATTATGACAAGTAACTGTAATTTCAATACAAATTATGACAGGTAACTGTAACTTCGTTACTAATTATGGCAAGTAACAGTACCTTCGATGCTAATTATGACAGGTAACTGTAACTTCGATACTAATTATGACAAGGAACTGTAATTTCGATACAAATTATGGCAGGTAACTGTAACTTCGATACTAATTATGACAAGTAAATGTAACTTCGTTACTAATTATGACAGGTAACTGTAACTTCGTTACTAATTATGACAAGTAACTGTTATTTCGATACAAAATTTTGGCAGGTACTTGTAACTTCGATACTAATTATGACAGGTAACAGTAACTTCGATTCTAATTATGACAAGTAACTGTAACATCGATACTAATTATGACAGGTAAATGTAACGTCGTTACTAATTATGACAAGTAACTGTAATTTCGATACAAATTATGGCAGGTAACTGTAACTTCGATACTAATTATGACAAGGCCCTGTAATTTCGATACAAATTATGTCAGGTAACTGTAACATCCATACTAATTATGACAGGTAACAGTAACTTCGATACTAATTATGACAGGAAACTGTAACTTCGTTACTAATTATGACAAGTAACTGTAATTTCGATACAAATTATGACAGGTAACTGTAACTTCGTTACTAATTATGACAAGTAACAGTACCTTCGATACTAATTATGACATGAAACTGTAACTTCGTTTCTAATTAGGACAAGTAACTGTAATTTCGATACAAATTATGACAGGTAACTGTAACTTCCATACTAATTATGACAAGAAAATCTAACTTCGTTATTAATTATGACAAGTAACTGTAATTTTGATAAAAAATTATGGTAGGTAACTGTAACTTCAATACTAATTATGACAGGTAACAGTAACTTCGATACTAATTATGACAGGTAACTGTTACTTCGATACTAATTATGACAAGTAACTTTAATTTCGATACTAATTATGGCAGGTATCTGTAACTTCGTTACTAATTATGACAAGTCCCTGTAATTTCGATACAAATTATGGCAGGTAACTATAATTTCGATACTAATTATGACAGGTAACAGTAACTTCGTTACTAATTATGACAGGAAACTGTAATTTCGATACAAATTATGGCAGGTAACAGTACCTTCGGTACTAATTATGACAGGTAACTGTAACTTCGATACTAATTATGGCAAGGAACTGTAATTTCGATACAAATTATGGCAGGTAACTGTAAATTCGATACTAATTATGACAGGTGACAGTAACTTAGATACTAATTATGACAAGTAACTATAACTTCGATACAAATTATGACAGGAAACAGTAACTTCGATACTATTTATGACAAGAAACTCCACCTTGTTTACTAATTATAACAAGTAACTGTAATTTTGATTAAAAAAATATGGTAGGTAACTGTAACTTCAATACTAATTATGACAGGTAACAGTAACTTCAATACTAATTATGACAGGTAGCAGTAACTTCGATACTAAATATGACAGGTAACTGTAACTTCGTTACTAATTATGACAAATAACTTTAATTTCGATACTAATTATGGCAGGTAACTGTAACTTCGTTACTAATTATGACAAGTCCCTGTAATTTCGATACAAATTATGGCAGGTAACTGTAACTTCGATACTAATTATGACAAGTCCCTGTAATTTCGATACAAATTATGGCAGGTAACTGTAACTTCCATACTAATTATGACAGGTAACAGTAGCTTCGATACTAATTATGACAGGAAACTGTAACTTCATTACTAATTATGACAAGTAACTGTAATTTCGATACAAATTATGACAGGTAACTGTAACTTCGTTACTAATTATGACAAGTAACTGTACCTTCGATACTAATTATGACAAGTAACTATAACTTCGATACAAATTTTGGCAGGTAACTGTAACATCGATACTAATTATGACAAGTCCCTGTGATTTCGATACAAATTATGGCAGGTAACTGTAACTTCCATAATAATTATGACTGGTAACAGTAACTTCGATACTAATTATGACAGGAAACTGTAACTTCGTAACTAATTATGACAAGTAACTGTAATTTATATACAAATTATGACAGGTAACTGTAACTTCGTTACTAATTATGACAAGTAACAGTACCTTCGATGCTAATTATGACAGGTAACTGTAACTTCGATACTAATTATGACAAGGAACTGTAATTTCGATACAAATTATGGCAGGTAACTGTAACGTCGTTACTAATTATGACAAGTAACTGTAATTTCGATACAAATTATGACAGGTAACTGTAACTTCGTTACTAATTATGACAAGTAACAGTACCTTCGATGCTAATTATGACAGGTAACTGTAACTTCGATACTAATTATGACAAGGAACTGTAATTTCGATACAAATTATGGCAGGTAACTGTAAATTCGTTACTAATTATGACAAGTTACTGTAATTTCGATACAAATTTTGGCAGTTAACTGTAACTTCGATACTATTTATGACAGGTAACAGTAACATCGATACTAATTATGACAAGTAACTGTAAGTTCGATACTAATTATGACAGGTAACTGGAACTTCGTTACTAATTATGACAAGTAACTGTAATTTCGATACAAATTATGGCAGGTAACTGTAACTTCGATACTAATTATCACAGGTAACAGTAACTTCGATACTAATTATGACAAGTAACTATAACATCGATACAAATTATGACAGGTAACTGTAACTTCGATACTAATTATGACAAGAAACTCTAACTTCGTTACTAATTATGACAAGAAACTTTAATTTCGATACTAATTATGGCAGGTAAATGTAACTTCGATACTAATTATGACAGGTAACAGTAACCTCGATACTAATTATGACAAGTAACTATAACTTCGATACTAAATATGACAGGTAACAGTAACCTCGATACTAATTATGACAAGTAACTGTAATTTCGATACAAATTATGACAGGTAACTGTAACTTCGTTACTAATTATGACAAGTAACAGTACCTTCGATACTAATTATGACAAGTAACTATAACTTCGATACAAATTTTGGCAGGTAACGGTAACATCGATACTAATTATGACAAGTCCCTGTGATTTCGATACAAATTATGGCAGGTAACTGTAACTTCCATAATAATTATGACAGGTAACAGTAACTTCGATACTAATTATGACAGGAAACTGTAACTTCGTAACTAATTATGACAAGTAACTGTAATTTCAATACAAATTATGACAGGTAACTGTAACTTCGTTACTAATTATGGCAAGTAACAGTACCTTCGATGCTAATTATGACAGGTAACTGTAACTTCGATACTAATTATGACAAGGAACTGTAATTTCGATACAAATTATGGCAGGTAACTGTAACTTCGATACTAATTATGACAAGTAAATGTAACTTCGTTACTAATTATGACAGGTAACTGTAACTTCGTTACTAATTATGACAAGTAACTGTTATTTCGATACAAAATTTTGGCAGGTACTTGTAACTTCGATACTAATTATGACAGGTAACAGTAACTTCGATTCTAATTATGACAAGTAACTGTAACATCGATACTAATTATGACAGGTAAATGTAACGTCGTTACTAATTATGACAAGTAACTGTAATTTCGATACAAATTATGGCAGGTAACTGTAACTTCGATACTAATTATGACAAGGCCCTGTAATTTCGATACAAATTATGTCAGGTAACTGTAACATCCATACTAATTATGACAGGTAACAGTAACTTCGATACTAATTATGACAGGAAACTGTAACTTCATTACTAATTATGACAAGTAACTGTAATTTCGATACAAATTATGACAGGTAACTGTAACTTCGTTACTAATTATGACAAGTAACTGTACCTTCGATACTAATTATGACAAGTAACTATAACTTCGATACAAATTTTGGCAGGTAACTGTAACATCGATACTAATTATGACAAGTCCCTGTAATTTCGATACAAATTATGGCAGGTAACTGTAACTTCCATAATAATTATGACTGGTAACAGTAACTTCGATACTAATTATGACAGGAAACTGTAACTTCGTAACTAATTATGACAAGTAACTGTAATTTATATACAAATTATGACAGGTAACTGTAACTTCGTTACTAATTATGACAAGTAACAGTACCTTCGATGCTAATTATGACAGGTAACTGTAACTTCGATACTAATTATGACAAGGAACTGTAATTTCGATACAAATTATGGCAGGTAACTGTAACTTTGATACCAATTATGACAAGTAAATGTAACTTCGATACTAATTATGACAGGTAACTGTAACTTCGTTACTAATTATGACAAGTAACTGTTATTTCGATACAAAATTTTGGCAGGTAACTGTAACTTCGATACTAATTATGACAGGTAACGGTAACTTCGATTCTAATTATGACAAGTAACTGTAACATCGATACTAATTATGACAGGTAATTGTAACGTCGTTACTAATTATGACAAGTAACTGTAATTTCGATACAAATTATGGCAGGTAACTGTAACTTCGATACTAATTATGACAGGTAACAGTAACCTCGATACTAATTATGACAAGTAACTATAACTTCGATACAAATTATGACAGGTAACTGTAACTTCGATACTAATTATAACAGGTAACTGTAACTTCGTTACTAATTATGGCAAGTAACTGTAACTTCGATACTAATTATGACAAGTGCCTGTAATTTCGAAACAAAATATGGCAGGTAACTGTAACTTCCATACTAATTATGACAGGTAACAGTAACTTCGATACTAATTATGACAGGAAACTGTAACTTCGTTACTAATTTGACAAGTAACTGTAATTTCGATACAAATTATGACAGGTAACTGTAACTTCGTTACTAATTATGACAAGTAACAGTACCTTCGATGCTAATTATGACAGGTAACTGTAACTTCGATACTAATTATGACAAGGAACTGTAATTTCGATACAAATTATGGCAGGTAACTGTAAATTCGTTACTAATTATGACAAGTAACTGTAATTTCGTTACAAATTTTGGCAGTTAACTGTAACTTCGATACTATTTATGACAGGTAACAGTAACATTGATACTAATTATGACAAGTAACTGTAAGTTCGATACTAATTATGACAGGTAACTGGAACTTCGTTACTAATTATGACAAGTAACTGTAATTTCGATACAAATTATGGCAGGTAACTGTAACTTCGATACTAATTATCACAGGTAACAGTAACTTCGATACTAATTATGACAAGTAACTATAACATCGATACAAATTATGACAGGTAACTGTAACTTCGATACTAATTATGACAAGAAACTCTAACTTCGTTACTAATTATGACAAGAAACTTTAATTTCGATACTAATTATGGCAGGTAACTGTAACTTCGATACTAATTATGACAGGTAACAGTAACCTCGATACTAATTATGACAAGTAACTATAACTTCGATACTAATTATGACAGGTAACAGTAACCTCGATACTAATTATGACAAGTAACTGTAATTTCGATACAAATTATGACAGGTAACTGTAACTTCGTTACTAATTATGACAAGTAACAGTACCTTCGATACTAATTATGACAGGTAACTATAACTTCGATACAAATTTTGGCAGGTAACTGTAACATCGATACTAATTATGACAAATCCCTGTGATTTCGATACAAATTATGGCAGGTAACTGTAACTTCCATAATAATTATGACAGGTAACAGTATCTTCGATACTAATTATGACAGGAAACTGTAACTTCGTAACTAATTATGACAAGTAACTGTAATTTCAATACAAATTATGACAGGTAACTGTAACTTCGTTACTAATTATGGCAAGTAACAGTACCTTCGATGCTAATTATGACAGGTAACTGTAACTTCGATACTAATTATGACAAGGAACTGTAATTTCGATACAAATTATGGCAGGTAACTGTAACTTCGATACTAATTATGACAAGTAAATGTAACTTCGTTACTAATTATGACAGGTAACTGTAACTTCGTTACTAATTATGACAAGTAACTGTTATTTCGATACAAAATTTTGGCAGATAACTGTAACTTCGATACTAATTATGACAGGTAACAGTAACTTCGATTTTAATTATGACAAGTAACTGTAACATCGATACTAATTATGACAGGTAACTGTAACGTCGTTACTAATTATGACAAGTAACTGTAATTTCGATACAAATTATGGCAGGTAACTGTAACTTCGATACTAATTATGACAAGTTCCAGTAATTTCGATACAAATTATGGCAGGTAACTGTAACTTCCATACTAATTATGACAGGTAACAGTAACTTCGATACTAATTATGACAGGAAACTGTAACTTCATTACTAATTATGACAAGTAACTGTAATTTCGATACAAATTATGACAGGTAACTGTAACTTCGTTACTAATTATGACAAGTAACAGTACCTTCGATACTAATTATGACAAGTAACTATAACTTCGATACAAATTTTGGCAGGTAACTGTAACATCGATACTAATTATGACAAGTCCCTGTAATTTCGATACAAATTATGGCAGGTAACTGTAACTTCCATAATAATTATGACTGGTAACAGTAACTTCGATACTAATTATGACAGGAAACTGTAACTTCGTAACTAATTATGACAAGTAACTGTAATTTATATACAAATTATGACAGGTAACTGTAACTTCGTTACTAATTATGACAAGTAACAGTACCTTCGATGCTAATTATGACAGGTAACTGTAACTTCGATACTAATTATGACAAGGAACTGTAATTTAGATACAAATTATGGCAGGTAACTGTAACTTCGATACTAATTATGACAAGTAAATGTAACTTCGATACTAATTATGACAGGTAACTGTAACTTCGTTACTAATTAAGACAAGTAACTGTTATTTCGATACAAAATTTTGGCAGGTAACTGTAACTTCGATACTAATTATGACAGGTAACAGTAACTTCGATTCTAATTATGACAAGTAACTGTAACATCGATACTTATTATGACAGGTAACTGTAACGTCGTTACTAATTATGACAAGTAACTGTAATTTCGATACAAATTATGACAGGTAACTGTAACTTCGTTACTAATTATGACAAGTAACAGTACCTTCGATGCTAATTATGACAGGTAACTGTAACTTCGATACTAATTATGACAAGGAACTGTAATTTCGATACAAATTATGGCAGGTAACTGTAAATTCGTTACTAATTATGACAAGTAACTGTAATTTCGATAAAAAATTTTGGCAGTTAACTGTAACTTCGATACTATTTATGACAGGTAACAGTAACATCGATACTAATTATGACAAGTAACTGTAAGTTCGATACTAATTATGACAGGTAACTGGAACTTCGTTACTAATTATGACAAGTAACTGTAATTACGATACAAATTATGGCAGGTAACTGTAACTTCGATACTAATTATCACAGGTAACAGTAACTTCGATACTAATTATGACAAGTAACTATAACATCGATACAAATTATGACAGGTAACTGTAACTTCGATACTAATTATGACAAGAAACTCTAACTTCGTTACTAATTATGACAAGAAACTTTAATTTCGATACTAATTATGGCAGGTAAATGTAACTTCGATACTAATTATGACAGGTAACAGTAACCTCGATACTAATTATGACAAGTAACTATAACTTCGATACTAAATATGACAGGTAACAGTAACCTCGATACTAATTATGACAAGTAACTGTAATTTCGATACAAATTATGACAGGTAACTGTAACTTCGTTACTAATTATGACAAGTAACAGTACCTTCGATACTATTTATGACAAGTAACTATAACTTCGATACAAATTTTGGCAGGTAACTGTAACATCGATACTAATTATGACAAGTCCCTGTGATTTCGATACAAATTATGGCAGGTAACTGTAACTTCCATAATAATTATGACAGGTAACAGTAACTTCGATACTAATTATGACAGGTAACTGTAACGTCGTTACTAATTATGACAAGTAACTGTAATTTCGATACAAATTATGGCAGGTAACTGTAACTTCGATATTAATTATGACAAGTCCCAGTAATTTCGATACAAATTATGGCAGGTAACTGTAACTTCCATACTAATTATGACAGGTAACAGTAACTTCGATACTAATTATGACAGGAAACTGTAACTTCATTACTAATTATGACAAGTAACTGTAATTTCGATACAAATTATGACAGGTAACTGTAACTTCGTTACTAATTATGACAAGTAACAGTACCTTCGATACTAATTATGACAAGTAACTATAACTTCGATACAAATTTTGGCAGGTAACTGTAACATCGATACTAATTATGACAAGTCCCTGTGATTTCGATACAAATTATGGCAGGTAACTGTAACTTCCATAATAATTATGACAGGTAACAGTAACTTCGATACTAATTATGACAGGAAACTGTAACTTCGTAACTAATTATGACAAGTAACTGTAATTTCAATACAAATTATGACAGGTAACTGTAACTTCGTTACTAATTATGGCAAGTAACAGTACCTTCGATGCTAATTATGACAGGTAACTGTAACTTCGATACTAATTATGACAAGGAACTGTAATTTCGATACAAATTATGGCAGGTAACTGTAACTTCGATACTAATTATGACAAGTAAATGTAACTTCGATACTAATTATGACAGGTAACTGTAACTTCGTTACTAATTATGACAAATAACTGTTATTTCGATACAAAATTTTGGCAGGTAACTGTAACTTCGATACTAATTATGACAGGTAACAGTAACTTCGATTCTAATTATGACAAGTAAATGTAACATCGATACTAATTATGACAGGTAACTGTAACGTCGTTACTAATTATGACAAGTAACTGTAATTTCGATACAAATTATGGCAGGTAACTGTAACTTCGATACTAATTATGACAGGTAACAGTAACCTCGATAATAATTATGACAAGTAACTATAACTTCGATACAAATTATGACAGGTAACTGTAACTTCGATTCTAATTATGACAAGGAACTGTAATTTCGATACAAATTTTGGCAGGTAACTGTAACTTCGATACTAATTATGACAAGTGCCTGTAATTTCGATACAAAATATGGCAGGTAATTGTAACTTCCATACTAATTATGACAGGTAACAGTAACTTAGATACTAATTATGACAGGAAACTGTAACTTCGTTACTAATTATGACAAGTAACTGTAATTTCGATACAAATTATGATAGGTAACTGTAACTTCGTTACTAATTATGACAAGTTACTGTAATTTCGATACAAATTTTGGCAGTTAACTGTAACTTCGATACTATTTATGACAGGTAACAGTAACATCGATACTAATTATGACAAGTAACTGTAAGTTCGATACTAATTATGACAGGTAACTGGAACTTCGTTACTAATTATGACAAGTAACTGTAATTTCGATACAAATTATGGCAGGTAACTGTAACTTCGATACTAATTATCACAGGTAACAGTAACTTCGATACTAATTATGACAAGTAACTATAACTTCGATACAAATTATGACAGGTAACTGTAACTTCGATACTAATTATGACAAGAAACTCTAACTTCGTTACTAATTATGACAAGAAACTTTAATTTCGATACTAATTATGGCAGGTACCTGTAACATCGTTACTAATTATGACAAGTCCCTGTAATTTCGATACAAATTATGGCAGGTAACTGTAACTTCGATACTAATTATGACAAGTAACTGTATCTTCCATACTAATTATGACAGGTAACAGTAACTTCGTTACTAATTATGACAAGTAACTGTAATTTCGATACAAATTTTGGCAGGTAACTGTAACCTCGATACTAATTATGACAGGTAACAGTAACTTCGTTACTAATTATGACAAGTATCTGTAACTTCGATACTAATTATGACAGGTAACTGTAACTTCGTTACTAATTATGACATGTAACTGTAATTTCGATACAAATTATGGCAGGTAACTGTAACTTCGTTACTAATTATGACAAGTAACTGTAATTTCGATACAAATTATGGCAGGTAACTGTAACTTCAATACTAATTATGGCAGGTAACTGTAACTTCGATACTAATTATGAGAGGTAATAGTAACTTCGATGCTAATTATGACAGGTAACTGCAACTTCTTTACTAATTATGACAAGTAACTGTAATTTCTATACTAATTATGGCAGGTAACTGTAACTTCGTTACTAATTATGAGAAGTAACTGTAATTTCGATGCAAATTATGGCAGGTAATTGTAATTTCGAGACTAATTATGACAGGTGACTGTAACTTCGATACTAATTATGACAGGTAACAGTATCTTCGATGCTAATTATGACAAGTAACTGCAACTTCGATACTAATTATAACAGGTAACTGTAACTTCGTTACTAATTATGACAAGTAACTGTAATTTCGATACAAATTTTGGCAGGTAACGGTAACTTCGATACTATTTATGACTGGAAACAGTAACTTCGATACCAATTATGACAAGTAACTGTAACTTCGATACTAATTATGACAGGTAACTGTAACTTCGATACTAATTAGGACAAGTAACAGTAACTTCGATACTTATTATGACAAGTTACTGTAACTTCGATACTAATTATAACAGGTAACTGTAACTTCGTTACTTATTATGGCAAGTAACTGTAATTTCGATACAATATATGACAGGTAACTGTAACTTCGATACTAATTATGACAGGTATCAGTAACTTCGGTACAAATTATGACAAGTAACTGTAACTTCGATACTAATTATGACAGTTAACTGTAACTTCGTTACTAATTATGACAAGGAACTGTAATTTCGATACAAATTTTGGCAGGTAACTGTAACTTCGATACTAATTATGACAAGTGCCTGTAATTTCGATACAAAATATGGAAGGTAACTGTAACTTCCATACTAATTATGACAGGTAACAGTAACTTCGATACTAATTATGACAAGTAACTGTAACTTCGATACTAATTATGACAGGTAAATGTAACTTCGTTACTAATTATGAAAAGTAACTGTAATTTCGATACAAATTATGGCAGGTAATTGTAACTTCGATACTAATTATGACAGGTAACAGTATCTTCGATACTAATTATGACAAGTAACTATAACTTCGATACAAATTATGACAGGTACCTGTAACTTCGGTACTAATTATGACAAGAAACTCTAACTTCGTTACTAATTATGACAAGTAACTGTAATTTTGATAAAAAATTATGGTAGGTAACAGTAACTTCAATACTAATTATGACAGGTAACAGTAACGTCGATACTAATTATGACAAGTAACAGTACCTTCGATGCTAATTATGACAGGTAACTGTAACTTCGATACTAATTATGACAAGGAACTGTAATTTCGATACAAATTTTGGCAGGTAACTGTAACTTCGATACTAATTATGACAAGTGCCTGTAATTTCGATACAAAATATGGCAGGTAACTGTAACTTCCATACTAATTATGGCAGGTAACTGTAACATCGTTACTAATTGTGACAAGTAACTGTAATTTCGATACAAATTATGACAGGTAACTGTAACTTCGTTACTAATTATGACAAGTAACAGTGCCTTCGATGCTAATTATGACAGGTAACTGTAACTTCGATACTAATTATGACAAGGAACTGTAATTTGGATACAAATTATGGCAGATAACTGTAACTTCGTTACTAATTATGACAAGTAACTGTAATTTCGATACAAATTTTGGCAGGTAACTGTAACTTCGATACTAAATATGACAGGTAACTGTAACTTCGTTACTAATTATGACAAATAACTTTAATTTCGATACTAATTTTGGCAGGTAACTGTAACTTCGTTACTAATTATGACAAGTCCCTGTAATTTCGATACAAATTATGAAAGGTAACTGTAACATCGATACTAATTATGACAAGTCCCTGTAATTTCGATACAAATTATGGCAGGTAACTGTAACTTCCATACTAATTATGACAGGTAACAGTAACTTCGATACTAATTATGACGGGAAACTGTAACTTCATTACTAATTATGACATGTAACTGTAATTTCGATACAAATTATGACAGGTAACTGTAACTTCGTTACTAATTATGACAAGTAACAGTACCTTCGATACTAATTATGACAAGTAACTATAACTTCGATACAAATTTTGGCAGGTAACTGTAACATCGATACTAATTATGACAAGTCCCTGTAATTTCGATACAAATTATGGCAGGTAACTGTAACTTCCATAATAATTATGACATGTAACAGTAACTTCGATACTAATTATGACAGGAAACTGTAACTTCGTAACTAATTATGACAAGTAACTAATTTCAATACAAATTATGATAGGTAACTGTAACTTCGTTACTAATTATGACAAGTAACTGTACCTTCGATGCTAATTATGACAGGTAACTGTAACTTCGATACTAATTATGACAAGGAACTGTAATTTCGATACAAATTATGGCAGGTAACTGTAACTTCGATACTAATTATGACAAGTAAATGTAACTTCGATACTAATTATGACAGGTAACTGTAACTTCGTTACTAATTATGACAAGTCACTGTTATTTCGATACAAAATTTTGGCAGGTAACTGTAACTTCGATACTAATTATGACAGGTAACAGTAACTTCGATTCTAATTATGACAAGTAACTGTAACATCGATACTAATTATGACAGGTAACTGTAACGTCGTTACTAATTATGACAAGTAACTGTAATTTCGATACAAATTATGGCAGGTAACTGTAACTTCGATACTAATTATGACTGGTAACAGTAACCTCGATACTAATTATGACAAGTAACTATAACTTCGATACAAATTATGACAGGTAACTGTAACTTCGATACTAATTATGACAAGGAACTGTAATTTCGATACAAATTTTGGCAGGTAACTGTAACTTCGATACTAATTATGACAAGTGCCTGTAATTTCGATACAAAATATGGCAGGTAACTGTAACTTCCATACTAATTATGACAGGTAACAGTAACTTCGATACATATTATGACAGGAAACTGTAACATCGTTACTAATTATGACAAGTAACTGTAATTTCGATACAAATTATGACAGGTAACTATAACTTCGTTACTAATTATGACAAGTAAAAGTACCTTCGATGCTAATTATGACAGGTAACTGTAACTTCGATACTAATTATGACAAGGAACTGTAATTTCGATACAAATTATGGCAGGTAACTGTAACGTCGTTACTAATTATGACAAGTAACTGTAATTTCCATACAAATTTTGGCAGGTAACTGTAACTTCGATACTATTTATGACAGGTAACAGTAACTTCGATACTAATTATGACAAGTAACTGTAAGTTCGATACTAATTATGACAGGTAACTGGAACTTCGTTACTAATTATGACAAGTAACTGTAATTTCGATAAAAATTATGGCAGGTAACTGTAACTTCGATACTAATTATCACAGGTAACAGTAACTTCGATACTAATTATGACAAGTAACTATAACTTCGATACAAATTATGACAGGTAACTGTAACTTCGATACTAATTATGACAAGAAACTCTAACTTCGTTACTAATTATGACAAGAAACTTTAATTTCGATACCAATTATGGCAGGTAACTGTAACTTCGTTACTAATTATGACAAGTCCCTGTAATTTCCATACAAATTATGGCAGGTAACTGTAACTTCGATACTAATTATGACAAGTAACTGTAACTTCCATACTAATTATGACAGGTAAGAGTAACTTCGTTACTAATTATGACAAGTAACTGTAATTTCGATACAAATTATGGCAGGTAACTGTAACTTCGTTTCTAATTATGACAAGTAACTGTAATTTCGATACAAATTATGGCAGGTAACTGTAACTTCGTTTCTAATTATGACAAGTAACTGTAATTTCGATACAAATTATGGCAGGTAACTGTAACTTCAATACTAATTATGGCAGGTAACTGTAACTTCGATACTAATTATGAGAGGTAATAGTAACTTCGATGCTAATTATGACAGGTAACTGCAACTTCTTTACTAATTATGACAAGTAACAGTAATTTCTATACTAATTATGGCAGGTAACTGTAACTTCGTTACTAATTATGAGAAGTAACTGTAATTTCGATGCAAATTATGACAGGTAACTGTAACTTCGATTCTTATTATGACAGGTAACAGTAACTTCGATACTAATTATGGCAGGTAACTGTAACTTCGATACTAATTATGACAGGTATCAGTAACTTCGGTACTAATTATGACAAGTAACTGTAACTTCGATACTAATTATGACAGGTAACTGTAACTTCGTTACTAATTATGGCAAGTAACTGTAATTTCGTTACAAATTATGGCAGGTAATTGTAATTTCGATACTAATTATGACAGGTGACTGTAACTTCGATACTAATTATGACAGGTAACAGTATCTTCGATACTAATTATGACAAGTAACTGCAACTTCGATACTAATTATACCAGGTATAATTTCGATACAAATTTTGGCAGTTAACGGTAACTTCGATACTAATTATGACAGGTAACAGTAACTTCGATACTAATTAAGACAAGTAACTGTAACTTCGATACTAATTATGACAGGTAACTGTAACTTCGATACTAATTAGGACAAGTAACAGTAACTTCGATACTAATTATGACAAGTTACTGTAACATCGATATTAATTATAACAGGTAACTGTAACATCGTTACTAATTATGGCAAGTAACTGTAATTTCGATACAAATTATGACAGGTAACAGTAACTTCGATACTAATTATGACAGGTATCAGTAACTTCGGTACTAATTATGACAAGTAACTGTAACTTCGATACTAATTATGACAGTTAACTGTAACTTCGTTACTAATTATGACAAGTAACTGTAATTTCGATACAAATTTTGGCAGGTAACTGTAACTTCGATACTAATTATGACAAGTGCCTGTAATTTCGATACAAAATATGGCAGGTAACTGTATTTTCCATACTAATTATGACAGGTAACAGTAACTTCGATACTAATTATGACAAGTAACTGTAACTTCGATACTAATTATGACAGGTAACTGTAACTTCGTTACTAATTATGAAAAGTAACTGTAATTTCGATACAAATTATGGCAGGTAATTGTAACTTCGATACTAATTATGACAGGTAACAGTACCTTCGATACTAATTATGACAAGTAACTGTAATTTTGATAAAAAATTATGGTAGGTAACAGTAACTTCAATACTAATTATGACAGGTAACAGTAACGTCGATACTAATTATGACAAGTAACAGTACCTTCGATGCTAATTATGACAGGTAACTGTAACTTCGATACTAATTATGACAAGGAACTGTAATTTCGTAACAAATTTTGGCAGGTAACTGTAACTTCGATACTAATTATGACAAGTGCCTGTAATTTTGATACAAAATATGGCAGGTAACTGTAACTTCCATACTAATTATGACAGGTAACAGTAACTTCGATACTAATTATGACAGGAAACTGTAACTTCGTTACTAATTATGACAAGTAACTGTAATTTCGATACAAATTATGACAGGTAACTGTCACTTCGTTACTAATTATGACAAGTAACAGTACCTTCGATGCTAATTATGACAGGTAACTGTAACTTCGATACTAATTATGACAAGGAACTGTAATTTCGATACAAATTATGGCAGGTAACTGTAACTTCGTTACTAATTATGACAAGTAACTGTAATTTCGATACAAATTATTACAGGTAACTGTAACTTCGTTACTAATTATGACAAGTAACAGTACCTTCGATGCTAATTATGACAGGTAACTGTAACTTCGATACTAATTATGACAAGGAACTGTAATTTCGATACAAATTATGGCAGGTAACTGTAACTTCGTTACTAATTATGACAAGTAACTGTAATTTCGATACAAATTTTGGCAGGTAACTGTAACTTCGATACTAAATATGACAGGTAACTGTAACTTCGTTACTAAATATGACAAATAACTTTAATTTCGATACTAATTACGGCACGTAACTGTAATTTCGTTACTAATTATGACAAGTCCCTGTAATTTCGATACAAATTATGGCAGGTAACTGTAACTTCGATACTAATTATGACAAGTCCCTGTAATTTCGATACAAATTATGGCAGGTAACTGTAACTTCCATACTAATTATGACAGGTAACAGTAACTTCGATACTAATTATGACAGGAAACTGTAACTTCATTACTAATTATGACAAGTAACTGTAATTTCGATACAAATTATGACAGGTAACTGTAACTTCGTTACTAATTATGACAAGTAACAGTACCTTCGATACTAATTATGACAAGTAACTATAACTTCGATACAAATTTTGGCAGGTAATTGTAACATCGATACTAATTTTGACAAGTCCCTGTAATTTCGATACAAATTATGGCAGGTAACTGTAACTTCCATAATAATTATGACAGGTAACAGTAACTTCGATACTAATTATGACAGGAAACTATAACTTCCTTACTAATTATGACAAGTAACTGTAATTTCAATACAAATTATGACAGGTAACTGTAACTTCGTTACTAATTATGACAAGTAACAGTACCTTCGATGCTAATTATGACAGGTAACTGTAACTTCGATACTAATTATGACAAGTAAATGTAACTTCGATACTAATTATGACAGGTAACTGTAACTTCGTTACTAATTATGACAAGTAACTGTTATTTCGATACAAAATTTTGGCAGGTAACTGTAACTTCGATACTAATTATGACAGGTAACAGTAACTTCGATTCTAATTATGACAAGTAACTGTAATTTCGATACAAATTATGGCAGGTAACTGTAACTTCGATACTAATTATGACAGGTAACAGTAACCTCGATACTAATTATGACAAGTAACTATAACTTCGATACAAATTATGACAGGTAACTGTAACTTCGATACTAATTATGACAAGGAACTGTAATTTCGATACAAATTTTGGCAGGTAACTGTAACTTCGATACTAATTATGACAAGTGCCTGTAATTTCGATACAAAATATGGCAGGTAACTGTAACTTCCATACTAATTATGACAGGTAACAGTAACTTCGATACTTATTATGACAGGAAACTGTAACTTCGTTACTAATTATGACAAGTAACTGTAATTTCGATACAAATTATGACAGGTAACTATAACTTCGTTACTAATTATGACAAGTAAAAGTACCTTCGATGCTAATTATGACAGGTAACTGTAACTTCGATACTAATTATGACAAGGAACTGTAATTTCGATACAAATTATGGCAGGTAACTGTAACTTCGTTACTAATTATGACAAGTAACTGTAATTTCCATACAAATTTTGGCAGGTAACTGTAACTTCGATACTATTTATGACAGGTAACAGTAACTTCGATACTAATTATGACAAGTAACTGTAAGTTCGATACTAATTATGACAGGTAACTGGAACTTCGTTACTAATTATGACAAGTAACTGTAATTTCGATAAAAATTATGGCAGGTAACTGTAACTTCGATACTAATTATCACAGGTAACAGTAACTTCGATACTAATTATGACAAGTAACTATAACTTCGATACAAATTATGACAGGTAACTGTAACTTCGATACTAATTATGACAAGAAACTCTAACTTCGTTACTAATTATGACAAGAAACTTTAATTTCGATACCAATTATGGCAGGTAACTGTAACTTCGTTACTAATTATGACAAGTCCCTGTAATTTCCATACAAATTATGGCAGGTAACTGTAACTTCGATACTAATTATGACAAGTAACTGTAACTTCCATACTAATTATGACAGGTAAGAGTAACTTCGTTACTAATTATGACAAGTAACTGTAATTTCGATACAAATTATGGCAGGTAACTGTAACTTCGTTTCTAATTATGACAAGTAACTGTAATTTCGATACAAATTATGGCAGGTAACTGTAACTTCGTTTCTAATTATGACAAGTAACTGTAATTTCGATACAAATTATGGCAGGTAACTGTAACTTCAATACTAATTATGGCAGGTAACTGTAACTTCGATACTAATTATGAGAGGTAATAGTAACTTCGATGCTAATTATGACAGGTAACTGCAACTTCTTTACTAATTATGACAAGTAACTGTAATTTCTATACTAATTATGGCAGGTAACTGTAACTTCGTTACTAATTATGAGAAGTAACTGTAATTTCGATGCAAATTATGACAGGTAACTGTAACTTCGATTCTTATTATGACAGGTAACAGTAACTTCGATACTAATTATGGCAGGTAACTGTAACTTCGATACTAATTATGACAGGTATCAGTAACTTCGGTACTAATTATGACAAGTAACTGTAACTTCGATACTAATTATGACAGGTAACTGTAACTTCGTTACTAATTATGGCAAGTAACTGTAATTTCGTTACAAATTATGGCAGGTAATTGTAATTTCGATACTAATTATGACAGGTGACTGTAACTTCGATACTAATTATGACAGGTAACAGTATCTTCGATACTAATTATGACAAGTAACTGCAACTTCGATACTAATTATACCAGGTAACTGTAACTTCGTTACTAATTATGGCATGTAACTATAATTTCGATACAAATTTTGGCAGTTAACGGTAACTTTGATACTAATTATGACAGGTAACAGTAACTTCGATACTAATTAAGACAAGTAACTGTAACTTCGATACTAATTATGACAGGTAACTGTAACTTCGATACTAATTAGGACAAGTAACAGTAACTTCGATACTAATTATGACAAGTTACTGTAACATCGATATTAATTATAACAGGTAACTGTAACATCGTTACTAATTATGGCAAGTAACTGTAATTTCGATACAAATTATGACAGGTAACAGTAACTTCGATACTAATTATGACAGGTATCAGTAACTTCGGTACTAATTATGACAAGTAACTGTAACTTCGATACTAATTATGACAGTTAACTGTAACTTCGTTACTAATTATGACAAGTAACTGTAATTTCGATACAAATTTTGGCAGGTAACTGTAACTTCGATACTAATTATGACAAGTGCCTGTAATTTCGATACAAAATATGGCAGGTAACTGTATTTTCCATACTAATTATGACAGGTAACAGTAACTTCGATACAAATTATGACAAGTAACTGTAACTTCGATACTAATTATGACAGGTAACTGTAACTTTGTTACTAATTATGAAAAGTAACTGTAATTTCGATACAAATTATGGCAGGTAATTGTAACTTCGATACTAATTATGACAGGTAACAGTACCTTCGATACTAATTATGACAAGTAACTGTAATTTTGATAAAAAATTATGGTAGGTAACAGTAACTTCAATACTAATTATGACAGGTAACAGTAACGTCGATACTAATTATGACAAGTAACAGTACCTTCGATGCTAATTATGACAGGTAACTGTAACTTCGATACTAATTATGACAAGGAACTGTAATTTCGTAACAAATTTTGGCAGGTAACTGTAACTTCGATACTAATTATGACAAGTGCCTGTAATTTTGATACAAAATATGGCAGGTAACTGTAACTTCCATACTAATTATGACAGGTAACAGTAACTTCGATACTAATTATGACAGGAAACTGTAACTTCGTTACTAATTATGACAAGTAACTGTAATTTCGATACAAATTATGACAGGTAACTGTCACTTCGTTACTAATTATGACAAGTAACAGTACCTTCGATGCTAATTATGACAGGTAACTGTAACTTCGATACTAATTATGACAAGGAACTGTAATTTCGATACAAATTATGGCAGGTAACTGTAACTTCGTTACTAATTATGACAAGTAACTGTAATTTCGATACAAATTATTACAGGTAACTGTAACTTCGTTACTAATTATGACAAGTAACAGTACCTTCGATGCTAATTATGACAGGTAACTGTAACTTCGATACTAATTATGACAAGGAACTGTAATTTCGATACAAATTATGGCAGGTAACTGTAACTTCGTTACTAATTATGACAAGTAACTGTAATTTCGATACAAATTTTGGCAGGTAACTGTAACTTCGATACTAAATATGACAGGTAACTGTAACTTCGTTACTAAATATGACAAATAACTTTAATTTCGATACTAATTATCGCACGTAACTGTAATTTCGTTACTAATTATGACAAGTCCCTGTAATTTCGATACAAATTATGGCAGGTAACTGTAACTTCGATACTAATTATGACAAGTCCCTGTAATTTCGATACAAATTATGGCAGGTAACTGTAACTTCCATACTAATTATGACAGGTAACAGTAACTTCGATACTAATTATGACAGGAAACTGTAACTTCATTACTAATTATGACAAGTAACTGTAATTTCGATACAAATTATGACAGGTAACTGTAACTTCGTTACTAATTATGACAAGTAACAGTACCTTCGATACTAATTATGACAAGTAACTATAACTTCGATACAAATTTTGGCAGGTAATTGTAACATCGATACTAATTTTGACAAGTCCCTGTAATTTCGATACAAATTATGGCAGGTAACTGTAACTTCCATAATAATTATGACAGGTAACAGTAACTTCGATACTAATTATGACAGGAAACTATAACTTCCTTACTAATTATGACAAGTAACTGTAATTTCAATACAAATTATGACAGGTAACTCTAACTTCGTTACTAATTATGACAAGTAACAGTACCTTCGATGCTAATTATGACAGGTAACTGTAACTTCGATACTAATTATGACAAGTATATGTAACTTCGATACTAATTATGACAGGTAACTGTAACTTCGTTACTAATTATGACAAGTAACTGTTATTTCGATACAAAATTTTGGCAGGTAACTGTAACTTCGATACTAATTATGACAGGTAACAGTAACTTCGATTCTAATTATGACAAGTAACTGTAATTTCGATACAAATTATGGCAGGTAACTGTAACTTCGATACTAATTATGACAGGTAACAGTAACCTCGATACTAATTATGACAAGTAACTATAACTTCGATACAAATTATGACAGGTAACTGTAACTTCGATACTAATTATGACAAGGAACTGTAATTTCGATACAAATTTTGGCAGGTAACTGTAACTTCGATACTAATTATGACAAGTGCCTGTAATTTCGATACAAAATATGTCAGGTAACTGTAACTTCCATACTAATTATGACAGGTAACAGTAACTTCGAAACTAATTATGACAGGAAACTGTAACTTCGTAACTAATTATGACAAGTAACTGTAATTTCGATACAAATTTTGACAGGTAACTGTAACTTCGTTAGTAATTATGACAAGTAACAGTACCTTCGATGCTAATTATGACAGGTAACTGTAACTTCGATACTAATTATGACAAGTAAATGTAACTTCGATACTAATTATGACAGGTAACTGTAACTTCGTTACTAATTATGACAAGTAACTGTTATTTCGATACAAAATTTTGGCAGGTAACTGTAACTTCGATACTAATTATGACAGGTAACAGTAACTTCGATTCTAATTATGACAAGTAACTGTAACATCGATACTAATTATGACAGGTGACTGTAACTTCGATACTAATTATGACAGGTAACAGTATCTTCGATACTAATTATGACAAGTAACTGCAACTTCGATACTAATTATAACAGGTAACTGTAACTTCGTTACTAATTATGGCAAGTAACTGTAATTTCGATACAAATTTTGGCAGTTAACGGTAACTTCGATACTAATTATGACAGGTAACAGTAACTTCGATACTAATTATGACAAGTAACTGTAACTTCGATACTAATTATGACAGGTAACTGTAACTTCGATACTAATTAGGACAAGTAACAGTAACTTCGATACTAATTATGACAAGTTACTGTAACATCGATACTAATTATAACAGGTAACTGTAACTTCGTTACTAATTATGGCAAGTAACTGTAATTTCGATACAAATTATGACAGGTAACTGTAACTTCGATACTAATTATGACAGGTATCAGTAACTTCGGTACTAATTATGACAAGTAACTGTAACTTCGATACTAATTATGACAGTTAACTGTAACTTCGTTACTAATTATGACAAGGAACTGTAATTTCGATACAAATTTTGGCAGGTAACTGTAACTTCGATACTAATTATGACAAGTGCCTGTAATTTCGATACAAAATATGGCAGGTAACTGTATTTTCCATACTAATTATGACAGGTAACAGTAACTTCGATACTAATTATGACAAGTAACTGTAACTTCGATACTAATTATGACAGGTAACTGTAACTTCGTTACTAATTATGAAAAGTAACTGTAATTTCGATACAAATTATGGCAGGTAATTGTAACTTCGATACTAATTATGACAGGTAACAGTACCTTCGATACTAATTATGACAAGTAACTGTAATTTTGATAAAAAATTATGGTAGGTAACAGTAACTTCAATACTAATTATGACAGGTAACAGTAACGTCGATACTAATTATGACAAGTAACAGTACCTTCGATGCTAATTATGACAGGTAACTGTAACTTCGATACTAATTATGACAAGGAACTGTAATTTCGATACAAATTTTGGCAGGTAACTGTAACTTCGATACTAATTATGACAAGTCCCTGTAATTTCGATACAAATTATGGCAGGTAACTGTAACTTCCATACTAATTATGACAGGTAACAGTAACTTCGATACTAATTATGACAGGAAACTGTAACTTCATTACTAATTATGACAAGTAACTGTAATTTCGATACAAATTATGACAGGTAACTGTAACTTCGTTACTAATTATGACAAGTAACAGTACCTTCGATACTAATTATGACAAGTAACTATAACTTCGATACAAATTTTGGCAGGTAATTGTAACATCGATACTAATTATGACAAGTCCCTGTAATTTCGATACAAATTATGGCAGGTAACTGTAACTTCCATAATAATTATGACAGGTAACAGTAACTTCGATACTAATTATGACAGGAAACTATAACTTCCTTACTAATTATGACAAGTAACTGTAATTTCAATACAAATTATGACAGGTAACTGTAACTTCGTTACTAATTATGACAAGTAACAGTACCTTCGATGCTAATTATGACAGGTAACTGTAACTTCGATACTAATTATGACAAGTAAATGTAACTTCGATACTAATTATGACAGGTAACTGTAACTTCGTTACTAATTATGACAAGTAACTGTTATTTCGATACAAAATTTTGGCAGGTAACTGTAAGTTCGATACTAATTATGACAGGTACAGTAACTTCGATTCTAATTATGACAAGTAACTGTAACATCGATACTAATTATGACAGGTAACTGTAACGTCGTTACTAATTATGACAAGTAACTGTAATTTCGATACAAATTATGGCAGGTAACTGTAACTTCGATACTAATTATGACAGGTAACAGTAACCTCGATACTAATTATGACAAGTAACTATAACTTCGATACAAATTATGACAGGTAACTGTAACTTCGATACTAATTATGACAAGGAACTGTAATTTCGATACAAATTTTGGCAGGTAACTGAAACTTCGGTACTAATTATGACAAGTGCCTGTAATTTCGATACAAAATATGGCAGGTAACTGTAACTTCCATACTAATTATGACAGGTAACAGTAACTTCGATACTAATTATGACAGGAAACTGTAACTTCGTTACTAATTATGACAAGTAACTGGAATTTCGATACAAATTATGACAGGTAACTGGAACTTCGTTAGTAATTATGACAAGTAACAGTACCTTCGATGCTAATTATGACAGGTAACTGTAACTTCGATACTAATTATGACAAGTAAATGTAACTTCGATACTAATTATGACAGGTAACTGTAACTTCGTTACTTATTATGACAAGTAACTGTTATTTCGATACAAAATTTTGGCAGGTAACTGTAACTTCGATACTAATTATGACAGGTAACAGTAACTTCGATTCTAATTATGACAAGTAACTGTAACATCGATACTAATTATGACAGGTGACTGTAACTTCGATACTAATTATGACAGGTAACAGTATATTCGATACTAATTATGACAAGTAACTGCAACTTCGATACTAATTATAACAGGTAACTGTAACTTCGTTACTAATTATGGCAAGTAACTGTAATTTCGATACAAATTTTGGCAATTAACGGTAACTTCGATAATAATTATGACAAGTAACTGTAACTTCGATACTAATTATGACAGGTAACTGTAACTTCGATAATAATTAGGACAAGTAACAGTAACTTCGATACTAATTATGACAAGTTACTGTAACATCGATACTAATTATAACAGGTAACTGTAACTTCGTTACTAATTACGGCAAGTAACTGTAATTTCGATACAAATTATGACAGGTAACTGTAACTTCGATACTAATTATGACAGGTATCAGTAACTTCGGTACTAATTATGACAAGTAACTGTAACTTCGATACTAATTATGACAGTTAACTGTAACTTCGTTACTAATTATGACAAGGAACTGTAATTTCGATACAAATTTTGGCAGGTAACTGTAACTTCGATACTAATTATGACAAGTGCCTGTAATTTCGATACAAAATATGGCAGGTAACTGTATTTTCCATACTAATTATGACAGGTAACAGTAACTTCGATACTAATTATGACAAGTAACTGTAACTTCGATACTAATTATGACAGGTAACTGTAACTTCGTTACTAATTATGAAAAGTAACTGTAATTTCGATACAAATTATGGCAGGTAATTGTAACTTCGATACTAATTATGACAGGTAACAGTACCTTCGATACTAATTATGACAAGTAACTTTAATTTTGAAAAAAATTATGGTAGGTAACAGAAACTTCAATACTAATTATGACAGGTAACAGTAACGTCGATACTAATTATGACAAGTAACAGTACCTTCGATGCTAATTATGACAGGTAACTGTAACTTCGATACTAATTATGACAAGGAACTGTAATTTCGATACAAATTTTGGCAGGTAACTGTAACTTCGATACTAATTATGACAAGTGCCTGAAATTTTGATACAAAATATGGCAGGTAACTGTAACTTCCATACTAATTATGACAGGTAACAGTAACTTCGATACTAATTATGACAGGAAACTGTAACTTCGTTACTAATTATGACAAGTAACTGTAATTTCGATACAAATTATGACAGGTAACTGTCACTTCTTTACTAATTATGACAAGTAACAGTACCTTCGATGCTAATTATGACAAGTAACTGTAACTTCGATACTAATTATGACAAGGAACTGTAATTTCGATACAAATTATGGCAGGTAACTGTAACTTCGTTACTAATTATGACAAGTAACTGTAATTTCGATACAAATTATTACAGGTAACTGTAACTTCGTTACTAATTGTGACAAGTAACAGTACCTTCGATGCTAATTATGACAGGTAACTGTAACTTCGATACTAATTATGACAAGGAACTGTAATTTCGATACAAATTATGGCAGGTAACTGTAACTTCGTTACTAATTATGACAAGTAACTGTAATTTCGATACAAATTTTGGCAGGTAACTGTAACTTCGATACTAAATATGACAGGTAACTGTAACTTCGTTACTAATTATGACAAATAACTTTAATTTCGATACTAATTATGGCACGTAACTGTAACTTCGTTACTAATTATGACAAGTTCCTGTAATTTCGATACAAATTATGGCAGGTAACTGTAACTTCGATACTAATTATGACAAGTCCCTGTAATTTCGATACAAATTATGGCAGGTAACTGTAACTTCCATACTAATTATGACAGGTAACAGTAACTTCGATACTAATTATGACAGGAAACTGTAACTTCATTACTAATTATGACAAGTAACGGTAATTTCGATACAAATTATGACAGGTAACTGTAACTTCGTTACTAATTATGACAAGTAACAGTACCTTCGATACTAATTATGACAAGTAACTATAACTTCGATACAAATTTTGGCAGGTAATTGTAACATCGATACTAATTATGACAAGTCCCTGTAATTTTGATACAAATTATGGCAGGTAACTGTAACTTCCATAATAATTATGACAGGTAACAGTAACTTCGATACTAATTATGACAGGAAACTATAACTTCCTTACTAATTATGACAAGTAACTGTAATTTCAATACAAATTATGACAGGTAACTGTAACTTCGTTATTAATTATGACAAGTAACAGTACCTTCGATGCTAATTATGACAGGTAACTGTAACTTCGATACTAATTATGACAAGTAAATGTAACTTCGATACTAATTATGACAGGTAACTGTAACTTCGTTACTAATTATGACAAGTAACTGTTATTTCGATACAAAATTTTGGCAGGTAACTGTAACTTCGATACTAATTATGACAGGTAACAGTAACTTCGATTCTAATTATGACAAGTAACTGTAACATCGATACTAATTATGACAGGTAACTGTAACGTCGTTACTAATTATGACAAGTAACTGTAATTTCGATACAAATTATGGCAGGTAACTGTAACTTCGATACTAATTATGACAGGTAACAGTAACCTCGATACTAATTATGACAAGTAACTATAACTTCGATACAAATTATGACAGGTAACTGTAACTTCGATACTAATTATGACAAGGAACTGTAATTTTGATACAAATTTTGGCAGGTAACTGTAACTTCGATACTAATTATGACAAGTGCCTGTAATTTCGATACAAAATATGGCAGGTAACTGTAACTTCCATACTAATTATGACAGGTAACAGTAACTTCGATACTAATTATGACAGGAAACTGTAACTTCGTTACTAATTATGACAAGTAACTGTAATTTCGATACAAATTATGACAGGTAACTGTAACTTCGTTAGTAATTATGACAAGTAACAGTACCTTCGATGCTAATTATGACAGGTAACTGTAACTTCGATACTAATTATGACAAGTAAATGTAACTTCGATACTAATTATGACAGGTAACTGTAACTTCGTTACTAATTATGACAAGTAACTGTTATTTCGATACAAAATTTTGGCAGGTAACTGTAACTTCGATACTAATTATGACAGGTAACAGTAACTTCGATTCTAATTATGACAAGTAACTGTAACATCGATACTAATTATGACAGGTGACTGTAACTTCGATACTAATTATGACAGGTAACAGTATCTTCGATACTAATTATGACAAGTAACTGCAACTTCGATACTAATTATAACAGGTAACTGTAACTTCGTTACTAATTATGGCAAGTAACTGTAATTTCGATACAAATTTTGGCAGTTAACGGTAACTTCGATACTAATTATGACAGGTAACAGTAACTTCGATACTAATTATGACAAGTAACTGTAACTTCGATACTAATTATGACAGGTAACTGTAACTTCGATACTAATTAGGACAAGTAACAGTAACTTCGATACTAATTATGACAAGTTACTGTAACATCGATACTAATTATAACAGGTAACTGTAACTTCGTTACTAATTATGGCAAGTAACTGTAATTTCGATACAAATTATGACAGGTAACAGTAACTTCGATACTAATTATGACAAGTAACTGTAACTTCGATACTAATTATGACAGGTAACTGTAACTTCGATACTAATTAGGACAAGTAACAGTAACTTCGATACTAATTATGACAAGTTACTGTAACATCGATACTAATTATAACAGGTAACTGTAACTTCGTTACTAATTATGGCAAGTAACTGTAATTTCGATACAAATTATGACAGGTAACTGTAACTTCGATACTAATTATGACAGGTATCAGTAACTTCGGTACTAATTATGACAAGGAACTGTAATTTCGATACAAATTTTGGCAGGTAACTGTAACTTCGATACTAATTATGACAAGTGCCTGTAATTTCGATACAAAATATGGCAGGTAACTGTATTTTCCATACTAATTATGACAGGTAACAGTAACTTCGATACTAATTATGACAAGTAACTGTAACTTCGATACTAATTATGACAGGTAACTGTAACTTCGTTACTAATTATGAAAAGTAACTGTAATTTCGATACAAATTATGGCAGGTAATTGTAACTTCGATACTAATTATGACAGGTAACAGTACCTTCGATACTAATTATGACAAGTAACTGTAATTTTGATAAAAAATTATGGTAGGTAACAGTAACTTCAATACTAATTATGACAGGTAACAGTAACGTCGATACTAATTATGACAAGTAACAGTACCTTCGATGCTAATTATGACAGGTAACTGTAACTTCGATACTAATTATGACAAGGAACTGTAATTTCGATACAAATTTTGGCAGGTAACTGTAACTTCGATACTAATTATGACAAGTCCCTGTAATTTCGATACAAATTATGGCAGGTAACTGTAACTTCCATACTAATTATGACAGGTAACAGTAACTTCGATACTAATTATGACAGGAAACAGTAACTTCATTACTAATTATGACAAGTAACTGTAATTTCGATACAAATTATGACAGGTAACTGTAACTTCGTTACTAATTATGACAAGTAACAGTACCTTCGATACTAATTATGACAAGTAACTTTAACTTCGATACAAATTTTGGCAGGTAATTGTAACATCGATACTAATTATGACAAGTCCCTGTAATTTCGATACAAATTATGGCAGGTAACTGTAACTTCCATAATAATTATGACAGGTAACAGTAACTTCGATACTAATTATGACAGGAAACTATAACTTCCTTACTAATTATGACAAGTAACTGTAATTTCAATACAAATTATGACAGGTAACTGTAACTTCGTTACTAATTATGACAAGTAACAGTACCTTCGATGCTAATTATGACAGGTAACTGTAACTTCGATACTAATTATGACAAGTAACTGTTATTTCGATACAAAATTTTGGCAGGTAACTGTAACTTCGATACTAATTATGACAGGTAACAGTAACTTCGATTCTAATTATGACAAGTAACTGTAACATCGATACTAATTATGACAGGTAACTGTAACGTCGTTACTAATTATGACAAGTAACTGTAATTTCGATACAAATTATGGCAGGTAACTGTAACTTCGATACTAATTATGACAGGTAACAGTAACCTCGATACTAATTATGACAAGTAACTATAACTTCGATACAAATTATGACAGGTAACTGTAACTTCGATACTAATTATGACAAGGAACTGTAATTTCGATACAAATTTTGGCAGGTAACTGTAACTTCGATACTAATTATGACAAGTGCCTGTAATTTCGATACAAAATATGGCAGGTAACTGTAACTTCGATACTAATTATGACAGGTAACAGTAACCTCGATACTAATTATGACAAGTAACTATAACTTCGATACAAATTATGACAGGTAACTGTAACTTCGATACTAATTATGACAAGGAACTGTAATTACGATACAAATTTTGGCAGGTAACTGTAACTTCGATACTAATTATGACAAGTGCCTGTAATTTCGATACAAAATATGGCAGGTAACTGTAACTTCCATACTAATTATGACAGGTAACAGTACCTTCGATGCTAATTATGACAGGTAACTGTAACTTCGATACTAATTATGACAAGTAAATGTAACTTCGATACTAATTATGACAGGTAACTGTAACTTCGTTACTTATTATGACAAGTAACTGTTATTTCGATACAAAATTTTGGCAGGTAACTGTAACTTCGATACTAATTATGACAGGTAACAGTAACTTCGATTCTAATTATGACAAGTAACTGTAACATCGATACTAATTATGACAGGTGACTGTAACATCGATACTAATTATGACAGGTAACAGTATATTCGATACTAATTATGACAAGTAACTGCAACTTCGATACTAATTATAACAGGTAACTGTAACTTCGTTACTAATTATGGCAAGTAACTGTAATTTCGATACAAATTTTGGCAGTTAACGGTAACTTCGATACTAATTATGACAAGTAACTGTAACTTCGATAATAATTAGGACAAGTAACAGTAACTTCGATACTAATTATGACAAGTTACTGTAACATCGATACTAATTATAACAGGTAACTGTAACTTCGTTACTAATTACGGCAAGTAACTGTAATTTCGATACAAATTATGACAGGTAACTGTAACTTCGATACTAATTATGACAGGTATCAGTAACTTCGGTACTAATTATGACAAGTAACTGTAACTTCGATACTAATTATGACAGTTAACTGTAACTTCGTTACTAATTATGACAAGGAACTGTAATTTCGATACAAATTTTGGCAGGTAACTGTAACTTCGATACTAATTATGACAAGTGCCTCTAATTTCGATACAAAATATGGCAGGTAACTGTATTTTCCATACTAATTATGACAGGTAACAGTAACTTCGATACTAATTATGACAAGTAACTGTAACTTCGATACTAATTATGACAGGTAACTGTAACTTCGTTACTAATTATGAAAAGTAACTGTAATTTCGATACAAATTATGGCAGGTAATTGTAACTTCGATACTAATTATGACAGGTAACAGTACCTTCGATACTAATTATGACAAGTAACTGTAATTTTGATAAAAAATTATGGTAGGTAACAGTAACTTCAATACTAATTATGACAGGTAACAGTAACGTCGATACTAATTATGACAAGTAACAGTACCTTCGATGCTAATTATGACAGGTAACTGTATCTTCGATACTAATTATGACAAGGAACTGTAATTTCGATACAAATTTTGGCAGGTAACTGTAACTTCGATACTAATTATGACAAGTGCCTGAAATTTTGATACAAAATATGGCAGGTAACTGTACCTTCCATACTAATTATGACAGGTAACAGTAACTTCGATACTACTTATGACAGGAAACTGTAACTTCGTTACTAATTATGACAAGTAACTGTAATTTCGATACAAATTATGACAGGTAACTGTCACTTCGTTACTAATTATGACAAGTAACAGTACCTTCGATGCTAATTATGACAAGTAACTGTAACTTCGATACTAATTATGACAAGGAACTGTAATTTCGATACAAATTATGGCAGGTAACTGTAACTTCGTTACTAATTATGACAAGTAACTGTAATTTCGATACAAATTATTACAGGTAACTGTAACTTCGTTACTAATTGTGACAAGTAACAGTACCTTCGATGCTAATTATGACAGGTAACTGTAACTTCGATACTAATTATGACAAGGAACTGTAATTTCGATACAAATTATGGCAGGTAACTGTAACTTCGTTACTAATTATGACAAGTAACTGTAATTTCGATACAAATTTTGGCAGGTAACTGTAACTTCGATACTAAATATGACAGGTAACTGTAACTTCGATACTAATTATGACAAATAACTTTAATTTCGATACTAATTATGGCACGTAACTGTAACTTCGTTACTAATTATGACAAGTCCCTGTAATTTCGATACAAATTATTGCAGGTAACTGTAACTTCGATACTAATTATGACAAGTCCCTGTAATTTCGATACAAATTATGGCAGGTAACTGTAACTTCCATACTAATTATGACAGGTAACAGTAACTTCGATACTAATTATGACAGGAAACTGTAACTTCATTACTAATTATGACAAGTAACTGTAATTTCGATACAAATTATGACAGGTAACTGTAACTTCGTTACTAATTATGACAAGTAACAGTACCTTCGATACTAATTATGACAAGTAACTATAACTTCGATACAAATTTTGGCAGGTAATTGTAACATCGATACAAATTATGACAAGTCCCTGTAATTTCGATACAAATTATGGCAGGTAACTGTAACTTCCATAATAATTATGACAGGTAACAGTAACTTCGATACTAATTATGACAGGAAACTATAACTTCCTTACTAATTATGACAAGTAACTGTAATATCAATACAAATTATGACAGGTAACTGTAACTTCGTTACTAATTATGACAAGTAACAGTACCTTCGATGCTAATTATGACAGGTAACTGTAACTTCGATACTAATTATGACAAGTAAATGTAACTTCGATACTAATTATGACAGGTAACTGTAACTTCGTTACTAATTATGACAAGTAACTGTTATTTCGATACAAAATTTTGGCAGGTAACTGTAACTTCGATACTAATTATGACAGGTAACAGTAACTTCGATTCTAATTATGACAAGTAACTGTAACATCGATACTAATTATGACAGGTAACTGTAACGTCGTTACTAATTATGACAAGTAACTGTAATTTCGATACAAATTATGGCAGGTAACTGTAACTTCGATACTAATTATGACAGGTAACAGTAACCTCGATACTAATTATGACAAGTAACTATAACTTCGATACAAATTATGACAGGTAACTGTAACTTCGATACTAATTATGACAAGGAACTGTAATTTCGATACAAATTTTGGCAGGTAACTGTAACTTCGGTACTAATTATTACAAGTGCCTGTAATTTCGATACAAAATATGGCAGGTAACTGTAACTTCCATACTAATTATGACAGGTAACAGTAACTTCGATACTAATTATGACAGGAAACTGTAACTTCGTTACTAATTATGACAAGTAACTGGAATTTCGATACAAATTATGACAGGTAACTGTAACTTCGTTAGTAATTATGACAAGTAACAGTACCTTCGATGCTAATTATGACAGGTAACTGTAACTTCGATACTAATTATGACAAGTAAATGTAACTTCGATACTAATTATGACAGGTAACTGTAACTTCGTTACTTATTATGGCAAGTAACTGTTATTTCGATACAAAATTTTGGCAGGTAACTGTAACTTCGATACTAATTATGACAGGTAACAGTAACTTCGTTACTAATTATGGCAAGTAACTGTAATTTCGATACAAATTTTGGCAGTTATCGGTAACTTCGATAATAATTATGACAAGTAACTGTAACTTCGATACTAATTATGACAGGTAACTGTAACTTCGATAATAATTAGGACAAGTAACAGTAACTTGGATACTAATTATGACAAGTTACTGTAACATCGATACTAATTATAACAGGTAACTGTAACTTCGTTACTAATTACGGCAAGTAACTGTAATTTCGATACAAATTATGACAGGTAACTGTAACTTCGATACTAATTATGACAGGTATCAGTAACTTCGGTACTAATTATGACAAGTAACTGTAACTTCGATACTAATTATGACAGTTAACTGTAACTTCGTTACTAATTATGGCAAGGAACTGTAATTTCGATACAAATTTTGGCAGGTAACTGTAACTTCGATACTAATTATGACAAGTGCCTGTAATTTCGATACAAAATATGGCAGGTAACTGTATTTTCCATACTAATTATGACAGGTAACAGTAACTTCGATACTAATTATGACAAGTAACTGTAACTTCGATACTAATTATGACAGGTAACTGTAACATCGTTACTAATTATGAAAAGTAACTGTAATTTCGATACAAATTATGGCAGGTAATTGTAACTTCGATACTAATTATGACAGGTAACAGTACCTTCGATATTAATTATGACAAGTAACTGTAATTTTGATAAAAAATTATGGTAGGTAACAGTAACTTCAATACTAATTATGACAGGTAACAGTAACGTCGATACTAATTATGACAAGTAACAGTACCTTCGATGCTAATTATGACAGGTAACTGTAACTTCGATACTAATTATGACAAGGAACTCTAATTTCGATACAAATTTTGGCAGGTAACTGTAACTTCGATACTAATTATGACAAGTGCCTGAAATTTTGATACAAAATATGGCAGGTAACTGTAACTTCCATACTAATTATGACAGGTAACTGTAACTTCGATACTAATTATGACAGGTAACAGTAACCTCGATACTAATTATGACAAGTAACTATAACTTCGATACAAATTATGACAGGTAACTGTAACTTCGATACTAATTATGACAAGGAACTGTAATTTTGATACAAATTTTGGCAGGTAACTGTAACTTCGATACTAATTATGACAAGTGCCTGTAATTTCGATACAAAATATGGCAGGTAACTGTAACTTCCATACTAATTATGACAGGTAACAGTAACTTCGATACTAATTATGACAGGAAACTGTAACTTCGTTACTAATTATGACAAGTAACTGTAATTTCGATACAAATTATGACAGGTAACTGTAACTTCGTTAGTAATTATGACAAGTAACAGTACCTTCGATGCTAATTATGACAGGTAACTGTAACTTCGATACTAATTATGACAAGTAAATGTAACTTCGATACTAATTATGACAGGTAACTGTAACTTCGTTACTAATTATGACAAGTAACTGTAATTTCGATACAAAATTTTGGCAGGTAACTGTAACTTCGATACTAATTATGACAGGTAACAGTAACTTCGATTCTAATTATGACAAGTAACTGTAACATCGATACTAATTATGACAGGTGACTGTAACTTCGATACTAATTATGACAGGTAACAGTATCTTCGATACTAATTATGACAAGTAACTGCAACTTCGATACTAATTATAACAGGTAACTGTAACTTCGTTACTAATTATGGCAAGTAACTGTAATTTCGATACAAATTTTGGCAGTTAACGGTAACTTCGATACTAATTATGACAGGTAACAGTAACTTCGATACTAATTATGACAAGTAACTGTAACTTCGATACTAATTATGACAGGTAACTGTAACTTCGATACTAATTAGGACAAGTAACAGTAACTTCGATACTAATTATGACAAGTTACTGTAACATCGATACTAATTATAACAGGTAACTGTAACTTCGTTACTAATTATGGCAAGTAACTGTAATTTCGATACAAATTATGACAGGTAACTGTAACTTCGATACTAATTATGACAGGTATCAGTAACTTCGGTACTAATTATGACAAGTAACTGTAACTTCGTTACTAATTATGACAGTTAACTGTAACTTCGTTACTAATTATGACAAGGAACTGTAATTTCGATACAAATTTTGGCAGGTAACTGTAACTTCGATACTAATTATGACAAGTGCCTGTAATTTCGATACAAAATATGGCAGGTAACTGTATTTTCCATACTAATTATGACAGGTAACAGTAACTTCGATACTAATTATGACAAGTAACTGTAACTTCGATACTAATTATGACAGGTAACTGTAACTTCGTTACTAATTATGAAAAGTAACTGTAATTTCGATACAAATTATGGCAGGTAATTGTAACTTCGATACTAATTATGACAGGTAACAGTACCTTCGATACTAATTATGACAAGTAACTGTAATTTTGATAAAAAATTATGGTAGGTAACAGTAACTTCAATACTAATTATGACAGGTAACAGTAACGTCGATACTAATTATGACAAGTAACAGTACCTTCGATGCTAATTATGACAGGTAACTGTAACTTCGATACTAATTATGACAAGGAACTGTAATTTCGATACAAATTTTGGCAGGTAACTGTAACTTCGATACTAATTATGACAAGTCCCTGTAATTTCGATACAAATTATGGCAGGTAACTGTAACTTCCATACTAATTATGACAGGTAACAGTAACTTCGATACTAATTATGACAGGAAACTGTAACTTCATTACTAATTATGACAAGTAACTGTAATTTCGATACAAATTATGACAGGTAACTGTAACTTCGTTACTAATTATGACAAGTAACAGTACCTTCGATACTAATTATGACAAGTAACTTTAACTTCGATACAAATTTTGGCAGGTAATTGTAACATCGATACTAATTATGACAAGTCCCTGTAATTTCGATACAAATTATGGCACGTAACTGTAACTTCCATAATAATTATGACAGGTAACAGTAACTTCGATACTAATTATGACAGGAAACTATAACTTCCTTACTAATTATGACAAGTAACTGTAATTTCAATACAAATTATGACAGGTAACTGTAACTTCGTTACTAATTATGACAAGTAACAGTACCTTCGATGCTAATTATGACAGGTAACTGTAACTTCGATACTAATTATGACAAGTAACTGTTATTTCGATACAAAATTTTGGCAGGTAACTGTAACTTCGATACTAATTATGACAGGTAACAGTAACTTCGATTCTAATTATGACAAGTAACTGTAACATCGATACTAATTATGACAGGTAACTGTAACGTCGTTACTAATTATGACAAGTAACTGTAATTTCGATACAAATTATGGCAGGTAACTGTAACTTCGATACTAATTATGACAGGTAACAGTAACCTCGATACTAATTATGACAAGTAACTATAACTTCGATACAAATTATGACAGGTAACTGTAACTTCGATACTAATTATGACAAGGAACTGTAATTTCGATACAAATTTTGGCAGGTAACTGTAACTTCGATACTAATTATGACAAGTGCCTGTAATTTCGATACAAAATATGGCAGGTAACTGTAACTTCCATACTAATTATGACAGGTAACAGTAACTTCGATACTAATTATGACAGGAAACTGTAACTTCGTTACTAATTATGACAAGTAACTGTAATTTCGATACAAATTATGACAGCTAACTGTAACTTCGTTAGTAATTATGACAAGTAACAGTACCTTCGATGCTAATTATGACAGGTAACTGTAACTTCGATACTAATTATGACAAGTAAATGTAACTTCGATACTAATTATGACAGGTAACTGTAACTTCGTTACTTATTATGACAAGTAACTGTTATTTCGATACAAAATTTTGGCAGGTAACTGTAACTTCGATACTAATTATGACAGGTAACAGTAACTTCGATTCTAATTATGACAAGTAACTGTAACATCGATACTAATTATGACAGGTGACTGTAACTTCGATACTAATTATGACAGGTAACAGTATATTCGATACTAATTATGACAAGTAACTGCAACTTCGATACTAATTATAACAGGTAACTGTAACTTCGTTACTAATTATGGCAAGTAACTGTAATTTCGATACAAATTTCGGCAGTTAACGGTAACTTCGATACTAATTTTGACAAGTAACTGTAACTTCGATAATAATTAGGACAAGTAACAGTAACTTCGATACTAATTATGACAAGTTACTGTAACATCGATACTAATTATAACAGGTAACTGTAACTTCGTTACTAATTACGGCAAGTAACTGTAATTTCGATACAAATTATGACAGGTAACTGTAACTTCGATACTAATTATGACAGGTATCAGTAACTTCGGTACTAATTATGACAAGTAACTGTAACTTCGATACTAATTATGACAGTTAACTGTAACTTCGTTACTAATTATGACAAGGAACTGTAATTTCGATACAAATTTTGGCAGGTAACTGTAACTTCGATACTAATTATGACAAGTGCCTCTAATTTCGATACAAAATATGGCAGGTAACTGTATTTTCCATACTAATTATGACAGGTAACAGTAACTTCGATACTAATTATGACAAGTAACTGTAACTTCGATACTAATTATGACAGGTAACTGTAACTTCGTTACTAATTATGAAAAGTAACTGTAATTTCGATACAAATTATGGCAGGTAATTGTAACTTCGATACTAATTATGACAGGTAACTGTACCTTCGATACTAATTATGACAAGTAACTGTAATTTTGATAAAAAATTATGGTAGGTAACAGTAACTTCAATACTAATTATGACAGGTAACAGTAACGTCGATACTAATTATGACAAGTAACAGTACCTTCGATGCTAATTATGACAGGTAACTGTATCTTCGATACTAATTATGACAAGGAACTGTAATTTCGATACAAATTGTGGCAGGTAACTGTAACTTCGATACTAATTATGACAAGTGCCTGAAATTTTGATACAAAATATGGCAGGTAACTGTAACTTCCATACTAATTATGACAGGTAACAGTAACTTCGATACTACTTATGACAGGAAACTGTAACTTCGTTACTAATTATGACAAGTAACTGTAATTTCGATACAAATTATGACAGGTAACTGTCACTTCGTTACTAATTATGACAAGTAACAGTACCTTCGATGCTAATTATGACAAGTAACTGTAACTTCGATACTAATTATGACAAGGAACTGTAATTTCGATACAAATTATGGCAGGTAACTGTAACTTCGTTACTAATTATGACAAGTAACTGTAATTTCGATACAAATTATTACAGGTAACTGTAACTTCGTTACTAATTGTGACAAGTAACAGTACCTTCGATGCTAATTATGACAGGTAACTGTAACTTCGATACTAATTATGACAAGGAACTGTAATTTCGATACAAATTATGGCAGGTAACTGTAACTTCGTTACTAATTATGACAAGTAACTGTAATTTCGATACAAATTTTGGCAGGTAACTGTAACTTCGATACTAAATATGACAGGTAACTGTAACTTCGTTACTAATTATGACAAATAACTTTAATTTCGATACTAATTATGGCACGTAACTGTAACTTCGTTACTAATTATGACAAGTCCCTGTAATTTCGATACAAATTATGGCAGGTAACTGTAACTTCGATACTAATTATGACAAGTCCCTGTAATTTCGATACAAATTATGGCAGGTAACTGTAACTTCCATACTAATTATGACAGGTAACAGTAACTTCGATACTAATTATGACAGGAAACTGTAACTTCATTACTAATTATGACAAGTAACTGTAATTTCGATACAAATTATGACAGGTAACTGTAACTTCGTTACTAATTATGACAAGTAACAGTACCTTCGATACTAATTATGACAAGTAACTATAACTTCGATACAAATTTTGGCAGGTAATTGTAACATCGATACTAATTATGACAAGTCCCTGTAATTCGACACAAATTATGGCAGGTAACTGTAACTTCCATAATAATTATGACAGGTAACAGTAACTTCGATACTAATTATGACAGGAAACTATAACTTCCTTACTAATTATGACAAGTAACTGTAATTTCAATACAAATTATGACAGGTAACTGTAACTTCGTTACTAATTATGACAAGTAACAGTACCTTCGATGCTAATTATGACAGGTAACTGTAACTTCGATACTAATTATGACAAGTAAATGTAACTTCGATACTAATTATGACAGGTAACTGTAACGTCGTTACTAATTATGACAAGTAACTGTTATTTCGATACAAAATTTTGGCAGGTAACTGTAACTTCGATACTAATTATGACAGGTAACAGTAACTTCGTTTCTAATTATGACAAGTAACTGTAACATCGATACTAATTACGACAGGTAACTGTAACGTCGTTACTAATTATGACAAGTAACTGTAATTTCGATACAAATTATGGCAGGTAACTGTAACTTCGATACTAATTATGACAGGTAACAGTAACCTCGATACTAATTATGACAAGTAACTATAACTTCGATACAAATTATGACAGGTAACTGTAACTTCGATACTAATTATGACAAGTGCATGTAATTTCGATACAAAATATGGCAGGTAACTGTAACTTCCATACTAATTATGACAGGTAACAGTAACTTCGATACTAATTATGACAGGAAACTGTAACTTCGTTACTAATTATGACAAGTAACTGTAATTTCGATACAAATTATGACAGGTAACTGTAACTTCGTTAGAAATTATGACAAGTAACAGTACCTTCGATGCTAATTATGACAGGTAACTGTAACTTCGATACTAATTATGACAAGGAACTGTAATTTCGATACAAATTATGGCAGGTAACTGTAACTTCGTTACTAATTATGACAAGTAACTGTAATTTCGATACAAATTTTTGCAGGTAACTGTAACTTCGATACTATTTATGACAGGTAACAGTAACTTCGATACTAATTATGACAAGTAACTGTAAGTTCGATACTAATTATGACAGGTAACTGGAACTTCGTTACTAATTATGACAAGTAACTGTAATTTCGATACAAATTATGGCAGGTAACTGTAACTTCGATAATAATTATCACAGGTAACAGTAACTTCGATACTAATTATGACAAGTAACTATAACTTCGATACAAATTATGACAGGTAACTCTAATTTCGTTACTAATTATGACAAGAAACTTTAATTTCGATACTAATTATGCCAGGTAACTGTAACTTCGTTACTAATTATGACAAGTCCCTGAAATTTCGATACAAATTATGGCGGGTAACTGTAACCTCGATACTAATTATGACAGGTAACAGTAACTTCGATACTAATTATGACAAGTATCTGTAACTTCGATACTAATTATGACAGGTAACTGTAACTTCGTTACTAATTATGACATGTAACTGTAATTTCTATACAAATTATGGCAGGTAACTGTAACTTTGTTACTAATTATGACATGTAACTGTAATTTCGATACAAATTTTGGCAGGTAACGGTAACTTCGATACTAATTATGACAGGTAACAGTAACTTCGATACTAATTATGACAAGTAACTGTAACTTCGATACTAATTATGACAGGTAACTGTAACTTCGATACTAATTAGGACAAGTAACAGTAACTTCGATACAAATTATGACAAGTTACTGTAACTTCGATACTAATTATAACAGGTAACTGTAACTTCGTTACTAATTATGGCAAGTAACTGTAATTTCGATACAAATTATGACAGGTAACTGTAACTTCGATACTAATTATGACAGGTATCAGTAACTTCGGTACTAATTATGACAAGTAACTGTAACTTCGATACTAATTATGACAGTTAACTGTAACTTCGTTACTAATTATGACAAGGAACTGTAATTTCGATACATATTTTGGCAGGTAACTGTAACTTCGATACTAATTATGACACGTGCCTGTAATTTCGATACAAAATATGGCAGGTAACTGTAACTTCCATACTAATTATGACAGGTAACAGTAACTTCGATACTAATTATGATTAGTAACTGTAACTTCGATACTAATTATGACAGGTAACTGTAACTTCGTTACTAATTATGAAAAGTAACTGTAATTTCGATACAAATTATGGCAGGTAATTGTAACTTCGATACTAATTATGACAGGTAACAGTATCTTCGATACTAATTATGACAAGTAACTATAACTTCGATACAAATTATGACAGGTACCTGTAACTTCGGTACCAATTATGACAAGAAACTCTAACTTCGTTACTAATTATGAAAAGTAACTGTAATTTCGATACAAAATATGGCAGGTAACTGTAACTTCCATACTAATTATGACAGGTAACAGTAACTTCGATACTAATTATGATTAGTAACTGTAACTTCGATACTAATTATGACAGGTAACTGTAACTTCGTTACTAATTATGGCAAGTAACTGTAATTTCGATACAAATTATGACAGGTAACAGTAACGTCGATACTAATTATGACAAGTAACAGTACCTTCGATGCTAATTATGACAGGTGACTGTAACTTCGATACTAATTATGACAAGGAACTGTAATTTCGATACAAATTTTGGCAGGTAACTGTAACTTGGATACTAATTATGACAAGTGCCTGTAATTTCGATACAAAATATGGCAGGTAACTGTAACTTCCATACTAATTATGACAGGTAACAGTAACTTCGATACTAATTATGACATGAAACAGTACCTTCGATGCTTATTATGACAGGTAACTGTAACTTCGATACTAATTATGACAAGGAACTCTAATTTCGATACAAATTATGGCAGGTAACTAACTTCGTTACTAATTATGACAAGTAACTGTAATTTCGATACAAATTATGACAGGTAACTGTAACTTGGTTACTAATTATGACAAGTAACAGTACCTTCGATGCTAATTATGACAGGTAACTGAAACTTCGATACTAATTATGACAAGGAACTGTAATTTCGATACAAATTATGGCAGGTAACTGTAACTTCGTTACTAATTATGACAAGTAACTGTAATTCCGATACAAATTTTGGCAAGTAATTGTAACTTCGATACTAAATATGACAGGTAACTGTAACTTCGTTACTAATTATGACAAATAACTTTAATTTCGATACTAATTATGGCAGGTAACTGTAACTTCGTTACTAATTATGACAAGTCCCTGTAATTTCGATACAAATTATGGCAGGTAACTGTAACTTGGATACTAATTATGACAAGTCCCTGTAATTTCGATACAAATTATGGCAGGTAACTGTAACTTCCATACTAATTATGACAGGTAACAGTAACTTCGATACTAATTATGACAGGAAACTGTAACTTCATTACTAATTATGACAAGTAACTGTAATTTCGATACAAATTATGACAGGTAACTGTAACTTCGTTACTAATTATGACAAGTAACAGTACCTTCGATACTAATTATGACAAGTAAATATAACTTCGATACAAATTTTGGCAGGTAACTGTAACATCGATACTAATTATGACAAGTCCCTGTAATTTCGATACAAATTATGGCAGGTAACTGTAACTTCCATAATAATTATGACAGGTAACAGTAACTTCGATACTAATTATGACAGGAAACTATAACTTCCTTACTAATTATGACAAGTAACTGTAATTTCAATACAAATTATGACAGGTAACTGTAACTTCGTTACTAATTATGACAAGTAACAGTACCTTCGATGCTAATTATGACAGGTAACTGTAACTTCGATACTTATTATGACAAGGAACTGTAATTTCGATACAAATTATGGCAGGTAACTGTAACTTCGATACTAATTATGACAAGTAAATGTAACTTCGATACTAATTATGACAGGTAACTGTAACTTCGTTACTAATTATGACAAGTAACAGTTATTTCGATACAAAATTTTGGCAGGTAACTATAACTTCGATACTAATTATGACAGGTAACAGTAACTTCGATTCTAATTATGACAAGTAACTGTAACATCGATACTAATTATGACAGGTAACTGTAACGTCGTTACTAATTATGACAAGTAACTGTAATTTCGATACAAATTATGGCAGGTAACTGTAACTTCGATACTAATTATGACAGGTAACAGTAAACTCGATACTAATTATGACAAGTAACTATAACTTCGATACGAATTATGACAGGTAACTGTAACTTCGATACTAATTATGACAAGGAACTGTAATTTCGATACAAATTTTGGCAGGTAACTGTAACTTCGATACTAATTCTGACAAGTGCCTGTAATTTCGATACAAAATATGGCAGGTAACTGTAACTTCCATACTAATTATGACAGGTAACAGTAACTTCGATACTAATTATGACAGGAAACTGTAACTTCGTTACTAATTATGACAAGTAACTGTAATTTCGATACAAATTATGACAGGTAACTGTAACTTCGTTACTAATTATGACAAGTAACAGTACCTTCGATGCTAATTATGACAGGTAACTGTAACTTCGTTACTAATTATGACAAGTAACAGTACCTTCGATACTAATTATGACAAGTAACTGCAACTTCGATACTAATTATAACAGGTAACTGTAACTTCGTTACTAATTATGGCAAGTAACTGTAATTTCGATACAAATTTCGGCAGGTAACGGTAACTTCGATACTAATTATGACAGGTAACAGTAACTTCGATACTAATTATGACAAGTAACTGTAACTTCGATACTAATTATGACAGGTAACTGTAACTTCGATACTAATTAGGACAAGTACCAGTAACTTCGATACTAATTATGACATGTTACTGTAACTTCGATACTAATTATAACAGGTAACTGTATCTTCGTTACTAATTATGGCAAGTAACTGTAATTTCGATACAAATTATGACAGGTAACTGTAACTTCGATACTAATTATGACAGGTAACAGTAACTTCGATACTAATTATGACAGGTAACTGTAACTTCGTTACTAATTATGAAAATTAACTGTAATTTCGATACAAATTATGGCAGGTAATTGTAACTTCGATACTAATTATGACAGGTAACATTATCTTCGATACTAATTATGACAAGTAACTATAACTTCGATACAAATTATGACAGGTACCTGTAACTTCGGTACTAATTATGACAAGAAACTCTCACTTCGTTACTAATTATGACAAGTAACTGTAATTTTGATAAAAAATTATGGTAGGTAACAGTAACTTCAATACTAATTATGACAGGTAACAGTAACGTCGATACTAATTATGACAAGTAACAGTACGTTCGATGCTAATTATGACAGGTAACTGTAACTTCGATACTAATTATGACAAGGAACTGTAATTTCGATACAAATTTTGGCAGGTAACTGTAACTTCGATACTAATTATGACAAGTGCCTGTAATTTCGATACAAAATATGGCAGGTAACTGTAACTTCCATACTAATTATGACAGGTAACAGTAACTTCGATACTAATTATGACAGGAAACAGTACCTTCGATGCTAATTATGACAGGTAACTGTAACTTCGATACTAATTATGACAAGGAACTGTAATTTCGATACAAATAATGGCAGGTAACTGTAACTTCGTTACTAATTATGACAAGTAACTGTAATTTCGATACAAATTATGACAGGTAACTGTAACTTCGTTACTAATTATGACAAGTAACAGTACCTTCGATGCTAATTATGACAGGTAACTGAAACTTCGATACTAATTATGACAAGGAACTGTAATTTCGATACAAATTATGGAAGGTAACTGTAACTTCGTTACTAATTATGACAGTTACTGTAATTTCGATACAAATTATGGCAGGTAACTGTAACTTCGATACTAAATATGACAGGTAACTGTAACTTCGTTACTAATTATGACAAATAACTTTAATTTCGATACTAATTATGGCAGGTAACTGTAACTTCGTTACTAATTATGACAAGTCCCTGTAATTTCGATACAAATTATGGCAGGTAACTGTAACTTCGATACTAATTATGACAAGTCCCTGTAATTTCGATACAAATTATGGCAGGTAACTAACTTCCATACTAATTATGACAGGTAACAGTAACTTCGATACTAATTATGACAGGAAACTGTAACATCATTACTAATTATGACAAGTAACTGTAATTTCGATACACATTATGACAGGTAACTGTAACTTCGTTACTAATTATGACAAGTAACAGTACCTTCGATACTAATTATGACAAGTAACTATAACTTCGATACAAATTTTGGCAGGTAACTGTAACATCGATACTAATTATGACAAGTCCCTGTAATTTCGATAGAAATTATGGCAGGTAACTGTAACTTCCATAATAATTATGACAGGTAACAGTAACTTCGATACTAATTATGACAGGAAACTGTAACTTCGTAACTAATTATGACAAGTAACTGTAATTTCAATACAAATTATGACAGGTAACTGCTCCTTCGTTACTAATTATGACAAGTAACAGTACCTTCGATGCTAATTATGACAGGTAACTGTAACTTCGATACTAATTATGACAAGGAACTGTAATTTCGATACAAATTATGGCAGGTAACTGTAACTTCGATACTAATTATGACAAGTAAATGTAACTTCGATACTAATTATGACAGGTAACTGTAACTTCGTTACTAATTATGACAAGTAACTGTTATTTCAATACAAAATTTTGGCAGGTAACTGTAACTTCGATACTAATTATGACATGTAACAGTAACTTCGATTCTAATTATGACAAGTAACTGTAACATCGATACTAATTATGACAGGTAACTGTAACTTCGATACTAATTATGACAAGTAACTGTAATTTCGATACATATTATGGCAGGTAACTGTAACTTCGATACTAATTATGACAGGTAACAGTAACCTCGATACTAATTATGACAAGTAACTATAACTTCGATACAAATTATGACAGGTAACTGTAACTTCGATACTAATTATGACAAGGAACTGTAATTTCGATACAAATTTTGGCAGGTAACTGTAACTTCGATACTAATTATGACAAGTGCCTGTAATTTCGATACAAAATATGGCAGGTAACTGTAACTTCCATACTAATTATGACAGGTAACAGTAACTTCGATACTAATTATGACAGGAAACTGTAACTTCATTACTAATTATGACAAGTAACTGTAATTTCGATACAAATTATGACAGGTAACTGTAACTTCGTTACTAATTATGACAAGTAACAGTACCTTCGATGCTAATTATGACAGGTAACTGTAACTTCGATACTATTTATGACAAGGAACTGTAATTTCGATACAAATTACGGCAGGTAACTGTAACTTCGTTACTAATTATGAAAAGTAACTGTAATTTCGATACAAATTTTGGCAGGTAACTGTAACTTCGATACTATTTATGACAGGTAACAGTAACTTCGATACTAATTATGACAAGTAACTGTAAGTTCGATACTAATTATGACAGGTAACTGGAACTTCGTTACTAATTATGACAAGTAACTGTAATTTCGATACAAATTATGGCAGGTAACTGTAACTTCGATACTAATTATCACAGGTAACAGTAACTTCGATACTAATTATGACAAGTAATTATAACTTCGATACAAATTATGACAGGTAACTGTAACTTCGATACTAATTATGACAAGAAACTCTAACTTCCATACTAATTATGACAGGTAACTGTAACTTCGTTACTAATTATGACAAGTAACTGTAATTTCGATACAAATTTTGGCAGGTAACTGTAACCTCGATACTAATTATGACAGGTAACAGTAACTTCGATACTAATTATGACAAGTATCTGTAACTTCGATACTAATTATGACAGGTAACTGTAACTTCGTTACTAATTATGACATGTAACTGTAATTTAGATACAAATTATGGCAGGTAACTGTAACTTCGTTACTAATTATGACAAGTAACTGTAATTTCGATACAAATTATGGCAGGTAACTGTAACTTCAATACTAATTATGGCAGGTAACTGTAACTTCGATACTAATTATGAGAGGTAACAGTAACTTCGATGCCAATTATGACAGGTAACTGCAACTTCTTTACTAATTATGACAAGTAACTGTAATTTCTATACTAATTATGGCAGGTAACTGTAACTTCGTAACAAATTATGAGAAGTAACTGTAATTTCGATGCAAATTATGACAGGTAACTGTAACTTCGATTCTTATTATGACAGGTAACAGTAACTTCGATACTAATTATGGCAGGTAACTGTAACTTCGATACTAATTATGACAGGTATCAGTAACTTCGGTACTAATTATGACAAGTAACTGTAACTTCGATACTAATTATGACAGGTAACTGTAACTTCGTTACTAATTATGACAAGTAACTGTAATTTCGTTACAAATTATGGCAGGTAATTGTAATTTCGATACTAATTATGACAGGTGACTGTAACTTCGATACTAATTATGACAGGTAACAGTATCTTCGATACTAATTATGACAAGTAACTGCAACTTCGATACTAATTATAACAGGTAACTGTAACTTCGTTACTAATTATGGCAAGTAACTGTAATTTCGATACAAATTTTGGCAGGTAACGGTAACTTCGGTACTAATTATGACAGGTAACAGTAACTTCGATACTAATTATGACAGTGAACTGTAACTTCGATACTAATTATGACAGGTTACTGTAACTTCGATACTAATTAGGACAAGTAACAGTAACTTCGATACTAATTATGACAAGTTACTGTAACATCGATACTAATTATAACAGGTAACTGTAACTTCGTTACTAATTATGGCAAGTAACTGTAATTTCGATACAAATTATGACAGGTAACTGTAACTTCGATACTAATTATGACAGGTATCAGTAACTTCGGTACTAATTATGACAAGTAACTGTAACTTCGATACTAATTATGACAGTTAACTGTAACTTCGTTACTAATTATGACAAGGAACTGTAATTTCGATACAAATTTTGGCAGGTAACTGTAACTTCGATACTAATTATGACAAGTGCCTGTAATTTCGATACAAAATATGGCAGGTAACTGTAACTTCCATACTAATTATGACAGGTAACAGTAACTTCGATACTTATTATGACAAGTAACTGTAACTTCGATACTTATTATGACAGGTAACTGTAACTTCGTTACTAATTATGAAAAGTAACTGTAATTTCGATACAAATTATGGCAGGTAATTGTAACTTCGATACTAATTATGACAGGTAACAGTATCTTCGATACTAATTATGACAAGTAACTATAACTTCCATACAAATTATGACAGGTACCTGTAACTTCGGTACTAATTATGACAAGAAACTCTAACTTCGTTACTAATTATGACAAGTAACTGTAATTTTGATAAAAAATTATGGTAGGTAACAGTAACTTCAATACTAATTATGACAGGTAACAGTATCGTCGATACTAATTATGACAAGTAACAGTACCTTCGATGCTAATTATGACAGGTAACTGTAACTTCGATACTAATTATGACAAGGAACTGTAATTTCGATACAAATTTTGGCAGGTAACTGTAACTTCGATACTAATTATGACAAGTGCCTGTAATTTTGATACAAAATATGGCAGGTAACTGTAACTTCCATACTAATTATGACAGGTAACAGTAACTTCGATACTAATTATGACAGGAAACTGTAACTTCGTTACTAATTATGACAAGTAACTGTAATTTCGATACAAATTATGACAGGTAACTGTCACTTCGTTACTAATTATGACAAGTAACAGTACCTTCGATGCTAATTATGACAGGTAACTGTAACTTCGATACTAATTATGACAAGGAACTGTAATTTCGATACAAATTATGGCAGGTAACTGTAACTTCGTTACTAATTATGACAAGGAACTGTAATTTCGATACAAATTTTGGCAGGTAACTGTAACTTCGTTACTAATTATGACAAGTAACAGTACCTTCGATCCTAATTATGACAGGTAACTGTAACTTCGATACTAATTATGACAAGGAACTGTAATTTCGATACAAATTATGGCAGGTAACTGTAACTTCGTTACTATTTACGACAAGTAACTGTAATTTCGATACAAATTTTGGCAGATAACTGTAACTTCGATACTAAATATGACAGGTAACTGTAACTTCGTTACTAATTATGACAAATAACTTTAATTTCGATACTAATTATGGCACGTAACTGTAACTTCGTTACTAATTATGACAAGTCCCTGTAATTTCGATACAAATTATGGCAGGTAACTGTAACTTCGATACTAATTATGAAAAGTCCCTGTAATTTCGATACAAATTATGGCAGGTAACTGTAACTTCCATACTAATTATGACAGATAACAGTAACTTCGATACTAATTATGACAGGAAACTGTAACTTCATTACTAATTATTACAAGTAACTGTAATTTCGATACAAATTATGACAGGTAACTGTAACTTCGTTACTAATTATGACAAGTAACAGTACCTTCGATACTAATTATGACAAGTAACTATAACTTCGATACAAATTTTGGCAGGTAATTGTAACATCGATACTAATTATGACAAGTACCTGTAATTTCGATACAAATTATGGCAGGTAACTGTAACTTCCATAATAATTATGACAGGTAACAGTAACTTCGATACTAATTATGACAGGAAACTATAACTTCCTTACTAATTATGACAAGTAACTGTAATTTCAATACAAATTATGACAGGTAACTGTAACTTCGTTACTAATTATGACAAGTAACAGTACCTTCGATGCTAATTATGACAGGTAACTGTAACTTCGATACTAATTATGACAAGTAAATGTAACTTCGATACCAATTATGACAGGTAACTGTAACTTCGTTACTAATTATGACAAGTAACTTTTATTTCGGTACAAAATTTTGGCAGGTAACTGTAACTTCGATACTAATTATGACAGGTAACAGTAACTTCGATTCTAATTATGACAGGTAACTGTAACATCGATACTAATTATGACAGGTAACTGTAACGCCGTTACTAATTATGACAAGTAACTGTCATTTCGATACAAATTATGGCAGGTAACTGTAACTTCGATACTAATTATGACAGGTAACAGTAACCTCGATACCAATTATGACAAGTAACTATAACTTCGATACAAATTATGACAGGTAACTGTAACTTCGATACTAATTATGACAAGGAACTGTAATTTCGATACAAATTTTGGCAGGTAACTGTAACTTCGATACTAATTATAACAAGTGCCTGTAATTTCGATACAAAATATGGCAGGTAACTGTAACTTCCATACTAATTATGACAGGTAACAGTAACTTCGATACTAATTATGACAGAAAACTGTAACTTCGTTACTAATTATGACAAGTAACTGTAATTTCGATACAAATTATGACAGGTAACTGTAACTTCGTTACTAATTATGACAAGTAACAGTACCTTCGATGCTAATTATGACAGGTAACTGTAACTTCGATACTAATTATGACAAGGAACTGTAATTTCGATACAAATTATGGCAGGTAACTGTAACTTCGTTACTAATTATGACAAGTAACTGTAATTTCGATACAAATTTTTGCAGGCAACTGTAACTTCGAAACTATTTATGACAGGTAACAGTAACTTCGATACTAATTATGACAAGTAACTGTAAGTTCGATACTAATTATGACAGGTAACTGGAACTTCGTTACTAATTATGACAAGTAACTGTAATTTCGATACAAATTATGGCAGGTAACTGTAACTTCAATACTAATTATGGCAGGTAACTGTAACTTCGATACTAATTATGAGAGGTAACAGTAACTTCGATGCTAATTATGACAGGTAACTGCAACTTCTTTATTAATTATGACAAGTAACTGTAATTTCTATACTAATTATGGCAGGTAACTGTAACTTCGTAACTAATTATGAGAAGTAACTGTAATTTCGATGCAAATTATGACAGGTAACTGTAACTTCGATTCTTATTATGACAGGTAACAGTAACTTCGATACTAATTATGGCAGGTAACTGTAACTTCGATACTAATTATGACAGGTATCAGTAACTTCGGTACTAATTATGACAAGTAACTGTAACTTCGATACTAATTATGACAGGTAACTGTAACTTCGTTACTAATTATGACAAGTAACTGTAATTTCGTTACAAATTATGGCAGGTAATTGTAATTTCGATACTAATTATGACAGGTGACTGTAACTTCGATACTAATTATGACAGGTAACAGTATCTTCGATACTAATTATGACAAGTAACTGTAACTTCGATACTAATTATAACAGGTAACTGTAACTTCGTTACTAATTATGGCAAGTAACTGTAATTTCGATACAAATTTTGGCAGGTAACGGTAACTTCGATACTAATTATGACAGGTAACAGTAACTTCGATACTAATTATGACAAGTAACTGTAACTTCGATACTAATTATGACAGGTAACTGTAACTTCGATACTAATTAGGACAAGTAACAGTAACTTCAATACTAATTATGACAAGTTACTGTAACTTCGATACTAATTATAACAGGTAACTGTAACTTCGTTACTAATCATGGCAAGTAACAGTAATTTCGATACAAATGATGACAGGTAACTGTAACTTCGATACTAATTATGACAGGTATCAGTAACTTCCATACTAATTATGACAGGTAACAGTAACTTCGATACTAATTATGACAAGTAACTGTAACTTCGATACTAATTATGACAGGTAACTGTAACTTCGTTACTAATTATGAAAAGTAACTGTAATTTCGATACAAATTATGGCAGGTAATTGTACCTTCGATACTAATTATGACAGGTAACAGTATCTTCGATACTAATTATGACAAGTAACTATAACTTCGATACAAATTATGACAGGTAACTGTAACTTCGATACTAATTATGACAAGAAACTCTAACTTCGTTACTAATTATGACAAGTAACGGTAATTTTGATAAAAAATTATGGTAGGTAACAGTAACTTCAATACTAATTATGACAGGTAACAGTAACGTCGATACTAATTATGACAAGTAACAGTACCTTGGATGCTAATTATGACAGGTAACTGTAACTTCGATACTAATTATGACAAGGAACTGTAATTTCGATACAAATTTTGGCAGGTAACTGTAACTTCGATACTAATTATGACAAGTGCCTGTAATTTCGATACAAAATATGGCAGGTAACTGTAACTTCCATACTAATTATGACAGGTAACAGTAACTTCGATACTAATTATGACAGGAAACTGTAACTTCGTTACTAATTATGACAAGTAACTGTAATTTCGATACAAATTATGACAGGTAACTGTAACTTCGTTACTAATTATGACAAGTAACAGTACCTTCGATGCTAATTATGACAGGTAACTGTAACTTCGATACTAATTATGACAAGGAACTGTAATTTCGATACAAATTATGGCAGGTAACTGTAACTTCGTTACTAATTATGACAAGTAACTGTAATTTCGATACAAATTTTGGCAGGTAACTGTAACTTCGTTACTAATTATGACAGGTAACAGTAACTTCGATACTAATTATGACAAGTAACTGTATGTTCGATACTAATTATGACAGGTAACTGGAACTTCGTTACTAATTATGACAAGTAACTGTAATTTCGATACAAATTATGGCAGGTAACTGTAACCTCGATACTAATTATAACAGGTAACAGTAACTTCGATACTAATTATGACAAGTATCTGTAACTTCGATACTAATTATGACATGTAACTGTAATTTCGATACAAATTATGGCAGGTAACTGTAACTTCGTTACTAATTATGACAAGTAACTGTAATTTCGATACAAATTATGGCAGGTAAATGTAACTTCAATACTAATTATGGCAGGTAACTGTAACTTCGATACTAATTATGAGAGGTAACAGTAACTTCGATGCTAATTATGACAGGTAACTGTAACTTCGTTCCTAATTATTACCAGTAATTGTAATTTCGATACTAATTATGGCAGGTAACTGTAACTTCGTTACTAATTATGACAAGTCACTGTAATTTCGATACAAATTATGGCAGGTTACTGTAACTTCGATACTAATTATGACAAGTAACTGTAACTTCGATACTAATTATGACAAGGAACTGTAATTTCGATACAAAATTTTGGCAGGTAACTGTATCTTCGATACTAAATATGACAGGTAACAGTAACTTCGATACTAATTATGACAAGTAACTGTAACTTCGATACTACTTATGACAGGTAACTGTACCTTCGATGCTAATTATGACAGATAACTGTAACTTCGATACTAATTATGACAAGGAACTGTTATTTCGATACAAATTTTGGCAGGTAACTGTAACTTTGATACTAATTATGACAAGTGCCTGTAATTTCGATACAAAATATGGCAGGTAACTGTAACTTCCATACTAATTATGACAGGTAACAGTAACTTCGATACTAATTATGACAGGAAACTGTAACTTCGTTACTAATTATGACAAGTAACTGTAATTTCGATACAAATTATGACAGGTAACAGTAACTTCGTTACTAATTATGACAAGTAACAGTACCTTCGATGCTAATTATGACAGGTAACTGTAACTTCGATACTAATTATGACAAGGAACTGTAATTTCGATACAAATTATGGCAGGTAACTGTAACTTCGTTACTAATTATGACAAGTAACTGTAATTTCGATACAAATTTTGGCAGGTAACTGTATCTTCGATACTAATTATGACAGGTAACAGTAACTTCGATACTAATTATGACAAGTAACTGTAAGTTCGATACTAATTATGACAGGTAACTGGAACTTCGTTACTAATTATGACAAGTAACTGTAATTTCGATACAAATTATGGCAGGTAACTGTAACTTCGATACTAATTATCACAGGTAACAGTAACTTCGATACTAATTATGACAAGTAACTGTAACTTCCATACTAATTATGACAGGTAACTGTAACTTCGTTACTAATTATTACCAGTAATTGTAATTTCGATACAAATTATGGCAGGTAACTGTAACCTCGATACTAATTATAACAGGTAACAGTAACTTCGATACTAATTATGACAAGTATCTGTAACTTCGATACTAATTATGACATGTAACTGTAATTTCGATACAAATTATGGCAGGTAACTGTAACTTCGTTACTAATTATGACAAGTAACTGTAATTTCGATACAAATTATGGCAGGTAACTGTAACTTCAATACTAATTATGGCAGGTAACTGTAACTTCGATACTAATTATGAGAGGTAACAGTAACTTCGATGCTAATTATGACAGGTAACTGTAACTTCGTTACAAATTATGGCAGGTAACAGTACCTTCAATTATAATTATGACAGGTAACTGTAACTTCGATACTAATTATGGCAGGTAACTGTAACTTCGTTACTAATTATGAGAAGTAACTGTAATTTCGATGCAAATTATGGCAGGTAACTGTAACTTCGTTACTAATTATGAGAAGTAACTGTTATTTCGTTGGAAATTATGACAGGTAATTGTAACTTCGTTACTAATTATGACAAGTAACTGTAATTTCGTTACAAATTATGGCAGGTAACAGTACCTTCAATTATAATTATGACAGGTAACTGTAACTTCGATACTAACTATGACAAGGAACTGTAATTTCGATACAAATGATGGCAGGTAACTGTAACTTTGATACTAATTATGACAGGTAACAGTATCTTCGATACTATTTAAGACATTAACTGTAACTTCGTTACTAATTATGACAAGTAACTCTAATTTTGATTAAAAAAATTATGGCAGGTAACTGTAACTTCGATACTAATTAATACAGGTAACAGTAACTTCGATACTAATCATGACAAGTTACTGTAACATCGTTGCTAATTATGTCAAGTAACTGTAACTTCGATACTAATTATGACAAGTAACTGTAATTTCGATACAAATTTTGGCAGGTAACAGTAACTTCGATACTAATTATGACAGGTAAAAGTAACTTCGATACTAATTATGACAAGTAACTGTAACTTCGATACTAATTATGACAGGTAACTGTAACTTCGATACTAATTAGGACAAGTAACAGTAACTTCGATACTAATTATGACAAGTTACTGTAACATCGATACTAATTATAACAGGTAACTGTAACTTCGTTACTAATTATGGCAAGTAACTGTAATTTCGATACAAATTATGACAGGTAACTGTAACTTCGATACTAATTATGACAGGTATCAGTAACTTCGGTACTAATTATGACAAGTAACTGTAACTTCGATACTAATTATGACAGTTAACTGTAACTTCGTTACTAATTATGACAAGGAACTGTAATTTCGATACAAATTTTGGCAGGTAACTGTAACTTCGATACTAATTATGACAAGTGCCTGTAATTTCGATACAAAATATGGCAGGTAACTGTAACTTCCATACTAATTATGACAGGTAACAGTAACTTCGATACTAATTATGACAAGTAACTGTAACTTCGATACTTATTATGACAGGTAACTGTAACTTCGTTACTAATTATGAAAAGTAACTGTAATTTCGATACAAATTATGGCAGGTAATTGTAACTTCGATACTAATTATGACAGGTAACAGTATCTTCGATACTAATTATGACAAGTAACTATAACTTCCATACAAATTATGACAGGTACCTGTAACTTCGGTACTAATTATGACAAGAAACTCTAACTTCGTTACTAATTATGACAAGTAACTGTAATTTTGATAAAAAATTATGGTAGGTAACAGTAACTTCAATACTAATTATGACAGGTAACAGTATCGTCGATACTAATTATGACAAGTAACAGTACCTTCGATGCTAATTATGACAGGTAACTGTAACTTCGATACTAATTATGACAAGGAACTGTAATTTCGATACAAATTTTGGCAGGTAACTGTAACTTCGATACTAATTATGACAAGTGCCTGTAATTTTGATACAAAATATGGCAGGTAACTGTAACTTCCATACTTATTATGACAGGTAACAGTAACTTCGATACTAATTATGACAGGAAACTGTAACTTCGTTACTAATTATGACAAGTAACTGTAATTTCGATACAAATTATGACAGGTAACTGTCACTTCGTTACTAATTATGACAAGTAACAGTACCTTCGATGCTAATTATGACAGGTAACTGTAACTTCGATACTAATTATGACAAGGAACTGTAATTTCGATACAAAATATGGCAGGTAACTGTAACTTCCATACTAATTATGACAGGTAACAGTAACTTCGATACTAATTATGACAGGAAACTGTAACTTCGTTACTAATTATGACAAGTAACTGTAATTTCGATACAAATTATGACAGGTAACTGTCACTTCGTTACTAATTATGACAAGTAACAGTACCTTCGATGCTAATTATGACAGGTAACTGTAACTTCGATACTAATTATGACAAGGAACTGTAATTTCGATACAAATTATGGCAGGTAACTGTAACTTCGTTACTAATTATGACAAGTAACTGTAATTTCGATACAAATTAAGACAGGTAACTGGAACTTCGTTACTAATTATGACAAGTAACAGTACCTTCGGTCCTAATTATGACAGGTAACTGTAACTTCGATACTAATTATGACAAGGAACTGTAATTTCGATACAAATTATGGCAGGTAACTGTAACTTCGTTACTAATTATGACAAGTAACTGTAATTTCGATACAAATTTTGGCAGGTAACTGTAACTTCGATACTAAATATGACAGGTAACTGTAACTTCGTTACTAATTATGACAAATAACTTTAATTTCGATACTAATTATGGCACGTAACTGTAACTTCGTTACTAATTATGACAAGTCCCTGTAATTTCGATACAAATTATGGCAGGTAACTGTAACTTCGATACTAATTATGAAAAGTCCCTGTAATTTCGATACAAATTATGGCAGGTAACTGTATCTTCCATACTAATTATGACAGTTAACAGTAACTTCGATACTAATTATGACAGGAAACTGTAACTTCATTACTAATTATTACAAGTAACTGTAATTTCGATACAAATTATGACAGGTAACTGTAACTTCGTTACTAATTATGACAAGTAACAGTACCTTCGATACTAATTATGACAAGTAACTATAACTTCGATACAAATTTTGGCAGGTAATTGTAACATCGATACTAATTATGACAAGTCCCTGTAATTTCGATACAAATTATGGCAGGTAACTGTAACTTCCATAATAATTATGACAGGTAACAGTAACTTCGATACTAATTATGACAGGAAACTATAACTTCCTTACTAATTATGACAAGTAACTGTAATTTCAATACAAATTATGACAGGTAACTGTAACTTCGTTACTAATTATGACAAGTAACAGTACCTTCGATGCTAATTATGACAGGTAACTGTAACTTCGATACTAATTATGACAAGTAAATGTAACTTCGATACTAATTATGACAGGTAACTGTAACGTCGTTACTAATTATGACAAGTAACTGTAATTTCGATACAAATTATGGCAGGTAACTTTAACTTCGATACTAATTATGACAGGTAACAGTAACCTCGATACCAATTATGACAAGTAACTATAACTTCGATACAAATTATGACAGGTAACTGTAACTTCGATACTAATTATGACAAGGAACTGTAATTTCGATACAAATTTTGGCAGGTAACTGTAACTTCGATACTAATTATAACAAGTGCCTGTAATTTCGATACAAAATATGGCAGGTAACTGTAACTTCCATACTAATTATGACAGGTAACAGTAACTTCGATACTAATTATGACAAGTATCTGTAACTTCGATACTAATTATGACAGGTACCTGTAACTTCGTTACTAATTATGACATGTAACTGTAATTTCTATACAAATTATGGCAGGTAACTGTAACTTCGTTACTAATTATGACATGTAACTGTAATTTCGATACAAATTTTGGCAGGTAACGGTAACTTCGATACTAATTATGACAGGTAACAGTAACTTCGATACTAATTATGACAGGAAACTGTAACTTCGTTACTAATTATGACAAGTAACTGTAATTTCGATACAAATTATGACAGGTAACTGTAACTTCGTTACTAATTATGACAAGTAACAGTACCTTCGATGCTAATTATGACAGGTAACTGTAACTTCGATACTAATTATGACAAGGAACTGTAATTTCGATACAAATTATGGCAGGTAACTGTAACTTCGTTACTAATTATGACAAGTAACTGTAATTTCGATGCAAATTTTTGCAGGCAACTGTAACTTCGATACTATTTATGACAGGTAACAGTAACTTCGATACTAATTATGACAAGTAACTGTAAGTTCGATACTAATTATGACAGGTAACTGGAACTTCGTTACTAATTATGACAAGTAACTGTAATTTCGATACAAATTATGGCAGGTAACTGTAACTTCGATACTAATTATCACAGGTAACAGTAACTTCGATACTAATTATGACAAGTAACTATAACTTCGATACAAATTATGACAGGTAACTCTAATTTCGTTACTAATTATGACAAGAAACTTTAATTTCGATACTAATTATGGCAGGTAACTGTAACTTCGTTACTAATTATGACAAGTCCCTGTAATTTCGATACAAATTATGGCAGGTAACTGTAACCTCGATACTAATTATGACAGGTAACAGTAACTTCGATACTAATTATGACAAGTATCTGTAACTTCGATACTAATTATGACAGGTACCTGTAACTTCGTTACTAATTATGACATGTAACTGTAATTTCTATACAAATTATGGCAGGTAACTGTAACTTCGTTACTAATTATGACATGTAACTGTAATTTCGATACAAATTTTGGCAGGTAACGGTAACTTCGATACTAATTATGACAGGTAACAGTAACTTCGATACTAATTATGACAAGTAACTGTAACTTCGATACTAATTATGACAGGTAACTGTAACTTCGATACTTATTAGGACAAGTAACAGTAACTTCGATACAAATTATGACAAGTTACTGTAACTTCGATACTAATTATAACAGGTAACTGTAACTTCGTTAAAAATTATGGCAAGTAACTGTAATTTCGATACAAATTATGACAGGTAACTGTAAATTCGATACTAATTATGACAGGTATCAGTAACTTCGGTACTAATTATGACAAGTAACTGTAACTTCGATACTAATTATGACAGTTAACTGTAACTTCTTTACTAATTATGACAAGGAACTGTAATTTCGATACAAATTTTGGCAGGTAACTGTAACTTCGATACTAATTATGACACGTGCCTGTAATTTCGATACAAAATATGGCAGGTAACTGTAACTTCCATACTAATTATGACAGGTAACAGTAACTTCGATACTAATGATGATTAGTAACTGTAACTTCGATACTAATTATGACAGGTAACTGTAACTTCGTTACTAATTATGAAAAGTAACTGTAATTTCGATACAAATTATGGCAGGTAATTGTAACTTCGATACTAATTATGACAGGTAACAGTATCTTCGATACTAATTATGACAAGTAACTATAACTTCGATACAAATTCTGACAGGTACCTGTAACTTCGGTACTAATTATGACAAGAAACTCTAACTTCGTTACTAATTATGACAAGTGACTGTAATTTTGATAAAAAATTATGGTATGTAACAGTAACTTCAATACTAATTATGACAGGTAACAGTAACGTCGATACTAATTATGACAAGTAACAGTACCTTCGATGCTAATTATGACAGGTAACTGTAACTTCGATACTAATTATGACAAGGAACTGTAATTTCGATACAAATTTTGGCAGGTAACTGTAACTTGGATACTAATTATGACAAGTGCCTGTAATTTCGATACAAAATATGGCAGGTAACTGTAACTTCCATACTAATTATGACAGGTGACAGTATCTTCGATACAAATTATGACAGGAAACAGTACCTTCTATGCTAATTATGACAGGTAACTGTAACTTCGATACTAATTATGACAAGGAACTGTAATTTCGATACAAATTATGGCAGGTAACTGTAACTTCGTTACTAATTATGACAAGTAGCTGTAATTTCGATACAAATTATGACAGGTAACTGTAACTTGGTTACTAATTATGACAAGTAACAGTACCTTCGATGCTAATTATGACAGGTAACTGAAACTTCGATACTAATTATGACAAGGAACTGTAATTTCGATACAAATTATGGCAGGTAACAGTAACTTCGTTACTAATTATGACAAGTAACTGTAATTTCGATACAAATTTTGGCAGGTAATTGTAACTTCGATAATAAATATGACAGGTAACTGTAACTTCGTTACTAATTATGACAAATAACTTTAATTTCGATACTAATTATGGCAGGTAACTGTAACTTCGTTTCTAATTATGACAAGTCCCTGTAATTTCGATACAAATTATGGCAGGTAACTGTAACTTCGATACTAATCATGACAAGTCCCTGTAATTTCGATACAAATTATGGCAGGTAACTGTAACTTCCATACTAATTATGACAGGTAACAGTAACTTCGATACTAATTATGACAGGAAACTGTAACTTCATTACTAATTATGACAAGTAACTGTAATTTCGATACAAATTATGACAGGTAACTGTAACTTCGTTACTAATTATGACAAGTAACAGTACCTTCGATACTAATTATGACAAGCAACTATAACTCCCATACAAATTTTGGCAGGTAACTGTAACATCGATACTAATTAAACAAGTCCCTGTAATTTCGATACAAATTATGGCAGGTAACTGTAACTTCCATAATAATTATGACAGGTAACAGTAACTTCGATACTAATTATGACAGGAAACTATAACTTCCTTACTAATTATGACAAGTAACTGTAATTTCAATACAACTTATGACAGGTAACTGTAACTTCGTTACTAATTATGACAAGTAACAGTACCTTCGATGCTAATTATGACAGGTAACTGTAACTTCGATACTAATTATGACAAGGAACTGTAATTTCGATACAAATTATGGCAGGTAACTGTAACTTCGATACTAATTATGACAAGTAAATGTAACTTCGATACTAATTATGACAGGTAACTGTAACTTCGTTACTAATTATGACAAGTAACAGTTATTTCGATACAAAATTTTGGCAGGTAACTGTAACTTCGGTACTAATTATGACAGGTAACAGTAACTTCGATTCTAATTATGACAAGTAACTGTAACATCGATACTAATTATGACAGGTAACTGTAACGTCGTTACTAATTATGACAAGTAACTGTAATTTCGATACAAATTATGGCAGGTAACTGTAACTTCGATACTAATTACGACAGGTAACAGTAACCTCGATACTAATTATGACAAGTAACTATAACTTCGATACAAATTATGACAGGTAACTGTAACTTCGATACTAATTATGACAAGGAACTGTAATTTCGATACAAATTTTGGCAGGTAACTGTAACTTCGATACTAATTATGACAAGTGCCGGTAATTTCGATACAAAATATGGCAGGTAACTGTAACTTCCATACTAATTATGACAGGTAACAGTAACTTCGATACTAATTATGACAGGGAACTGTAACTTCGTTACTAATTATGACAAGTAACTGTAATTTCGATACAAATTATGACAGGTAACTGTAACTTCGTTACTAATTATGACAAGTAACAGTAACTTCGATGCTAATTATGACAGGTAACTGTAACTTCGATACTAATTATGACAAGGAACTGTAATTTCGATACAAATTATGGCAGGTAACTGTAACTTCGTTACTAATTATGACAAGTAACTGTAATTTCGATACAAATTTTTGCAGGTAACTGTAACTTCGATACTATTTATGACAGGTAACAGTAACTTCGATACTAATTATGACAAGTAACTGTAAGTTCGATACTAATTATGACAGGTAACTGGAACTTCGTTACTAATTATGACAAGTAACTGTAATTTCGATACAAATTATGGCAGGTAACTGTAACTTCGATACTAATTATCACAGGTAACAGTAACTTCGATACTAATTATGACAAGTAACTATAACTTCGATACAAATTATGACAGGTAACTCTAATTTCGTTACTAATTATGAAAAGAAACTTTAATTTCGATACTAATTATGGCAGGTAACTGTAACTTCGTTACTAATTATGACAAGTCCCTGTAATTTCGATACAAATTATGGCAGGTAACTGTAACCTCGATACTAATTATGACAGGTAACAGTAACTTCGATACTAATTATGACAAGTATCTGTAACTTCGATACTAATTATGACAGGTAACAGTAACTTCGTTACTACTTATGACATGTAACTGTAATTTCTATACAAATTATGGCAGGTAACTGTAACTTCGTTACTAATTATGACAAGTAACTGTAATTTCGATACAAATTATGGCAGGTAACTGTAACTTCAATACTAATTATGGCAGGTAACTGTAACTTCGATACTAATTATGAGAGGTAATAGTAACTTCGATGCTAATTATGACAGGTAACTGCAACTTCTTTACTAATTATGTCAAGTAACTGTAATTTCTATACTAATTATGGCAGGTAACTGTAACTTCGTTAATAATTATGAGAAGTAACTGTAATTTCGATGCAAATTATGACAGGTAACTGTAACTTCGATTCTTATTATGACAGGTAACAGTAACTTCGATACTAATTATGGCAGGTAACTGTAACTTCGATACTAATTATGACAGGTATCAGTAACTTCGGTACTAATTATGACAAGTAACTGTAACTTCGATACTAATTATGACAGGTAACTGAAACTTCGTTACTAATTATGACAAGTAACTGTAATTTCGTTACAAATTATGGCAGGTAATTGTAATTTCGATACTAATTATGACAGGTGACTGTAATTTCGATACTAATTATGACAGGTAACAGTATCTTCGATACTAATTATGACAAGTAACTGCAACTTCGATACTAATTATAACAGGTAACTGTAACTTCGTTACTAATTATGGCAAGTAACTGTAATTTCGATACAAATTTTGGCAGGTAACGGTAACTTCGATACTAATTATGACAGGTAACAGTAACTTCGATACTAATTATGACAAGTAACTGTAACTTCGATACTAATTAGGACAGGTAACTGTAACTTCGATACTAATTAGGACAAGTAACAGTAACTTCGATACTAATTATGACAAGTTACTGTAACTTCGATACTAATTATAACAGGTAACTGTAACTTCGTTACTAATTATGGCAAGTAACTGTAATTTCGATACAAATTATGACAGGTAACTGTAACTTCGATACTAATTATGACAGGTATCAGTAACTTCGGTTCTAATTATGAGAAGTAACTGTAATTTCGATGCAAATTATGACAGGTAACTGTAACTTCGATTCTTATTATGGCAGGTAACAGTAACTTCGATACTAATTATGGCAGGTAACTGTAACTTCGATACTAATTATGACAGGTATCAGTAACTTCGGTACTAATTATGACAAGTAACTGTAACATCGATACTAATTATGACAAGTTACTGTAACTTCGATACTAATTATAACAGGTAACTGTAACTTCGTTACTAATTATGGCAAGTAACTGTAATTTCGATACAAATTATGACAGGTAACTGTAACTTCGATACTAATTATGACAGGTATCAGTAACTTCGGTTCTAATTATGACAAGTAACTGTAACTTCGATACTAATTATGACAGTTAACTGGAACTTCGTTACTAATTATGACATGGAACTGTAATTTCGATACAAATTTTGGCAGGTAACTGTAACTTCGATACTAATTATGACACGTGCCTGCAATTTCGATACAAAATATGGCAGGTAACTGTAACTTCCATACTAATTATGACAGGTAACAGTAACTTCGATACTAATTATGATTAGTAACGGTAACTTCGATACTAATTATGACAGGTAAATGTAACTTCGTTACTAATTATGAAAAGTAACTGTAATTTCGATACAAATTATGGCAGGTAATTGTAACTTCGATACTAATTATGACAGGTAACAGTATCTTCGATACTAATTATGACAAGTAACTATAACTTCGATACAAATTATGACAGGTACCTGTAACTTCAGTACTAATTATGACAAGAAACTCTAACTTCGTTACTAATTATGACAAGTAACTGTAATTTTGATAAAAAATTATGGTAGGTAACAGTAACTTCAATACTAATTATGACAGGTAACAGTAACGTCGATACTAATTATGACAAGTAACAGTACCTTCGATGCTAATTATGACAGGTAACTGTAACTTCGATACTAATTATGACAAGGAACTGTAATTTCGATACAAATTTTGGCAGGTAACTGTAACTTGGATACTAATTATGACAAGTGCCTGTAATTTCGATACAAAATATGGCAGGTAACTGTAACTTCCATACTAATTATGACAGGTAAAAGTAACTTCGATACTAATTATGACAGGAAACAGTACCTTCGATGCTAATTATGACAGGTAACTGTAACTTCGATACTAATTATGACTGTAATTTCGATACAAATTATGGCAGGTAACTGTAACTTCGTTACTAATTATGACAAGTAACTGTAATTTCGATACAAATTATGACAGGTAACTGTAACTTCGTTACTAATTATGACAAGTAACAGTACCTTCGATGCTAATTAGACAGGTAACTGAAACTTCGATACTAATTATGACAAGGAACTGTAATTTCGATACAAATTATGGCAGGTAACTGTAACTTCGTTACTAATTATGACAAGTAACTGTAATTTCGATACAAATTTTGGCAGGTTATTGTAACTTCGATACTAAATATGACAGGTAACTGTAACTTCGTTACTAATTATGACAAGTAACTGTATTTTCGTTACAAATTATGGCAGGTAATTGTAATTTCGATACTAATTATGACAGGTGACTGTAACTTCGATACTAATTATGACAGGTAACAGTATCTTCGATACTAATTATGACAAGTAACTGCAACTTCGATACTAATTATAACAGGTAACTGTAACTTCGTTACTAATTATGGCAAGTAACTGTAATTTCGATACAAATTTTGGCAGGTAACGGTAACTTCGATACTAATTATGACAAGTAACTGTAACTTCGATACTAATTAGGACAGGTAACTGTAACTTCGATACTAATTAGGACAAGTAACAGTAACTTCGATACTAATTATGACAAGTTACTGTAACTTCGATACTAATTATAACAGGTAACTGTAACTTCGTTACTAATTATGGCAAGTAACTGTAATTTCGATACAAATTATGACAGGTAACTGTAACTTCGATACTAATTATGACAGGTATCAGTAACTTCGGTTCTAATTATGACAAGTAACTGTAACTTCGATACTAATTATGACAGTTAACTGTAACTTCGTTACTAATTATGACAAGGAACTGTAATTTCGATACAAATTTTGGCAGGTAACTGTAACTTCGATACTAATTATGACACGTGCCTGTAATTTCGATACAAAATATGGCAGGTAACTGTAACTTCCATACTAATTATGACAGGTAACAGTAACTTCGATACTAATTATGATTAGTAACTGTAACATCGATACTAATTATGACAGGTAACTGTAACTTCGTTACTAATTATGAAAAGTAACTGTAATTTCGATACAAATTATGGCAGATAATTGTAACTTCGATACTAATTATGACAGGTAACAGTATCTTCGATACTAATTATGACAAGTAACTATAACTTCGATACAAATTATGACAGGTACCTGTAACTTCGGTACTAATTATGACAAGAAACTCTAACTTCGTTACTAATTATGACAAGTAACTGTAATTTTGATAAAAAATTATGGTAGGTAACAGTAACTTCAATACTAATTATGACAGGTAACAGTAACGTCGATACTAATTATGACAAGTAACAGTACCTTCGATGCTAATTATGACAGGTAACTGTAACTTCGATACTAATTATGACAAGGAACTGTAATTTTGATACAAATTTTGGCAGGTAACTGTAACTTGGATACTAATTATGACAAGTGCCTGTAATTTCGATACAAAATATGGCAGGTAACTGTAACTTCCATACCAATTATGACAGGTAACAGTAACTTCGATACTAATTATGACAGGAAACAGTACCTTCGATGCTAATTATGACAGGTAACTGTAACTTCGATACAAATTATGGCAGGTAACTGTAACTTCGTTACTAATTATGACAAGTAACTGTAATTTCGATACAAATTATGACAGGTAACTGTAACTTCGTTACTAATTATGACCAGTAACAGTACCTTCGATGCTAATTATGACAGGTAACTGAAACTTCGATAATAATTATGACAAGGAACTGTAATTTCGATACAAATTATGGCAGGTAACTGTAACTTCGTTACTAATTATGACAAGTAACTGTAATTTCGATACAAATTTTGGCAGGTTATTGTAACTTCGATACTAAATATGACAGGTAACTGTAACTTCGTTACTAATTATGACAAATAACTTTAATTTCGATACTAATTATGGCAGGTAACTGTAACTTCGTTACTAATTATGACAAGTCCCTGTAATTTCGATACAAATTATGGCAGGTAACTGTAACTTCGATACTAATTATGACAAGTCCCTGTAATTTCGATACAAATTATGGCAGGTAACTGTAACTTCCATACTAATTATGACAGGTAACAGTAACTTCGATACTAATTATGACAGGAAACTGTAACATCATTACTAATTATGACAAGTAACTGTAATTTCGATACAAATTATGACAGGTAACTGTAACTTCGTTACTAATTATGACAAGTAACAGTACCTTCGATACTAATTATGACAAGTAACTATAACTTCGATACAAATTTTGGCAGGTAACTGTAACATCGATACTAATTATGACAAGTCCCTGTAATTTCGATAGAAATTATGGCAGGTAACTGTAACTTCCATAATAATTATGACAGGTAACAGTAACTTCGATACTAATTATGACAGGAAACTGTAACTTCGTAACTAATTATGACAAGTAACTGTAATTTCAATACAAATTATGACAGGTAACTGTCCCTTCGTTACTAATTATGACAAGTAACAGTACCTTCGATGCTAATTATGACAGGTAACTGTAACTTCGATATTAATTATGACAAGGAACTGTAATTTCGATACAAATTATGGCAGGTAACTGTAACTTCGATACTAATTATGACAAGTAAATGTAACTTCGATACTAATTATGACAGGTAACTGTAACTTCGTTACTAATTATGACAAGTAACTGTTATTTCGATACAACATTTTGGCAGGTAACTGTAACTTCGATACTAATTATGACAGGTAACAGTAACTTCGATTCTAATTATGACAAGTAACTGTAACATCGATACTAATTATGACAGGTAACTGTAACTTCGTTACTAATTATGACAAGTAACTGTAATTTCGATACATATTATGGCAGGTAACTGTAACTTCGATACTAATTATGACAGGTAACAGTAACCTCGATACTAATTATGACAAGTAACTATAACTTCGATACAAATTATGACAGGTAACTGTAACTTCGATACTAATTATGACAAGGAACTGTAATTTCGATACAAATTTTGGCAGGTAAATGTAACTTCGATACTAATTATGACAAGTGCCTGTAATTTCGATACAAAATATGGCAGGTTACTGTAACTTGCATACTAATTATGACAGGTAACAGTAACTTCGATACTAATTATGACAGGAAACTGTAACTTCGTTACTAATTATGACAAGTAACTGTAATTTCGATACAAATTATGACAGGTAACTGTAACTTCGTTACTAATTATGACAAGTAACAGTACCTTCGATGCTAATTATGACAGGTAACTGTAACTTCGATACTATTTAAGACAAGGAACTGTAATTTCGATACAAATTATGGCAGGTAACTGTAACTTCGTTACTAATTATGACAAGTAACTGTAATTTCGATACAAATTTTGGCAGGTAACTGTAACTTCGATACTATTTATGACAGGTAACAGTAACTTCGATACTAATTATGACAAGTAACTGTAAGTTCGATACTAATTATGACAGGTAACTGGAACTTCGTTACTAATTATGTCAAGTAACTGTAATTTCGATACAAATTATGGCAGGTAACTGTAACTTCGATACTTATTATCACAGGTAACAGTAACTTCGATACTAATTATGACAAGTAATTATAACTTCGATACAAATTATGACAGGTAACTGTAACTTCGATACTAATTATGACAGGAAACTCTAATTTCGATACAAATTATGGCAGGTAACTGTAACTTCGTTACTAATTATGACAAGTAACTGTAATTTCGATACAAATTATGGCAGGTAACTGTAACTTCAATACTAATTATGGCAGGTAACTGTAACTTCGATACTAATTATGAGAGGTAACAGTAACTTCGATGCTAATTATGACAGGTAACTGCAACTTCTTTACTAATTATGACAAGTAACTGTAATTTCTATACTAATTATGGCAGGTAACTGTAACTTCGTAACTAATTATGAGAAGTAACTGTAATTTCGATGCAAATTATGACAGGTAACTGTAACTTCGATTCTTATTATGACAGGTAACAGTAACTTCGATACTAATTATGGCAGGTAACTGTAACTTCGATACTAATTATGACAGGTATCAGTAACTTCGGTACTAATTATGACAAGTAACTGTAACTTCGATACTAATTATGACAGGTAACTGTAACTTCGTTACTAATTATGACAAGTAACTGTAATTTCGTTACAAATTATGGCAGGTAATTGTAATTTCGATACTAATAATGACAGGTGACTGTAACTTCGATACTAATTATGACAGGTAACAGTATCTTCGATACTAATTATGACAAGTAACTGTAACTTCGATACTAATTATGACAGGTACCTGTAACTTCGTTACTAATTATGACAAGTAACTGTAATTTCGATACATATTATGGCAGGTAACTGTAACTTCGATACTAATTATGACAGGTAACAGTAACCTCGATACTAATTATGACAAGTAACTATAACTTCGATACAAATTATGACAGGTAACTGTAACTTCGATACTAATTATGACAAGGAACTGTAATTTCGATACAAATTTTGGCAGGTAAATGTAACTTCGATACTAATTATGACAAGTGCCTGTAATTTCGATACAAAATATGGCAGGTTACTGTAACTTCCATACTAATTATGACAGGTAACAGTAACATCGATACTAATTATGACAGGAAACTGTAACTTCGTTACTAATTATGACAAGTAACTGTAATTTCGATACAAATTATGACAGGTAACTGTAACTTCGTTACTAATTATGACAAGTAACAGTACCTTCGATGCTAATTATGACAGGTAACTGTAACTTCGATACTATTTAAGACAAGGAACTGTAATTTCGATACAAATTATGGCAGGTAACTGTAACTTCGTTACTAATTATGACAAGTAACTGTAATTTCGATACAAATTATGGCAGGTAACTGTAACTTCGATACTATTTATGACAGGTAACAGTAACTTCGATACTAATTATGACAAGTAACTGTAAGTTCGATACTAATTATGACAGGTAACTGGAACTTCGTTACTAATTATGACAAGTAACTGTAATTTCGATACAAATTATGGCAGGTAACTGTAACTTCGATACTTATTATCACAGGTAACAGTAACTTCGATACTAATTATGACAAGTAATTATAACTTCGATACAAATTATGACAGGTAACTGTAACTTCGATACTAATTATGACAGGAAACTCTAACTTCGTTACTAATTATGACAAGAAACTTTAATTTCGATACTAATTATGGCAGGTAACTGTAACTTCGTTACCTATTATGACAAGTCCCTGTAATTTCGATACAAATTATGGCAGGTAACTGTAACTTCGATACTAATTATGACAAGTAACTGTAACTTCCATACTAATTATGACAGGTAACTGTAACTTCGTTGCTAATTATGACAAGTAACTGTAATTTCGATACAAATTTTGGCAGGTAACTGTAACCTCGAAACTAATTATGACAGGTAACAGTAACTTCGATACTACTTATGACAAGTATCTGTAACTTCGATACTAATTATGACAGGTAACTGTAACTTCGTTACTAATTATGACATGTAACTCTAATTTCGATACAAATTATGGCAGGTAACTGTAACTTCGTTACTAATTATGACAAGTAACTGTAATTTCGATACAAATTATGGCAGGTAACTGTAACTTCAATACTAATTATGGCAGGTAACTGTAACTTCGATACTAATTATGAGAGGTAACAGTAACTTCGATGCTAATTATGACAGGTAACTGCAACTTCTTTACTAATTATGACAAGTAACTGTAATTTCTATACTAATTATGGCAGGTAACAGTAACTTCGTAACTAATTATGAGAAGTAACTGTAATTTCGATGCAAATTATGACAGGTAACTGTAACTTCGATTCTTATTACGACAGGTAACAGTAACTTCGATACTAATTATGGCAGGTAACTGTAACTTCGATACTAATTATGACAGGTATCAGTAACTTCGGTACTAATTATGACAAGTAACTGTAACTTCGATACTAATTATGACAGGTAACTGTAACTTCGTTACTAATTATGACAAGTAACTGTAATTTCGTTACAAATTATGGCAGGTAATTGTAATTTCGATACTAATTATGACAGGTGACTGTAACTTCGATACTAATTATGACAGGTAACAGTATCTTCGATACTAATTATGACAAGTAACTGTAACTTCGATACTAATTATAACAGGTAACTGTAACTTCGTTACTAATTATGGCAAGTAACTGTAATTTCGATACAAATTTTGGCAGGTAACGGTAACTTCGATACTAATTATGACAGGTAACAGTAACTTCGATACTAATTATGACAAGTAACTGTAACTTCGATACTAATTATGACAGGTAACTGTAACTTCGATACTAATTAGGACAAGTAACAGTAACTTCAATACTAATTATGACAAGTTACTGTAACTTCGATACTAATTATAACAGGTAACTGTAACTTCGTTACAAATTATGGCAAGTAACAGTAATTTCGATACAAATGATGACAGGTAACTGTAACTTCGATACTAATTATGACAGGTATCAGTAACTTCCATACTAATTATGACAGGTAACAGTAACTTCGATATTAATTATGACAAGTAACTGTATCTTCGATACTAATTATGACAGGTAACTGTAACTTCGTTACTAATTATGAAAAGTAACTGTAATTTCGATACAAATTATGGAAGGTAATTGTAACTTCGATACTAATTATGACAGGTAACAGTATCTTCGATACTAATTATGACAAGTAACTATAACTTCGATACAAATTATGACAGGTAACTGTAACTTCGATACTAATTTTGACAAGAAACTCTAACTTCGTTACTAATTATGACAAGTAACTGTAATTTTGATAAAAAATTATGGTAGGTAACAGTAACTTCAATACTAATTATGACAGGTAACAGTAACGTCGATACTAATTATGACAAGTAACAGTACCTTCGATGCTAATTATGACAGGTAACTGTAACTTCGATACGAATTATGACAAGGAACTGTAATTTCGATACAAATTTTGGCAGGTAACTGTAACTTCGATACTAATTATGACAAATGCCTGTAATTTCGATACAAAATATGGCAGGTAACTGTAACTTCCATACTAATTATGACAGGTAACAGTAACTTCGATACTAATTATGACAGGAAACTGTAACTTCGTTACTAATTATGACAAGTAACTGTAATTTCGATACAAATTATGACAGGTAACTGTAACTTCGTTACTAATTATGACAAGTAACAGTACCTTCGATGCTAATTATGACAGGTAACTGTAACTTCGATACTAATTATGACAAGGAACTGTAATTTCGATACAAATTATGGCAGGTAACTGTAACTTCGTTACTAATTATGACAAGTAACTGTAATTTCGATACAAATTTTGGCAGGTAACTGTAACTTCGATACTAATTATGACAGGTAACAGTAACTTCGATACTAATTATGACAAGTAACTGTATGTTCGATACTAATTATGACAGGTAACAGGAACTTCGTTACTAATTATGACAAGTAACTGTAATTTCGATACAAATTATGGCAGGTAACTGTAACTTCGATACTAATTATCACAGGTAACAGTAACTTCGATACTAATTATGACAAGTATCTGTAACTTCGATACTAATTATGACATGTAACTGTAATTTCGATACAAATTATGGCAGGTAACTGTAACTTCGTTACTAATTATGACAAGTAACTGTAATTTCAATACAAATTATGGCAGGTAACTGTAACTTCAATACTAATTATGGCAGGTAACTGTAACTTCGATACTAATTATGAGAGGTAACAGTAACTTCGATGCTAATTATGACAGGTAACTGTAACTTCGTTACAAATTATGGCAGGTAACAGTACCTTCAATTATAATTATGACAGGTAACTGTAACTTCGATACTAATTATGGCAGGTAACTGTAACTTCGTTACTAATTATGAGAAGTAACTGTAATTTCGATGCATATTATGGCAGGTAACTGTAACTTCGATACTAATTATGATTAGTAACGGTAACTTCGATACTAATTATGACAGGTAAATGTAACTTCGTTACTAATTATGAAAAGTAACTGTAATTTCGATACAAATTATGGCAGGTAATTGTAACTTCGATACTAATTATGACAGGTAACAGTATCTTCGATACTAATTATGACAAGTAACTATAACTTCGATTCAAATTATGACAGGTACCTGTAACTTCAGTACTAATTATGACAAGAAACTCTAACTTCGTTACTAATTATGACAAGTAACTGTAATTTTGATAAAAAATTATGGTAGGTAACAGTAACTTCAATACTAATTATGACAGGTAACAGCAACGTCGATACTAATTATGACAAGTAACAGTACCTTCGATGCTAATTATGACAGGTAACTGTAACTTCGATACTAATTATGACAAGGAACTGTAATTTCGATACAAATTTTGGCAGGTAACTGTAACTTGGATACTAATTATGACAAGTGCCTGTAATTTCGATACAAAATATGGCAGGTAACTGTAACTTCCATACTAATTATGACAGGTAAAAGTAACTTCGATACTAATTATGACAGGAAACAGTACCTTCGATGCTAATTATGACAGGTAACTGTAACTTCGATACTAATTATGACTGTAATTTCGATACAAATTATGGCAGGTAACTGTAACTTCGTTACTAATTATGACAAGTAACTGTAATTTCGATACAAATTATGACAGGTAACTGTAACTTCGTTACTAATTATGACAAGTAACAGTACCTTCGATGCTAATTAGACAGGTAACTGAAACTTCGATACTAATTATGACAAGGAACTGTAATTTCGATACAAATTATGGCAGGTAACTGTAACTTCGTTACTAATTATGACAAGTAACTGTAATTTCGATACAAATTTTGGCAGGTTATTGTAACTTCGATACTAAATATGACAGGTAACTGTAACTTCGTTACTAATTATGACAAGTAACTGTAATTTCGTTACAAATTATGGCAGGTAATTGTAATTTCGATACTAATTATGACAGGTGACTGTAACTTCGATACTAATTATGACAGGTAACAGTATCTTCGATACTAATTATGACAAGTAACTGCAACTTCGATACTAATTATAACAGGTAACTGTAACTTCGTTACTAATTATGGCAAGTAACTGTAATTTCGATACAAATTTTGGCAGGTAACGGTAACTTCGATACTAATTATGACAAGTAACTGTAACTTCGATACTAATTAGGACAGGTAACTGTAACTTCGATACTAATTAGGACAAGTAACAGTAACTTCGATACTAATTATGACAAGTTACTGTAACTTCGATACTAATTATAACAGGTAACTGTAACTTCGTTACTAATTATGGCAAGTAACTGTAATTTCGATACAAATTATGACAGGTAACTGTAACTTCGATACTAATTATGACAGGTATCAGTAACTTCGGTTCTAATTATGACAAGTAACTGTAACTTCGATACTAATTATGACAGTTAACTGTAACTTCGTTACTAATTATGACAAGGAACTGTAATTTCGATACAAATTTTGGCAGGTAACTGTAACTTCGATACTAATTATGACACGTGCCTGTAATTTCGATACAAAATATGGCAGGTAACTGTAACTTCCATACTAATTATGACAGGTAACAGTAACTTCGATACTAATTATGATTAGTAACTGTAACATCGATACTAATTATGACAGGTAACTGTAACTTCGTTACTAATTATGAAAAGTAACTGTAATTTCGATACAAATTATGGCAGATAATTGTAACTTCTATACTAATTATGACAGGTAACAGTATCTTCGATACTAATTATGACAAGTAACTATAACTTCGATACAAATTATGACAGGTACCTGTAACTTCGGTACTAATTATGACAAGAAACTCTAACTTCGTTACTAATTATGACAAGTAACTGTAATTTTGATAAAAAATTATGGTAGGTAACAGTAACTTCAATACTAATTATGACAGGTAACAGTAACGTCGATACTAATTATGACAAGTAACAGTACCTTCGATGCTAATTATGACAGGTAACTGTAACTTCGTTACTAATTATGACAAGTAACTGTTATTTCGATACAAAATTTTGGCAGGTAACTGTAACTTCGATACTAATTATGACAGGTAACAGTAACTTCGATTCTAATTATGACAAGTAACTGTAACATCGATACTAATTATGACAGGTAACTGTAACTTCGTTACTAATTATGACAAGTAACTGTAATTTCGATACATATTATGGCAGGTAACTGTAACTTCGATACTAATTATGACAGGTAACAGTAACCTCGATACTAATTATGACAAGTAACTATAACTTCGATACAAATTATGACAGGTAACTGTAACTTCGATACTAATTATGACAAGGAACTGTAATTTCGATACAAATTTTGGCAGGTAAATGTAACTTCGATACTAATTATGACAAGTGCCTGTAATTTCGATACAAAATATGGCAGGTTACTGTAACTTGCATACTAATTATGACAGGTAACAGTAACTTCGATACTAATTATGACAGGAAACTGTAACTTCGTTACTAATTATGACAAGTAACTGTAATTTCGATACAAATTATGACAGGTAACTGTAACTTCGTTACTAATTATGACAAGTAACAGTACCTTCGATGCTAATTATGACAGGTAACTGTAACTTCGATACTATTTAAGACAAGGAACTGTAATTTCGATACAAATTATGGCAGGTAACTGTAACTTCGTTACTAATTATGACAAGTAACTGTAATTTCGATACAAATTTTGGCAGGTAACTGTAACTTCGATACTATTTATGACAGGTAACAGTAACTTCGATACTAATTATGACAAGTAACTGTAAGTTCGATACTAATTATGACAGGTAACTGGAACTTCGTTACTAATTATGTCAAGTAACTGTAATTTCGATACAAATTATGGCAGGTAACTGTAACTTCGATACTTATTATCACAGGTAACAGTAACTTCGATACTAATTATGACAAGTAATTATAACTTCGATACAAATTATGACAGGTAACTGTAACTTAGATACTAATTATGACAGGAAACTCTAATTTCGATACAAATTATGGCAGGTAACTGTAACTTCGTTACTAATTATGACAAGTAACTGTAATTTCGATACAAATTATGGCAGGTAACTGTAACTTCAATACTAATTATGGCAGGTAACTGTAACTTCGATACTAATTATGAGAGGTAACAGTAACTTCGATGCTAATTATGACAGGTAACTGCAACTTCTTTACTAATTATGACAAGTAACTGTAATTTCTATACTAATTATGGCAGGTAACTGTAACTTCGTAACTAATTATGAGAAGTAACTGTAATTTCGATGCAAATTATGACAGGTAACTGTAACTTCGATTCTTATTATGACAGGTAACAGTAACTTCGATACTAATTATGGCAGGTAACTGTAACTTCGATACTAATTATGACAGGTATCAGTAACTTCGGTACTAATTATGACAAGTAACTGTAACTTCGATACTAATTATGACAGGTAACTGTAACTTCGTTACTAATTATGACAAGTAACTGTAATTTCGTTACAAATTATGGCAGGTAATTGTAATTTCGATACTAATAATGACAGGTGACTGTAACTTCGATACTAATTATGACAGGTAACAGTATCTTCGATACTAATTATGACAAGTAACTGTAACTTCGATACTAATTATGACAGGTACCTGTAACTTCGTTACTAATTATGACAAGTAACTGTAATTTCGATACATATTATGGCAGGTAACTGTAACTTCGATACTAATTATGACAGGTAACAGTAACCTCGATACTAATTATGACAAGTAACTATAACTTCGATACAAATTATGACAGGTAACTGTAACTTCGATACTAATTATGACAAGGAACTGTAATTTCGATACAAATTTTGGCAGGTAAATGTAACTTCGATACTAATTATGACAAGTGCCTGTAATTTCGATACAAAATATGGCAGGTTACTGTAACTTCCATACTAATTATGACAGGTAACAGTAACTTCGATACTAATTATGACAGGAAACTGTAACTTCGTTACTAATTATGACAAGTAACTGTAATTTCGATACAAATTATGACAGGTAACTGTAACTTCGTTACTAATTATGACAAGTAACAGTACCTTCGATGCTAATTATGACAGGTAACTGTAACTTCGATACTATTTAAGACAAGGAACTGTAATTTCGATACAAATTATGGCAGGTAACTGTAACTTCGTTACTAATTATGACAAGTAACTGTAATTTCGATACAAATTATGGCAGGTAACTGTAACTTCGATACTATTTATGACAGGTAACAGTAACTTCGATACTAATTATGACAAGTAACTGTAAGTTCGATACTAATTATGACAGGTAACTGGAACTTCGTTACTAATTATGACAAGTAACTGTAATTTCGATACAAATTATGGCAGGTAACTGTAACTTCGATACTTATTATCACAGGTAACAGTAACTTCGATACTAATTATGACAAGTAATTATAACTTCGATACAAATTATGACAGGTAACTGTAACTTCGATACTAATTATGACAGGAAACTCTAACTTCGTTACTAATTATGACAAGAAACTTTAATTTCGATACTAATTATGGCAGGTAACTGTAACTTCGTTACCTATTATGACAAGTCCCTGTAATTTCGATACAAATTATGGCAGGTAACTGTAACTTCGATACTAATTATGACAAGTAACTGTAACTTCCATACTAATTATGACAGGTAACTGTAACTTCGTTGCTAATTATGACAAGTAACTGTAATTTCGATACAAATTTTGGCAGGTAACTGTAACCTCGAAACTAATCATGACAGGTAACAGTAACTTCGATACTACTTATGACAAGTATCTGTAACTTCGATACTAATTATGACAGGTAACTGTAACTTCGTTACTAATTATGACATGTAACTCTAATTTCGATACAAATTATGGCAGGTAACTGTAACTTCGTTACTAATTATGACAAGTAACTGTAATTTCGATACAAATTATGGCAGGTAACTGTAACTTCAATACTAATTATGGCAGGTAACTGTAACTTCGATACTAATTATGAGAGGTAACAGTAACTTCGATGCTAATTATGACAGGTAACTGCAACTTCTTTACTAATTATGACAAGTAACTGTAATTTCTATACTAATTATGGCAGGTAACAGTAACTTCGTAACTAATTATGAGAAGTAACTGTAATTTCGATGCAAATTATGACAGGTAACTGTAACTTCGATTCTTATTACGACAGGTAACAGTAACTTCGATACTAATTATGGCAGGTAACTGTAACTTCGATACTAATTATGACAGGTATCAGTAACTTCGGTACTAATTATGACAAGTAACTGTAACTTCGATACTAATTATGACAGGTAACTGTAACTTCGTTACTAATTATGACAAGTAACTGTAATTTCGTTACAAATTATGGCAGGTAATTGTAATTTCGATACTAATTATGACAGGTGACTGTAACTTCGATACTAATTATGACAGGTAACAGTATCTTCGATACTAATTATGACAAGTAACTGTAACTTCGATACTAATTATAACAGGTAACTGTAACTTCGTTACTAATTATGGCAAGTAACTGTAATTTCGATACAAATTTTGGCAGGTAACGGTAACTTCGATACTAATTATGACAGGTAACAGTAACTTCGATACTAATTATGACAAGTAACTGTAACTTCGATACTAATTATGACAGGTAACTGTAACTTCGATACTAATTAGGACAAGTAACAGTAACTTCAATACTAATTATGACAAGTTACTGTAACTTCGATACTAATTATAACAGGTAACTGTAACTTCGTTACAAATTATGGCAAGTAACAGTAATTTCGATACAAATGATGACAGGTAACTGTAACTTCGATACTAATTATGACAGGTATCAGTAACTTCCATACTAATTATGACAGGTAACAGTAACTTCGATATTAATTATGACAAGTAACTGTATCTTCGATACTAATTATGACAGGTAACTGTAACTTCGTTACTAATTATGAAAAGTAACTGTAATTTCGATACAAATTATGGAAGGTAATTGTAACTTCGATACTAATTATGACAGGTAACAGTATCTTCGATACTAATTATGACAAGTAACTATAACTTCGTCATTTAGACTTTCACGGCCCGTGTTATTATTCATAATGTTGAAATTTTGGGCTTATGCCGTGTTTTATTATATTGAAATTCGACGCGTTTCGAAAGAAACCATGTCTTTCATCGTCAGGAATAAACTGGAATACGACAATGTTGCTAAGAGAAAGCAACGAAGAACATATAGAAGGTGCCCAAAGATGGACGCCATTATAGCCCCATGTTAGGGACAACGGAAAGCAGCAGTGAATTACTTTCTCAGGGTTCTGATAATAGGTAGCCAGGATTCACTGAGATTGTAGCCGGTGTCGCGGTTGAAATTATCTGGGTGTTTACGTATTTCAACCGCCTCCCTGATGATTCTGGGACGATATTGCTTTATACGGGCAAGAACATCCACTCCTTGGAACATGACATCATGGCCAGGTGTTAAAGCATGATCGGCAACAGCTGATTTATCAGGTTGAATGAGCCTGATACATCTATTATGTTCCTTAATGCGAGTGCATATTGTTCTCGAAGTCTGCCCGATGTAAACCTTGCCACAAGTACAGGGGACTCTGTAGATACCCGGTTGTTGCAATTTAGGCAAACTGTCCTTAGTTGGTCGCAGGAGTTGCCTAATCTTAACAGAAGTTCCAAATACAGTCCGTATGTTGTATCGACGTAGGATTTTAGCAATACGATCCGTTGTGTTATGTATGTACGGAAGGTAAGCAGTTCCTCTTACATCTCTTTTCTCAACTGACGTCCTATTATTATTTGTTGGTTTCAGAACCGTAGAAATCAAAGCCTTGCTATAGCCGTTGCTCTCAAAGGTGGTTCGCAGGGTGTTAATTTCTTCTTGTAAAGAAGACACTTCACAAATCCTCCTAGCCCTGGTAGTTAGAGTTGTAAGGATACCATGTTTCTGGGCAGGGTGATGGTGAGAACTTGCGTGGAGATATCTATTGGTGTGTGTTGGCTTACGAAAAACGCTGTGTCCTAAAGATCCATCCTCTTTCTTGGTGACGAGAACATCTAAAAAAGGTATTTTGCCATCAGATTCCTTTTCCATGGTGAAACAAATAGAAGGGTGCTGGAGATTAAGGTGATCCAGGAAATGGCTAAGATTTTCCTCACCTTCCGTCCAAACAACGAACGTGTCATCCACATAACGCCACCAGATCTTCGGTTTGAAAGGAGCCGACGACAAAGCTTTCTCTTCAAAGTTCTCCATGAAGAAATTAGCCACAACAGGAGAGAGAGGACTACCCATGGCCACACCATCAGTCTGCTCATAAAAAATCCCATTCCATAGAAAGTAGGAGGAGGTCATGCAGTGATAAAAAAGTCTTGTGATGTCTTCAGGAAAAAAGCCATTAATGAGAGACATAACACCATCAATAGGTACTCTCGTAAACAGAGACACCACGTCGAGACTCACTAGAATATCACCCGGCTGAAGTGTTATAGCTTTTAACTTTTCCACGAAGTGTGTGGAATCCTTAATGTACGAAGGCGTGTTACCCAGAAGCGGCTGAAGTAGTCTACCTAAGTATTTGGAAAGGGCATATGTAGGAGAACCAATCGTACTAACAATAGGTCTAAGAGGAACATCTTCCTTATGTATTTTAGGAAGACCATAGAGTCTCGGAGGAATAGCATCCCCTGGAAGGAGAGTCTTCGCTGCATCCGCTGGAATAGATGATTGCTTGATCAATTTGACGGTGACATTTGAGTAGCGAGTAGTAGGATCACGACTATTAATCCTATATACAGGATCTGATAACAAAGACGAGATCTTGGAATCATAATCAACCTTATCCAATACCACTGTCGCGTTACCCTTGTCAGCGGGGAGAACGATAATATCAGAATTGTCCCTTAGATCTTTAAGTGCCCGGCTTTCGCCTTGTTTTAAGTTGGTGTTAGGTGGCTTAGCGGTCTTGAGAACTCGGGAACATTCTTGCCTGGCTTCCTCGGCCTCTTCAGGTGTGAGGTGATGTACCGAAGATTCTACGGATGTAATAAGTTCTTCAATAGGAATTCTTCTAGGCGCTACAGCAAAATTGAGACCTTTAGCGAGAACTGCCTGTTGGGTATCACTTAGGGGCTTGCTGGACAAATTTACGACAACCTTGTTAGCATCAAGTCTAATGGCTTGGGATTTCTGCAACTGACATAACCTATCATATTTGGAAATATGTCTGTCCCTCACCTGATCTAGAACGCTGTTAGCTTGCACTGAAGAAATGCGATCAAAGATCTTCCATAATTCCTCACTCACGAAGTTTGAGAGGCGTAGATGTAGCTGTAGTAACTCCCTCGAAATAAAATCCAACTGCTTACGAGTATGCTGTAACCTCTCTATCAATAACGCCTTGCTTGCACGACGATAGATTCTCGTTGCCTTAGGTGTTCTGAAGGAATGCTTCAACATAACGAAATTCGGTAGAATATCATGATCCCGGCATCTTAGGAGAAAAGCGAGTGAAGAGATTAGACACACCTTCTTGCGTCGTAACCTACTAAATCTAGACATCAGTCGGAAAATATCCTCCCCATAGAGGTTTCTAATATTGTCATTTAGACTTTCACGGCCCGTGTTATTATTCATAATGTTGAAATTTTGGGCTTATGCCGTGTTTTATTATATTGAAATTCGACGCGTTTCGAAAGAAACCATGTCTTTCATCGTCAGGAATAAACTGGAATACGACAATGTTGCTAAGAGAAAGCAACGAAGAACATATAGAAGGTGCCCAAAGATGGACGCCATTATAGCCCCATGTTAGGGACAACGGAAAGCAGCAGTGAATTACTTTCTCAGGGTTCTGATAATAGGTAGCCAGGATTCACTGAGATTGTAGCCGGTGTCGCGGTTGAAATTATCTGGGTGTTTACGTATTTCAACCGCCTCCCTGATGATTCTGGGACGATATTGCTTTATACGGGCAAGAACATCCACTCCTTGGAACATGACATCATGGCCAGGTGTTAAAGCATGATCGGCAACAGCTGATTTATCAGGTTGAATGAGCTTGATACATCTATTATGTTCCTTAATGCGAGTGCATATTGTTCTCGAAGTCTGCCCGATGTAAACCTTGCCACAAGTACAGGGGACTCTGTAGATACCCGGTTGTTGCAATTTAGGCAAACTGTCCTTAGTTGGTCGCAGGAGTTGCCTAATCTTAACAGAAGTTCCAAATACAGTCCGTATGTTGTATCGACGTAGGATTTTAGCAATACGATCCGTTGTGTTATGTATGTACGGAAGGTAAGCAGTTCCTCTTACATCTCTTTTCTCAACTGACGTCCTATTATTATTTGTTGGTTTCAGAACCGTAGAAATCAAAGCCTTGCTATAGCCGTTGCTCTCAAAGGTGGTTCGCAGGGTGTTAATTTCTTCTTGTAAAGAAGACACTTCACAAATCCTCCTAGCCCTGGTAGTTAGAGTTGTAAGGATACCATGTTTCTGGGCAGGGTGATGGTGAGAACTTGCGTGGAGATATCTATTGGTGTGTGTTGGCTTACGAAAAACGCTGTGTCCTAAAGATCCATCCTCTTTCTTGGTGACGAGAACATCTAAAAAAGGTATTTTGCCATCAGATTCCTTTTCCATGGTGAAACAAATAGAAGGGTGCTGGAGATTAAGGTGATCCAGGAAATGGCTAAGATTTTCCTCACCTTCCGTCCAAACAACGAACGTGTCATCCACATAACGCCACCAGATCTTCGGTTTGAAAGGAGCCGACGACAAAGCTTTCTCTTCAAAGTTCTCCATGAAGAAATTAGCCACAACAGGAGAGAGAGGACTACCCATGGCCACACCATCAGTCTGCTCATAAAAAAATCCCATTCCATAGAAAGTAGGAGGAGGTCATGCAGTGATAAAAAAGTCTTGTGATGTCTTCAGGAAAAAAGCCATTAATGAGAGACATAACACCATCAATAGGTACTCTCGTAAACAGAGACACCACGTCGAGACTCACTAGAATATCACCCGGCTGAAGTGTTATAGCTTTTAACTTTTCCACGAAGTGTGTGGAATCCTTAATGTACGAAGGCGTGTTACCCAGAAGCGGCTGAAGTAGTCTACCTAAGTATTTGGAAAGGGCATATGTAGGAGAACCAATCGTACTAACAATAGGTCTAAGAGGAACATCTTCCTTATGTATTTTAGGAAGACCATAGAGTCTCGGAGGAATAGCATCCCCTGGAAGGAGAGTCTTCGCTGCATCCTTTTTTAGATGTTCTCGTCACCAAGAAAGAGGATGGATCTTTAGGACACAGCGTTTTTCGTAAGCCAACACACACCAATAGATATCTCCACGCAAGTTCTCACCATCACCCTGCCCAGAAACATGGTATCCTTACAACTCTAACTACCAGGGCTAGGAGGATTTGTGAAGTGTCTTCTTTACAAGAAGAAATTAACACCCTGCGAACCACCTTTGAGAGCAACGGCTATAGCAAGGCTTTGATTTCTACGGTTCTGAAACCAACAAATAATAATAGGACGTCAGTTGAGAAAAGAGATGTAAGAGGAACTGCTTACCTTCCGTACATACATAACACAACGGATCGTATTGCTAAAATCCTACGTCGATACAACATACGGACTGTATTTGGAACTTCTGTTAAGATTAGGCAACTCCTGCGACCAACTAAGGACAGTTTGCCTAAATTGCAACAACCGGGTATCTACAGAGTCCCCTGTACTTGTGGCAAGGTTTACATCGGGCAGACTTCGAGAACAATATGCACTCGCATTAAGGAACATAATAGATGTATCAGGCTCATTCAACCTGATAAATCAGCTGTTGCCGATCATGCTTTAACACCTGGCCATGATGTCATGTTCCAAGGAGTGGATGTTCTTGCCCGTATAAAGCAATATCGTCCCAGAATCATCAGGGAGGCGGTTGAAATACGTAAACACCCAGATAATTTCAACCGCGACACCGGCTACAATCTCAGTGAATCCTGGCTACCTATTATCAGAACCCTGAGAAAGTAATTCACTGCTGCTTTCCGTTGTCCCTAACATGGGGCTATAATGGCGTCCATCTTTGGGCACCTTCTATATGTTCTTCGTTGCTTTCTCTTAGCAACATTGTCGTATTCCAGTTTATTCCTGACGATGAAAGACATGGTTTCTTTCGAAACGCGTCGAATTTCAATATAATAAAACACGGCATAAGCCCAAAATTTCAACATTATGAATAATAACACGGGCCGTGAAAGTCTAAATGACAATATTAGAAACCTCTATGGGGAGGATATTTTCCGACTGATGTCTAGATTTAGTAGGTTACGACGCAAGAAGGTGTGTCTAATCTCTTCACTCGCTTTTCTCCTAAGATGCCGGGATCATGATATTCTACCGAATTTCGTTATGTTGAAGCATTCCTTCAGAACACCTAAGGCAACGAGAATCTATCGTCGTGCAAGCAAGGCGTTATTGATAGAGAGGTTACAGCATACTCGTAAGCAGTTGGATTTTATTTCGAGGGAGTTACTACAGCTACATCTACGCCTCTCAAACTTCGTAAGTGAGGAATTATGGAAGATCTTTGATCGCATTTCTTCAGTGCAAGCTAACAGCGTTCTAGATCAGGTGAGGGACAGACATATTTCCAAATATGATAGGTTATGTCAGTTGCAGAAATCCCAAGCCATTAGACTTGATGCTAACAAGGTTGTCGTAAATTTGTCCAGCAAGCCCCTAAGTGATACCCAACAGGCAGTTCTCGCTAAAGGTCTCAATTTTGCTGTAGCGCCTAGAAGAATTCCTATTGAAGAACTTATTACATCCGTAGAATCTTCGGTACATCACCTCACACCTGAAGAGGCCGAGGAAGCCAGGCAAGAATGTTCCCGAGTTCTCAAGACCGCTAAGCCACCTAACACCAACTTAAAACAAGGCGAAAGCCGGGCACTTAAAGATCTAAGGGACAATTCTGATATTATCGTTCTCCCCGCTGACAAGGGTAACGCGACAGTGGTATTGGATAAGGTTGATTATGATTCCAAGATCTCGTCTTTGTTATCAGATCCTGTATATAGGATTAATAGTCGTGATCCTACTACTCGCTACTCAAATGTCACCGTCAAATTGATCAAGCAATCATCTATTCCAGCGGATGCAGCGAAGACTCTCCTTCCAGGGGATGCTATTCCTCCGAGACTCTATGGTCTTCCTAAAATACATAAGGAAGATGTTCCTCTTAGACCTATTGTTAGTACGATTGGTTCTCCTACATATGCCCTTTCCAAATACTTAGGTAGACTACTTCAGCCGCTTCTGGGTAACACGCCTTCGTACATTAAGGATTCCACACACTTCGTGGAAAAGTTAAAAGCTATAACACTTCAGCCGGGTGATATTCTAGTGAGTCTCGACGTGGTGTCTCTGTTTACGAGAGTACCTATTGATGGTGTTATGTCTCTCATTAATGGCTTTTTTCCTGAAGACATCACAAGACTTTTTTATCACTGCATGACCTCCTCCTACTTTCTATGGAATGGGATTTTTTATGAGCAGACTGATGGTGTGGCCATGGGTAGTCCTCTCTCTCCTGTTGTGGCTAATTTCTTCATGGAGAACTTTGAAGAGAAAGCTTTGTCGTCGGCTCCTTTCAAACCGAAGATCTGGTGGCGTTATGTGGATGACACGTTCGTTGTTTGGACGGAAGGTGAGGAAAATCTTAGCCATTTCCTGGATCACCTTAATCTCCAGCACCCTTCTATTTGTTTCACCATGGAAAAGGAATCTGATGGCAAAATACCTTTTTTAGATGTTCTCGTCACCAAGAAAGAGGATGGATCTTTAGGACACAGCGTTTTTCGTAAGCCAACACACACCAATAGATATCTCCACGCAAGTTCTCACCATCACCCTGCCCAGAAACATGGTATCCTTACAACTCTAACTACCAGGGCTAGGAGGATTTGTGAAGTGTCTTCTTTACAAGAAGAAATTAACACCCTGCGAACCACCTTTGAGAGCAACGGCTATAGCAAGGCTTTGATTTCTACGGTTCTGAAACCAACAAATAATAATAGGACGTCAGTTGAGAAAAGAGATGTAAGAGGAACTGCTTACCTTCCGTACATACATAACACAACGGATCGTATTGCTAAAATCCTACGTCGATACAACATACGGACTGTATTTGGAACTTCTGTTAAGATTAGGCAACTCCTGCGACCAACTAAGGACAGTTTGCCTAAATTGCAACAACCGGGTATCTACAGAGTCCCCTGTACTTGTGGCAAGGTTTACATCGGGCAGACTTCGAGAACAATATGCACTCGCATTAAGGAACATAATAGATGTATCAGGCTCATTCAACCTGATAAATCAGCTGTTGCCGATCATGCTTTAACACCTGGCCATGATGTCATGTTCCAAGGAGTGGATGTTCTTGCCCGTATAAAGCAATATCGTCCCAGAATCATCAGGGAGGCGGTTGAAATACGTAAACACCCAGATAATTTCAACCGCGACACCGGCTACAATCTCAGTGAATCCTGGCTACCTATTATCAGAACCCTGAGAAAGTAATTCACTGCTGCTTTCCGTTGTCCCTAACATGGGGCTATAATGGCGTCCATCTTTGGGCACCTTCTATATGTTCTTCGTTGCTTTCTCTTAGCAACATTGTCGTATTCCAGTTTATTCCTGACGATGAAAGACATGGTTTCTTTCGAAACGCGTCGAATTTCAATATAATAAAACACGGCATAAGCCCAAAATTTCAACATTATGAATAATAACACGGGCCGTGAAAGTCTAAATGACAATATTAGAAACCTCTATGGGGAGGATATTTTCCGACTGATGTCTAGATTTAGTAGGTTACGACGCAAGAAGGTGTGTCTAATCTCTTCACTCGCTTTTCTCCTAAGATGCCGGGATCATGATATTCTACCGAATTTCGTTATGTTGAAGCATTCCTTCAGAACACCTAAGGCAACGAGAATCTATCGTCGTGCAAGCAAGGCGTTATTGATAGAGAGGTTACAGCATACTCGTAAGCAGTTGGATTTTATTTCGAGGGAGTTACTACAGCTACATCTACGCCTCTCAAACTTCGTAAGTGAGGAATTATGGAAGATCATTGATCGCATTTCTTCAGTGCAAGCTAACAGCGTTCTAGATCAGGTGAGGGACAGACATATTTCCAAATATGATAGGTTATGTCAGTTGCAGAAATCCCAAGCCATTAGACTTGATGCTAACAAGGTTGTCGTAAATTTGTCCAGCAAGCCCCTAAGTGATACCCAACAGGCAGTTCTCGCTAAAGGTCTCAATTTTGCTGTAGCGCCTAGAAGAATTCCTATTGAAGAACTTATTACATCCGTAGAATCTTCGGTACATCACCTCACACCTGAAGAGGCCGAGGAAGCCAGGCAAGAATGTTCCCGAGTTCTCAAGACCGCTAAGCCACCTAACACCAACTTAAAACAAGGCGAAAGCCGGGCACTTAAAGATCTAAGGGACAATTCTGATATTATCGTTCTCCCCGCTGACAAGGGTAACGCGACAGTGGTATTGGATAAGGTTGATTATGATTCCAAGATCTCGTCTTTGTTATCAGATCCTGTATATAGGATTAATAGTCGTGATCCTACTACTCGCTACTCAAATGTCACCGTCAAATTGATCAAGCAATCATCTATTCCAGCGGATGCAGCGAAGACTCTCCTTCCAGGGGATGCTATTCCTCCGAGACTCTATGGTCTTCCTAAAATACATAAGGAAGATGTTCCTCTTAGACCTATTGTTAGTACGATTGGTTCTCCTACATATGCCCTTTCCAAATACTTAGGTAGACTACTTCAGCCGCTTCTGGGTAACACGCCTTCGTACATTAAGGATTCCACACACTTCGTGGAAAAGTTAAAAGCTATAACACTTCAGCCGGGTGATATTCTAGTGAGTCTCGACGTGGTGTCTCTGTTTACGAGAGTACCTATTGATGGTGTTATGTCTCTCATTAATGGCTTTTTTCCTGAAGACATCACAAGACTTTTTTATCACTGCATGACCTCCTCCTACTTTCTATGGAATGGGATTTTTTATGAGCAGACTGATGGTGTGGCCATGGGTAGTCCTCTCTCTCCTGTTGTGGCTAATTTCTTCATGGAGAACTTTGAAGAGAAAGCTTTGTCGTCGGCTCCTTTCAAACCGAAGATCTGGTGGCGTTATGTGGATGACACGTTCGTTGTTTGGACGGAAGGTGAGGAAAATCTTAGCCATTTCCTGGATCACCTTAATCTCCAGCACCCTTCTATTTGTTTCACCATGGAAAAGGAATCTGATGGCAAAATACCTTTTTTAGATGTTCTCGTCACCAAGAAAGAGGATGGATCTTTAGGACACAGCGTTTTTCGTAAGCCAACACACACCAATAGATATCTCCACGCAAGTTCTCACCATCACCCTGCCCAGAAACATGGTATCCTTACAACTCTAACTACCAGGGCTAGGAGGATTTGTGAAGTGTCTTCTTTACAAGAAGAAATTAACACCCTGCGAACCACCTTTGAGAGCAACGGCTATAGCAAGGCTTTGATTTCTACGGTTCTGAAACCAACAAATAATAATAGGACGTCAGTTGAGAAAAGAGATGTAAGAGGAACTGCTTACCTTCCGTACATACATAACACAACGGATCGTATTGCTAAAATCCTACGTCGATACAACATACGGACTGTATTTGGAACTTCTGTTAAGATTAGGCAACTCCTGCGACCAACTAAGGACAGTTTGCCTAAATTGCAACAACCGGGTATCTACAGAGTCCCCTGTACTTGTGGCAAGGTTTACATCGGGCAGACTTCGAGAACAATATGCACTCGCATTAAGGAACATAATAGATGTATCAGGCTCATTCAACCTGATAAATCAGCTGTTGCCGATCATGCTTTAACACCTGGCCATGATGTCATGTTCCAAGGAGTGGATGTTCTTGCCCGTATAAAGCAATATCGTCCCAGAATCATCAGGGAGGCGGTTGAAATACGTAAACACCCAGATAATTTCAACCGCGACACCGGCTACAATCTCAGTGAATCCTGGCTACCTATTATCAGAACCCTGAGAAAGTAATTCACTGCTGCTTTCCGTTGTCCCTAACATGGGGCTATAATGGCGTCCATCTTTGGGCACCTTCTATATGTTCTTCGTTGCTTTCTCTTAGCAACATTGTCGTATTCCAGTTTATTCCTGACGATGAAAGACATGGTTTCTTTCGAAACGCGTCGAATTTCAATATAATAAAACACGGCATAAGCCCAAAATTTCAACATTATGAATAATAACACGGGCCGTGAAAGTCTAAATGACAATATTAGAAACCTCTATGGGGAGGATATTTTCCGACTGATGTCTAGATTTAGTAGGTTACGACGCAAGAAGGTGTGTCTAATCTCTTCACTCGCTTTTCTCCTAAGATGCCGGGATCATGATATTCTACCGAATTTCGTTATGTTGAAGCATTCCTTCAGAACACCTAAGGCAACGAGAATCTATCGTCGTGCAAGCAAGGCGTTATTGATAGAGAGGTTACAGCATACTCGTAAGCAGTTGGATTTTATTTCGAGGGAGTTACTACAGCTACATCTACGCCTCTCAAACTTCGTAAGTGAGGAATTATGGAAGATCTTTGATCGCATTTCTTCAGTGCAAGCTAACAGCGTTCTAGATCAGGTGAGGGACAGACATATTTCCAAATATGATAGGTTATGTCAGTTGCAGAAATCCCAAGCCATTAGACTTGATGCTAACAAGGTTGTCGTAAATTTGTCCAGCAAGCCCCTAAGTGATACCCAACAGGCAGTTCTCGCTAAAGGTCTCAATTTTGCTGTAGCGCCTAGAAGAATTCCTATTGAAGAACTTATTACATCCGTAGAATCTTCGGTACATCACCTCACACCTGAAGAGGCCGAGGAAGCCAGGCAAGAATGTTCCCGAGTTCTCAAGACCGCTAAGCCACCTAACACCAACTTAAAACAAGGCGAAAGCCGGGCACTTAAAGATCTAAGGGACAATTCTGATATTATCGTTCTCCCCGCTGACAAGGGTAACGCGACAGTGGTATTGGATAAGGTTGATTATGATTCCAAGATCTCGTCTTTGTTATCAGATCCTGTATATAGGATTAATAGTCGTGATCCTACTACTCGCTACTCAAATGTCACCGTCAAATTGATCAAGCAATCATCTATTCCAGCGGATGCAGCGAAGACTCTCCTTCCAGGGGATGCTATTCCTCCGAGACTCTATGGTCTTCCTAAAATACATAAGGAAGATGTTCCTCTTAGACCTATTGTTAGTACGATTGGTTCTCCTACATATGCCCTTTCCAAATACTTAGGTAGACTACTTCAGCCGCTTCTGGGTAACACGCCTTCGTACATTAAGGATTCCACACACTTCGTGGAAAAGTTAAAAGCTATAACACTTCAGCCGGGTGATATTCTAGTGAGTCTCGACGTGGTGTCTCTGTTTACGAGAGTACCTATTGATGGTGTTATGTCTCTCATTAATGGCTTTTTTCCTGAAGACATCACAAGACTTTTTTATCACTGCATGACCTCCTCCTACTTTCTATGGAATGGGATTTTTTATGAGCAGACTGATGGTGTGGCCATGGGTAGTCCTCTCTCTCCTGTTGTGGCTAATTTCTTCATGGAGAACTTTGAAGAGAAAGCTTTGTCGTCGGCTCCTTTCAAACCGAAGATCTGGTGGCGTTATGTGGATGACACGTTCGTTGTTTGGACGGAAGGTGAGGAAAATCTTAGCCATTTCCTGGATCACCTTAATCTCCAGCACCCTTCTATTTGTTTCACCATGGAAAAGGAATCTGATGGCAAAATACCTTTTTTAGATGTTCTCGTCACCAAGAAAGAGGATGGATCTTTAGGACACAGCGTTTTTCGTAAGCCAACACACACCAATAGATATCTCCACGCAAGTTCTCACCATCACCCTGCCCAGAAACATGGTATCCTTACAACTCTAACTACCAGGGCTAGGAGGATTTGTGAAGTGTCTTCTTTACAAGAAGAAATTAACACCCTGCGAACCACCTTTGAGAGCAACGGCTATAGCAAGGCTTTGATTTCTACGGTTCTGAAACCAACAAATAATAATAGGACGTCAGTTGAGAAAAGAGATGTAAGAGGAACTGCTTACCTTCCGTACATACATAACACAACGGATCGTATTGCTAAAATCCTACGTCGATACAACATACGGACTGTATTTGGAACTTCTGTTAAGATTAGGCAACTCCTGCGACCAACTAAGGACAGTTTGCCTAAATTGCAACAACCGGGTATCTACAGAGTCCCCTGTACTTGTGGCAAGGTTTACATCGGGCAGACTTCGAGAACAATATGCACTCGCATTAAGGAACATAATAGATGTATCAGGCTCATTCAACCTGATAAATCAGCTGTTGCCGATCATGCTTTAACACCTGGCCATGATGTCATGTTCCAAGGAGTGGATGTTCTTGCCCGTATAAAGCAATATCGTCCCAGAATCATCAGGGAGGCGGTTGAAATACGTAAACACCCAGATAATTTCAACCGCGACACCGGCTACAATCTCAGTGAATCCTGGCTACCTATTATCAGAACCCTGAGAAAGTAATTCACTGCTGCTTTCCGTTGTCCCTAACATGGGGCTATAATGGCGTCCATCTTTGGGCACCTTCTATATGTTCTTCGTTGCTTTCTCTTAGCAACATTGTCGTATTCCAGTTTATTCCTGACGATGAAAGACATGGTTTCTTTCGAAACGCGTCGAATTTCAATATAATAAAACACGGCATAAGCCCAAAATTTCAACATTATGAATAACTATAACTTCGATACAAATTATGACAGGTAACTGTAACTTCGATACTAATTTTGACAAGAAACTCTAACTTCGTTACTAATTATGACAAGTAACTGTAATTTTGATAAAAAATTATGGTAGGTAACAGTAACTTCAATACTAATTATGACAGGTAACAGTAACGTCGATACTAATTATGACAAGTAACAGTACCTTCGATGCTAATTATGACAGGTAACTGTAACTTCGATACTAATTATGACAAGGAACTGTAATTTCGATACAAATTATGGCAGGTAACTGTAACTTCGTTACTAATTATGACAAGTAACTGTAATTTCGATACAAATTTTGGCAGGTAACTGTAACTTCGATACTAATTATGACAGGTAACAGTAACTTCGATACTAATTATGACAAGTAACTGTATGTTCGATACTAATTATGACAGGTAACAGGAACTTCGTTACTAATTATGACAAGTAACTGTAATTTCGATACAAATTATGGCAGGTAACTGTAACTTCGATACTAATTATCACAGGTAACAGTAACTTCGATACTAATTATGACAAGTAACTGTATGTTCGATACTAATTATGACAGGTAACAGTATCTTCGATACTAATTATGACAAGTAACTATAACTTCGATACAAATTATGACAGGTAACTGTAACTTCGATACTAATTTTGACAAGAAACTCTAACTTCGTTACTAATTATGACAAGTAACTGTAATTTTGATAAAAAATTATGGTAGGTAACAGTAACTTCAATACTAATTATGACAGGTAACAGTAACGTCGATACTAATTATGACAAGTAACAGTACCTTCGATGCTAATTATGACAGGTAACTGTAACTTCGATACGAATTATGACAAGGAACTGTAATTTCGATACAAATTTTGGCAGGTAACTGTAACTTCGATACTAATTATGACAAATGCCTGTAATTTCGATACAAAATATGGCAGGTAACTGTAACTTCCATACTAATTATGACAGGTAACAGTAACTTCGATACTAATTATGACAGGAAACTGTAACTTCGTTACTAATTATGACAAGTAACTGTAATTTCGATACAAATTATGACAGGTAACTGTAACTTCGTTACTAATTATGACAAGTAACAGTACCTTCGATGCTAATTATGACAGGTAACTGTAACTTCGATACTAATTATGACAAGGAACTGTAATTTCGATACAAATTATGGCAGGTAACTGTAACTTCGTTACTAATTATGACAAGTAACTGTAATTTCGATACAAATTTTGGCAGGTAACTGTAACTTCGATACTAATTATGACAGGTAACAGTAACTTCGATACTAATTATGACAAGTAACTGTATGTTCGATACTAATTATGACAGGTAACAGGAACTTCGTTACTAATTATGACAAGTAACTGTAATTTCGATACAAATTATGGCAGGTAACTGTAACTTCGATACTAATTATCACAGGTAACAGTAACTTCGATACTAATTATGACAAGTATCTGTAACTTCGATACTAATTATGACAAGTAACTGTAATTTCAATACAAATTATGGCAGGTAACTGTAACTTCAATACTAATTATGGCAGGTAACTGTAACTTCGATACTAATTATGAGAGGTAACAGTAACTTCGATGCTAATTATGACAGGTAACTGTAACTTCGTTACAAATTATGGCAGGTAACAGTACCTTCAATTATAATTATGACAGGTAACTGTAACTTCGATACTAATTATGGCAGGTAACTGTAACTTCGTTACTAATTATGAGAAGTAACTGTAATTTCGATGCATATTATGGCAGGTAACTGTAACTTCGTTACTAATTATGAGAAGTAACTGTAATTTCGATGGAAATTATGACAGGTAACTGTAACTTCGTTACTAATTATGACAAGTAACTGTAATTTCGTTACAAATTATGGCAGGTAACAGTACCTTCAATTATAATTATGACAGGTAACTGTAACTTCGATACTAACTATGACAAGGAACTGAAATTTCGATACAAATGATGGCAGGTAACTGTAACTTTGATACTAATTATGACAGGTAACAGTATCTTCGATACTATTTAAGACAAGTATCTGTAACTTCGTTACTAATTATGACAAGTAACTCTAATTTTGATAAAAGAATTATGGCAGGTAACTGTAACTTCGATACTAATTAATACAGGTAACCGTAACTTCGATACTAATCATGACAGGTAACTGTAACATCGTTACTAATTATGTCAAGTAACTGTAACTTCGATACTAATTATGACAAGTAACTGTAACTTCGATACTTATTATGACAGGTGACTGTAACTTCATTACTAATTATGACAAGAAACTGTAAATTCGATACTATTTATGACAGGTAACTGAAACTTCGATAACTAATTATGACAAGTAACTGTAACTTCGATACTAATTGTGACAGGTAACAGTAACTTCGATATTAATTATGACAAGTAACAGTAACTTCGATACTTATTATAACAAGTAATTGTAATTTCGATACAAATTTTGGCAGGTAACTGTAACTTCGATACTAATTATGACAGGAAACAGTAACTTTGATACTAATTATGACAAGTAACTGTAACTTCGATACTAATTATGGCAGGTAACTGTAACTTCGTTACTAATTATGACAAGTAACTGTAATTTCGATACTAATTATGGCAGGTAACTGTAACTTCCATTCTAATTATGACAGGTAACAGTAACTTCGATACTTATTATGGCAGGTAACTGTAACTTCGATACTATTTATCACAGGTATCAGTAACTTCGGTACTAATTATGACAAGTAACTGTAACTTCGATACTAATTATGACAGTTAACTGTAACTTCGTTACTAATTATGACAAGTAACTGTAATTTCGTTACAAATTATGGCAGGTAATTGTAATTTCGATACTAATTATGACAGGTAACAGTAACTTCGATACTAATTAGGACAAGTAACAGTAACTTCGATACTTATTATGACAAGTAACTGTAACTTCGATACTAATTATGACAGGTAACTGTAACTTCGTTACTAATTATGGCAAGTAACTGTAATTTCGATACAAATTTTGGCAGGTAACGGTAACTTCGATACTAATTATGACAGGTAACAGTACCTTCGATACTTATTATGACAAGTAACTGTAACTTCGATACTAATTATGACAGGTAACTGTAACTTCGTTACTAATTTAGAAAAGTAACTGTAATTTCGATACAAATTATGGCAGGTAATTGTAACTTCGATACTAATTATGACAGGTAACAGTATCTTCGATACTAATTATGACAAGTAACTATAACTTCGATACAAATTATGACAGGTACCTGTAACTTCGGTACTAATTATGACAAGAAACTCTAACTTCGTTACTTATTATGACAAGTAACTGTAATTTTGATAAAAAATTATGGTAGGTAACTGTAACTTCAATACTAATTATGAAAGGTAAGAGTAACGTCGATACTAATTATGACAAGTAACAGTACCTTCGATGCTAATTATGACAGGTAACTGTAACTTCGATACTAATTATGACAAGGAACTGTAATTTCGATACAAATTATGGCAGGTAACTGTAACTTCGTTACTAATTATGACAAGTAACTGTAATTTCGATACAAATTTTGGCAGGTAACTGTAACTTAGATACTAATTATGACAAGTGCCTGTAATTTCGATACAAAATATGGCAGGTAACTGTAACTTCCATACTAATTATGACAGGTAACAGTAACTTCGATACTAATTATGACAGGTAACTGGAACTTCGTTACTAATTATGACAAGTAACTGTAATTTCGATACAAATTATGGCAGGTAACTGTAACTTCGATACTAATTATGACAAGTAACTGTAACTTCCATACTAATTATGACAGGTAACAGTTACTTCGATACTAATTATGACAAGTAACTATAACTTCGATACAAATTATGACAGGTAACTGTAACTTCGATACTAATTATGACAAGAAACTCTAACTTCGTTACTAATTATGACAAGTAACTGTAATTTTGATTAAAAAATTTGGTAGGTAACTGTAACTTCAATACTAATTATGACAGGTAACAGTAACTTCGATACTAATTATGACAGGTAACTGTAACTTAGTTACTAATTATGACAAGTAACTTTAATTTCGATACTAAATATGGCAGGTAACTGTAACTTCGTTACTAATTATGACAAGTCACTGTAATTTCGATACAAATTATGGCAGGTAACTGTAACTTCGATACTAATTATGACAAGTAACTGTAACTTCCATACTAATTATGACAGGTAACTGTAACTTCGTTACTAATTATGACAAGTAAATGTAATTCGATACAAATTTTGGCAGGTAACTGTAACCTCGATACTAATTATGACAAGTAACAGTAACTTCGATACTAATTATGACAAGTAACTGTAACTTCGATACTACTTATGACAGGCAACTGTAACTTCGTTACTAATTATGACATGTAACTGTAATTTCGATACAAATTATGGCAGGTAACTGTAACTTCGTTACTAATTATGACAAGTAACTGTAATTTCGATACAAATTATGGCAGGTAACTGTAACTTCAATACTAATTATGGCAGGTAACTGTAACTTCGATACTAATTATGACAAGAAACTCTAACTTCGTTACTAATTATGACAAGTAACTGTAATTTTGATAAACAATTATGGTAGGTAACAGTAACTTCAATACTAATTATGACAGGTAACAGTAACGTCGATACTAATTATGACAAGTAACAGTACCTTCGATGCTAATTATGACAGATAACTGTAACTTCGATACTAATTATGACAAGGAACTGTAATTTCGATACAAATTTTGGCAGGTAACTGTAACTTCGATACTAATTATGACAAGTGCCTGTAATTTCGATACAAAATATGGCAGGTAACTGTAACTTCCATACTAATTATGACAGGTAACAGTAACTTCGATACTAATTATGACAGGAAACTGTAACTTCGTTACTAATTATGACAAGTAACTGTAATTTCGATACAAATTATGACAGGTAACTGTAACTTCGTTACTAATTATGACAAGTAACAGTACCTTCGATGCTAATTATGACACGTAACTGTAACTTCGATACTAATTATGACAAGGAACTGTAATTTCGATACAAATTATGGCAGGTAACTGTAACTTCGTTACTAATTATGACAAGTAACTGTAATTTCGATACAAATTTTGGCAGGTAACTGTAACTTCGATACTAATTATGACAGGTAACAGTAACTTCGATACTAATTATGACAAGTAACTGTAAGTTCGATACTAATTATGACAGGTAACTGGAACTTCGTTACTAATTATGACAAGTAACTGTAATTTCGATACAAATTATGGCAGGTAACTGTAACTTCGATACTAATTATCACAGGTAACAGTAACTTCGATACTAATTATGACAAGTAACTATAACTTCGATACAAATTATGACAGGTAACTGTAACTTCGATACTAATTATGACAAGAAACTCTAACTTCGTTACTAATTATGACAAGTAACTTTAATTTCGATACTAATTATGGCAGGTAACTGTAACTTCGTTACTAATTATGACAAGTCCCTGTAATTTCGATACAAATTATGGCAGGTAACTGTAACTTCGATACTAATTATGACAAGTAACTGTAACTTCCATACTAATTATGACAGGTAACTGTAACTTCGTTACTAATTATGACAAGTAATTGTAATTTCGATACAAATTTTGGCAGGTAACTGTAACCTCGATACTAATTATAACAGGTAACAGTAACTTCGATACTAATTATGACAAGTATCTGTAACTTCGATACTAATTATGACATGTAACTGTAATTTCGATACAAATTATGGCAGGTAACTGTAACTTCGTTACTAATTATGACAAGTAACTGTAATTTCGATACAAATTATGGCAGGTAACTGTAACTTCAATACTAATTATGGCAGGTAACTGTAACTTCGTTACAAATTATGGCAGGTAACAGTACCTTCAATTATAATTATGACAGGTAACTGTAACTTCGATACTAATTATGGTAGGTAACTGTAACTTCGTTACTAATTATGAGAAGTAACTGTAATTTCGATGCAAATTATGGCAGGTAACTGTAACTTCGTTACTAATTATGACAAGTAACTGTAATTTAGTTACAAATTATGGCAGGTAACAGTACCTTCAATTATAATTATGACAGGTAACTGTAACTTCGATACTAACTATGACAAGGAACTGTAACTTTGATACTAATTATGACAGGTAACAGTATCTTCGATACTATTTAAGACAAGTAACTGTAACTTCGTTACTAATTATGACAAGTAACTCTAATTTTGATTAAAAAAATTATGGCAGGTAACTTTAACTTCGATACTAATTAATACAGGTAACAGTAACTTCGATACTAATCATGACACGTTACTGTAACATCGTTACTAATTATGTCAAGTAACTGTAACTTCGATACTAATTATGACAAGTGACTGTAACTTCGATACTTGTTATGACAGGTAACTGTAACTTCATTACTAATTATGACAAGAAACTGTAAATTCGATACTATTTATGACAGGTAACTGAAACTCTGATACTAATTATGACAAGTAACTGTAACTTCGATACTAATTATGTCAAGTAACTGTAACTTCGATACTAATTGTGACAGGTAACAGTAACTTCGATATTAATTATGACAAGTAACAGTAACTTCGATACTTATTATAACAAGTAATTGTAATTTCGATACAAATTTTGGCAGGTAACTGTAACTTCGATACTAATTATGACAGGAAACAGTAACTTTGATACTAATTATGACAAGTAAATGTAACTTCGATACTAATTATGGCAGGTAACTGTAACTTCGTTACTAATAATGACAAGTAACTGTAATTTCGATACAAATTATGGCAGGTAACTGTAACTTCGATTCTAATTATGACAGGTAACAGTAACTTCGATACTTATTATGGCAGGTAACTGTAACTTCGATACTATTTATCACAGGTATCAGTAACTTCGGTACTAATTATGACAAGTAACTGTAACTTCGATACTAATTATGACAGGTAACTGTAACTGCGTTACTAATTATGACAAGTAACTGTAATTTCGATACAAATTATGGCAGGTAATTGTAACTTCGATACTAATTATGACAGGTAACAGTATCTTCGATACTAATTATGACAAGTAACTATAACTTCGATACAAATTATGACAGGTACCTGTAACTTCGGTACTAATTATGACAAGAAACTCTAACTTCGTTACTAATTATGACAAGTAACTGTAATTTTGATAAAAATTATGGTAGGTAACTGTAACTTCAATACTAATTATGAAAGGTAAGAGTAACGTCGATACTAATTATGACAAGTAACAGTACCTTCGATGCTAATTATGACAGGTAACTGTAACTTCGATACTAATTATGACAAGGAACTGTAATTTCGATACAAATTATGGCAGGTAACTGTAACTTCGTTACTAATTATGACAAGTAACTGTAATTTCGATACAAATTTTGGCAGGTAACTGTAACTTCGATACTAATTATGACAAGTGCCTGTAATTTCGATACAAAATATGGCAGGTAACTGTAACTTCCATACTAATTATGACAGGTAAGAGTAACTTCGATACTAATTATGACAGGAAACTGTAACTTCGTTACTAATTATGACAAGTAACTGTAATTTCGATACAAATTATGACAGGTAACTGTAACTTCGTTACTAATTATGACAAATAACACTACCTTCGATGCTAATTATGACAGGTAACTGTAACTTCGTTACTAATTATGACAAGTAACTGTAATTTCGATACAAATTTTGGCAGGTAACTGTAACTTCGATACTAATTATGACAGGTAACAGTAACTTCGATACTAATTATGACAAGTAACTGTATGTTCGATACTAATTATGACAGGTAACAGGAACTTCGTTACTAATTATGACAAGTAACTGTAATTTCGATACAAATTATGGCAGGTAACTGTAACTTCGATACTAATTATCACAGGTAACAGTAACTTCGATACTAATTATGACAAGTATCTGTAACTTCGATACTAATTATGACAAGTAACTGTAATTTCAATACAAATTATGGCAGGTAACTGTAACTTCAATACTAATTATGGCAGGTAACTGTAACTTCGATACTAATTATGAGAGGTAACAGTAACTTCGATGCTAATTATGACAGGTAACTGTAACTTCGTTACAAATTATGGCAGGTAACAGTACCTTCAATTATAATTATGACAGGTAACTGTAACTTCGATACTAATTATGGCAGGTAACTGTAACTTCGTTACTAATTATGAGAAGTAACTGTAATTTCGATGCATATTATGGCAGGTAACTGTAACTTCGTTACTAATTATGAGAAGTAACTGTAATTTCGATGGAAATTATGACAGGTAACTGTAACTTCGTTACTAATTATGACAAGTAACTGTAATTTCGTTACAAATTATGGCAGGTAACAGTACCTTCAATTATAATTATGACAGGTAACTGTAACTTCGATACTAACTATGACAAGGAACTGAAATTTCGATACAAATGATGGCAGGTAACTGTAACTTTGATACTAATTATGACAGGTAACAGTATCTTCGATACTATTTAAGACAAGTATCTGTAACTTCGTTACTAATTATGACAAGTAACTCTAATTTTGATAAAAGAATTATGGCAGGTAACTGTAACTTCGATACTAATTAATACAGGTAACCGTAACTTCGATACTAATCATGACAGGTAACTGTAACATCGTTACTAATTATGTCAAGTAACTGTAACTTCGATACTAATTATGACAAGTAACTGTAACTTCGATACTTATTATGACAGGTGACTGTAACTTCATTACTAATTATGACAAGAAACTGTAAATTCGATACTATTTATGACAGGTAACTGAAACTTCGATAACTAATTATGACAAGTAACTGTAACTTCGATACTAATTGTGACAGGTAACAGTAACTTCGATATTAATTATGACAAGTAACAGTAACTTCGATACTTATTATAACAAGTAATTGTAATTTCGATACAAATTTTGGCAGGTAACTGTAACTTCGATACTAATTATGACAGGAAACAGTAACTTTGATACTAATTATGACAAGTAACTGTAACTTCGATACTAATTATGGCAGGTAACTGTAACTTCGTTACTAATTATGACAAGTAACTGTAATTTCGATACTAATTATGGCAGGTAACTGTAACTTCCATTCTAATTATGACAGGTAACAGTAACTTCGATACTTATTATGGCAGGTAACTGTAACTTCGATACTATTTATCACAGGTATCAGTAACTTCGGTACTAATTATGACAAGTAACTGTAACTTCGATACTAATTATGACAGTTAACTGTAACTTCGTTACTAATTATGACAAGTAACTGTAATTTCGTTACAAATTATGGCAGGTAATTGTAATTTCGATACTAATTATGACAGGTAACAGTAACTTCGATACTAATTAGGACAAGTAACAGTAACTTCGATACTTATTATGACAAGTAACTGTAACTTCGATACTAATTATGACAGGTAACTGTAACTTCGTTACTAATTATGGCAAGTAACTGTAATTTCGATACAAATTTTGGCAGGTAACGGTAACTTCGATACTAATTATGACAGGTAACAGTACCTTCGATACTTATTATGACAAGTAACTGTAACTTCGATACTAATTATGACAGGTAACTGTAACTTCGTTACTAATTTAGAAAAGTAACTGTAATTTCGATACAAATTATGGCAGGTAATTGTAACTTCGATACTAATTATGACAGGTAACAGTATCTTCGATACTAATTATGACAAGTAACTATAACTTCGATACAAATTATGACAGGTACCTGTAACTTCGGTACTAATTATGACAAGAAACTCTAACTTCGTTACTTATTATGACAAGTAACTGTAATTTTGATAAAAAATTATGGTAGGTAACTGTAACTTCAATACTAATTATGAAAGGTAAGAGTAACGTCGATACTAATTATGACAAGTAACAGTACCTTCGATGCTAATTATGACAGGTAACTGTAACTTCGATACTAATTATGACAAGGAACTGTAATTTCGATACAAATTATGGCAGGTAACTGTAACTTCGTTACTAATTATGACAAGTAACTGTAATTTCGATACAAATTTTGGCAGGTAACTGTAACTTAGATACTAATTATGACAAGTGCCTGTAATTTCGATACAAAATATGGCAGGTAACTGTAACTTCCATACTAATTATGACAGGTAACAGTAACTTCGATACTAATTATGACAGGTAACTGGAACTTCGTTACTAATTATGACAAGTAACTGTAATTTCGATACAAATTATGGCAGGTAACTGTAACTTCGATACTAATTATGACAAGTAACTGTAACTTCCATACTAATTATGACAGGTAACAGTTACTTCGATACTAATTATGACAAGTAACTATAACTTCGATACAAATTATGACAGGTAACTGTAACTTCGATACTAATTATGACAAGAAACTCTAACTTCGTTACTAATTATGACAAGTAACTGTAATTTTGATTAAAAAATTTGGTAGGTAACTGTAACTTCAATACTAATTATGACAGGTAACAGTAACTTCGATACTAATTATGACAGGTAACTGTAACTTAGTTACTAATTATGACAAGTAACTTTAATTTCGATACTAAATATGGCAGGTAACTGTAACTTCGTTACTAATTATGACAAGTCACTGTAATTTCGATACAAATTATGGCAGGTAACTGTAACTTCGATACTAATTATGACAAGTAACTGTAACTTCCATACTAATTATGACAGGTAACTGTAACTTCGTTACTAATTATGACAAGTAAATGTAATTCGATACAAATTTTGGCAGGTAACTGTAACCTCGATACTAATTATGACAAGTAACAGTAACTTCGATACTAATTATGACAAGTAACTGTAACTTCGATACTACTTATGACAGGCAACTGTAACTTCGTTACTAATTATGACATGTAACTGTAATTTCGATACAAATTATGGCAGGTAACTGTAACTTCGTTACTAATTATGACAAGTAACTGTAATTTCGATACAAATTATGGCAGGTAACTGTAACTTCAATACTAATTATGGCAGGTAACTGTAACTTCGATACTAATTATGACAAGAAACTCTAACTTCGTTACTAATTATGACAAGTAACTGTAATTTTGATAAACAATTATGGTAGGTAACAGTAACTTCAATACTAATTATGACAGGTAACAGTAACGTCGATACTAATTATGACAAGTAACAGTACCTTCGATGCTAATTATGACAGATAACTGTAACTTCGATACTAATTATGACAAGGAACTGTAATTTCGATACAAATTTTGGCAGGTAACTGTAACTTCGATACTAATTATGACAAGTGCCTGTAATTTCGATACAAAATATGGCAGGTAACTGTAACTTCCATACTAATTATGACAGGTAACAGTAACTTCGATACTAATTATGACAGGAAACTGTAACTTCGTTACTAATTATGACAAGTAACTGTAATTTCGATACAAATTATGACAGGTAACTGTAACTTCGTTACTAATTATGACAAGTAACAGTACCTTCGATGCTAATTATGACACGTAACTGTAACTTCGATACTAATTATGACAAGGAACTGTAATTTCGATACAAATTATGGCAGGTAACTGTAACTTCGTTACTAATTATGACAAGTAACTGTAATTTCGATACAAATTTTGGCAGGTAACTGTAACTTCGATACTAATTATGACAGGTAACAGTAACTTCGATACTAATTATGACAAGTAACTGTAAGTTCGATACTAATTATGACAGGTAACTGGAACTTCGTTACTAATTATGACAAGTAACTGTAATTTCGATACAAATTATGGCAGGTAACTGTAACTTCGATACTAATTATCACAGGTAACAGTAACTTCGATACTAATTATGACAAGTAACTATAACTTCGATACAAATTATGACAGGTAACTGTAACTTCGATACTAATTATGACAAGAAACTCTAACTTCGTTACTAATTATGACAAGTAACTTTAATTTCGATACTAATTATGGCAGGTAACTGTAACTTCGTTACTAATTATGACAAGTCCCTGTAATTTCGATACAAATTATGGCAGGTAACTGTAACTTCGATACTAATTATGACAAGTAACTGTAACTTCCATACTAATTATGACAGGTAACTGTAACTTCGTTACTAATTATGACAAGTAATTGTAATTTCGATACAAATTTTGGCAGGTAACTGTAACCTCGATACTAATTATAACAGGTAACAGTAACTTCGATACTAATTATGACAAGTATCTGTAACTTCGATACTAATTATGACATGTAACTGTAATTTCGATACAAATTATGGCAGGTAACTGTAACTTCGTTACTAATTATGACAAGTAACTGTAATTTCGATACAAATTATGGCAGGTAACTGTAACTTCAATACTAATTATGGCAGGTAACTGTAACTTCGTTACAAATTATGGCAGGTAACAGTACCTTCAATTATAATTATGACAGGTAACTGTAACTTCGATACTAATTATGGTAGGTAACTGTAACTTCGTTACTAATTATGAGAAGTAACTGTAATTTCGATGCAAATTATGGCAGGTAACTGTAACTTCGTTACTAATTATGACAAGTAACTGTAATTTAGTTACAAATTATGGCAGGTAACAGTACCTTCAATTATAATTATGACAGGTAACTGTAACTTCGATACTAACTATGACAAGGAACTGTAACTTTGATACTAATTATGACAGGTAACAGTATCTTCGATACTATTTAAGACAAGTAACTGTAACTTCGTTACTAATTATGACAAGTAACTCTAATTTTGATTAAAAAAATTATGGCAGGTAACTTTAACTTCGATACTAATTAATACAGGTAACAGTAACTTCGATACTAATCATGACACGTTACTGTAACATCGTTACTAATTATGTCAAGTAACTGTAACTTCGATACTAATTATGACAAGTGACTGTAACTTCGATACTTGTTATGACAGGTAACTGTAACTTCATTACTAATTATGACAAGAAACTGTAAATTCGATACTATTTATGACAGGTAACTGAAACTCTGATACTAATTATGACAAGTAACTGTAACTTCGATACTAATTATGTCAAGTAACTGTAACTTCGATACTAATTGTGACAGGTAACAGTAACTTCGATATTAATTATGACAAGTAACAGTAACTTCGATACTTATTATAACAAGTAATTGTAATTTCGATACAAATTTTGGCAGGTAACTGTAACTTCGATACTAATTATGACAGGAAACAGTAACTTTGATACTAATTATGACAAGTAAATGTAACTTCGATACTAATTATGGCAGGTAACTGTAACTTCGTTACTAATAAGGACAAGTAACTGTAATTTCGATACAAATTATGGCAGGTAACTGTAACTTCGATTCTAATTATGACAGGTAACAGTAACTTCGATACTTATTATGGCAGGTAACTGTAACTTCGATACTATTTATCACAGGTATCAGTAACTTCGGTACTAATTATGACAAGTAACTGTAACTTCGATACTAATTATGACAGGTAACTGTAACTGCGTTACTAATTATGACAAGTAACTGTAATTTCGATACAAATTATGGCAGGTAATTGTAACTTCGATACTAATTATGACAGGTAACAGTATCTTCGATACTAATTATGACAAGTAACTATAACTTCGATACAAATTATGACAGGTACCTGTAACTTCGGTACTAATTATGACAAGAAACTCTAACTTCGTTACTAATTATGACAAGTAACTGTAATTTTGATAAAAATTATGGTAGGTAACTGTAACTTCAATACTAATTATGAAAGGTAAGAGTAACGTCGATACTAATTATGACAAGTAACAGTACCTTCGATGCTAATTATGACAGGTAACTGTAACTTCGATACTAATTATGACAAGGAACTGTAATTTCGATACAAATTATGGCAGGTAACTGTAACTTCGTTACTAATTATGACAAGTAACTGTAATTTCGATACAAATTTTGGCAGGTAACTGTAACTTCGATACTAATTATGACAAGTGCCTGTAATTTCGATACAAAATATGGCAGGTAACTGTAACTTCCATACTAATTATGACAGGTAAGAGTAACTTCGATACTAATTATGACAGGAAACTGTAACTTCGTTACTAATTATGACAAGTAACTGTAATTTCGATACAAATTATGACAGGTAACTGTAACTTCGTTACTAATTATGACAAATAACACTACCTTCGATGCTAATTATGACAGGTAACTGTAACTTCGATACTAATTATGACAGGTAACTGTAACTTCGATACTAATTATGACAAGGAACTGTAATTTCGATACAAATTATGGCAGGTAACTGTAACTTCGTTACTAATTATGACAAGTAACTGTAATTTCGATACAAATTTTGGAAGGTAACTGTCACTTCGATACTAATTATGACAGGTAACAGTTACTTCGATACTAATTATGACAGGTAACTGTAACTTCGTTACTAATTATGACAAGAAACTCTAACTTCGTTACTAATTATGACAAGTAACTGTAATTTTGATTAAGAAATTTGGTAGGTAACTGTAACTTCAATACTAATTATGACAGGTAACAGTAACTTCGATACTCATTATGACAGGTAACTGTAACTTAGTTACTAATTATGACAAGTAACTTTAATTTCGATACTAATTATGGCAGGTAACTGTAACTTCGTTACTAATTATGACAAGTCCCTGTAATTTCGATACAAATTATGGCAGGTAACTGTAACTTCGATACTAATTATGACAAGTAACTGTAACTTCCATACTAATTATGACAGGTAACTGTAACTTCGTTACTAATTATGACAAGTAATGTAATTCGATACAAATTTTGGCAGGTAACTGTAACCTCGATACTAATTATGACAGGTAACAGTAACTTCGATACTAATTATGACAAGTAACTGTAACTTCGATGCAAATTATGACAGGTAACTGTAACTTCGTTACTAATTATGACATGTAACTGTAATTTCGATACAAATTATGGCAGGTAACTGTAACTTCGTTACTAATTATGACAAGTAACTGTAATTTCGATACAAATTATGGCAGCTAACTGTAACTTCAATTCTAATTATGGCAGGTAACTGTAACTTCGATACTAATTATGACAAGAAACTCTAACTTCGTTACTAATTATGACAAGTAACTGTAATTTTGATAAAAAAATATGGTAGGTAACAGTAACTTCAATACTAATTATGACAGGTAACAGTAACGTCGATACTAATTATGACAAGTAACAGTACCTTCTATGCTAATTATGACAGATAACTGTAACTTCGATACTAATTATGACAAGGAACTGTAATTTCGATACAAATTTTGGCAGGTAACTGTAACTTCGATACTAATTATGACAAGTGCCTGTAATTTCGATACAAAATATGGCAGGTAACTGTAACTTCCATACTAATTATGACAGGTAACAGTAACTTCGATACTAATTATGACAGGAAACTGTAACTTCGTTACTAATTATGACAAGTGCCTGTAATTTCGATACAAATTATGGCAGGTAACTGTAACTTCGATACTAATTATCACAGGTAACAGTAACTTCGATACTAATTATGACAAGTTACTATAACTTCGATACAAATTATGACAGGTAACTGTAACTTCGATACTAATTATGACATGAAACTCTAACTTCGTTACTAATTATGACAAGTAACTTTAATTTCGATACTAATTATGGCAGGTAACTGTAACTTCGTTACTAATTATGACAAGTCCCTGTAATTTCGATACAAATTATGGCAGGTAACTGTAACTTCGATACTAATTATGACAAGTAACTGTAACTTCCATACTAATTATGACAGGTAACTGTAACTTCGTTACTAATTATGACAAGTAATTGTAATTTCGATACAAATTTTGGCAGGTAACTGTAACCTCGATACTAATTATAACAGGTAACAGTAACTTCGATACTAATTATGACAAGTATCTGTAACTTCGATACTAATTATGACATGTAACTGTAATTTCGATACAAATTATGGCAGGTAACTGTAACTTCGTTACTAATTATGACAAGTAACTGTAATTTCGATACAAATTATGGCAGGTAACTGTAAATTCAATACTAATTATGGCAGGTAACTGTAACTTCGATACTAATTATGAGAGGTAACAGTAACTTCGATGCTAATTATGACAGGTAACTGTAACTTCGTTACAAATTATGGCAGGTAACAGTACCTTCAATTATAATTATGACAGGTAACTGTAACTTCGATACTAATTATGGCAGGTAACTGTAACTTCGTTACTAATTATGAGAAGTAACTGTAATTTCGATGCAAATTATGGCAGGTAACTGTAACTTCGTTACTAATTATGAGAAGTAACTGTTATTTCGTTGGAAATTATGACAGGTAACTGTAACTTCGTTTCTAATTATGACAAGTAACTGTAATTTCGTTACAAATTATGGCAGGTAACAGTACCTTCAATTATAATTATGACAGGTAACTGTAACTTCGATACTAACTATGACAAGGAACTGTAATTTCGATACAAATGATGGCAGGTAACTGTAACTTTGATACTAATTATGACAGGTAACAGTATCTTCGATACTATTTAAGACAAGTAACTGTAACTTCGTTACTAATTATGACAAGTAACTCTAATTTTGATTTAAAAAATTATGGCAGGTAACTGTAACTTCGATACTAATTAATACAGGTAACAGTAACTTCGATACTAATCATGACAGGTTACTGTAACATCGTTACTAATTATGTCAAGTAACTGTAACTTCGATACTAATTATGACAAGTGACTGTATCATCGATACTTATTATGACAGGTAACTGTAACTTCATTACTAATTATGACAAGAAACTGTAAATTCGATACTATTTATGACAGGTAACTGAAACTCCGATACTAATTTTGACAAGTAACTGTAACTTCGATACTAATTATGTCAAGTAACTGTAACTTCGATACTAATTGTGACAGGTAACAGTAACTTCGATATTAATTATGACAAGTAACAGTAACTTCGATACTTATTATAACAAGTAATTGTAATTTCGATACAAATTTTGGCAGGTAACTGTAACTTCGATACTAATTATGACAGGAAACAGTAACTTTGATACTAATTATGACAAGTAACTGTAACTTCGATACTAATTATGGCAGGTAACTGTAACTTCGTTACTAATTATGACAAGTAACTGTAATTTCGATACAAATTATGGCAGGTAACTGTAACTTCGATTCTAATTATGACAGGTAACAGTAACTTCGATACTTATTATGGCAGGTAACTGTAACTTCGATACTATTTATCACAGGTATCAGTAAGTTCGGTACTAATTATGACAAGTAACTGTAACTTCGATACTAATTATGACAGGTAACTGTAACTTCGTTACTAATTATGACAAGTAACTGTAATTTCGATACAAATTATGGCAGGTAATTGTAACTTCGATACTAATTATGACAGGTAACAGTATCTTCGATACTAATTATGACAAGTAACTATAACTTCGATACAAATTATGACAGGTACCTGTAACTTCGGTACTAATTATGACAAGAAACTCTAACTTCGTTACTAATTATGACAAGTAACTGTAATTTTGATAAAAAATTATGGTAGGTAACTGTAACATCAATACTAATTATGAAAGGTAAGAGTAACGTCGATACTAATTATGACAAGTAACAGTACCTTCGATGCTAATTATGACAGGTAACTGTAACTTCGATACTAATTATGACAAGGAACTGTAATTTCGATACAAATTATGGCAGGTAACTGTAACTTCGTTACTAATAAGACAAGTAACTGTAATTTCGATACAAATTTTGGCAGGTAACTGTAACTTCGATACTAATTATGACAAGTGCCTGTAATTTCGATACAAAATATGGCAGGTAACTGTAACTTCCATACTAATTATGACAGGTAAGAGTAACTTCGATACTAATTATGACAGGAAACTGTAACTTCGTTACTAATTATGACAAGTAACTGTAATTTCGATACAAATTATGACAGGTAACTGTAACTTCGTTACTAATTATGACAAATAACAGTACCTTCGATGCTAATTATGACCGGTAACTGTAACTTCGATACTAATTATGACAGGTAACTGTAACTTCGATACTAATTATGACAAGGAACTGTAATTTCGATACAAATTATGGCAGGTAACTGTAACTTCGTTACTAATTATGACAAGTAACTGTAATTTCGATACAAATTTTGGAAGGTAACTGTAACTTCGATACTAATTATGACAGGTAACAGTTACTTCGATACTAATTATGACAAGTAACTGTAAGTTCGATACTAATTATGACAGGTAACTGGAACTTCGTTACTAATTATGACAAGTAACTGTAATTTCGATACAAATTATGGCAGGTAACTGTAACTTCGATACTAATTATGACAAGTTACTGTAACTTCCATACTAATTATGACAGGTAACAGTAACTTCGATACTAATTATGACAAGTAACTATAACTTCGATACAAATTATGACAGGTAACTGTAACTTCGATACTAATTATGACAAGAAACTCTAACTTCGTTACTAATTATGACAAGTAACTGTAATTTTGATTAAAAAATTTGGTAGGTAACTGTAACTTCAATACTAATTATGACAGGTAACAGTAACTTCGATACTAATTATGACAGGTAACTGTAACTTAGTTACTAATTATGACAAGTAACTTTAATTTCGATACTAATTATGGCAGGTAACTGTAACTTCGTTACTAATTAGGACAAGTCCCTGTAATTTCGATACAAATTATGGCAGGTAACTGTAACTTCGATACTAATTATGACAAGTAACTGTAACTTCCATAGTAATTATGACAGGTAACTGTAACTTCGTTACTAATTATGAGAAGTAAATATAATTCGATACAAATTTTGGCAGGTAACTGTAATCTCGATACTAATTATGACAGGTAACAGTAACTTCGATACTAATTATGACAAGTAACTGTAACTTCGATACTAATTATGACAGGCAACTGTAACTTCGTTACTAATTATGACATGTAACTGTAATTTCGATACAAATTATGGCAGGTAACTGTAACTTCGTTACTAATTATGACAAGTAACTGTAATTTCGATACAATTTATGGCAGGTAACTGTAACTTCAATACTATTTATGGCAGGTAACTGTAACTTCGATACTAATTATGAGAGGTAACAGTAACTTCGATGCTAATTATGACAGGTAACTGCAACTTTGTTACTAATTATGACAAGTAACTGTAATTTCGATACTAATTATGGCAGGTAACTGTAACATCAATACTAATTATGGCAGGTAACTGTAACTTCGATACTAATTATGAGAGGTAACAGTAACTTCGATGCTAATTATCACAGGTAACTGTAACTTCGTTACAAATTATGGCAGGTAACAGTACCTTCAATTATAATTATGACAGGTAACTGTAACTTCGATACTAATTATGGCAGGTAACTGTAACTTCGTTACTAATTATGAGAAGTAACTGTAATTTCGATGCAAATTATGGCAGGTAACTGTAACTTCGTTACTAATTATGAGAAGTAACTGTAATTTCGATGCAAATTATGACAGGTAACTGTAACTTCTTTACTAATTATGACAAGTAACTGTAATTTCGTTACAAATTATGGCAGGTAACAGTACCTTCAATTATAATTATGACAGGTAACTGTAACTTCGATACTAACTATGACAAGGAACTGTAATTTCGATACAAATGATGGCAGGTAACTTTGATACTAATTATGACAGGTAACAGTATCTTCGATACTAATTATGACAAGAAACTCTAACTTCGTTACTAATTATGACAAGTAACTTTAATTTCGATACTATTTATGGCAGGGACTGTAACTTCGTTACTAATTATGACAAGTCCCTGCAATTTCGATACAAATTATGGCAGGTAACTGTAACTTCGATACTAATTATGACAAGTAACTGTAACTTCCATACTAATTATGACAGGTAACTGTAACTTCGTTACTAATTATGACAAGTAATTGTAATTTCGATACAAATTTTGGCAGGTAACTGTAACCTCGATACTAATTATAACAGGTAACAGTGACTTCGATACTAATTATGACAAGTATCTGTAACTTCGATACTAATTATGACATGTAACTGTAATTTCGAAACAAATTATGGCAGGTAACTGTAACTTCGTTACTAATTATGACAAGTAACTGTAATTTCGATACAAATTATGGCAGGTAACTGTAACTTCAATACTAATTATGACAGGTAACTGTAACTTCGATACTAATTATGAGAGGTAACAGTTACTTCGATGCTAAGTATGACAGGTAACTGTAACTTCGTTACAAATTATGGCAAGTAACACTACCTTCAATTATAATTATGACAAGTAACTGTAACTTCGATACTAATTATGGCAGGTAACTGTAACTTCGTTACTAATTATGAGAAGTAACTGTAATTTCGATGCAAATTATGGCAGGTAACTGTAACTTCGTTACTAATTATGAGAAGTAACTGTAATTTCGATGCAAATTATGACAGGTAACTGTAACTTCGTTACTAATTATGACAATTAACTGTAATTTCGATACAAATTATGGCAGGTAACAGTACCTTCAATTATAATTATGACAGGTAACTGTAACTTCGATACTAACTATGACAAGGAACTGTAATTTCGATACAAATGATGGCAGGTAACTGTAACTTTGATACTAGTTATGACAGGTAACAGTATCTTCGATACTATTTAAGACAAGTAACTGTAACTTCGTTACTAATTATGACAAGTAACTCTAATTTTGATAAAAACAATTATGGCAGGTAGCTGTAACTTCGATACTAATTAATACAGGTAACAGTAACTTCGATACTAATCATGACAGGTTACTGTAACATCGTTACTAATTATGTCAAGTAACTGTAACTTCGATACTAATTATGACAAGTAACTGTAACTACGATACTTATTATGACAGGTAACTGTAACTTCATTACTAATTATGACAAGAAACTGTAAATTCGATACTATTTATGACAGGTAACTGAAACTTCGATACTAATTATGACAAGTAACTGTAACTTCGATACTAATTATGACAAGTAACTGTAACATCGATACTAATTGTGACAGGTAACAGTAACTTCGATATTAATTATGACAAGTAACAGTAACTTCGATACTTAATATAACAAGTAATTGTAATTTCGATACAAATTTTGGCAGGTAACTGTAACTTCGATACTAATCATGACAGGAAACAGTAACTTTGATACTAATTATGACAAGTAACTGTAACTTCGATACTAATTATGGCAGGTAACTGTAACTTCGTTACTAATTATGACAAGTAACTGTAATTTCGATACAAATTATGGCAGGTAACTGTAACTTCGATACTATTTATCACAGGTATCAGTAACTTCGGTACTAATTATGACAAGTAACTGTATCTTCGATACTAATTATGACAGTTAACTGTAACTTCGTTACTAATTATGACATGTAACTGTAATTTCGTTACAAATTATGGCAGGTAATTGTAATTTCGATACTAATTATGACAGGTAACAGTAACTTCGATACTAATTAGGACAAGTAACAGTAACTTCGATACTAATTATGACAAGTAACTGTAACTTCGATACTAATTATGACAGGTAACTGTAACTTTGTTACTAATTATGGCAAGTAACTGTAATTTCGATACAAATTTTGGCAGGTAACGGTAACTTCGATACTAATTATGACAGGTAACAGTAACTTCGATACTTATTATGACAAGTAACTGTAACTTCGATACTAATTATGACAGGTAACTGTAACTTCGTTACTATTTATGAAAAGTAACTGTAATTTCGATACAAATTATGGCAGGTAATTGTAACTTCGATACTAATTATGACAGGTAACAGTATCTTCGATACTAATTATGACAAGTAACTATAACTTCGATACAAATTATGACAGGTACCTGTAACTTCGGTACTAATTATGACAAGAAACTCTAACTTCGTTAATAATTATGACAAGTAACTGTAATTTTGATAAAAAATTATGGTAGGTAACTGTAACTTCAATACTAATTATGAAAGGTAAGAGTAACGTCGATACTAATTATGACAAGTAACAGTACCTTCGATGCTAATTATGACAGGTAACTGTAACTTCGATACTAATTATGACAAGGAACTGTAATTTCGATACAAATAATGGCTGGTAACTGTAACTTCGTTACTAATTATGACAAGTAACTGTAATTTCGATACAAATTATGACAGGTAACTGTAACTTCGTTACTAATTATGACAAATAACAGTACCTTCGATGCTAATTATGAGAGGTAACTGTAACTTCGATACTAATTATGACAGGTAACTGTAACTTCGATACTAATAATGACAAGGAACTGTAATTTCGATACAAATTATGGCAGGTAACTATAACTTCGTTACTAATTATGACAAGTAACTGTAATTTCGATACAAATTTTGGAAGTTAACTGTAACTTCGATACTAATTATGACAGGTAACAGTTACTTCGATACTAATTATGACAAGTAACTGTAAGTTCGATACTAATTATGACAAGTAACTATAACTTCGATACAAATTATGACAGGTAACTGTAACTTCGATACTAATTATGACAAGAAACTCTAACTTCGTTACTAATTATGACAAGTAACTTTAATTTCGATACTAATTATGGCAGGTAACTGTAACTTCGTTACTAATTATGACAAGTCCCTGTAATTTCGATACAAATTATGGCAGGTAACTGTAACTTCGGTACTAATTATGACAAGTAACTGTAACTTCCATACTAATTATGACAGGTAACTGTAACTTCGTTACTAATTATGACAAGTAATTGTAATTTCGATACAAATTTTGGCAGGTAACTGTAACCTCGATACTAATTATAACAGGTAACAGTAACTTCGATACTAATTATGACAAGTATCTGTAACTTCGATACTAATTATGACATGTAACTCTAATTTCGATACAAATTATGGCAGGTAACTGTAACTTCGATACTAATTATGAGAGGTAACAGTAACTTCGATGCTAATTATGACAGGTAACTGTAACTTCGTTACAAATTATGGCAGGTAACAGTACCTTCAATTATAATTATGACAGGTAACTGTAACTTCGATACTAATTATGGCAGGTAACTGTAACTTCGTAACTAATTATGAGAAGTAACTGTAATTTCGATGCAAATTATGGCAGGTAACTGTAACTTCGTTACTAATTATGAGAAGTAACTGTAATTTCGATGCAAATTATGACAGGTAACTGTAACTTCGTTACTAATTATGACAAGTAGCTGTAATTTCGTTACAAATTATGGCAGGTAACAGTACCTTCAATTATAATTATGACAGGTAACTGTAACTTCAATACTAACTATGACAAGGAACTGTAATTTCGATACAAATGATGGCAGGTCACTGTAACTTTGATACTAATTATGACAGGTAACAGTATCTTCGATACTATTTAAGACAAGTAACTGTAACTTCGTTACTAATTATGACAAGTAACTCTAATTTTGATAAAAAAAATTATGGCAGGTAACTGTAACTTCGATACTAATTAATACAGGTAACAGTAACTTCGATACTAATCATGACAGGTTAGTGTAACATCGTTACTAATTATGTCAAGTAACTGTAACTTCGATACTAATTATGACAAGTAACTGTAACTTCGATACTTATTATGACAGGTAACTGTAACTTCATTACTAATTATGACAAGAAATTGTAAATTCGATACTATTAATGACAGGTAACTGAAACTTCGATACTAATTATAACAAGTAACTGTAACATCGATACTAATTATGTCAAGTAACTGTAACTTCGATACTAATTGTGACAGGTAACAGTAACTTCGATATTAATTATGACAAGTAACAGTAACTTCGATACTTATTATAACAAGTAATTGTAATTTCGATACAAATTTTGGCAGGTAACTGTAACTTCGATACTAATTATGACAGGAAACAGTAACTTTGACACTAATTATGACAAGGAACTGTAACTTCGATACTAATTATGGCAGGTAACTGTAACTTCGTTACTAATTATGACAAGTAACTGTAATTTCGATACAAATTATGGCAGGTAACTGTAACTTCGATTCTAATTATGACAGGTAACAGTAACTTCGATACTTATTATGGCAGGTAACTGTAACTTCGATACTATTTATCACAGGTATCAATAACTTCGGTACTAATTATGACAAGTAACTGTAACTTCGATACTAATTATGACAGTTAACTGTAACTTCGTTACTAATTATGACAAGTAACTGTAATTTCGTTACAAATTATGGCAGGTAATTGTAATTTCGATACTAATTATGACAGGTAACAGTAACTTCGATACTAATTAGGACAAGTAACAGTAACTTCGATACTAATTATGACAAGTAACTGTAACTTCGATACTAATTATGACAGGTAACTGTAACTTCGTTACTAATTAGGGCAAGTAACTGTAATTTCGATACAAATTTTGGCAGGTAACGGTAACTTCGATACTAATTATGACAGGTAACAGTAACTTCGATACTTATTATGACAAGTAACTGTTACTTCGATACTAATTATGACAGGTAACTGTAACTTCGTTACTATTTATGAAAAGTAACTGTAATTTCGATACAAATTATGGCAGGTAATTGTAACTTCGATACTAATTATGACAGGTAACAGTATCTTCGATACTAATTATGACAAGTAACTATAACTTCGATACAAATTATGACAGGTACCTGTAACTTCGGTACTAATTATGACAAGAAACTCTAACTTCGTTACTAATTATGACAAGTAACTGTAATTTTGATAAAAAATTATGGTAGGTAACTGTAACTTCAATACTAATTATGAAAGGTAAGAGTAACGTCGATACTAATTATGACAAGTAACAGTACCTTCGATGCTAATTATGACAGGTAACTGTAACTTCGATACTAATTATGACAAGGAACTGTAATTTCGATACAAATTATGGCATGTAACTGTAACTTATTTACTAATTATGACAAGTAACTGTAATTTCGATACAAATTTTGGCAGGTAACTGTAACTTCGATACTAATTATGACAAGTGCCTGTAATTTCGATACAAAATATGGCAGGTAACTGTAACTTCCATACTAATTATGACAGGTAACAGTAACTTCGATACTAATTATGACAGGAAACTGTAACTTCGTTACTAATTATGACAAGTAACTGTAATTTCGATACAAATTATGACAGGTAACTGTAACTTCGTTACTAATTATGACAAATAACAGTACCTTCGATGCTAATTATGACAGGTAACTGTAACTTCGATACTAATTATGACAGGTAACTGTAACTTCGATACTAATTATGACAAGGAACTGTAATTTCGATACAAATTATGGCAGGTAACTGTAACTTCGTTACTAATTATGACAAGTAACTGTAATTTCGATACAAATTTTGGAAGGTAACTGTAACTTCGATACTAATTATGACAGGTAACAGTTACTTCGATACTAATTATGACAAGTAACTGTAAGTTCGATACTAATTATGACAGGTAACTGGAACTTCGTTACTAATTATGACAAGTAACTGTAATTTCGATACAAATTATGGCAGGTAACTGTAACTTCGATACTAATTATGACAAGTAACTGTAACTTCCATACTAATTATGACAGGTAACAGTAACTTCGATACTAATTATGACAAGTAACTATAACTTCGATACAAATTATGACAGGTAACTGTAACTTCGATACTAATTATGACAAGAAACTCTAACTTCGTTACTAATTATGACAAGTAACTGTAATTTTGATTAAAAAATTTGGTAGGTAACTGTAACTTCAATACTAATTATGACAGGTAACAGTAACTTCGATACTAAATATGACAGGTAACTGTAACTTAGTTACTAATTATGACAAGTAACTTTAATTTCGATACTAATTATGGCAGGTAACTGTAACTTCGATACTAATTATGACAAGGAACTGTAATTTCGATACAAATGATGGCAGGTAACAGTAACTTTGATACTAATTATGACAGGTAACAGTATCTTCGATACTATTTAAGACAAGTAACTGTAACTTCGTTACTAATTATGACAAGTAACTCTAATTTTGATAAAAAAATTATGGCAGGTAACTGTAACTTCGATACTAATTAATACAGGTAACAGTAACTTCGATACTAATCATGACAGGTTACTGTTACATCGTTACTAATTATGTCAAGTAACTGTAACTTCGATACTAATTATGACAAGTAACTGTAACTTCGATACTTATTATGACAGGTAACTGTAACTTCATTACTAATTATGACAAGAAACTGTAAATTCGATACTATTTATGACAGGTAACTGAAACTTCGATACTAATTATAACAAGTAACTGTAACTTCGATACTAATTATGTCAAGTAACTGTAACTTCGATACTAATTGTGACAGGTAACAGTAACTTCGATATTAATTATGACAAGTATCAGTAACTTCGATACTTATTATAACAAGTAATTGTAATTTCGATACAAATTTTGGCAGGTAACTGTAACTTCGATACTAATTATGACAGGAAACAGTAATTTTGACACTAATTATGACAAGGAACTGTAACTTCGATACTAATTATGGCAGGTAACTGTAACTTCGTTACTAATTATGACAAGTCACTGTAATTTCGATACAAATTATGGCAGGTAACTGTAACTTCGATTCTAATTATGACAGGTAACAGTAACTTCGATACTTATTATGGCAGGTAACTGTAACTTCGATACTAATTATGACAGTTAACTGTAACTTCGTTACTAATTATGACAAGTAACTGTAATTTCGTTACAAATTATGGCAGGTAATTGTAATTTCGATACTAATTATGACAGGTAACAGTAACTTCGATACTAATTAAGACAAGTAACAGTAACTTCGATACTAATTATGACAAGTAACTGTAACTTCGATACTAATTATGACAGGTAACTGTAACTTCGTTACTAATTATGGCAAGTAACTGTAATTTCGATACAAATTTTGGCAGGTAACGGTAACTTCGATACTAATTATGACAGGTAACAGTAACTTCGATACTTATTATGACAAGTAACTGTAACTTCGATACTAATTATGACAGGTAACTGTAACTTCGTTACTAATTATGAAAAGTAACTGTAATTTCGATACAAATTATGGCAGGTAATTGTAACTTCGATACTAATTATGACAGGTAACAGTATCTTCGATACTAATTATGACAAGTAACTATAACTTCGATACAAATTATGACAGGTACCTGTAACTTCGGTACTAATTATGACAAGAAACTCTAACTTCGTTACTAATTATGACAAGTAACTGTAATTTTGATAAAAAATTATGGTAGGTAACTGTAACTTCAATACTAATTATGAAAGGTAAGAGTAACATCGATACTAATTATGACAAGTAACAGTACCTTCGATGCTAATTATGACAGGTAACTGTAACTTCGATACTAATTATGACAAGGAACTGTAATTTCGATACAAATTATGGCAGGTAACTGTAACTTATTTACTAATTATGACAAGTAACTGTAATTTCGATACAAATTTTGGCAGGTAACTGTAACATCGATACTAATTATGACAAGTGCCTGTAATTTCGATACAAAATATGGCAGGTAACTGTAACTTCCATACTAATTATGACAGGTAACAGTAACTTCGATACTAATTATGACAGGAAACTGTAACTTCGTTACTAATTATGACAAGTAACTGTAATTTCGATACAAATTATGACAGGTAACTGTAACTTCGTTACTAATTATGACAAATAACAGTACCTTCGATGCTAATTATGACAGGTAACTGTAACTTCGATACTAATTATGACAGGTAACTGTAACTTCGATACTAATTATGACAAGGAACTGTAATTTCGATACAAATTATGGCAGGTAACTGTAACTTCGTTACTAATTATGACATGTAACTGTAATTTCGATACAAATTTTGGAAGGTAACTGTAACTTCGATACTAATTATGACAGGTAACAGTTACTTCGATACTAATTATGACAAGTAACTGTAAGTTCGATACTAATTATGACAGGTAACTGGAACTTCGTTACTAATTATGACAAGTAACTGTAATTTCGATACAAATTATGGCAGGTAACTGTAACTTCGATACTAATTATGACAAGTAACTGTAACTTCCATACTAATTATGACAGGTAACAGTAACTTCGATACTAATTATGACAAGTAACTATAACTTCGATACAAATTATGACAGGTAACTGTAACTTCGATACTAATTATGACAAGAAACTCTAACTTCGTTACTAATTATGACAAGTAACTGTAATTTTGATTAAAAAATTTGGTAGGTAACTGTAACTTCAATACTAATTATGACAGGTAACAGTAACTTCGATACTAAATATGACAGGTAACTGTAACTTAGTTACTAATTATGACAAGTAACTTTAATTTCGATACTAATTATGGCAGGTAACTGTAACTTCGATACTAATTATGACAAGGAACTGTAATTTCGATACAAATGATGGCAGGTTACTGTTACATCGTTACTAATTATGTCAAGTAACTCTAATTTTGATAAAAAAATTATGGCAGGTAACTGTAACTTCGATACTAATTAATACAGGTAACAGTAACTTCGATACTAATCATGACAGGTTACTGTTACATCGTTACTAATTATGTCAAGTAACTGTAACTTCGATACTAATTATGACAAGTAACTGTAATTTCGATACTAATTATGGCAGGTAACTGTAACTTCAATACTAATTATGGCAGGTAACTGTAACTTCGATACTAATTATGAGAGGTAACAGTAACTTCGATGCTAATTATGACAGGTAACTGTAACTTCGTTACAAATTATGGCAGGTAACAGTACCTTCAATTATAATTATGACAGGTAACTGTAACTTCGATACTTATTATGGCAGGTAACTGTAACTTCGTTACTAATTATGAGAAGTAACTGTACTTTCGATGCAAATTATGGCAGGTAAATGTAACTTCGTTACTAATTATGAGAAGTAACTGTAATTTCGATGCAAATTATGACAGGTAACTGTAACTTCGTTACTAATTATGACAAGTAACTGTAATTTCGTTACAAATTATGGCAGGTAAGAGTACCTTCAATTATAATTATGACAGGTAACTGGAACTTCGATACTAACTATGACAAGGAACTGGAATTTCGATACAAATGATGGCAGGTAACTGTAACTTTGATACTAATTATGACAGGTAACAGTATCTGCGATACTAATTATGACAAGAAACTCTAACTTCGTTACTAATTATGACAAGTAACTTTAATTTCGATACTAATTATGGCAGGGACTGTAACTTCGTTACTAATTATGACAAGTCCCTGTAATTTCGATACAAATTATGGCAGGTAACTGTAACTTCGATACTAATTATGACAAGTAACTGTAACTTCCATACTAATTATGACAGGTAACTGTAACTTCGTTACTAATTATGACAAGTAATTGTAATTTCGATACAAATTTTGGCAGGTAACTGTAACCTCGATACTAATTATAACAGGTAACAGTAACTTCGATACTAATTATGACAAGTATCTGTAACTTCGATACTAATTATGACATGTAACTGTAATTTCGATACAAATTATGGCAGGTAACTGTAACTTCGTTACTAATTATGACAAGTAACTGTAATTTCGATACAAATTATGGCAGGTAACTGTAACTTCAATACTAATTATGGCAGGTAACTGTAACTTCGATACTAATTATGAGAGGTAACAGTAACTTCGATGCTAATTATGACAGGTAACTGTAACTTTGTTACAAATTATGGCAGGTAACAGTACCTTCAATTATAATTATGACAGGTAACTGTAACTTCGATACTAATTAAGGCAGGTAACTGTAACTTCGTTACTAATCATGAGAAGTAACTGTAATTTCGATGCAAATTATGGCAGGTAACTGTAACTTCGTTACTAATTATGAGAAGTAACTGTAATTTCGATGCAAATTATGACAGGTAACTGTAACTTCGTTACTAATTATGACAAGTAACTGTAATTTCGTTACAAATTATGGCAGGTAACAGTACCTTCAATTATAATTATGACAGGTAACTTTAACTTCGATACTAACTATGAAAAGTAAATGTAATTTCGATACAAATGATGGCAGGTAACTGTAACTTTGATACTAATTATGACAGGTAACAGTATCTTCGATACTATTTAAGACAAGTAACTGTAACTTCGTTACTAATTATGACAAGTAACTCTAATTTTGATAAAAAAAATTATGGCAGGTAACTGTAACTTCGATACTAATTAATACAGGTAACAGTAACTTCGATACTAATCATGACAGGTTACTGTAACATCGTTACTAATTATGTCAAGTAACTGTAACTTCGATACTAATTATGACAAGTAACTGTAACTTCGATACTTATTATGACAGGTAACTGTAACTTCATTACTAATTATGACAAGAAACTGTAAATTCGATACTATTTATGACAGGTAACTGAAACTTCGATACTAATTATGACAAGTAACTGTAACTTCGATACTAATTATGACAAGTAACTGTAACTTCGATACTAATTGTGACAGGTAACAGTAACTTCGATATTAATTATGACAAGTAACAGTAACTTCGATACTTATTATAACAAGTAATTGTAATTTCGATACAAATTTTGGCAGGTAACTGTAACTTCGATACTAATTATGACAGGAAACAGTAACTTTGATACTAATTATGACAAGTAACTGTAACTTCGATACTAATTATGGCAGGTAACTGTAACTTCGTTACTAATTATGACAAGTAACTGTAATTTCGATACAAATTATGGCAGGTAACTGTAATTTCGATTCTAATTATGACAGGTAACAGTAACTTCGATACTTATTATGGCAGGTAACTGTAACTTCGATACTATTTATCACAGGTATCAGTAACTTCGGTACTAATTATGACAAGTAACTGTAACTTCGATACTAATTATGACTGTTAACTGTAACTTCGTTACTAATATGACAAGTAACTGTAATTTCGTTACAAATTATGGCAAGTAACTGTAATTTTGATAAAAAATTATGGTAGGTAACTGAAACTTCAATACTAATTATGACAGCTAACAGTAACTTCGATACTAATTATGACAGGTAACTGTAACTTAGATACTAATTATGACAAGTAACTTTAATTTCGATACTAATTATGGCAGGTAACTGTAACTTCGTTACTAATTATGACAAGTCCCTGTAATTTCGATACAAATTATGGCAGGTAACTGTAACTTCGATACTAATTATGACAAGTAACTGTAACTTCCATACTAATTATGACAGGTAACTGTAACTTCGTTACTAATTATGACAAGTAAATGTAATTCGATACAAATTTTGGCAGGTAACTGTAACCTCGATACTAATTATGACAGGTAACAATAACTTCGATACTAATTATGACAAGTAACTGTAACTTCGATACTAATTATGACAGGCAACTGTAACTTCGTTACTAATTATGACAAGTCCCTGTAATTTCGATACAAATTATGGCAGGTAACTGTAACTTCAATACTAATTATGGCAGGTAACTGTAACTTCGATACTAATTATGAGAGGTAACAGTAACTTCGATGCTAATTATGACAGGTAACTGTAACTTCGTTACAAATTATGGCAGGTAACAGTACCTTCAATTATAATTATGACAGGTAACTGTAACTTCGATACTTATTATGGCAGGTAACTGTAACTTCGTTACTAATTATGAGAAGTAACTGTACTTTCGATGCAAATTATGGCAGGTAAATGTAACTTCGTTACTAATTATGAGAAGTAACTGTAATTTCGATGCAAATTATGACAGGTAACTGTAACTTCGTTACTAATTATGACAAGTAACTGTAATTTCGTTACAAATTATGGCAGGTAAGAGTACCTTCAATTATAATTATGACAGGTAACTGTAACTTCGATACTAACTATGACAAGGAACTGGAATTTCGATACAAATGATGGCAGGTAACTGTAACTTTGATACTAATTATGACAGGTAACAGTATCTTCGATACTAATTATGACAAGAAACTCTAACTTCGTTACTAATTATGACAAGTAACTTTAATTTCGATACTAATTATGGCAGGGACTGTAACTTCGTTACTAATTATGACAAGTCCCTGTAATTTCGATACAAATTATGGCAGGTAACTGTAACTTCGATACTAATTATGACAAGTAACTGTAACTTCCATACTAATTATGACAGGTAACTGTAACTTCGTTACTAATTATGACAAGTAATTGTAATTTCGATACAAATTTTGGCAGGTAACTGTAACCTCGATACTAATTATAACAGGTAACAGTAACTTCGATACTAATTATGACAAGTATCTGTAACTTCGATACTAATTATGACATGTAACTGTAATTTCGATACAAATTATGGCAGGTAACTGTAACTTCGTTACTAATTATGACAAGTAACTGTAATTTCGATACAAATTATGGCAGGTAACTGTAACTTCAATACTAATTATGGCAGGTAACTGTAACTTCGATACTAATTATGAGAGGTAACAGTAACTTCGATGCTAATTATGACAGGTAACTGTAACTTTGTTACAAATTATGGCAGGTAACAGTACCTTCAATTATAATTAAGACAGGTAACTGTAACTTCGATACTAATTATGGCAGGTAACTGTAACTTCGTTACTAATCATGAGAAGTAACTGTAACTTCGATGCTAATTATGACAGGTAACTGTAACTTTGTTACAAATTATGGCAGGTAACAGTACCTTCAATTATAATTATGACAGGTAACTTTAACTTCGATACTAACTATGAAAAGTAAATGTAATTTCGATACAAATGATGGCAGGTAACTGTAACTTTGATACTAATTATGACAGGTAACAGTATCTTCGATACTATTTAAGACAAGTAACTGTAACTTCGTTACTAATTATGACAAGTAACTCTAATTTTGATAAAAAAAATTATGGCAGGTAACTGTAACTTCGATACTAATTAATACAGGTAACAGTAACTTCGATACTAATCATGACAGGTTACTGTAACATCGTTACTAATTATGTCAAGTAACTGTAACTTCGATACTAATTATGACAAGTAACTGTAACTTCGATACTTATTATGACAGGTAACTGTAACTTCATTACTAATTATGACAAGAAACTGTAAATTCGATACTATTTATGACAGGTAACTGAAACTTCGATACTAATTATGACAAGTAACTGTAACTTCGATACTAATTATGACAAGTAACTGTAACTTCGATACTAATTGTGACAGGTAACAGTAACTTCGATATTAATTATGACAAGTAACAGTAACTTCGATACTTATTATAACAAGTAATTGTAATTTCGATACAAATTTTGGCAGGTAACTGTAACTTCGATACTAATTATGACAGGAAACAGTAACTTTGATACTAATTATGACAAGTAACTGTAACTTCGATACTAATTATGGCAGGTAACTGTAACTTCGTTACTAATTATGACAAGTAACTGTAATTTCGATACAAATTATGGCAGGTAACTGTAATTTCGATTCTAATTATGACAGGTAACAGTAACTTCGATACTTATTATGGCAGGTAACTGTAACTTCGATACTATTTATCACAGGTATCAGTAACTTCGGTACTAATTATGACAAGTAACTGTAACTTCGATACTAATTATGACTGTTTACTGTAACTTCGTTACTAATTATGACAAGTAACTGTAATTTCGTTACAAATTATGGCAAGTAACTGTAATTTTGATAAAAAATTATGGTAGGTAACTGTAACTTCAATACTAATTCTGACAGGTAACAGTAACTTCGTTACTAATTATGACAGGTAACTGTAACTTAGATACTAATTATGACAAGTAACTTTAATTTCGATACTAATTATGGCAGGTAACTGTAACTTCGTTACTAATTATGACAAGTCCCTGTAATTTGGATACAAATTATGGCAGGTAACTGTAACTTCGATACTAATTATGACAAGTAACTGTAACTTCCATACTAATTATGACAGGTAACTGTAACTTCGTTACTAATTATGACAAGTAATTGTAATTTCGATACAAATTTTGGCAGGTAACTGTAACCTCGATACTAATTATAACAGGTAACAGTAACTTCGATACTAATTATGACAAGTATCTGTAACTTCGATACAAATTATGACATGTAACTGTAATTTCGATACAAATTATGGCAGGTAACTGTAACTTCGTTACTAATTATGACAAGTAACTGTAATTTCGATACAAATTATGGCAGGTAACTGTAACTTCAATACTAATTATGGCAGGTAACTGTAACTTCGATACTAATTATGAGAGGTAACAGTAACTTCGATGCTAATTATGACAGGTAACTGTAACTTTGTTACAAATTATGGCAGGTAACAGTACCTTCAATTATAATTATGACAGGTAACTGTAACTTCGATACTAATTAAGGCAGGTAACTGTAACTTCGTTACTAATCATGAGAAGTAACTGTAATTTCGATGCAAATTATGGCAGGTAACTGTAACTTCGTTACTAATTATGAGAAGTAACTGTAATTTCGATGCAAATTATGACAGGTAACTGTAACTTCGTTACTAATTATGACAAGTAACTGTAATTTCGTTACAAATTATGGCAGGTAACAGTACCTTCAATTATAATTATGACAGGTAACTTTAACTTCGATACTAACTATGAAAAGTAAATGTAATTTCGATACAAATGATGGCAGGTAACTGTAACTTTGATACTAATTATGACAGGTAACAGTATCTTCGATACTATTTAAGACAAGTAACTGTAACTTCGTTACTAATTATGACAAGTAACTCTAATTTTGATAAAAAAAATTATGGCAGGTAACTGTAACTTCGATACTAATTAATACAGGTAACAGTAACTTCGATACTAATCATGACAGGTTACTGTAACATCGTTACTAATTATGTCAAGTAACTGTAACTTCGATACTAATTATGACAAGTAACTGTAACTTCGATACTTATTATGACAGGTAACTGTAACTTCATTACTTATTATGACAAGAAACTGTAAATTCGATACTATTTATGACAGGTAACTGAAACTTCGATACTAATTATGACAAGTAACTGTAACTTCGATACTAATTATGACAAGTAACTGTAACTTCGATACTAATTGTGACAGGTAACAGTATCTTCGATATTAATTATGACAAGTAACAGTAACTTCGATACTTATTATAACAAGTAATTGTAATTTCGATACAAATTTTGGCAGGTAACTGTAACTTCGATACTAATTATGACAGGAAACAGTAACTTTGATACTAATTATGACAAGTAACTGTAACTTCGATACTAATTATGGCAGGTAACTGTAACTTCGTTACTAATTATGACAAGTAACTGTAATTTCGATACAAATTATGGCAGGTAACTGTAATTTCGATTCTAATTATGACAGGTAACAGTAACTTCGATACTTATTATGGCAGGTAACTGTAACTTCGATACTATTTATCACAGGTATCAGTAACTTCGGTACTAATTATGACAAGTAACTGTAACTTCGATACTAATTATGACTGTTAACTGTAACTTCGTTACTAATTATGACAAGTAACTGTAATTTCGTTACAAATTATGGCAAGTAACTGTAATTTTGATAAAAAATTATGGTAGGTAACTGTAACTTCAATACTAATTATGACAGGTAACAGTAACTTCGATACTAATTATGACAGGTAACTGTAACTTAGATACTAATTATGACAAGTAACTTTAATTTCGATACTAATTATGGCAGGTAACTGTAACTTCGTTACTAATTATGACAAGTCCCTGTAATTTCGATACAAATTATGGCAGGTAACTGTAACTTCGATACTAATTATGACAAGTAACTGTAACTTCCATACTAATTATGACAGGTAACTGTAACTTCGTTACTAATTATGACAAGTAAATGTAATTCGATACAAATTTTGGCAGGTAACTGTAACCTCGATACTAATTATGACAGGTAACAATAACTTCGATACTAATTATGACAAGTAACTGTAACTTCGATACTAATTATGACAGGCAACTGTAACTTCGTTACTAAATATGACAAGTCCCTGTAATTTCGATGCAAATTATGGCAGGTAACTGTAACTTCAATACTAATTATGGCAGGTAACTGTAACTTCGATACTAATTATGAGAGGTAACAGTAACTTCGATGCTAATTATGACAGGTAACTGCAACTTCGTTACTAATTATGACAAGTAACTGTAATTTCGATACTAATTATGGCAGGTAACTGTAACTTCGTTACTAATTATGAGAAGTAACTGTAATTCCGATGCAAATTATGACAGGTAACTGTAACTTCGTTACTAATTATGACATGTAACTGTAATTTCGTTACAAATTATGGCAGGTAACAGTACCTTCGATTATAATTATGACAGGTAACTGTAACTTCGATACTAATTATGACAAGGAACTGTAATTTCGATACAAATTATGGCAGGTAACTGTAACATTGATACTAATTATGACAGGTAACAGTATCTTCGATACTAATTAAGACAAGTAACTGTATAATCCTTACTAATTATGACAGGTAACTGTAACTTCGATACTAATTATGACAAGGAACTGTAATTTCGATACAAATTATGGCAGGTAACTGTAACTTCGTTACTAATTATGACATGTAACTGTAATTTCGATACAAATTTTGGAAGGTAACTGTAACTTCGATACTAATTATGACAGGTAACAGTTACTTCGATACTAATTATGACAAGTAACTGTAAGTTCGATACTAATTATGACAGGTAACTGGAACTTTGTTACTAATTATGACAAGTAACTGTAATTTCGATACAAATTATGGCAGGTAACTGTAACTTCGATACTAATTATGACAAGTAACTGTAACTTGCATACTAATTATGACAGGTAACAGTAACTTCGATACTAATTATGACAAGTAACTATAACTTCGATACAAATTATGACAGGTAACTGTAACTTCGATACTAATTATGACAAGAAACTCTAACTTCGTTACTAATTATGACAAGTAACTGTAATTTTGATTAAAAAATTTGGTAGGTAACTGTAACTTCAATACTAATTATGACAGGTAACAGTAACTTCGATACTAAATATGACAGGTAACTGTAACTTAGTTACTAATTATGACAAGTAACTTTAATTTCGATACTAATTATGGCAGGTAACTGTAACTTCGATACTAATTATGACAAGGAACTGTAATTTCGATGCAAATTATGACAGGTAACTGTAACTTCGTTACTAATTATGACAAGTAACTGTAATTTCGTTACAAATTATGGCAGGTAAGAGTACCTTCAATTATAATTATGACAGGTAACTGTATCTTCGATACTAACTATGACAAGGAACTGGAATTTCGATACAAATGATGGCAGGTAACTGTAACTTTGATACTAATTATGACAGGTAACAGTATCTTCGATACTAATTATGACAAGAAACTCTAACTTCGTTACTAATTATGACAAGTAACTTTAATATCGATACTAATTATGGCAGGGACTGTAACTTCGTTACTAATTATGACAAGTCCCTGTAATTTCGATACAAATTATGGCAGGTAACTGTAACTTCGATACTAATTATGACAAGTAACTGTAACTTCCATACTAATTATGGCAGGTAACTGTAACTTCGTTACTAATTATGACAAGTAATTGTAATTTCGATACAAATTTTGGCAGGTAACTGTAACCTCGATACTAATTATAACAGGTAACAGTAACTTCGATACTAATTATGACAAGTATCTGTAACTTCGATACTAATTATGACATGTAACTGTAATTTCGATACAAATTATGGCAGGTAACTCTAACTTCGTTACTAATTATGACAAGTAACTGTAATTTCGATACAAATTATGGCAGGTAACTGTAACTTCAATACTAATTATGGCAGGTAACTGTAACTTCGATACTAATTATGAGAGGTAACAGTAACTTCGATGCTAATTATGACAGGTAACTGTAACTTTGTTACAAATTATGGCGGGTAACAGTACCTTCAATTATAATTATGACAGGTAACTGTAACTTCGATACTAATTATGGCAGGTAACTGTAACTTCGTTACTAATCATGAGAAGTAAATGTAACTTCGATGCTAATTATGACAGGTAACTGTAACTTTGTTACAAATTATGGCAGGTAACAGTACCTTCAATTATAATTATGACAGGTAACTTTAACTTCGATACTAACTATGAAAAGTAAATGTAATTTCGATACAAATGATGGCAGGTAACTGTAACTTTGATACTAATTATGACAGGTAACAGTATCTTCGATACTATTTAAGACAAGTAACTGTAACTTCGTTACTAATTATGACAAGTAACTCTAATTTTGATTAAAAAAATTATGGCAGGTAACTGTAACTTCGATACTAATTAATACAGGTAACAGTAACTTCGATACTAATCATGACAGGTTACTGTAACATCGTTACTAATTATGTCAAGTAACTGTAACTTCGATACTAATTATGACAAGTAACTGTAACTTCGATACTTATTATGACAGGTAACTGTAACTTCATTACTTATTATGACAAGAAACTGTAAATTCGATACTATTTATGACAGGTAACTGAAACTTCGATACTAATTATGACAAGTAACTGTAACTTCGATACGAATTATGACAAGTAACTGTAACTTCGATACTAATTGTGACAGGTAACAGTAACTTCGATATTAATTATGACAAGTAACAGTAACTTCGATACTTATTATAACAAGTAATTGTAATTTCGATACAAATTTTGGCAGGTAACTGTAACTTCGATACTAATTATGACAGGAAACAGTAACTTTGATACTAATTATGACAAGTAACTGTAACTTCGATACTAATTATGGCAGGTAACTGTAACTTCGTTACTAATTATGACAAGTAACTGTAATTTCGATACAAATTATGGCAGGTAACTGTAATTTCGATTCTAATTATGACAGGTAACAGTAACTTCGATACTTATTATGGCAGGTAACTGTAACTTCGATACTATTTATCACAGGTATCAGTAACTTCGGTACTAATTATGACAAGTAACTGTAACTTCGATACTAATTATGACTGTTAACTGTAACTTCGTTACTAATTATGACAAGTAACTGTAATTTCGTTACAAATTATGGCAAGTAACTGTAATTTTGATAAAAAATTATGGTAGGTAACTGTAACTTCAATACTAATTATGACAGGTAACAGTAACTTCGATACTAATTATGACAAGTAACTTTAATTTCGATAGTAATTATGGCAGGTAACTGTAACTTCGTTACTAATTATGACAAGTCCCTGTAATTTCGATACAAATTATGGCAGGTAACTGTAACTTCGATACTAATTATGACAAGTAACTGTAACTTCCATACTAATTATGACAGGTAACTGTAACTTCGTTACTAATTATGACAAGTAAATGTAATTCGATACAAATTTTGGCAGGTAACTGTAACCTCGATACTAATTATGACAGGTAACAATAACTTCGATACTAATTATGACAAGTAACTGTAACTTCGATACTAATTATGACAGGCAACTGTAACTTCGTTACTAAATATGACAAGTCCCTGTAATTTCGATACAAATTATGGCAGGTAACTGTAACTTCAATACTAATTATGGCAGGTAACTGTAACTTCGATACTAATTATGAGAGGTAACAGTAACTTCGATGCTAATTATGACAGGTAACTGCAACTTCGTTACTAATTATGACAAGTAACTGTAATTTCGATACTAATTATGGCAGGTAACTGTAACTTCGTTACTAATTATGAGAAGTAACTGTAATTCCGATGCAAATTATGACAGGTAACTGTAACTTCGTTACTAATTATGACATGTAACTGTAATTTCGTTACAAATTATGGCAGGTAACAGTACCTTCGATTATAATTATGACAGGTAACTGTAACTTCGATACTAAATATGACAAGGAACTGTAATTTCGATACAAATTATGGCAGGTAACTGTAACTTTGATACTAATTATGACAGGTAACAGTATCTTCGATACTAATTAAGACAAGTAACTGTATAATCGTATCTAATTATGACAGGTAACTGTAACTTCGATACTAATTATGACAAGGAACTGTAATTTCGATACAAATTATGGCAGGTAACTGTAACTTCGTTACTAATTATGACATGTAACTGTAATTTCGATACAAATTTTGGAAGGTAACTGTAACTTCGATACTAATTATGACAGGTAACAGTTACTTCGATACTAATTATGACAAGTAACTGTAAGTTCGATACTAATTATGACAGGTAACTGGAACTTTGTTACTAATTATGACAAGTAACTGTAATTTCAATACAAATTATGGCAGGTAACTGTAACTTCGATACTAATTATGACAAGTAACTGTAACTTGCATACTAATTATGACAGGTAACAGTAACTTCGATACTAATTATGACAAGTAACTATAACTTCGATACAAATTATGACAGGTAACTGTAACTTCGATACTAATTATGACAAGAAACTCTAACTTCGTTACTAATTATGACAAGTAACTGTAATTTTGATTAAAAAATTTGGTAGGTAACTGTAACTTCAATACTAATTATGACAGGTAACAGTAACTTCGATACTAAATATGACAGGTAACTGTAACTTAGTTACTAATTATGACAAGTAACTTTAATTTCGATACTAATTATGGCAGGTAACTGTAACTTCGATACTAATTATGACAAGGAACTGTAATTTCGATACAAATGATGGCAGGTTACTGTTACATCGTTACTAATTATGTCAAGTAACTCTAATTTTGATAAAAAAAATTATGGCAGGTAACTGTAACTTCGATACTAATTAATACAGGTAACAGTAACTTCGATACTAATCATGACAGGTTACTGTTACATCGTTACTAATTATGTCAAGTAACTGTAACTTCGATACTAATTATGACATGTAACTGTAATTTCGATACTAATTATGGCAGGTAACTGTAACTTCAATACTAATTATGGCAGGTAACTGTAACTTCGATACTAATTATGAGAGGTAACAGTAACTTCGATACTTATTATGGCAGGTAACTGTAACTTCGTTACTAATTATGAGAAGTAACTGTACTTTCGATGCAAATTATGGCAGGTAAATGTAACTTCGTTACTAATTATGAGAAGTAACTGTAATTTCGATGCAAATTATGACAGGTAACTGTAACTTCGTTACTAATTATGACAAGTAACTGTAATTTCGTTACAAATTATGGCAGGTAAGAGTACCTTCAATTATAATTATGACAGGTAACTGTAACTTCGATACTAACTATGACAAGGAACTGGAATTTCGATACAAATGATGGCAGGTAACTGTAACTTTGATACTAATTATGACAGGTAACAGTATCTTCGATACTAATTATGACAAGAAACTCTAACTTCGTTACTAATTATGACAAGTAACTTTAATTTCGATACTAATTATGGCAGGGACTGTAACTTCGTTACTAATTATGACAAGTCCCTGTAATTTCGATACAAATTATGGCAGGTAACTGTAACTTCAATACTAATTATGGCAGGTAACTGTAACTTCGATACTAATTATGAGAGGTAACAGTAACTTCGATGCTAATTATGACAGGTAACTGCAACTTCGTTACTAATTATGACAAGTAACTGTAATTTCGATACTAATTATGGCAGGTAACTGTAACTTCGTTACTAATTATGAGAAGTAACTGTAATTACGATGCAAATTATGACAGGTAACTGTAACTTCGTTACTAATTATGACATGTAACTGTAATTTCGTTACAAATTATGGCAGGTAACAGTACCTTCGATTATAATTATGACAAGTAACTGTGACTTCGATACTAATTATGACAAGGAACTGTAATTTCGATACAAATTATGGCAGGTAACTGTAACTTTGATACTAATTATGACAAGTAACTGTAACTTCGATACTTATTATGACAGGTAACTGTAACTTCATTACTAATTATGACAAGAAACTGTAACTTCGATACTAATTATGACAGGTAACTGTAACTTCGATACTAATTATGACAAGTAACTGTAACTTCGATACTAATTATGACAAGTAACTGTAACTTCGATACTAATTGTGACAGGTAACAGTAACTTGGATATTAATTATGACAAGTAACAGTAACTTCGATACTTATTGTGACAAGTAATTGTAATTTCGATACAAATTTTGGCAGGTAACTGTAACTTCGATACTTATTATGACAGGAAACAGTAACTTTGATACTAATTATGACAAGTAACTGTAACTTCGATACTAATTATGGCAGGTAACTGTAACTTCGTTACTAATTATGACAAGTAACTGTAATTTCGATACAAATTATGGCAGGTAACTGTAACTTCGATTCTAATTATGACAGGTAACAGTAACTTCGTTACTAATTATGGCAGGTAATTGTATCTTCGATACTAATTATGACAGGTATCAGTAACTTCGGTACTAATTATGACAAGTAACTGTAACTTTGATACTAATTATGACAGGTAACTGTAACTTCGTTACTAATTATGACAAGTAACTGTAATTTCGTTACAAATTATGGCAGGTAATTGTAATTTCGATACTAATTATGACAGGTAACAGTAACTTCGATACTAATTAGGACAAGTAACAGTAACTTCGATACTAATTATGACAAGTAACTGTAACTTCGATACTAATTATGACAGGTAACTGTAACTTCGTTACTAATAATGGCAAGTAACTGTAATTTCGATACAAATTTTGGCTGGTAACGGTAACTTCGATACTAATTATGACAGTTAACAGTAACTTCGATACTAATTATGACAAGTAACTGTAACTTCGAAACTAATTATGACAGGTAACTGTAACTTCGTTACTAATTATGAAAAGTAACTGTAATTTCGATACAAATTATGGCAGGTAATTGTAACTTCGATACTAATTATGACAGGTAACAGTATCTTCGATACTAATTATGACAAGTTACTATAACTTCGATGCAAATTATGACAGGTAACTGTAACTTCGATACTAATTATGACAAGTACTGTAATTTTGATAAAAAATTATGGTAGGTAACAGTAACTTCAATACTAATTATGACAGGTAACAGTAACTTCGATACTAATTATGACAGGAAACTGTAACTTCGTTACTAATTATGACAAGTCCCTGTAATTTCGATACAAATTATGGCAGGTAACTGTAATTTCGATGCTAATTATGACAGGTAACTGTAACTTCGATACTATTTATGACAGGAAACTGTAACTTCGTTACTAATTATGACAAGTAACTGTAATTTCGGTACAAATCATGACAGGTAACTGTAACTTCGTTACTAATTATGACAAGTAACTGTAATTTCGATACAAATTATGGCAGGTAACAGTACCTTCGGTACTAATTATGACAGGTAACTGTAACTTCGATACTAATTATGGCAAGGAACTGTAATTTCGATACAAATTATGGCAGGTAACTGTAACTTCGATACTAATTATGACAAGTGCCTGTAATTTCGATACAAATTATGGCAGGTAACTGTAACTTCCATACTAATTATGACAGGTAACAGTAACTTCGATACTAATTATGACAGGAAACTGTAACTTCATTACTAATTATGACAAGTAACTGTAATTTCGATACAAATTATGACAGGTAACTGTAACTTCGTTACTAATTATGACAAGTAACAGTACCTTCGATACTAATTATGACAAGTAACTATAACTTCGATACAAATGATGACAGGTAACTGCAACATCGATACTAATTATGACAAGAAACTCTAACTTCGTTACTAATTATGACAAGTAACTGTAATTTTGATTTAAAAAATTATGGTAGGTAACTGTAACTTCAATACTAATTATGAGAGGTAATAGTAACGTCGATACTAATTATGACAAGTAACAGTACGTTCGATGCTAATTATGACAGGTAACTGTAACTTCGATACTAATTATGACAAGGAACTGTAATTTCGATACAAATTATGGCAGGTAAATGTAACTTCGTTAATAATTATGACAAGCAACTGTAATTTCGATACAAATTTTGGCAGGTAACTGTAACATCGATACTAATTTTGACAAGTCCCTGTAATTTCGATACAAATTATGGCAGGTAACTGTAACTTCCATACTAATTATGACAGGTAACAGTAACTTCGATACTAATTATGACAGGAAACTGTAACTTCGTTACTAATTATGACAAGTAACTGTAAATTCAATACAAATTATGACAGGTAACTGTAACATCGTTATTAATTATGACAATTAACAGTACTTTCGATGCTAATTATGACAGGTAACTGGAACTTCGTTACTAATTATGACAAGTAACTGTAATTTCGATACAAATTATGGCAGGTAACTGTAACTTCGATACTAATTATGACAAGGAACTGTAATTTCGATACAAATTATGGCAGGTAACTGTAACTTTGATACTAATTATGACAGGTAACAGTATCTTCGATACTAATTAAGACAAGTAACTGTATAATCGTTACAAATTATGACAAGTAACTCTAATTTTGATAAAAAATTATGGCAGGTAACTGTAACTTCGATACTAATTAATACAGGTAACAGTAACTTCGATACTAATTATGAAAGGTTACTGTAACATCGTTACTAATTATGTCAAGTAACTGTAACTTCGATACTAATTATGACAAGTAACTGTAACTTCGATACTTATTATGACAGGTAACTGTAACTTCATTACTAATTATGACAAGAAACTGTAACTTCGATACTAATTATGACAGGTAACTGTAACTTCGATACTAATTATGACAAGTAACTGTAACTTCGATACTAATTATGACAAGTAACTGTAACTTCGATACTAATTGTGACAGGTAACAGTTTCTTGGATATTAATTATGACAAGTAACAGTAACTTCGATACTTATTGTGACAAGTAATTGTAATTTCGATACAAATTTTGGCAGGTAACTGTAACTTCGATACTTATTATGACAGGAAACAGTAACTTTGATACTAATTATGACAAGTAACTGTAACTTCGATACTAATTATGGCAGGTAACTGTAACTTCGTTACTAATTATGACAAGTCACTGTAATTTCGATACAAATTAAGGCAGGTAACTGTAACTTCGATTCTAATTATGACAGGTAACAGTAACTTCGATACTAATTATGGCAGGTAATTGTATCTTCGATACTAATTATGACAGGTATCAGTAACTTCGGTACTAATTATGACAAGTAACTGTAACGTTGATACTAATTATGACAGGTAACTGTAACTTCGTTACTAATTATGACAAGTAACTGTAATTTCGTTACAAATTATGGCAGGTAATTGTAATTTCGATACTAATTATGACAGGTAACAGTAACTTCGATACTAATTAGTACAAGTAACAGTAACTTCGATACTAATTATGACAAGTAACTGTAACTTCGATACTAATTATGACAGGTAACTGTAACTTCGTTACTAATTATGGCAAGTAACTGTAATTTCGATACAAATTTTGGCAGGTAACGGTAACTTCGATACTAATTATGACAGTTAACAGTAACTTCGATACTAATTATGACAAGTAACTGTAACTTCGATACTAATTATGACAGGTAACTGTAACTTTGTTACAAATTATGGCAGGTAACAGTACCTTCAATTATAATTATGACAGGTAATTTTAACTTCGATACTAATTATGACAGGTAACAGTATCTTCGATACTAATTATGACAAGTAACTATAACTTCGATGCAAATTATGACAGGTAACTGTAACTTCGATACTAATTATGACAAGTACTGTAATTTTGATAAAAAATTATGGTAGGTAACAGTATCTTCAATACTAATTATGACAGGTAACAGTAACTTCGATACTAATTATGACAGGAAACTGTAACTTCGTTACTAATTATGACAAGTCCCTGTAATTTCGATACAAATTATGGCAGGTAACTGTAATTTCGATGCTAATTATGACAGGTAACTGTAACTTCGATACTATTTATGACAGGAAACTGTAACTTCGTTACTAATTATGACAAGTAACTGTAATTTCGGTACAAATCATGACAGGTAACTGTAACTTCGTTACTAATTATGACAAGTAACTGTAATTTCGATACAAATTATGGCAGGTAACAGTACCTTCGGTACTAATTATGACAGGTAACTGTAACTTCGATACTAATTATGGCAAGGAACTGTAATTTCGATACAAATTATGGCAGGTAACTGTAACTTCGATACCAATTATGACAAGTGCCTGTAATTTCGATACAAATTATGGCAGGTAACTGTAACTTCCATACTAATTATGACAGGTAACAGTAACTTCGATAATAATTATGACAGGAAACTGTAACTTCATTACTAATTATGACAAGTAACTGTAATTTCGATACAAATTATGACAGGTAACTGTAACTTCGTTACTAATTATGACAAGTAACAGTACCTTCGATACTAATTATGACAAGTAACTATAACTTCGATACAAATTATGACAGGTAACTGCAACATCGATACTAATTATGACAAGAAACTCTAACTTCGTTACTAATTATGACAAGTAACTGTAATTTTGATTTAAAAAATTATGGTAGGTAACTGTAACTTCAATACTAATTATGAGAGGTAATAGTAACGTCGATACTAATTATGACAAGTAACAGTACCTTCGATGCTAATTATGACAGGTAACTGTAACTTCGATACTAATTATGACAAGGAACTGTAATTTCGATACAAATTATGGCAGGTAACTGTAACTTCGTTAATAATTATGACAAGCAACTGTAATTTCGATACAAATTTTGGCAGGTAACTGTAACATCGATACTAATTTTGACAAGTCCCTGTAATTTCGATACAAATTATGGCAGGTAACTGTAACTTCCATACTAATTATGACTGGTAACAGTAACTTCGATACTAATTATGACAGGAAACTGTAACTTCGTTACTAATTATGACAAGTAACTGTAAATTCAATACAAATTATGACAGGTAACTGTAACATCGTTATTAATTATGACAATTAACGGTACTTTCGATGCTAATTATGACAGGTAACTGGAATTTCGTTACTAATTATGACAAGTTACTGTAATTTCGATACAAATTATGGCAGGTAACTGTAACTTCGATACTAATTATGACAAGTAACTGTAACTTCCATACTAATTATGACAGGTAACAGTAACTTCGATACTATTTATGACAAGTAACTATAACTTCGATACAAATTATGGCAGGTAACAGTAACGTCGATACTAATTATGACAGGTAACTGTAACTTAGTTACTAATTATGACAAGTAACTTTAATTTCGATACTAATTATGGCAGGTAACTGTAACTTCGTTACTAATTATGACAAGTCCCTGTAATTTCGATACAAATTATGGCAGGTAACTGTAACTTCGATACTAATTATGACAAGTAACTGTAACTTCCATACTAATTATGACAGGTAACTGTAACTTCGTTACTAATTATGACAAGTAAATGTAATTCGATACAAATGTTGGCAGGTAACAGTAACTTCGATACTAATTATGACAAGTAACTTTAACTTCGATACTAATTATGACAAGTAACTGTAATTTCGTTACAAATTATGACAGGTAACAGTACCTTCGATTATAACTATGACAGGTAACTGTAACTTCGATACTAATTATGACAAGTAACTGTAACTTCGATACTAATTGTGACAGGTAACAGTAACTTGGATATTAATTATGACAAGTAACAGTTACTTCGATACTTATTGTGACAAGCAATTGTAATTTCGATACAAATTTTGGCAGGTAACTGTAACTTCGATACTTATTATGACAGGAAACAGTAACTTTGATACTAATTATGACAAGTAACTGTAACTTCGATACTAATTATGGCAGGTAACTGTAACTTCGTTACTAATTATGACAAGTAACTGTAACTTCGATACTTATTATGACAGGTAACTGTAACTTCATTACTAATTATGACAAGAAACTGTAACATCGATACTAATTATGACAGGTAACTGTAACTTCGATACTAATTATGACAAGTAACTGTAACTTCGATACTAATTATGACAAGTAACTGTAACTTCGATACTAATTGTGACAGGTAACAGTAACTTGGTTATTAATTATGACAAGTAACAGTAACTTCGATACTTATTGTGACAAGTAATTGTAATTTCGATACAAATTTTGGCAGGTAACTGTAACTTCGATACTTATTATGACAGGAAACAGTAACTTTGATACTAATTATGACAAGTAACTGTAACTTCGATACTAATTATGGCAGGTAACTGTAACTTCGTTACTAATTATGACAAGTAACTGTAATTTCGTTACAAATTATGGCAGATAATTGTAATTTCGATACTAATTATGACAGGTAACAGTAACTTCGATACTAATTAGGACAAGTAACAGTAACTTCGATACTAATTATGACAAGTAACTGTAACTTCGATACTAATTATGACAGGTAACTGTAACTTCGTTACTAATTATGGCAAGTAACTGTAATTTCGATACAAATTTTGGCAGGTAACGGTAACTTCGATACTAATTATGACAGTTAACAGTAACTTCGATACTAATTAACACAAGTAACTGTAACTTCGATACTAATTATGACAGGTAACTGTAACTTCGTTACTAATTATGAAAAGTAACTGTAATTTCTATACAAATTATGGCAGGTAATTGTAACTTCGATACTAATTATGACAGGTAACAGTATCTTCGATACTAATTATGACAAGTAACTATAACTTCGATGCAAATTATGACAGGTAACTGTAACTTCGATACTAATTATGACAAGTACTGTAATTTTGATAAAAAATTATGGAAGGTAACAGTAACTTCAATACTAATTATGACAAGGAACTGTAATTTCGATACAAATTATGGCAGGTAACTGTAACTTCGTTAATAATTATGACAAGCAACTGTAATTTCGATACAAATTTTGGCAGGTAACTGTAACATCGATACTAATTTTGACAAGTCCCTGTAATTTCGATACAAATTATGGCAGGTAACTGTAACTTCCATACTAATTATGACAGGTAACAGTAACTTCGATACTAATTATGACAGGAAACTGTAACTTCGTTACTAATTATGACAAGTAACTGTAAATTCAATACAAATTATGGCAGGTAAATGTAACATCGTTACTAATTATGACAAGTAACAGTACTTTCGATGCTAATTATGACAGGTAACTGTAACTTCGATACTAATTATGAAAAGGAACTGTAATTTCGATACAAATTATGGCAGGTAACTGTAACTTCCATACTAATTATGACAGGTAACAGTAACTTCGATACTAATTATGACAGGAAACTGTAACTTCGTTACTAATTATGACAAGTAACTGTAACTTCGATACTAATTGTGACAGGTAACAGTAACTTCGATACTAATTATGACAAGTAACTGTAACTTCGATACTAATTATGACAGGAAACTGTAACTTCGTTACTAATTATGACAAGTAACTGTAATTTCGTTACAAATTTTGGCAGGAAACTGTAACTTCGATACTAATTATGACAGGTAACAGTAACTTCGATACTAATTATGACAAGTAACTGTAACTTCGATACTAATTATGACAGGTTACTGGAACTTCGTTACTAATTATGACAAGTAACTGTAATTTCGATTCAAATTATGGCAGGTAACTGTAACTTCGATACTAATTAAACAGGTAACAGTAACTTCGATACTAATTATGACAAGTAATTATAACTTCGATACAAATTATGACAGGTAACTGTAACTTCGATACTAATTATGACAAGAAACTCTAACTTCGTTACTAATTATGACAAGTAACTCTAATTTTGATTAAAAAATTTGGTAGGTAATTGTAACTTCAATACTAATTATGACAGGTAACATTAACTTCGATACTAATTATGACAGGTAACTGTAACTTAGTTACTAATTATGACAAGTAACTTTAATTTCGATACTAATTATGGCAGGTAACTGTAACTTCGTTACTAATTAAGACAAGTCCCTGTAATTTCGATACAAATTATGGCAGGTAACTGTAACTTCGATACTAATTATGACAAGTAACTGTAACTTCCATACTAATTATGACAGGTTACTGTAACTTCGTTACTAATTATGACAAGTAACTGTAATTTCGTTACAAATTTTGGCAGGTAACTGTAACCTCGATACTAATTATGACCGGTAACAGTAACTTCGATATTAATTATGACAAGTAACTGTAACTTCGATACTAATTATGACAGGTAACATTAACTTCGATACTAATTATGACAGGTAACTGTAACTTAGTTACTAATTATGACAAGTAACTTTAATTTCGATACTAAATATGGCAGGTAACTGTAACTTCGTTACTAATTAAGACAAGTCCCTGTAATTTCGATACAAATTATGGCAGGTAACTGTAACTTCGATACTAATTATGACAAGTAACTGTAACTTCCATACTAATTATGACAGGTTACTGTAACTTCGTTACTAATTATGACAAGTAACTGTAATTTCGTTACAAATTTTGGCAGGTAACTGTAACCTCGATACTAATTATGACCGGTAACAGTAACTTCGATATTAATTATGACAAGTAACTGTAACTTCGATACTAATTATGACAGGTAACTGTAACTTCGTTACTAATTATGACATGTAACTGTAATTTCGATACAAATTATGGCAGGTAACTGTAACTTCGTTACTAATTATGACAAATAACTGTAATTTCGATACAAATTATGGCAGGTAACTGTTACTTCGATACTAATTATGGCAGGTAACTGTAACTTCGATACTAATTATGAGAGGTAACAGTAACTTCGATGCTAATTATGACAGGTAACTTCAACTTCGTTACTAATTATGACAAGTAACTGTAATTTCGATACTAATTATTGCAGGTAACTGTAAATTCGTTACTAATTATGAGAAGTAACTGTAATTCCGATGCAAATTATGACAGGTAACTGTAACTTCGTTACTAATTATGACAAGTAACTGTAATTTCGTTACAAATTATGGCAGGTAACAGTACCTTCGATTATAATTATGACAGGTAACTGTAACTTCGATACTAATTATGACAAGGAACTGTAATTTCGATACAAATTATGGCAGGTAACTGTAACTTTGATACTAATTATGACAGGTAACAGTATCTTCGATACTAATTAAGACAAGTAACTGTAACATTTTTACTAATTATGACAAGTAACTCTAATTTTGATAAAAAATTATGGCAGGTAACTGTAACTTCGATACTAATTAATACAGGTAACAGTAACTTCGATACTAATTATGACAGGTTACTGTAACATCGTTACTAATTATGTCAAGTAACTGTAACTTCGATACTAATTATGACAAGTAACTGTAACTTCGATACTTATTATGACAGGAAACTGTAACTTCATTACTAATTATGACAAGAAACTGTAACTTCGATACTAATTATGACAGGTAACTGTAACTTCGATACTAATTATGACAAGTAACTGTAACTTCGATACTAATTATGACAAGTAACTGTAACTTCGATACTAATTGTGACAGGTAACAGTAACTTGGATATTAATTATGACAAGTAACAGTAACTTCGATACTTATTGTGACAAGTAATAGTAATTTCGATACAAATTTTGGCAGGTAACTGTAACTTCGATACTTATTATGACAGGAAACAGTAACTTTGATACTAGTTATGACAAGTAACTGTAACTTCGATACTAATTATGGCAGGTAACTGTAACTTCGTTACTAATTATGACAAGTAACTGTAATTTCGATACAAATTATGGCAGGTAACTGTAACTTCGATTCTAATTATGACAGGCAACAGGAACTTCGATACTAATTATGGCAGGTAATTGTAACTTCGATACTAATTATGACAGGCATCAGTAACTTCGGTACTAATTATGACAAGTAACTGTAACTTTGATACTAATTATGACAGGTAACTGTAACTTCGTTACTAATTATGACAAGTAACTGTAATTTCGTTACAAATTATGGCAGGTAATTGTAATTTCGATACTAATTATGACAGGTAACAGTAACTTCGATACTAATTAGGACAAGTAACAGTAACTTCGATACTAATTATGACAAGTAACTGTAACTTCAATACTAATTATGACAGGTAACTGTAACTTCGTTACTAATTATGGCATGTAACTGTAATTTCGATACAAATTTTGGCAGGTAACGGTAACTTCGATACTAATTATGACAGTTAACAGTAACATCGATACTAATTATGACAAGTAACTGTAACTTCGATACTAATTATGACAGGTAACTGTAACTTCGTTACTAATTATGAAAAGTAACTGTAATTTCGATACAAATTATGGCAGGTAATTGTAACTTCGATACTAATTATGACAGGTAACAGTATCTAAGATACTAATTATGACAAGTAACTATAACTTCGATGCAAATTATGACAGGTAACTGTAACTTCGATACTAATTATGACAAGTACTGTAATTTTGATAAAAAATTATGGTAGGTAACAGTAACTTCAATACTAATTATGACAGGTAACAGTAACTTCGATACTAATTATGGCAGGTAACAGTACCTTCGGTACTAATTATGACAGGTAACTGTAACTTCGATACTAATTATGGCAAGGAACTGTAATTTCGATACAAATTATGGCAGGTAACTGTAACTTCGATACTAATTATGACAAGTGCCTGTAATTTCGATACAAATTAGGCAGGTAACTGTAACTTCCATACTAATTATGACAGGTAACAGTAACTTCGATACTATTTATGACAGGTAACAGTAACTTCGATATTAATTATGACAAGTAACAGTAACTTCGATACTAATTATGAGAAGTAATTGTAATTTCAATACAAATTTTGGCAGGTAACTGTAACTTCGATACTATTTATGACAGGAAACAGTAACCTTGATACTAATTATGACAAGTAACTGTAACTTCGATACTAATTATGGCAGGTAACTGTAACTTCGTTACTAATTATGACAAGTAACTGTAATTTCGATACAAATTATGGCAGGTAACTGTAACTTCGATACTAATTATGACAGGTAACAGTAACTTCGATAGTAATTATGGCAGGTAACTGTAACTTCGATACTAATTATGACAGGTATCAGTAACTTCGGTACTAATTATGACAAGTAACTGTAACTTCGATACTAATTATGACAGGTAACTGTAACTTCGTTACTAATTATGAAAAGTAACTGTAATTTCGTTACAATTTATGGCAGGTAATTGTAATTTCGATACTAATTATGACAGGTAACAGTAACTTCGATACTAATTAGGACAAGTAACAGTACCTTCGTTACTAATTATGACAAGTAACTGTAACTTCGATACTAATTATGACAGGTAGCAGTAACTTCGTTACTAATTATGAAAAGTAACTGTAATTCGATACAAATTATTGCAGGTAACTGTAACTTCGATACTAATTATGACAGGTAACAGTATCTTCGATACTAATTATGACAAGTAACTATAACTTCGATACAAATTATGACAGGTAACTGTAACATCGATACTAATTATGACAAGAAACTCTAACTTCATTACTAATTATGACAAGTAACTGTAATTTTGATAAAAAATTATGGTAGGTAACTGTAACTTCAATACTAATTATGACAGGTAACAGTAACTTCGATACTAATTATGACAGGTAACTGTTACTTCGTTACTAATTATGACAAGTAACTTTAATTTCGATACTAATTATGGCAGGTAACTGTAACTTCGTTACTAATTATGACAAGTCCCTGTAATTTCGATACAAATTATGGCAGGTAACTGAAATTTCGATACTAATTATGACAGGTAACAGTAACTTCGACACTAATTATGACAGGAAACTGTAACTTCGTTACTAATTATGAAAAGTAACTGTAATTTCGATACAAATTATGGCAGGTAATTGAAACTTCGATACTAATTATGACAGGTAACAGTATCTTCGATACTAATTATGACAAGTAACTATAACTTCGATGCAAATTATGACAGGTAACTGTAACTTCGATACTAATTATGACAAGTACTGTAATTTTGATAAAAAATTATGGTAAGTAACAGTAACTTCAATACTAATTATGACAGGTAACAGTAACTTCGATACCAATTATGACAGGAAACTGTAACTTCGTTACTAATTATGACAAGTCCCTGTAATTTCGATACAAATTATGGCAGGTAACTGTAATTTCGATGCAAATTATGACAGGTAACAGTAGCTTCGATACTATTTATGACAGGAAACTGTAACTTCGTTACTAATTATGACAAGTAACTGTAATTTCGGTACAAATCATGACAGGTAACTGTAACTTCGTTACTAATTATGACAAGTAACTGTAATTTCGATACAAATTATGGCAGGTAACAGTACCTTCGGTACTAATTATGACAGGTAACTGTAACTTCGATACTAATTATGGCAAGGAACTGTAATTTCGATACAAATTATGGCAGGTAACTGTAACTTCGATACTAATTATGACAAGTGCCTGTAATTTCGATACAAATTATGGCAGGTAACTGTAACTTCCATACTAATTATGACAGGTAACAGTAACTTCGATACTAATTATGACAGGAAACTGTAACTTCATTACTAATTATGACAAGTAACTGTAATTTCGATACAAATTATGACAGGTAACTGTAACTTCGTTACTAATTATGACAAGTAACAGTACCTTCGATACTAACTATGACAAGTAACTATAACTTCGATACAAATTATGACAGGTAACAGCAACATCGATACTAATTATGACAAGAAACTCTAACTTCGTTACTAATTTTGACAAGTAACTGTAATTTTGATTAAAAAAATTATGGTAGGTAAATGTAACTTCAATACTAATTATGACAGGTAATAGTAACGTCGATACTAATTATGACAAGTAACAGTACCTTCGATACTAATTATGACAGGTAACTGTAACTTCGATACTAATTATGACAAGGAACTGTAATTTCGATACAAATTATGGCAGGTAACTGTAACTTCGTTAATAATTATGACAAGCAACTGTGATTTCGATACAAATTTTGGCAGGTAACTGTAACATCGATACTAATTTTGAAAAGTCCCTGTAATTTCGATACAAATTATGGCAGGTAACTGTAACTTCCATACTAATTATGACAGGTAACAGTAACTTCGATACTAATTATGACAGGAAACTGTAACTTCGTTACTAATTATGACAAGTAACTGTAAATTCAATACAAATTATGACAGGTAACTGTAACATCGTTACTATTTATGACAAGTAACAGTACTTTCGATGCTAATTATGACAGGTAACTGTAACTTCGATACTAATATGACAAGGAACTGTAATTTCGATACAAATTATGGCAGGTAAATGTAACTTCGTTACTAATTATGACAAGTAACTGTAATTTCGATACAAATTTTGGCAGGTAACTGTAACATCGATACTAATTATGACAGGTAACAGTAATTTCGATACTAATTATGACAAGTAACTGTAACTTCGATACTAATTATGACAGGTTACTGGAACTTCGTTACTAATTATGAAAAGTAACTGTAATTTCGATTCAAATTATGGCAGGTAACTGTAACTTCGATACTAATTAAACAGGTAACAGTAACTTCGATACTAATTATGACAAGTAATTATAACTTCGATACAAATTATGACAGGTAACTGTAACTTCGATACTAATTATGACAAGAAACTCTAACTTCGTTACTAATTATGAGAAGTAACTCTAATTTTGATTAAAAAATTTGGTAGGTAATTGTAACTTCAATACTAATTATGACAGGTAACATTAACTTCGATACTAATTATGACAGGTAACTGTAACTTAGTTACTAATTATGACAAGTAACTTTAATTTCGATACTAATTATGGCAGGTAATTGTAACTTCGTTACTAATTATGACAAGTCCCTGTAATTTCGATACAAATTATGGCAGGTAACTGTAACTCGATACTAATTATGACAAGTAACTGTAACTTCCATACTAATTATGACAGGTTACTGTAACTTCGTTACTAATTATGACAAGTAACTGTAATTTCGTTACTAATTTTGGCAGGTAACTGTAACCTCGATACTAATTATGACCGGTAACAGTAACTTCGATATTAATTATGACAAGTAACTGTAACTTCGATACTAATTATGACAGGTAACTGTAACTTCGTTACTAATTATGACATGTAACTGTAATTTCGATACAAATTATGGCAAGTAACTGTAACTTCGTTACTAATTATGACAAATAACTGTAATTTCGATACAAATTATGGCAGGTAACTGTAACTTCGATACTAATTATGGCAGGTAACAGTAATTTCTTTACAAATTATGACAGATAACAGTACCTTCGATACTAATTATGACAGGTTACTGTAACTTCGATACTAATTATGACAAGGAACTGTAATTTCGATACAAATTATGGCAGGTAACTGTAACTTTGATACTAATTATGACAGGTAACAGTATCTTCGATACTAATTATGACAAGTAACTGTAACTTCGTTACTAATTATGACATGTAACTCTAATTTTGATAAAAAATTATGGCAGGTAACTGTAACTTCGATACTAATTAATACAGGTAACAGTTACTTCGACACCAATTATGACAGGTTACTGTAACATCGTTACTTATTATGTCAAGTAAATGTAACTTCGATACTAATTATGACAAGTAACTGTAACTTCGATACTAATTATGACAAGTAACTGTAACTTTGATACTAATTATGACAAGTAACTGTAACTTCGATATTAATTGTGACAGGTAACAGTAACTTCGATATTAATTATGACAAGTAACAGTAACTTCGATACTAATTATGACAAGTAATTGTAATTTCGATACAAATTTTGGCAGGTAACTGTAACTTCGATACTATTTATGACAGGGAACAGTAACTTTGATACTAATTATGGCAGGTAACTGTAACTTCGATACTAATTATGACAGGTATCAGTAACTTCGGTACTAATTATGACAAGTAACTGTAACTTCGATACTAATTATGACAGGTAACTGTAACTTGGTTACTAATTATGACAAGTAACTGTAATTTCGATACAAATTTTGGCAGGTAACGGTAACTTCGATAATAATTATGACAGGTAACAGTAACTTCGATACTAATTATGACAAGTAACTGTAATTTCGATACAAATTATGGCAGGTAACTGTAACTTCGATACTAATTATGACAGGTAACAGTACCTTCGATACTAATTATGACAGGTTACTGTAACTTCGTTACTAATTATGACAAGTAACTGTAATTTCGATACAAATTATGGCAGGTAACTGTAACTTCGATACTAATTATGACAGGTAACAGTAACTTCGATACTAATTATGACAGGTATCAGTAACTTCGGTACTAATTATGACAAGTAACTGTAACTTCGATACTAATTATGACAGGTAACTGTAACTTGGTTACTAATTATGACAAGTAACTGTAATTTCGTTACAATTTATGGCAGGTAATTGTAATTTCGATACTAATTACGACAGGTAACAGTAACTTCGATACTAATTAGGACAAGTAACAGTAACTTCGTTACTAATTATGACAAGTAACTGTAACTTCGATACTAATTATGACACGTAACTGTAACTTCGTTACTAATTATGACAAGTAACTGTAATTTCGATACAAATTTTGGCAGGTAACGGTAACTTCGATAATAATTATGACAGGTAACAGTAACTTCGATACTAATTATGACAAGTAACTGTAACTTCGATACTAATTACGACAGGTAGCAGTAACTTCGTTACTTATTATGAAAAGTAACTGTAATTCGATACAAATTATTGCAGGTAACTGTAACATCGATACTAATTATGACAGGTAACAGTATCTTCGATACTAATTATGACAAGTAACTATAACTTCGATACAAATTATGACAGGTAACTGTAACATCGATACTAATTATGACAAGAAACTCTAACTTCATTACTAATTATGACAAGTAACTGTAATTTTGATAAAAAATTATGGTAGGTAACTGTAACTTCAATACTAATTATGACAGGTAACAGTAACTTCGATACTAATTATGACAGGTAACTGTTACTTCGTTACTAATTATGACAAGTAACTTTAATTTCGATACTAATTATGGCAGGTAACTGTAACTTCGTTAGTAATTATGACAATTCCCTGTAATTTCGATACAAATTATGGCAGGTAACTGAAATTCCGATACTAATTATGACAGGTAACAGTAACTTCGACACTAATTATGACAGGAAACTGTAACTTCGTTACTAATTATGACAAGTAACTGTAATTTCGATACAAATTATGACAGGTAACTGTAACTTCGTTACTAATTATGAAAAGTAACTGTAATTTCCATACAAATTATGGCAGATAAAAGTACCTTCGGTACTAATTATGACAGGTAACAGTTACTTCGACACTAATTATGACAGGTAACAGTATCTTCGTTACTAATTATGACAAGTAACTATAACTTCGATACAAATTATGACTGGTAACAGTAACTTCGATACTAATTATGACATGAAACTCTACCTTCGTTACTAATTATGACAAGTAACTGTAATTTCGATACAAATTATGGTAGGTAACTGTAACTTCAATACTAATTATGAGAGGTAACAGTAACTTCGATGCTAATTATGACAGGTAACTGCAACTTCGTTACTAATTATGACAAATAACTTTAATTTCGATTCTAATTATGGCAGGTAACTGTAACTTCGTTACTAATTATGACATGTCCCAGTAATTTCGATACAAATTATGGCAGGTAACTGTAACTTCGATACTAATTATGACAAGTCCCTGTAATTTCGATACAAATTATGGCAGGTAACTGTAACTTCCATACTAATTATGACAGGTAACAGTAACTTCGATACTAATTATGACAGGAAAATGTAACTTCATAAATAATTATGACAAGTAACTGTAATTTCGATACAAATTATGACAGGTAACTGTAACTTCGTTACTAATTATGACAAGTACCAGTACCTTCGATACTAATTATGACATGTAACTATAACTTCGATACAAATTATGATAGGTAACTGTAACTTCGATACTAATTATGACAAGAAACTCTAACTTCGTTACTAATTATGACAAGTAACTCTAATTTTGATTAGAAAAAATTATGGTAGATAACTGTAACTTCAATACTTATTATGACAGGTAACAGTAACGTCGATACTAATTATGACAAGTAACAGTACCTTCGATGCTAATTATGACAGGTAACTGTAACTTCGATACTAATTATGACAAGGAATTGTAAATTCAATACAAATTATGGCAGGTAACTGTAACTTCGTTACTAATTATGACAAGTAACTGTAATTTCGATACAAATTTTGGCAGGTTACTGTAACTTCGATACTAATTATGACAAGTCCCTGTAATTTGGATACAAATTATGGCAGGTAACTGTAACTTCCATACTAATTATGACAGATAACAGTAACTTCGATACTAATTATGACAAGTAACTGTAATTTCGATACAAATTATGGCAGGTAACTGTAACTTCAATACTAATTATGACAGGTAACAGTAACTTAGATACTAATTATGACAAGTTACTATAACTTCGATACAAATTATGACATGTAACTGTAACTTCGATACTAATTATGACAAGAAAGTCTAACTTCGTTACTAATTATGACAAGTAACTGTAATTTTGATTAAAAAATTTGCTAGGTAACTGTAACTTTAATACTAATTATGACAGGTAACAGTGACTTCGATACCAATTATGACAGGTAACTGTAACTTCGTTACTTATTATGACAAGTAATTTTAATTTCGATACTAATTATGGCAGGTAACTGTAACTTCGTTACTAATAATGACAAGTCCCTGTAATTTCAATACAAATTATGGCAGGTAAATGTAACTTCGATACTAATTATGACAAGTAACTGTAACTTCCATACTTATTATGACAGGTAACTGTAACTTCGTTACTAATTATGACAAGTAACTGTAATTTCGATACAAATTTTGGCAGGTAACTGTAACTTCGATACTAATTATGACAAGTAACTGTAACTTCGATACTAATTATGACAGGTAACTGTAACTTCGTCACTAATTATGACATGTAACTGTAATTTCGATACAAATTATGGTAGGTAACTGTAACTTCGATACTAATTATGGCAGGTAACTGTAACTTCGATACTAATTATGAGAGGTAACAGTAACTTCGATACTAATTATGACAGGTAACTGCAGCTTCGTTACTAATTATGACAAGTAACTGTAATTTCGATACTTATTATGGCAGGTAACTGTAACTTCGTTACTAATTATGAGAAGTAACGGTAATTTCGATGCAAATTATGACAGGTAACTGTAACTTCGTTACTAATTATGACAAGTAACTGTAATTTCGTTACAAATTATAGCAGGTAACAGTACCTCCGATACTAAGTATGACAGGTAACTGTAACTTCGATACTAATTATGACAAGGAACTGTAATTTCGATACAAATTATGGCAGGTAACTGTAACTTCGATACTAATTATGACAAGTAACAGTAACTTCGATACTAATTATTACAAGTAACTGTAATTTCGATAAAATTTATGGCAGGTAACTGTAACTTCGATACTAATTATGACAGGTAACAGTATCTTCGATACTAATTATGACAAGTAACTATAACTTCGATACAAATTATGACAGGTAACTGTAAATTCGATACTAATTATGACAAGAAACTCTAACTTCGTTACTAATTATGACAAGTAACTGTAATTTTGATAAAAAATTATGGTAGGTAACTGCAACTTCAATACTAATTATGACAGGTAAGAGTAACTTCGATACTAATTATGACAGGTAACTGTAACTTCGTTATTAATTATGACAAGTAACTTTAATTTTGATACTAATTATGGCAGGTAACTGTAACTTCGTTACTAATTATGACAAGTCCCTGTAATTTCGGTACAAATTATGGCAGGCACCTGTAATTTCGATACTAATTATGACAGGTAACAGTAACTTCGATACTAATTATGACAGGAAACTGTAACTTCGTTACTAATTATGACAAGTAACTGTAATTTCGTTACAAATTATGGCAGGTAACAGTACCTTCGATACTAATTATGACAGGTAACTGTAACTTCGATACTAATTATGACAAGAAATCCTAACTTCGTTACTAATTATGAGATGTAACTGTAATTTTGATTAAAAAATTTGGTAGGTAACTGTAACTTCAATACTAATTATGACAGGTAACAGTAACTTCGATACTAATTATGAAAGGTAACTGTAACTTAGTTACTAATTATGACAAGTAACTTTAATTTCGATACTAATTACGGCAGGTAACTGTAACTTCGTTACTAATTATGACAAGTCCCTGTAATTTCGATACAAATTATGGCAGGTAACTGTAACTTCGATACTAATTATGACAAGTAACTGTAACTTCCATACTAATTATGACAGGTAACTGTAACTTCGTTACTAATTGTGACAAGTAACTGTAATTTCGATACAAATCTTGGCAGGTAACTGTAACCTCGATACTAATTATGATCGGTAACAGTAACTTCGATATTAATTATGACAAGTAACTGTAACTTCGATACTAATTATGACAGGTAACTGTAACTTCGTTAATAATTATGACATGTAACTGTAATTTCGATACAATTTATGGCAGGTAACTGTAACTTCGTTACTAATTATGACAAGTAACTGTAATTTCGATACAAATTATGGCAGGTAACTGTAACTTCGATACTAATTATGGCAGGTTACTGTAACTTCGATACTAATTATGAGAGGTAAGAGTAACTTCGATGCTAATTATGACAGGTAACTGCAACTTCGTTACTAATTATGACAAGTAACTGTAATTTCGATACTAATTATTGCAGGTAACTGTAACTTCGTTACTAATTATGAGAAGTAACTGTAATTTCGATGCAAATTATGACAGGTAACTGTAACTTCGTTACTAATTATGACATGTAACAGTAATTTCGTTACAAATCATGGCAGGTAACAGTACCTTCGATACTAATTATGACAGGTTACTGTAACTTCGATACTAATTATGACAAGGAACTGTAATATCTATACAAATTATGGCAGGTAACTGTAACATTGGTACTAATTATGACAGGTAACAGTATCTTCGATACTAATTATGACAAGTAACTGTAACTTCGTTACTAATTATGACAAGTAACTCTAATTTTGATAAAAAATTATAACAGGTAACTGTAAATTCGATACTAATTAATACAGGTAACAGTTACTTCGACACTAATTATGACAGGTTACTGTAACATCGTTACTAATTATGTCAAGTAACAGTTACTTCGATACTAATCATGACAAGTAACTGTAACTTCGATACTAATTATGACAAGTAACTGTAACTTCGATATTAATTGTGACAGGTAACAGTAACTTCGATATTAATTATGACAAGTAACAGTAACTTCGATACTAATTATGACAAGTAATTGTAATTTCGATACAAATTTTGGCAGGTAACTGTAACTTCGATACTATTTATGACAGGAAACAGTAACTTTGATACTAATTATGACAAGTAACTGTAACTTCGATACTAATTATGGCAGGTAACTGTAACTTCGTTACTAATTATGACAAGTAACTGTAATTTCGATACAAATTATGGCAGGTAACTGTAACTTCGATACTAATTATGACAGGTAACAGTAACTTCGATACTAATTATGGCAGGTAACTGTAACTTCGATACTTATTATGACAGGTATCAGTAACTTCGGTACTAATTATGACAAGTAACTGTAACTTCGATTCTAATTATGACAGGTAACTGTAACTTCGTTACTAATTATGACAAGTAACTGTAATTTCGTTACAAATTATGGCAGGTAATTGTAATTTCGATACTAATTATGACAGGTAACAGTAACTTCGATACATATTAGGACAAGTAACAGTAACGTCGATACTAATTATGACAAGTAACTGTAACTTCGATACTAATTATGACAGGTAACTGTAACTTCGTTACTAATTATGACAAGTAACTGTAATTTCGATACAAATTTTGGCAGGTAACGGTAACTTCGATACTAATTATGACAGGTAACAGTTCTTCGATACTAATTATGACAAGTAACTGTAATTTCGGTACAAATTATGACAGGTAACTGTAACTTCGTTACTAATTATGACAAGTAACTGTAATTTCGATACAAATTATGGCAGGTAACAGTACCTTCAGTACTAATTATGACAGGTAACTGTAACTTCGATACTAATTTTGGCAAGGAACTGTAATTTCGATACAAATTATGGCAGGTAACTGTAACTTCGATACTAATTATGACAGGTGACAGTAACTTCGATACTAATTATGACAAGAAACTATAACTTCGATACAAATTATGACAGGTAACAGTAACTTCGATACTAATTATGACAAGAAACTCTACCTTCGTTACTAATTATGACAAGTAACTGTAATTTTGATAAAAAATTATGGAAGGTAACTGTAACTTTAATACTAATTATGCCAGGTAACAGTAACTTCGATACTAAATATGACAGGTAACTGTAACTTCGTTACTAATTATGACAAGTACCTGTACCTTCGATACTAATTATGACAAGTAGCTATAACTTCGATACAAATTATGACAGGTAACTGTAACTTCGATACTAATTAAGACAAGAAACTCTAACTTCGTTACTAATTATGACAAGTAACTCTAATTTTGATTAGAAAAAATTATGGTAGGTAACTGTAACTTCAATACTTATTATGACAGGTAACAGTAACGTCGATACTAATTATGACAAGTAACAGTACCTTCGATGCTAATTATGACAGGCAACTGTAACTTCGATACTAATTATGACAAGGAACTGTAATTTCGATACAAATTATGGCAGATAACTGTAACTTCGTTACTAATTATGACAAGTAACTGTAATTCCGATACAAATTTTGGCAGGTAACTGTAACTTCGATTCTAATTATGACAAGTCCCTGTAATTTCGATACAAATTATGGCAGGTAACTGTAACTTCCATACTAATTATGACAGGTAACAGTAACTTCGATACTAATTATGACAAGTAACTGTAATTTCGATACAAATTATGGCAGGTAACTGTAACTTCAATACTAATTATGACAGGTAACAGTAACTTCGATACTAATTATGACAAGTAACTATAACTTCGATACAAATTATGACAGGTAACTGTAACTTCAATACTAATTATGACAAGAAACTCTAACTTCGTTACTAATTATGACAAGTAACTGTAATTTTGATTTAAAAATTTGCTAGGTAACTGTAACTTCAATACTAATTATGACAGGTAACAGTATCTTCAATACTAATTATGACAGGTAACTGTAACTTCGTTACTTATTATGACAAGTAATTTTAATTTCGATACTAATTATGGCAGGTAACTGTAACTTCGTTACTAATAATGACAAGTCCCTGTAATTTCAATACAAATTATGGCAGGTAACTGTAACTTCGATACTAATTATGACAAGTAACTGTAACTTCCATACTTATTATGACAGGTAACTGTAACTTCGTTACTAATTATGACAAGTAACTGTAATTTCGATGCAAATTTTTGCAGGTAACTGTAACTTCGATACTAATAATGACAGGTTACTGTAACTTCGATACTAATTATGACAGGTAACTGTAACTTCGTTACTAATTATGACATGTAACTGTAATTTCGATACAAATTATGGTAGGTAACTGTAACTTCGATACTAATTATGGCAGGTAACTGTAACTTCGATACTAATTATGAGAGGTAACAGTAACTTCGATACTAATTATGACAGGTAACTGCAACTTCGTTACTAATTATGACAAGTAACTGTAATTTCGATACTTATTATGGCAGGTAACTGTAACTTCGTTACTAATTATGAGAAGTAACTGTAATTTCGATGCAAATTATTACAGGTAACTTTAACTTCGTTACTAATTATGACAAGTAACTGTAATTTCGTTACAAATTATGGCAGGTAACAGTACCTTCGATACTAATTATGACAGGTAACTGTAACTTCGATACTAATTATGACAAGGAACTGTAATTTCGATACAAATTATGGCAGGTAACTGTAACTTTGATACTAATCATGACAAGTAACTGTAACTTCGTTACTAATTATGACAAGTAACTCTAATTTTGATAAAAAATTATGGCAGGTAATTGTAACTTCGATACTAGTTAATACAGGTAACAGTAACTTCCATACTAATTATGACAGGTTACTGTAACATCTTTACTAATTATGTCAAGTAACTGTAACTTCGATACTAATTATGACAAGTAACTGTAACTTCGATACTTATTATGACAGGTAACTGTAACTTCATTACTAATTATGCCAAGAAACTGTAACTTCGATACTAATTATGACAGGTAACTGTAACTTCGATACTAATTATGACAAGTAACTGTAACTACGATACTAATTGTGACAGGTAACAGTAACTTCGATATTAATTATGACAAGTAACAGTAACTTCGATACTAATTATTACAAGTAACTGTAATTTCGATAAAAATTATGGCAGGTAACTGTATCTTCGATACTAATTATGACAGGTAACAGTATCTTCGATACTAATTATGATAAGTAACTATAACTTCGATACTTATTATGACAGGTAACTGTAACTTCATTACTAATTATGCCAAGAAACTGTAACTTCGATACTAATTATGACAGGTAACTGTAACTTCGATACTAATTATGGCAGGTAACTGTAACTTCGATACTAATTATGAGAGGTAACAGTAACTTCGATACTAATTATGACAGGTAACTGCAGCTTCGTTACTAATTATGACAAGTAACTGTAATTTCGATACTTATTATGGCAGGTAACTGTAACTTCGTTACTAATTATGAGAAGTAACGGTAATTTCGATGCAAATTATGACAGGTAACTGTAACTTCGTTACTAATTATGACAAGTAACTGTAATTTCGTTACAAATTATAGCAGGTAACAGTACCTCCGATACTAGGTATGACAGGTAACAGTATCTTCGATACTAATTATGACAAGTAACTATAACTTCGATACAAATTATGACAGGTAACTGTAAATTCGATACTAAATATGACAAGAAACTCTAACTTCGTTACTAATTATGACAAGTAACTGTAATTTTGATAAAAAATTATGGTAGGTAACTGTAACTTCAATACTAATTATGACAGGTAAGAGTAACTTCGATACTAATTATGACAGGTAACTGTAACTTCGTTATTAATTATGACAAGTAACTTTAATTTTGATACTAATTATGGCAGGTAACTGTAACTTCGTTACTAATTATGACAAGTCCCTGTAATTTCGATACAAATTATGGCAGGCACCTGTAATTTCGATACTAATTATGACAGGTAACAGTAACTTCGATACTAATTATGACAGGAAACTGTAACTTCGTTACTAATTATGACAAGTAACTGTAATTTCGTTACAAATTATGGCAGGTAACAGTACCTTCGATACTAATTATGACAGGTAACTGTAACTTCGATACTAATTATGACAAGAAACCCTAACTTCGTTACTAATTATGAGATGTAACTGTAATTTTGATTAAAAAATTTGGTAGGTAACTGTAACTTCAATACTAATTATGACAGGTAACAGTAACTTCGATACTAATTATGAAAGGTAACTGTAACTTAGTTACTAATTATGACAAGTAACTTTAATTTCGATACTAATTATGGCAGGTAACTGTAACTTCGTTACTAATTATGACAAGTCCCTGTAATTTCGATACAAATTATGGCAGGTAACTGTAACTTCGATACTAATTATGACAAGTAACTGTAACTTCCATACTAATTATGACAGGTAACTGTAACTTCGTTACTAATTATGACAAGTAACTGTAATTTCGATACAAATCTTGGCAGGTAACTGTAACCTCGATACTAATTATGATCGGTAACAGTATCTTCGATATTAATTATGACAAGTAACTGTAACTTCGATATTAATTATGACAGGTAACTGTAACTTCGTTAATAATTATGACATGTAACTGTAATTTCGATACAAATTATGGCAGGTAACTGTAACGTCGTTACTAATTATGACAAGTAACTGTAATTTCGATACAAATTATGGCAGGTAACTGTAACTTCGATACTAATTATGGCAGGTTACTGTAACTTCGATACTAATTATGAGAGGTAACACTAACTTCGATGCTAATTATGACAGGTAACTGCAACTTCGTTACTAATTATGACAAGTAACTGTAATTTCGATACTAATTATTGCAGGTAGCTGTAACTTCGTTACTAATTATGAGAAGTAACTGTAATTTCGATGCAAATTATGACAGGTAACTGTAACATCGTTACTAATTATGACATGTAACAGTAATTTCGTTACAAATTATGGCAGGTAACAGTACCTTCGATACTAATTATGACAGGTTACTGTAACTTCGATACTAATTATGACAAGGAACTGTATTTTCTATACAAATTATGGCAGGTAACTGTAACATTGGTACTAATTATGACAGGTAACAGTATCTTCGATACTAATTATGACAAGTAACTGTAACTTCGTTACTAATTATGACAAGTAACTCTAATTTTGATAAAAAATTATAACAGGTAACTGTAAATTCGATACTAATTAATACAGGTAACAGTTACTTCGACACTAATTATGACAGGTTACTGTAACATCGTTATTAATTATGTCAAGTAACAGTAACTTCGATACTAATCATGACAAGTAACTGTAACTTCGATACTAATTATGACAAGTAACTGTAACTTCGATATTAATTGTGACAGGTAACAGTAACTTCGATATTAATTATGACAAGTAACAGTAACTTCGATACTAATTATGACAAGTAATTGTAATTTCGATACAAATTTTAGCAGGTAACTGTAACTTCGATACTATTTATGACAGGAAACAGTAACTTTGATACTAATTATGACAAGTAACTGTAACTTCGATACTAATTATGGCAGGTAACTGTAACTTTGTTACTAATTATGACAAGTAACTGTAATTTCGATACAAATTATGGCAGGTATCTGTAACTTCGATACTAATTATGACAGGTAACAGTAACTTCGATACTAATTATGGCAGGTAACTGTAACTTCGATACTTATTATGACAGGTATCAGTAACTTCGGTACTAATTATGACAAGTAACTGTAACTTCGATTCTAATTATGACAGGTAACTGTAACTTCGTTACTAATTATGACAAGTAACTGTAATTTCGTTACAAATTATGGCAGGTAATTGTAATTTCGATACTAATTATGACAGGTAACAGTAACTTCGATACATATTAGGACAAGTAACAGTAACGTCGATACTAATTATGACAAGTAACTGTAACTTCGATACTAATTATGACAGGTAACTGTAACTTCGTTACTAATTATGACAAGTAACTGTAATTTCGATACAAATTTTGGCAGGTAACGGTAACTTCGATACTAATTATGACAGGTAACAGTTCTTCGATACTAATTATGACAAGTAACTGTAACTTCGATACTAATTATGACAGGTAGCAGTAACTTCGTTACTAATTATGAAAAGTAACTGTAATTTCGATACAAATTATGGCAGGTAACTGTAACTTCGATACAAATTATGACACGTAACAGTATCTTCGATACTAATTATGACAAGTAACTATAACTTAGATACTAATTATGACAGGTAACTGTAACTTCGATACTAATTATGACAAGAAACTCTAACTTCATTACTAATTATGACAAGTAACTGTAATATTGATTAAAAAAATATGGTAGGTAACTGTAACTTCAATACTAATTATGACAGGTAACAGTAACTTCGATACTAATTATGACAGGTACCTGTTACTTCGTTACTAATTATGACAAGTAACTTTAATTTCGATACTAATTATTGCAGGTAACTGTAACTTCGTTACTAATTATGACAAGTCCCTGTAATTTCGATACAAATTATGGCAGGTAACTGAAATTTCGATACTAATTATGACAGATAACAGTAACTTCGATACTAATTATGACAGGAAACTGTAACTTCGTTACTAATTATGACAAGTAACTGTAATTTCGGTACAAATTATGACAGGTAACTGTAACTTCGTTACTAATTATGACAAGTAACTGTAATTTCGATACAAATTATGGCAGGTAACAGTACCTTCAGTACTAATTATGACAGGTAACTGTAACTTCGATACTAATTTTGGCAAGGAACTGTAATTTCGATACAAATTATGGCAGGTAACTGTAACTTCGATACTAATTATGACAGGTGACAGTAACCCTCGATACTAATTATGACAAGAAACTATAACTTCGATACAAATTATGACAGGTAAGAGTAACTTCGATACTAATTATGACAAGAAACTCTACCTTCGTTACTAATTATGACAAGTAACTGTCATTTTGATAAAAAATTATGGAAGGTTACTGTAACTTCAATACTAATTATGACAGGTAACAGTAACTTCGATACTAAATATGACAGGTAACTGTAACTTCGTTACTAATTATGACAAGTACCTGTACCTTCGATACTAATTATGACAAGTAGCTATAAATTCGATACAAATTATGACAGGTAACTGTAACTTCGATACTAATTAAGACAAGAAACTCTAACTTCGTTACTAATTATGACAAGTAACTCTAATTTTGATTAGAAAAAATTATGGTAGGTAACTGTAACTTCAATACTTATTATGACAGGTAACAGTAACGTCGATACTAATTATGACAAGTAACAGTACCTTCGATGCTAATTATGACAGGCAACTGTAACTTCGATACTAATTATGACAAGGAACTGTAATTTCGATACAAATTATGGCAGATAACTGTAACTTCGTTACTAATTATGACAAGTAACTGTAATTTCGATACAAATTTTGGCAGGTAACTGTAACTTCGATTCTAATTATGACAAGTCCCTGTAATTTCGATACAAATTATGGCAGGTAACTGTAACTTCCATACTAATTATGACAGGTAACAGTAACTTCGATACTAATTATGACAAGTAACTGTAATTTCGATACAAATTTTGGCAGGTAACTGTAACTTCGATTCTAATTATGACAAGTCCCTGTAATTTCGATACAAATTATGGCAAGTAACTGTAACTTCCATACTAATTATGACAGGTAACAGTAACTTCGATACTAATTATGACAAGTAACTGTAATTTCGATACAAATTATGGCAGGTATCTGTAACATCGATACTAATTATGACAGGTAACAGTAACTTCGATACTAATTATGACAGGTAACTGTAACTTCGTTACTAATTATGACAAGTAACTGTAATTTCGATACAAATTTTGGCAGGTAACGGTAACTTCGATACTAATTATGACAGGTAACAGTTCTTCGATACTAATTATGACAAGTAACTGTAACTTCGATACTAATTATGACAGGTAGCAGTAACTTCGTTACTAATTATGAAAAGTAACTGTAATTTCGATACAAATTATGGCAGGTAACTGTAACTTCGATACAAATTATGACACGTAACAGTATCTTCGATACTAATTATGACAAGTAACTATAACTTAGATACTAATTATGACAGGTAACTGTAACTTCGATACTAATTATGACAAGAAACTCTAACTTCATTACTAATTATGACAAGTAACTGTAATATTGATAAAAAAAATATGGTAGGTAACTGTAACTTCAATACTAATTATGACAGGTAACAGTAACTTCGATACTAATTATGACAGGTACCTGTTACTTCGTTACTAATTATGACAAGTAACTTTAATTTCGATACTAATTATTGCAGGTAACTGTAACTTCGTTACTAATTATGACAAGTCCCTGTAATTTCGATACAAATTATGGCAGGTAACTGAAATTTCGATACTAATTATGACAGATAACAGTAACTTCGATACTAATTATGACAGGAAACTGTAACTTCGTTACTAATTATGACAAGTAACTGTAATTTCGGTACAAATTATGACAGGTAACTGTAACTTCGTTACTAATTATGACAAGTAACTGTAATTTCGATACAAATTACGGCAGGTAACAGTACCTTCAGTACTAATTATGACAGGTAACTGTAACTTCGATACTAATTTTGGCAAGGAACTGTAATTTCGATACAAATTATGGCAGGTAACTGTAACTTCGATACTAATTATGACAGGTGACAGTAACCCTCGATACTAATTATGACAAGAAACTATAACTTCGATACAAATTATGACAGGTAAGAGTAACTTCGATACTAATTATGACAAGAAACTCTACCTTCGTTACTAATTATGACAAGTAACTGTAATTTTGATAAAAAATTATGGAAGGTTACTGTAACTTCAATACTAATTATGACAGGTAACAGTAACTTCGATACTAAATATGACAGGTAACTGTAACTTCGTTACTAATTATGACAAGTACCTGTACCTTCGATACTAATTATGACAAGTAGCTATAAATTCGATACAAATTATGACAGGTAACTGTAACTTCGATACTAATTAAGACAAGAAACTCTAACTTCGTTACTAATTATGACAAGTAACTCTAATTTTGATTAGAAAAAATTATGGTAGGTAACCGTAACTTCAATACTTATTATGACAGGTAACAGTAACGTCGATACTAATTATGACAAGTAACAGTACCTTCGATGCTAATTATGACAGGCAACTGTAACTTCGATACTAATTATGACAAGGAACTGTAATTTCGATACAAATTATGGCAGATAACTGTAACTTCGTTACTAATTATGACAAGTAACTGTAATTTCGATACAAATTTTGGCAGGTAACTGTAACTTCGATTCTAATTATGACAAGTCCCTGTAATTTCGATACAAATTATGGCAGGTAACTGTAACTTCCATACTAATTATGACAGGTAACAGTAACTTCGATACTAATTATGACAAGTAACTGTAATTTCGATACAAATTATGGCAGGTATCTGTAACTTCGATACTAATTATGACAGGTAACAGTAACTTCGATACTTATTATGACAAGTAACTATAACTTCGATAAAAATTATGACAGGTAACTGTAACTTCGTTACTAATTATGACAAGTAACTGTAATTTCGATACAAATTTTGGCAGGTAACTGTAACTTCGATACTAATTATGACAAGTCCCTGTAATTTCGATACAAATTATGGCAGGTAACTGTAACTTCCATACTAATTATGACAGGTAACAGTAACTTCGATACTAATTACGACAGGAAACTGTAACTTCGTTACTAATTTTGACAAGTAACTGTAATTTCGATACAAATTATGACAGGTAACTGTAACTTCGTTACTAATTATGACAAGTAACAGTACCTTCGATGCTAATTATGACAGGTTACTGTAACTTCGATACTAATTATGACAAGGAACTGTAACTTTCATACTAATTATGACAGGTAACTGTAACTTCGTTACTAATTATGACAAGTAACTGTAATTTCGATACAAATTTTGGCAGGTAACTGTAACCTCGATACTAATTATGACAGGTAACAGTAACTTCGATACTAATTATGACAAGTAACTGTAACTTCGATACTATTGGGCCGATAACCTAGATGTTAGTCCCCTTAAAACAACAATTATCATCATCATCATCTTCGATACTAATTATGACAGGTAACTGTAACTTCGTTACTAATTATGACATGTAACTGTAATTTCGATACAAATTATGGCAGGTAACTGTAACTTCGTTACTAATTATGACAAGTAACTGTAATTTCGATACAAATTATGGCAGGTAACTGTAACTTCGATACTAATTATGGCAGGTAACTGTAACTTCGATACTAATTATGAGAGGTAACAGTAACTTCGATGCTATTTATGACAGGTAACTGCAACTTCGTTACTAATTATGACAAGTAACTGTAATTTCGATACTAATTATTGCAGGTAACTGTAACTTCGTTACTAATTATGAGAAGTAACTGTAATATCGATGCTAATTATGACAGGTAACTGTAACTTCGTTACTAATTATGACAAGTAACTGTAATTTCGTTACAAATTATTGCAGGTAACAGTACCTTCGATACTAATTATGACAGGTAACTGTAACTTCGATACTAATTATGACAAGGAACTGTAATTTTGATACAAATTATGGCAGGTAACTGTAACTTTGATACTAATTATGACAGGTAACAGTAACTTCGATACTAATTATGAGAAGTAACTGTAACTTTGTTACTAATTAAGACAAGTAACTCTAATTTTGATAAAAAGTTATGGCAGGTAACTGTAACTTCGATACTAATTAATACAGGTAACAGTAACTTCTATACTAATTATGACAGCTTACTGTAACATCGTTACTAATTATGTCAAGTAACTGTAACTTCGATACAAATTATGACAAGTAACTGTAACTTCGATACTTATTATGACAGGTAACTGTAACTTCATTACTAATTATGACAAGAAATTGTAACTTCGATACAAATTATGACAGGTAACTGTAACTTTGATACTAATTATGACAAGTAACTGTAACTTCGATGCTAATTATGACAAGTAACTGTAACTTCGATACTAATTGTGACAGGGAACAGTAACTTCGATATTAATTATGACAAGTAACAGTAACTTCGATACTAATTATGACAAGTAATTGTAATTTCGATACAAATTTTGGCAGGTAAATGTAGCTTCGATACTAATTATGACAGGTAACAGTAACTTTGATACTAATTATGACAAGTAACTGTAACTTCGATACTAATTATGGCTGGTAACTGTAACTTCGTTACTAATTATGACAAGTAACTGTAATTTCGATAGAAATTATGGCAGGTAACTGTAACTTCGATACTAATTATGACAAGTCCCTGTAATTTCGATACAAATTATGGCAGCTAACTGTAACTTCCATACTAATTATGACAGGTAACAGTAACTTCGATACTAATTATGACAGGAAAATGTAACTTCATTACTAATTATGACAAGTAACTGTAATTACGATACAAATTATGACAGGTAACTGTAACTTCGTTACTAATTATGACAAGTACCAGTACCTTCGATACTAATTATGACAAGTAGCTATAACTTCAATACAAATTATGACAGGTAACTGTAACTTCGATACTAATTAAGACAAGAAACTCTAACTTCGTTACTAATTATGACAAGTAACTCTAATTTTGATTAGAAAAAATTATGGTAGGTAACTGTAACTTCAATACTTATTATGACAGGTAACAGTAACGTCGATACTAATTATGACAAGTATCAGTACCTTCGATGCTAATTATGACAGGTAACTGTAACTTCGATACTAATTATGACAAGGAACTGTAATTTCGATACAAATTATGGCAGATAACTGTAACTTCGTTACTAATTATGACAAGTAACTGTAATTTCGATACAAATTTTGGCAGGTAACTGTAACTTCGATTCTAATTATGACAAGTCCCTGTAATTTCGATACAAATTATGGCAGGTAACTGTAACTTCCATACTAATTATGACAGGTAACAGTAACTTCGATACTAATTATGACAAGTAACTGTAATTTCGATACAAATTATGGCAGGTAACTGTAACTTCGATACTAATTATGACAAGTAACTGTAACTTCCATACTTATTATGACAGGTAACTGTAACTTCGTTACTAATTATGACAAGTAACTGTAATTTCGATACAAATTTTTGCAGGTAACTGTAACTTCGATACAAATAATGACAGGTTACTGTAACTTCGATACTAATTATGACAGGTAACTGTAACTTCGTTACTAATTATGACATGTAACTGTAATTTCGATACAAATTAAGGTAGGTAACTGTAACTTCGATACTAATTATGGCAGGTAACTGTAACTTCGATACTAATTATGAAGGTAACAGTAACTTCGATACTAATTATGACAGGTAACTGCAACTTCATTACTAATTATGACAAGTAACTGTAATTTCGATACTTATTATGGCAGGTAACTGTAACTTCGTTACTAATTATGAGAAGTAACTGTAATTTCGATGCAAATTATTACAGGTAACTTTAACTTCGTTACTAATTATGACAAGTAACTGTAATTTCGTTACAAATTATGGCAGGTAACAGTACCTTCGATACTAATTATGACAGGTAACTGTAACTTCGATACTAATTATGACAAGGAACTGTAATTTCGATACAAATTATGGCAGGTAATTGTAACTTTGATACTAATTATGACAAGTAACTGTAACTTCGTTACTAATTATGACAAGTAACTCTAATTTTGATAAAAAATTATGGCAGGTAATTGTAACTTCGATACTAGTTAATACAGGTAACAGTAACTTCCATACTAATTATGACAGGTTACTGTAACATCGTTACTAATTATGTCAAGTAACTGTAACTTCGATACTAATTATGACAGGTAACTGTAACTTCGATACTAATTATGACAAGTAACTGTAACTACGATACTAATTGTGACAGGTAACAGTAACTTCGATATTAATTATGACAAGTAACAGTAACTTCGATACTAATTATTACAAGTAACTGTAATTTCGATAAAAATTATGGCAGGTAACTGTAACTTCGATACTAATTATGACAGGTAACAGAATCTTCGATACTAATTATGACAAGTAACTATAACTTCGATACAAATTATGACAGGTAACTGTAAATTCGATACTAATTATGACAAGAAACTCTAACTTCGTTACTAATTATGACAAGTAACTGTAATTTTGATAAAAAATTATGGTAGGTAACTGTAACTTCAATACTAATTATGACAGGTAACAGTAACTTCGATACTAATTATGACAGGTAACTGTAACTTCGTTACTAATTATGACAAGTAACTTTAATTTCGATACTAATTATGGCAGGTATCTTTAACTTCGTTACTAATTATGACAAGTACCTGTAATTTCGATACAAATTATGGCAGGTAACTGTAATTTCGATACCAATTATGACAGGTAACAGTAACTTCGATACTAATTATGACAGGAAACTGTAACTTCGTTACTAATTATGAGAAGTAACTGTAATTTCGATACAAATTATGACAGGTAACTGTAACTTCGTAACTAACTATGACAAGTAACTGTAATTTCAATACAAATTATGGCAGGTAACAGTTCCTTCGGTACTTATTATGACAGGTAACTGTAACTTCGATACTAATTATGACAGGTAACTGTAACTTCGTTACTAATTATGACAAGTAACTGTAATTTCGATACAAATTATGGCAGGTAACTGTAACTTCGATACTAATTATGACAGGTAACAGTAACTTCGATACTAATTATGACAAGTAAATATAACTTCGATACAAATTATGACAGGTAACTGTATCTTCGATACTAATTATGACAAGAAACTCTAACTTCGTTACTAATTATGACAAGTAACTTTAATTTTGATAAAAAATTATGGTAGGTAACTGTAACTTCAATACTAATTATGAAAGGAAACAGTAACGTCGATACTAATTATGACAAGTAACAGTACCTTCGATGCTAATTATGACTGGTAACTGTAACTTTGATACTAATTATGACAAGGAACTGTAATTTCGATACAAATTATGGCAGGTAACTGTAACCTCGATACTAATTATGACAAGTAACTGTAATTTCGATACAAATTATGGCAGGTAACTGTAACTTCCATACTAATTATGACAGGTAACAGTAACTTCGATACTAATTACGACAGGAAACTGTAACTTCGTTACTAATTTTGACAAGTAACTGTAATTTCGATACAAATTACGACAGGTAACTGTAACTTCGTTACTAATTATGACAAGTAACAGTACCTTCGATGCTAATTATGACAGGTAACTGTAACTTCGATACTAATTATGACAAGGAACTGTAACTTCCATACTAATTATGACAGGTAACTGTAACTTCGTTACTAATTATGACAAGTAACTTTAATTTCGATACTAATTATGGCAGGTATCTTTAACTCCGTTACTAATTATGACAAGTACCTGTAATTTCGATACAAATTATGGCAGGTAACTGTAATTTCGATACCAATTATGACAGGTAACAGTAACTTCGATACTAATTATGACAGGAAACTGTAACTTCGTTACTAATTATGAGAAGTAACTGTAATTTCGATACAAATTATGACAGGTAACTGTAACTTCGTAACTAACTATGACAAGTAACTGTAATTTCAATACAAATTATGGCAGGTAACAGTTCCTTCGGTACTTATTATGACAGGTAACTGTAACTTCGATACTAATTATGGCAAGGAACTGTAATTACGATACAAATTATGGCAGGCAACTGTAACTTCGATTCTAATTATGACAGGTGACAGTAACTTCGATACTAATTATGACAAGTAACTAGTAGTTCGATACAAATTATGACAGGTAACAGTAACTTCGATACTAATTATGACAAGAAACTCTACCTTCGTTACTTATTATGACAAGTAACTGTAATTTTGATAAAAATTTATGGTAGGTAACTGTAACTTCAATACTAATTATGACAGGTAACAGTAACTTCGATACTAATTATGACAGGTAACTGTACTTCGTTACTAATTATGATAAATAACTTTAATTTCGATACTAATTATGGCAGGTGTCTGTAACTTCGTTACTAATTATGACAAGTCCCTGTAATTTCGATACAAATTATGGCAGGTAACTGTAACTTCGATACTAATTATGACAAGTAACTGTAACTTCGATACTAATTATGAGAGGTAACTGTAATTTTGATACAAATTATGGCAGGTAACTGTAACTTCGATACTAATTATGACAGGTAACTGTAACTTCGTTACTAATTATGACAAGTAACTGTAATTTCGATACAAATTATGGCAGGTAACTGTAACTTCGATACTAATTATGACAGGTAACAGTAACTTCGATACTAATTATGACAAGTAAATATAACTTCGATACAAATTATGACAGGTAACTGTAACTTCGATACTAATTATGACAAGAAACTCTAACTTCGTTACTAATTATGACAAGTAACTTTAATTTTGATAAAAAATTATGGTAGGTAACTGTAACTTCAATACTAATTATGAAAGGAAACAGTAACGTCGATACTAATTATGACAAGTAACAGTACCTTCGATGCTAATTATGACTGGTAACTGTAACTTTGATACTAATTATGACAAGGAACTGTAATTTCGATACAAATTATGGCAGGTAACTGTAACCTCGATACTAATTATGACAAGTAACTGTAATTTCGATACAAATTATGGCAGGTAACTGTAACTTCCATACTAATTATGACAGGTAACAGTAACTTCGATACTAATTACGACAGGAAACTGTAACTTCGTTACTAATTTTGACAAGTAACTGTAATTTCGATACAAATTACGACAGGTAACTGTAACTTCGTTACTAATTATGACATGTAACAGTACCTTCGATGCTAATTATGACAGGTAACTGTAACTTCGATACTAGTTATGACAAGGAACTGTAACTTCCATACTAATTATGACAGGTAACTGTAACTTCGTTACTAATTATGACAAGTAACTGTAATTTCGATACAAATTTTGGCAGGTAACTGTAACCTCGATACTAATTATGACAGGTAACAGTAACTTCGATACTAATTATGACAAGTAACTGTAACTTCGATACTATTGGGCCGATAACCTAGATGTTAGTCCCCTTAAAACAACAATTATCATCATCATCATCTTCGATACTAATTATGACAGGTAACTGTAACTTCGTTACTAATTATGACATGTAACTGTAATTTCGATACAAATTATGGCAGGTAACTGTAACTTCGTTACTAATTATGACAAGTAACTGTAATTTCGATACAAATTATGGCAGGTAACTGTAACTTCGATACTAATTATGGCAGGTAACTGTAACTTCGATACTAATTATGAGAGGTAACAGTAACTTCGATGCTATTTATGACAGGTAACTGCAACTTCGTTACTAATTATGACAAGTAACTGTAATTTCGATACTAATTATTGCAGGTAACTGTAACTTCGTTACTAATTATGAGAAGTAACTGTAATATCGATGCTAATTATGACAGGTAACTGTAACTTCGTTACTAATTATGACAAGTAACTGTAATTTCGTTACAAATTATGGCAGGTAACAGTACCTTCGATACTAATTATGACAGGTAACTGTAACTTCGATACTAATTATGACAAGGAACTGTAATTTTGATACAAATTATGGCAGGTAACTGTAACTTTGATACTAATTATGACAGGTAACAGTAACTTCGATACTAATTATGAGAAGTAACTGTAACTTTGTTACTAATTAAGACAAGTAACTCTAATTTTGATAAAAAGTTATGGCAGGTAACTGTAACTTCGATACTAATTAATACAGGTAACAGTAACTTCTATACTAATTATGACAGCTTACTGTAACATCGTTACTAATTATGTCAAGTAACTGTAACTTCGATACAAATTATGACAAGTAACTGTAACTTCGATACTTATTATGACAGGTAACTGTAACTTCATTACTAATTATGACAAGAAATTGTAACTTCGATACAAATTATGACAGGTAACTGTAACTTCGATACTAATTATGACAAGTAACTGTAACTTCGATGCTAATTATGACAAGTAACTGTAACTTCGATACTAATTGTGACAGGGAACAGTAACTTCGATATTAATTATGACAAGTAACAGTAACTTCGATACTAATTATGACAAGTAATTGTAATTTCGATACAAATTTTGGCAGGTAACTGTAGCTTCGATACTAATTATGACAGGTAACAGTAACTTTGATACTAATTATGACAAGTAACTGTAACTTCGATACTAATTATGGCTGGTAACTGTAACTTCGTTACTAATTATGACAAGTAACTGTAATTTCGATACAAATTATGGCAGGTAACTGTAACTTCGATACTAATTATGACAAGTCCCTGTAATTTCGATACAAATTATGGCAGCTAACTGTAACTTCCATACTAATTATGACAGGTAACAGTAACTTCGATACTAATTATGACAGGAAAATGTAACTTCATTACTAATTATGACAAGTAACTGTAATTACGATACAAATTATGACAGGTAACTGTAACTTCGTTACTAATTATGACAAGTACCAGTACCTTCGATACTAATTATGACAAGTAGCTATAACTTCAATACAAATTATGACAGGTAACTGTAACTTCGATACTAATTAAGACAAGAAACTCTAACTTCGTTACTAATTATGACAAGTAACTCTAATTATGATTAGAAAAAATTATGGTAGGTAACTGTAACTTCAATACTTATTATGACAGGTAACAGTAACGTCGATACTAATTATGACAAGTATCAGTACCTTCGATGCTAATTATGACAGGTAACTGTAACTTCGATACTAATTATGACAAGGAACTGTAATTTCGATACAAATTATGGCAGATAACTGTAACTTCGTTACTAATTATGACAAGTAACTGTAATTTCGATACAAATTTTGGCAGGTAACTGTAACTTCGATTCTAATTATGACAAGTCCCTGTAATTTCGATACAAATTATAGCAGGTAACTGTAACTTCCATACTAATTATGACAGGTAACAGTAACTTCGATACTAATTATGACAAGTAACTGTAATTTCGATACAAATTATGGCAGGTAACTGTAACTTCAATACTAATTATGACAGGTAAGAGTAACTTCGATACTAATTATGACAAGTAACTATAACTTTGATACAAATTATTACAGGTAACTGTAACTTCGATACTAATTATGACAAGAAACTCTAACTTCGTTACTAATTATGACAAGTAACTGTAATTTTGATTTAAAAATTTGCTAGGTAAATGTAACTTCAATACTAATTATGACAGGTAACAGTAACTTCGATACTAATTATGGCAGGCAACTGTAACTTCGTTACTAATAATGACAAGTCCCTGTAATTTCAATACAAATTATGGCAGGTAACTGTAACTTCGATACTAATTATGACAAGTAGCTGTAACTTCCATACTTATTATGACAGGTAACTGTAACTTCGTTACTAATTATGACAAGTAACTGTAATTTCGATACAAATTTTGGCAGGTAACTGTAACTTCGATACTAATAATGACAGGTAACTGTAACTTCGATACTAATTATGACTGGTAACTGTAACTTCGTTACTTATTATGACATGTAACTGTAATTTCGATACAAATTATGGTAGGTAACTGTAACTTCGATACTAATTATGACAGGTAACAGTAACTTCGATACTAATTATGACAGGTAACTGTAACATCGTTACTAATTATGACAATTTACTTCAATTTCGATACTAATTATGGCAGGTAACTGTAACTTCGTTACTAATTATGACAAGTCCCTGTAATTTCGATACAAATTATGGCAGGTAACTGTAACTTCGATACTAATTATGTCAGATAACAGTAACTTCGATACTAATTATGACAGGAAACTGTAACTTCGTTACTAATTATGACAAGTTACTGTAATTTCGATACAAATTATGACAGGTAACTGTAACTTCGTTACTAATTTTGACAAGTAACTGTATTTTCGATACAAATTATGGCAGGTAACTGTACCTTCGATACAAATTATGGCAGGTAACTGTAACTTCGATACTAATTATGACAAGGAACTGTAATTTCGATACAAATTATGGCAGGTAACTGTAACTTTGATACTAATTATGACAGGTAACAGTAACTTCGATACTAATTATGACAAGTAACAGTAACTTCGTTACTAATTATGACAAGTAACTCTAATTTTGATAAAAAATTATGGCAGGTAACTATAACTTCGATACTAATTAATACAGGTTATAGTAACTTCGATACTAATTATGACAGGTTACTGTAGCATCGTTACTAATTATGTCAAGTAACTGAAACTTCGATACTAATTATGACAAGTAACTGTAACTTCGATACTTATTATGACAGGTAACTGTAACTTCATTACTAATTATGACAAGAACTGTAACTTCGATACTAATTATGACAGGTAACTGTAACAACGATACTAATTATGACAAGTAACGGTAACTTCGATACTAATTATGACAAGTAACTGTAACTTCGACACTAATTATGACAGGTAACAGTAACTTCGATATTAATTATGACAAGTAACAGTAACTTCGATACTAATTATGACTAGTAACTGTAATTTCGATACAAATTTTGGCAGGTAACTGTACCTTCGATACTAATTATGACAGGTAACAGTAACTTCGATACTTATTATGACAGGTAACTGCAACTTCGTTACTAATTATGACAAGTAACTGTAATTTCTATACTAATTATGGCAAGTTACTGTAACTTCGTTACTAATTATGACAAGTAACTGTAATTTCGATACTAATTATGGCAGGTAACTGTAACTTCGATACTAATTATGACAGGTAACAGTAACTTCGATACTAATTATGACAGAAAACAGTAACTTCGATACTAATTATGTCAGGTAACAGTAACTTCGATAATAATTATGGCAGGTAACTCTAACTTCGATACTAATTATGACAGTTAACTGTAACTCCGTTACTAATTATGACAAGTAACTGTAATTTCGATACAAATTATGGCAGGTAACTGTACCTTCGATACTAATTATGACAGGTAACAGTTACTTCGATACCAATTATGACAATTAACTGTAACTTCGATACTAATTTTGACAGGTAACTGTAACTTCGTTACTTATTATGACAAGTAACTGTAATTTCGATACAAATTATGGCAGGTAATTGTAATTTCGATAATAATTATGACAGGTAACAGTAACGTCGATACTAATTATGACAAGTAACAGTAACTTCGATACTAATTATGACAAGTAACTGTAACTTCGATACTAATTATGACAGGTAACTGTAACTTCGTTACTAATTATGACAAGTAACTGTAATTTCGATACAAATTTTGGCAGGTAACTGTAACTTCGATACTAATTATGACAGGTAACAGTAACTTCGATTCTAATTATGACAAGTAACTGTAACTTCGATACTTATTATGACAGTTAACTGTAACTTCGTTGCTAATTATGACAAGTAACTGTAATTTCGATACAAAGTATGGCAGGTAACTGTAACTTCGATACTAATTATGACAGGTAACAGTAACTTCGATACTTATTATGACAAGTAACTATAACTTCGATACAAATTATGACAGGTAACTGTACCTTCGATACTAATTTTAACAAGAAACTCTAACTTCGTTACTAATTATGACAAGTAACAGTAATTTTGATAAAAAATTATGGTAGGTAACTGTAACTTCAATACTAATTATGACAGGTAACAGTAACTTCGAAACTAATTATGACAGGTAACTGTAACATCGTTACTAATTATGACAAGTTACTTCAATTTCGATACTAATTATGGCAGGTAACTGTAACTTCGTTACTAATTATGACAAGTCCCTGTAATTTCGATACAAATTATGGCAGGAAACTGTAACTTCGATACTAATTATGTCAGATAACAGTAACTTCGATACTAATTATGACAGGAAACTGTAACTTCGTTACTAATTATGACAAGTAACTGTAATTTCGATACAAATTATGACAGGTAACTGTAACTTCGTTACTAATTTTGACAAGTAACTGTAATTTCGATACAAATTATGGCAGGTAACTGTACCTTCGATACAAATTATGGCAGGTAACTGTAACTTCGATACTAATTATGACAAGTCCCTGTAATTTCGATACAAGTTATGGCAGGTAACTGTAACTTCCATACTAATTATGACAGGTAACAGTAACTTCGATACTAATTACGACAGGAAACTGTAACTTCGTTACTAATTTTGACAAGTAACTGTAATTTCGATACAAATTATGACAGGTAACTGTAACTTCGTTACTAATTATGACAAGTAACAGTACCTTCGATGCTAATTATGACAGGTAACTGTAAATTTCGATACTAATTATGACAAGGAACTGTAACTTCCATACTAATTATGACAGGTAACTGTAACTTCGTTACTAATTATGACAAGTAACTGTAATTTCGATACAAATTTTGGCAGGTAACTGTAACCTCGATACTAATTATGACAGGTAACAGTAACTTCGATACTAATTATGACATGTAACTGTAATTTCGATACAAATTATGGCAGGTAACTGTAACTTCGTTACTAATTATGGCAAGTAACTGTAATTTCGATACAAATTATGGCAGGTAACTGTAACTTCGATACTAATAAAGGCAGGTAACTGTAACTTCGATACTCATTATGAGAGGTAACAGTAACTTCGATGCTAATTATGACAGTTAACTGCAACTTCGTTACTAATTATGACAAGTAACTGTAATTTCGATACTAATTATTGCAGGTAACTGTAACTTCGTTACTAATTATGAGAAGTAACTGTAATATCGATGCTAATTATGACAGGTAACTGTAACTTCGTTACTAATTATGACAAGTAACTGTAATTTCGTTACAAATTATGGCAGGTAACAGTACCTTCGATACTAATTATGACAGGTAACTGTAACTTCGATACTAATTATGACAAGGAACTGTAATTTTGATACAAATTATGGCAGGTAACTGTAACTTTGATACTAATTATGACAGGTAACAGTAACTTCGATACTAATTATGAGAAGTAACTGTAACTTTGTTACTAATTGAGACAAGTAACTCTAATTTTGATAAAAAGTTATGGCAGGTAACTGTAACTTCGATACTAATTAATACAGGTAACAGTAACTTCTATACTAATTATGACAGCTTACTGTAACATCGTTACTAATTATGTCAAGTAAATATAACTTCGATACAAATTATGACAAGTAACTGTAACTTCGATACTTATTATGACAGGTAACTGTAACTTCATTACTAATTATGACAAGAAATTGTAACTTCGATACAAATTATGACAGGTAACTGTAACTTCGATACTAATTATGACAAGTAACTGTAACTTCGATGCTAATTATGACAAGTAACTGTAACTTCGATACTAATTGTGACAGGGAACAGTAACTTCGATATTAATTATGACAAGTAACAGTAACTTCGATACTAATTATGACAAGTAATTGTAATTTCGATACAAATTTTGGCAGGTAACTGTAGCTTCGATACTAATTATGACAGGTAACAGTAACTTTGATACTAATTATGACAAGTAACTGTAACTTCGATACTAATTATGGCTGGTAACTGTAACTTCGTTACTAATTATGACAAGTAACTGTAATTTCGATACAAATTATGGCAGGTAACTGTAACTTCGATACTAATTATGACAAGTCCCTGTAATTTCGATACAAATTATGGCAGCTAACTGTAACTTCCATACTAATTATGACAGGTAACAGTAACTTCGATACTAATTATGACAGGAAAATGTAACTTCATTACGAATTATGACAAGTAACTGTAATTACGATACAAATTATGACAGGTAACTGTAACTTCGTTACTAATTATGACAAGTACCAGTACCTTCGATACTAATTATGACAAGTAGCTATAACTTCAATACAAATTATGACAGGTAACTGTAACTTCGATACTAATTAAGACAAGAAACTCTAACTTCGTTACTAATTATGACAAGTAACTCTAATTTTGATTAGAAAAAATTATGGTAGGTAACTGTAACTTCAATACTTATTATGACAGGTAACAGTAACGTCGATACTAATTATGACAAGTAACAGTACCTTCGATGCTAATTATGACAGGTAACTGGAACTTCGATACTAATTATGACAAGGAACTGTAATTTCGATACAAATTATGGCAGATAACTGTAACTTCGTTACTAATTATGACAAGTAACTGTAATTTCGATACAAATTTTGGCAGGTAACTGTAACTTCGATTCTAATTATGACAAGTCCCTGTAATTTCGTTACAAATTATGGCAGGTAACTGTAACGCCCATACTAATTATGACAGGTAACAGTAACTTCGATACTAATTATGACAAGTAACTGTAATTTCGATACAAATTATGGCAGGTAACTGTAACGTCAATACTAATTATGACAGGTAACAGTAACTTCGATACTAATTATGACATGTAACTATAACTTCGATACAAATTATGACAGGTAACTGTAACTTCGATACTAATTATGACAAGAAACTCTAACTTCGTTACTAATTATGACAAGTAACTGTAATTTTGATTTAAAAATTTGCTAGGTAACTGTAACTTCAATACTAATTATGACAGGTAACAGTAACTTCGATACTAATTATGACAGGTAACTGTAACTTCGTTACTTATTATGACAAGTAATTTTAATTTCGATACTAATTATGGCAGGTAACTGTAACTTCGTTACTAATAATGACAAGTCCCTGTAATTTCAATACAAATTATGGCAGGTAACTGTAACTTCGATACTAATTATGACAAGTAACTGTAACTTCCATACTTATTATGACAGGTAACTGTAACTTCGTTACTAATTATGACAAGTAACTGTAATTTCGATACAAATTTTGGCAGGTAACTGTAACTTCGATACTAATAATGACAGGTAACTGTAACTTCGATACTAATTATGACAGGTAACTGTAACTTCGTTACTAATTATGACATGTAACTGTAATTTCGATACAAATTATGGTAGGTAACTGTAACTTCGATACTAATTATGACAGGTAACAGTAACTTCGATACTAATTATGACAGGTAACTGTAACATCGTTACTAATTATGACAAGTTACTTCAATTTCGATACTAATTATGGCAGGTAACTGTAACTTCGTTACTAATTATGACAAGTCCCTGTAATTTCGATACAAATTATGGCAGGTACCTGTAACTTCGATACTAATTATGTCAGATAACAGTAACTTCGATACTAATTATGACAGGAAACTGTAACTTCGTTACTAATTATGACAAGTAACTGTAATTTCGATACAAATTATGACAGGTAACTGTAACTTCGTTACTAATTTTGACAAGTAACTGTAATTTCGATACAAATTAAGGCAGGTAACTGTACCTTCGATACAAATTATGGCAGGTAACTGTAACTTCGATACTAATTATGACAAGGAACTGTAATTTCGATACAAATTATGGCAGGTAACTGTAACTTTGATACTAATTATGACAGGTAACAGTAACTTCGATACTAATTATGACAAGTAACAGTAACTTCGTTACTAATTATGACAAGTAACTCTAATTTTGATAAAAAATTATGGCAGGTAACTATAACTTCGATACTAATTAATACAGGTAATAGTAACTTCGATACTAATTATGACAGGTTACTGTAGCATCGTTACTAATTATGTCAAGTAACTGAAACTTCGATACTAATTATGACAAGTAACTGTAACTTCGATACTTATTATGACAGGTAACTGTAACTTCATTACTAATTATGACAAGAACTGTAACTTCGATACTAATTATGACAGGTAACTGTAACAACGATACTAATTATGACAAGTAACGGTAACTTCGATACTAATTATGACAAGTAACTGTAACTTCGACACTAATTATGACAGGTAACAGTAACTTCGATATTAATTATGACAAGTAACAGTAACTTCGATACTAATTATGACTAGTAACTGTAATTTCGATACAAATTTTGGCAGGTAACTGTAACTTCGATACTAATTATGACAGGTATCAGTAACTTCGATACTAATTATGACAAGTAACTGTAATTTCGATACTAATTATGACAGGTAACTGTAACTTCGTTACTAATTATGACAAGTAACTGTAACTTCGATACTAATTAAGACTGGTAACTGTAACTTCGTTACTAATTATGACAAGTAACAGTAATTTCTATACTAATTATGGCAAGTAACTGTACCTTCGATACTAATTATGACAGGTAACAGTAACTTCGATACTTATTATGACAGGTAACTGCAACTTCGTTACTAATTATGACAAGTAACTGTAATTTCTATACTAATTATGGCAAGTAACTGTAATTTCGTTACTAATTATGACAAGTAACTGTAATTTCGATACTAATTATGGCAGGTAACTGTAACTTCGATACTAATTATGACAGGTAACAGTTACTTCGATACCAATTATGACAATTAACTGTAACTTCGATACTAATTTTGACAGGTAACTGTAACTTCGTTACTAATTATGACAAGTAACTGTGATTTCGATACAAATTATGGCAGGTAATTGTAATTTCGATAATAATTATGACAGGTAACAGTAACTTCGATACTAATTATGTCAGGTAACAGTAACTTCGATAATAATTATGGCAGGTAACTCTAACTTCGATACTAATTATGACAGTTAACTGTAACTCCGTTACTAATTATGACAAGTAACTGTAATTTCGATACAAATTATGGCAGGTAACTGTAACTTCGATACTAATTATGACAGGTAACAGTTACTTCGATACCAATTATGACAATTAACTGTAACTTCGATACTAATTTTGACAGGTAACTGTAACTTCGTTACTAATTATGACAAGTAACTGTAATTTCGATACAAATTATGCCAGGTAATTGTAATTTCGATAATAATTATGACAGGTAACAGTAACGTCGATACTAATTATGACAAGTAACAGTAACTTCGATACTAATTATGACAAGTAACTGTAACTTCGATAATAATTATGACAGGTAACTGTAACTTCGTTACTAATTATGACAAGTAACTGTAATTTCGATACAAATTTTGGCAGGTAACTGTAACTTCGATACTAATTATGACAGGTAACAGTAACTTCGATACTAATTATGACAAGTAACTGTAACTTCGATACTTATTATGACAGGTAACTGTAACTTCGTTGCTAATTATGACAAGTAACTGTAATTTCGATACAAAGTATGGCAGGTAACTGTAATTTCGATACTAATTATGACAGGTAACAGTAACTTCGATACTTATTATGACAAGTAACTATAACATCGATACAAATTATGACAGGTAACTGTACCTTCGATACTAATTTTAACAAGAAACTCTAACTTCGTTACTAATTATGACAAGTAACAGTAATTTTGATAAAAAATTATGGTAGGTAACTGTAACTTCAATACTAATTATGACAGGTAACAGTAACTTCGAAACTAATTATGACAGGTTACTGTAGCATCGTTACTAATTATGTCAAGTAACTGAAACTTCGATACTAATTATGACAAGTAACTGTAACTTCGATAATAATTATGACAGGTAACTGTAACTTCGTTACTAATTATGACAAGTCCCTGTAATTTCGATACAAATTATGGCAGGTAACTGTAACTTCGATACTAATTATGTCAGATAACAGTAACTTCGATACTAATTATGACAGGAAACTGTAACTTCGTTACTAATTATGACAAGTAACTGTAATTTCGATACAAATTATGACAGGTAACTGTAACTTCGTTACTAATTTTGACAAGTAACTGTAATTTCGATACAAATTATGGCAGGTAACTGTACCTTCGATACAAATTATGGCAGGTAACTGTAACTTCGATACTAATTATGACAAGGAACTGTAATTTCGATACAAATTATGGCAGGTAACTGTAACTTTGATACTAATTATGACAGGTAACAGTAACTTCGATACTAATTATGACAAGTAACAGTAACTTCGTTACTAATTATGACAAGTAACTCTAATTTTGATAAAAAATTATGATAGGTAACTATAACTTCGATACTAATTAATACAGGTAATAGTAACTTCGATACTAATTATGACAGGTTACTGTAGCATCGTTACTAATTATGTCAAGTAACTGAAACTTCGATACTAATTATGACAAGTAACTGTAACTTCGATACTTATTATGACAGGTAACTGTAACTTCATTACTAATTATGACAAGAACTGTAACTTCGATACTAATTATGACAGGTAACTGTAACAACGATACTAATTATGACAAGTAACGGTAACTTCGATACTAATTATGACAAGTAACGGTAACTTCGATACTAATTATGACAAGTAACTGTAACTTCGACACTAATTATGACAGGTAACAGTAACTTCGATATTAATTATGACAAGTAACAGTAACTTCGATACTAATTATGACTAGTAACTGTAATTTCGATACAAATTTTGGCAGGTAACTGTAACTTCGATACTAATTATAACAGGTATCGGTAACTTCGATACTAATTATGACAAGTAACTGTAATTTCGATACTAATTATGACAGGTAACTGTAACTTCGTTACTAATTATGACAAGTAACTGTAATTTCGATACAAATTATGGCAGGTAACTCTCACTTAGATACTAATGATGACGGGTAACAGTAACATCGATACTAATTATGGCAGGTAACTGTAACTTCGATACTAATTATGACAGGTAACAGTAACTTCGATACTAATTATGACAAGTAACTGTTACTTCGATACTAATTAGAACAGGTAACAGTAACTTCGAAACTAATTATGACAGGTAACTGTAACATCGTTACTAATTATGACAAGTTACTTCAATTTCGATACAAATTATGACAGGTAACTGTAACTTCGTTACTAATTTTGACAAGTAACTGTAATTTCGATAAAAAATTATGGCAGGTAACTGTACCTTCGATACAAATTATGGCAGGTAACTGTAACTTCGATACTAATTATGACAAGGAACTGTAATTTCGATACAAATTATGGCAGGTAACTGTAACTTTGATACTAATTATGACAGGTAACAGTAACTTCGATACTAATTATGACAAGTAACAGTAACTTCGTTACTAATTATGACAAGTAACTCCAATTTTGATAAAAAATTATGGCAGGTAACTATAACTTCGATACTAATTAATACAGGTAATAGTAACTTCGATACTAATTATGACAGGTTACTGTAGCATCGTTACTAATTATGTCAAGTAACTGAAACTTCGATACTAATTATGACAAGTAACTGTAACTTCGATACTTATTATGACAGGTAACTGTAACTTCATTACTAATTATGACAAGAACTGTAACTTCGATACTAATTATGACAGGTAACTGTAACTTCGTTACTAATTATGACAAGTAACTGTAATTTCGATACAAATTATGGCAGGTAACAGCACCTTCGATACTAATTATGACAGGTAACTCTAACTTCGATACTAATTATGACAAGGAACTGTAACTTCGATGCAAATTATGGCAGGTAACTGTAACTTTGTTACTAATTATGACAGGTAACAGTAACTTCGATACTAATTATGACAAGTAAATATAACTTCGATACAAATTATGGCAGGTAACTGTAACTACGATACTAATTATGACAAGAAACTCTAACTTCGTTACTAATTATGACAATTAACAGTAATTTTGATAAAAAATTATGGTAGGTAACTGTAACTTCAATACGTATTATGACAGGTAACAGTAACTTCGATACTAATTATGACAGGTAACTGTAACTTCGTTACTAATTATGACAAGTAACCTTAATTTCGATACAAATTATGGCAGGTAATTGTAACTTCGATACTAATTATGACCAGTCCCTGTAATTTCGAAACAAATTATGGCAGGTAACTGTAACTTCGATACTAATTATGTCAGGTAACAGTAACTTCGATACTCATTAATACAGGTAACAGTAACTTCGATAGTAATTATGACAGGTTACTGTAACATCGTTACTAATTATGTCAAGTAACTGTAACTTCGATACTAATTATGACAAGTAACTGTAACTTCGATACTTATTATGACAGGTAACTGTAACTTCATTTCTAATTATGACAAGAAACTGTATCTTCGATACTAATTATGAGAGGTAACTGTAACTTCGATACTAATTATGACAAGTAACTGTAACTTCGATACTAATTATGACTAGTAAATGTAACTTCGATACTAATTATGACAGGTTACAGTAACTTCGATATTAATTATGACAAGTAACAGTAACTTCGATACTAATTATGACAATTAACTGCAATTTCGATACAAATTATGACAGGTAACTGTAACTTCGTTACTAATTATGACAAGTAACTGTAATTTCGATACAAATCATGGCAGGTAACAGTACCTTCGATACTAATTATGACAGGTAACTGTAACTTCGATACTAATTATGACAAGGAACTGTAACTTCGATACAAATTATGGCAGGTAACTGTAACTTTGATACTAATTATGACAGGTAACAGTAACCTCGATACTAATTATGACAAGTTAATATAACTTCGATACAAATTATGGCAGGTAACTGTAACTTCGATACTAATTATGACAAGAAACTCTAACTTCGTTACTAATTATGACAAGTAACAGTAATTTTGATAAAAAATTATGGTAGGTAACTGTAACTTCAATACGTATTATGACAGGTAACAGTAACTTCGATACTAATTATGACAGGTAACTGTAACTTCGTTACTAATTATGACAAGTAACTTTAATTTCGATAGAAATTATGGCAGGTAACTGTAATTTCGTTACTAATTATGACAAGTCCCTGTAATTTCGAAACAAATTATGGAAGGTAACTGTAACTTCGATACTAATTATGTCAGGTAACAGTAACTTCGATACTCATTAATACAGGTAACAGTAACTTCGATAATAATTATGACAGGTTACTGTAACATCGTTACTAATTATGTCAAGTAACTGTAACTTCGATACAAATTATGACAAGTAACTGTAACTTCGATACTTATTATGACATGTAACTGTAACTTCATTACTAATTATGACAAGAAACTGTAACTTCGATACTAATTATGAGAGGTAACTGTAACTTCGATACTAATTATGACAAGTAACTGTAACTTCGATACTAATTATGACTAGTAAATGTAACTTGGATACTAATTATGACAGGTAACAGTAATTTCGATATTAATTATGACAAGTAACAGTAACTTCGATACTAATTATGACAAGTACAGTAATTTCGATACAAATTTAGACAGGTAACAGTAACTTCGATACTCATTAATACAGGTAACAGTAACTTCGATAATAATTATGACAGGTTACTGTAACATCGTTACTAATTATGTCAAGTAACTGTAACTTCGATACAAATTATGACAAGTAACTGTAACTTCGATACTTATTATGACATGTAACTGTAACTTCATTACTAATTATGACAAGAAACTGTAACTTCGATACTAATTATGAGAGGTAACTGTAATTTCTATACTAATTATGGCAAGTAACTGTAACTTCGTTACTAATTATGACAAGTAACTGTAATTTCGATACAAATTATGGCAGGTAACTGTAATTTCGATACTAATTTTGTCAGGTAACAGTAACTTCGATACTGATTATGACAAGAAACAGTAACATCGTTACTAATTATGACAAGTAACTGTAATTTCTATACAAATTTTGGCAGGTAACTGTAACTTCGATACTAATTATGACAGGTAACAGTAACATCGAAGCCTCCGTGGCTCAGGCGGCAGCACGCCGGCCTCTCACCGCTGGGTCTTTGGTTCAAATCCCGGTCACTCCATGTGAGATCTGTGCTCGACAAAACGGAGGCAGACAGCTTTTTCTCCGGGTACTCCGGTTTTCCCTGTCAACATTTCATTCCGGCAACACTCTCCACTATCATCTCATTTCATCTGTCATTCATTTAATCATTGCCCCAGAGGAGTGCGACAGGCCTCGGCAGCCGGCACAGTTCTTATCCTGGCCGCGAAATAGGGGCTTCATTCATTCCATTCCTGACCCGGTCGGAGACTGGAAGCAGGCTGTGGATTTTCATTTTCAACAGTAACTTCGATACTAATTATGACAAGTAACTGTAACTTCGATACTAATTATGACAGGTAACTGTAACTTCGTAACTAATTATGAAAAGTAACTGTAATTTCGATACAAATTATGGCAGGTAACTGTAACTTCGATACTAATTATGACAGGTAACAGTAACTTCATTACTAATTATGACAAGAAACTGTAACTTCGATACTAATTATGACAGGTAAGTGTAACTTCGATACTAATTATGACAAGTAACTGTAACTTCGATACTAATTATGACAAGTTACTGTAACTTCGATACAAATTATGACAGGTAAGAGTAACTTCGATATTAATTATGACAAGTAACAGTAACTTCGATACTAATTATGACAAGTAACTGTAATTTCGATACAAATTTTGGCAGATAACTTCGATACTAATTATGACAAGAAACTCTAACTTCGTTACTAATTATGACAAGTAACTGTAATTTCGATACAAATTTTGGCAGGTAACTGTAACTTCGATACTAATTATGGCAGGTAACTGTAACTTCGATACTAATTATGACAGGAAACAGTAACTTCATTACTAATTATGTCAAGTAACTGTAATTTCGATACAAATTTTGGCAGGTAACTGTAACTTCGATACTAATTATGGCAGGTAACTGTAACTTCGATACTAATTATGACAGGAAACAGTAACTTCGATACTTATTATGACAAGTAACTATAACTTCGATACAAATTATGACAGGTAACTGTAACTTCGATACTAATTATAACAAGAAACTTTAACTTCGTTACTAATTATGACAAGTAACAGTAATTTTGATAAAAAATTATGGCAGGTAACTGTAACTTCGATACTAATTATGACAGGAAACAGTAACTTCGATACTTATTATGACAAGTAACTATAACTTGTATACAAATTATGGCAGGTAACTGTAACTTCGATACTAATTATGACAAGGAACTGTAATTTCGATACAAATTATGGCAGGTAACTGTAACTTTGATACTAATTATAAGAGGTAACAGTAACTTCGATACTAATTATGACAAGTAACAGTAACTTCGTTACTAATTATGACAAGTAACTCTAATTTTGATAAAAAATTATGGCAGGTAACTATAACTTCGATACTAATTAATACAGGTAATAGTAACTTCGATACTAATTATGAAAGGTTACTGTAGCATCGTTACTAATTATGTCAAGTAACTGAAACTTCGATACTAATTATGACAAGTAACTGTAACTTCGATACTTATTATGACAGGTAACTGTAACTTCATTACTAATTATGACAAGAAACTGTAACTTCGATACTAATTATGACACGTAACTGTAACAACGATACTAATTATGACAAGTAACGGTAACTTCGATACTAATTATGACAAGTAACTGTAACTTCGACACTAATTATGACAGGTAACAGTAACTTCGATATTAATTATGACAAGTAACAGTAACTTCGATACTAATTATGACTAGTAACTGTAATTTCGATACAAATTTTGGCAGGTAACTGTAACTTCGATATTAATTATGACAGGTATCAGTAACTTCGATACTAATTATGACAAGTAACTGTAGCTTCGATACTAATTATGACAGGTAACTGTAACTTCGTTACTAATTATGACAAGTAACTGTAATTTCGATACAAATTATGGCAGGTAACTCTAACTTAGATACTAATGATGACAGGTAACAGTTACATCGATACTAATTATGGCAGGTAACTGTAACTTCGATACTAATTATGACAGGTAACAGTAACTTCGATACTAATTATGACAAGTAACTGTTACTTCGATACTAATTAGAACAGGTAACTGTAACTTCGTTACTAATTATGACAAGTAACTGTAATTTCGTTACTAATTATGGCAGGTAATTGTAATTTCGGTACTAATTATGACAGGTAACAGTAACTTCGATACTAATTATGACAAGTAACATTAACTTCGATACTAATTATGACAAGTGACTGTAACTTCGATACTAATTATGACAGGAAACTGTAACTTCGTTACTAATTATGACAAGTAACTGTAATTTCGATACAAATTATGGCAGGTAACAGTACCTTCGATACTAATTATGACAGGTAACTGTAACTTCGATACTAATTATGACAAGGAACTGTAACTTCGATGCAAATTATGGCAGGTAACTGTAACTTTGTTACTCAATTATGACAGGTAACAGTAACTTCGATACTAATTATGACAAGTAAATATCACCTCCATACAAATTATGGCAGGTAACTGTAACTTCGATACTAATTATGACAAGAAACTCTAACTTCGTTACTAATTATGACAAGTAACAGTATTTTTGATAAAAAATTATGGTAGGTAACTGTAACTTCAATACGTATTATGACAGGTAACAGTAACTTCGATACTAATTATGACAGGTAACTGTAACTTCGTTACTAATTATGACAAGTAACCTTAATTTCGATACAAATTATGGCAGGTAATTGTAACTTCGTTACTAATTATGACAAGTTCCTGTAATTTCGAAACAAATTATGGCAGGTAACTGTAACTTCGATACTAATTATGTCAGGTAACAGTAACTTCGATACTCATTAATACAGGTAACAGTAACTTCGATAGTAATTATGACAGGTTACTGTAACATCGTTACTAATTATGTCAAGTAACTGTAACTTCGATACTAATTATGACAAGTAACTGTAACTTCGATACTTATTATGACAGGTAACTGTAACTTCATTACTAATTATGACAAGAAACTGTAACTTCGATACTAATTATGAGAGGTAACTGTGACTTCGATACTAATTATGACAAGTAACTGTAACTTCGATAATAATTATGACTAGTTAATGTAACTTCGATACTAATTATGACAGGTTACAGTAACTTCGATATTAATTATGACAAGTAACAGAAACTTCGATACTAATTATGACAATTAACAGCAATTTCGATACAAATTATGACAGGTAACTGTAACTTCGTTACTAATTATGACAAGTAACTGTAATTTCGATACAAATTATGGCAGGTAACTGTAACTTTGATACTAATTATGACAGGTAACAGTAACCTCGATACTAATTATGACAAGTAAATATAACTTCGATACAAATTATGGCAGGTAACTGTAACTTCGATACTAATTATGACAAGAAACTCTAACTTCGTTACTAATTATGACAAGTAACAGTAATTTTGATAAAAAATTATGGTAGGTAACTGTAACTTCAATACGTATTATGACAGGTAACAGTAACTTCGATACTAATTATGACAGGTAACTGTAACTTCGTTACTAATTATGACAAGTAACTTTAATTTCGATAGAAATTATGGCAGGTAACTGTAACTTCGTTACTAATTATGACAAGTCCCTGTAATTTCGAAACAAATTATGGCAGGTAACTGTAACTTCGATACTAATTATGTCAGGTAACAGTAACTTCGATACTGATTATGACAAGTAACTGTAACTTCGATACTAATTATGACTAGAAAATGTAACTTCGATACTAATTATGACTAGTAAATGTAACTTCGATACTAATTATGACAGGTAACAGTAACTTCGATATTAATTATGACAAGTAACAGTAACTTCCATACTAATTATGACAAGTAACTGTAATTTCGATACAAATTTAGGCAGGTAACTGTAACTTCGATACTAATTATGACAGGTAACAGTAACTTCGATACTAATAATGACAAGGAACTGTAATTTCGATTCAAATTATGGCAGGTAACTGTAACTTTGATACTAATTATGACAGGTAACAGTAACTTCGATACTAATTATGACAAGTAACAGTAACTTCGTTACTAATTATGACAAGTAACTCTAATTTTGATAAAAAATTATGGCAGGTAACTATAACTTCGATACTAATTAATACAGGTAATAGTAACTTCGATACTAATTATGACAGGTTACTGTAGCATCGTTACTAATTATGTCAAGTAACTGAAACTTCGATACTAATTATGACAAGTAACTGTAACTTCGATACTTATTATGACAGGTAACTGTAACTTCATTACTAATTATGACAAGAACTGTAACTTCGATACTAATTATGACAGGTAACTGTAACTTCGTTACTAATTTTGACAAGTAACTGTAATTTCGATAAAAAATTATGGCAGGTAACTGTACCTTCGATACAAATTATGGCAGGTAACTGTAACTTCGATACTAATTATGACAAGGAACTGTAATTTCGATACAAATTATGGCAGGTAACTGTAACTTTGATACTAATTATGACAGGTAACAGTAACTTCGATACTAATTATGACAAGTAACAGTAACTTCGTTACTAATTATGACAAGTAACTCCAATTTTGATAAAAAATTATGGCAGGTAACTATAACTTCGATACTAATTAATACAGGTAATAGTAACTTCGATACTAATTATGACAGGTTACTGTAGCATCGTTACTAATTATGTCAAGTAACTGAAACTTCGATACTAATTATGACAAGTAACTGTAACTTCGATACTTATTATGACAGGTAACTGTAACTTCATTACTAATTATGACAAGAACTGTAACTTCGATACTAATTATGACAGGTAACTGTAACTTCGTTACTAATTATGACAAGTAACTGTAATTTCGATACAAATTATGGCAGGTAACAGCACCTTCGATACTAATTATGACAGGTAACTCTAACTTCGATACTAATTATGACAAGGAACTGTAACTTCGATGCAAATTATGGCAGGTAACTGTAACTTTGTTACTAATTATGACAGGTAACAGTAACTTCGATACTAATTATGACAAGTAAATATAACTTCGATACAAATTATGGCAGGTAACTGTAACTACGATACTAATTATGACAAGAAACTCTAACTTCGTTACTAATTATGACAATTAACAGTAATTTTGATAAAAAATTATGGTAGGTAACTGTAACTTCAATACGTATTATGACAGGTAACAGTAACTTCGATACTAATTATGACAGGTAACTGTAACTTCGTTACTAATTATGACAAGTAACCTTAATTTCGATACAAATTATGGCAGGTAATTGTAACTTCGATACTAATTATGACCAGTCCCTGTAATTTCGAAACAAATTATGGCAGGTAACTGTAACTTCGATACTAATTATGTCAGGTAACAGTAACTTCGATACTCATTAATACAGGTAACAGTAACTTCGATAGTAATTATGACAGGTTACTGTAACATCGTTACTAATTATGTCAAGTAACTGTAACTTCGATACTAATTATGACAAGTAACTGTAACTTCGATACTTATTATGACAGGTAACTGTAACTTCATTTCTAATTATGACAAGAAACTGTATCTTCGATACTAATTATGAGAGGTAACTGTAACTTCGATACTAATTATGACAAGTAACTGTAACTTCGATACTAATTATGACTAGTAAATGTAACTTCGATACTAATTATGACAGGTTACAGTAACTTCGATATTAATTATGACAAGTAACAGTAACTTCGATACTAATTATGACAATTAACTGCAATTTCGATACAAATTATGACAGGTAACTGTAACTTCGTTACTAATTATGACAAGTAACTGTAATTTCGATACAAATCATGGCAGGTAACAGTACCTTCGATACTAATTATGACAGGTAACTGTAACTTCGATACTAATTATGACAAGGAACTGTAACTTCGATACAAATTATGGCAGGTAACTGTAACTTTGATACTAATTATGACAGGTAACAGTAACCTCGATACTAATTATGACAAGTAAATATAACTTCGATACAAATTATGGCAGGTAACTGTAACTTCGATACTAATTATGACAAGAAACTCTAACTTCGTTACTAATTATGACAAGTAACAGTAATTTTGATAAAAAATTATGGTAGGTAACTGTAACTTCAATACGTATTATGACAGGTAACAGTAACTTCGATACTAATTATGACAGGTAACTGTAACTTCGTTACTAATTATGACAAGTAACTTTAATTTCGATAGAAATTATGGCAGGTAACTGTAATTTCGTTACTAATTATGACAAGTCCCTGTAATTTCGAAACAAATTATGGAAGGTAACTGTAACTTCGATACTAATTATGTCAGGTAACAGTAACTTCGATACTCATTAATACAGGTAACAGTAACTTCGATAATAATTATGACAGGTTACTGTAACATCGTTACTAATTATGTCAAGTAACTGTAACTTCGATACAAATTATGACAAGTAACTGTAACTTCGATACTTATTATGACATGTAACTGTAACTTCATTACTAATTATGACAAGAAACTGTAACTTCGATACTAATTATGAGAGGTAACTGTAACTTCGATACTAATTATGACAAGTAACTGTAACTTCGATACTAATTATGACTAGTAAATGTAACTTGGATACTAATTATGACAGGTAACAGTAACTTCGATATTAATTATGACAAGTAACAGTAACTTCGATACTAATTATGACAAGTACAGTAATTTCGATACAAATTTAGACAGGTAACAGTAACTTCGATACTCATTAATACAGGTAACAGTAACTTCGATAATAATTATGACAGGTTACTGTAACATCGTCACTAATTATGTCAAGTAACTGTAACTTCGATACAAATTATGACAAGTAACTGTAACTTCGATACTTATTATGACATGTAACTGTAACTTCATTACTAATTATGACAAGAAACTGTAACTTCGATACTAATTATGAGAGGTAACTGTAATTTCTATACTAATTATGGCAAGTAACTGTAACTTCGTTACTAATTATGACAAGTAACTGTAATTTCGATACAAATTATGGCAGGTAACTGTAATTTCGATACTAATTTTGTCAGGTAACAGTAACTTCGATACTGATTATGACAAGAAACAGTAACATCGTTACTAATTATGACAAGTAACTGTAATTTCTATACAAATTTTGGCAGGTAACTGTAACTTCGATACTAATTATGACAGGTAACAGTAACATCGAAGCCTCCGTGGCTCAGGCGGCAGCACGCCGGCCTCTCACCGCTGGGTCTTTGGTTCAAATCCCGGTCACTCCATGTGAGATCTGTGCTCGACAAAACGGAGGCAGACAGCTTTTTCTCCGGGTACTCCGGTTTTCCCTGTCAACATTTCATTCCGGCAACACTCTCCACTATCATCTCATTTCATCTGTCATTCATTTAATCATTGCCCCAGAGGAGTGCGACAGGCCTCGGCAGCCGGCACAGTTCTTATCCTGGCCGCGAAATAGGGGCTTCATTCATTCCATTCCTGACCCGGTCGGAGACTGGAAGCAGGCTGTGGATTTTCATTTTCAACAGTAACTTCGATACTAATTATGACAAGTAACTGTAACTTCGATACTAATTATGACAGGTAACTGTAACTTCGTAACTAATTATGAAAAGTAACTGTAATTTCGATACAAATTATGGCAGGTAACTGTAACTTCGATACTAATTATGACAGGTAACAGTAACTTCATTACTAATTATGACAAGAAACTGTAACTTCGATACTAATTATGACAGGTAAGTGTAACTTCGATACTAATTATGACAAGTAACTGTAACTTCGATACTAATTATGACAAGTTACTGTAACTTCGATACAAATTATGACAGGTAAGAGTAACTTCGATATTAATTATGACAAGTAACAGTAACTTCGATACTAATTATGACAAGTAACTGTAATTTCGATACAAATTTTGGCAGATAACTTCGATACTAATTATGACAAGAAACTCTAACTTCGTTACTAATTATGACAAGTAACTGTAATTTCGATACAAATTTTGGCAGGTAACTGTAACTTCGATACTAATTATGGCAGGTAACTGTAACTTCGATACTAATTATGACAGGAAACAGTAACTTCATTACTAATTATGTCAAGTAACTGTAATTTCGATACAAATTTTGGCAGGTAACTGTAACTTCGATACTAATTATGGCAGGTAACTGTAACTTCGATACTAATTATGACAGGAAACAGTAACTTCGATACTTATTATGACAAGTAACTATAACTTCGATACAAATTATGACAGGTAACTGTAACTTCGATACTAATTATAACAAGAAACTTTAACTTCGTTACTAATTATGACAAGTAACAGTAATTTTGATAAAAAATTATGGCAGGTAACTGTAACTTCGATACTAATTATGACAGGAAACAGTAACTTCGATACTTATTATGACAAGTAACTATAACTTGTATACAAATTATGGCAGGTAACTGTAACTTCGATACTAATTATGACAAGGAACTGTAATTTCGATACAAATTATGGCAGGTAACTGTAACTTTGATACTAATTATAAGAGGTAACAGTAACTTCGATACTAATTATGACAAGTAACAGTAACTTCGTTACTAATTATGACAAGTAACTCTAATTTTGATAAAAAATTATGGCAGGTAACTATAACTTCGATACTAATTAATACAGGTAATAGTAACTTCGATACTAATTATGAAAGGTTACTGTAGCATCGTTACTAATTATGTCAAGTAACTGAAACTTCGATACTAATTATGACAAGTAACTGTAACTTCGATACTTATTATGACAGGTAACTGTAACTTCATTACTAATTATGACAAGAAACTGTAACTTCGATACTAATTATGACACGTAACTGTAACAACGATACTAATTATGACAAGTAACGGTAACTTCGATACTAATTATGACAAGTAACTGTAACTTCGACACTAATTATGACAGGTAACAGTAACTTCGATATTAATTATGACAAGTAACAGTAACTTCGATACTAATTATGACTAGTAACTGTAATTTCGATACAAATTTTGGCAGGTAACTGTAACTTCGATATTAATTATGACAGGTATCAGTAACTTCGATACTAATTATGACAAGTAACTGTAGCTTCGATACTAATTATGACAGGTAACTGTAACTTCGTTACTAATTATGACAAGTAACTGTAATTTCGATACAAATTATGGCAGGTAACTCTAACTTAGATACTAATGATGACAGGTAACAGTTACATCGATACTAATTATGGCAGGTAACTGTAACTTCGATACTAATTATGACAGGTAACAGTAACTTCGATACTAATTATGACAAGTAACTGTTACTTCGATACTAATTAGAACAGGTAACTGTAACTTCGTTACTAATTATGACAAGTAACTGTAATTTCGTTACTAATTATGGCAGGTAATTGTAATTTCGGTACTAATTATGACAGGTAACAGTAACTTCGATACTAATTATGACAAGTAACATTAACTTCGATACTAATTATGACAAGTGACTGTAACTTCGATACTAATTATGACAGGATACTGTAACTTCGTTACTAATTATGACAAGTAACTGTAATTTCGATACAAATTATGGCAGGTAACAGTACCTTCGATACTAATTATGACAGGTAACTGTAACTTCGATACTAATTATGACAAGGAACTGTAACTTCGATGCAAATTATGGCAGGTAACTGTAACTTTGTTACTCAATTATGACAGGTAACAGTAACTTCGATACTAATTATGACAAGTAAATATCACCTCCATACAAATTATGGCAGGTAACTGTAACTTCGATACTAATTATGACAAGAAACTCTAACTTCGTTACTAATTATGACAAGTAACAGTATTTTTGATAAAAAATTATGGTAGGTAACTGTAACTTCAATACGTATTATGACAGGTAACAGTAACTTCGATACTAATTATGACAGGTAACTGTAACTTCGTTACTAATTATGACAAGTAACCTTAATTTCGATACAAATTATGGCAGGTAATTGTAACTTCGTTACTAATTATGACAAGTTCCTGTAATTTCGAAACAAATTATGGCAGGTAACTGTAACTTCGATACTAATTATGTCAGGTAACAGTAACTTCGATACTCATTAATACAGGTAACAGTAACTTCGATAGTAATTATGACAGGTTACTGTAACATCGTTACTAATTATGTCAAGTAACTGTAACTTCGATACTAATTATGACAAGTAACTGTAACTTCGATACTTATTATGACAGGTAACTGTAACTTCATTACTAATTATGACAAGAAACTGTAACTTCGATACTAATTATGAGAGGTAACTGTGACTTCGATACTAATTATGACAAGTAACTGTAACTTCGATAATAATTATGACTAGTTAATGTAACTTCGATACTAATTATGACAGGTTACAGTAACTTCGATATTAATTATGACAAGTAACAGAAACTTCGATACTAATTATGACAATTAACAGCAATTTCGATACAAATTATGACAGGTAACTGTAACTTCGTTACTAATTATGACAAGTAACTGTAATTTCGATACAAATTATGGCAGGTAACTGTAACTTTGATACTAATTATGACAGGTAACAGTAACCTCGATACTAATTATGACAAGTAAATATAACTTCGATACAAATTATGGCAGGTAACTGTAACTTCGATACTAATTATGACAAGAAACTCTAACTTCGTTACTAATTATGACAAGTAACAGTAATTTTGATAAAAAATTATGGTAGGTAACTGTAACTTCAATACGTATTATGACAGGTAACAGTAACTTCGATACTAATTATGACAGGTAACTGTAACTTCGTTACTAATTATGACAAGTAACTTTAATTTCGATAGAAATTATGGCAGGTAACTGTAACTTCGTTACTAATTATGACAAGTCCCTGTAATTTCGAAACAAATTATGGCAGGTAACTGTAACTTCGATACTAATTATGTCAGGTAACAGTAACTTCGATACTGATTATGACAAGTAACTGTAACTTCGATACTAATTATGACTAGAAAATGTAACTTCGATACTAATTATGACTAGTAAATGTAACTTCGATACTAATTATGACAGGTAACAGTAACTTCGATATTAATTATGACAAGTAACAGTAACTTCCATACTAATTATGACAAGTAACTGTAATTTCGATACAAATTTAGGCAGGTAACTGTAACTTCGATACTAATTATGACAGGTAACAGTAACTTCGATACTAATAATGACAAGGAACTGTAATTTCGATTCAAATTATGGCAGGTAACTGTAACTTTGATACTAATTATGACAGGTAACAGTAACTTCGATACTAATTATGACAAGTAACAGTAACTTCGTTACTAATTATGACAAGTAACTCTAATTTTGATAAAAAATTATGGCAGGTAACTATAACTTCGATACTAATTAATACAGGTAATAGTAACTTCGATACTAATTATGACAGGTTACTGTAGCATCGTTACTAATTATGTCAAGTAACTGAAACTTCGATACTAATTATGACAAGTAACTGTAACTTCGATACTTATTATGACAGGTAACTGTAACTTCATTACTAATTATGACAAGAAACTGTAACTTCGATACTAATTATGACACGTAACTGTAACAACGATACTAATTATGACAAGTAACGGTAACTTCGATACTAATTATGACAAGTAACTGTAACTTCGACACTAATTATGACAGGTAACAGTAACTTCGATATTAATTATGACAAGTAACAGTAACTTCGATACTAATTATGACTAGTAACTGTAATTTCGATACAAATTTTGGCAGGTAACTGTAACTTCGATATTAATTATGACAGGTATCAGTAACTTCGATACTAATTATGACAAGTAACTGTAGCTTCGATACTTATTATGACAGGTAACTGTAACTTCGTTACTAATTATGACAAGTAACTGTAATTTCGATACAAATTATGGCAGGTAACTCTAACTTAGATACTAATGATGACAGGTAACAGTTACATCGATACTAATTATGGCAGGTAACTGTAACTTCGATACTAATTATGACAGGTAACAGTAACTTCGATACTAATTATGACAAGTAACTGTTACTTCGATACTAATTAGAACAGGTAACTGTAACTTCGTTACTAATTATGACAAGTAACTGTAATTTCGTTACTAATTATGGCAGGTAATTGTAATTTCGGTACTAATTATGACAGGTAACAGTAACTTCGATACTAATTATGACAAGTAACATTAACTTCGATACTAATTATGACAAGTGATTGTAACTTCGATACTAATTATGACAGGAAACTGTAACTTCGTTACTAATTATGACAAGTAACTGTAATTTCGATACAAATTATGGCAGGTAACAGTACCTTCGATACTAATTATGACAGGTAACTGTAACTTCGATACTAATTATGACAAGGAACTGTAACTTCGATGCAAATTATGGCAGGTAACTGTAACTTTGTTACTCAATTATGACAGGTAACAGTAACTTCGATACTAATTATGACAAGTAAATATCACCTCCATACAAATTATGGCAGGTAACTGTAACTTCGATACTAATTATGACAAGAAACTCTAACTTCGTTACTAATTATGACAAGTAACAGTAATTTTGATAAAAAATTATGGTAGGTAACTGTAACTTCAATACGTATTATGACAGGTAACAGTAACTTCGATACTAATTATGACAAGTAACTGTTACTTCGATACTAATTAGAACAGGTAACAGTAACTTCGAAACTAATTATGACAGGTAACTGTAACATCGTTACTAATTATGACAAGTTACTTCAATTTCGATACAAATTATGACAGGTAACTGTAACTTCGTTACTAATTTTGACAAGTAACTGTAATTTCGATAAAAAATTATGGCAGGTAACTGTACCTTCGATACAAATTATGGCAGGTAACTGTAACTTCGATACTAATTATGACAAGGAACTGTAATTTCGATACAAATTATGGCAGGTAACTGTAACTTTGATACTAATTATGACAGGTAACAGTAACTTCGATACTAATTATGACAAGTAACAGTAACTTCGTTACTAATTATGACAAGTAACTCTAATTTTGATAAAAAATTATGGCAGGTAACTATAACTTCGATACTAATTAATACAGGTAATAGTAACTTCGATACTAATTATGACAGGTTACTGTAGCATCGTTACTAATTATGTCAAGTAACTGAAACTTCGATACTAATTATGACAAGTAACTGTAACTTCGATACTTATTATGACAGGTAACTGTAACTTCATTACTAATTATGACAAGAACTGTAACTTCGATACTAATTATGACAGGTAACTGTAACTTCGTTACTAATTATGACAAGTAACTGTAATTTCGATACAAATTATGGCAGGTAACAGCACCTTCGATACTAATTATGACAGGTAACTCTAACTTCGATACTAATTATGACAAGGAACTGTAACTTCGATACTAATTATGACAAGAAACTCTAACTTCGTTACTAATTATGACAATTAACAGTAATTTTGATAAAAAATTATGGTAGGTAACTGTAACTTCAATACGTATTATGACAGGTAACAGTAACTTCGATACTAATTATGACAGGTAACTGTAACTTCGTTACTAATTATGACAAGTAACCTTAATTTCGATACAAATTATGGCAGGTAATTGTAACTTCGATACTAATTATGACCAGTCCCTGTAATTTCGAAACAAATTATGGCAGGTAACTGTAACTTCGATACTAATTATGTCAGGTAACAGTAACTTCGATACTCATTAATACAGGTAACAGTAACTTCGATAGTAATTATGACAGGTTACTGTAACATCGTTACTAATTATGTCAAGTAACTGTAACTTCGATACTAATTATGACAAGTAACTGTAACTTCGATACTTATTATGACAGGTAACTGTAACTTCATTTCTAATTATGACAAGAAACTGTATCTTCGATACTAATTATGAGAGGTAACTGTAACTTCGATACTAATTATGACAAGTAACTGTAACTTCGATACTAATTATGACTAGTAAATGTAACTTCGATACTAATTATGACAGGTTACAGTAACTTCGATATTAATTATGACAAGTAACAGTAACTTCGATACTAATTATGACAATTAACTGCAATTTCGATACAAATTATGACAGGTAACTGTAACTTCGTTACTAATTATGACAAGTAACTGTAATTTCGATACAAATCATGGCAGGTAACAGTACCTTCGATACTAATTATGACAGGTAACTGTAACTTCGATACTAATTATGACAAGGAACTGTAACTTCGATACAAATTATGGCAGGTAACTGTAACTTTGATACTAATTATGACAGGTAACAGTAACCTCGATACTAATTAAGACAAGTAAATATAACTTCGATACAAATTATGGCAGGTAACTGTAACTTCGATACTAATTATGACAAGAAACTCTAACTTCGTTACTAATTATGACAAGTAACAGTAATTTTGATAAAAAATTATGGTAGGTAACTGTAACTTCAATACGTATTATGACAGGTAACAGTAACTTCGATACTAATTATGACAGGTAACTGTAACTTCGTTACTAATTATGACAAGTAACTTTAATTTCGATAGAAATTATGGCAGGTAACTGTAATTTCGTTACTAATTATGACAAGTCCCTGTAATTTCGAAACAAATTATGGAAGGTAACTGTAACTTCGATACTAATTATGTCAGGTAACAGTAACTTCGATACTCATTAATACAGGTAACAATAACTTCGATAATAATTATGACAGGTTACTGTAACATCGTTACTAATTATGTCAAGTAACTGTCACTTCGATACAAATTATGACAAGTAACTGTAACTTCGATACTTATTATGACATGTAACTGTAACTTCATTACTAATTATGACAAGAAACTGTAACTTCGATACTAATTATGAGAGGTAACTGTAACTTCGATACTAATTATGACAAGTAACTGTAACTTCGATACTAATTATGACTAGTAAATGTAACTTGGATACTAATTATGACAGGTAACAGTAACTTCGATATTAATTATGACAAGTAACAGTAACTTCGATACTAATTATGACAAGTACAGTAATTTCGATACAAATTTAGACAGGTAACTGTAACTTCGATACTAATTATGACAGGTAACAGTAACTTCGATACTAATTATGACAAGTAAATGTAACTTCGATACTAATTATGACAGGTAACTGTAACTTCGTTACTTATTATGACAAGTAACTGTAATTTCGATACAAATTATGGAAGGTAACAGTAACTTCGATCCTAATTATGACAGGTAACAGTAACTTCGATTCTCATTATGACAGGTAACTGCAACTTCGTTACTAGTTATGACAAGTAACTGTAATTTCTATACTAATTATGGCAAGTAACTGTAACTTCGTTACTAATTATGACAAGTAACTGTAATTTCGATACAAATTATGGCAGGTAACTGTAATTTCGATACTAATTATGTCAGGTAACAGTAACTTCGATACTGATTATGACAAGAAACAGTAACATCGTTACTAATTATGACAAGTAACTGTAATTTCTATACAAATTTTGGCAGGTAACTGTAACTTCGATACTAATTATGACAGGTAACAGTAACATCGAAGCCTCCGTGGCTCAGGCGGCAGCACGCCGGCCTCTCACCGCTGGGTCTTTGGTTCAAATCCCGGTCACTCCATGTGAGATCTGTGCTCGACAAAACGGAGGCAGACAGCTTTTTCTCCGGGTACTCCGGTTTTCCCTGTCAACATTTCATTCCGGCAACACTCTCCACTATCATCTCATTTCATCTGTCATTCATTTAATCATTGCCCCAGAGGAGTGCGACAGGCCTCGGCAGCCGGCACAGTTCTTATCCTGGCCGCGAAATAGGGGCTTCATTCATTCCATTCCTGACCCGGTCGGAGACTGGAAGCAGGCTGTGGATTTTCATTTTCAACAGTAACTTCGATACTAATTATGACAAGTAACTGTAACTTCGATACTAATTATGACAGGTAACTGTAACTTCGTAACTAATTATGAAAAGTAACTGTAATTTCGATACAAATTATGGCAGGTAACTGTAACTTCGATACTAATTATGACAGGTAACAGTAACTTCATTACTAATTATGACAAGAAACTGTAACTTCGATACTAATTATGACAGGTAAGTGTAACTTCGATACTAATTATGACAAGTAACTGTAACTTCGATACTAATTATGACAAGTTACTGTAACTTCGATACAAATTATGACAGGTAAGAGTAACTTCGATATTAATTATGACAAGTCACAGTAACTTCGATACTAATTATGACAAGTAACTGTAATTTCGATACAAATTTTGGCAGATAACTTCGATACTAATTATGACAAGAAACTCTAACTTCGTTACTAATTATGACAAGTAACTGTAATTTCGATACAAATTTTGGCAGGTAACTGTAACTTCGATACTAATTATGGCAGGTAACTGTAACTTCGATACTAATTATGACAGGAAACAGTAACTTCATTACTAATTATGTCAAGTAACTGTAATTTCGATACAAATTTTGGCAGGTAACTGTAACTTCGATACTAATTATGGCAGGTAACTGTAACTTCGATACTAATTATGACAGGAAACAGTAACTTCGATACTTATTATGACAAGTAACTATAACTTCGATACAAATTATGACAGGTAACTGTAACTTCGATACTAATTATAACAAGAAACTTTAACTTCGTTACTAATTATGACAAGTAACAGTAATTTTGATAAAAAATTATGGCAGGTAACTGTAACTTCGATACTAATTATGACAGGAAACAGTAACTTCGATACTTATTATGACAAGTAACTATAACTTGTATACAAATTATGGCAGGTAACTGTAACTTCGATACTAATTATGACAAGGAACTGTAATTTCGATACAAATTATGGCAGGTAACTGTAACTTTGATACTAATTATAAGAGGTAACAGTAACTTCGATACTAATTATGACAAGTAACAGTAACTTCGTTACTAATTATGACAAGTAACTCTAATTTTGATAAAAAATTATGGCAGGTAACTATAACTTCGATACTAATTAATACAGGTAATAGTAACTTCGATACTAATTATGAAAGGTTACTGTAGCTTCGTTACTAATTATGTCAAGTAACTGAAACTTCGATACTAATTATGACAAGTAACTGTAACTTCGATACTTATTATGACAGGTAACTGTAACTTCATTACTAATTATGACAAGAAACTGTAACTTCGATACTAATTATGACACGTAACTGTAACAACGATACTAATTATGACAAGTAACGGTAACTTCGATACTAATTATGACAAGTAACTGTAACTTCGACACTAATTATGACAGGTAACAGTAACTTCGATATTAATTATGACAAGTAACAGTAACTTCGATACTAATTATGACTAGTAACTGTAATTTCGATACAAATTTTGGCAGGTAACTGTAACTTCGATATTAATTATGACAGGTATCAGTAACTTCGATACTAATTATGACAAGTAACTGTAGCTTCGATACTAATTATGACAGGTAACTGTAACTTCGTTACTAATTATGACAAGTAACTGTAATTTCGATACAAATTATGGCAGGTAACTCTAACTTAGATACTAATGATGACAGGTAACAGTTACATCGATACTAATTATGGCAGGTAACTGTAACTTCGATACTAATTATGACAGGTAACAGTAACTTCGATACTAATTATGACAAGTAACTGTTACTTCGATACTAATTAGAACAGGTAACTGTAACTTCGTTACTAATTATGACAAGTAACTGTAATTTCGTTACTAATTATGGCAGGTAATTGTAATTTCGGTACTAATTATGACAGGTAACAGTAACTTCGATACTAATTATGACAAGTAACATTAACTTCGATACTAATTATGACAAGTGACTGTAACTTCGATACTAATTATGACAGGAAACTGTAACTTCGTTACTAATTATGACAAGTAACAGTAACTTCGATACTAATTATGACTAGTAACTGTAATTTCGATACAAATTTTGGCAGGTAACTGTAACTTCGATATTAATTATGACAGGTATCAGTAACTTCGATACTAATTATGACAAGTAACTGTAGCTTCGATACTAATTATGACAGGTAACTGTAACTTCGTTACTAATTATGACAAGTAACTGTAATTTCGATACAAATTATGGCAGGTAACTCTAACTTAGATACTAATGATGACAGGTAACAGTTACATCGATACTAATTATGGCAGGTAACTGTAACTTCGATACTAATTATGACAGGTAACAGTAACTTCGATACTAATTATGACAAGTAACTGTTACTTCGATACTAATTAGAACAGGTAACTGTAACTTCGTTACTAATTATGACAAGTAACTGTAATTTCGTTACTAATTATGGCAGGTAATTGTAATTTCGGTACTAATTATGACAGGTAACAGTAACTTCGATACTAATTATGACAAGTAACATTAACTTCGATACTAATTATGACAAGTGACTGTAACTTCGATACTAATTATGACAGGATACTGTAACTTCGTTACTAATTATGACAAGTAACTGTAATTTCGATACAAATTATGGCAGGTAACAGTACCTTCGATACTAATTATGACAGGTAACTGTAACTTCGATACTAATTATGACAAGGAACTGTAACTTCGATGCAAATTATGGCAGGTAACTGTAACTTTGTTACTCAATTATGACAGGTAACAGTAACTTCGATACTAATTATGACAAGTAAATATCACCTCCATACAAATTATGGCAGGTAACTGTAACTTCGATACTAATTATGACAAGAAACTCTAACTTCGTTACTAATTATGACAAGTAACAGTATTTTTGATAAAAAATTATGGTAGGTAACTGTAACTTCAATACGTATTATGACAGGTAACAGTAACTTCGATACTAATTATGACAGGTAACTGTAACTTCGTTACTAATTATGACAAGTAACCTTAATTTCGATACAAATTATGGCAGGTAATTGTAACTTCGTTACTAATTATGACAAGTTCCTGTAATTTCGAAACAAATTATGGCAGGTAACTGTAACTTCGATACTAATTATGTCAGGTAACAGTAACTTCGATACTCATTAATACAGGTAACAGTAACTTCGATAGTAATTATGACAGGTTACTGTAACATCGTTACTAATTATGTCAAGTAACTGTAACTTCGATACTAATTATGACAAGTAACTGTAACTTCGATACTTATTATGACAGGTAACTGTAACTTCATTACTAATTATGACAAGAAACTGTAACTTCGATACTAATTATGAGAGGTAACTGTGACTTCGATACTAATTATGACAAGTAACTGTAACTTCGATAATAATTATGACTAGTTAATGTAACTTCGATACTAATTATGACAGGTTACAGTAACTTCGATATTAATTATGACAAGTAACAGAAACTTCGATACTAATTATGACAATTAACAGCAATTTCGATACAAATTATGACAGGTAACTGTAACTTCGTTACTAATTATGACAAGTAACTGTAATTTCGATACAAATTATGGCAGGTAACTGTAACTTTGATACTAATTATGACAGGTAACAGTAACCTCGATACTAATTATGACAAGTAAATATAACTTCGATACAAATTATGGCAGGTAACTGTAACTTCGATACTAATTATGACAAGAAACTCTAACTTCGTTACTAATTATGACAAGTAACAGTAATTTTGATAAAAAATTATGGTAGGTAACTGTAACTTCAATACGTATTATGACAGGTAACAGTAACTTCGATACTAATTATGACAGGTAACTGTAACTTCGTTACTAATTATGACAAGTAACTTTAATTTCGATAGAAATTATGGCAGGTAACTGTAACTTCGTTACTAATTATGACAAGTCCCTGTAATTTCGAAACAAATTATGGCAGGTAACTGTAACTTCGATACTAATTATGTCAGGTAACAGTAACTTCGATACTGATTATGACAAGTAACTGTAACTTCGATACTAATTATGACTAGAAAATGTAACTTCGATACTAATTATGACTAGTAAATGTAACTTCGATACTAATTATGACAGGTAACAGTAACTTCGATATTAATTATGACAAGTAACAGTAACTTCCATACTAATTATGACAAGTAACTGTAATTTCGATACAAATTTAGGCAGGTAACTGTAACTTCGATACTAATTATGACAGGTAACAGTAACTTCGATACTAATAATGACAAGGAACTGTAATTTCGATTCAAATTATGGCAGGTAACTGTAACTTTGATACTAATTATGACAGGTAACAGTAACTTCGATACTAATTATGACAAGTAACAGTAACTTCGTTACTAATTATGACAAGTAACTCTAATTTTGATAAAAAATTATGGCAGGTAACTATAACTTCGATACTAATTAATACAGGTAATAGTAACTTCGATACTAATTATGACAGGTTACTGTAGCATCGTTACTAATTATGTCAAGTAACTGAAACTTCGATACTAATTATGACAAGTAACTGTAACTTCGATACTTATTATGACAGGTAACTGTAACTTCATTACTAATTATGACAAGAAACTGTAACTTCGATACTAATTATGACACGTAACTGTAACAACGATACTAATTATGACAAGTAACGGTAACTTCGATACTAATTATGACAAGTAACTGTAACTTCGACACTAATTATGACAGGTAACAGTAACTTCGATATTAATTATGACAAGTAACAGTAACTTCGATACTAATTATGACTAGTAACTGTAATTTCGATACAAATTTTGGCAGGTAACTGTAACTTCGATATTAATTATGACAGGTATCAGTAACTTCGATACTAATTATGACAAGTAACTGTAGCTTCGATACTTATTATGACAGGTAACTGTAACTTCGTTACTAATTATGACAAGTAACTGTAATTTCGATACAAATTATGGCAGGTAACTCTAACTTAGATACTAATGATGACAGGTAACAGTTACATCGATACTAATTATGGCAGGTAACTGTAACTTCGATACTAATTATGACAGGTAACAGTAACTTCGATACTAATTATGACAAGTAACTGTTACTTCGATACTAATTAGAACAGGTAACTGTAACTTCGTTACTAATTATGACAAGTAACTGTAATTTCGTTACTAATTATGGCAGGTAATTGTAATTTCGGTACTAATTATGACAGGTAACAGTAACTTCGATACTAATTATGACAAGTAACATTAACTTCGATACTAATTATGACAAGTGATTGTAACTTCGATACTAATTATGACAGGAAACTGTAACTTCGTTACTAATTATGACAAGTAACTGTAATTTCGATACAAATTATGGCAGGTAACAGTACCTTCGATACTAATTATGACAGGTAACTGTAACTTCGATACTAATTATGACAAGGAACTGTAACTTCGATGCAAATTATGGCAGGTAACTGTAACTTTGTTACTCAATTATGACAGGTAACAGTAACTTCGATACTAATTATGACAAGTAAATATCACCTCCATACAAATTATGGCAGGTAACTGTAACTTCGATACTAATTATGACAAGAAACTCTAACTTCGTTACTAATTATGACAAGTAACAGTAATTTTGATAAAAAATTATGGTAGGTAACTGTAACTTCAATACGTATTATGACAGGTAACAGTAACTTCGATACTAATTATGACAAGTAACTGTTACTTCGATACTAATTAGAACAGGTAACAGTAACTTCGAAACTAATTATGACAGGTAACTGTAACATCGTTACTAATTATGACAAGTTACTTCAATTTCGATACAAATTATGACAGGTAACTGTAACTTCGTTACTAATTTTGACAAGTAACTGTAATTTCGATAAAAAATTATGGCAGGTAACTGTACCTTCGATACAAATTATGGCAGGTAACTGTAACTTCGATACTAATTATGACAAGGAACTGTAATTTCGATACAAATTATGGCAGGTAACTGTAACTTTGATACTAATTATGACAGGTAACAGTAACTTCGATACTAATTATGACAAGTAACAGTAACTTCGTTACTAATTATGACAAGTAACTCTAATTTTGATAAAAAATTATGGCAGGTAACTATAACTTCGATACTAATTAATACAGGTAATAGTAACTTCGATACTAATTATGACAGGTTACTGTAGCATCGTTACTAATTATGTCAAGTAACTGAAACTTCGATACTAATTATGACAAGTAACTGTAACTTCGATACTTATTATGACAGGTAACTGTAACTTCATTACTAATTATGACAAGAACTGTAACTTCGATACTAATTATGACAGGTAACTGTAACTTCGTTACTAATTATGACAAGTAACTGTAATTTCGATACAAATTATGGCAGGTAACAGCACCTTCGATACTAATTATGACAGGTAACTCTAACTTCGATACTAATTATGACAAGGAACTGTAACTTCGATACTAATTATGACAAGAAACTCTAACTTCGTTACTAATTATGACAATTAACAGTAATTTTGATAAAAAATTATGGTAGGTAACTGTAACTTCAATACGTATTATGACAGGTAACAGTAACTTCGATACTAATTATGACAGGTAACTGTAACTTCGTTACTAATTATGACAAGTAACCTTAATTTCGATACAAATTATGGCAGGTAATTGTAACTTCGATACTAATTATGACCAGTCCCTGTAATTTCGAAACAAATTATGGCAGGTAACTGTAACTTCGATACTAATTATGTCAGGTAACAGTAACTTCGATACTCATTAATACAGGTAACAGTAACTTCGATAGTAATTATGACAGGTTACTGTAACATCGTTACTAATTATGTCAAGTAACTGTAACTTCGATACTAATTATGACAAGTAACTGTAACTTCGATACTTATTATGACAGGTAACTGTAACTTCATTTCTAATTATGACAAGAAACTGTATCTTCGATACTAATTATGAGAGGTAACTGTAACTTCGATACTAATTATGACAAGTAACTGTAACTTCGATACTAATTATGACTAGTAAATGTAACTTCGATACTAATTATGACAGGTTACAGTAACTTCGATATTAATTATGACAAGTAACAGTAACTTCGATACTAATTATGACAATTAACTGCAATTTCGATACAAATTATGACAGGTAACTGTAACTTCGTTACTAATTATGACAAGTAACTGTAATTTCGATACAAATCATGGCAGGTAACAGTACCTTCGATACTAATTATGACAGGTAACTGTAACTTCGATACTAATTATGACAAGGAACTGTAACTTCGATACAAATTATGGCAGGTAACTGTAACTTTGATACTAATTATGACAGGTAACAGTAACCTCGATACTAATTATGACAAGTAAATATAACTTCGATACAAATTATGGCAGGTAACTGTAACTTCGATACTAATTATGACAAGAAACTCTAACTTCGTTACTAATTATGACAAGTAACAGTAATTTTGATAAAAAATTATGGTAGGTAACTGTAACTTCAATACGTATTATGACAGGTAACAGTAACTTCGATACTAATTATGACAGGTAACTGTAACTTCGTTACTAATTATGACAAGTAACTTTAATTTCGATAGAAATTATGGCAGGTAACTGTAATTTCGTTACTAATTATGACAAGTCCCTGTAATTTCGAAACAAATTATGGAAGGTAACTGTAACTTCGATACTAATTATGTCAGGTAACAGTAACTTCGATACTCATTAATACAGGTAACAATAACTTCGATAATAATTATGACAGGTTACTGTAACATCGTTACTAATTATGTCAAGTAACTGTCACTTCGATACAAATTATGACAAGTAACTGTAACTTCGATACTTATTATGACATGTAACTGTAACTTCATTACTAATTATGACAAGAAACTGTAACTTCGATACTAATTATGAGAGGTAACTGTAACTTCGATACTAATTATGACAAGTAACTGTAACTTCGATACTAATTATGACTAGTAAATGTAACTTGGATACTAATTATGACAGGTAACAGTAACTTCGATATTAATTATGACAAGTAACAGTAACTTCGATACTAATTATGACAAGTACAGTAATTTCGATACAAATTTAGACAGGTAACTGTAACTTCGATACTAATTATGACAGGTAACAGTAACTTCGATACTAATTATGACAAGTAAATGTAACTTCGATACTAATTATGACAGGTAACTGTAACTTCGTTACTTATTATGACAAGTAACTGTAATTTCGATACAAATTATGGAAGGTAACAGTAACTTCGATCCTAATTATGACAGGTAACAGTAACTTCGATTCTCATTATGACAGGTAACTGCAACTTCGTTACTAGTTATGACAAGTAACTGTAATTTCTATACTAATTATGGCAAGTAACTGTAACTTCGTTACTAATTATGACAAGTAACTGTAATTTCGATACAAATTATGGCAGGTAACTGTAATTTCGATACTAATTATGTCAGGTAACAGTAACTTCGATACTGATTATGACAAGAAACAGTAACATCGTTACTAATTATGACAAGTAACTGTAATTTCTATACAAATTTTGGCAGGTAACTGTAACTTCGATACTAATTATGACAGGTAACAGTAACATCGAAGCCTCCGTGGCTCAGGCGGCAGCACGCCGGCCTCTCACCGCTGGGTCTTTGGTTCAAATCCCGGTCACTCCATGTGAGATCTGTGCTCGACAAAACGGAGGCAGACAGCTTTTTCTCCGGGTACTCCGGTTTTCCCTGTCAACATTTCATTCCGGCAACACTCTCCACTATCATCTCATTTCATCTGTCATTCATTTAATCATTGCCCCAGAGGAGTGCGACAGGCCTCGGCAGCCGGCACAGTTCTTATCCTGGCCGCGAAATAGGGGCTTCATTCATTCCATTCCTGACCCGGTCGGAGACTGGAAGCAGGCTGTGGATTTTCATTTTCAACAGTAACTTCGATACTAATTATGACAAGTAACTGTAACTTCGATACTAATTATGACAGGTAACTGTAACTTCGTAACTAATTATGAAAAGTAACTGTAATTTCGATACAAATTATGGCAGGTAACTGTAACTTCGATACTAATTATGACAGGTAACAGTAACTTCATTACTAATTATGACAAGAAACTGTAACTTCGATACTAATTATGACAGGTAAGTGTAACTTCGATACTAATTATGACAAGTAACTGTAACTTCGATACTAATTATGACAAGTTACTGTAACTTCGATACAAATTATGACAGGTAAGAGTAACTTCGATATTAATTATGACAAGTCACAGTAACTTCGATACTAATTATGACAAGTAACTGTAATTTCGATACAAATTTTGGCAGATAACTTCGATACTAATTATGACAAGAAACTCTAACTTCGTTACTAATTATGACAAGTAACTGTAATTTCGATACAAATTTTGGCAGGTAACTGTAACTTCGATACTAATTATGGCAGGTAACTGTAACTTCGATACTAATTATGACAGGAAACAGTAACTTCATTACTAATTATGTCAAGTAACTGTAATTTCGATACAAATTTTGGCAGGTAACTGTAACTTCGATACTAATTATGGCAGGTAACTGTAACTTCGATACTAATTATGACAGGAAACAGTAACTTCGATACTTATTATGACAAGTAACTATAACTTCGATACAAATTATGACAGGTAACTGTAACTTCGATACTAATTATAACAAGAAACTTTAACTTCGTTACTAATTATGACAAGTAACAGTAATTTTGATAAAAAATTATGGCAGGTAACTGTAACTTCGATACTAATTATGACAGGAAACAGTAACTTCGATACTTATTATGACAAGTAACTATAACTTGTATACAAATTATGGCAGGTAACTGTAACTTCGATACTAATTATGACAAGGAACTGTAATTTCGATACAAATTATGGCAGGTAACTGTAACTTTGATACTAATTATAAGAGGTAACAGTAACTTCGATACTAATTATGACAAGTAACAGTAACTTCGTTACTAATTATGACAAGTAACTCTAATTTTGATAAAAAATTATGGCAGGTAACTATAACTTCGATACTAATTAATACAGGTAATAGTAACTTCGATACTAATTATGAAAGGTTACTGTAGCTTCGTTACTAATTATGTCAAGTAACTGAAACTTCGATACTAATTATGACAAGTAACTGTAACTTCGATACTTATTATGACAGGTAACTGTAACTTCATTACTAATTATGACAAGAAACTGTAACTTCGATACTAATTATGACACGTAACTGTAACAACGATACTAATTATGACAAGTAACGGTAACTTCGATACTAATTATGACAAGTAACTGTAACTTCGACACTAATTATGACAGGTAACAGTAACTTCGATATTAATTATGACAAGTAACAGTAACTTCGATACTAATTATGACTAGTAACTGTAATTTCGATACAAATTTTGGCAGGTAACTGTAACTTCGATATTAATTATGACAGGTATCAGTAACTTCGATACTAATTATGACAAGTAACTGTAGCTTCGATACTAATTATGACAGGTAACTGTAACTTCGTTACTAATTATGACAAGTAACTGTAATTTCGATACAAATTATGGCAGGTAACTCTAACTTAGATACTAATGATGACAGGTAACAGTTACATCGATACTAATTATGGCAGGTAACTGTAACTTCGATACTAATTATGACAGGTAACAGTAACTTCGATACTAATTATGACAAGTAACTGTTACTTCGATACTAATTAGAACAGGTAACTGTAACTTCGTTACTAATTATGACAAGTAACTGTAATTTCGTTACTAATTATGGCAGGTAATTGTAATTTCGGTACTAATTATGACAGGTAACAGTAACTTCGATACTAATTATGACAAGTAACATTAACTTCGATACTAATTATGACAAGTGACTGTAACTTCGATACTAATTATGACAGGAAACTGTAACTTCGTTACTAATTATGACAAGTAACTGTAATTTCGATACAAATTATGGCAGGTAACAGTACCTTCGATACTAATTATGACAGGTAACTGTAACTTCGATACTAATTATGACAAGGAACTGTAACTTCGATGCAAATTATGGCAGGTAACTGTAACTTTGTTACTCAATTATGACAGGTAACAGTAACTTCGATACTAATTATGACAAGTAAATATCACCTCCATACTAATTATGGCAGGTAACTGTAACTTCGATACTAATTATGACAAGAAACTCTAACTTCGTTACTAATTATGACAAGTAACAGTAATTTTGATAAAAAATTATGGTAGGTAACTGTAACTTCAATACGTATTATGACAGGTAACAGTAACTTCGATACTAATTATGACAGGTAACTGTAACTTCGTTACTAATTATGACAAGTAACCTTAATTTCGATACAAATTATGGCAGGTAATTGTAACTTCGTTACTAATTATGACAAGTTCCTGTAATTTCGAAACAAATTATGGCAGGTAACTGTAACTTTGATACTAATTATGTCAGGTAACAGTAACTTCGATACTCATTAATACAGGTAACAGTAACTTCGATAGTAATTATGACAGGTTACTGTAACATCGTTACTAATTATGTCAAGTAACTGTAACTTCGATACTAATTATGACAAGTAACTGTAACTTCGATACTTATTATGACAGGTAACTGTAACTTCATTACTAATTATGACAAGAAACTGTAACTTCGATACTAATTATGAGAGGTAACTGTGACTTCGATACTAATTATGACAAGTAACTGTAACTTCGATAATAATTATGACTAGTTAATGTAACTTCGATACTAATTATGACAGGTTACAGTAACTTCGATATTAATTATGACAAGTAACAGAAACTTCGATACTAATTATGACAATTAACAGCAATTTCGATACAAATTATGACAGGTAACTGTAACTTCGTTACTAATTATGACAAGTAACTGTAATTTCGATACAAATTATGGCAGGTAACTGTAACTTTGATACTAATTATGACAGGTAACAGTAACCTCGATACTAATTATGACAAGTAAATATAACTTCGATACAAATTATGGCAGGTAACTGTAACTTCGATACTAATTATGACAAGAAACTCTAACTTCGTTACTAATTATGACAAGTAACAGTAAATTTGATAAAAAATTATGGTAGGTAACTGTAACTTCAATACGTATTATGACAGGTAACAGTAACTTCGATACTAATTATGAGAGGTAACTGTAACTTCGTTACTAATTATGACAAGTAACTTTAATTTCGATAGAAATTATGGCAGGTAACTGTAACTTCGTTACTAATTATGACAAGTCCCTGTAATTTCGAAACAAATTATGGCAGGTAACTGTAACTTCGATACTAATTATGTCAGGTAACAGTAACTTCGATACTGATTATGACAAGTAACTGTAACTTCGATACTAATTATGACTAGTAAATGTAATTCGATACTAATTATGACTAGTAAATGTAACTTCGATACTAATTATGACAGGTAACAGTAACTTCGATATTAATTATGACAAGTAACAGTAACTTCCATACTAATTATGACAAGTAACTGTAATTTCGATACAAATTTAGGCAGGTAACTGTAACTTCGATACTAATTATGACAGGTAACAGTAACTTCGATACTAATAATGACAAGTAAATGTAACTTCGATACTAATTATGACAGGTAACTGTAACTTCGTTACTAATTATGACAAGTAACTGTAATTTCGATACAAATTATGGAAGGTAACAGTAACTTCGATCCTAATTATGACAGGTAACAGTAACTTCGATACTCATTATGACAGGTAACTGCAACTTCGTTACTAATTATGACAAGTAACTGTAATTTCTATACTAATTATGGCAAGTAACTGTAACTTCGTTACTAATTATGACAAGTAACTGTAATTTCGATACAAATTATGGCAGGTAACTGTAATTTCGATACTAATTATGTCAGGTAACAGTAACTTCGATACTTATTATGACATGTAACAGTATCTTCGTTACTAATTATGACAAGTAACTGTAATTTCGATACAAATTATGGCAGGTAACTGTAACTTCGATACTAATTATGACAGGTAACAGTAACTTCGATACTAATTATGACAAGTAACTGTAATTTCGATACAAATTTTGGCAGATCATTGAAACTTCGATACTAATTATGACAGGTAAAAGTAACTTCGATACTAATTATGACAAGAAACTCTTACTTCGTTACTAATTATGACAAGTAACTGTAATTTCGATACAAATTTTGGCAGGTAACTGTAACTTCGATACTAATTATGGCAGGTAACTGTAACTTCGATACTAATTATGACAGGAAACAGTAACTTCATTACTAATTATGTCAAGTAACTGTAATTTCGATACAAATTTTGGCAGGTAACTGTAACTTCGATACTAATTATGGCAGGTAACTGTAACTTCGATACTAATTATGACAGGAAACAGTAACTTCGATACTTTTATGACAAGTAACTATAACTTCGATACAAATTATGACAGGTAACTGTAACTTCGATACTAATTATAACAAGAAACTTTAACTTCGTTACTAATTATGACAAGTAACAGTAATTTTGATAAAAAATTATGGCAGGTAACTGTAACTTCGATACTAATTATGACAGGAAACAGTAACTTCGATACTTATTATGACAAGTAACTATAACTTGTATACAAATTATGGCAGGTAACTGTAACTTCGATACTAATTATGACAAGGAACTGTAATTTCGATACAAATTATGGCAGGTAACTGTAACTTTGATACTAATTATGAGAGGTAACAGTAACTTCGATACTAATTATGACAAGTAACAGTAACTTCGTTGCTAATTATGACAAGTAACTCTAATTTGATAAAAAATTATGGCAGGTAACTATAACTTCGATACTAATTAATACAGGTAATAGTAACTTCGATACTAATTATGAAAGGTTACTGTAGCATCGTTACTAATTAGGTCAAGTAACTGAAACTTCGATACTAATTATGACAAGTAACTGTAACTTCGATACTTATTATGACAGGTAACTGTAACTTCATTACTAATTATGACAAGAAACTGTAACTTCGATACTAATTATGACACGTAACTGTAACAACGATACTAATTATGACAAGTAATGGTAACTTCGATACTAATTATGACAAGTAACTGTAACTTCGACACTAATTATGACAGGTAACATTAACTTCGATATTAATTATGACAAGTAACAGTAACTTCGATACTAATTATGACTAGTAACTGTAATTTCGATACAAATTTTGGCAGGTAACTGTAACTTCGATACTAATTATGACAGGTATCAGTAACTTCGATACTAATTATGACAAGTAACTGTAGCTTCGATACTAATTATGACAGGTAACTGTAACTTCGTTACTAATTATGACAAGTAACTGTAATTTCGATACAAATTATGGCAGGTAACTCTAACTTAGATACTAATGATGACAGGTAACAGTTACATCGATACTAATTATGGCAGGTAACTGTAACTTCGATACTAATTATGACAGGTAACAGTAACTTCGATACTAATTATGACAAGTAACTGTTACTTCGATACTAATTAGAACAGGTAACTGTAACTTCGTTACTAATCATGACAAGTAACTGTAATTTCGTTACTAATTATGGCAGGTAATTGTAATTTCGGTACTAATTATGACAGGTAACAGTAACTTCGATATTAATTATGACAAGTAACAGTAACTTCGATACTAATTATGACTAGTAACTGTAATTTCGATACAAATTTTGGCAGGTAACTGTAACTTCGATACTAATTATGACAGGTTACTGTAACTTCGATACTAATTATGACAAGTAACTGTAACTTAGATAACAATTATGACAAGTAACTGTAACTTCGATACTAATTATGACAGGTAACAGTAACTTCGATATTAATTATGACAAGAAACAGTAACTTCGATACTTATTATGACAAGTAACTGTAATTTCGATACAAATTTTGGCAGGTAACAGTAACTTCGATACTAATTATGACAGGTAACAGTAACTACGATACTAATTATGAAAAGAAACTGTTACTTCGATACTAATTATGACAGGTAACTGTAACTTCGTTACTTATTATGACAAGTAACTGTAATTTCGACACAAATTATGGCAGGTAATTGTAATTTCGATACTAATTATGACAGGTAACAGTAACTTCGATACTAATTATGACAAGTAAAAGTAACTTCGATACTTATTATGAAAAGTAACTATAACTTCGATACTAATTATGACAGGTAACTGTAACTTCGTTACTAATTATGACAAGTAACTGTAATTTCGATACAAATTTTGGCGGGTAACTGTAACTTCGTTACTGATTATGACAGGTAACAGTAACTTCGACACTAATTATGACAGGAAACTGTAATTTCGTTACTAATTATGACAAGTTACTGTAATTTCGATACAAATTATGACAGGTAACTGTAACTTCGTAACTAATTATGACAAGTAACTGTAATTCCGATACAAATTATGGCAGGTAACAGTACCTTCGATACTAATTATGACAGGTAACTCTAACTTCGATACTAATTATGAATAGGAACTGTAATTTCGATACAAATTATGGCAGGTAACTGTAACTTCGATACTAATTATGACAGGTAACAGTAACTTCGATACAATTTATGACAAGTAACTATAACTTCGAATCAAATTATGACAGGTAACTGTAATTTCGATACTAATTATGACAAGAAACTCTAACTTCGTTACTAATTATGACAAGTAACAGTAATTTTGATAAAAAATTATGGTAGGTAACTGTAACTTCAACACTAATTATGACAGGTAACAGTAACTTCGATACTAATTATGACAGGTAACTGTAACTTCGTTACTAATTATGACAAGTCCCTGTAATTTCGATACAAATTATGGCAGGTAACTGTAACATTGATACCAATTATGACAGGTAACAGGAACTTCGATACTAATTATGACAGGTAATTGTCACTTCGTTACTAATTATGACAAGTAACTCTGTTTTGATAAAAAAAAATTATGGCAGGTAACTGTAACTTCGATATTATTTTTATACAGGTAACAGTAACTTCGATACTAATTATGACAGGTTACTGTAACTTCGTTACTAATTATGTAAAGTAACTTTAATTTCGATACAAATTATGGCAGGTAACTGTAACTTCGTTACTAATTATGGCAAGTCCCTGTAATTTCGATACAAATTATGGCAGGTAACTGTAACTTCGATACTAATTATGTCAGGTAACAGTAACTTCGATTTTAATTAATACAGGTAACAGTAACTTCGATACTAATTATGACAGGATACTATAACTTCGATAAAAATTATGACAGGTAACAGTAACTTCGATACTAATTATGACAAGAAACTCTAACATCGTTACTAATTATGACAAGTAACAGTAATTTTGACAAAAAATTATGGTAGGTAACTGTAACTTCAATACGTATTATGACAGGTTACAGGAACATCGATACTAATTATGACAGGTAATTGTAACTTCGTTACTAATTATGACAAGTAACTTAATTTCGATACTAATTATGGCAGGTAACTGTAACTTCGTTACTAATTATGACAATTCCTTGTAATTTCGATACAAATTATGGCAGGTAATTGTAACTTCGATACTAATTATGTCAGGTAACAGTAACTTCGATACTTATTAATACAGGTAACAGTAACTTCGATACTAATTATGACAGGTTACTGTAACATCGATACTAATTATGTCAAGTTACTGTAACTTCGATACTAATTATGACAAGTAACTGTAACTTCGATACTTATTATGACAGGTAACTGTAACTTCATTACTAATTATGACAAGAAACTGTAACTTCGATACTAATTATGACAGGTAACAGTAACTTCGATATTAATTATGACAAGTAACAGTAACTTCGATACTAATTAGGACAAGTAACTGTAACTTCGATACTAATTATGACAGGTAACTCTAACTTCGTTACTAATTATGACAATTAACTGTAATTCCGATACAAATTATGGTAGGTAACTGTAACTTCGATACTAATTATGACAGGTAACAGTAACTTCGATACTAATTATGACAGGTAACTGCAACTTCGTTACTAATTATGACAAGTAACTGTAATTTATATACTAATTATGACAAGTAACTGTAACTTCGTTACTCATTATGACAAGTAACTGTAATTTCGATACAAATTATGGCAGGTAACTGTAATTTCGATACTAGTTATGACAGGTAACAGTAACTTCGATACTTATTATGACATGTAACAGTATCTTCGTTACTAATTATGACAAGTAACTGTAATTTCGATACAAATTATGGCAGGTAACTGTAACTTCGATACTAATTATGACAGGTAACAGTAACTTCGATACTGATTATGACAGAAAACAGTAACTTCGATACTATTTATGACAGATAACAGTAACTTCGATAATAATTATGGCAGGTAACTGTAACTTCGATACTAATTATGACAGGTAACTGTAACTTCGATACTAATTATGACAAGTAACTGTAATTTCGATACAAATTATGGCAGGTAATTGTAATTTCGATAATAATTATGACAGGTAACAGTTACTTCGATATTATTATGACAATTAAGAGTAACTTCGATACTAATTATGACAAGTAACTGTAACTTCGAAACTAATTATGACTGGTAACTGTAACTTCGTTACTAATTATGACAAGTAACTGTAATTTCGATACAAAGTATGACAGGTAACTGTAACTTCGATACTAATTATGACAAGTAACTGTAATTTCGATACAAAGTATGACAGGTAACTGTATCTTCGATACTAATTATGACAAGAAACTCTAACTTCGTTACTAATTATGACAAGTAACAGTAATTTTGATCAAAAATTATGGTAGGTAACTGTAACTTTAATACTAATTATGACAGGTAACAGTAACTTCGATACTAATTATGACAGGTAACTGTAACTACGTTACTAATTATGACAAGTAACTTTAATTTCGATACTAATTATGGCAGGTAACTGTAACTTCCTTACTAATTATGACAAGTCCCTGTATTTTCGATACAAATTATGGCAGGTAACTGTAACTTCGATACTAATTATGTCAGGTAACAGTAACTTCGATACTAATAATGACAGGAAACTGTAACTTCGTTACTAATTAGACAAGTAACTGTAATATCGATACAAATTATGACAGGTAACTGTAACTTCGTTACTAATTATGACAAGTAACTGTAATTTCGATACAAATTATGGCAGATAACTGTACCTTCGATACATATTATGACATGTAACTGTCACTTCGATACTAATTATGACAAGGAACTGTAATTTCGTTACAAATTATGGCAGGTAACGGTAACTTTGATACTAATTATGACAGGTAACAGTAACATCGATACTAATTATGACAAGTAACTGTAACTTCGTTACTAATTAAGACAAGAAACTCTAATTTTGATAAAAGTTTATGGCAAGTAACTGTAACTTCGATACTAGTTAATACAGGTAACAGTAACTTCGATACTAATTATGACAGGTTACTGTAACATCGTTACTAATTATGTCAAGTAACTGTAACTTCGATACTAATTATGACAAGTAACTGTAACTTCGATACTTATTATGGCAGGTAACTGTAACTTCATTATTAATTATGACAAGAAACTGTAACTTCGATACTAATTATGACAGGTAACTGTAACTTCGATACTAATTATGACAAGTAACTGTAACTTAGATACCAATTATGACAAGTAACTGTAACTTCGATACTAATTATGACAAGTAACTGTAATTTCGATACAAATTATGGCAGATAACTGTACCTTCGATACTTATTATGACATGTAACTGTCACTTCGATACTAATTATGACAAGGAACTGTAATTTCGATACAAATTATGGCAGGTAACGGTAACTTTGATACAAATTATGACAGGTAGCAGTAACATCGATACTAATTATGACAAGTAACTGTAACTTCGTTACTAATTAAGACAAGAAACTCTAATTTTGATAAAAGTTTATGGCAAGTAACTGTAACATCGATACTAATTAATACAGGTAACAGTAACTTCGATACTAATTATGACAGGTTACTGTAACATCGTTACTAATTATGTCAAGTAACTGTAACTTCGATACTAATTATGACAAGTAACTGTAACTTCGATACTTATTATGACAGGTAACTGTAACTTCATTACTAATTATGACAAGAAACTGTAACTTCGATACTAATTATGACAGGTAACTGTAACTTCGATACTAATTATGACAAGTAACTGTAAATTAGATACCAATTATGACAAGTAACTGTAACTTCGATACTAATTATGACAGGTAACAGTAACTTCGATATTAATTATGACAAGAAACAGTAACTTCGACACTTATTATGACAAGTAACTGTAATTTCGATACAAATTTTGGCAGGTAACTGTAACTTCGATACTAATTATGACAGGAAACAGTAACTTCGATACTAATTATGAAAAGTAACTGTTACTTCGATACTAATTATGACAGGTAACTGTAACTTCGTTACTTATTATGACAAGTAACTGTAATTTCGACACAAATTATGGCAGGTAATTGTAATTTCGATACTAATTATGACAGGTAACAGTAACTTCGATACTAATTATGACAAGTAAAAGTAACTTCGATACTTATTATGACAAGTAACAATAACTTCGATACTAATTATGACAGGTAACTGTAACTTCGTTACTAATTATGACAAGTAACTGTAATTTCGATACAAATTTTGGCGGGTAACTGTAACTTCGTTACTGATTATGACAGGTAACAGTAACTTCGACACTAATTATGACAGGAAACTGTAATTTCGTTACTAATTATGACAAGTTACTGTAATTTCGATACAAATTATGACAGGTAACTGTAACTTCGTAACTAATTATGACAAGTAACTGTAATTCCGATACAAATTATGGCAGGTAACAGTACCTTCGATACTAATTATGACAGGTAACTCTAACTTCGATACTAATTATGAATAGGAACTGTAATTTCGATACAAATTATGGCAGGTAACTGTAACTTCGATACTAATTATGACAGGTAACAGTAACTTCGATACAATTTATGACAAGTAACTATATCATCGAATCAAATTATGACAGGTAACTGTAATTTCGATACTAATTATGACAAGAAACTCTAACTTCGTTACTAATTATGACAAGTAACAGTAATTTTGATAAAAAATTATGGTAGGTAACTGTATCTTCAACACTAATTATGACAGGTAACAGTAACTTCGATACTAATTATGACAGGTAACTGTAACTTCGTTACTAATTATGACAAGTCCCTGTAATTTCGATACAAATTATGGCAGGTAACTGTAACATTGATACCAATTATGACAGGTAACAGGAACTTCGATACTAATTATGACAGGTAATTGTCACTTCGTTACTAATTATGACAAGTAACTCTGTTTTGATAAAAAAAAATATGGCAGGTAACTGTAACTTCGATATTATTTTTATACAGGTAACAGTAACTTCGATACTAATTATGACAGGTTACTGTAACTTCGTTACTAATTATGTAAAGTAACTTAAATTTCGATACTAATTATGGCAGGTAACTGTAACTTCGTTACTAATTATGGCAAGTCCCTGTAATTTCGATACAAATTATGGCAGGTAACTGTAACTTCGATACTAATTATGTCAGGTAACAGTAACTTCGATTTTAATTAATACAGGTAACAGTAACTTCGATACTAATTATGACAGGATACTATAACTTCGATACAAATTATGACAGGTAACAGTAACTTCGATACTAATTATGACAAGAAACTCTAACATCGTTACTAATTATGACAAGTAACAGTAATTTTGACAAAAAATTATGGTAGGTAACTGTAACTTCAATACGTATTATGACAGGTTACAGGAACATCGATACTAAATATGACAGGTAATTGTAACTTCGTTACTAATTATGACAAGTAACTTAATTTCGATACTAATTATGGCAGGTAACTGTAACTTCGTTACTAATTATGACAAGTCCCTGTAATTTCGATACAAATTATGGCAGGTAATTGTAACTTCGATACTAATTATGTCAGGTAACAGTAACTTCGATACTTATTAATACAGGTAACAGTAACTTCGATACTAATTATGACAGGTTACTGTAACATCGATACTAATTATGTCAAGTTACTGTAACTTCGATACTAATTATGACAAGTAACTGTAACTTCGATACTTATTATGACAGGTAACTTCATTACTAATTATGACAAGAAACTGTAACGTCGATACTAATTATGACAGGTAACAGTAACTTCGATATTAATTATGACAAGTAACAGTAACTTCGATACTAATTATGACAAGTAACTGTAACTTCGATACTAATTATGACAGGTAACTGTAACTTCGTTACTAATTATGACAATTAACTGTAATTCCGATACAAATTATGGTAGGTAACTGTAACTTCGATACTAATTATGACAGGTAACAGTAACTTCGATACTAATTATGACAGGTAACTGCAACTTCGTTACTAATTATGACAAGTAACTGTAATTTCTATACTAATTATGACAAGTAACTGTAACTTCGTTACTCATTATGACAAGTAACTGTAATTTCGATACAAATTATGGCAGGTAACTGTAATTTCGATACTAGTTATGACAGGTAACAGTAACTTCGATACTTATTATGACATGTAACAGTATCTTCGTTACTAATTATGACAAGTAACTGTAATTTCGATACAAATTATGGCAGGTAACTGTAACTTCGATACTAATTATGACAGGTAACAGTAACTTCGATACTGATTATGACAGAAAACAGTAACTTCGATACTATTTATGACAGATAACAGTAACTTCGATAATAATTATGGCAGGTAACTGTAACTTCGATACTAATTATGACAGGTAACTGTAACTTCGTTACTAATTATGACAAGTAACTGTAATTTCGATACAAATTATGGCAGGTAATTGTAATTTCGATAATTATTATGACAGGTAACAGTTACTTCGATACTAATTATGACAATTAAGAGTAACTTCGGTACTAATTATGACAAGTAACTGTAACTTCGATACTAATTATGACTGGTAACTGTAACTTCGTTACTAATTATGACAAGTAACTGTAATTTCGATACAAAGTATGACAGGTAACTGTAACTTCGATACTAATTATGACAAGTAACTGTAATTTCGATACAAAGTATGACAGGTAACTGTATCTTCGATACTAATTATGACAAGAAACTCTAACTTCGTTAATAATTATGACAAGTAACAGTAATTTTGATCAAAAATTATGGTAGGTAACTGTACCTTCAATACTAATTATGACAGGTAACAGTAACTTCGATACTAATTATGACAGGTAACTGTAACTACGTTACTAATTATGACAAGTAACTTTAATTTCGATACTAATTATGGCAGGTAACTGTAACTTCCTTACTAATTATGACAAGTCCCTGTATTTTCGATACAAATTATGGCAGGTAACTGTAACTTCGATACTAATTATGTCAGGTAACAGTAACTTCGATACTAATTATGACAGGAAACTGTAACTTCGTTACTAATTAGACAAGTAACTGTAATATCGATACAAATTATGACAGGTAACTGTAACTTCGTTACTAATTATGACAAGTAACTGTAATTTCGATACAAATTATGGCAGATAACTGTACCTTCGATACTTATTATGACATGTAACTGTCACTTCGATACTAATTATGACAAGGAACTGTAATTTCGTTACAAATTATGGCAGGTAACGGTAACTTTGATACTAATTATGACAGGTAACAGTAACATCGATACTAATTATGACAAGTAACTGTAACTTCGTTACTAATTAAGACAAGAAACTCTAATTTTGATAAAAGTTTATGGCAAGTAACTGTAACTTCGATACTAATTAATACAGGTAACAGTAACTTCGATACTAATTATGACAGGTTACTGTAACATCGTTACTAATTATGTCAAGTAACTGGAACTTCGATACTAATTATGACAAGTAACTGTAACTTCGATACTTATTATGGCAGGTAACTGTAACTTCATTATTAATTATGACAAGAAACTGTAACTTCGATACTAATTATGACAGGTAACTGTAACTTCGATACTAATTATGACAAGTAACTGTAACTTAGATACCAATTATGACAAGTAACTGTAACTTCGATACTAATTATGACAAGTAACTGTAATTTCGATACAAATTATGGCAGATAACTGTACCTTCGATACTTATTATGACATGTAACTGTCACTTCGATACTAATTATGACAAGGAACTGTAATTTCGATACAAATTATGGCAGGTAACGGTAACTTTGATACTAATTATGACAGGTAACAGTAACATCGATACTAATTATGACAAGTAACTGTAACTTCGTTACTAATTAAGACAAGAAACTCTAATTTTGATAAAAGTTTATGGCAAGTAACTGTAACTTCGATACTAATTAATACAGGTAACAGTAACTTCGATACTAATTATGACAGGTTACTGTAATATCGTTACTAATTATGTCAAGTAACTGTAACTTCGATACTAATTATGACAAGTAACTGTAACTTCGATACTTATTATGACAGGTAACTGTAACTTCATTACTAATTATGACAAGAAACTGTAACTTCGATACTAATTATGACAAGTAACTGTAACTTAGATACCAATTATGACAAGTAACTGTAACTTCGATACTAATTATGACAGGTAACTGTAACTTCGTTACTAATTATGACAATTAACTGTAATTCCGATACAAATTATGGTAGGTAACTGTAACTTCGATACTAATTATGACAGGTAACAGTAACTTCGATACTAATTATGACAGGTAACTGCAAATTCGTTACTAATTATGACAAGTAACTGTAATTTCTATACTAATTATGACAAGTAACTGTAACTTCGTTACTCATTATGACAAGTAACTGTAATTTGGATACAAATTATGGCAGGTAACTGTAATTTCGATACTAGTTATGACAGGTAACAGTAACTTCGATACTTATTATGACATGTAACAGTATCTTCGTTACTAATTATGACAAGTAACTGTAATTTCGATACAAATTAGGGCAGGTAACTGTAACTTCGATACTAATTATGACAGGTAACAGTAACTTCGATACTGATTATGACAGAAAACAGTAACTTCGATACTATTTATGACAGATAACAGTAACTTCGATAATAATTATGGCAGGTAACTGTAACTTCGATACTAATTATGACAGGTAACTGTAACTTCGTTACTAATTATGACAAGTAACTGTAATTTCGATACAAATTATGGCAGGTAATTGTAATTTCGATAATAATTATGACAGGTAACAGTTACTTCGATACTAATTATGACAATTAAGAGTAACTTCGATACTAATTATGACAAGTAACTGTAACTTCGATACTAATTAGCCTATGACTGGTAACTGTAACTTCGTTACTAATTATGACAAGTAACTGTAATTTCGATACAAAGTATGACAGGTAACTGTAACTTCGATACTAATTATGACAAGTAACTGTAATTTCGATACAAAGTATGACAGGTAACTGTATCTTCGATACTAATTATGACAAGAAACTCTAACTTCGTTACTAATTATGACAAGTAACAGTAATTTTGATCAAAAATTATGGTAGGTAACTGTAACTTCAATACTAATTATGACAGGTAACAGTAACTTCGATACTAATTATGACAGGTAACTGTAACTACGTTACTAATTATGACAAGTAACTTTAATTTCGATACTAATTATGGCAGGTAACTGTCACTTCCTCACTAATTATGACAAGTCCCTGTATTTTCGATACAAATTATGGCAGGTAACTGTAACTTCGATACTAATTATGTCAGGTAACATTAACTTCGATACTAATTATGACAGGAAACTGTAACTTCGTTACTAATTAGACAAGTAACTGTAATATCGATACAAATTATGACAGGTAACTGTAACTTCGTTACTAATTATGACAAGTAACTGTAATTTCGATACAAATTATGGCAGATAACTGTACCTTCGATACTTATTATGACATGTAACTGTCACTTCGATACTAATTATGACAAGGAACTGTAATTTCGTTACAAATTATGGCAGGTAACGGTAACTTTGATACTAATTATGACAGGTAACAGTAACATCGATACTAATTATGACAAGTAACTGTAACATCGTTACTAATTAAGACAAGAAACTCTAATTTTGATAAAAGTTTATGGCAAGTAACTGTAACTTCGATACTAATTAATACAGGTAACAGTAACTTCGATACTAATTATGACAGGTTACTGTAACATCGTTACTAATTATGTCAAGTAACTGTAACTTTGATACTAATTATGACAAGTAACTGTAACTTCGATACTTATTATGGCAGGTAACTGTAACTTCATTATTAATTATGACAAGAAACTGTAACTTCGATACTAATTATGACAGGTAACTGTAACTTCGATACTAATTATGACAAGTAACTGTAACTTAGATACCAATTATGACAAGTAACTGTAACTTCGATACTAATTATGACAGGTAACAGTAACTTCGATATTAATTATGACAAGTAACAGTAACTTCGATACTTATTATGACAAGTAACTGTAATTTCGATACAAATTTTGGCAGGTAACTGTAACTTCGATACTAATTATGAAAAGTAACTGTTACTTCGATACTAATTATGACAGGTAACTGTAACTTCGTTACTTATTATGACAAGTAACTGTAATTTCGACACCAATTATGGCTGGTAACTCTAACTTCGATACTAATTATGACAGGTAACAGTAACTTCGATACTAATTATGACAGGTAACAGTAACTTCGATACTAATTATGACAAGTAACTGTAACTTCGACACTAATTATGACAGGTAACTGTAACTTCGTTACTAATTATGACAAGTAACTGTAATTTCGTTAAAAATTATGGCAGGTAATTGTCATTTCGATACTAATTATGACTGGTAACAGTAACTTCGATACTAACTATGACAAGTAAAAGTAACTTCGATACTTATTATGACAAGTAACTATAACTTCGATACTAATTATGACAGGTAACTGTAACTTCGTTACTAATTATGACAAGTAACTGTAATTTCGATACAAATTTTGGCGGGTTACTGTAACTTCGTTACTGATTATGACAGGTAACAGTAACTTCGACACTAATTATGACAGGAAACTGTAATTTCGTTACTAATTGTGACAAGTTACTGTAATTTCGATACAAATTATGACAGGTAACTGTAACTTCGTAACTTATTATGACAAGTAACTGTAATTCCGATACAAATTATGGCAGGTAACAGTACCTTCGATACTAATTATGACAGGTAACTCTAACTTCGATACTTTTATGAATAGGAACTGTAATTTCGATACAAATTATGGCAGGTAACTGTAACTTCGATACTAATTATGACAGGTAACAGTAACTTCGATACAATTTATGACAAGTAACTATAACTTCGAATCAAATTATGACAGGTAACTGTAATTTCGATACTAATTATGACAAGAAGCTCTAACTTCGTTACTAATTATGACAAGTAACAGTAATTTTGATAAAAAATTATGGTAGGTAACTGTAACTTCAACACTAATTATGACAGGTAACAGTAACTTCGATACTAATTATGACAGGTAACTGTAACTTCGTTACTAATTATGACAAGTCCCTGTAATTTCGATACAAATTATGGCAGGTAACTGTAACTTCGATACTAATTATGTCAGGTAACAGTTACTTCGATACTAATTATGACAGGAAACTGTAACTTCGTTACTAATTATGACAAGTCACTGTAATTTCGATACTAATTATGACAAGTAACTGTAACTTCGATACTTATTATGACAGGTAACTGTAATTTCGATAAAAAATTATGGCAGGTAACTGTAACTTCGATAATAATTATGACAGGTAACAGTAACTTCGATACTAATTATGACAAGTAACTATAACTTCGATACAAATTATGACAGGTAACTGTAACTTCGATACTAATTATGACAAGAAACTCTAACTTCGTTACTAATTATGACAAATAACAGGAATTTTGATAAAAACTTATGGTAGGTAACTCTAACTTCAATACTAATTATGACAGGTAACAGTAACTTCGATACTAATTATGGCAGGTAACTGTAACTTCGATACTAATTATGTCAGGTAACAGTAACTTCGATACTAATTATGACAGGAAACTGTAACTTCGTTACTAATTATGACAAGTAACTGTAATTTCGATACAAATAATGACAGGTAACTGTATCTTCGTTACTAATTATGACAAGTAACTGTCATTTCGATACAAATTATGGCAGGTAACAGTACCTTCGATACTAATTTTTACAGGTAACTGTAACTTCGATACTAATTATGACAAGGAACTGTAATTTCGATACAAAATATGGCAGGTACCTGTAACTTTGATACTAATTATGACAGGTAACAGTAACTTCGATACTAATTATGACAAGCAACTGTAATTTCGTTACTAATTATGACAAGTAACTCTAATTTTGATAAGAAATTATGGCAGGTAACTGTAACTTCGATACTAATTAATACAGGTTAACTTCGATACTAATTATGACAGGTTACTGTAACATCGTTACTAATTATGACAAGTAACTGTAATTTCGTTACAAATTATGGCAGGTAATTGTAATTTCGATACTATTTATGACAGGTAACAGTAACTTCGATACTAATTATGACAAGTAACAGTAACTTAGATACTAATTATGACAAGTAACTGTAACTTCGATACTAATTATGACAGGTATCAGTTACTTCGATTCTAATTATGACAAGTAACTGTAACTTCGATACTAATTTTGACAGGTAACTGTAACTTCGTTACTAATAACGACAAGTAACTGTAATTTCGTAACAAATTATGTCAGGTAATTGTAATTTCGATACTATTTATGACAGGTAACAGTAACTTCGATACTAATTATGACAAGTAACAGTAACTTCGGTACTAATTATGACAAGTAACTGTAACTTCGATACTAATTATGACAAGTAACTGTAACTTCGATACTAATTTTGACAGGTAACTGTAACTTCGTTACTAATACCGACAAGTAACTGTAATTTCGTAACAAATTATGGCAGGTAATTGTAATTTCGATACTATTTATGACAGGTAACAGTAACTTCGATACTAATTATGACAAGTAACAGTAACTTCGGTACTAATTATGACAAGTAACTGTAACTTCGTAACTAATTATGACAAGAAACTGTAATTTCGATACAAATTATGGCAGGTAACAGTACCTTCGATACTAATTATTACAGGTAACTGTAACATCGATACTAATTATGACAAGGAACAGTAATTTCGATACAAATTATGGCAGGTAACTGTAACTTCGATACTAATTATGACAGGTAACAGTAACTTCGATACTAATTATGACAAGTAACTATAACTTCGAATCAATTTATGACAGGAAACTGTAACTTCGGTACTAATTATGACAAGAAAATCTAACTTCGTTACAAATTATGTCAAGTAACAGTAATCTTGATAAAAAATTATGGTAGGTAACTGTAACTTCAATACTAATTATGACAGGTAACAGTAACTTCGATACTATTTATTACAGGTAACTGTAACTTCGTTACTAATTATGACAAGTAACTTTAATTTCGATACTAATTATGGCAGGTAACTGTAACTCCGTTACTAATTATGACAAGTCCCTGTAATTACGATACAAATTATGGCAGGTAACAGTACCTTTGATACTAATTATGACAGGTAACTGTAACTTCGATACTAATTATGACAAGGAACTGTAACTTCGATACAAATTATGGCTGGTAACTGTAACTTTGATACTAATTATGACAGGTAACAGTAACTTCGATACTAATTATGAAAAATAACTGTAACTTCGTTACTAATTATGACAAGTAACTCTAATTTTGATTTAAAAAAATATGGCAGGTAACTGTAACTTCGATACTAATTAATACAGGTAACAGTAACTTCGATACTAATTATGACAGGTTACTGTAACATCGTTTCTAATTATGTGAAGTAACTGTAACTTCGATACTAATTATGACAAGTAACTGTAACTTCGATAGTTAATATGACAGGTAACTGTAATTTCGATACAAGTTATGGCAGGTAACTGTAACTTTGATACTAATTATGACAGGTAACAGTAACTTCGATACTAATTATGACAAGAAACTATAACTTCGATACAAATTATGACAGGTAACTGTAACTTCGATACTAATTATGACAAGAAACTCTAACATCGTTACTAATTATGACAAATAACAGTAATTTTGATAAAAAATTATGGTAGGTAATTGTAACTTCCATACTAATTATGACAGGTAACAGTAACTTCGATACTAATTATGACAACTAACTGTAACTTCGTTACTAATTATGACAAGTAACTTTAATTTCGATACTAATTATGGCAGGTAACAGTAACTTCATTACTAATTATGACAAGTAACTGTAATTTCGATACAAATTTTGGCAGGTAACTGTAACTTCGATACTAATTATGACAGGTAACAGTAACTTCGATACTAATTAAGACATAAAACTGTAACTTCGTTACTAATTATGACAAGTAACTGTAATTTCGATACAAATTATGACAGGTAACTGTAACTTCGTAACTAATTATGACAAGTAACTGTAATTTCGATACAAATTATGGTTGGTATCAGTACCTTCGATACTAATTATTACATGTAACTGTAACTTCGATACTAATTATGACAAGGAACTGTAATTTCGATACAAATTATGGCAGGAAACTGTAACTTCGATATTAATTATGACAGGTAACAGAAACTTCGATACTAATTATGACAAGTAACTATAATTTCGAATCAAATTATGACAGGTTACTGTAACTTCGATACTAATTATGACAAGAAAATCTAACTTCATTACTAATTATGACAAGTAACAGTAATCTTGATAAAGACTTATGTTAGGTAACTGTAACTTCAATACTAATTATGACAGGTAACAGTAACTTCGATACTAATTATGAGAGGTAACCGTAACTTCGTTACTAATTATGACAAGTAACTTTAATTTCGATACTAATTATGACAGGTAACTGTAACTTCGTTACTAATTATGACAAGTCCCTGTAATTTCGATACAATTTATGGCAGGTAACTGTAATTTCGATACAAATTATGGCAGGAAACTGTAACTTCGATATTAATTATGACAGGTAACAGAAACTTCGATACTAATTATGACAAGTAACTATAATTTCGAATCAAATTATGACAGGTTACTGTAACTTCGATACTAATTATGACAAGAAAATCTAACTTCATTACTAATTATGACAAGTAACAGTAATCTTGATAAAGACTTATGTTAGGTAACTGTAACTTCAATACTAATTATGACAGGTAACAGTAACTTCGATACTAATTATGAGAGGTAACCGTAACTTCGTTACTAATTATGACAAGTAACTTTAATTTCGATACTAATTATGACAGGTAACTGTAACTTCGTTACTAATTATGACAATTACCTGTAATTTCGATACAAATTATGACAGTCAACAGTAACTTCGATACTAATTATGACAAGTAACTGTAACTTCGATACTAATTATGACAGGTAACTGTAACTTCGTTACTAATTATGAAGAGTAACTGTAATTTCGTTACAAATTATGGCAGTTAATTGTAATTTCGATGCTAATTATGACAGGTAACAGTAACTTCGATACTAATTATGACAAGTAACAGTAACTTCGATACTAATTATGACAAGTAACTGTAACTTCGATACTAATTATGACTGGTAACTGTAACTTCGTTACTAATTATGACAAGTAACTGTAATTTCGATTCAAATTTTCGCAGGTAAATTTAACTTCGATATTTATTACAGGTAACAGTAACTTCGATACTAATTTTGACAAATAACTGTAACTTCGATACTAATTATGACAGGTAAGTGTAACTTCGTTACTAATTATGACAGGTAAGAGCAACTTCGATACTAATTATGACAAGTAACTATAACTTCGATACAAATTATGACAGGTAACTGTAACTTCGATACTAATTATGACAAGAAACTCTAACTTCGATACTAATTATGACAAGTAACTGTAATTTTGTTAAAAATTATTGTAGGTAACTGTAACTTCAATACTAATTATGACAGGTAACAGTAACTTCGATACTAATTATGACAGGTAACTGTAACTTCGTTACTTATTATGACAAGTAACTTTAATTTCGATACTAATTATGGCGGGTTACTGTAACTTCGTTACTAATTATGACAAGTCCCTGTAATTTCGATACAAATTTTGGCAGGTAATTGTAATATCGATACTAAATATGACAGGTAACAGTAACTTCGATACTAATTATGACAAGTAACAGTAATTTCGATACTAATTATGACAAGTAACTGTAAGTTCAATACTAATTATGACAGGTAACTGTAACTTCGTTACAAATTATGACAAGTAACTGTAATTTCGATTCAAATTTTGGCAGGTAACTGTAACTTCGATACTTATTATGAAAAGACAATCTAACTTCGTTACTAATTATGACAAGTAACAGTAATCTTGGTAAAAAATTATGGTAGGTAACTGTAACTTCAATACTAATTATGACAGGTGACAGTAACTTTGACACTAATTATGACAAGTAACTTTAATTTCGATACTAATTATGGCAGGTAACTGTAGTTTCGTTACTAATTATGACAAGTCCCTGTAATTTCGATACAAATTATGGCAGGTAACTGTAACATCGATACTAATTATATCAGGTAACAGTAACTTCGGTATTAATTATGACAGGAAACTGTAACTTCGATACAAATTATGGCAGGTAACAGTACAGTAACTTTGATACTAATTATGACAGGTAACAGTAACTTCGATACTAATTATGACAAGTAACTATAACTTCGATACAAATTATGACAGGTAACTGGAACTTCGATACTAATTATGACAAGAAACTTTAATTTCGTTACTAATTATGACAAATAACAGTCATATTGATAATAAATTATGGTAGGTAACTGTAACTTCAATACTAATTATGACAGGTAAGAGTAACTTCGATACTTATTATGACAGGTAACTGTAACTTCGTTACTAATTATGACAAGTAACTGTAATTTCGATACACATTATGGCAGGTAACAGTAACTTCGATATTAATTATGACAGGTAACTGTAACTTCGATACTAATTATGACAAGGAACTGTAATTTCGATACAAATTATGGCAGGTAACTGTAACTTCGATATTAATAATGACAGGTAACAGTAACTTCGATACTAATTATGACAAGTATCTATAACATCGAATCAAATTATGACAGGTAACAGTAACTTCGATACTAATTATGACAAGAAACTATAACTTCGTTACTTATTATGACAAATAACTGTCATTTTGATAAAAAAAAATTATGGTAGGTAACTGTAACATCAATACTAATTATGACAGGTAACAGTAACTTCGATACTAATTATGACAAGTAACTGTAACTTCGATACTAATTTTGACACGTAACTGTCACTTCGACACTAATTATGACAAGAAACTATAACTTCGTTACTAAATATGACAAGTAACTGATATTTTGATAAAAAGTTATGGTAGGTAACTGTAACTTCAGTACTAATTATGACAGGTAACAGTAACTTCGATACTAATTATGACAAGTAACAGTAACTTCGATACTAATTATGACAAGTAACTGTAACTTCGATACTAATTATGACAGGTAACTGTAACTTCATTACTAATTATGACAAGTAACTGTAATTTCGATACAAATTTTGGCAGGTAACTGTAACTTCGATACTAATTATGACAGGTAACAGTAACTTCGATACTAATTAAGACATAAAACTGTAACTTCGTTACTAATTATGACAAGTAACTGTAATTTCGATACAAATTATGACAGGTAACTGTAACTTCGTAACTAATTATGACAAGTAACTGTAATTTCGATACAAATTATGGTTGGTAACAGTACCTTCGATACTAATTATTACATGTAACTGTAACTTCGATACTAATTATGACAAGGAACTGTAATTTCGATACAAATTATGGCAGGAAACTGTAACTTCGATATTAATTATGACAGGTAACAGAAACTTCGATACTAATTATGACAAGTAACTATAATTTCGAATCAAATTATGACAGGTAACTGTAACTTCGATACTAATTATGACAAGAAAATCTAACTTCATTACTAATTATGACAAGTAACAGTAATCTTGATAAAGACTTATGTTAGGTAACTGTAACTTCAATACTAATTATGACAGGTAACAGTAACTTCGATACAAATTATGAGAGGTAACCGTAACTTCGTTACTTATTATGACAAGTATCTTTAATTTCGATACTAATTATGACAGGTAACTGTAACTTCGTTACTAATTATGACAAGTAACTGTAATTTCGATATAAATTATGGCAGTTAATTGTAACTTCGATACTAATTATTACAGGTAACAGTAACTTCGATACTATTTATGGCAGGTAACTGTAACTTCGATACTTATTATGACCGGTAACAGTAACTTCGATACTAATAATGACAAGTAACTGTAACTTCGATACTAATTATGACTGGTAACTGTAACTTCGTTACTAATTATGACAAGTAACTGTAATTTCGATTCAAATTTTGGCAGGTAAATTTAACTTCGATATTTATTATGACAGGTAACAGTAACTTCGATACTAATTATGACAAGTAACTGTAACTTCGATACTAATTATGACAGGTAAGTGTAACTTCGTTACTAATTATGACAAGTAACTGTAATTTCGATACAAATTATGGCAGGTAACTGTAACTTCGATACTAATTATGACAGGTAAGAGCAACTTCGATACTAATTATGACAAGTAACTATAACTTCGATACAAATTATGACAGGTAACTGTAACTTCGATACTAATTATGACAAGAAACTCTAACTTCGATACTAATTATGACAAGTAACTGTAATTTTGTTAAAAAAATATTGTAGGTAACTGTAACTTCAATACTAATTATGACAGGTAACAGTAACTTCGATACTAATTACGACAGGTAACTGTAACTTCGTTACTTATTATGACAAGTAACTTTAATTTCGATACTAATTATGGCGGGCTACTGTAACTTCGTTACTAATTACGACAAGTCCCTGTAATTTCGATACAAATTTTGGCAGGTAATTGTAATATCGATACTAAATATGACATGTAACAGTAACTTCGATACTAATTATGACAAGTAACAGTAATTTCGATACTAATTATGACAAGTAACTGTAAGTTCAATACTAATTATGACAGGTAACTGTAACTTCGTTACAAATTATGACAAGTAACTGTAATTTCGATTCAAATTTTGGCAGGAAACTGTAACTTCGATACTTATTATGACAAGACAATCTAACTTCGTTACTAATTATGACAAGTAACTGTAATTTCGATTCAAATTTTGGCAGGTAACTGTAACTTCAATACTAATTATGACAGGTGACAGTAACTTCGACACTAATTATGACAAGTAACTTTAATTTCGATACTAATTATGGCAGGTAACTGTAGTTTCGTTACTAATTATGACAAGTCCCTGTAATTTCGATACAAATTATGGCAGGTAACTGTAACATCGATACTAATTATATAAGGTAACAGTAACTTCGGTATTAATTATGACAGGAAACTGTAACTTCGATACAAATTATGGCAGGTAACTGTAACTTTGATACTAATTATGACAGGTAACAGTAACTTCGATACTAATTATGGCAAGTAACTATAACTTCGATACAAATTATGACAGGTAACTGTAACTTCGATACTAATTATGACAAGAAACTTTAACTTCGTTACTAATTATGACAAATAACAGTCATTTTGATAAAAAATTATGGTAGGTAACTGTAACTTCAATACTAATTATGATAGGTAAGAGTAACTTCGATACTTATTATGACAGGTAACTGTAACTTCGTTACTAATTATGACAAGTAACTGTAATTTCGATACAAATTATGGCAGGTAACAGTAACTTCGATACTAATTATGACAGGTAACTGTAACTTCGATACTAATTATGACAAGGAACTGTAATTTCGATACAAATTATGGCAGGTAACTGTAACTTCGATATTAATTATGACAGGTAACAGTAACTTCGATACTAATTATGACAACTATCTATAACATCGAATCAAATTATGACAGGTAACAGTAACTTCGATACTAATTATGACAAGAAACTATAACTTCGTTACTAATTATGACAAGTAACTGTCATTTTGATAAAAAAATTATGGTAGGTAACTGTAACTTCAATACTAATTATGACAGGTAACAGTAACTTCGATACTAATTATGACAAGTAACTGTAACTTCGATACTAATTTTGACAGGTAACTGTCACTTCGATACTAATTATGACAAGAAACTATAACTTCGTTACTAAATATGACAAGTAACTGTCATTTTGATAAAAAGTTACGGTAGGTAACTGTAACTTCAGTACTAATTATGACAGGTAACAGTAACTTCGATACTAATTATGACAAGTAACAGTAACTTCGATACTAATTATGACAAGTGGTGCATTCTTGGAATACACGGTACCTGAGATTATAATTTTGAATGCTTTTGCACGTTCTTTCCTTCCTTTTTGTCAAACACCAACAGTGATCATTTGTTTTCTCCTTGTTGGGCAAATCTCTTACGTCTTCATAAGTATGTTTCAGATATATAACTTCTGTGACCCACCTAGCGTCACCTTGCAGCGAATCTCTGAAGCTCCTCAACTCTTCCTGGTGCTAGAGGACTTACTTATCCATTTGGCCACCAGATCCTGTTACCATCGTCAGCTATTTTCTCCTTGAGCAAGAGGACTACGTCTACTTCTTTACTCACCATGCTGCGCTAGTATCATTTGTTATCAACTCTTAGAAGATCAGCTCAGCAAGAGATCAATTTGTTGTATTTAAGTTGGCAATGCTTATATGTTCTCCTTTTGTCTCCTACCCCCCACTCTTTTCCCCTTCCGTGGTCTCTCCGTGCTCCGTTGAGCAGGTCTCACTTCTCAGTCTGCAGTTGACTCGATCAGTCAAAGCTCCGCTCGAGCTTGCCTCCTCAAACCAAGAGGCTCACCCTCTTCTACGCCATGTTGGCTAAGTAATCATCATCGAAATCTTCGACTTCAACATGAAATCAAGATAAGTACCTTTTTAAAAGTTTTAACCTCATCTTCATGGTTTTAACTTCCACGTGCTTTTAATTATAATTTATAGACAGTGTGAAATTATTTACTTTGGGGCAAATATCATTCCTCGTGGGATTTGCCATGTTGAGCTTTTGCTTGTATGAGCCAACCTTACTAAAAAAGAGCTTTTCTTAAGCTATTCAAAGAGAAATACTCTCGCTACGTGGGATATTATCTAATACCTGCTGTCTGTAATTATAAAGCCAGTTCCTCCGTTGGATTTTCTCAACCCCATTTTTCTGCTAAGGTCGTTCTGGAACCTTCGAGATCTTGTACTCTATCTGTGAGTCTTGCCGTCAAGTGTTTTTCGCTCACTTGGGACAATGATATTTAAAATGAGGAATTTCCTTACAAATTTTTGTAATAGCTAACTTTCTTCCACCGCTGGAACCTCTGGAACATTCTATGGCGCATTTAATTGTAAATCACAACTTTTTCAAGAAATAGACTTTCATCTATATAGTGCAATCAGTTATTTCCATAATTGCAATAACTTTTTTTCTCATAAACTTCAGTGTTTCTATAGTGAACTTTGCATCCATCTTCATAGACTACAGTGATAAACAGTGCTTGCTCCGCGTTTCTACCGCGCCGCGATCGTCCGGTTATATTAAATACGGCCATGAACATTGATCCTATATCCCAATGATCTTTCCTCAACCTTCTACTAACCATCATTATTAATAAAATTGTAACTTTCTATAAGGTGTCACTCACAAGGTGCCCTTCCCTCTTTGTTAGTTTAACATTAATTAAATTCTGCATAATTGCTTGTGTGACGCAAGTTTTAAATTTACTTTGTTCCTTTCCCATAATCAGGGAAAACAATTCTTTAAACTCTTGAGCGAGTCATGTTCAGGTTTCACGAAATGGAAACTGTCCCATTTGTCGAGTGATTCCTGCTCAAACTTGGGAAGTCCAGAACTTTCCCTTTCACTTTCTTCAGGTTTCACAGTAAGTGACCTGCCCTTTTTGTATAATTCTCATATATTAATTCTGTATAAATATAAGAAGTTGTAGGATTTTCTATCTTATTTTTCACGTTGTTATTATTGTTATTTTTAAAGTTGTCACTTTCTCTAGAACATTCTCTCCTGAATTTTTTAAGGTGCACTTTTTGTACTCCAATTCACGTTCAAGCTTTAATTATTTCATTGCTCATTTGTTTAAATCTTATTAAGATTTTAGAAACATGTAAGGTTTGAAACCTTGTAAATTGTCAATTGCCTGGAGCAACCGTTTAATGTTGGGAGGTCTGCGACCCCAAATTGTTAACTACATAGAGAATATTTATTTGTTAAAAAGATTAATTAATCCTGCATTGTTAAATAAATTAAATATTTGTTTTTGGATTCATCATTTCTCTGATACTACAGTTAGGCAGGATCCTGGCCTTCCTAGCTCTTCCTAGGTTTATGCCCTCGTTAACACTTAATAAAGCTTTTACTATTTGCCTGGCCAGACCATCACCCTTCCCTATAGTACTTTTATTCGTGCTTGGGAGGAAATACACTACAGGCTCTCTCTGGCAAACTGCCCAAGTCTTAGCTGCGGTTCCCGTCAGCCTCGACCAAGCTCGTTCCTATTTTAGGTATCAAGGTGTTAATTTTCAGTGGCAACTGCCTCTAAAGGTATTTAAAGTTGAACTCATTAATTTTGTGGGACTCTCCTCCTATTTTTCTATCCTTTTTTTCCAATCCCAAATCTACTTCCTTCTCTTAATCATCCTCCCTTGGTGGGTGGGTTATTCCCTAGCCTATAATCTACCCAAAATTTGGTACCAGAAACCCGGGGGAGTCCATTTTTTATTTCTATTGTTTGTCAAGTGTCATTTGACAATACTTTGCAAATTTTTAATATCTCCTTTGGATCTTTCAGCTATATCTACGTCATGCAAAGCCTGTGAACGGGAAAGAGGCCGCTCCTGTCTCCTTTGGGGTGTCCTGTTCTTTCTACTCTTTCGCTGTTGCCAACTTGACAGCATCTCCAAGGTTCTACAGTTTCGTGAGTTGTATTTCAATTTATTCTCTTTATCATGGCTCCTACTGAAAAAGATGAAACTCTCATTGCTAGACGTTCTTCTTATAAAGGGCAACTCACTATATTCCGAAATTTCATCAACAAGTTAAATCCCGCCGAGTGTGATTTAGATATCTTAACACATCGTCTTAAGTTGTACGAACGGTCTTATGATTATTATGACCAAATTCAAACCGAGATTGAATCCGCTTGCCCAGAACTGCAATCGGATCGGGACGAGGTCGAACCCTTGTACTTTGAAGGAATTGCAAAGGCCCACCAACTGATCCGCAATATCTCAGAACCGGACACTAGGGTCATCAATCCGGCCCAGTTCGCACCCGCTTCAGTTCACAAGAACAAACCGAAACCGTTACTTCCCAAGATAAGCCTACCGCATTTCTCAGGCAAGGAAGGTGAATGGTATTCTTTTTACGAACTTTACTGCTCCCTTATTCATGAAAATGCTGAGATCCCCGACATACATAAATTTTACTTCCTCCGTACGTCTTTGGAATCTGAGGCCTTGGCCTTGGTGGAGTCACTGCCTTTAAGCGCAGACAACTACCACATCGCCTTTAATCTCCTTAAAGAGAGATATGGCAATTTACGTTTGAGTGTAGCTCGTCATATCCGCTGTCTCTTCAACTTACCAGCCGTCAAACCTAATGACGTCACATCTTTAAGAGACCTCTTAGATTCTATGCAGTTAAATGTCAGAGCGTTATACCAACTAAAACAGCCTGTCCAAACATGGGACACCATACTTATTCACCTAGCTACATCAAGATTCGATTTTTCGACACTGAAGGCCTGGGAGATCGAACTCGCCTGCAACAAGGAACATTCGTTCGAACACCTTATCTCGTTTCTCAACAGTCGATGTCAATTCCTTACAGCACTCGCATTTCAGTGCGAAAAAGTCGAAACGAATCCTCAGTGTCAAATTTTTGAAAAAAAAAACTTGCTTCTTCAAAGGGACATCAGCCCCCATTTGTCGAAAACAAACAAACCCGTTCTTCTTTCAATAATCCAAGAGAAGATATCAGGCCGCTTAACAAATCATTAAAATGCACGCTCTGTAAAAAGCTTCACACATTGTATTTGTGCAAATCCTTTAAAGAATTGTCTGTCGAAGATCGAAGAAAGGTTGTCTTGAATAGCAAACATTGTTTCAATTGCTTATCACCTAAGCATTCTTCTTCGAACTGTACGTCATCAAATCTCTGTTTCCATTGTAAAAAACCGCATCATTCTTTATTGCACGTTCACGATAAATCGAGGTCATCAGCACCTGCCTCTTCAAGCTCCATGCAGAGCAGCTCCGAACAAACTAATGCTTCTTCCTGCATTTCTAATGCCGAACCTTCTCACAGTGCGCAAACCCTGTTGACCACTGTACAATTTGAAATCCAAGATAAATTTGGAAATTGGTTTCGAACCCGTGGTCTTCTCGATTCCGCTTCAACTCATAACTTTGTTTCGCAATCGTTGATTAAAAAACTAGGTCTTTCGTCATCGCCTACTTCTATCAATGTGACCGGCATTGACAATTTGAAAACTCAAGTCTTGCAGTCTTCAAAATTGAAAATCAGAGACGTTTGCCAAAGAAACACCAATCTTAATTTAAACTGTCTCATTCTTACCAGTATTGGCAAGGACACTCCAAGTCACTCTATTAATACCTCCGGATTAAAGATTCCTTCGCACTTAAGGTTAGCCGATCCTCAGTTTAATGCTCAAGGTCCCATTGATGTACTTCTCAGTGCCAATGTTTTTTGGAATTGCATTCGCAAACAAACACGCAAGTTATCCTCAACCGTGGTCGCCAGAGACACCGATTTTGGTTGGGTTATTACTGGTGAAATCAAACATACCAGTGTTCGAACCAAAGCGCAATGTCATTTCGTCACAGCTGACATAAATCCCATTTCTGAAAAAGAGAACGCTCATGTTTCAAATCTCAATATTTTTGAAAAACACTTGTCGAAACGATGTCTTATCGTGAACAACTGCGCTACCTCTGTAAGTTGTTTAAATGGTTTTTCCTTCTTCCCGCACAAAATGGCAATTCAAGTTCGCCTTGCTTTGTGTTATTTCGTCTACCTTCTTACGTCATTTTTTATAGCAGTTAATTGCTTAAATTTTTTCTCGAAAACTATCTTCCCCTTGTGTAAAACCATGGCTATCAGTCACCATCACTTTGCTGTACGCTATGTTTCACTTCTTTCGCTATGTAGAAGGATGGCCACGGCCGGCTCCTCCCTCCTTCCTCACAATTGGAAGTCGCTTTTGAAACCGCTTGAAACTCTGAATTCTATAGCATCTAGAATAACTATTCTTATGCATAACCTTCTTTTCAATGTCCCAGCTTGTCTTCTTTGCTCGGAAGAATTAAGCTTCTTTCTGTTGAAAATTGTCCGATTTCGTGATCCTCTCAATTATGCGAAATTGATTTCCTACTTTATTTCATATAGCTTCAAATTGCTTTTTCACGTCCAAGTTATGATTGACTGCATTCCGTTCAACCTAAATATCTGCTTTAAGTTACAGCTGATTCAACAAATGTTATTTGCGTACTTTGAACTGCTTGTTTGTCAGACTTGTTTGTATACCAGTCTGAGCAAGGCCAAGTTGTTGTTTATTTCCTGTACGCTTGACACAGTTCAAAGCAAGTTTCTCTTATCTCTACTTTGGCTGATTGCCAAGCATTGTCTGGCGAGTTGCTACTACAAGTACAGAAGTCGCTCACCTACTTCCCAAAATAAACTTGTTCTAGTTAAGGACTCCTTCAGCTATTTATATGTCTTATCTCGTTGTACTATGTGTGTCAAGGCCGTGCTTGTTTACGTCTCTCACTTACTCATGCTCGTATTCTATAACTGCTTCGATCCCTGTTTCAAAACTTCGTTGCGTATTTCTCACGCGCTTATGTATTGCAATTTGCTTACATATTTTGCGATCTTAATGTTCATTGATGAACAAACTGGTTTTTTCGCGTCGTCACATTCGATGTGTTTTTGTATTCATACTTGTCATGTCACGTTTTTCGCTGACTTATGTATTTTTCTGAGTAACCCCTTTGATACTCATTATAACTTGAGATTATTGTTTATGGCTACTCGTTTGTTACCTATGGCATTCTTGCTTTCTACTCGCATAGTTCCTTTGTTTATTTGGTATATTCTTGTCCTGAATAGATGTACTTGTTTCTATACGCTTTGTTTAAACTTGCCAATTCTTCTTTCTCATCGTATCGCAATCTTTACTAGTGCTTTATTTCTCTCAGCTTCCAGCTATTTCGTGATTGAAAGTGTTGATAATTCTCGCCTTTCAATTCCGCTTTACAATGACCCTGATAACCTCCTTCCACTTACACCTGGTCGCTTCTTTACACGCACTTCTCTCTCTGCCCATCCTCCCCTTCCTAATTCTTTCAGGGATTCTGATTTACCTATTGTTTGGTGTAAACTTGAAGCCCTCCGTAATCCTTTTTGGAAGAGATGGAACTTGGAATATTTAACGTCCTTGCAACGGAGGCAGAAGTGGTTTCTTTCCAGTCCCGACATTAAAGTGGGGGACTTGGTCTTAGTTAGGGATGTTTCACCCCCCCTAGTCTGGCCTTTTGGAAGAGTGACTAAGTGTTACCCTGGAAGAGATAGGAGAGTCAGGGTATTCAGAGTCGTGACCACTAATGGTCAGATCACAAGACTACTTTTCCGCAATTACTTATTACTGTACTTGTTTTTCTTGTTCGCTGTTGGTGTCTGCCCCTCCCAGTATGGTGCATTCTTGGAATACACGGTACCTGAGATTATAATTTTGAATGCTTTTGCACGTTCTTTCCTTCCTTTTTGTCAAACACCAACAGTGATCATTTGTTTTCTCCTTGTTGGGCATATCTCTTACGTCTTCATAAGTATGTTTCAGATATATAACTTCTGTGACCCACCTAGTGTCACCTTGCAGCGAATCTCTGAAGCTCCTCAACTCTTCCTGGTGCTAGAGGACTTACTTATCCATTTGGCCACCAGATCCTGTTACCATCGTCAGCTATTTTCTCCTTGAGCAAGAGGACTACGTCTACTTCTTTACTCACCATGCTGCGCTAGTATCATTTGTTATCAACTCTTAGAAGATCAGCTCAGCAAGAGATCAATTTGTTGTATTTAAGTTGGCAATGCTTATATGTTCTCCTTTTGTCTCCTACCCCCCACTCTTTTCCCCTTCCGTGGTCTCTCCGTGCTCCCTTGAGCAGGTCTCACTTCTCAGTCTGCAGTTGACTCGATCAGTCAAAGCTCCGCTCGAGCTTGCCTCCTCAAACCAAGAGGGTCACCCTCTTCTACGCCATGTTGGCTAAGTAATCATCATCGAAATCTTCGACTTCAACATGAAATCAAGATAAGTACCTTTTTAAAAGTTTTAACCTCATCTTCATGGTTTTAACTTCCACGTGCTTTTAATTATAATTTATAGACAGTGTGAAATTATTTACTTTGGGGCAAATATCATTCCTCGTGGGATTTGCCATGTTGAGCTTTTGCTTGTATGAGCCAACCTTACTAAAAAGAGCATTTCTTAAGCTATTCAAAGAGAAATACTCTCGCTACGTGGGATATTATCTAATACCCGCTGTCTGTAATTATAAAGCCAGTTCCTCCGTTGGATTTTCTCAACCCCATTCTTCTGCTAAGGTCGTTCTGGAACCTTCGAGATCTTGTACTCTATCTGTGAGTCTTGCCGTCAAGTGTTTTTCGCTCACTTGGGACAATGATATTTAAAATGAGGAATCTTCCTTTCAAATTTTTGTAATAGCTAACTTTCTTCCACCGCTGGAACCTCTGGAACATTCTATGGCGCATTTAATTGTAAATCACAACTTTTTCAAGAAATAGACTTTCATCTATATAGTGCAATCAGTTATTTCCATAATTGCAATAACTTTTTTTCTCATAAACTTCAGTGTTTCTATAGTGAACTATGCATCCATCTTCATAGACTACAGTGATAAACAGTGCTTGCTCCGCGTTTCTACCGCGTCGCGATCGTCCGGTTATATTAAATACGGCCAAGAACATTGATCCTATATCCCAATGATCTTTCCTCAACCTTCTACTAACCATCATTATTAATAAAATTGTAACTTTCTATAAGGTGTCACTCACAAGGTGCCCTTCCCTCTTTGTTAGTTTAACATTAATTAAATTCTGCATAATTGCTTGTGTGACGCAAGTTTTAAATTTACTTTGTTCCTTTCCCATAATCAGGGAAAACAATTCTTTAAACTCTTGAGCGAGTCATGTTCAGGTTTCACGAAATGGAAACTGTCCCATTTGGCGAGTGATACCTGCTCAAACTTGGGAAGTCCAGAACTTTCCCTTTCACTTTCTTCAGGTTTCACAGTAAGTGACCTGCCCTCTTTGTATAATTCTCATATATTAATTCTGTATAAATATAAGAAGTTGTAGGAACTTCTATCTTATTTTTCACGTTGTTATTATTGTTATTTTTAAAGTTGTCACTTTCTCTAGAACATTCTCTCCTGAATTTTTTAAGGTGCACTTTTTGTACTCCAATTCACGTTCAAGCTTTAATTATTTCATTGCTCATTTGTTTAAATTTTATAAAGATTTTAGAAACATGTAAGGTTTGAAACCTTGTAAATTGTCAATTGCCTGGAGCAACCGTTTAATGTTGGGAGGTCTGCGACCCCAAATTGTTAACTACATAGAGAATATTTATTTGTTAAAAAGATTAATTAATCCTGCATTGTTAAATAAATTAAATATTTGTTTTTGGATTCATCATTTCTCTGATACTACAGTTAGGCAGGATCCTGGCCTTCCTAGCTCTTCCTAGGTTTATGCCCTCGTTAACACTTAATAAAGCTTTTACTATTTGCCTGGCCAGACCATCACCCTTCCCTATAGTACTTTTATTCGTGCTTGGGAGGAAATACACTACAGGCTCTCTCTGGCAAACTGCCCAAGTCTTAGCTGCGGTTCCCGTCAGCCTCGACCAAGCTCGTTCCTATTTTAGGTATCAAGGTGTTAATTTTCAGTGGCAACTGCCTCTAAAGGTATTTAAAGTTGAACTCATTAATTTTGTGGGACTCTCCTCCTATTTTTCTATCCTTTTTTTCCAATCCCAAATCTACTTCCTTCTCTTAATCATCTTCCCTTGGTGGGTGGGTTATTCCCTAGCCTATAATCTACCCAACAAGTAACTGTAACTTCGATACTAATTATGACAGGTAACTGTAACTTCATTACTAATTATGACAAGTAACTGTAATTTCGATACAAATTTTGGCAGGTAACTGTAACTTCGATACTAATTATGACAGGTAACAGTTACTTCGATACTAATTATGACATAGAACTGTAACTTCGTTACTAATTATGACAAGTAACTGTAATTTCGATACAAATTATGACAGGTAACTGTAACTTCCTAACTAATTATGACAAGTAACTGTAATTTCGATACAAATTATGGATGGTAACAGTACCTTCGATACTAATTATAACATGTAACTGTAACTTCGATACTAATTATGACAAGGAACTGTAATTTCGATACAAATTATGGCAGGAAACTGTAACTTCGATATTAATTATGACAGGTAACAGTAACTTCGATACTAATTATGACAAGTAACTATAATTTCGAATCAAATTATGACAGGTAACTGTAACTTCGATACTAATTATGACAAGAAAATCTAACTTCATTACTAATTATGACAAGTAACAGTAATCTTGATAAAGACTTATGTTAGGTAACTGTAACTTCGATACTAATTAAGAGAGGTAACCGTAACTTCGTTACTAATTATGACAAGTAACTTTAATTTCGATACTAATTATGACAGGTAACTGTAACTTCGTTACTAATTATGACAAGTCCCTGTAATTTCGATACAATTTATGGCAGGTAACTGTAACTTCGATACAAATTATGTCAGGTAACAGTAACATCGGTACTAATTATGACAGGAAACTGTAACTTCGTTTATTATTATGACAATTACCTGTAATTTCGATACAAATTATGACAGTCAACAGTAACTTCGATACTAATTATGACAAGTAACTGTAACTTCGATACTAATTATGACAGGTAACTGTAACTTCGTTACTAATTATGACAAGTAACTGTAATTTCGATACAAATTATGACAGTTAACTGTAACTTCGATACTAATTATGACAGGTAACAGTAACTTCGATACTATTTATGGCAGGTAACTGTAACTTCGATACTTATTATGACAGGTAACAGTAACTTCGATACTAATCATGACAAGTAACTTTAACTTCGATACTAATTATAACAGGTAACTGTAACTTCCTTACTAATTATGAAGAGTAACTGTAATTTCGTTACAAATTATGGCAGTTAATTGTAATTTCGATGCTAATTATGACAGGTAACAGTAACTTCGATACTAATTATGACAAGTAACAGTAACTTCGATACTAATTATGACAAGTAACTGTAACTTCGATACTAATTATGACTGGTAACTGTAACTTCGTTACTAATTATGACAAGTAACTGTAATTTCGATTCAAATTTTGGCAGGTAAATTTAACTTCGATATTTATTATGACAGGTAACAGGAACTTCGATACTAATTATGACAAGTAACTGTAACTTCGATACTAATTATGACAGGTAAGTGTAACTTCGTTACTAATTATGACAAGTAACTGTAATTTCGATACAAATTATGGCAGGTAACTGTAACTTCGATACTAATTATGACAGGTAAGAGCAACTTCGATACTAATTATGACAAGTACCTATAACTTCGATACAAATTATGACAGGTAACTGTAACTTCGATACTAATTATGACAAGAAACTCTAACTTCGATACTAATTATGACAAGTAACTGTAATTTTGTTAAAAAATTATTGTAGGTAACTGTAACTTCAATACTAATTATGACAGGTAACAGTAACTTCGATACTAATTATGACAGGTAACTGTAACTTCGTTACTTATTATGACAAGTAACTTTAATTTCGATACTAATTATGGCGGGTTACTGTAACTTCGTTACTAATTATGACAAGTCCCTGTAATTTCGATACAAATTTTGGCAGGTAATTGTAATATCGATACTAAATATGACAGGTAACAGTAACTTCGATACTAATTATGACAAGTAACAGTAATTTCGATACTAATTATGACAAGTAACTGTAAGTTCAATACTAATTATGACAGGTAACTGTAACTTCGTTACAAATTATGACAAGTAACTGTAATTTTGATTCAAATTTTGGCAGGTAACTGTAACTTCGATACTTATTATGACAAGACAATCTAACTTCGTTACTAATTATGACAAGTAACAGTAATCTTCGTAAAAAATTATGGTAGGTAACTGTAACTTCAATACTAATTATGACAGGTGACAGTAACTTCGACACTAATTATGACAAGTAACTTTAATTTCGATACTAATTATGGCAGGTAACTGTAGTTTCGTTACTAATTACGACAAGTCCCTGTAATTTCGATACAAATTATGGCCGGTAACTGTAACTTCGATACTAATTATGTCAGGTAACAGTAACTTCGGTATTAATTATGACAGGAAACTGTAACTTCGATACAAATTATGGCAGGTAACTGTAACTTTGATACTAATTATGACAGGTAACAGTAACTTCGATACTAATTATGACAAGTAACTATAACTTCGATACAAATTATGACAGGTAACTGTAACTTCGATACTAATTATGACAAGAAACTTTAACTTCGTTACTAATTATGACAAATAACAGTCATATTGATAAAAAATTATGGTAGGTAACTGTAACTTCAATACTAATTATGACAGGTAAGAGTAACTTCGATACTTATTATGACAGGTAACTGTAACTTCGTTACTAATTATGACAAGTAACTTTAATTTCGATACTAATTATGGCAGGTAACTGTAACTTCGTTACGAATTATGACAAGTCCCGGTTATTTCGATATAAATTATGGCAGGTAACTGTAACTTCGATACTAATTATGTCAGGTAACAGTAACTTCGATACTAATTATGACAGGAAACTGTAACTTCGTTACTAATTATGACAAGTAACTGTAATTTCGATACAAATAATGACAGGTAACTGTATCTTCGTTACTAATTATGACAAGTAACTGTAATTTCGATACAAATTATGGCAGGTAGCAGTACCTTCGATACTAATTTTTGACAGGTAAATGTAACTTCGATAGTAATTATGACAAGGAAATGTAATTTCGATACAAAATATGCAGGTAACTGTAACTTTGATACTAATTCTGACAGGTAACAGTAACTTCGATACTAATTATGACAAGTAACTGTAACTTCGTTACTAATTATGACAAGTAACTCTAATTTAAATAGAAAATTATGGCAGGTAACTGTAACTTCGATACTAATTATGACAAGTAACTGTAACTTCGATACTAATTATGATAAGGAACTGTAACTTCGATACTTATTATAACAGGTAACTGTAACTTCATTACTAATTATGACAAGAAACTGTAACTTCGATACTAATTATGACAGGTAACTGTAACTTCGATACTAATTATGACAAGTAACTGTAACTTCGATACTAATTATGACAAGTAACTGTAACTTCGATACTATTTATGACAGGTAACAGTAACTTCGATATTTATTATGACAAGTAACAGTAACTTCGATACTAATTATGACAAGTAACTGTAATTTCGATACAAATTTTGGCAGGTAACTGTAACTTCGATACTAATTATGACAGGTAACAGTAACTTCGATACTAATTATGACAAGTAACTGTAACATCGATACTAATTATGACAGGTAACTGTAACTTCGTTACTAATTATGACAAGTAACTGTAATTTCGATACAAATTATGGAAGGTAACTGTAACGTCGTTACTAATTATGACAGGTAACAGTAACTTCGATACTAATTATGGCAGGTAACTGTAACTTCGATACTAATTATGACAGGTAACAGTAACTTCGATACTAATTATGACAAGTAACTATAACTTCGATACTAATTATGACAGGTAACTGTAACTTCGTTACTAATTATGAAAAGTAACTGTAATTTCGATACAAATTTTGGCAGGTAACTGTAACTTCGATACTTATTATGACAGGTAACAGTAACTTCGATACTAATTATGACAAGTAACTGTAACTTCGATACTAATTATGACAGAAAACTGTAACTTCGTTACTAATTATGACAAGTAACTGTAACTTCGATACAAATTATGGCAGGTAACTGTAACTTCGATACTAATTACTACAGGTAACAGTAACTTCGATACTAATTATGACAGGTTACTGTAACATCGTTACTAATTATGTCAAGTAATTGTAACTTCGATACTAATTATGACAAGTAACTGTAACTTCGATACTTATTATGACAGGTAACTGTAATTTTGATACAAATTATGGCAGGTTACTGTAACTTCGATACTAATTATGACAGGTAACAGTATCTTCGATACTAATTATGACAAGTAACTATAACTTCGATACAAATTATGACAGGTAACTGTAACTTCGATACTAATTATGACAAGAAACTCTAACTTCGTTACTAATTATGACAAGTAACTGTAATTTTGATACTAATTATGACAGGTAACAGTAACTTCGATACTAATTATGAAAAGTAACTATAACTTCGATACAAATTATGACTGGTAACTGTAACTTCGTTACTAATTATGACAAGTAACTGTAATTTCGATTCAAATTTTTGGCAGGTAAATTAAACTTCGATATTTATTATGACAGGTAACAGTAACTTCGATACTAATTATGACAAGTAACTGTAACTTCGATACTAATTATGACAGGTAAGTGTAACTTCGTTACTAATTATGACAAGTAACTGTCATTTCGATACAAATTACGGCAGGTAACTGTAACGTCGTTACTAATTATGACAGGTAACAGTAACTTCGATACTAATTATGGCAGGTAACTGTAACTTCGATACTAATTATGACAGGTAACAGTAACTTCGATACTAATTATGACAAGTAACTGTAACTTCGATACAAATTATGACAGGTAAGTGTAACTTCCTTACTAATTATGACAAGTAACTGAAATTTCGTTACAAATTATGGCAGGTAATTGTAATTTCGATGCTAATTATGACAGGTAACAGTAACTTCGATATTAATTAAGACAAGTTACAGTAACTTCGATACAAATTATGGCAGGTAACTGTAACTTCGATACTAATTATGTCAGGTAACTGTAACTTCGGTATTAATTATGACAGGAAACTGTAACTTCGATACAAATTATGGCAGGTAACTGTAACTTTGATACTAATTATGACAGGTAACAGTAACTTCGATACTAATTATGACAAGTAACTATAACTTCGATACAAATTATGACAGGTAACTGTAACTTCGATACTAATTATGACAAGAAACTTTAACTTCGTTACTAATTATGACAAATAACAGTCATTTTGATAAAAAATTATGGTAGGTAACTGTAACTTCAATACCAATTATGACAGGTAAGAGTAACTTCGATACTTATTATGACAGGTAACTGTAACTTCGTTACTAATTATGACAAGTAACTTTAATTTCGATACTAATTATGGCAGGTAACTGTAACTTCGTTACGAATTATGACAAGTCCCGGTTATTTCGATATAAATTATGGCAGGTAACTGTAACTTCGATACTAATTATGTCAGGTAACAGTAACATCGATACTAATTATGACAGGAAACTGTAACTTCGTTACTAATTATGACAAGTAACTGTAATTTCGATACAAATAATGACAGGTAACTGTATCTTCGTTAATAATTATGAGAAGTAACTGTAATTTCGATACATATTATGGCAGGTATCAGTACCTTCGATACTAATTTTTGACAGGTAAATGTAACTTCGATAGTAATTATGACAAGGAAATGTAATTTCGATACAAGATATGCAGGTAACTGTAACTTTGATACTAATTCTGACAGGTAACAGTAACTTCGATACTAATTATGACAAGTAACTGTAACTTCGTTACTAATTATGACAAGTAACACTAATTTAAATAGAAAATTATGGCAGGTAACTGTAACTTCGATACTAATTATGACAAGTAACTGTAACTTCGATACTAATTATGACAAGGAACTGTAACTTCGATACTTATTATAACAGGTAACTGTAACTTCATTACTAATTATGACAAGAAACTGTAACTTCGATACTAATTATGACAGGTAACTGTAACTTCGATACTAATTATGACAAGTAACTGTAACTTCGATACTAATTATGACAAGTAACTGTAACTTCGATACTATTTATGACAGGTAACAGTTACTTCGATATTAATTATGACAAGTAACAGTAACTTCGATACTAATTATGACAAGTAACTGTAATTTCGATACAAATTTTGGCAGGTAACTGTAACTTCGATACTAATTATGACAGGTAACAGTAACTTCGATACTAATTATGACAAGTAACTGTAACATCGATACTAATTATGACAGGTAAATGTAACTTCGTTACTAATTATGACAAGTAACTGTAATTTCGATACAAATTATGGAAGGTAACTGTAACGTCGTTACTAATTATGACAGGTAACAGTAACTTCGATACTAATTATGGTAGGTAACTGTACCTTCGATACTAATTATGACAGGTAACAGTAACTTCGATACTAATTATGACAAGTAACTATAACTTCGATACTAATTATGACAGGTAACTGTAACTTCGTTACTGATTATGAAAAGTAACTGTAATTTCGATACAAATTTTGGCAGGTAACTGTAACTTCGATACTTATTATGACAGGTAACAGTAACTTCGATACTAATTATGACAAGTAACTGTAACTTCGATACTAATTATGACAGAAAACTGTAACTTCGTTACTAATTATGACAAGTAACTGTAACTTCGATACAAATTATGGCAGGTAACTGTAACTTCGATACTAATTACTACAGGTAACAGTAACTTCGATACTAATTATGACAGGTTACTGTAACATCGTTACTAATTATGTCAAGTAATTGTAACTTCGATACTAATTATGACAAGTAACTGTAACTTCGATACTTATTATGACAGGTAACTGTAATTTTGATACAAATTATGGCAGGTAACTGTAACTTCGATACTAATTATGACAGGTAACAGTATCTTCGATACTAATTATGACAAGTAACTATAACTTCGATACAAATTATGACAGGTAACTGTAACTTCGATACTAATTATGACAAGAAACTCTAACTTCGTTACTAATTATGACAAGTAACTGTAATTTTGATACTAATTATGACAGGTAACAGTAACTTCGATACTAATTATGAAAAGTAACTATAACTTCGATACAAATTATGACTGGTAACTGTAACTTCGTTACTAATTATGACAAGTAACTGTAATTTCGATTCAAATTTTGGCAGGTAAATTTAACTTCGATATTTATTATGACAGGTAACAGTAACTTCGATACTAATTATGACAAGTAACTGTAACTTCGATACTAATTATGACAGGTAAGTGTAACTTCGTTACTAATTATGACAAGTAACTGTCATTTCGATACAAATTATGGCAGGTAACTGTAACGTCGTTACTAATTATGACAGGTAACAGTAACTTCGATACTAATTATGGCAGGTAACTGTAACTTCGATACTAATTATGACAGGTAACAGTAACTTCGATACTAATTATGACAAGTAACTGTAACTTCGATACAAATTATGACAGGTAACTGTAACTTCCTTACTAATTATGACAAGTAACTGAAATTTCGTTACAAATTATGGCAGGTAATTGTAATTTCCATGCTAATTATGACAGGTAACAGTAACTTCGATATTAATTAAGACAAGTTACAGTAACTTCGATACAAATTATGGCAGGTAACTGTAACTTCGATACTAATTATGTCAGGTAACTGTAACTTCGGTATTAATTATGAAAGGAAACTGTAACTTCGATACAAATTATGGCAGGTAACTGTAACTTTGATACTAATTATGACAGGTAACAGTAACTTCGATACTAATTATGACAAGTAACTATAACTTCGATACAAATTATGACAGGTAACTGTAACTTCGATACTAATTATGACAAGAAACTTTAACTTCGTTACTAATTATGACAAATAACAGTCATTTTGATAAAAAATTATGGTAGGTAACTGTAACTTCAATACCAATTATGACAGGTAAGAGTAACTTCGATACTTATTATGACAGGTAACTGTAACTTCGTAACTAATTATGACAAGTAACTTTAATTTCGATACTAATTATGGCAGGTAACTGTAACTTCGTTACGAATTATGACAAGTCCCGGTTATTTCGATATAAATTATGGCAGGTAACTGTAACTTCGATACTAATTATGTCAGGTAACAGTAACTTCGATACTAATTATGACAGGAAACTGTAACTTCGTTACTAATTATGACAAGTAACTGTAATTTCGATACAAATAATGACAGGTAACTGTATCTTCGTTACTAATTATGAGAAGTAACTGTAATTTCGATACATATTATGGCAGGTATCAGTACCTTCGATACTAATTTTTGACAGGTAAATGTAACTTCGATAGTAATTATGACAAGGAAATGTAATTTCGATACAAATTATGCAGGTAACTGTAACTTTGAGACTAATTCTGACAGGTAACAGTAACTTCGATACTAATTATGACAAGTAACTGTAACTTCGTTACTAATTATGACAAGTAACACTAATTTAAATAGAAAATTATGGCAGGTAACTGTAACTTCGATACTAATTATGACAAGTAACTGTAACTTCGATACTAATTATGACAAGGAACTGTAACTTCGATAATTATTATAACAGGTAACTGTAACTTCATTACTAATTATGACAAGAAACTGTAACTTCGATACTAATTATGACAGGTAACTGTAACTTCGATACTAATTATGACAAGTAACTGTAACTTCGATACTAATTATGACAAGTAACTGTAACTTCGATACTATTTATGACAGGTAACAGTTACTTCGATATTAATTATGACAAGTAACAGTAACTTCGATACTAATTATGACAAGTAACTGTAATTTCGATACAAATTTTGGCAGGTAACTGTAACTTCGATACTAATTATGACAGGTAACAGTAACTTCGATACTAATTATGACAAGTAACTGTAACATCGATACTAATTATGACAGGTAAATGTAACTTCGTTACTAATTATGACAAGTAACTGTAATTTCGATACAAATTATGGAAGGTAACTGTAACGTCGTTACTAATTATGACAGGTAACAGTAACTTCGATACTAATTATGGTAGGTAACTGTACCTTCGATACTAATTATGACAGGTAACAGTAACTTCGATACTAATTATGACAAGTAACTATAACTTCGATACTAATTATGACAGGTAACTGTAACTTCGTTACTAATTATGAAAAGTAACTGTAATTTCGATACAAATTTTGGCAGGTAACTGTAACTTCGATACTTATTATGACAGGTAACAGTAACTTCGATACTAATTATGACAAGTAACTGTAACTTCGATACTAATTATGACAGAAAACTGTAACTTCGTTACTAATTATGACAAGTAACTGTAACTTCGATACAAATTAAGGCAGGTAACTGTAACTTCGATACTAATTACTGCAGGTAACAGTAACTTCGATACTAATTATGACAGGTTACTGTAACATCGTTACTAATTATGTCAAGTAATTGTAACTTCGATACTAATTATGACAAGTAACTGTAACTTCGATACTTATTATGACAGGTAACTGTAATTTTGATACAAATTATGGCAGGTAACTGTAACTTCGATACTAATTATGACAGGTAACAGTATCTTCGATACTAATTATGACAAGTAACTATAACTTCGATACAAATTATGACAGGTAACTGTAACTTCGATACTAATTATGACAAGAAACTCTAACTTCGTTACTAATTATGACAAGTAACTGTAATTTTGATACTAATTATGACAGGTAACAGTAACTTCGATACTAATTATGAAAAGTAACTATAACTTCGATACAAATTATGACTGGTAACTGTAACTTCGTTACTAATTATGACAAGTAACTGTAATTTCGATTCAAATTTTGGCAGGTAAATTTAACTTCGATATTTATTATGACAGGTAACAGTAACTTCGATACTAATTATGACAAGTAACTGTAACTTCGATACTAATTATGACAGGTAAGTGTAACTTCGTTACTAATTATGACAAGTAACTGTAATTTCGATACAAATTATGGCAGGTAACTGTAACGTCGTTACTAATTATGACAGGTAACAGTAACTTCGATACTAATTATGGCAGGTAACTGTAACTTCGATACTAATTATGACAGGTAACAGTAACTTCGATACTAATTATGACAAGTAACTGTAACTTCGATACAAATTATGACAGGTAACTGTAACTTCCTTACTAATTATGACAAGTAACTGAAATTTCGTTACAAATTATGGCAGGTAATTGTAATTTCGATGCTAATTATGACAGGTTACAGTAATTTCGATACTAATTATGACAAGTAACTGTAACTTCGATACTAATTATGACAGGTAAGTGTAACTTTGTTACTAATTATGACATGTAACAGTAATTTCGATACAAATTATGGCAGGTAAATGTAACTTCGATACTAATTATGACAGGTAAGAGCAACTTCGATACTAATTATGACAAGTAACTATAACTTCGATACAAATTATGACAGGTAACTGTAACTTCGATACTAATTATGACAAGAAACTCTAACTTCGATACTAATTATGACAAGTAACTGTAATTTTGTTAAAAAATTATTGTAGGTAACTGTAACTTCAATACTAATTATGACAGGTAACAGTAACTTCGATACTAATTATGACAGGTAACTGTAACTTCGATACTAATTATGACAAGTAACTGTAACTTCGATACTAATTATGACAAGTAACTGTAACTTCGATACTATTTATGACAGGTAACAGTTACTTCGATATTAATTATGACAAGTAACAGTAACTTCGATACTAATTATGACAAGTAACTGTAATTTCGATACAAATTTTGGCAGGTAACTGTAACTTCGATACTAATTATGACAGGTAACAGTAACTTCGATACTAATTATGACAAGTAACTGTAACATCGATACTAATTATGACAGGTAAATGTAACTTCGTTACTAATTATGACAAGTAACTGTAATTTCGATACAAATTATGGAAGGTAACTGTAACTTCGATACTAATTATGACAGGTAACAGTAACTTCGATACTAATTATGACAAGTAACTGTAACATCGATACTAATTATGACAGGTAAATGTAACTTCGTTACTAATTATGACAAGTAACTGTAATTTCGATACAAATTATGGAAGGTAACTGTAACGTCGTTACTAATTATGACAGGTAACAGTAACTTCGATACTAATTATGGTAGGTAACTGTACCTTCGATACTAATTATGACAGGTAACAGTAACTTCGATACTAATTATGACAAGTAACTATAACTTCGATACTAATTATGACAGGTAACTGTAACTTCGTTACTAATTATGAAAAGTAACTGTAATTTCGATACAAATTTTGGCAGGTAACTGTAACTTCGATACTTATTATGACAGGTAACAGTAACTTCGATACTAATTATGACAAGTAACTGTAACTTCGATACTAATTATGACAGAAAACTGTAACTTCGTTACTAATTATGACAAGTAACTGTAACTTCGATACAAATTAAGGCAGGTAACTGTAACTTCGATACTAATTACTACAGGTAACAGTAACTTCGATACTAATTATGACAGGTTACTGTAACATCGTTACTAATTATGTCAAGTAATTGTAACTTCGATACTAATTATGACAAGTAACTGTAACTTCGATAGTTATTATGACAGGTAACTGTAATTTTGATACAAATTATGGCAGGTAACTGTAACTTCGATACTAATTATGACAGGTAACAGTATCTTCGATACTAATTATGACAAGTAACTATAACTTCGATACAAATTATGACAGGTAACTGTAACTTCGATACTAATTATGACAAGAAACTCTAACTTCGTTACTAATTATGACAAGTAACTGTAATTTTGATACTAATTATGACAGGTAACAGTAACTTCGATACTAATTATGAAAAGTAACTATAACTTCGATACAAATTATGACTGGTAACTGTAACTTCGTTACTAATTATGACAAGTAACTGTAATTTCGATTCAAATTTTGGCAGGTAAATTTAACTTCGATATTTATTATGACAGGTAACAGTAACTTCGATACTAATTATGACAAGTAACTGTAACTTCGATACTAATTATGACAGGTAAGTGTAACTTCGTTACTAATTATGACAAGTAACTGTAATTTCGATACAAATTATGGCAGGTAACTGTAACGTCGTTACTAATTATGACAGGTAACAGTAACTTCGATACTAATTATGGCAGGTAACTGTAACTTCGATACTAATTATGACAGGTAACAGTAACTTCGATACTAATTATGACAAGTAACTGTAACTTCGATACAAATTATGACAGGTAACTGTAACTTCCTTACTAATTATGACAAGTAACTGAAATTTCGTTACAAATTATGGCAGGTAATTGTAATTTCGATGCTAATTATGACAGGTTACAGTAATTTCGATACTAATTATGACAAGTAACTGTAACTTCGATACTAATTATGACAGGTAAGTGTAACTTTGTTACTAATTATGACATGTAACAGTAATTTCGATACAAATTATGGCAGGTAAATGTAACTTCGATACTAATTATGACAGGTAAGAGCAACTTCGATACTAATTATGACAAGTAACTATAACTTCGATACAAATTATGACAGGTAACTGTAACTTCGATACTAATTATGACAAGAAACTTTAACTTCGATACTAATTATGACAAGTAACTGTAATTTTGTTAAAAAATTATTGTAGGTAACTGTAACTTCAATACTAATTATGACAGGTAACAGTAACTTCGATACTAATTATGACAGGTAACTGTAACTTCATTACTTATTATGACAAGTAACTTTAATTTCGATACTAATTATGGCGGGTTACTGTAACTTCGTTACTAATTATGACAAGTCCCTGTAATTTCGATACAAATTTTGGCAGGTAATTGTAATTTCGATACTAAATATGACAGGTAACACTAACTTCGATACTAATTATGACAAGTAACAGTAACTTCTATACTAATTATGACAAGTAACTGTAAGTTCAATACTAATTATGACAGGTAACTGTAACTTCGTTACAAATTCTGACAAGTAACTGTAATTTCGATTCAATTATGGCAGGTAACTGTAACTTCGATACTTATTATGACAAGACAATCTAACTTCGTTACTAATTATGACAAGTAACAGTAATCTTGATAAAAAATTATGGTAGGTAACTGTAACTTCAATACTAATTATGACAGGTGACAGTAACTTCGACACTAATTATGACAGGTATCTGTAACTTCGTTACTTATTATGACAAGTAACTTTAATGTTGATACTAATTATGGCAGGTAACTGTAGTTTCGTTATTAATTATGACAAGTCCCTGTAATTTCGATACAAATTATGGCAGGTAACTGTAACTTCGATACTAATTATGTCAGGTAACAGTAACTTCGGTATTAATTATGACAGGAAACTGTAACTTCGTTACTAATTATGACAATTTACTGTAATTACGATGCAAATTAAGACAGGTAACTGTAACTTCGTTACTAATTATGACATGTAACTGTAATTTCGATACAAATTATGGCAGGTAACAGTACCTTCGATACTAGTTATGACAGGTAACTCTAACTTCGATACTAATTATGACAAGGAACCGTAACTTCGATACAAATTGTGGCAGGTAACTGTAACTTTGATACTAATTATGACAGGTAACAGTAACTTCGATACTAATTATGACAAGTAACTATAACTTCGATACAAATTATGACAGGTAACTGTAACTTCGATACTAATTATGACAAGAAACTTTAACTTCGTTACTAATTATGACAAATAACAGTCATTTTGATAAAAAATTATGGTAGGTAACTGTAACTTCAATACTAATTATGACAGGTAAGAGTAACTTCGATACTAATTATGACAGGTAACTGTAACTTCGTTACTAATTATGACAAGTAAATTTAATTTCGATACTAATTATGGCAGGTAACTGTAACTTCGTTACGAATTATGACAAGTCCCGGTTATTTCGATATAAATTATGGCAGGTAACTGTAACTTCGATACTAATTATGTCAGGTAACAGTAACTTCGATACTAATTATGACAGGAAACTGTAACTTCGTTACTAATTATGACAAGTAACTGTAATTTCGATAAAAATAATGACAGGTAACTGTATCTTCGTTACTAATTATGACAAGTAACTGTAATTTCGATACAAATTATGGCAGGTAACAGTACCTTCGATAATAATTTTTGACAGGTAAATGTAACTTCGATAGTAATTATGACAAGGAAATGTAATTTCGATACAAAATATGATAGGTAACTGTAACTTTGATACTAATTATGACAAGTAACTCTAATTTAAATAGAAAATTATGGCAGGTAACTGTAACTTCGATACTAATTATGACAAGTAACTGTAACTTCGATACTAATTATGACAAGTAACTGTAACTTCGATACTTATTATGACAGGTAACTGTAACTTCATTACTAATTATGACAAGAAACTGTAACTTCGATACTAATTATGACAGGTAACTGTAACTTCGATACTAATTATGACAAGTAACTGAAACTTCGATACTAATTATGACAAGTAACTGTAACTTCGATACTATTTATGACAGGTAACAGTAACATCGATATTAATTATGACAAGTAACAGTAACTTCGATACTAATTATGACAAGTAACTGTAATTTCGATACAAATTTTGGCAGTTAACTGTAACTTCGATACTAATTATGACAGGTAACAGTAACTTCGATACTAATTATGACAAGTAACTGTAACATCGATACTAATTATGACAGGTAACTGTAACTTCGTTACTAATTATGACAAGTAACTGTAATTTCGATACAAATTATGGCAGGTAACTGTAACGTCTTTACTAATTATGACAGGTAACAGTAACTTCGATACTAATTATGGCAGGTAACTGTAACTTCGATACTAATTATGACAGGTAACAGTAACTTCGATACTAATTATGACAAGTAACTGTAACTTCGATACTAATTATGACAGGTAACTGTAACTTCGTTATTAATTATGAAAAGTAACTGTAATTTCGATACAAATTTTGGCAGGTAACTGTAACTTCGATACTTATTTTGACAGGTAACAGTAACTTCGATACTAATTATGACAAGTAACTGTAACTTCGATACTAATTATGACAGAAAACTGTAACTTCGTTACTAATTATGACAAGTAACTGTAACATCGATACAAATTATGGCAGGTAACTGTAACATCGATACTAATTACTACAGGTAACAGTATCTTCGATACTAATTATGACAGGTTACTGTAACATCGTTACTAATTATGTCAAGTAATTGTAACTTCGGTACTAATTATGACAAGTAACTGTAACGTCGATACTTATTATGACAGGTAACTGTAATTTTGATACAAATTATGGCAGGTAACTGTAACTTCGATACTAATTATGACAGGTAACAGTATCTTCGATACTAATTATGACAAGTAACAATAACTTTGATACAAATTATGACAGGTTACTGTAACTTCGATACTAATTATGACAAGAAACTCTAACTTCGTTACTAATTATGACAAGTAACTGTAATTTTGATACTTATTATGACAGGTAACAGTAACTTCGATACTAATTATGAAAAGTAACTATAACTTCGATACAAATTATGACAGGTAACTGTAACTTCGATACTAATTATGACAAGAAACTCTAACTTCGTTACTAATTATGACAAATAACAGTCATTTTGATAAAAAATTATGGTAGGTAACTGCAACTTCAATACTTATTATGACAGGTAACAGTAACTTCGATACTAATTAAGACAGGTAACTGTAACTTCGATACTAATTATGACAGGTAACAGTAACTTCGATACTAATTATGACAAGTAACTGTAACTTCGATACTAATTTTGACAGGTAACTGTCACTTCGATACTAATTATGACAAGAAACTATAACTTCGTTACTAAATATGACAAGTAACTGTCATTTTGATAAAAAGTTATGGTAGGTAACTGTAACTTCAATACTAATTATGACAGGTAACAGTAACTTCGATACTATTTATGGCAGGTAATTGTAATTTCGATGCTAATTATGACAGGTAACACTAACTTCGATACTAATTATGACAAGTAACAGTAACTTCGATACTAATTATGACAAGTAACTGTAATTTTGTTAAAAAAATTATTGTAGGTAACTGTAACTTCAATACTAATTATGACAGGTAACAGTAACTTCGATACTAATTATGACAGGTAACTGTAACTTCGTTACTTATTATGACAAGTAACTTTAATTTCGATACTAATTATGGCGGGTTACTGTAACTTCGTTACTAATTATGACAAGTCCCTGTAATTTCGATACAAATTTTGGCAGGTAATTGTAATTTCGATACTAAATATGACAGGTAACAGTAACTTCGATACTAATTATGACAAGTAACAGTAACTTCGATACTAATTATGACAAGTAACTGTAATTTTGTTAAAAAAATTATTGTAGGTAACTGTAACTTCAATACTAATTATGACAGGTAACAGTAACTTCGATACTAATTATGACAGGTAACTGTAACTTCGTTACTTATTATGACAAGTAACTTTAATTTCGATACTAATTATGGCGGGTTACTGTAACTTCGTTACTAATTATGACAAGTCCCTGTAATTTCGATACAAATTTTGGCAGGTAACTGTAACTTCGATACAAATTATGGCAGGTAACTGTAACTTCGATACTTATTATGACAGGTAACAGTAACTTCGATACTAATAATGACAAGTAACTGTAACTTCGATACTAATTATGACAGAAAACTGTAACTTCGTTACTAATTATGACAAGTAACTGTAACTTCGATACAAATTATGGCAGGTAACTGTAACTTCGATACTAATTACTACAGGTAACAGTATCTTCGATACTAATTATGACAGGTTACTGTAACATCGTTACTAATTATGTCAAGTAATTGTAACTTCGATACTAATTATGACAAGTAACTGTAACTTCGATACTTATTATGACAGGTAACTGTAATTTTGATACAAATTATGGCAGGTAACTGTAACTTCGATACTAATTATGACAGGTAACAGTATCTTCGATACTAATTATGACAAGTAACTATAACTTCGATACAAATTATGACAGGTAACTGTAACTTCGATACTAATTATGACAAGAAACTCTAACTTCGTTACTAATTATGACAAGTAACTGTAATTTTGATACTAATTATGACAGGTAACAGTAACTTCGATACTAATTATGAAAAGTAACTATAACTTCGATACAAATTATGACAGGTAACTGTAACTTCGATATTAATTATGACAAGAAACTCTAACTTCGTTACTAATTATGACAAATAACAGTCATTTTGATAAAAAATTATGGTAGGTAACTGCAACATCAATACTTATTATGACAGGTAACAGTAACTTCGATACTAATTAAGACAGGTAACTGTAACTTCGATACTAATTATGACAGGTAACAGTAACTTCGATACTAATTATGACAAGTAACTGTAACTTCGATACTAATTTTGACGGGTAACTGTCACTTCGATACTAATTATGACAAGAAACTATAATTTCGTTACTAAATATGACAAGTAACTGTCATTTTGATAAAAAGTTATGGTAGGTAACTGTAACTTCAATACTAATTATGACAGGTAACAGTAACTTCGATACTAATTATGACAAGTAACAGTTACTTCGATACTAATTATGACAAATTACTGTAACTTCGATACTAATTATGACAGGTAACTGTAACTTCATTACTAATTATGACAAGTAACTGTAATTTCGATACAAATTTTGGCAGGTAACTGTAACTTCGATACTAATTATGACAGGTAACAGTAACTTCGATACTAATTATGACATAAAACTGTAACTTCGTTGCTAATTATGACAAGTAACTGTAATTTCGATACAAATTATGACAGGTAACTGTAACTTCGTAACTAATTATGACAAGTAACTGTAATTTCGATACAAATTATGGTTGGTAACAGTACCTTCGATACTAAATATTACATGTAACTGTAACTTCGATACTAATTATGACAAGGAACTGTAATTTCGATACAAATTATGGCAGGAAACTGTAACTTCGATATTAATTATGACAGGTAACAGTAACTTCGATACTAATTATGACAAGTAACTATAATTTCGAATCAAATTATGACAGGTAACTGTAACTTCGATACTAATTATGACAAGAAAATCTAACTTCATTACTAATTATGACAAGTAACAGTAATCTTGATAAAGACTTATGTTAGGTAACTGTAACTTCAATACTAATTATGACAGGTAACAGTAACTTCGATACTAATTATGACAGGTAACTGTAACTTCGTTATTAATTATGACGAGTAACTTTAATTTCGATACTAATTATGACAGGTAACTGTAACTTCGTTACTAATTATGACAAGTCCCTGTAATTTCGATACAATTTATGGCAGGTAACTGTAACTTCGATTCAAATTATGTCAGGTAACAGTAACATCGGTACTAATTTATTTATTTAATCGTATGGTGATACAATACAGAATACAAATAAGACAAAATTAAACTTTAAAGTCCTTCCTTTTCAACCATTCGGTTAGACTAGGTGTGAGATCAAACAAGTCGTCAGGAATTCCAGGGTATGAATGAAGAGGACGGCGTAGGACCAGGTGTTCAATCGTCTGTTCTTCTAAGTTACATTCACACATTGGTGAACTGATCCAGCCCCACTTGTACCTGAAATAATTACAACACCCATGTCCAGTCCTCAACCTGTTGATACGGCACCAGAGGTTCCTTGGTAGGTCAAAACCATTTGGCTTCTTTGTGGGATCAAGATGGTGGACACTTGTTCCCAATGTTTTTGTTGACCACTCATGCTTCCAGCTTTCCTTTATGTCAAATCCATCCGCGATGAGTTGCCTTGCAGTGACACTTGCCGGTCTTCTGGATTTCAATCGTTGTTGTGACGGATGGCAGAATTCCTGATGCAGTGGCAAAGAGGGTGATGCAAAGATTTTCTTAGCCTCCCTCAGTAGAGCTTGCTTCCGCCTTAAGTGAGGTGGAGGGATGTGGCTCAGCACGGGTAACCAGTGACATGGAGTTGATTTGATGGTACCAGTAATGCAACGCATTGTATCGTTCAGTTTCGTGTCTATCTTCTTCACATGTACGCTTTCCAACCAGACAGGCGCACAGTACTCAGCAGCTGAGTAAACAAGACTGATGCCAGTTAAACGTAGACAGTCAGCAGAGGCTCCCCAGGAGGTACCACTGAGCTTATGCAGTATGTTGTTTCTTGCGGCGACTTTGTGAGAGAGCTTGGTGATGTGCTCTTTGTAGCTCAGGGTTCTATCTAAAGTGACTCCGAGATATTTTGGGAAAGGATTGTACCTCAGCTCTTGTCCATTGAACAGGACTCTAGGTTTGTAGTTTGCGACACGATTCGCTAGATGGAAACAAGAGACTTCAGTTTTTGTTGTGCTTGGGATCAATCTCCAGGTTTTAAAGAAAGTTGACATCTTCTCCAGGTCCTCCGTAATGATTTGTTCGCCATCTTCAAAGTTATTGCTCTGAGCTACCAGCGCGATATCATCAGCATAGATGAACTTACTTGATGTTGTAGTTGGTAAATCATGGATGTACAAATTGAATAGCAGTGGGGCTAAAACAGATCCCTGTGGTAGGCCGTTATTTAGTTTTCGTTTGCGGCTTTTAGTGTTTCCTAGGAACACTTCAAATTGCCTTTCACTAAGCATGCTAGATATTAGATCCTCAATTTCTCGGCTTGGTACAACTTGCAATAGTTTGTAGATCAGTCCTTGTCGCCAAACAGTATCATACGCAGCTGTCAAGTCGATGAAAACAGCTGTTGATTTCCGTTTACCTTGAAAACCTGCTTCAATGTGTGTAGTTAGGGCAAGAACTTGATCAGTGCAGCTGCGTCCGTGTCTGAAGCCAGCTTGTTCAGGAGGGATAACAGCCTCAATGAGCGGTGCTATTCTGGTTAGAAGGATTCGTTCAAAAAGTTTTAATATGCAACTGAGCAGTGCTATTGGACGATAGCTTTCGGGGCTGTCTTCAGGTTTGCCAGGTTTGAGAATGGCTATAACATTTGACAGTTTGAATTGTCTGGGCAGTCTGTTCTCTTTGAGAATGTAAGTGAAGAGAGAAGTGAGCCAGCATATACAATACGGACCCATGTTCTTAATGAACTCATTATAGATCTTGTCGGGACCAGCAGCCTTGCCGATTTTCAGTTGTTTGATTGCACTTTCTACTTCCGCTGTGGAGAAGGGATTGGAAAGCGGTTCGTTTCTTGGGGCACTGTGCTTGAGGTTAGAGAGGTTACATTTTACCACTCTGGTATGATTCTTGTCTCTCTTTGCCCTTGAGAGGTCTACGATCCTGTTGGCAATAATGTCAGGACTCAGTTTAGTATGCGGCTGTTTGGGGTGTTGCTTGCCAGTTAGCCCATTCAAGACTCGCCAGGCTTTCCTACTTGACTTTGCGAAGTTCATTTCTTCGAGTGTTGCTTCCCATTTCTCTCGTCTATTCTTGTTTAAAGAGTGGAGTAGCTGTGAACCCACTGATTGATTTCCAGAACTTTGGTATTCTTGGTATAAAGCCTCACTTTCTTCATTCCAGCCAGGCACATATTGCTTTCTGTAACCCCTAGGAATGTTTGACTTAGCAGCTTTGATAACTAGTTTCACAAATTCATCGTAGTTGTTTGCTGTCGGCTGTAGATTCTCCGCAACTAAGCTGGAATCAAGGTCTTTTGAGAATCCATCCCAATTAGCTCGTCGAAAGTTCCATCTGGGTAAGGGCATTGAGTTTACAAGGGGAATTTTCAAACCAATTTCCACCATAACAGGTCGATGTTGACTGTTTGGGAAGTTGGACAGAACAGTACGAGTGGTGTTGAGTGGTTGGTCTAACTGATCTTTAGACACGAATGTCAAGTCTGGGTTGTAATCCTTATCCCAGCGTGCAGAGTGGAAGGTTCCCTTGTCTTTTACATCAAAGACCAGGTGCATATTTGTAGTTTCTGCCCACTGAACTAGTTTCTCCCCATTCACATCCACGGTGTCATACCGCCAGTTTGTGTGATGGCTGTTGAAGTCTCCAGTGTATATACAAGGGTGGTCAAAAGCTGGCAGTACTGTAGGAGCCCAATTCACACACGGAGGCTTGTACAGATTGACAATTTTTAAATCATTTATCTGAATTGCTATTGTATAGATGTAGTCAACTTCTGTTGAATCAATTACTTGCACTCCGTTTAAACTTGACTTCACATAAGTGGCTATTCCATATTGTGGATGGTGGATAGCTTTGACCAGTGTGTAACCGGGTATTCGTCCTCTGCGCTGGAGATCCTGTTCGTCTTTGGTATGGATTTCTTGAATGTTAACAACATCAATGTTAAGGTCATTCAGTTGTTTCTGTAGATACTCACATTTGGCAGAACTTATGCCTTCAATATTAAGTTGCATAGTACGGACTAGGTGTTTCTCATCTATAGTTTGATGGTCCTGAAAAGAACCGTTACTTGATATGTTTCTGGGCATATTGTAAGTCACCTTTAACGCTGTTGCTCGTTTAGCACCACCCAGGGGTCACGTGTAGGGCAATTTAAGGTACTAATTATGACAGGAAACTGTAACTTCGTTTATTATTATGACAATTACCTGTAATTTCGATACAAATTATGACAGTCAACAGTAACTTCGATACTAATTATGACAAGTAACTGTAACTTCGATAATAATTATGACAGGTAACTGTAACTTCGTTACTAATTATGACAAGTAACTGTAATTTTGATACAAACTATGGCAGTTAACTGTAACATCGATACTAATTATGACAGGTAACAGTAACTTCGATACTATTTATGGCAGGTAACTGTAACTTCGATACTAATTATGACAGGTAACAGTAACTTCGATACTAATCATGACAAGTAACTTTAACTTCGATACTAATTATGACAGGTAACTGTAACTTCCTTACTAATTATGACAAGTAACTGTAATTTCGTTACAAATTATGGCAGGTAATTGTAATTTCGATGCTAATTATGACAGGTAACACTAACTTCGATACTAATTATGACAAGTAACAGTAACTTCGATACTAATTATGACAAGTAACTGTAATTTTGTTAAAAAAATTATTGTAGGTAACTGTAACTTCAATACTAATTATGACAGGTAACAGTAACTTCGATACTAATTATGACAGGTAACTGTAACTTCGTTACTTATTATGACAAGTAACTTTAATTTCGATACTAATTATGGCGGGTTACTGTAACTTCGTTACTAATTATGACAAGTCCCTGTAATTTCGATACAAATTTTGGCAGGTAATTGTAATTTCGATACTAAATATGACAGGTAACAGTAACTTCGATACTAATTATGACAAGTAACAGTAACTTCGATACTAATTATGACAAGTAACTGTAAGTTCGATACTAATTATGACAGGTAACTGTAACTTCGTTACAAATTATGACAAGTAACTGTAATTTCGATTCAAATTTTGGCAGGTAACTGTAACTGCGATACTTATTATGACAAGACAATCTAACTTCGTTACTAATTATGACAAGTAACAGTAATCTTGATAAAAAACTATGGTAGGTAACTGTAACTTCAATACTAATTATGACAGGTGACAGTAACTTCGATACTAATTATGACAGGTATCTGTAACTTCGTTACTTATTATGACAAGTAACTTTAATTTCGATACTAATTATGAAAGGTAACTGTAGTTTCGTTACTTATTATGACAAGTCCCTGTAATTTCGATACAAATTATGGCAGGTATCTGTAACTTCGATACTAATTATGTCAGGTAACAGTAACTTCGGTATTATTTATGACAGGAAACTGTAACTTCGTTACTAATTATGACAATTAACTGTAATTACGATGCAAATTATGACAGGTAACTGTAACTTCGTTACTAATTATGACATGTAACTGTAATTTCGATACAAATTATGGCAGGTAACAGTACCTTCGATACTAGTTATGACAAGTAACTGTAAGTTCGATACTAATTATGACAGGTAACTGTAACTTCGTTACAAATTATGACAAGTAACTATAATTTCGATTCAAATTTTGGCAGGTAACTGTAACTTCGATACTTATTATGACAAGACAATCTAACTTCGTTACTAATTATGACAAGTAACAGTAATCTTGATAAAAAATTGTGGTTGGTAACTGTAACTTCAATACTAATTATGACAGGTGACAGTAACTTCGATACTAATTATGACAGGTATCTGTAACTACGTTACTTATTATGACAAGTAACTTTAATTTCGATACTAATTATGGCAGGTAACTGTAGTTTCGTTACTAATTATGACAAGTCCCTGTAATTTCGATACAAATTATGGCAGGTAACTGTAACTTCGATACTAATTATGTCAGGTAACAGTAACTTCGGTATTAATTAAGACAGGAAACTGTAACTTCGATACTAATTATGACAAGTAACTGTAAGTTCGATACTAATTATGACAGGTAACTGTAACTTCGTTACTAATTATGAAAAGTAACTGTAATTTCGATACAAATTTTGGCAGGTAACTGTAACTTCGATACTTATTATGACAGGTAACAGTAACTTCGATACTAATTATGACAAGTAACTGTAACTTCGATACTAATTATGACAGAAAACTGTAACTTCGTTACTAATTATGACAAGTAACTGTAACTTCGATACAAATTATGGCAGGTAACTGTAACTTCGATACTAATTACTACATGTAACAGTAACTTTGATACTAATTATGACAGGTTACTGTAACATCGTTACTAATTATGTCAAGTAATTGTAACTTCGATACTATTTATGACAAGTAACTGTAACTTCGATACTTATTATGACAGGTAACTGTAATTTTGATACAAATTATGGCAGGTAACTGTAACTTCGATACTATTTATGACAGGTAACAGTATCTTCGATACTAATTATGACAAGTAACTATAACTTCGATAAAAATTATGACAGGTAATTGTAACTTCGATACTAATTATGACAAGAAACTCTAACTTCGTTACTAATTATGACAAGTAACTGTAATTTTGATACTAATTATGACAGGTAACAGTAACTTCGATACTAATTATGAAAAGTAACTATAACTTCGATACAATTTATGACAGGTAACTGTAACTTCGATACTAATTATGACAAGAAACTCTAACTTCGTTACTAATTATGACAAATAACAGTTATTTTGATAAAAAATGATGGTAGGTAACTGCAACTTCAATACTTATTATGACAGGTGACAGTAACTTCGAGACTAATTAAGACAGGTAACTGTAACTTCGATACTAATTATGACAGGTAACAGTAACTTCGATACTAATTATGACAAGTAACTGTAACTTCGATACTAATTTTGACAGGTAACTGTCACTTCGATACTAATTATGACAAGAAACTATAACTTCGTTACTAAATATGACAAGTAACTGTCATTTTGATAAAGAGTTATGGTAGGTAACTGTAACTTCAATACTAATTATGACAGGTAACAGTAACTTCGATACTAATTATGACAAGTAACAGTAACTTCGATACTAATTATGACAAGTAACTGTAACTTCGATACTAATTATGACAGGTAACTGTAACTTCATTACTAATTATGACAAGTAACTGTAATTTCGATACAAATTTTGGCAGGTAACTGTAACTTCGATACTAATTATGACAGGTAACAGTAACTTCGATACTAATTATGACATAAAACTGTAACTTCGTTACTAATTATGACAAGTAACTGTAATTTCGATACAAATTATGACAGGTAACTGTAACTTCGTAACTAATTATGACAAGTAACTGTAATTTCGATACAAATTATGGTTGGTAACAGTACCTTCGATACTAATTATTACATGTAACTGTAACTTCGATACTAATTATGACAAGGAACTGTAATTTCGATACAAATTATGGCAGGAAACTGTAACTTCGATATTAATTATGACAGGTAACAGTAACTTCGATACTAATTATGACAAGTAACTATAATTTCGAATCAAATTATGACAGGTAACTGTAACTTCGATACTAATTATGACAAGAAAATCTAACTTCATTACTAATTATGACAAGTAACAGTAATCTTGATAAAGACTTATGTTAGGTAACTGTAACTTCAATACTAATTATGACAGGTAACAGTAACTTCGATACTAATTATGACAGGTAACTGTAACTTCGTTACTAATTATGACAAGTAACTTTAATTTCGGTACTAATTATGACAGGTAACTGTAACTTCGTTACTAATTATGACAAGTCCCTGTAATTTCGATACAATTTATGGCAGGTAACTGTAACTTCGTTTATTATTATGACAATTACCTGTAATTTCGATACAAATTATGACAGTCAACAGTAACTTCGATACTAATTATGACAAGTAACTGTAACTTCGATACTAATTATGACAGATAACTGTAACTTCGTTACTAATTATGACAAGTAACTGTAATTTCGATACAAATTATGGCAGTTAACCTTAACTTCGATACTAATTATGACAGGTAACAGTAACTTCGATAATATTTATGGCAGGTAACTGTTACTTCGATACTAATTATGACAGGTAACAGTAACTTCGATACTAATCATGACAAGTAACTTTAACTTCGATACTAATTATGACAGGTAACTGTAACTTCCTTACTAATTATGACAAGTAACTGTAATTTCGTTACAAATTATGGCAGGTAATTGTAATTTAGATGCTAATTATGACAGGTAACAGTAACTTCGATACTAATTATGACAAGTAACAGTAACTTCCATACTAATTATGACAAGTAACTGTAACTTCGATACTAATTATGACTGGTAACTGTAACTTCGTTACTAATTATGACAAGTAACTGTAATTTCGATTCCAATTTTAGCAGGTAAATTTAACTTCGATATTTATTATGACAGGCAACAGTAACTTCGATACTAATTATGAGAAGTAACTGTAACTTCGATATTAATTATGACAGGTAAGTGTAACTTCGTTACTAATTATGACAAGTAACTGTAATTTCGATACAAATTATGGCAGGCAACAGTAACTTCGATACAAATTATGACAAGTAATTATAACTTCGATACAAATTATTACAGGTAATTGTAACTTCGATACTAATTATGACAAGAAACTCTAACTTCGATACTAATTATGACAAGTAACTGTAATTTTGTTAAAAAAATTATTGTAGGTAACTGTAACTTCAATACTAATTATGACAGGTAAAAGTAACTTCGAGACTAATTATGACAGGTAACTGTAACTTCGTTACTTATTATGACAAGTAACTTTAATTTCGATACTAATTATGGCGGGTTACTGTAACTTCGTTAATAATTATGACAAGTCCCTGTAATTTCGATACAAATTTTGGCAGGTAATTGTAATTTCGATACTAAATATGACAGGTAACAGTAACTTCGATACTAATTATGACAAGTAACAGTAACTTCGACACTAATTATGACAAGTAACTGTAAGTTCGATACTAATTATGACAGGTAACTGTAACTTCGCTACAAATTATGACAAGTAACTGTAATTTCGATTCAAATTTTGGCAGGTAACTGTAACTTCGATACTTATTATGACAAGACAATCTAACTTCGTTACTAATTATGACAAGTAACAGTAATCTTGATAAAAAATTATGGTAGGTAACTGTAACTTCAATACTAATTATGACAGGTGACAGTAACTTCGATACTAATTATGACAGGTATCTCTAACTTCGTTACTTATTATGACAAGTAACTTTAATTTCGATACTAATTATGGCAGGTAACTGTAGATTCGTTACTAATTATGACAAGTCCCTGTAATTTCGATACAAATTATGGCAGGCAACTGTAACTTCGATACTAATTATGTCAGGTAACAGTAACTTCGTTATTATTTATGACAGGAAACTGTAACTTCGTTACTAATTATGACAATTAACTGTAATTACGATGCAAATTATGACAGGTAACTGTAACTTCGTTACTAATTATGACATGTAACTGTAATTTCGATACAAATTATGGCAGGTAACAGTACCTTCGATACTAGTTATGACAGGTAACTCTAACTTCGATACTAATTATGACAAGGAACTGTAACTTCGATACAAATTATGGCAGGTAACTGTAACTTTGATACTAATTATGACAGGTAACAGTAACTTCGATACTAATTATGACAAGTAACTATAACTTCGATACAAATTATGACAGGTAACTGTAACTTCGATACTAATTATGACAAGAAACTTTAACTTCGTTACTAATTATGACAAATAACAGTCATTTTGATAAAAAATTATGGTAGGTAACTGTAACTTCAATACTAATTATGACAGGTTACTGTTACATCGTTACTAATTATGTCAAGTAATTGTAACTTCGATATTAATTATGACAAGTAACTGTAACTTCGATACTTATTATGACAGGTAACTGTAATTTTGATACAAATTATGTTAGGTAACTGTAACTTCGATAATAATTATGACAGGTAACAGTATCTTCGATACTAATTATGACAAGTAACTATAACTTCGATACAAATTATGACAGGTAACTGTAACTTCGATACTAATTATGACAAGAAACTCTAACTTCGTTACTAATTATGACAAGTAACTGTAATTTTGATACTAATTATGACAGGTAACAGTAACTTCGATACTAATTATGAAAAGTAACTATAACTTCGATATAAATTATGACAGGTAACTGTAACTTCGATACTAATTATGACAAGAAACTCTAACTTCGTTACTAATTATGACAATTAACAGTCATTTTGATAAAACATTATGGTAGGTAACTGCATCTTCAATACTTATTATGACAGGTAACAGTAACTTCGATACTTATTAAGACAGGTAACTGTAACTTCGATACTAATTATGACAAGTAACTTTAATATCGATACTAATTATGGTAGGTAACTGTAACTTCGTTACTAATTTTGACAAGTCCCTGTAATTTCGATACAAATTATGGCAGGAAACTGTAACTTCGATACTAATTATGTCAGGTAACTGTAACTTAGATACTAATTATGACAGGAAACTAACTTCGTTACTAATTATGAAAAGTAACTGTAATTTCGTTACAAATTATGACAGGTAACTGTAACTTCGTTACTACTTATGACAAGTAACTGAAATTTCGATACAAATTATGGCAGGTAACAGTACCTTCGATACTAATTATGGCAGGTAACTGTAACTTCGATACTAATTATTACAAGGAACTGTAATTTCGATACAAATTATGGCAGGTGACTGTAACTTTGAGACTAATTATGACAGGTAACAGTAACTTCGTTACTAATTATGACAAGTAACTGTAACTTCGTTACTAATTATGACAAGTAACTCTAATTTGATTAAAAAATTATGGCAGGTAACTGTAACTTCGATACTAATTATGACAAGTAACTGTAACTTCGATACTTATTATGACAGGTAACTGTAACTTAATTACTATTTATGACAAGAAACTGTAACTTCGATACTAATTATGACAGGTAAATGTAACTTCGGTACTAATTATGACAAGTTACAGTAACATCGATACTAATTATGACAAGTAACTGTAACTTCGATACTTATTATGACAGGTAACAGTAACTTCGATACTATTTATGGCAGGTAACTGTAACTTCGATACTAATTATGACAGGTAACAGTAACTTCGATACTAATCATGACAAGTAACTTTAACTTCGATACTAATTATGACAGGTAACTGTAACTTCCTTACTAATTATGACAAGTAACTGTAATTTCGTTACAAATTATGGCAGGTAATTGTAATTTCGATGCTAATTATGACAGGTAACACTAACTTCGATACTAATTATGACAAGTAACAGTAACTTCGATACTAATTATGACAAGTAACTGTAATTTTGTTAAAAAAATTATTGTAGGTAACTGTAACTTCAATACTAATTATGACAGGTAACAGTAACTTCGATACTAATTATGACAGGTAACTGTAACTTCGTTACTTATTATGACAAGTAACTTTAATTTCGATACTAATTATGGCGGGTTACTGTAACTTCGTTACTAATTATGACAAGTCCGTGTAATTTCGATACAAATTTTGGCAGGTAATTGTAATTTCGATACTAAATATGACAGGTAACAGTAACTTCGATACTAATTATGACAAGTAACAGTAACTTCGATACTAATTATGACAAGTAACTGTAAGTTCGATACTAATTATGACAGGTAACTGTAACTTCGTTACAAATTATGACAAGTAACTGTAATTTCGATTCAAATTTTGGCAGGTACCTGTAACTGCGATACTTATTATGACAAGACAATCTAACTTCGTTACTAATTATGACAAGTAACAGTAATCTTGATAAAAAACTATGGTAGGTAACTGTAACTTCAATACTAATTATGACAGGTGACAGTAACTTCGATACTAATTATGACAGGTATCTGTAACTTCGTTACTTATTATGACAAGTAACTTTAATTTCGATACTAATTATGAAAGGTAACTGTAGTTTCGTTACTTATTATGACAAGTCCCTGTAATTTCGATACAAATTATGGCAGGTATCTGTAACTTCGATACTAATTATGTCAGGTAACAGTAACTTCGGTATTATTTATGACAGGAAACTGTAACTTCGTTACTAATTATGACAATTAACTGTAATTACGATGCAAATTATGACAGGTAACTGTAACTTCGTTACTAATTATGACATGTAACTGTAATTTCGATACAAATTATGGCAGGTAACAGTACCTTCGATACTAGTTATGACAAGTAACTGTAAGTTCGATACTAATTATGACAGGTAACTGTAACTTCGTTACAAATTATGACAAGTAACTATAATTTCGATTCAAATTTTGGCAGGTAACTGTAACTTCGATGCTTATTATGACAAGACAATCTAACTTCGTTACTAATTATGACAAGTAACAGTAATCTTGATAAAAAATTGTGGTAGGTAACTGTAACTTCAATACTAATTATGACAGGTGACAGTAACTTCGATACTAATTATGACAGGTATCTGTAACTACGTTACTTATTATGACAAGTAACTTTAATTTCGATACTAATTATGGCAGGTAACTGTAGTTTCGTTACTAATTATGACAAGTCCCTGTAATTTCGATACAAATTATGGCAGGTAACTGTAACTTCGATACTAATTATGTCAGGTAACAGTAACTTCGGTATTAATTAAGACAGGAAACTGTAACTTCGATACTAATTATGACAAGTAACTGTAAGTTCGATACTAATTATGACAGGTAACTGTAACTTCGTTACTAATTATGAAAAGTAACTGTAATTTCGATACAAATTTTGGCAGGTAACTGTAACTTCGATACTTATTATGACAGGTAACAGTAACTTCGATACTAATTATGACAAGTAACTGTAACTTCGATACTAATTATGACAGAAAACTGTAACTTCGTTACTAATTATGACAAGTAACTGTAACTTCGATACAAATTATGGCAGGTAACTGTAACTTCGATACTAATTACTACATGTAACAGTAACTTTGATACTAATTATGACAGGTTACTGTAACATCGTTACTAATTATGTCAAGTAATTGTAACTTCGATACTATTTATGACAAGTAACTGTAACTTCGATACTTATTATGACAGGTAACTGTAATTTTGATACAAATTATGGCAGGTAACTGTAACTTCGATACTATTTATGACAGGTAACAGTATCTTCGATACTAATTATGACAAGTAACTATAACTTCGATAAAAATTATGACAGGTAATTGTAACTTCGATACTAATTATGACAAGAAACTCTAACTTCGTTACTAATTATGACAAGTAACTGTAATTTTGATACTAATTATGACAGGTAACAGTAACTTCGATACTAATTATGAAAAGTAACTATAACTTCGATACAATTTATGACAGGTAACTGTAACTTCGATACTAATTATGACAAGAAACTCTAACTTCGTTACTAATTATGACAAATAACAGTTATTTTGATAAAAAATGATGGTAGGTAACTGCAACTTCAATACTTATTATGACAGGTGACAGTAACTTCGAGACTAATTAAGACAGGTAACTGTAACTTCGATACTAATTATGACAGGTAACAGTAACTTCGATACTAATTATGACAAGTAACTTTAACTTCGATACTAATTTTGACAGGTAACTGTCACTTCGATACTAATTATGACAAGAAACTATAACTTCGTTACTAAATATGACAAGTAACTGTCATTTTGATAAAGAGTTATGGTAGGTAACTGTAACTTCAATACTAATTATGACAGGTAACAGTAACTTCGATACTAATTATGACAAGTAACAGTAACTTCGATACTAATTATGACAAGTAACTGTAACTTCGATACTAATTATGACAGGTAACTGTAACTTCATTACTAATTATGACAAGTAACTGTAATTTCGATACAAATTTTGGCAGGTAACTGTAACTTCGATACTAATTATGACAGGTAACAGTAACTTCGATACTAATTATGACATAAAACTGTAACTTCGTTACTAATTATGACAAGTAACTGTAATTTCGATACAAATTATGACAGGTAACTGTAACTTCGTAACTAATTATGACAAGTAACTGTAATTTCGATACAAATTATGGTTGGTAACAGTACCTTCGATACTAATTATTACATGTAACTGTAACTTCGATACTAATTATGACAAGGAACTGTAATTTCGATACAAATTATGGCAGGAAACTGTAACTTCGATATTAATTATGACAGGTAACAGTAACTTCGATACTAATTATGACAAGTAACTATAATTTCGAATCAAATTATGACAGGTAACTGTAACTTCGATACTAATTATGACAAGAAAATCTAACTTCATTACTAATTATGACAAGTAACAGTAATCTTGATAAAGACTTATGTTAGGTAACTGTAACTTCAATACTAATTATGACAGGTAACAGTAACTTCGATACTAATTATGACAGGTAACTGTAACTTCGTTACTAATTATGACAAGTAACTTTAATTTCGGTACTAATTATGACAGGTAACTGTAACTTCGTTACTAATTATGACAAGTCCCTGTAATTTCGATACAATTTATGGCAGGTAACTGTAACTTCGTTTATTATTATGACAATTACCTGTAATTTCGATACAAATTATGACAGTCAACAGTAACTTCGATACTAATTATGACAAGTAACTGTAACTTCGATACTAATTATGACAGATAACTGTAACTTCGTATCTAATTATGACAAGTAACTGTAATTTCGATACAAATTATGGCAGTTAACCTTAACTTCGATACTAATTATGACAGGTAACAGTAACTTCGATAATATTTATGGCAGGTAACTGTTACTTCGATACTAATTATGACAGGTAACAGTAACTTCGATACTAATCATGACAAGTAACTTTAACTTCGATACTAATTATGACAGGTAACTGTAACTTCCTTACTAATTATGACAAGTAACTGTAATTTCGTTACAAATTATGGCAGGTAATTGTAATTTAGATGCTAATTATGACAGGTAACAGTAACTTCGATACTAATTATGACAAGTAACAGTAACTTCCATACTAATTATGACAAGTAACTGTAACTTCGATACTAATTATGACTGGTAACTGTAACTTCGTTACTAATTATGACAAGTAACTGTAATTTCGATTCCAATTTTAGCAGGTAAATTTAACTTCGATATTTATTATGACAGGCAACAGTAACTTCGATACTAATTATGAGAAGTAACTGTAACTTCGATATTAATTATGACAGGTAAGTGTAACTTCGTTACTAATTATGACAAGTAACTGTAATTTCGATACAAATTATGGCAGGCAACAGTAACTTCGATACAAATTATGACAAGTAATTATAACTTCGATACAAATTATTACAGGTAATTGTAACTTCGATACTAATTATGACAAGAAACTCTAACTTCGATACTAATTATGACAAGTAACTGTAATTTTGTTAAAAAAATTATTGTAGGTAACTGTAACTTCAATACTAATTATGACAGGTAAAAGTAACTTCGAGACTAATTATGACAGGTAACTGTAACTTCGTTACTTATTATGACAAGTAACTTTAATTTCGATACTAATTATGGCGGGTTACTGTAACTTCGTTAATAATTATGACAAGTCCCTGTAATTTCGATACAAATTTTGGCAGGTAATTGTAATTTCGATACTAAATATGACAGGTAACAGTAACTTCGATACTAATTATGACAAGTAACAGTAACTTCGACACTAATTATGACAAGTAACTGTAAGTTCGATACTAATTATGACAGGTAACTGTAACTTCGCTACAAATTATGACAAGTAACTGTAATTTCGATTCAAATTTTGGCAGGTAACTGTAACTTCGATACTTATTATGACAAGACAATCTAACTTCGTTACTAATTATGACAAGTAACAGTAATCTTGATAAAAAATTATGGTAGGTAACTGTAACTTCAATACTAATTATGACAGGTGACAGTAACTTCGATACTAATTATGACAGGTATCTCTAACTTCGTTACTTATTATGACAAGTAACTTTAATTTCGATACTAATTATGGCAGGTAACTGTAGATTCGTTACTAATTATGACAAGTCCCTGTAATTTCGATACAAATTATGGCAGGCAACTGTAACTTCGATACTAATTATGTCAGGTAACAGTAACTTCGGTATTATTTATGACAGGAAACTGTAACTTCGTTACTAATTATGACAATTAACTGTAATTACGATGCAAATTATGACAGGTAACTGTAACTTCGTTACTAATTATGACATGTAACTGTAATTTCGATACAAATTATGGCAGGTAACAGTACCTTCGATACTAGTTATGACAGGTAACTCTAACTTCGATACTAATTATGACAAGGAACTGTAACTTCGATACAAATTATGGCAGGTAACTGTAACTTTGATACTAATTATGACAGGTAACAGTAACTTCGATACTAATTATGACAAGTAACTATAACTTCGATACAAATTATGACAGGTAACTGTAACTTCGATACTAATTATGACAAGAAACTTTAACTTCGTTACTAATTATGACAAATAACAGTCATTTTGATAAAAAATTATGGTAGGTAACTGTAACTTCAATACTAATTATGACAGGTTACTGTTACATCGTTACTAATTATGTCAAGTAATTGTAACTTCGATATTAATTATGACAAGTAACTGTAACTTCGATACTTATTATGACAGGTAACTGTAATTTTGATACAAATTATGTTAGGTAACTGTAACTTCGATAATAATTATGACAGGTAACAGTATCTTCGATACTAATTATGACAAGTAACTATAACTTCGATACAAATTATGACAGGTAACTGTAACTTCGATACTAATTATGACAAGAAACTCTAACTTCGTTACTAATTATGACAAGTAACTGTAATTTTGATACTAATTATGACAGGTAACAGTAACTTCGATACTAATTATGAAAAGTAACTATAACTTCGATATAAATTATGACAGGTAACTGTAACTTCGATACTAATTATGACAAGAAACTCTAACTTCGTTACTAATTATGACAATTAACAGTCATTTTGATAAAACATTATGGTAGGTAACTGCATCTTCAATACTTATTATGACAGGTAACAGTAACTTCGATACTTATTAAGACAGGTAACTGTAACTTCGATACTAATTATGACAAGTAACTTTAATATCGATACTAATTATGGTAGGTAACTGTAACTTCGTTACTAATTTTGACAAGTCCCTGTAATTTCGATACAAATTATGGCAGGAAACTGTAACTTCGATACTAATTATGTCAGGTAACTGTAACTTAGATACTAATTATGACAGGAAACTAACTTCGTTACTAATTATGAAAAGTAACTGTAATTTCGTTACAAATTATGACAGGTAACTGTAACTTCGTTACTACTTATGACAAGTAACTGAAATTTCGATACAAATTATGGCAGGTAACAGTACCTTCGATACTAATTATGGCAGGTAACTGTAACTTCGATACTAATTATTACAAGGAACTGTAATTTCGATACAAATTATGGCAGGTGACTGTAACTTTGATACTAATTATGACAGGTAACAGTAACTTCGTTACTAATTATGACAAGTAACTGTAACTTCGTTACTAATTATGACAAGTAACTCTAATTTGATTAAAAAATTATGGCAGGTAACTGTAACTTCGATACTAATTATGACAAGTAACTGTAACTTCGATACTTATTATGACAGGTAACTGTAACTTAATTACTATTTATGACAAGAAACTGTAACTTCGATACTAATTATGACAGGTAAATGTAACTTCGGTACTAATTATGACAAGTTACAGTAACATCGATACTAATTATGACAAGTAACTGTAACTTCGATACTTATTATGACAGGTAACAGTAACTTCGATATTAATTATGACAAGTAACAGTAAATTCGATACTAATTATGACAAGTAACTGTAATTTCGATACAAATTTTGGCAGGTAACTGTAACTTCGATACTAATTATGACAGGTAACAGTTACTACGATACTAATTATGACAAGTAACTGTAACTTCGATACTAATTATGACAGTTTACTGTAACTTCGTTACTAATTATGACAAGTAACTGTAATTTCGATACCAATTATGGCAGGTAACTGTAACTTCGATACTAATTATGACAGGTAAGAGTAACTTCGATACTATTTATGGCAGGTAACTGTAACTTCGATACTAATTATGACAGGTAACAGTAACTTCGATACTAATCATGACAAGTAACTTTAACTTCGATACTAATTATGACAGGTAACTGTAACTTCCTTACTAATTATGACAAGTAACTGTAATTTCGTTACAAATTATGGCAGGTAAATGTAATTTCGATACTAATTATGACAGGTAACAGTAACTTCGATACTAATTATGACAAGTAACAGTAACTTCGATACTAATTATGACAAGTAACTGTAACTTCGAAACTAATTATGACTGGTAACTGTAACTTCGTTACTAATTATGACAAGTAACGGTAATTTCGATTCAAATTTTGGCAGGTAACTGTAACTTCGATACTAATTATGACAGGTAACAGCAACTTCGATACTAATTATGACAAGTAACTATAACTTCGATACAAATTATGACAGGTAACTGTAACTTAGATACTAATTATGACAACAAACTATAACTTCGTTACTAATTATGACAAGTAACTGTAATTTGGATAAAAAATTATTGTAGGTAACTGTAACTTCAATACTAATTATGACAGTTAACAGTAACTTTGATACTAATTATGACAGTTTACTGTAACATCGTTACTAATTATAACAAGTAACTGTAACTTCGATACTAATTATGACAAGTAACTGTAACTTCGATACTTATTATGACAGGTAACTGTAACTTAATTACTATTTATGACAAGGAACTGTAACTTCGATACTAATTATGACAGGTAAATGTAACTTCGATACTAATTATGACAAGTAACAGTAACATCGATACTAATTATGACAAGTAACTGTAATTTCGATACTAATTATGACTGGTAACTGTAACTTCGTTACTAATTATGACAAGTAACTGTAATTTCGATTCAAATTATGGCAGGTAACTGTAACTTCGATACTAATTATGACAGGTAGCAGCAACTTCGACACTAATTATGACAAGTAACTATAACTTCGATACAAATTAAGACAGGTAACTGTAACTTCGATACTAATTAAGACAAGAAACTCTAACTTCGTTACTAATTATGACAAGTAACTGTAATTTTGATAAAAGTTATTGTAGATAACTGTAACTTCAATACTAATTATGACAGGTAACAGTAACTTCCATACTAATTATGACAGGTAACTGTAACTTCGTTACTTATTATGACAAGTAACTTTAATTTCGATACTAATTAAGGCAGGTTACTGTAACTTCGTTACTAATTATGACAAGTCCCTGTAATTTCGATTCAAATTTTGGCAGGTAACTGTAACTTCGATACTTATTATGACAGTCAACAGTAACTTCGATACTAATTATGACAAGTAACTGTAACTTCGATACTAATTATGACAGGTAACTGTAACTTCGTTACTAATTATGACAAGTAACTGTACTTTCGATACAAATTATGGCAGGTAACTGTAACTTCGATACTAATTATGACAGGTAACAGCAACTTCGATACTAATTATGACAAGTAACTGTAATTACGATGCAAATTATGACAGGTAACTGTAACTTCGTTACTAATTATGACATGTAACTGTAATTTCGATACAAATTATGGCAGGTAACAGTACCTTCGATACTAGTTATGACAAGTAACTGTAAGTTCGATACTAATTATGACAGGTAACTGTAACTTCGTTACAAATTATGACAAGTAACTATAATTTCGATTCAAATTTTGGCAGGTAACTGTAACTTCGATACTTATTATGACAAGACAATCTAACTTCGTTACTAATTATGACAAGTAACAGTAATCTTGATAACAAATTGTGGTAGGTAACTGTAACTTCAATACTAATTATGACAGGTGACAGTAACTTCGATACTAATTATGACAGGTATCTGTAACTACGTTACTTATTATGACAAGTAACTTTAATTTCGATACTAATTATGGCAGGTAACTGTAGTTTCGTTACTAATTATGACAAGTCCCTGTAATTTCGATACAAATTATGGCAGGTAACTGTAACTTCGATACTAATTATGTCAGGTAACAGTAACTTCGGTATTAATTAAGACAGGAAACTGTAACTTCGATACTAATTATGACAAGTAACTGTAAGTTCGATACTAATTATGACAGGTAACTGTAACTTCGTTACTAATTATGAAAAGTAACTGTAATTTCGATACAAATTTTGGCAGGTAACTGTAACTTCGATACTTATTATGACAGGTAACAGTAACTTCGATACTAATTATGACAAGTAACTGTAACTTCGATACTAATTATGACAGAAAACTGTAACTTCGTTACTAATTATGACAAGTAACTGTAACTTCGATACAAATTATGGCAGGTAACTGTAACTTCGATACTAATTACTACATGTAACAGTAACTTCGATACTAATTATGACAGGTTACTGTAACATCGTTACTAATTATGTCAAGTAATTGTAACTTCGATACTATTTATGACAAGTAACTGTAACTTCGATACTTATTATGACAGGTAACTGTAATTTTGATACAAATTATGGCAGGTAACTGTAACTTCGATACTATTTATGACAGGTAACAGTATCTTCGATACTAATTATGACAAGTAACTATAACTTCGATAAAAATTATGACAGGTAATTGTAACTTCGATACTAATTATGACAAGAAACTCTAACGTCGTTACTAATTATGACAAGTAACTGTAATTTTGATACTAATTATGACAGGTAACAGTAACTTCGATACTAATTATGAAAAGTAACTATAACTTCGATACAATTTATGACAGGTAACTGTAACTTCGATACTAATTATGACAAGAAACTCTAACTTCGTTACTAATTATGACAAATAACAGTCATTTTGATAAAAAATTATGGTAGGTAACTGCAACTTCAATACTTATTATGACAGGTGACAGTAACTTCGAGACTAATTAAGACAGGTAACTGTAACTTCGATACTAATTATGACAGGTAACAGTAACTTCGATACTAATTATGACAAGTAACTGTAACTTCGATACTAATTTTGACAGGTAACTGTCACTTCGATACTAATTATGACAAGAAACTATAACTTCGTTACTAAATATGACAAGTAACTGTCATTTTGATAAAAAGTTATGGTAGGTAACTGTAACTTCAATACTAATTATGACAGGTAACAGTAACTTCGATACTAATTATGACAAGTAACAGTAACTTCGATACTAATTATGACAAGTAAATGTAACTTCGATACTAATTATGACAGGTAACTGTAACTTCATTACTAATTATGACAAGTAACTGTAATTTCGATACAAATTTTGGCAGGTAACTGTAACTTCGATACTAATTATGACAGGTAACAGTAACTTCGATACTAATTATGACATAAAACTGTAACTTCGTTACTAATTATGACAAGTAACTGTAATTTCGATACAAATTATGACAGGTAACTGTAACTTCGTAACTAATTATGACAAGTAACTGTAATTTCGATACAAATTAAGGTTGGTAACAGTACCTTCGATACTAATTATTACATGTAACTGTAACTTCGATACTAATTATGACAAGGAACTGTAATTTCGATACAAATTATGGCAGGAAACTGTAACTTCGATATTAATTATGACAGGTAACAGTAACTTCGATACTAATTATGACAAGTAACTATAATTTCGAATCAAATTATGACAGGTAACTGTAACTTTGATACTAATTATGACAAGAAAATCTAACTTCATTACTAATTATGACAAGTAACAGTAATCTTGATAAAGACTTATGTTAGGTAACTGTAACTTCAATACTAATTATGACAGGTAACAGTAACTTCGATACTAATTATGACAGGTAACTGTAACTTCGTTACTAATTATGACAAGTAACTTTAATTTCGGTACTAATTATGACAGGTAACTGTAACTTCGTTACTAATTATGACAAGTCCCTGTAATTTCGATACAATTTATGGCAGGTAACTGTAACTTCGTTTATTATTATGACAATTACCTGTAATTTCGATACAAATTATGACAGTCAACAGTAACTTCGATACTAATTATGACAAGTAACTGTAACTTCGATACTAATTATGACAGATAACTGTAACTTCGTTACTAATTATGACAAGTAACTGTAATTTCGATACAAATTATGGCAGTTAACATTAACTTCGATACTAATTATGACAGGTAACAGTAACTTCGATAATATTTATGGCAGGTAACTGTTACTTCGATACTAATTATGACAGGTAACAGTAACTTCGATACTAATCATGACAAGTAACTTTAACTTCGATACTAATTATGACAGGTAACTGTAACTTCCTTACTAATTATGACAAGTAACTGTAATTTCGTTACAAATTATGGCAGGTAATTGTAATTTAGATGCTAATTATGACAGGTAACAGTAACTTCGATACTAATTATGACAAGTAACAGTAACTTCAATACTAATTATGACAAGTAACTGTAACTTCGATACTAATTATGACTGGTAACTGTAACTTCGTTACTAATTATGACAAGTAACTGTAATTTCGATTCAAATTTTGGCAGGTAAATTTAACTTCGATATTTATTATGACAGGCAACAGTAACTTCGATACTAATTATGACAAGTAACTGTAACTTCGATATTAATTATGACAGGTAAGTGTAAACTTCGTTACTAATTATGACAAGTAACTGTAATTTCGATACAAATTATGGCAGGCAACAGTAACTTCGATACAAATTATGACAAGTAATTATAACTTCGATACAAATTATTACAGGTAATTGTAACTTCGATACTAATTATGACAAGAAACTCTAACTTCGATACTAATTATGACAAGTAACTGTAATTTTGTTAAAAAAATTATTGTAGGTAACTGTAACTTCAATACTAATTATGACAGGTAAAAGTAACTTCGAGACTAATTATGACAGGTAACTGTAACTTCGTTACTTATTATGACAAGTAACTTTAATTTCGATACTAATTATGGCGGGTTACTGTAACTTCGTTAATAATTATGACAAGTCCCTGTAATTTCGATACAAATTTTGGCAGGTAATTGTAATTTCGATACTAAATATGACAGGTAACAGTAACATCGATACTAATTATGACAAGTAACAGTAACTGCGACACTAATTATGACAAGTAACTGTAAGTTCGATACTAATTATGACAGGTAACTGTAACTTCGCTACAAATTATGACAAGTAACTGTAATTTCGATTCAAATTTTGGCAGGTAACTGTAACTTCGATACTTATTATGACAAGACAATCTAACTTCGATACTAATTATGACAAGTATCAGTAATCTTGATAAAAAATTATGGTAGGGAACTGTAACTTCAATACTAATTATGACAGGTGACAGTAACTTCGATACTAATTATGACAGGTATCTCTAACTTCGTTACTTATTATGACAAGAAACTTTAATTTCGATACTAATTATGGCAGGTAACTGTAGTTTCGTTACTAATTATGACAAGTCCCTGTAATTTCGATACAAATTATGGCAGGCAACTGTAACTTCGATACTAATTATGTCAGGTAACAGTAACTTCGGTATTATTTATGACAGGAAACTGTAACTTCGTTACTAATTATGACAATTAACTGTAATTACGATGCAAATTATGACAGGTAACTGTAACTTCGTTACTAATTATGACATGTAACTGTAATTTCGATACAAATTATGGCAAGGTAACAGTACCTTCGATACTAGTTATGACAGGTAACTCTAACTTCGATACTAATTATGACAAGGGAACTGCAACTTCGATACAAATTATGGCAGGTAAACTGTAACTTTGATACTAATTATGACAGGTAACAGTAACTTCGATACTAATTATGACAAGTAACTATAACTTCGATACAAATTATGACAGGTAACTGTAACTTCGATACTAATTATGACAAGAAACTTTAACTTCGTTACTAATTATGACAAATAACAGTCATTTTGATAAAAAATTATGGTAGGGTAACTGTAACTTCAATACTAATTATGACAGGTTACTGTTACATCGTTACTAATTATGTCAAGTAATTGTAACTTCGATATTAATTATGACATGTAACTGTAACTTCGATACTTATTATGACAGGTAACTGTAATTTTGATACAAATTATGTTAGGTAACTGTAAACTTCGATAATAATTATGACAGGTAACAGTATCTTCGATACTAATTATGACAAGTAAACTATAACTTCGATACAAATTATGACAGGTAACTGTAACTTCGATACTAATTAAGGACAAGAAACTCTAACTTCGTTACTAATTATGACAAGTAACTGTAATTTTGATACTAATTATGACAGGTAACAGTAACTTCGATACTAATTATGAAAAGTAACTATAACTTCGATATAAATTATGACAGGTAACTGTAACTTCGATACTAATTATGACAAGAAACTCTAACTTCGTTACTAATTATGACAATTAACAGTCATTTTGATAAAACATTATGGTAGGTAACTGCAACTTCAATACTTATTATGACAGGTAACAGTAACTTCGATACTTATTAAGACAGGTAACTGTAACTTCGATACTAATTATGACAAGTAACTTTAATATCGATACTAATTATGGTAGGTAACTGTAACTTCGTTATTAATTTTGACAAGTCCCTGTAATTTCGATACAAATTTATGGCAGGAAACTGTAACTTCGATACTAAATTATGTCAGGTAACTGTAACTTAGATACTAATTATGACAGGGAAACTAACTTCGTTACTAATTATGAAAGTAACTTTAATTTCGTTACAAATTATGACAGGTAACTGTAACTTCGTTACTACTTATGACAAGTAACTGAAATTTCGATACAAATTATGGCAGGGTAACTGTAACTTCGATACTAATTATGACAAGGAACTGTAATTTCGATACAAAATTATGGCAGGTGACTGTAACTTTGATACTAATTATGACAGGTAACAGTAACTTCGTTACTAATTATGACAAGTAACTGTAACTTCGTTACTAATATATGACAAGTAACTCTAATTGATTAAAAAATTATGGCAGGTAACTGTAACTTCGATACTAATTATGACAAGTAACTGTAACTTCGATACTTATTATGACAGGTAACTGTAACTTAATTACTATTTATGACAAGAAACTGTAACTTCGATACTAATTATGACAGGTAAATGTAACTTCGATACTAATTATGACAAGTTACAGTAACATCGATACTAATTATGACAAGTAACTGTAACTTCGATACTTATTATGACAGGTAACAGTAACTTCGATATTAATTATGACAAGTAACAGTAAATTCGATACTAATTATGACAAGTAACTGTAATTTCGATACAAATTTTGGCAGGTAACTGTAACTTCGATACTAATTATGACAGGTAACAGTTACTACGATACTAATTATGACAAGTAACTGTAACTTCGATACTAATTATGACAGTTTACTGTAACTTCGTTACTAATTATGACAAGTAACTGTAATTTCGATACCAATTATGGCAGGTAACTGTAACTTCGATACTAATTATGACAGGTAAGAGTAACTTCGATACTATTTATGGCAGGTAACTGTAACTTCGATACTAATTATGACAGGTAACAGTAACTTCGATACTAATCATGACAAGTAACTTTAACTTCGATACTAATTATGACAGGTAACTGTAACTTCCTTACTAATTATGACAAGTAACTGTAATTTCGTTACAAATTATGGCAGGTAAATGTAATTTCGATACTAATTATGACAGGTAACAGTAACTTCGATACTAATTATGACAAGTAACAGTAACTTCGATACTAATTATGACAAGTAACTGTAACTTCGATACTAATTATGACTGGTAACTGTAACTTCGTTACTAATTATGACAAGTAACGGTAATTTCGATTCAAATTTTGGCAGGTAACTGTAACTTCGATACTAATTATGACAGGTAACAGCAACTTCGATACTAATTATGACAAGTAACTATAACTTCGATACAAATTATGACAGGTAACTGTAACTTCGATACTAATTATGACAAGAAACTATAACTTCGTTACTAATTATGACAAGTAACTGTAATTTGGATAAAAAATTATTGTAGGTAACTGTAACTTCAATACTAATTATGACAGTTAACAGTAACTTTGATACTAATTATGACAGTTTACTGTAACATCGTTACTAATTATAACAAGTAACTGTAACTTCGATACTAATTATGACAAGTAACTGTAACTTCGATAATTATTATGACAGGTAACTGTAACTTAATTACTATTTATGACAAGGAACTGTAACTTCGATACTAATTATGACAGGTAAATGTAACTTCGATACTAATTATGACAAGTAACATTAACATCGATACTAATTATGACAAGTAACTGTAACTTCGATACTTTTTATGACAGGAAACAGTAACTTCGATATTAATTATGACAAGTAACTATAACTTCGATACAAATTATGACAGGTAACTGTAACTTCGATACTAATTATGACAAGAAACTCTAACTTCGTTACTAATTATGACAAGTAACTGTAATTTTGATACTAATTATGACAGGTAACAGTAACTTCGATACTAATTATGAAAAGTAACTATAACTTCGATATAAATTATGACAGGTAACTGTAACTTCGATACTAATTATGACAAGAAACTCTAACTTCGTTACTAATTATGACAATTAACAGTCATTTTGATAAAACATTATGGTAGGTAACTGCAACTTCAATACTTATTATGACAGGTAACAGTAACTTCGATACTTATTAAGACAGGTAACTGTAACTTCGATACTAATTATGACAAGTAACTTTAATATCGATACTAATTATGGTAGGTAACTGTAACTTCGTTACTAATTTTGACAAGTCCCTGTAATTTCGATACAAATTATGGCAGGAAACTGTAACTTCGATACTAATTATGTCAGGTAACTGTAACTTAGATACTAATTATGACAGGAAACTAACTTCGTTACTAATTATGAAAAGTAACTGTAATTTCGTTACAAATTATGACAGGTAACTGTAACTTCGTTACTACTTATGACAAGTAACTGAAATTTCGATACAAATTATGGCAGGTAACAGTACCTTCGATACTAATTATGGCAGGTAACTGTAACTTCGATACTAATTATGAAAAGGAACTGTAATTTCGATACAAATTATGGCAGGTGACTGTAACTTTGATACTAATTATGACAGGTAACAGTAACTTCGTTACTAATTATGACAAGTAACTGTAACTTCGTTACTAATTATGACAACTAACTCTAATTTGATTAAAAAATTATGGCAGGTAACTGTAACTTCGATACTAATTATGACAAGTAACTGTAACTTCGATACTTATTATGACAGGTAACTGTAACTTAATTACTATTTATGACAAGAAACTGTAACTTCGATACTAATTATGACAGGTAAATGTAACTTCGATACTAATTATGACAAGTTACAGTAACATCGATACTAATTATGACAAGTAACTGTAACTTCGATACTTATTATGACAGGTAACAGTAACTTCGATATTAATTATGACAAGTAACAGTAAATTCGATACTAATTATGACAAGTAACTGTAATTTCGATACAAATTTTGGCAGGTAACTGTAACTTCGATACTAATTATGACAGGTAACAGTTACTACGATACTAATTATGACAAGTAACTGTAACTTCGATACTAATTATGACAGTTTACTGTAACTTCGTTACTAATTATGACAAGTAACTGTAATTTCGATACCAATTATGGCAGGTAACTGTAACTTCGATACTAATTATGACAGGTAAGAGTAACTTCGATACTATTTATGGCAGGTAACTGTAACTTCGATACTAATTATGACAGGTAACAGTAACTTCGATACTTATCATGACAAGTAACTTTAACTTCGATACTAATTATGACAGGTAACTGTAACTTCCTTACTAATTATGACAAGTAACTGTAATTTCGTTACAAATTATGGCAGGTAAATGTAATTTCGATACTAATTATGACAGGTAACAGTAACTTCGATACTAATTATGACAAGTAACAGTAACTTCGATACTAATTATGACAAGTAACTGTAACTTCGATACTAATTATGACTGGTAACTGTAACTTCGTTACTAATTATGACAAGTAACGGTAATTTCGATTCAAATTTTGGCAGGTAACTGTAACTTCGATACTAATTATGACAGGTAACTGCAACTTCGATACTAATTATGACAAGTAACTATAACTTCGATACAAATTATGACAGGTAACTGTAACTTCGATACTAATTATGACAAGAAACTATAACTTCGTTACTAATTATGACAAGTAACTGTAATTTGGATAAAAAATTATTGTAGGTAACTGTAACTTCAATACTAATTATGACAGTTAACAGTAACTTTGATACTAATTATGACAGTTTACTGTAACATCGTTACTAATTATAACAAGTAACTGTAACTTCGATACTAATTATGACAAGTAACTGTAACTTCGATACTTATTATGACAGGTAACTGTAACTTAATTACTATTTATGACAAGGAACTGTAACTTCGATACTAATTATGACAGGTAAATGTAACTTCGATACTAATTATGACAAGTAACAGTAACATCGATACTAATTATGACAAGTAACTGTAACTTCGATACTTTTTATGACAGGAAACAGTAACTTCGATATTAATTATGACAAGTAACAGTAAATTCGATACTAATTATGACAAGTAACTGTAATTTCGATACAAATTTTGGCAGGTAACTGTAACTTCGATACTAATTATGACAGGTAACAGTTACTACGATACTAATTATGACAAGTAACTGTAACATCAATACTAATTATGACAGGTAACTGTAACTTCGTTACTTATTATGACAGGTAACAGTAACTTCGATACTATTTATGGCAGGTAACAGTAACTTCGATACTATTTATGGCAGGTAACTGTAACTTCGATACTAATTATGACAGGTAACAGTAACTTCGATACTAATCATGACAAGTAACTTTAACTTCGATATTAATTATGACAGGTAACTGTAACTTCCTTACTAATTATGACAAGTTACTGTAATTTCGTTACAAATTATCGCAGGTAATTGTAATTTCGATACTAATTATGACAGGTAACAGTAACTTCGATACTAATTATGACAAGTAACTGTAATTTCGATACTAATTATGACTGGTAACTGTAACTTCGTTACTAATTATGATAAGTAACTGTAATTTCGATTCAAATTATGGCAGGTAACTGTAACTTCGATACTAATTATGACAGGTAGCAGCAACTTCGATACTAATTATGACAAGTAACTATAACTTCGATACAAATTAAGACAGGTAACTGTAACTTCAATACTAATTAAGACAAGAAACTCTAACTTCGTTACTAATTATGACAAGTAACTGTAATTTTGATAAAAGTTATTGTAGATAACTGTAACTTCAATACTAATTATGACAGGTAACAGTAACTTCCATACTAATTATGACAGGTAACTGTAACTTCGTTACTTATTATGACAAGTAACTTTAATTTCGATACTAATTAAGGCAGGTTACTGTAACTTCGTTACTAATTATGACAAGTCCCTGTAATTTCGATTCAAATTTTGGCAGGTAACTGTAACTTCGATACTAATTATGACAGGTAACAGCAACTTCGATACTAATTATGACAAGTAACTATAACTTCGATACAAATTATGACAGGTAACTGTAACTTCGATACTAATTATGACAAGAAAATCTAACTTCATTACTAATTATGACAAGTAACAGTAATCTTGATAAAGACTTATGTTAGGTAACTGTAACTTCAATACTAATTATGACAGGTAACAGTAACTTCGATACTAATTATGACAAGTCCCTGTAATTTCGATTCAAATTATGGCAGGAAACTGTAACTTCGATATTAATTATGACAGGTAACAGTAACTTCGATACTAATTATGACAAGTAACTATAATTTCGAATCAAATTATGACAGGTAACTGTAACTTTGATACTAATTATGACAAGAAAATCTAACTTCATTACTAATTATGACAAGTAACAGTAATCTTGATAAAGACTTATGTTAGGTAACTGTAACTTCAATACTAATTATGACAGGTAACAGTAACTTCGATACTAATTATGACAGGTAACTGTAACTTCGTTACTAATTATGACAAGTAACTTTAATTTCGGTACTAATTATGACAGGTAACTGTAACTTCGTTACTAATTATGACAAGTCCCTGTAATTTCGATACAATTTATGGCAGGTAACTGTAACTTCGTTTATTATTATGACAATTACCTGTAATTTCGATACAAATTATGACAGTCAACAGTAACTTCGATACTAATTATGACAAGTAACTGTAACTTCGATACTAATTATGACAGATAACTGTAACTTCGTTACTAATTATGACAAGTAACTGTAATTTCGATACAAATTATGGCAGTTAACATTAACTTCGATACTAATTATGACAGGTAACAGTAACTTCGATAATATTTATGGCAGGTAACTGTTACTTCGATACTAATTATGACAGGTAACAGTAACTTCGATACTAATCATGACAAGTAACTTTAACTTCGATACTAATTATGACAGGTAACTGTAACTTCCTTACTAATTATGACAAGTAACTGTAATTTCGTTACAAATTATGGCAGGTAATTGTAATTTAGATGCTAATTATGACAGGTAACAGTAACTTCGATACTAATTATGACAAGTAACAGTAACTTCAATACTAATTATGACAAGTAACTGTAACTTCGATACTAATTATGACTGGTAACTGTAACTTCGTTACTAATTATGACAAGTAACTGTAATTTCGATTCAAATTTTGGCAGGTAAATTTAACTTCGATATTTATTATGACAGGCAACAGTAACTTCGATACTAATTATGACAAGTAACTGTAACTTCGATATTAATTATGACAGGTAAGTGTAACTTCGTTACTAATTATGACAAGTAACTGTAATTTCGATACAAATTATGGCAGGCAACAGTAACTTCGATACAAATTATGACAAGTAATTATAACTTCGATACAAATTATTACAGGTAATTGTAACTTCGATACTAATTATGACAAGAAACTCTAACTTCGATACTAATTATGACAAGTAACTGTAATTTTGTTAAAAAAATTATTGTAGGTAACTGTAACTTCAATACTAATTATGACAGGTAAAAGTAACTTCGAGACTAATTATGACAGGTAACTGTAACTTCGTTACTTATTATGACAAGTAACTTTAATTTCGATACTAATTATGGCGGGTTACTGTAACTTCGTTAATAATTATGACAAGTCCCTGTAATTTCGATACAAATTTTGGCAGGTAATTGTAATTTCGATACTAAATATGACAGGTAACAGTAACATCGATACTAATTATGACAAGTAACAGTAACTTCGACACTAATTATGACAAGTAACTGTAAGTTCGATACTAATTATGACAGGTAACTGTAACTTCGCTACAAATTATGACAAGTAACTGTAATTTCGATTCAAATTTTGGCAGGTAACTGTAACTTCGATACTTATTATGACAAGACAATCTAACTTCGTTACTAATTATGACAAGTATCAGTAATCTTGATAAAAAATTATGGTAGGTAACTGTAACTTCAATACTAATTATGACAGGTGACAGTAACTTCGATACTAATTATGACAGGTATCTCTAACTTCGTTACTTATTATGACAAGAAACTTTAATTTCGATACTAATTATGGCAGGTAACTGTAGTTTCGTTACTAATTATGACAAGTCCCTGTAATTTCGATACAAATTATGGCAGGCAACTGTAACTTCGATACTAATTATGTCAGGTAACAGTAACTTCGGTATTATTTATGACAGGAAACTGTAACTTCGTTACTAATTATGACAATTAACTGTAATTACGATGCAAATTATGACAGGTAACTGTAACTTCGTTACTAATTATGACATGTAACTGTAATTTCGATACAAATTATGGCAGGTAACAGTACCTTCGATACTAGTTATGACAGGTAACTCTAACTTCGATACTAATTATGACAAGGAACTGCAACTTCGATACAAATTATGGCAGGTAACTGTAACTTTGATACTAATTATGACAGGTAACAGTAACTTCGATACTAATTATGACAAGTAACTATAACTTCGATACAAATTATGACAGGTAACTGTAACTTCGATACTAATTATGACAAGAAACTTTAACTTCGTTACTAATTATGACAAATAACAGTCATTTTGATAAAAAATTATGGTAGGTAACTGTAACTTCAATACTAATTATGACAGGTTACTGTTACATCGTTACTAATTATGTCAAGTAATTGTAACTTCGATATTAATTATGACAAGTAACTGTAACTTCGATACTTATTATGACAGGTAACTGTAATTTTGATACAAATTATGTTAGGTAACTGTAACTTCGATAATAATTATGACAGGTAACAGTATCTTCGATACTAATTATGACAAGTAACTATAACTTCGATACAAATTATGACAGGTAACTGTAACTTCGATACTAATTATGACAAGAAACTCTAACTTCGTTACTAATTATGACAAGTAACTGTAATTTTGATACTAATTATGACAGGTAACAGTAACTTCGATACTAATTATGAAAAGTAACTATAACTTCGATATAAATTATGACAGGTAACTGTAACTTCGATACTAATTATGACAAGAAACTCTAACTTCGTTACTAATTATGACAATTAACAGTCATTTTGATAAAACATTATGGTAGGTAACTGCAACTTCAATACTTATTATGACAGGTAACAGTAACTTCGATACTTATTAAGACAGGTAACTGTAACTTCGATACTAATTATGACAAGTAACTTTAATATCGATACTAATTATGGTAGGTAACTGTAACTTCGTTATTAATTTTGACAAGTCCCTGTAATTTCGATACAAATTATGGCAGGAAACTGTAACTTCGATACTAATTATGTCAGGTAACTGTAACTTAGATACTAATTATGACAGGAAACTAACTTCGTTACTAATTATGAAAAGTAACTTTAATTTCGTTACAAATTATGACAGGTAACTGTAACTTCGTTACTACTTATGACAAGTAACTGAAATTTCGATACAAATTATGGCAGGTAACTGTAACTTCGATACTAATTATGACAAGGAACTGTAATTTCGATACAAATTATGGCAGGTGACTGTAACTTTGATACTAATTATGACAGGTAACAGTAACTTCGTTACTAATTATGACAAGTAACTGTAACTTCGTTACTAATTATGACAAGTAACTCTAATTTGATTAAAAAATTATGGCAGGTAACTGTAACTTCGATACTAATTATGACAAGTAACTGTAACTTCGATACTTATTATGACAGGTAACTGTAACTTAATTACTATTTATGACAAGAAACTGTAACTTCGATACTAATTATGACAGGTAAATGTAACTTCGATACTAATTATGACAAGTTACAGTAACATCGATACTAATTATGACAAGTAACTGTAACTTCGATACTTATTATGACAGGTAACAGTAACTTCGATATTAATTATGACAAGTAACAGTAAATTCGATACTAATTATGACAAGTAACTGTAATTTCGATACAAATTTTGGCAGGTAACTGTAACTTCGATACTAATTATGACAGGTAACAGTTACTACGATACTAATTATGACAAGTAACTGTAACTTCGATACTAATTATGACAGTTTACTGTAACTTCGTTACTAATTATGACAAGTAACTGTAATTTCGATACCAATTATGGCAGGTAACTGTAACTTCGATACTAATTATGACAGGTAAGAGTAACTTCGATACTATTTATGGCAGGTAACTGTAACTTCGATACTAATTATGACAGGTAACAGTAACTTCGATACTAATCATGACAAGTAACTTTAACTTCGATACTAATTATGACAGGTAACTGTAACTTCCTTACTAATTATGACAAGTAACTGTAATTTCGTTACAAATTATGGCAGGTAAATGTAATTTCGATACTAATTATGACAGGTAACAGTAACTTCGATACTAATTATGACAAGTAACAGTAACTTCGATACTAATTATGACAAGTAACTGTAACTTCGATACTAATTATGACTGGTAACTGTAACTTCGTTACTAATTATGACAAGTAACGGTAATTTCGATTCAAATTTTGGCAGGTAACTGTAACTTCGATACTAATTATGACAGGTAACAGCAACTTCGATACTAATTATGACAAGTAACTATAACTTCGATACAAATTATGACAGGTAACTGTAACTTCGATACTAATTATGACAAGAAACTATAACTTCGTTACTAATTATGACAAGTAACTGTAATTTGGATAAAAAATTATTGTAGGTAACTGTAACTTCAATACTAATTATGACAGTTAACAGTAACTTTGATACTAATTATGACAGTTTACTGTAACATCGTTACTAATTATAACAAGTAACTGTAACTTCGATACTAATTATGACAAGTAACTGTAACTTCGATAATTATTATGACAGGTAACTGTAACTTAATTACTATTTATGACAAGGAACTGTAACTTCGATACTAATTATGACAGGTAAATGTAACTTCGATACTAATTATGACAAGTAACATTAACATCGATACTAATTATGACAAGTAACTGTAACTTCGATACTTTTTATGACAGGAAACAGTAACTTCGATATTAATTATGACAAGTAACTATAACTTCGATACAAATTATGACAGGTAACTGTAACTTCGATACTAATTATGACAAGAAACTCTAACTTCGTTACTAATTATGACAAGTAACTGTAATTTTGATACTAATTATGACAGGTAACAGTAACTTCGATACTAATTATGAAAAGTAACTATAACTTCGATATAAATTATGACAGGTAACTGTAACTTCGATACTAATTATGACAAGAAACTCTAACTTCGTTACTAATTATGACAATTAACAGTCATTTTGATAAAACATTATGGTAGGTAACTGCAACTTCAATACTTATTATGACAGGTAACAGTAACTTCGATACTTATTAAGACAGGTAACTGTAACTTCGATACTAATTATGACAAGTAACTTTAATATCGATACTAATTATGGTAGGTAACTGTAACTTCGTTACTAATTTTGACAAGTCCCTGTAATTTCGATACAAATTATGGCAGGAAACTGTAACTTCGATACTAATTATGTCAGGTAACTGTAACTTAGATACTAATTATGACAGGAAACTAACTTCGTTACTAATTATGAAAAGTAACTGTAATTTCGTTACAAATTATGACAGGTAACTGTAACTTCGTTACTACTTATGACAAGTAACTGAAATTTCGATACAAATTATGGCAGGTAACAGTACCTTCGATACTAATTATGGCAGGTAACTGTAACTTCGATACTAATTATGAAAAGGAACTGTAATTTCGATACAAATTATGGCAGGTGACTGTAACTTTGATACTAATTATGACAGGTAACAGTAACTTCGTTACTAATTATGACAAGTAACTGTAACTTCGTTACTAATTATGACAACTAACTCTAATTTGATTAAAAAATTATGGCAGGTAACTGTAACTTCGATACTAATTATGACAAGTAACTGTAACTTCGATACTTATTATGACAGGTAACTGTAACTTAATTACTATTTATGACAAGAAACTGTAACTTCGATACTAATTATGACAGGTAAATGTAACTTCGATACTAATTATGACAAGTTACAGTAACATCGATACTAATTATGACAAGTAACTGTAACTTCGATACTTATTATGACAGGTAACAGTAACTTCGATATTAATTATGACAAGTAACAGTAAATTCGATACTAATTATGACAAGTAACTGTAATTTCGATACAAATTTTGGCAGGTAACTGTAACTTCGATACTAATTATGACAGGTAACAGTTACTACGATACTAATTATGACAAGTAACTGTAACTTCGATACTAATTATGACAGTTTACTGTAACTTCGTTACTAATTATGACAAGTAACTGTAATTTCGATACCAATTATGGCAGGTAACTGTAACTTCGATACTAATTATGACAGGTAAGAGTAACTTCGATACTATTTATGGCAGGTAACTGTAACTTCGATACTAATTATGACAGGTAACAGTAACTTCGATACTTATCATGACAAGTAACTTTAACTTCGATACTAATTATGACAGGTAACTGTAACTTCCTTACTAATTATGACAAGTAACTGTAATTTCGTTACAAATTATGGCAGGTAAATGTAATTTCGATACTAATTATGACAGGTAACAGTAACTTCGATACTAATTATGACAAGTAACAGTAACTTCGATACTAATTATGACAAGTAACTGTAACTTCGATACTAATTATGACTGGTAACTGTAACTTCGTTACTAATTATGACAAGTAACGGTAATTTCGATTCAAATTTTGGCAGGTAACTGTAACTTCGATACTAATTATGACAGGTAACTGCAACTTCGATACTAATTATGACAAGTAACTATAACTTCGATACAAATTATGACAGGTAACTGTAACTTCGATACTAATTATGACAAGAAACTATAACTTCGTTACTAATTATGACAAGTAACTGTAATTTGGATAAAAAATTATTGTAGGTAACTGTAACTTCAATACTAATTATGACAGTTAACAGTAACTTTGATACTAATTATGACAGTTTACTGTAACATCGTTACTAATTATAACAAGTAACTGTAACTTCGATACTAATTATGACAAGTAACTGTAACTTCGATACTTATTATGACAGGTAACTGTAACTTAATTACTATTTATGACAAGGAACTGTAACTTCGATACTAATTATGACAGGTAAATGTAACTTCGATACTAATTATGACAAGTAACAGTAACATCGATACTAATTATGACAAGTAACTGTAACTTCGATACTTTTTATGACAGGAAACAGTAACTTCGATATTAATTATGACAAGTAACAGTAAATTCGATACTAATTATGACAAGTAACTGTAATTTCGATACAAATTTTGGCAGGTAACTGTAACTTCGATACTAATTATGACAGGTAACAGTTACTACGATACTAATTATGACAAGTAACTGTAACATCAATACTAATTATGACAGGTAACTGTAACTTCGTTACTTATTATGACAGGTAACAGTAACTTCGATACTATTTATGGCAGGTAACAGTAACTTCGATACTATTTATGGCAGGTAACTGTAACTTCGATACTAATTATGACAGGTAACAGTAACTTCGATACTAATCATGACAAGTAACTTTAACTTCGATATTAATTATGACAGGTAACTGTAACTTCCTTACTAATTATGACAAGTTACTGTAATTTCGTTACAAATTATCGCAGGTAATTGTAATTTCGATACTAATTATGACAGGTAACAGTAACTTCGATACTAATTATGACAAGTAACTGTAATTTCGATACTAATTATGACTGGTAACTGTAACTTCGTTACTAATTATGATAAGTAACTGTAATTTCGATTCAAATTATGGCAGGTAACTGTAACTTCGATACTAATTATGACAGGTAGCAGCAACTTCGATACTAATTATGACAAGTAACTATAACTTCGATACAAATTAAGACAGGTAACTGTAACTTCAATACTAATTAAGACAAGAAACTCTAACTTCGTTACTAATTATGACAAGTAACTGTAATTTTGATAAAAGTTATTGTAGATAACTGTAACTTCAATACTAATTATGACAGGTAACAGTAACTTCCATACTAATTATGACAGGTAACTGTAACTTCGTTACTTATTATGACAAGTAACTTTAATTTCGATACTAATTAAGGCAGGTTACTGTAACTTCGTTACTAATTATGACAAGTCCCTGTAATTTCGATTCAAATTTTGGCAGGTAACTGTAACTTCGATACTAATTATGACAGGTAACAGCAACTTCGATACTAATTATGACAAGTAACTATAACTTCGATACAAATTATGACAGGTAACTGTAACTTCGATACTAATTATGACAAGAAAATCTAACTTCATTACTAATTATGACAAGTAACAGTAATCTTGATAAAGACTTATGTTAGGTAACTGTAACTTCAATACTAATTATGACAGGTAACAGTAACTTCGATACTAATTATGACAAGTCCCTGTAATTTCGATTCAAATTATGGCAGGAAACTGTAACTTCGATATTAATTATGACAGGTAACAGTAACTTCGATACTAATTATGACAAGTAACTATAATTTCGAATCAAATTATGACAGGTAACTGTAACTTTGATACTAATTATGACAAGAAAATCTAACTTCATTACTAATTATGACAAGTAACAGTAATCTTGATAAAGACTTATGTTAGGTAACTGTAACTTCAATACTAATTATGACAGGTAACAGTAACTTCGATACTAATTATGACAGGTAACTGTAACTTCGTTACTAATTATGACAAGTAACTTTAATTTCGGTACTAATTATGACAGGTAACTGTAACTTCGTTACTAATTATGACAAGTCCCTGTAATTTCGATACAATTTATGGCAGGTAACTGTAACTTCGTTTATTATTATGACAATTACCTGTAATTTCGATACAAATTATGACAGTCAACAGTAACTTCGATACTAATTATGACAAGTAACTGTAACTTCGATACTAATTATGACAGATAACTGTAACTTCGTTACTAATTATGACAAGTAACTGTAATTTCGATACAAATTATGGCAGTTAACATTAACTTCGATACTAATTATGACAGGTAACAGTAACTTCGATAATATTTATGGCAGGTAACTGTTACTTCGATACTAATTATGACAGGTAACAGTAACTTCGATACTAATCATGACAAGTAACTTTAACTTCGATACTAATTATGACAGGTAACTGTAACTTCCTTACTAATTATGACAAGTAACTGTAATTTCGTTACAAATTATGGCAGGTAATTGTAATTTAGATGCTAATTATGACAGGTAACAGTAACTTCGATACTAATTATGACAAGTAACAGTAACTTCAATACTAATTATGACAAGTAACTGTAACTTCGATACTAATTATGACTGGTAACTGTAACTTCGTTACTAATTATGACAAGTAACTGTAATTTCGATTCAAATTTTGGCAGGTAAATTTAACTTCGATATTTATTATGACAGGCAACAGTAACTTCGATACTAATTATGACAAGTAACTGTAACTTCGATATTAATTATGACAGGTAAGTGTAACTTCGTTACTAATTATGACAAGTAACTGTAATTTCGATACAAATTATGGCAGGCAACAGTAACTTCGATACAAATTATGACAAGTAATTATAACTTCGATACAAATTATTACAGGTAATTGTAACTTCGATACTAATTATGACAAGAAACTCTAACTTCGATACTAATTATGACAAGTAACTGTAATTTTGTTAAAAAAATTATTGTAGGTAACTGTAACTTCAATACTAATTATGACAGGTAAAAGTAACTTCGAGACTAATTATGACAGGTAACTGTAACTTCGTTACTTATTATGACAAGTAACTTTAATTTCGATACTAATTATGGCGGGTTACTGTAACTTCGTTAATAATTATGACAAGTCCCTGTAATTTCGATACAAATTTTGGCAGGTAATTGTAATTTCGATACTAAATATGACAGGTAACAGTAACATCGATACTAATTATGACAAGTAACAGTAACTTCGACACTAATTATGACAAGTAACTGTAAGTTCGATACTAATTATGACAGGTAACTGTAACTTCGCTACAAATTATGACAAGTAACTGTAATTTCGATTCAAATTTTGGCAGGTAACTGTAACTTCGATACTTATTATGACAAGACAATCTAACTTCGTTACTAATTATGACAAGTATCAGTAATCTTGATAAAAAATTATGGTAGGTAACTGTAACTTCAATACTAATTATGACAGGTGACAGTAACTTCGATACTAATTATGACAGGTATCTCTAACTTCGTTACTTATTATGACAAGAAACTTTAATTTCGATACTAATTATGGCAGGTAACTGTAGTTTCGTTACTAATTATGACAAGTCCCTGTAATTTCGATACAAATTATGGCAGGCAACTGTAACTTCGATACTAATTATGTCAGGTAACAGTAACTTCGGTATTATTTATGACAGGAAACTGTAACTTCGTTACTAATTATGACAATTAACTGTAATTACGATGCAAATTATGACAGGTAACTGTAACTTCGTTACTAATTATGACATGTAACTGTAATTTCGATACAAATTATGGCAGGTAACAGTACCTTCGATACTAGTTATGACAGGTAACTCTAACTTCGATACTAATTATGACAAGGAACTGCAACTTCGATACAAATTATGGCAGGTAACTGTAACTTTGATACTAATTATGACAGGTAACAGTAACTTCGATACTAATTATGACAAGTAACTATAACTTCGATACAAATTATGACAGGTAACTGTAACTTCGATACTAATTATGACAAGAAACTTTAACTTCGTTACTAATTATGACAAATAACAGTCATTTTGATAAAAAATTATGGTAGGTAACTGTAACTTCAATACTAATTATGACAGGTTACTGTTACATCGTTACTAATTATGTCAAGTAATTGTAACTTCGATATTAATTATGACAAGTAACTGTAACTTCGATACTTATTATGACAGGTAACTGTAATTTTGATACAAATTATGTTAGGTAACTGTAACTTCGATAATAATTATGACAGGTAACAGTATCTTCGATACTAATTATGACAAGTAACTATAACTTCGATACAAATTATGACAGGTAACTGTAACTTCGATACTAATTATGACAAGAAACTCTAACTTCGTTACTAATTATGACAAGTAACTGTAATTTTGATACTAATTATGACAGGTAACAGTAACTTCGATACTAATTATGAAAAGTAACTATAAGTTCGATATAAATTATGACAGGTAACTGTAACTTCGATACTAATTATGACAAGAAACTCTAACTTCGTTACTAATTATGACAATTAACAGTCATTTTGATAAAACATTATGGTAGGTAACTGCAACTTCAATACTTATTATGACAGGTAACAGTAACTTCGATACTTATTAAGACAGGTAACTGTAACTTCGATACTAATTATGACAAGTAACTTTAATATCGATACTAATTATGGTAGGTAACTGTAACTTCGTTATTAATTTTGACAAGTCCCTGTAATTTCGATACAAATTATGGCAGGAAACTGTAACTTCGATACTAATTATGTCAGGTAACTGTAACTTAGATACTAATTATGACAGGAAACTAACTTCGTTACTAATTATGAAAAGTAACTTTAATTTCGTTACAAATTATGACAGGTAACTGTAACTTCGTTACTACTTATGACAAGTAACTGAAATTTCGATACAAATTATGGCAGGTAACTGTAACTTCGATACTAATTATGACAAGGAACTGTAATTTCGATACAAATTATGGCAGGTGACTGTAACTTTGATACTAATTATGACAGGTAACAGTAACTTCGTTACTAATTATGACAAGTAACTGTAACTTCGTTACTAATTATGACAAGTAACTCTAATTTGATTAAAAAATTATGGCAGGTAACTGTAACTTCGATACTAATTATGACAAGTAACTGTAACTTCGATACTTATTATGACAGGTAACTGTAACTTAATTACTATTTATGACAAGAAACTGTAACTTCGATACTAATTATGACAGGTAAATGTAACTTCGATACTAATTATGACAAGTTACAGTAACATCGATACTAATTATGACAAGTAACTGTAACTTCGATACTTATTATGACAGGTAACAGTAACTTCGATATTAATTATGACAAGTAACAGTAAATTCGATACTAATTATGACAAGTAACTGTAATTTCGATACAAATTTTGGCAGGTAACTGTAACTTCGATACTAATTATGACAGGTAACAGTTACTACGATACTAATTATGACAAGTAACTGTAACTTCGATACTAATTATGACAGTTTACTGTAACTTCGTTACTAATTATGACAAGTAACTGTAATTTCGATACCAATTATGGCAGGTAACTGTAACTTCGATACTAATTATGACTGGTAAGAGTAACTTCGATACTATTTATGGCAGGTAACTGTAACTTCGATACTAATTATGACAGGTAACAGTAACTTCGATACTAATCATGACAAGTAACTTTAACTTCGATACTAATTATGACAGGTAACTGTAACTTCCTTACTAATTATGACAAGTAACTGTAATTTCGTTACAAATTATGGCAGGTAAATGTAATTTCGATACTAATTATGACAGGTAACAGTAACTTCGATACTAATTATGACAAGTAACAGTAACTTCGATACTAATTATGACAAGTAACTGTAACTTCGATACTAATTATGACTGGTAACTGTAACTTCGTTACTAATTATGACAAGTAACGGTAATTTCGATTCAAATTTTGGCAGGTAACTGTAACTTCGATACTAATTATGACAGGTAACAGCAACTTCGATACTAATTATGACAAGTAACTATAACTTCGATACAAATTATGACAGGTAACTGTAACTTCGATACTAATTATGACAAGAAACTATAACTTCGTTACTAATTATGACAAGTAACTGTAATTTGGATAAAAAATTATTGTAGGTAACTGTAACTTCAATACTAATTATGACAGTTAACAGTAACTTTGATACTAATTATGACAGTTTACTGTAACATCGTTACTAATTATAACAAGTAACTGTAACTTCGATACTAATTATGACAAGTAACTGTAACTTCGATAATTATTATGACAGGTAACTGTAACTTAATTACTATTTATGACAAGGAACTGTAACTTCGATACTAATTATGACAGGTAAATGTAACTTCGATACTAATTATGACAAGTAACATTAACATCGATACTAATTATGACAAGTAACTGTAACTTCGATACTTTTTATGACAGGAAACAGTAACTTCGATATTAATTATGACAAGTAACTATAACTTCGATACAAATTATGACAGGTAACTGTAACTTCGATACTAATTATGACAAGAAACTCTAACTTCGTTACTAATTATGACAAGTAACTGTAATTTTGATACTAATTATGACAGGTAACAGTAACTTCGATACTAATTATGAAAAGTAACTATAACTTCGATATAAATTATGACAGGTAACTGTAACTTCGATACTAATTATGACAAGAAACTCTAACTTCGTTACTAATTATGACAATTAACAGTCATTTTGATAAAACATTATGGTAGGTAACTGCAACTTCAATACTTATTATGACAGGTAACAGTAACTTCGATACTTATTAAGACAGGTAACTGTAACTTCGATACTAATTATGACAAGTAACTTTAATATCGATACTAATTATGGTAGGTAACTGTAACTTCGTTACTAATTTTGACAAGTCCCTGTAATTTCGATACAAATTATGGCAGGAAACTGTAACTTCGATACTAATTATGTCAGGTAACTGTAACTTAGATACTAATTATGACAGGAAACTAACTTCGTTACTAATTATGAAAAGTAACTGTAATTTCGTTACAAATTATGACAGGTAACTGTAACTTCGTTACTACTTATGACAAGTAACTGAAATTTCGATACAAATTATGGCAGGTAACAGTACCTTCGATACTAATTATGGCAGGTAACTGTAACTTCGATACTAATTATGAAAAGGAACTGTAATTTCGATACAAATTATGGCAGGTGACTGTAACTTTGATACTAATTATGACAGGTAACAGTAACTTCGTTACTAATTATGACAAGTAACTGTAACTTCGTTACTAATTATGACAACTAACTCTAATTTGATTAAAAAATTATGGCAGGTAACTGTAACTTCGATACTAATTATGACAAGTAACTGTAACTTCGATACTTATTATGACAGGTAACTGTAACTTAATTACTATTTATGACAAGAAACTGTAACTTCGATACTAATTATGACAGGTAAATGTAACTTCGATACTAATTATGACAAGTTACAGTAACATCGATACTAATTATGACAAGTAACTGTAACTTCGATACTTATTATGACAGGTAACAGTAACTTCGATATTAATTATGACAAGTAACAGTAAATTCGATACTAATTATGACAAGTAACTGTAATTTCGATACAAATTTTGGCAGGTAACTGTAACTTCGATACTAATTATGACAGGTAACAGTTACTACGATACTAATTATGACAAGTAACTGTAACTTCGATACTAATTATGACAGTTTACTGTAACTTCGTTACTAATTATGACAAGTAACTGTAATTTCGATACCAATTATGGCAGGTAACTGTAACTTCGATACTAATTATGACAGGTAAGAGTAACTTCGATACTATTTATGGCAGGTAACTGTAACTTCGATACTAATTATGACAGGTAACAGTAACTTCGATACTTATCATGACAAGTAACTTTAACTTCGATACTAATTATGACAGGTAACTGTAACTTCCTTACTAATTATGACAAGTAACTGTAATTTCGTTACAAATTATGGCAGGTAAATGTAATTTCGATACTAATTATGACAGGTAACAGTAACTTCGATACTAATTATGACAAGTAACAGTAACTTCGATACTAATTATGACAAGTAACTGTAACTTCGATACTAATTATGACTGGTAACTGTAACTTCGTTACTAATTATGACAAGTAACGGTAATTTCGATTCAAATTTTGGCAGGTAACTGTAACTTCGATACTAATTATGACAGGTAACTGCAACTTCGATACTAATTATGACAAGTAACTATAACTTCGATACAAATTATGACAGGTAACTGTAAATTCGATACTAATTATGACAAGAAACTATAACTTCGTTACTAATTATGACAAGTAACTGTAATTTGGATAAAAAATTATTGTAGGTAACTGTAACTTCAATACTAATTATGACAGTTAACAGTAACTTTGATACTAATTATGACAGTTTACTGTAACATCGTTACTAATTATAACAAGTAACTGTAACTTCGATACTAATTATGACAAGTAACTGTAACTTCGATACTTATTATGACAGGTAACTGTAACTTAATTACTATTTATGACAAGGAACTGTAACTTCGATACTAATTATGACAGGTAAATGTAACTTCGATACTAATTATGACAAGTAACAGTAACATCGATACTAATTATGACAAGTAACTGTAACTTCGATACTTTTTATGACAGGAAACAGTAACTTCGATATTAATTATGACAAGTAACAGTAAATTCGATACTAATTATGACAAGTAACTGTAATTTCGATACAAATTTTGGCAGGTAACTGTAACTTCGATACTAATTATGACAGGTAACAGTTACTACGATACTAATTATGACAAGTAACTGTAACATCAATACTAATTATGACAGGTAACTGTAACTTCGTTACTTATTATGACAGGTAACAGTAACTTCGATACTATTTATGGCAGGTAACAGTAACTTCGATACTATTTATGGCAGGTAACTGTAACTTCGATACTAATTATGACAGGTAACAGTAACTTCGATACTAATCATGACAAGTAACTTTAACTTCGATATTAATTATGACAGGTAACTGTAACTTCCTTACTAATTATGACAAGTTACTGTAATTTCGTTACAAATTATCGCAGGTAATTGTAATTTCGATACTAATTATGACAGGTAACAGTAACTTCGATACTAATTATGACAAGTAACTGTAATTTCGATACTAATTATGACTGGTAACTGTAACTTCGTTACTAATTATGATAAGTAACTGTAATTTCGATTCAAATTATGGCAGGTAACTGTAACTTCGATACTAATTATGACAGGTAGCAGCAACTTCGATACTAATTATGACAAGTAACTATAACTTCGATACAAATTAAGACAGGTAACTGTAACTTCAATACTAATTAAGACAAGAAACTCTAACTTCGTTACTAATTATGACAAGTAACTGTAATTTTGATAAAAGTTATTGTAGATAACTGTAACTTCAATACTAATTATGACAGGTAACAGTAACTTCCATACTAATTATGACAGGTAACTGTAACTTCGTTACTTATTATGACAAGTAACTTTAATTTCGATACTAATTAAGGCAGGTTACTGTAACTTCGTTACTAATTATGACAAGTCCCTGTAATTTCGATTCAAATTTTGGCAGGTAACTGTAACTTCGATACTAATTATGACAGGTAACAGCAACTTCGATACTAATTATGACAAGTAACTATAACTTCGATACAAATTATGACAGGTAACTGTAACTTCGATACTAATTATGACAAGAAACTCTAACTTCATTACTAATTATGACAAGTAACTGTAATTTTGATAAAAAATTATTGTAGGTAACTGTAACTTCGTTACTAATTATGACAATTAACTGTAATTTCGATACAAATTATGGCAGGTAACTCTATCTTCGATACTAATTATGACAGGTAACAGTAACTTCGATACTAATTATGGCAGGTAAATGTAACTTCGATACTAATTATGACAGGTAACAGTAACTTCGATACTAATTATGACAAGTAACAGTAACTTCGATACTAATTATGACAAGTAACTGTAACTTCGATACTAATTATGACAGGTAACTGTAACTTCGTTACTAATTATGACAAGTAACTGTAATTTCGATACAAATTTTGGCAGGTAACTGTAACTTCGATACTAATTATGACAGGTAACAGTAATTTCGATACTAATTATGACAAGTAACTGTAATTTCGATACAAATTATGACAGGTAACTGTAACTTCGTAACTAATTATGACAAGTAACTGTAATTTAGATACAAATTATGGCAGGTAACAGTACCTTCGATACTAATTATGACAGGTAACAGTAACTTCGATACTAATTATGACAGTTAACTGTAAATTCGTTACTTATTATGACAAGTAACTTTATTTTCGATACTAATTATGGCAGGTTACTGTAACTTCGTTAATAATTATGACAAGTCCCTGTAATTTCGATATGAATTATGGCAGGTAATTGTAATTTCGATACTAAATATGACAGGTAACAGTAACGTCGATACTAATTATGACAAGTAACAGTAACTTCGATACTAATTATGACAAGTAACTGTAAGTTCGATACTAATTATGACAGGTAACTGTAACTTCGTTACTAATTATGACAAGTAACTGTAATTTCGATTCAAATTTTGGCAGGTAACTGTAACTTCGATACTTATTATGACAGTCAACAGAAACTTCGATACTAATTATGACAAGTAACTGTAACTTCGATACAAATTATGGCAGGTAACTGTAACTTCGATACTAATTATGACAGGTAAGAGCTACTTCGATACTAATTATGACAAGTTACTATAACTTCGATACAAATTATGACAGGTAACTGTAACTTCGATACTAATTATGACAAGAAACTCTAACTTCGTTACTAATTATGACAAGTAACTGTAATTTTGATAAAAATTATTGTAGGTAACTGTAACTTCGTTACAAATTATGACAATTAACTGTAATTTCGATACAAATTATGGCAGGTAACTCTAACTTCGATACTAATTATGACAGGTAACAGTAACTTCGATACTAATTATTGCAGGTAACTGTAACTTCGATACTAATTATGACAGGTAACTGTAACTTCGTTACTAATTATGACAAGTAGCTGTAATTTCGTTACAAATTATGGCATGTAATTGTAATTTCGATACAATTTATGACAGGTAACAGTAACATTGATACTAATTATGACAAGTAACAGTAACTTCGATACTAATTATGACAAGTAACTGTAACTTCGATACTAATTATGACAGGTAACTGTAACTTCGTTACTAATTATGACAAGTAACTATAATTTCGATACAAATTTTGGCAGGTAACTGTAACGTCGATACTAATTATGACAGGTAACAGTAATTTCGATACTAATTATGACAAGTAACTGTAATTTCGATACAAATTATGACAGGTAACTGTAACTTCGTAACTAATTATGACAAGTAACTGTAATTTCGATACAAATTATGGCAGCTAACAGTACCTTCGATACTAATTATTACAGGTAACTGTAACTTCGATACTAATTATGACAAGGAACTGTAATTTCGATACAAATTATGGCAGGTAACTGTAACTTCGATACTAATTATGACAGGTAACTGTAACTTCGTTACTTATTATGACAAGTAACTTTAATTTCGAATCAAATTATGACAGGTAACAGTAACTTTGATACTAATTATGACAAGAAACTATAACTTCGAATCAAATTATGACAGGTAACAGTAACTTTGATACTAATTATGACAAGAAACTATAACTTCGTTACTAATTACGACAAGTAACAGTAATCTTGATAAAAAATTATGGTAGGTAACTGTATCTTCAATACTAATTATGACAGGTGACAGTAACTTCGATACTAATTATGACAGGTATCTGTAACTTCGTTACTTATTATGCCAAGTAACTTTAATTTCGATACTAATTATGGCAGGTCACTGTAACTTCGTTACTAATTATGACAAGTCCCTGTAATTTCGATACAAATTATGGCAGGCAACTGTAACGTCGATACTAATTAAGACAGGTAACAGTAATTTTGATACTAATTATGACAATTAACTGTAATTACGATGCAAATTATGACAGGTAACTGTAACTTCGTTACTAATTATGACATGTAACTGTAATTTCGATACAAATTAAGGCAGGTAACAGTACCTTCGATACTAATTATGACAGGTAACTGTAACTTCGATACTAATTATGACAGGTAAGAGTAACTTCGATACTATTTATGGCAGGTAACTGTAACTTCGATACTAATTATGACAGGTAACAGTAACTTCGATACTAATCATGACAAGTAACTGTAACTTCGATACTTATTATGACAGCTAACTGTACCTTAATTACTATTTATGACAAGAAACTGTAACTTCGATACAAATTATGACAGGTAAATGTAACTTCGATACTAATTATGACAAGTAACTGTAATTTCGATACAAATTATGGCAGGTAACTGTAACTTCGATAGTAATTATGAGAGGTAACAGCAACTTCGATACTAATTATGACAAGTAACTATAACTTCGATACAAATTATGACAGGTAACTGTAACTTCGATACTAATTATGACAAGAAACTCTAACTTCGTTACTAATTATGACAAGTAACTGTAATTTTGATAAAAATTATTGTAGGTAACTGTAACTTCGTTACTAATTATGACAATTAACTGTAATTTCGATACAAATTATGGCAGGTAACTCTAACTTCGATACTAATTATGACAGTTAACAGTAACTTCGATACTAATTTTTGCAGGTAACTGTAACTTCGATACGAATTATGACAGGTAACTGTAACTTCGTTACTAATTATGACAAGTAGCTGTAATTTCGTTACAAATTATGGCAGGTAATTGTAATTTCGATACTATTTATGACAGGTAACAGTAACTTCGATACTAATTATGACAAGTAACAGTAACTTCGATACTAATTATGACAAGTAACTGTAACTTCGATACTAATTATGACAGGTAACTATAACTTCGTTACTAATTATGACAAGTAACTGTAATTTCGATACAAATTTTGGCAGGTAACTGTAACGTCGATACTAATTATGACAGGTAACAGTTATTTCGATACTAATTATGACAAGTAACTGTAATATCGATACAAATTATGACAGGTAACTGTAACTTCGTAACTAATTTTGACAAGTAACTGTAATTTCGATACAAATTATGGCAGCTAACAGAACCTTCGATACTAATTATTTCAGGTAACTGTAACTTCGATACTAATTATGACAAGGAACTGTAATTTCGATACAAATTATGGCAGGTAACTGTAACTTCGATACTAGTTATGACAGGTAACAGTAACTTCGATACTAATTATGACAAGTTACTATAACTTCGAATCAAATTATGACAGGTAACTGTAACTTCGATACTAATTATGACAAGAAAATCTAACTTCGTTACTAATTATGACAAGTAACAGTAATCTTGATAAAAAAAATTATGGTAGGTAACTGTAACTTCAATACTAATTATGACAGGTGACAGTAACTTCGATACTAATTATGACAGGTATCTGTAACTTCGTTACTTATTATGACAAGTAACTTTAATTTCGATACTAATTATGGCAGGTAACTGTATCTTCGTTACTAATTATGACAAGTCCCTGTAATTTCGATACCAATTATGGCAGGTAACTGTAACTTCGATACTAATTATGTCAGGTAACAGTGACTTCGGTACTAATTATGACAGGAAACTGTAACTTCGTTACTAATTATGACAATTAACTGTAATTACGATGCAAATTATGACAGGTAACTGTAACTTCGTTACTAATTATGACATGTAACTGTAATTTCGATACAAATTATGGCAGGTAACAGTACCTTCGATATTAATTATGACAGGTAACTGTAACTTCGATACTAATTATGACATGGAACTGTAACTTCGATACAAATTATGGCAGGTAACTGTAACTTTGATACTAATTAATACAGGTAACAGTAACTTCGATACTAATTATGACAGGTTACTGTAACATCGTTTCTAATTATGTGAAGTAACTGTAACTTCGATACTAATTATGACAAATAACTGTAACTTCGATACTTATTATGACAGGTAAGAGTAATTTCGATACAAATTATGGCAGGTAACTGTAACTTCGAAACTAATTATGACAGGTAACAGTAACTTCGGTACTAATTATGACAAGTAACTATAACTTCGATACAAATTATGACAGGTAACTGTAACTTCGATACTAATTATGACAAGAAACTCTAACTTCGTTACTAATTATGACAAATAACAGTCATTTTGATAAAAAATTATGGTAGTAACTGTAACTTCAATTGTAATTATGACAGGTAAGAGTAACTTCGATACTTATTATGACAGGAATCTGTAACTTCGTTACTAATTATGACAAGTAACTGTAATCCCGATACAAATAATGACAGGTAACTGTATCTTCGCTACTAATTATGACAAGTAACTGTAATTTCGATACAAATTATGGCAGGTAACAGTACCTTCGATACTAATTTTGACAGGTAACTGTAACTTCGATAGTAATTATGACAAGGTACTGTAATTTCGATACAAAATATGGCAGGTAACTGTAACATTGATACTAATTCTGACAGGTAACGTTAACTTCGATACTAATTATGAGAAGTAACTGTAACTTCGCTACCAATTATGACAAGTAACTCTAATTTTGATAGAAAATTATGGCAGGTAACTGTAACTTCGATACTAATTAATACAGGTGACAGTAACTTCGATACTAATTATGACAGGTTACTGTAACATCGTTACTAATTATGACAAGTAACTGTAACTTCGATACTAATTATGACATGTAACTGTAACTTCGATACTTATGATGACAGGTAACTGTAACTTCATTACAAATTATGACAAGAAACTGTAACTTCGTTACTAATTATGACAGGTAACTGTAACTTCGATACTAATTATGACAAGTAACTGTAACTTCGATACTAATTATGACAAGTAACTGTAACTTCGATACTATTTATGACAGGTATCAGTAACTTCGATATTAATTATGACAAGTAACAGTAACTTCGATACTAATTATGACAAGTAACTGTAATTTCGAAACAAATTTTGGCAGGTAACTGTTACTTCGATACTAATTATGACAGGTAACAGTAACTTCGATACTAATTATGACAAGTAACTATAACATCGATACTAATTATGACAGGTAACTGTAACTTCGTTACTAATTATGACAAGTAACTGTAATTTCGATACAAATTATGGCAGGTAACTGTAACGTCGATACTAATTATGACAGGTAACAGTAATTTCGATACTAATTATGACAAGTAACTGTAATTTCGATACAAATTATGACAGGAAACTGTAACTTCGTTACTAATTATGACAATTAACTGTAATTACGATGCAAATTATGACAGGTAACTGTAACTTCGTTACTAATTATGACATGTAACTGTTATTTCGATACAAATTATGGCAGGTAACAGTACCTTCGATACTAATTATGACAGGTAACTGTAACTTCGATACTAATTATGACATGGAACTGTAACTTCGATACAAATTATGGCAGGTAACTGTAACATTGATACTAATTATGACAGGTAACAGTAACTCCGATACTAATTATGACAAGTAACTGTAACTTCGTTACTAATTATGACAAGTAACTGTAATTTTGATAAAAAATTATTGTAGGTAACTGTAACTTCAATACTAATTATGACAGGTAACAGTAACTTCGATACTAATTATGACAGGTAACTGTAACTTCGTTACTTATTATGACAAGTAACTTTAATTTCGATAATAATTATGGCAGGTTACTGTAACTTCGTTACTGATTATGACAAGTCCCTGTAATTTCGATACAAATTATGGCAGGTAATTGTAGTTTAAATACTAAATATGACAGGTAACAGTAACTTCGATACTAATTATGACAAGTAACAGTAACTTCGATACTAATTATGACAAGTAACTGTAAGTTCGATACTAATTATGACAGGTAACTGTAACTTCGTTACTAATTATGACAAGTAACTGTAATTTCGATTCAAATTTTGGCAGGTAACTGTAACTTCGAAACTTATTATGACAGTCAACAGTAACTTCGATACTAATTATGTCATGTAACTGTAACTTCGACACTAATTATGACAGGTAACTGTAACTTCGTTACTAATTATGTTAAGTAACTGTAATTTCGATACAAATTATGGCAGGTAACTGTAACTTCGATACTAATTATGACAGGTAACAGCAACTTCGATACTAATTATGACAAATAACTATAACTTCGATACAAATTATGACAGGTAACTGTAAATTCGATACTAATTATGACAAGAAACTCTAACTTCGTTACTAAGTATGACAAGTAACTGTAATTTTGGTAAAAAATTATTGTAGGTAAATGTATCTTCGTTACTAATTATGACAATTAACTGTAATTTCGATCCAAATTATGGCAGGTAACTCTATCTTCGATACTAATTATGACAGGTAACAGTAACTTCGATACTAATTATCGCAGGTAACTGTAACTTCGATACTAATTATGACAGGTAACTGTAACTTCGTTACTAATTATGACAAGTAGCTGTAATTTCGTTACAAATTAGGGCAGGTAATTGTAATTTCGATACTATTTATGACAGGTAACAGTAACTTCGATACTAATTATGACAAGTAAAAGTAACTTCGATACTAATTATGACAAGTAACTGTAACTTCGATACTAATTATGACAGGTAACTGTAACTTCGTTACTAATTATGACAAGTAACTGTAATTTCGATACAAATTTTGGCAGGTAACTGTAACTTCGATACTAATTATGACAGGTAACAGTAATTTCGATACTAATTATGACAAGTAACTGTAATTTCGATACAAATTATGACAGGTAACTGTAACTTCGTAACTAATTATGACAAGTAACTGTAATTTCGATACAAATTATGGCAGGTAACAGTACGTTCGATACTAATTATGACAGGTAACAGTAACTTCGATACTAATTAAGACAGGTAACTGTAACTTCGTTACTTATTATGACAAGTAACTTTAATTTCGATACTAATTATGGCAGGTTACTGTAACTTCGTTACTAATTATGACAAGTCCCTGTAATTTCGATACAAATTATGGCAGGTAATTGTAATTTCGATACTAAATATGACAGGTAACAGTAACATCGATACTAATTATGACAAGTAACAGTAACTTCGATACTAATTATGACAAGTAACTGTAACTTCGATACTAATTATGACAGGTAACTGTAACTTCGTTACTAATTATGACAAGTAACTGTAATTTCGATTCAAATTTTGGCAGGTAACTGTAACTTCGATACTTATTATGACAGGCAACAGTAACTTCGATACTAATTAAGACAAGTAATTGTAACTTCGATACAAATTATGACAGGTAATTGTAACTTCGTTACTAATTATGACAAGTAACTGTAATTTCGATACAAATTATGGCAGGTAACTGTAACTTCGATAGTAATTATGAGAGGTAACAGCAACTTCGATACTAATTATGACAAGTAACTATAACTTCGATACAAATTATGACAGGTAACTGTAACATCGATACTAATTATGACAAGAAACTCTAACTTCGTTACTAATTATGACAAGTAGCTGTAATTTCGTTACAAATTATGGCAGGTAATTGTAATTTCGATACTATTTATGACAGGTAACAGTAACTTCGATACTAATTATGACAAGTAACAGTAACTTCGATACTAATTATGACAAGTAACTGTAACTTCGATACTAATTATGACAGCTAACTATAACTTCGTTACTAATTATGACAAGTAACTGTAATTTCGATACAAATTTTGGCAGGTAACTGTAACGTCGATACTAATTATGACAGGTAACAGTTATTTCGATACTAATTATGACAAGTAACTGTAATATCGATACAAATTATGACAGGTAACTGTAACTTCGTAACTAATTATGACAAGTATCTGTAATTTCGATACAAATTATGGCAGCTAACAGAACCTACGATACTAATTATTACAGGTAACTGTAACTTCGATACTAATTATGACAAGGAACTGTAATTTCGATACAAATTATGGCAGGTTACTGTAACTTCGATACTAATTATGACAGGTAACAGTAACTTCGATACTAATTATGACAAGTAACTATAACTTCGAATCAAATTATGACAGGTAACTGTAACTTCGATACTAATTATGACAAGAAAATCTAACTTCGTTACTAATTATGAAAAGTAACAGTAATCTTGATAAAAAATTATGGTAGGTAACTGTAACTTCAATACTAATTATGACAGGTGACAGTAACTTCGATACTAATTATGACAGGTATCTGTAACTTCGTTACTTATTATGACAAGTAACTTTAATTTCGATACTAATTATGGCAGGTAACTGTAACTTCGTTACTAATTATGACAAGTCCCTGTAATTTCGATACAAATTATGGCAGGTAACTGTAACTTCGATACTAATTATGTCAGGTAACAGTGACTTCGGTACTAATTATGACAGGAAACTGTAACTTCGTTACTAATTATGACAATTAACTGTAATTACGATGCAAATTATGACAGGTAACTGTAACTTAGTTACTAATTATGACATGTAACTGTAATTTCGAAACAAATTATGGCAGGTAACAGTACCTTCGATATTAATTATGACAGGTAACTGTAACTTCGATACTAATTATGACATGGAACTGTAACTTCGATACAAATTATGGCAGGTAACTGTATTTTTGATACTAATTATGACAGGTAACAGTAACTTCGATACTAATTATGACAAGTAACTGTAACTTCGTTACTAATTATGACAAGTAACTCTAATATTGATTAAAAAAATTATGGCAGATAAATGTAACTTCGATACTAATTATGACAAGAAACTCTAACTTCGTTACCTATTATGACAAATAACAGTCATTTTGATAAAAAATTATGGTAGGTAACTGTAACTTCAATTGTAATTATGAAAGGTAAGAGTAACTTCGATACTTATTATGACAGGTAACTGTAACTTCGTTACTAATTATGATAATTAACTTTAATTTCGATACTAATTATGGCAGGTAACTGTAACTTCGTTACTAATTATGACAAGTCCCTATTATTTCGATACAAATTATGGCAGGTAACTGTAACTTCGATAATAATTATGTCAGGTAACTGTAACTTCGATACTAATTATGACAGGAAACTGTAAATTCGTTACTAATTATGACAAGTAACTGTAATCTGGATACAAATAATGACAGGTAACTGTATCTTCGTTAGTAATTATGACAAGTAACTGTAATTTCGATACAAATTATGGCAGGTAACAGTACCTTCGATACTAATTTTGACAGGTAACTGTAACTTCGATAGTAATTATGACAAGGTACTGTAATTTCGATACAAAATATGGCAGGTAACTGTAACTTTGATACTAATTCTGACAGGTAACGGTAACTTCGATACTAATTATGAGAAGTAACTGTAACTTCGCTACCAATTATGACAAGTAACTCTAATTTTGATAGAGAATTATGGCAGGTAACTCTAACTTCGATACTAATTAATACAGGTAACAGTAACTTCGATACTAATTATGACAGGTTACTGTAACATCGTTACTAATTATGACAAGTAACTGTAACTTCGATACTAATTATGACATGTAACTGTAACTTCGATACTTATTATGACAGGTAACTGTAACTTCATTACTAATTATGACAAGAAACTGTAACATCGATACTAATTATGACAGGTAACTGTAACTTCGATACTAATTATGACAAGTAACTGTAACTTCGATACTAATTATGACAAGTAACTGTTACTTCGATACTATTTATGACAGGTATCAGTAACTTCGATATTAATTATGACAAGTAACTGTTACTTCGATACTGATTATGACAGGTAACAGTAACTTCGATACTAATTATGACAAGTAACTATAACATCGATACTAATTATGACAGGTAACTGTAACTTCGTTACTAATTATGACAAGTAACTGTAATTTCGATACAAATTATGGCAGGTAACTGTAACTTCGATACTAATTATGACAGGTATTAGTAACTTCGATATTAATTATGACAAGTAACAGTAAATTCGATACTAATTATGACAGGTAACAGTAACTTCGATACTAATCATGACAAGTAACTTTAACTTCGATATTAATTATGACAGGTAACTGTAACTTCCTTACTAATTATGACAAGTAACTGTAATTTCGTTACAAATTATGGAAGGTTATTGTAATTTCGATACTAATTATGACAGGTAACAGTAACGTCGATACTAATTATGACAAGTAACAGTAACTTCGATACTAATTATGACAAGTAACTGTAACTTCGATACTAATTATGACAAGAAACTCTAACTTCGTTACTAATTATGACAAGTAACTGTAATTTTGATAAAAAATTATTGTAGGTAACTGTAACTTCAATACTAATTATGACAGGTAACAGTAACTTCGATACTAATTATGACAGGTTACTGTAACTTCGTTACTTATTATGACAAGTAACTTTAATTTCGATACTAATTATGGCAGGTTACTGTAACTTCGTTACTAATTATGACAAGTCCCTGTAATTTCGATACAAATTATGGCAGGTAATTGTAATTTCGATACTAAATATGACAGGTAACAGTAACTTCGATACTAATTATGACAAGTAACAGTAACTTCGATACTAATTATGACAAGTAACTATAAGTTCGATACTAATTATGACAGGTAACTGTAACTTCGTTACTAATTATGACAAGTAACTATAATTTCGATACAAATTATGGCAGGTAACTGTAACATCGATACTAATTATGACAGGTAACAGCAACTTCGATACTAATTATGACAAGTAACTATAACTTCGATACAAATTATGACAGGTAACTGTAACTTCGATACTAATTATGACAAGAAACTGTAACTTCGTTACTAATTATGACAAGTAACTGTAATTTTGATAAAAAATTATTGTAGGTAACTGTAACTTCGTTACTAATTATGACAATTAAATGTAATGTCGATACAAATTATGGCAGGTAACTCTATCTTCGATACTAATTATGACAGGTAACAGTAACTTCGATACTAATTATTGCAGGTAACTGTAACTTCGATACTAATTATGACAGGTAACTGTAACTTCGTTACTAATTATGACAAGTAGCTGTAATTTCGATACTAATTATGGCAGGTTACTGTAACTTCGTTACTAATTATGACAAGTCCCTGTAATTTCGATACAAATTAAGGCAGGCAATTGTAATTTCGATACTAAATATGACAGGTAACAGTAACTTCGATACTAATTATGACAATTAACAGTAACTTCGATACTAATTATGACAAGTAACTGTAAGTTCAATACTAATTATGACAGGTAACTGTAACTTCGTTACTAATAATGACAAGTAACTGTAATTTCGATTCAAATTTTGGCAGGTAACTGTAACTTCGATACTTAGTATGACAGTCAACAGTAACTTCGATACTAATTAGGACAAGTAACTGTAACTTCGATACTAATTATGACAGGTAACTGTAACTTCGTTACTAATTATGACAAGTAACTGTAATTTCGATACAAATTATGGCAGGTAACTGTAACTTCGATACTAATTATGTCAGGTAACAGCAACTTCGATACTAATTATGAAAAGTAACTATAACTTCGATACAAATTATGACAGGTAACTGTAACTTCGATACTTATTATGACAAGAAACTGTAACTTCGTTACTAATTATGACAAGTAAATGTAATTTTGATAAAAATTATTGTAGGTAACTGTAACTTCGTTACTAATTATGACAATTAACTGTAATTTCGATACAAATTATGGCAGGTCACTCTAACTTCGATACTAATTATGACAGGTAACAGTAACTTCGATACTAATTATTGCAGGTAACTGTAACTTCGATACTAATTATGACAGGTAACTGTAACTTCGTTACTAATTATAACAAGTAGCTGTAATTTCGTTACAAATTATGGCAGGTAATTGTAATTTCGAAACTATTTATGACAGGTAACAGTAACTTCGATACTTATTATGACAAGTAACAGTAACTTCGATACTAATTATGACAAGTAACTGTAACTTCGGTACTAATTATGACAGGTAATTGTAACTTCGTTACTAATTATGACAAGTAACTGTAATTTCGATACAAATTTTGGCAGGAAACTGTAACGTCGATACTAATTATGACAGGTAACAGTAATTTCGATACTAATTATGACAAGTAACTGTAATTTCGATACAAATTATAACAGGAAACTGTAACTTCGTAACTAATTATGACAAGTAACTGTAATTTCGATACAAATTATGGCAGCTAACAGTACCTTCGATACTAATTATTACAGGTAACTGAAACTTCGATACTAATTATGACAAGGAACTGTAATTTCGATACAAATTATGGCAGGTAACTGTAACTTCGATACTAATTATGACAGGTAACAGTAACTTCGATACGAATTATGACAAGTAATTATAACTTCGAATCAAATTATGACAGGTAACTGTAACTTCGATACTAATTATGACAAGAAAATCTAACTTCGTTACTAATTATGACAAGTAACAGTAATCTTGATAAACAATTATGGTAGGTAACTGTAACTTCAACATTAATTATGACAAGAAACTCTAACTTCGTTACTAATTATGACAAGTAAATGTAATTTTGATAAAAATTATTGTAGGTAACTGTAACTTCGTTACTAATTATGACAATTAACTGTAATTTCGATACAAATTATGGCAGGTAACTCTAACTTCGATACTAATTATGACAGGTAACATTAACTTCGATACTAATTATTGCAGGTAACTGTAACTTCGATACTAATTATGACAGGTAACTGTAACTTCGTTACTAATTATGACAAGTAGCTGTAATTTCGTTACAAATTATGGCAGGTCATTGTAATTTCGATACTATTTATGACAGGTAACAGTAACTTCGATACTAATTATGACAAGTAACAGTAACTTCGATACTAATTATGACAAGTAACTGTAACTTCGATACTAATTATGACAGGTAACTGTAACTTCGTTACTAATTATGACAAGTAACTGTAATTTCGATACAAATTTTGGCAGGAAACTGTAACGTCGATACTAATTATGACAGGTAACAGTAATTTCGATACTAATTATGACAAGTAACTGTAATTTCGATACAAATTATGACAGGAAACTGTAACTTCGTAACTAATTATGACAAGTAACTGTAATTTCGATACAAATTATGGCAGCTAACAGTACCTTCGATACTAATTATTACAGGTAACTGAAACTTCGATACTAATTATGACAAGGAACTGTAATTTTGATACAAATTATGGCAGGTAACTGTAACTTCGATACTAATTATGACAGGTAACAGTAACTTCGATACGAATTATGACAAGTAATTATAACTTTGAATCAAATTATGACAGGTAACTGTAACTTCGATACTAATTATGACAAGAAAATCTAACTGCGTTACTAATTATGACAAGTAACAGTAATATTGATAAAAAATTATGGTAGGTAACTGTAACTTCAATACTAATTATGACAGGTGACAGTAACTTCGATACTAATTATGACAGGTATCTGTAACTTCGTTACTTATTATGACAAGTAACTTTAATTTCGATACTAATTATGGCAGGTAACTGTAACTTCGTTACTAATTATGACAAGTCCCTGTAATTTCGATACAAATTATGGCAGGTAACTGTAACTTCGGTACTAATTGTGACAGGTAACAGTGACTTCGGTACTAATTATGACAGGATACTGTAACTTCGTTACTAATTATGACAATTAACTGTAATTACGATGCAAATTATGACAGGTAACTGTAACTTCGTTACTAATTATGACATGTAACAGTAATTTCGATACAAATTATGGCAGGTAACAGAACCTTCGATACTAATTATGACAAGTAACTGTAACTTCGTTACTAATTATGACAAGTAACTGTAATTTTGATAAAAAATTATTGTAGGTAACTGTAACTTCAATACTAATTATTACAGGTAACAGTAACTTCGATACTAATTATGACAGGTAACTGTAACTTCGTTACTTATTAAGACAAGTAACTTTAATTTCGATACTAACTATGGCAGGTTACTGTAACTTCGTTACTAATTATGACAAGTCCCTGTAATTTCGATAAAAATTATGGCAGGTAATTGTAATTTCGATACTAAATATGACAGGTAACAGTAACTTCGATACTAATTATGACAAGTAACAGTAACTTCGATAATAATTATGACAAGGTACTGTAAGTTCGATACTAATTATGACAGGTAACTGTAACTTCGTTACTAATTATGACAAGTAACTGTAATTTCGATTCAAATTTTGGCAGGTAACTGTAACTCCGATACTTATTATGACAGTCAACAGTAACTTCGATACTAATTATGACAAGTAACTGTAACTTCGATACTAATTATGACAGGTAACTGTAACTTCGTTACTAATTATGACAAGTAACTGTAATTTCGATACAAATTATGGCAGGTAAATGTAACTTCGATACTAATTATGACAGGTAACAGCAACTTCGATACTAATTATGACAAGTAACTATAACTTCGATACAAATTATTACAGGTAACTGTAACTTCGATACTAATTATGACAAGAAACTCTAACTTCGTTACTAATTATGACAAGTAACTGTAATTTTGATAAAAAATTATTCTAGGTAACTGTAACTTCGTTACTAATTATGACAATTAACTGTAATTTCGATACAAATTATGGCAGGTAACTCTATCTTCGATACTAATTATGACAGGTAACAGTAACTTCGATACTAATTATGGCAGGTAACTGTAACTTCGATACTAATTATGACAGGTAACTGTAACTTCGTTACTAATTATGACAAGTAGCTGTAATTTCGTTACCAATTATGGCAGGTAATTGTAATTTAGATACTATTTATGACAGGTCACAGTAACTATGATACTAATTATGAAAAGTAACAGTAACTTCGATACTAATTATGACAAGTAACTGTAACTTCGATACTAATTATAACAGGTAACTGTAACTTCGTTACTAATTATGACAAGTAACTGTAAATTCGATACAAATTATGGCAGGTAACAGTACCTTCGATACTAATTATGGCAGGTAACAGTAACTTCGATACTAATTAAGACAGGTAACTGTAACTTCATTACTTATTATGACAAGTAACTTTAATTTCGATACTAATAATGGCAGGTTACTGTAACTTCGTTACTAATTATGACAAGTCCCTGTAATTTCGATACAAATTATGGCAGGTAATTGTAATTTCGATACTAAATATGACAGGTAACAGTAACTTCGATACTAATTATGACAAGTAACAGTAACTTCGATACTAATTATGACAAGTAACTGTAAGTTCGATACTAATTATGACAGGTAAATGTAACTTCGTTACTAATTATGACAAGTAACTGTAATTTCGATTCAAATTTTGGCAGGCAACTGTAACTTCGATACTAATTATGACAGGTAACAGTAATTTCCATACTAATTATGACATGTAACTGTAATTTCGATACAAATTATGACAGGTAACTGTAACTTCGTAACTAATTATGACAAGTAACTGTAATTTCGATACAAATTAAGGCAGGTAACAGTACCTTCGATACTAATTATGGCAGGTAACAGTAACTTCGATACTAATTAAACAGGTAACTGTAACTTCATTACTTATTATGACAAGTAACTTTAATTTCGATACTAATTATGGCAGGTTACTGTAACTTCGTTACTAATTATGACAAGTCCCTGTAATTTCGATACAAATTATGGCAGGTAATTGTAATTTCGATACTAAATATGACAGGTAACAGTAACTTCGATACTAATTATGACAAGTAACAGTAACTTCGATACTAATTATGACAAGTAACTGTAAGTTCGATACTAATTATGACAGGTTAATGTAACTTCGTTACTAATTATGACAAGTAACTGTAATTTCGATTCAAATTTTGGCAGGTAACTGTAACTTCGATACTAATTATGACAGGTAACAGTAATTTCGATACTAATTATGACAAGTAACTGTAATTTCGATACAAATTATGACAGGTAACTGTAACTTTGTAACTAATTATGACAAGTAACTGTAATTTCGATACAAATTATGGCTGGTAACAGTACCTTCGATACTAATTATGACAGGTAACAGTAACTTCGATACTAATTAAGACAGGTAACTGTAACTTCGTTACTTATTATGACAAGTAACTTTAATTTCGATACTAATTATGACAAGTAACTGTAATTTTGATACAAATTGTGACAGGAAACTGTAACTTCGTAACTAATTATGACAAGTAACTGTAATTTCGATACAAATTATGGCAGCTAACAGTACCTTCGATACTAATTATTACAGGTAACTGAAACTTCGATACTAATTATGACAAGGAACTGTAATTTCGATACAAATTATGGCAGGTAACTGTAACTTCGATACTAATTATGACAGGTAACAGTAACTTCGATACGAATTATGACAAGTAATTATAACTTCGAATCAAATTATGACAGGTAACTGTAACTTCGATACTAATTATGACAAGAAAATCTAACTTCGTTACTAATTATGACAAGTAACAGTAATCTTGATAAACAATTATGTTGGTAACTGTAACTTCAACACTAATTATGACAAGAACCTCTAACTTCGTTACTAATTATGACAAGTAAATGTAATTTTGATAAAAATTATTGTAGGTAACTGTAACTTCGTTACTAATTATGACAATTAACTGTAATTTCGATACAAATTATGGCAGGTAACTCTAACTTCGATACTAATTATGACAGGTAACAGTAACTTCGATACTAATTATTGCAGGTAACTGTAACTTCGATACTAATTATGACAGGTAACTGTAACTTCGTTACTAATTATGACAAGTAGCTGTAATTTCGTTACAAATTATGGCAGGTAATTGTAATTTCGATACTATTTATGACAGGTAACAGTAACTTCGATACTAATTATGACAAGTAACAGTAACTTCGATACTAATTATGACAAGTAACTGTAACTTCGATACTAATTATGACAGGTAACTGTAACTTCGTTACTAATTATGACAAGTAACTGTAATTTCGATACAAATTTTGGCAGGAAACTGTAACGTCGATACTAATTATGACAGGTAACAGTAATTTCGATACTAATTATGACAAGTAACTGTAATTTCGATACAAATTATGACAGGAAACTGTAACTTCGTAACAAATTATGACAAGTAACTGTAATTTCGATACAAATTATGTCAGCTAACAGTACCTTCGATACTAATTATTACAGGTAACTGAAACTTCGATACTAATTATGACAAGGAACTGTAATTTCGATACAAATTATGGCAGGTAACTGTAACTTCGATACTAATTATGACAGGTTACAGTAACTTCGATACGAATTATGACAAGTAATTATAACTTCGAATCAAATTATGACAGGTAACTGTAACTTCGATACTAATTATGACAAGAAAATCTAACTTCGTTACTAATTATGACAAGTAACAGTAATATTGATAAAAAATTATGGTAGGTAACTGTAACTTCAATACTAATTATGACAGGTGACAGTAACTTCGATACTAATTATGACAGGTATCTGTAACTTCGTTACTTATTATGACAAGTAACTTTAATTTCGATACTAATTATGGCAGGTAACTGTAACTTCGTTACTAATTATGACAAGTCCCTGTAATTTCGATACAAATTATGGCAGGTAACTGTAACTTCGATACTAATTGTGACAGGTAACAGTGACTTCGGTACTAATTATGACAGGAAACTGTAACTTCGTTACTAATTATGACAATTAACTGTAATTACGATGCAAATTATGACAGGTGACTGTAACTTCGTTACTAATTATGACATGTAACTGTAATTTCGATACAAATTATGGCAGGTAACAGAACCTTCGGTACTAATTATGACAAGTAACTGTAACTTCGTTACTAATTATGACAAGTAACTGTAATTTTGATAAAAAATTATTGTAGGTAACTGTAACTTCAATACTAATTATGACAGGTAACAGTAACTTCGATACTAATTATGACAGGTAACTGTAACTTCGTTACTTATTATGACAAGTAACTTTAATTTCGATACTAACTATGGCAGGTTACTGTAACTTCGTTACTAATTATGACAAGTCCCTGTAATTTCGATAAAATATATGGCAGGTAATTGTAATTTCGATACTAAATATGACAGGTAACAGTAACTTCGATACTAATTATGACATGTAACAGTAACTTCGATACTAATTATGACAAGGTACTGTAAGTTCGATACTAATTATGACAGGTAACTGCAACTTCGTTACTAATTATGACGAGTAACTGTAATTTCGATTCAAATTTTGGCAGGTAACTGTAACTCCGATACTTATTATGACAGTCAACAGTAACTTCGATACTAATTATGACAAGTAACTGTAATTTCGATACAAATTATGGCAGGTAAATGTAACTTCGATACTAATTATGACAGGTAACAGCAACTTCGATACTAATTATGACAAGTAACTATAACTTCGATACAAATTATGACAGGTAACTGTAACTTCGATACTAATTATGACAAGAAACTCTAACTTCGTTACTAATTATGACAAGTAACTGTAATTTTGACAAAAAATTATTGTAGGTAACTGTAACTTCGTTACTAATTATGACAATTAACTGTAATTTCGATACAAATTATGGCAGGTAACAGTACCTTCGATACTAATTATGGCAGGTAACAGTAACTTCGATAATAATTAAGACAGGTAACTGTAACTTCATTACTTATTATGACAAGTAACTTTAATTTCGATACTAATTATAGCAGGTTACTGTAACTTCGTTACTAATTATGACAAGTCCCTGTAATTTCGATGCAAATTATGGCAGGTAATTGTAATTTCGATACTAAATATGACAGGTAACAGTAACTTCGATACTAATTATGACAAGTAACAGTAACTTCGATACTAATTATGACAAGTAACTGTAAGTTCGATACTAATTATGACAGGTAAATGTAACTTCGTTACTAATTATGACATGTAACTGTAATTTCGATTCAAATTTTGGCAGGTAACTGTAACTTCGATACTAATTATGACAGGTAACATTAATTTCGATACTAATTATGACATGTAACTGTTATTTCGATACAAATTATGACAGGTAACTGTAACTTCGTTACTAATTATGACAAGTAGCTGTAATTTCGTTACAAATTATGGCAGGTAATTGTAATTTCGATATTATTTATGACAGGTAACAGTAACTTCGATACTAATTATGACAATTAACAGTAACTTCGATACTAATTATGACAAGTAACTGTAACTTCGATACTAATTATGACAGGTAACTGTAACTTCGTTACTAATTATGACAAGTAACTGTAATTTCGATACAAATTTTGGCAGGTAACTGTAACTTCGATACTAATTATGACAGGTAACAGTAATTTCGATACTAATTATGACAAGTAACTGTAATTTCGATACAAATTATGACAGGTAACTGTAACGTTGTAACTAATTATGACAAGTAACTGTAATTTCGATACAAATTATGGCAGGTAACAGTACCTTCGATACTAATTATGACAGGTAAGAGTAACTTCGATACCAATTAAGACAGGTAACTGTAACTTCGTTACTTATTATGACAAGTAACTTTAATTTCGATACTAATTATGGCAGGTTACTGTAACTTCGTTACTAATTATGACAAGTCCCTGTAATTTCGATACAAATTATGGCAGGTAATTGTAATTTCGATACTAAATATGACAGGTAACAGTAACATCGATACTAATTATGACAAGTAACAGTAACTTCGATACTAATTAAGACAAGTAACTGTAAGTTCGATACTAATAATGACAGGTAACTGTAACTTCGTTACTAATTATGACAAGTAACTGTAATTTCGATTCAAATTTTGGCAGGTAACTGTAACTTCGATACTTATTATGACAGTCTACAGTAACTTCGATACTAATTAAGACAAGTAATTGTAACTTCGATACTAATTATGACAGGTATCTGTAACTTCGTTACTAATTATGACAAGTAACTGTAATTTCGATACAAATTATGGCAGGTAACTGTAACTTCGATAGTAATTATGACAGGTAACAGCAACTTCGATACTAATTATGACAAGTAACTATATCTTCGATACAAATTATGACAGGTAACTGTAACTTCGATACTAATTATGACAAGAAACTCTAACTTCGTTACTAATTATGACAAGTAACTGTAATTTTGATAAAAATTATTGTAGGTAACTGTAACTTCGTTACTAATTATGCCAATTAACTGTAATTTCGATACAAATTATGGCAGGTAACTCTAACTTCGATACTAATTATGACAGGTAACAGTAACTTCGATACTAATTATTGCAGGTAACTGTAACTTCGATACGAATCATGACAGGTAACTGTAACTTCGTTACTAATTATGACAAGTAGCTGTAATTTCGTTACAAATTATGGCAGGTAATTGTAATTTCGATACTATTTATGACAGGTAACAGTAACTTCGATACTAATTATGACAAGTAACTGTAACTTCGATACTAATTATGACAGGTAACTATAACTTCGTTACTAATTATGACAAGTAACTGTAATTTAGATACAAATTTTGGCAGGTAACTGTAACGTCGATACTAATTATGACAGGTAACAGTTATTTCGATACTAATTATGGCAAGTAACTGTAATATCGATACAAATTATGACAGGTAACTGTAACTTCGTAACTAATTATGATAAGTAACTGTAATTTCGATAAAAATTATGGCAGCTAACAGAACCTTCAATACTAATTATTACAGGTAACTGTAACTTCGATACTAATTATGACATGGAACTGTAATTTCGATACAAATTATGGCAGGTAACTGTAACTTCGATACTAATTATGACAAGAAAATCTAACTTCGTTACTAATTATGACAAGTAACAGTAATCTTGATAAAAAATTATGGTAGGTAACTGTAACTTCAATACTAATTATGACAGGTGACAGTAACTTCGATACTAATTATGACAGGTATCTGTAACTTCGTTACTTATTATGGCAAGTAACTTTAATTTCGATACTAATTATGGCAGGTAACTGTAACTTCGTTACTAATTATGACAAGTCCCTGTAATTTCGAAACAAATTATGGCAGGTAACTGTAACTTGGATACTAATTATGTCAGGTAACAGTGACTTCGGTACTAATTATGACAGGAAACTGTAACTTCGTTACTAATTATGACAATTAACTGTAATTACGATGCAAATTATGACAGGTAACTGTAACTTCGTTACTAATTATGACATGTAACTGTAATTTCGATACAAATTATGGCAGGTAACAGTACCTTCGATATTAATTATGACAGGTAACTGTAACTTCGATACTAATTATGACATGGAACTGTAACTTCGATACAAATTATGGCAGGTAACTGTAACTTTGATACTAATTATGACAGGTAACAGTAACTTCGATACTAATTATGACAAGTAACTGTAACTTCGTTACTAATTTGACAAGTAACTCTAATTTTGATTAAAAAATTATGGCAGATAAATGTAACTTCGATACTAATTAATACAGGTAACAGTAACTTCGATAGTAATTATGACAGATTATTGTAACATCGTTTCTAATTATGTGAAGTAACTGTAACTTCGATACTAATTATGACAAATAACTGTAACATCGATACTTATTATGACAGGTAACAGTAATTTCGATACAAATTATGGCAGGTAACTGTAACTTCGATACTAATTATGACAGATAACAGTAACTTCGATACTAATTATGACAATTAACTATAATTTCGATACAAATTATGACAGGTAACTGTAACTTCGATACTAATTATGACAAGAAACTCTAACTTCGTTACTAATTATGACAAATAACAGTCATTTTGATAAAAAATTATGGTAGGTAACTGTAACATCAATTGTAATTATGACAGGTAAGAGTAACTTCGATACTTATTATGACAGGTAACTGTAACATCGTTACTAATTATGATAAGTAACTTTAATTTCGATACTAATTATGGCAGGTAACTGTAACTTCGTTACTAATTATGACAAGTTCCTGAAATTTCGATACAAATTATGGCAGGTAACTGTAACTTCGATATTAATTATGTCAGGTAACAGTGACTTCGGTACTAATTATGACAGGAAACTGTAACTTCGTTACTAATTATGACAATTAACTGTAATTACGATGCAAATTATGACAGGTAACTGTAACTTCGTTACTAATTATGACATGTAACTGTAATTTCGATACAAATTATGGCAGGTAACAGTACCTTCGATATTAATTATGACAGGTAACTGTAACTTCGATACTAATTATGACATGGAACTGTAACTTCGATACAAATTATGGCAGGTAACTGTAACTTTGATACTAATTATGACAGGTAACAGTAACTTCAATAGTAATTATGACAAGTAACTGTAACTTCGTTACTAATTATGACAAGTAACTCTAATTTTGATTAAAAAAATTATGGCAGATAAAAGAAACTTCGATACTAATTAATACAGGTAACAGTAACTTCGATACTAATTATGACAGGTTACTGTAACATCGTTTCTAATTATGTGAAGTAACTGTAACTTCGATACTAATTATGACAAATAACTGTAACTTCGATACTTATTATGACAGGTAAGAGTAATTTCGATACAAATTATGGCAGGTAACTGTAACTTCGATACTAATTATGACAGGTAACAGTAACTTCGGTACTAATTATGACAAGTAACTATAACTTCGATACAAATTATGACAGGTAACTGTAACTTCGATACTAATTATGACAAGAAACTCTAACTTCGTTACTAATTATGACAAATAACAGTCATTTTGATAAAAAATTATGGTAGGTAACTGTAACTTCAATTGTAATTATGACAGGTAAGAGTAACTTCGATACTTATTATGACAGGTAACTGTAACTTCGTTACTAATTATGATAAGTAACTTTAATTTCGATACTAATTATGGCAGGTAACTGTAACTTCGTTACTAATTATGACAAGTCCCTGTTATTTCGATACAAATTATGGCAGGTAACTGTAACTTCGATACTAATTATGTCAGGTAACAGTAACTTCGATACTAATTATGACAGGAAACTGTAACTTCGTTACTAATTATGACAAGTAACTGTAATCTCGATACAAATAATGACAGGTAACTGTATCTTCGTTACTAATTATGACAAGTAACTGTAATTTCGATACAAATTATGGCAGGTAACAGTACCTTCGATACTAATTTTGACAGGTAACTGTAACTTCGATAGTAATTATGACAAGGTACTGTAATTTCGATACAAAATATGGCAGGTAACTGTAACTTTGATACTAATTCTGACAGGTAACGGTAACTTCGATACTAATTATGAGAAGTAACTGTAACTTCGCTACCAATTATGACAAGTAACTCTAATTTTGATAGAGAATTATGGCATGTAACTCTAACTTCGATACTAATTAATACAGGTAACAGTAACTTCGATACTAATTATGACAGGTTACTGTAACATCGTTACTAATTATGACAAGTCCCTGTAATTTCGATACAAATTATGGCAGGTAATTGTAATTTCGATACTAAATATGACAGGTAACAGTAACTTCGATACTAATTATGACAAGTAACAGTAACTTCGATACTAATTATGACAAGTAACTATAAGTTCGATACTAATTATGACAGGTAACTGTAACTTCGTTACTAATTATGACAAGTAACTATAATTTCGATACAAATTATGGCAGGTAACTGTAACATCGATACTAATTATGACAGGTAACAGCAACTTCGATACTAATTATGACAAGTAACTATAACTTCGATACAAATTATGACAGGTAACTGTAACTTCGATACTAATTATGACAAGAAACTGTAACTTCGTTACTAATTATGACAAGTAACTGTAATTTTGATAAAAAATTATTGTAGGTAACTGTAACTTCGTTACTAATTATGACAATTAAATGTAATGTCGATACAAATTATGGCAGGTAACTCTATCTTCGATACTAATTATGACAGGTAACAGTAACTTCGATACTAATTATTGCAGGTAACTGTAACTTCGATACTAATTATGACAGGTAACTGTAACTTCGTTACTAATTATGACAAGTAGCTGTAATTTCGATACTAATTATGGCAGGTTACTGTAACTTCGTTACTAATTATGACAAGTCCCTGTAATTTCGATACAAATTAAGGCAGGTAACTGTAACATCGATACTAATTATGACAGGTAACAGCAACTTCGATACTAATTATGACAAGTAACTATAACTTCGATACAAATTATGACAGGTAACTGTAACTTCGATACTAATTATGACAAGAAACTGTAACTTCGTTACTAATTATGACAAGTAACTGTAATTTTGATAAAAAATTATTGTAGGTAACTGTAACTTCGTTACTAATTATGACAATTAAATGTAATGTCGATACAAATTATGGCAGGTAACTCTATCTTCGATACTAATTATGACAGGTAACAGTAACTTCGATACTAATTATTGCAGGTAACTGTAACTTCGATACTAATTATGACAGGTAACTGTAACTTCGTTACTAATTATGACAAGTAGCTGTAATTTCGATACTAATTATGGCAGGTTACTGTAACTTCGTTACTAATTATGACAAGTCCCTGTAATTTCGATACAAATTAAGGCAGGCAATTGTAATTTCGATACTAAATATGACAGGTAACAGTAACTTCGATACTAATTATGACAATTAACAGTAACTTCGATACTAATTATGACAAGTAACTGTAAGTTCAATACTAATTATGACAGGTAACTGTAACTTCGTTACTAATTATGACAAGTAACTGTAATTTCGATTCAAATTTTGTCAGGTAACTGTAACTTCGATACTTAGTATGACAGTCAACAGTAACTTCGATACTAATTAGGACAAGTAACTGTAACTTCGATACTAATTATGACAGGTAACTGTAACTTCGTTACTAATTATGACAAGTAACTGTAATTTCGATACAAATTATGGCAGGTAACTGTAACTTCGATACTAATTATGTCAGGTAACAGCAACTTCGATACTAATTATGAAAAGTAACTATAACTTCGATACAAATTATGACAGGTAACTGTAACTTCGATACTTATTATGACAAGAAACTCTAACTTCGTTACTAATTATGACAAGTAAATGTAATTTTGATAAAAATTATTGTAGGTAACTGTAACTTCGTTACTAATTATGACAATTAACTGTAATTTCGATACAAATTATGGCAGGTCACTCTAACTTCGATACTAATTATGACAGGTAACAGTAACTTCGATACTAATTATTGCAGGTAACTGTAACTTCGATACTAATTATGACAGGTAACTGTAACTTCGTTACTAATTATAACAAGTAGCTGTAATTTCGTTACAAATTATGGCAGGTAATTGTAATTTCGAAACTATTTATGACAGGTAACAGTAACTTCGATACTTATTATGACAAGTAACAGTAACTTCGATACTAATTATGACAAGTAACTGTAACTTCGGTACTAATTATGACAGGTAATTGTAACTTCGTTACTAATTATGACAAGTAACTTTAATTTCGATACAAATTTTGGCAGGAAACTGTAACGTCGATACTAATTATGACAGGTAACAGTAATTTCGATACTAATTATGACAAGTAACTGTAATTTCGATACAAATTATAACAGGAAACTGTAACTTCGTAACTAATTATGACAAGTAACTGTAATTTCGATACAAATTATGGCAGCTAACAGTACCTTCGATACTAATTATTACAGGTAACTGAAACTTCGATACTAATTATGACAAGGAACTGTAATTTCGATACAAATTATGGCAGGTAACTGTAACTTCGAATCAAATTATGACAGGTAACTGTAACTTCGATACTAATTATGACAAGAAAATCTAACTTCGTTACTAATTATGACAAGTAACAGTAATCTTGATAAACAATTATGGTAGGTAACTGTAACTTCAACATTAATTATGACAAGAAACTCTAACTTCGTTACTAATTATGACAAGTAAATGTAATTTTGATAAAAATTATTGTAGGTAACTGTAACTTCGTTACTAATTATGACAATTAACTGTAATTTCGATACAAATTATGGCAGGTAACTCTAACTTCGATACTAATTATGACAGGTAACATTAACTTCGATACTAATTATTGCAGGTAACTGTAACTTCGATACTAATTATGACAGGTAACTGTAACTTCGTTACTAATTATGACAAGTAGCTGTAATTTCGTTACAAATTATGGCAGGTCATTGTAATTTCGATACTATTTATGACAGGTAACAGTAACTTCGATACTAATTATGACAAGTAACAGTAACTTCGATACTAATTATGACAAGTAACTGTAACTTCGATACTAATTATGACAGGTAACTGTAACTTCGTTACTAATTATGACAAGTAACTGTAATTTCGATACAAATTTTGGCAGGAAACTGTAACGTCGATACTAATTATGACAGGTAACAGTAATTTCGATACTAATTATGACAAGTAACTGTAATTTCGATACAAATTATGACAGGAAACTGTAACTTCGTAACTAATTATGACAAGTAACTGTAATTTCGATACAAATTATGGCAGCTAACAGTACCTTCGATACTAATTATTACAGGTAACTGAAACTTCGATACTAATTATGACAAGGAACTGTAATTTTGATACAAATTATGGCAGGTAACTGTAACTTCGATACTAATTATGACAGGTAACAGTAACTTCGATACGAATTATGACAAGTAATTATAACTTTGAATCAAATTATGACAGGTAACTGTAACTTCGATACTAATTATGACAAGAAAATCTAACTGCGTTACTAATTATGACAAGTAACAGTAATATTGATAAAAAATTATGGTAGGTAACTGTAACTTCAATACTAATTATGACAGGTGACAGTAACTTCGATACTAATTATGACAGGTATCTGTAACTTCGTTACTTATTATGACAAGTAACTTTAATTTCGATACTAATTATGGCAGGTAACTGTAACTTCGTTACTAATTATGACAAGTCCCTGTAATTTCGATACAAATTATGGCAGGTAACTGTAACTTCGGTACTAATTGTGACAGGTAACAGTGACTTCGGTACTAATTATGACAGGATACTGTAACTTCGTTACTAATTATGACAATTAACTGTAATTACGATGCAAATTATGACAGGTAACTGTAACTTCGTTACTAATTATGACATGTAACAGTAATTTCGATACAAATTATGGCAGGTAACAGAACCTTCGATACTAATTATGACAAGTAACTGTAACTTCGTTACTAATTATGACAAGTAACTGTAATTTTGATAAAAAATTATTGTAGGTAACTGTAACTTCAATACTAATTATTACAGGTAACAGTAACTTCGATACTAATTATGACAGGTAACTGTAACTTCGTTACTTATTAAGACAAGTAACTTTAATTTCGATACTAACTATGGCAGGTTACTGTAACTTCGTTACTAATTATGACAAGTCCCTGTAATTTCGATAAAAATTATGGCAGGTAATTGTAATTTCGATACTAAATATGACAGGTAACAGTAACTTCGATACTAATTATGACAAGTAACAGTAACATCGATAATAATTATGACAAGGTACTGTAAGTTCGATACTAATTATGACAGGTAACTGTAACTTCGTTACTAATTATGACAAGTAACTGTAATTTCGATTCAAATTTTGGCAGGTAACTGTAACTCCGATACTTATTATGACAGTCAACAGTAACTTCGATACTAATTATGACAAGTAACTGTAACTTCGATACTAATTATGACAGGTAACTGTAACTTCGTTACTAATTATGACAAGTAACTGTAATTTCGATACAAATTATGGCAGGTAAATGTAACTTCGATACTAATTATGACAGGTAACAGCAACTTCGATACTAATTATGACAAGTAACTATAACTTCGATACAAATTATTACAGGTAACTGTAACTTCGATACTAATTATGACAAGAAACTCTAACTTCGTTACTAATTATGACAAGTAACTGTAATTTTGATAAAAAATTATTCTAGGTAACTGTAACTTCGTTACTAATTATGACAATTAACTGTAATTTCGATACAAATTATGGCAGGTAACTCTATCTTCGATACTAATTATGACAGGTAACAGTAACTTCGATACTAATTATGGCAGGTAACTGTAACTTCGATACTAATTATGACAGGTAACTGTAACTTCGTTACTAATTATGACAAGTAGCTGTAATTTCGTTACCAATTATGGCAGGTAATTGTAATTTAGATACTATTTATGACAGGTCACAGTAACTATGATACTAATTATGAAAAGTAACAGTAACTTCGATACTAATTATGACAAGTAACTGTAACTTCGATACTAATTATAACAGGTAACTGTAACTTCGTTACTAATTATGACAAGTAACTGTAAATTCGATACAAATTATGGCAGGTAACAGTACCTTCGATACTAATTATGGCAGGTAACAGTAACTTCGATACTAATTAAGACAGGTAACTGTAACTTCATTACTTATTATGACAAGTAACTTTAATTTCGATACTAATAATGGCAGGTTACTGTAACTTCGTTACTAATTATGACAAGTCCCTGTAATTTCGATACAAATTATGGCAGGTAATTGTAATTTCGATACTAAATATGACAGGTAACAGTAACTTCGATACTAATTATGACAAGTAACAGTAACTTCGATACTAATTATGACAAGTAACTGTAAGTTCGATACTAATTATGACAGGTAAATGTAACTTCGTTACTAATTATGACAAGTAACTGTAATTTCGATTCAAATTTTGGCAGGCAACTGTAACTTCGATACTAATTATGACAGGTAACAGTAATTTCCATACTAATTATGACATGTAACTGTAATTTCGATACAAATTATGACAGGTAACTGTAACTTCGTAACTAATTATGACAAGTAACTGTAATTTCGATACAAATTAAGGCAGGTAACAGTACCTTCGATACTAATTATGGCAGGTAACAGTAACTTCGATACTAATTAAACAGGTAACTGTAACTTCATTACTTATTATGACAAGTAACTTTAATTTCGATACTAATTATGGCAGGTTACTGTAACTTCGTTACTAATTATGACAAGTCCCTGTAATTTCGATACAAATTATGGCAGGTAATTGTAATTTCGATACTAAATATGACAGGTAACAGTAACTTCGATACTAATTATGACAAGTAACAGTAACTTCGATACTAATTATGACAAGTAACTGTAAGTTCGATACTAATTATGACAGGTTAATGTAACTTCGTTACTAATTATGACAAGTAACTGTAATTTCGATTCAAATTTTGGCAGGTAACTGTAACTTCGATACTAATTATGACAGGTAACAGTAATTTCGATACTAATTATGACAAGTAACTGTAATTTCGATACAAATTATGACAGGTAACTGTAACTTTGTAACTAATTATGACAAGTAACTGTAATTTCGATACAAATTATGGCTGGTAACAGTACCTTCGATACTAATTATGACAGGTAACAGTAACTTCGATACTAATTAAGACAGGTAACTGTAACTTCGTTACTTATTATGACAAGTAACTTTAATTTCGATACTAATTATGACAAGTAACTGTAATTTCGATACAAATTGTGACAGGAAACTGTAACTTCGTAACTAATTATGACAAGTAACTGTAATTTCGATACAAATTATGGCAGCTAACAGTACCTTCGATACTAATTATTACAGGTAACTGAAACTTCGATACTAATTATGACAAGGAACTGTAATTTCGATACAAATTATGGCAGGTAACTGTAACTTCGATACTAATTATGACAGGTAACAGTAACTTCGATACGAATTATGACAAGTAATTATAACTTCGAATCAAATTATGACAGGTAACTGTAACTTCGATACTAATTATGACAAGAAAATCTAACTTCGTTACTAATTATGACAAGTAACAGTAATCTTGATAAACAATTATGTTGGTAACTGTAACTTCAACACTAATTATGACAAGAACCTCTAACTTCGTTACTAATTATGACAAGTAAATGTAATTTTGATAAAAATTATTGTAGGTAACTGTAACTTCGTTACTAATTATGACAATTAACTGTAATTTCGATACAAATTATGGCAGGTAACTCTAACTTCGATACTAATTATGACAGGTAACAGTAACTTCGATACTAATTATTGCAGGTAACTGTAACTTCGATACTAATTATGACAGGTAACTGTAACTTCGTTACTAATTATGACAAGTAGCTGTAATTTCGTTACAAATTATGGCAGGTAATTGTAATTTCGATACTATTTATGACAGGTAACAGTAACTTCGATACTAATTATGACAAGTAACAGTAACTTCGATACTAATTATGACAAGTAACTGTAACTTCGATACTAATTATGACAGGTAACTGTAACTTCGTTACTAATTATGACAAGTAACTGTAATTTCGATACAAATTTTGGCAGGAAACTGTAACGTCGATACTAATTATGACAGGTAACAGTAATTTCGATACTAATTATGACAAGTAACTGTAATTTCGATACAAATTATGACAGGAAACTGTAACTTCGTAACAAATTATGACAAGTAACTGTAATTTCGATACAAATTATGTCAGCTAACAGTACCTTCGATACTAATTATTACAGGTAACTGAAACTTCGATACTAATTATGACAAGGAACTGTAATTTCGATACAAATTATGGCAGGTAACTGTAACTTCGATACTAATTATGACAGGTTACAGTAACTTCGATACGAATTATGACAAGTAATTATAACTTCGAATCAAATTATGACAGGTAACTGTAACTTCGATACTAATTATGACAAGAAAATCTAACTTCGTTACTAATTATGACAAGTAACAGTAATATTGATAAAAAATTATGGTAGGTAACTGTAACTTCAATACTAATTATGACAGGTGACAGTAACTTCGATACTAATTATGACAGGTATCTGTAACTTCGTTACTTATTATGACAAGTAACTTTAATTTCGATACTAATTATGGCAGGTAACTGTAACTTCGTTACTAATTATGACAAGTCCCTGTAATTTCGATACAAATTATGGCAGGTAACTGTAACTTCGATACTAATTGTGACAGGTAACAGTGACTTCGGTACTAATTATGACAGGAAACTGTAACTTCGTTACTAATTATGACAATTAACTGTAAATACGATGCAAATTATGACAGGTGACTGTAACTTCGTTACTAATTATGACATGTAACTGTAATTTCGATACAAATTATGGCAGGTAACAGAACCTTCGGTACTAATTATGACAAGTAACTGTAACTTCGTTACTAATTATGACAAGTAACTGTAATTTTGATAAAAAATTATTGTAGGTAACTGTAACTTCAATACTAATTATGACAGGTAACAGTAACTTCGATACTAATTATGACAGGTAACTGTAACTTCGTTACTTATTATGACAAGTAACTTTAATTTCGATACTAACTATGGCAGGTTACTGTAACTTCGTTACTAATTATGACAAGTCCCTGTAATTTCGATAAAATATATGGCAGGTAATTGTAATTTCGATACTAAATATGACAGGTAACAGTAACTTGGATACTAATTATGACATGTAACAGTAACTTCGATACTAATTATGACAAGGTACTGTAAGTTCGATACTAATTATGACAGGTAACTGCAACTTCGTTACTAATTATGACGAGTAACTGTAATTTCGATTCAAATTTTGGCAGGTAACTGTAACTCCGATACTTATTATGACAGTCAACAGTAACTTCGATACTAATTATGACAAGTAACTGTAACTTCGATACTAATTATGACAGGTAACTGTAACTTCGTTACTAATTATGACAAGTAACTGTAATTTCGATACAAATTATGGCAGGTAAATGTAACTTCGATACTAATTATGACAGGTAACAGCAACTTCGATACTAATTATGACAAGTAACTATAACTTCGATACAAATTATGACAGGTAACTGTAACTTCGATACTAATTATGACAAGAAACTCTAACTTCGTTACTAATTATGACAAGTAACTGTAATTTTGACAAAAAATTATTGTAGGTAACTGTAACTTCGTTACTAATTATGACAATTAACTGTAATTTCGATACAAATTATGGCAGGTAACAGTACCTTCGATACTAATTATGGCAGGTAACAGTAACTTCGATAATAATTAAGACAGGTAACTGTAACTTCATTACTTATTATGACAAGTAACTTTAATTTCGATACTAATTATAGCAGGTTACTGTAACTTCGTTACTAATTATGACAAGTCCCTGTAATTTCGATGCAAATTATGGCAGGTAATTGTAATTTCGATACTAAATATGACAGGTAACAGTAACTTCGATACTAATTATGACAAGTAACAGTAACTTCGATACTAATTATGACAAGTAACTGTAAGTTCGATACTAATTATGACAGGTAAATGTAACTTCGTTACTAATTATGACATGTAACTGTAATTTCGATTCAAATTTTGGCAGGTAACTGTAACTTCGATACTAATTATGACAGGTAACATTAATTTCGATACTAATTATGACATGTAACTGTTATTTCGATACAAATTATGACAGGTAACTGTAACTTCGTTACTAATTATGACAAGTAGCTGTAATTTCGTTACAAATTATGGCAGGTAATTGTAATTTCGATATTATTTATGACAGGTAACAGTAACTTCGATACTAATTATGACAATTAACAGTAACTTCGATACTAATTATGACAAGTAACTGTAACTTCGATACTAATTATGACAGGTAACTGTAACTTCGTTACTAATTATGACAAGTAACTGTAATTTCGATACAAATTTTGGCAGGTAACTGTAACTTCGATACTAATTATGACAGGTAACAGTAATTTCGATACTAATTATGACAAGTAACTGTAATTTCGATACAAATTATGACAGGTAACTGTAACGTTGTAACTAATTATGACAAGTAACTGTAATTTCGATACAAATTATGGCAGGTAACAGTACCTTCGATACCAATTATGACAGGTAAGAGTAACTTCGATACCAATTAAGACAGGTAACTGTAACTTCGTTACTTATTATGACAAGTAACTTTAATTTCGATACTAATTATGGCAGGTTACTGTAACTTCGTTACTAATTATGACAAGTCCCTGTAATTTCGATACAAATTATGGCAGGTAATTGTAATTTCGATACTAAATATGACAGGTAACAGTAACATCGATACTAATTATGACAAGTAACAGTAACTTCGATACTAATTAAGACAAGTAACTGTAAGTTCGATACTAATAATGACAGGTAACTGTAACTTCGTTACTAATTATGACAAGTAACTGTAATTTCGATTCAAATTTTGGCAGGTAACTGTAACTTCGATACTTATTATGACAGTCTACAGTAACTTCGATACTAATTAAGACAAGTAATTGTAACTTCGATACTAATTATGACAGGTATCTGTAACTTCGTTACTAATTATGACAAGTAACTGTAATTTCGATACAAATTATGGCAGGTAACTGTAACTTCGATAGTAATTATGACAGGTAACAGCAACTTCGATACTAATTATGACAAGTAACTATAACTTCGATACAAATTATGACAGGTAACTGTAACTTCGATACTAATTATGACAAGAAACTCTAACTTCGTTACTAATTATGACAAGTAACTGTAATTTTGATAAAAATTATTGTAGGTAACTGTAACTTCGTTACTAATTATGCCAATTTACTGTAATTTCGATACAAATTATGGCAGGTAACTCTAACTTCGATACTAATTATGACAGGTAACAGTAACTTCGATACTAATTATTGCAGGTAACTGTAACTTCGATACGAATCATGACAGGTAACTGTAACTTCGTTACTAATTATGACAAGTAGCTGTAATTTCGTTACAAATTATGGCAGGTAATTGTAATTTCGATACTATTTATGACAGGTAACAGTAACTTCGATACTAATTATGACAAGTAACTGTAACTTCGATACTAATTATGACAGGTAACTATAACTTCGTTACTAATTATGACAAGTAACTGTAATTTAGATACAAATTTTGGCAGGTAACTGTAACGTCGATACTAATTATGACAGGTAACAGTTATTTCGATACTAATTATGGCAAGTAACTGTAATATCGATACAAATTATGACAGGTAACTGTAACTTCGTAACTAATTATGATAAGTAACTGTAATTTCGATAAAAATTATGGCAGCTAACAGAACCTTCAATACTAATTATTACAGGTAACTGTAACTTCGATACTAATTATGACATGGAACTGTAATTTCGATACAAATTATGGCAGGTAACTGTAACTTCGATACTAATTCTGACAGGTAACAGTAACTTCGATACTAATTATGACAAGTAACTATAACTCCGAATCAAATTATGACAGGTAACTGTAACTTCGATACTAATTATGACAAGAAAATCTAACTTCGTTACTAATTATGACAAGTAACAGTAATCTTGATAAAAAATTATGGTAGGTAACTGTAACTTCAATACTAATTATGACAGGTGACAGTAACTTCGATACTAATTATGACAGGTATCTGTAACTTCGTTACTTATTATGGCAAGTAACTTTAATTTCGATACTAATTATGGCAGGTAACTGTAACTTCGTTACTAATTATGACAAGTCCCTGTAATTTCGAAACAAATTATGGCAGGTAACTGTAACTTGGATACTAATTATGTCAGGTAACAGTGACTTCGGTACTAATTATGACAGGAAACTGTAACTTCGTTACTAATTATGACAATTAACTGTAATTACGATGCAAATTATGACAGGTAACTGTAACTTCGTTACTAATTATGACATGTAACTGTAATTTCGATACAAATTATGGCAGGTAACAGTACCTTCGATATTAATTATGACAGGTAACTGTAACTTCGATACTAATTATGACATGGAACTGTAACTTCGATACAAATTATGGCAGGTAACTGTAACTTTGATACTAATTATGACAGGTAACAGTAACTTCGATACTAATTATGACAAGTAACTGTAACTTCGTTACTAATTTGACAAGTAACTCTAATTTTGATTAAAAAATTATGGCAGATAAATGTAACTTCGATACTAATTAATACAGGTAACAGTAACTTCGATACTAATTATGACAGATTATTGTAACATCGTTTCTAATTATGTGAAGTAACTGTAACTTCGATACTAATTATGACAAATAACTGTAACATCGATACTTATTATGACAGGTAACAGTAATTTCGATACAAATTATGGCAGGTAACTGTAACTTCGATACTAATTATGACAGATAACAGTAACTTCGATACTAATTATGACAATTAACTATAATTTCGATACAAATTATGACAGGTAACTGTAACTTCGATACTAATTATGACAAGAAACTCTAACTTCGTTACTAATTATGACAAATAACAGTCATTTTGATAAAAAATTATGGTAGGTAACTGTAACATCAATTGTAATTATGACAGGTAAGAGTAACTTCGATACTTATTATGACAGGTAACTGTAACATCGTTACTAATTATGATAAGTAACTTTAATTTCGATACTAATTATGGCAGGTAACTGTAACTTCGTTACTAATTATGACAAGTTCCTGAAATTTCGATACAAATTATGGCAGGTAACTGTAACTTCGATATTAATTATGTCAGGTAACAGTGACTTCGGTACTAATTATGACAGGAAACTGTAACTTCGTTACTAATTATGACAATTAACTGTAATTACGATGCAAATTATGACAGGTAACTGTAACTTCGTTACTAATTATGACATGTAACTGTAATTTCGATACAAATTATGGCAGGTAACAGTACCTTCGATATTAATTATGACAGGTAACTGTAACTTCGATACTAATTATGACATGGAACTGTAACTTCGATACAAATTATGGCAGGTAACTGTAACTTTGATACTAATTATGACAGGTAACAGTAACTTCAATAGTAATTATGACAAGTAACTGTAACTTCGTTACTAATTATGACAAGTAACTCTAATTTTGATTAAAAAAATTATGGCAGATAAAAGAAACTTCGATACTAATTAATACAGGTAACAGTAACTTCGATACTAATTATGACAGGTTACTGTAACATCGTTTCTAATTATGTGAAGTAACTGTAACTTCGATACTAATTATGACAAATAACTGTAACTTCGATACTTATTATGACAGGTAAGAGTAATTTCGATACAAATTATGGCAGGTAACTGTAACTTCGATACTAATTATGACAGGTAACAGTAACTTCGGTACTAATTATGACAAGTAACTATAACTTCGATACAAATTATGACAGGTAACTGTAACTTCGATACTAATTATGACAAGAAACTCTAACTTCGTTACTAATTATGACAAATAACAGTCATTTTGATAAAAAATTATGGTAGGTAACTGTAACTTCAATTGTAATTATGACAGGTAAGAGTAACTTCGATACTTATTATGACAGGTAACTGTAACTTCGTTACTAATTATGATAAGTAACTTTAATTTCGATACTAATTATGGCAGGTAACTGTAACTTCGTTACTAATTATGACAAGTCCCTGTTATTTCGATACAAATTATGGCAGGTAACTGTAACTTCGATACTAATTATGTCAGGTAACAGTAACTTCGATACTAATTATGACAGGAAACTGTAACTTCGTTACTAATTATGACAAGTAACTGTAATCTCGATACAAATAATGACAGGTAACTGTATCTTCGTTACTAATTATGACAAGTAACTGTAATTTCGATACAAATTATGGCAGGTAACAGTACCTTCGATACTAATTTTGACAGGTAACTGTAACTTCGATAGTAATTATGACAAGGTACTGTAATTTCGATACAAAATATGGCAGGTAACTGTAACTTTGATACTAATTCTGACAGGTAACGGTAACTTCGATACTAATTATGAGAAGTAACTGTAACTTCGCTACCAATTATGACAAGTAACTCTAATTTTGATAGAGAATTATGGCATGTAACTCTAACTTCGATACTAATTAATACAGGTAACAGTAACTTCGATACTAATTATGACAGGTTACTGTAACATCGTTACTAATTATAACAAGTAACTGTAACTTCGATACTAATTATGACATGTAACTGTAACTTCGATACTTATTATGACAGGTAACTGTAACTTCATTACTAATTATGACAAGAAACTGTAACATCGATACTAATTATGACAGGTAACTGTAACTTCGATACTAATTATGACAAGTAACTGTAACTTCGATACTAATTATGACAAGTAACTGTAACTTCGATACTATTTATGACAGGTATCAGTAACTTCGATATTAATTATGACAAGTAACAGTAACTTCGATACTAATTATGACAAGTAAATGTAATTTCGAAATAAATTTTGGCAGGTAACTGTTACTTCGATACAAATTATGACAGGTAACAGTAAATTCGATACTAATTATGACAAGTAACTATAACATCGATACTAATAATGACAGGTAACTGAAACCTCGTTACTAATTATGACAAGTAACTGTAATTTCGATACAAATTATGGCAGGTAACTGTAACTTCGATACTAATTATGACAGGTAACAGTAACTTCGATATTAATTATGACAAGTAACAGTAAATTCGATACTAATTATGACAGGTAACAGTAACATCGATACTAATCATGACAAGTAACTTTAACTTCGATACTAATTATGACAGGTAACTGTAACTTCCTTACTAATTATGACAAGTAACTGTAATTTCGTTACAAATTATGGCAGGTTATTGTAATTTCGATACTAATTATGACAGGTAACAGTAACGTCGATACTAATTATGACAAGTAACAGTAACTTCGATACTAATTATGACAAGTAACTGTAACTTCGATACTAATTATGACAAGAAACTCTAACTTCGTTACTAATTATGACAAGTAACTGTAATTTTGATAAAAAATTATTGTAGGTAACTGTAACTTCAATACTAATTATGACAGGTAACAGTAACTTCGATACTAATTATGACAGGTTACTGTAACTTCGTTACTTATTATGACAAGTAACTTTAATTTCGATACTAATTATGGCAGGTTACTGTAACTTCGTTACTAATTATGACAAGTCCCTGTAATTTCGATACAAATTATGGCAGGTTATTGTAATTTCGATACTAAATATGACAGGTAACAGTAACTTCGATACTAATTATGACAAGTAACAGTAACTTCGATACTAATTATGACAAGTAACTGTAAGTTCGATACTAATTATGACAGTTAACTGTAACTTCGTTACTAATTATGACAAGTAACTATAATTTCGATACAAATTATGCCAGGTAACTGTAACATCGATACTAATTATGACAGGTAACAGCAACTTCGATACTCATTATGACAAGTAACTATAACTTCGATACAAATTATGACAGGTAACTGTAACTTCGATACTAATTATGACAAGAAACTGTAACTTCGTTACTAATTATGACAAGTAACTGTAATTTTGATAAAAAATTATTGTAGGTAACTGTAACTTCGATACTAATTATGACAATTAACTGTAATGTCGATACAAATTATGGCAGGTAACACTATCTTCAATACTAATTATGACAGGTAACAGTAACTTCGATACTAATTATGGCAGGTAACTGTAACTTCGTTACTTATTATGACAAGTACCTTTAATTTCGATACTAATTATGGCAGGTTACTGTAACTTCGTTACTAATTATGACAAGTCCCTGTAATTTCGATACAAATTATGGCAGGCAATTGTAATTTCGATACTAAATATGACAGGTAACAGTAACATCGATACTAATTATGACAATTAACAGTAACTTCGATACTAATTATGACAAGTAACTGTAAGTTCGATACTAATTATGACAGGTAACTGTAACTTCGTTACTAATTATGACAAGTAACTGTAATTTCGATTCAAATTTTGGCAGGTAACTGTAACTTCGATACTTAGTATGACAGTCAACAGTAACTTCGATACTAATTAGGACAAGTAACTGTAACTTCGATACTAATTATGACAGGTAACTGTAACTTCGTTACTAATTATGACAAGTAACTGTAATTTCGATTCAAATTTTGGCAGGTAACTTTAACTTCGATACTTATTATGACAGTCAACAGTAACTTCGATACTAATTATGACAAGTAACTGTAACTTCGATACTAATTATGACAGGTAACTGTAACTTCGTTACTAATTATGACAAGTAGCTGTAATTTCGTTACAAATTATGGCAGGTAATTGTAATTTCGATACTATTTATGACAGGTAACAGTAACTTCGAAACTAATTATGACAATTAACAGTAACTTCGATACTAATTATGACAAGTAACTGTAACTTCGATACTAATTATGACAGGTAACTGTAACTTCGTTACTAATTATGACAAGTAACTGTAATTTCGATACAAATTTTGGCAGGTAACTGTAACTTCGATACTAATTATGACAGGTAACAGTAATTTCGATACTAATTATGACAAGTAACTGTATTTTCGATACAAATTATGACAGGTAACTGTAACGTTGTAACTAATTATGACAAGTAACTGTAATTTCGATACAAATTATGGCAGGTAACAGTACCTTCGATACTAATTATGACAGGTAAGAGTAACTTCGATACTAATTAAGACAGGTAACTGTAACTTCGTTACTTATTATGACAAGTAACTTTAATTTCGATACTAATTATGGCAGGTTACTGTAACTTCGTTACTAATTATGACAAGTCCCTGTAATTTCGATACAAATTATGGCAGGTAATTGTAATTTCGATACTAAATATGACAGGTAACAGTAACATCGATACTAATTATGACAAGTAACAGTAACTTCGATACTAATTAAGACAAGTAACTGTAAGTTCGATACTAATAATGACAGGTAACTGTAACTTCGTTACTAATTATGACAAGTAACTGTAATTTCGATTCAAATTTTGGCAGGTAACTGTAACTTCGATACTTATTATGACAGTCAACAGTAACTTCGATACTAATTAAGACAAGTAATTGTAACTTCGATACTAATTATGACAGGTATCTCTAACTTCGTTACTAATTATGACAAGTAACTGTAATTTCGATACAAATTATGGCAGGTAACTGTAACTTCGATAGTAATTATGACAGGTAACAGCAACTTCGATACTAATTATGACAAGTAACTATAACTTCGATACAAATTATGACAGGTAACTGTAACTTCGATACTAATTATGACAAGAAACTCTAACTTCGTTACTAATTATGACAAGTAACTGTAATTTTGATAAAAATTATTGTAGGTAACTGTAACTTCGTTACTAATTATGACAATTAACTGTAATTTCGATACAAATTATGGCAGGTAACTCTAACTTCGATACTAATTATGACAGGTAACAGTAACTTCGATACTAATTATTGCAGGTAACTGTAACTTCGATACGAATCATGACAGGTAACTGTAACTTCGTTACTAATTATGACAAGTAGCTGTAATTTCGTTACAAATTATGGCAGGTAATTGTAATTTCGATACTATTTATGACAGGTAACAGTAACTTCGATACTAATTATGACAAGTAACTGTAACTTCGATACTAATTATGACAGGTAACTATAACTTCGTTACTAATTATGACAAGTAACTGTAATTTAGATACAAATTTTGGCAGGTAACTGTAACGTCGATACTAATTATGACAGGTAACAGTTATTTCGATACTAATTATGGCAAGTAACTGTAATATCGATACAAATTATGACAGGTAACTGTAACTTCGTAACTAATTATGATAAGTAACTGTAATTTCGATAAAAATTATGGCAGCTAACAGAACCTTCAATACTAATTATTACAGGTAACTGTAACTTCGATACTAATTATGACATGGAACTGTAATTTCGATTCAAATTATGGCAGGTAACTGTAACTTCGATACTAATTCTGACAGGTAACAGTAACTTCGATACTAATTATGACAAGTAACTATAACTCCGAATCAAATTATGACAGGTAACTGTAACTTCGATACTAATTATGACAAGAAAATCTAACTTCGTTACTAATTATGACAAGTAACAGTAATCTTGATAAAAAATTATGGTAGGTAACTGTAACTTCAATACTAATTATGACAGGTGACAGTAACTTCGATACTAATTATGACAGGTATCTGTAACTTCGTTACTTATTATGGCAAGTAACTTTAATTTCGATACTAATTATGGCAGGTAACTGTAACTTCGTTACTAATTATGACAAGTCCCTGTAATTTCGAAACAAATTATGGCAGGTAACTGTAACTTGGATACTAATTATGTCAGGTAACAGTGACTTCGGTACTAATTATGACAGGAAACTGTAACTTCGTTACTAATTATGACAATTAACTGTAATTACGATGCAAATTATGACAGGTAACTGTAACTTCGTTACTAATTATGACATGTAACTGTAATTTCGATACAAATTATGGCAGGTAACAGTACCTTCGATATTAATTATGACAGGTAACTGTAACTTCGATACTAATTATGACATGGAACTGTAACTTCGATACAAATTATGGCAGGTAACTGTAACTTTGATACTAATTATGACAGGTAACAGTAACTTCGATACTAATTATGACAAGTAACTGTAACTTCGTTACTAATTTGACAAGTAACTCTAATTTTGATTAAAAAATTATGGCAGATAAATGTAACTTCGATACTAATTAATACAGGTAACAGTAACTTCGATACTAATTATGACAGGTTATTGTAACATCGTTTCTAATTATGTGAAGTAACTGTAACTTCGATACTAATTATGACAAATAACTGTAACATCGATACTTATTATGACAGGTAACAGTAATTTCGATACAAATTATGGCAGGTAACTGTAACTTCGATACTAATTATGACAGATAACAGTAACTTCGATACTAATTATGACAATTAACTATAATTTCGATACAAATTATGACAGGTAACTGTAACTTCGATACTAATTATGACAAGAAACTCTAACTTCGTTACTAATTATGACAAATAACAGTCATTTTGATAAAAAATTATGGTAGGTAACTGTAACATCAATTGTAATTATGACTGGTAAGAGTAACTTCGATACTTATTATGACAGGTAACTGTAACATCGTTACTAATTATGATAAGTAACTTTAATTTCGATACTAATTATGGCAGGTAACTGTAACTTCGTTACTAATTATGACAAGTCCCTGAAATTTCGATACAAATTATGGCAGGTAACTGTAACTTCGATATTAATTATGTCAGGTAACAGTGACTTCGGTACTAATTATGACAGGAAACTGTAACTTCGTTACTAATTATGACAATTAACTGTAATTACGATGCAAATTATGACAGGTAACTGTAACTTCGTTACTAATTATGACATGTAACTGTAATTTCGATACAAATTATGGCAGGTAACAGTACCTTCGATATTAATTATGACAGGTAACTGTAACTTCGATACTAATTATGACATGGAACTGTAACTTCGATACAAATTATGGCAGGTAACTGTAACTTTGATACTAATTATGACAGGTAACAGTAACTTCAATAGTAATTATGACAAGTAACTGTAACTTCGTTACTAATTATGACAAGTAACTCTAATTTTGATTAAAAAAATTATGGCAGATAAAAGTAACTTCGATACTAATTAATACAGGTAACAGTAACTTCGATACTAATTATGACAGGTTACTGTAACATCGTTTCTAATTATGTGAAGTAACTGTAACTTCGATACTAATTATGACAAATAACTGTAACTTCGATACTTATTATGACAGGTAAGAGTAATTTCGATACAAATTATGGCAGGTAACTGTAACTTCGATACTAATTATGACAGGTAACAGTAACTTCGGTACTAATTATGACAAGTAACTATAACTTCGATACAAATTATGACAGGTAACTGTAACTTCGATACTAATTATGACAAGAAACTCTAACTTCGTTACTAATTATGACAAATAACAGTCATTTTGATAAAAAATTATGGTAGGTAACTGTAACTTCAATTGTAATTATGACAGGTAAGAGTAACTTCGATACTTATTATGACAGGTAACTGTAACTTCGTTACTAATTATGATAAGTAACTTTAATTTCGATACTAATTATGGCAGGTAACTGTAACTTCGTTACTAATTATGACAAGTCCCTGTTATTTCGATACAAATTATGGCAGGTAACTGTAACTTCGATACTAATTATGTCAGGTAACAGTAACTTCGATACTAATTATGACAGGAAACTGTAACTTCGTTACTAATTATGACAAGTAACTGTAATCTCGATACAAATAATGACAGGTAACTGTATCTTCGTTACTAATTATGACAAGTAACTGTAATTTCGATACAAATTATGGCAGGTAACAGTACCTTCGATACTAATTTTGACAGGTAACTGTAACTTCGATAGTAATTATGACAAGATACTGTAATTTCGATACAAAATATGGCAGGTAACTGTAACTTTGATACTAATTCTGACAGGTAACGGTAACTTCGATACTAATTATGAGAAGTAACTGTAACTTCGCTACCAATTATGACAAGTAACTCTAATTTTGATAGAGAATTATGGCATGTAACTCTAACTTCGATACTAATTAATACAGGTAACAGTAACTTCGATACTAATTATGACAGGTTACTGTAACATCGTTACTAATTATGACAAGTAACTGTAACTTCGATACTAATTATGACATGTAACTGTAACTTCGATACTTATTATGACAGGTAACTGTAACTTCATTACTAATTATGACAAGAAACTGTAACATCGATACTAATTATGACAGGTAACTGTAACGTCGATACTAATTATGACAAGTAACTGTAACTTCGATACTAATTATGACAAGTAACTGTAACTTCGATACTATTTATGACAGGTATCAGTAACTTCGATATTAATTATGACAAGTAACAGTAACTTCGATACTAATTATGACAAGTAACTGTAATTTCGAAATAAATTTTGGCAGGTAACTGTTACTTCGATACAAATTATGACAGGTAACAGTAACTTCGATACAAATTATGACAAGTAACTATAACATCGATACTAATAATGACAGGTAACTGAAACCTCGTTACTAATTATGCCAAGTAACTGTAATTTCGATACAAATTATGGCAGGTAACTGTAACTTCGATACTAATTATGACAGGTAACAGTAACTTCGATATTAATTATGACAAGTAACAGTAAATTCGATACTAATTATGACAGGTAACAGTAACATCGATACTAATCATGACAAGTAACTTTAACTTCGATACTAATTATGACAGGTAACTGTAACTTCCTTACTAATTATGACAAGTAACTGTAATTTCGTTACAAATTATGGCAGGTTATTGTAATTTCGATACTAATTATGACAGGTAACAGTAACGTCGATACTAATTATGACAAGTAACAGTAACTTCGATACTAATTATGACAAGTAACTGTAACTTCGATACTAATTATGACAAGAAACTCTAACTTCGTTACTAATTATGACAAGTAACTGTAATTTTGATAAAAAATTATTGTAGGTAACTGTAACTTCAATACTAATTATGACAGGTAACAGTAACTTCGATACTAATTATGACAGGTTACTGTAACTTCGTTACTTATTATGACAAGTAACTTTAATTTCGATACTAATTATGGCAGGTTACTGTAACTTCGTTACTAATTATGACAAGTCCCTGTAATTTCGATACAAATTATGGCAGGTTATTGTAATTTCGATACTAAATATGACAGGTAACAGTAACTTCGATACTAATTATGACAAGTAACAGTAACTTCGATACTAATTATGACAAGTAACTGTAAGTTCGATACTAATTATGACAATTAACTATAATTTCGATACAAATTATGACAGGTAACTGTAACTTCGATACTAATTATGACAAGAAACTCTAACTTCGTTACTAATTATGACAAATAACAGTCATTTTGATAAAAAATTATGGTAGGTAACTGTAACATCAATTGTAATTATGACTGGTAAGAGTAACTTCGATACTTATTATGACAGGTAACTGTAACATCGTTACTAATTATGATAAGTAACTTTAATTTCGACACTAATTATGGCAGGTAACTGTAACTTCGTTACTAATTATGACAAGTCCCTGAAATTTCGATACAAATTATGGCAGGTAACTGTAACTTCGATATTAATTATGTCAGGTAACAGTGACTTCGGTACTAATTATGACAGGAAACTGTAACTTCGTTACTAATTATGACAATTAACTGTAATTACGATGCAAATTATGACAGGTAACTGTAACTTCGTTACTAATTATGACATGTAACTGTAATTTCGATACAAATTATGGCAGGTAACAGTACCTTCGATATTAATTATGACAGGTAACTGTAACTTCGATACTAATTATGACATGGAACTGTAACTTCGATACAAATTATGGCAGGTAACTGTAACTTTGATACTAATTATGACAGGTAACAGTAACTTCAATAGTAATTATGACAAGTAACTGTAACTTCGTTACTAATTATGACAAGTAACTCTAATTTTGATTAAAAAAATTATGGCAGATAAAAGTAACTTCGATACTAATTAATACAGGTAACAGTAACTTCGATACTAATTATGACAGGTTACTGTAACATCGTTTCTAATTATGTGAAGTAACTGTAACTTCGATACTAATTATGACAAATAACTGTAACTTCGATACTTATTATGACAGGTAAGAGTAATTTCGATACAAATTATGGCAGGTAACTGTAACTTCGATACTAATTATGACAGGTAACAGTAACTTCGGTACTAATTATGACAAGTAACTATAACTTCGATACAAATTATGACAGGTAACTGTAACTTCGATACTAATTATGACAAGAAACTCTAACTTCGTTACTAATTATGACAAATAACAGTCATTTTGATAAAAAATTATGGTAGGTAACTGTAACTTCAATTGTAATTATGACAGGTAAGAGTAACTTCGATACTTATTATGACAGGTAACTGTAACTTCGTTACTAATTATGATAAGTAACTTTAATTTCGATACTAATTATGGCAGGTAACTGTAACTTCGTTACTAATTATGACAAGTCCCTGTTATTTCGATACAAATTATGGCAGGTAACTGTAACTTCGATACTAATTATGTCAGGTAACAGTAACTTCGATACTAATTATGACAGGAAACTGTAACTTCGTTACTAATTATGACAAGTAACTGTAATCTCGATACAAATAATGACAGGTAACTGTATCTTCGTTACTAATTATGACAAGTAACTGTAATTTCGATACAAATTATGGCAGGTAACAGTACCTTCGATACTAATTTTGACAGGTAACTGTAACTTCGATAGTAATTATGACAAGATACTGTAATTTCGATACAAAATATGGCAGGTAACTGTAACTTTGATACTAATTCTGACAGGTAACGGTAACTTCGATACTAATTATGAGAAGTAGCTGTAACTTCGCTACCAATTATGACAAGTAACTCTAATTTTGATAGAGAATTATGGCATGTAACTCTAACTTCGATACTAATTAATACAGGTAACAGTAACTTCGATACTAATTATGACAGGTTACTGTAACATCGTTACTAATTATGACAAGTAACTGTAACTTCGATACTAATTATGACATGTAACTGTAACTTCGATACTTATTATGACAGGTAACTGTAACTTCATTACTAATTATGACAAGAAACTGTAACATCGATACTAATTATGACAGGTAACTGTAACGTCGATACTAATTATGACAAGTAACTGTAACTTCGATACTAATTATGACAAGTAACTGTAACTTCGATACTATTTATGACAGGTATCAGTAACTTCGATATTAATTATGACAAGTAACAGTAACTTCGATACTAATTATGACAAGTAACTGTAATTTCGAAATAAATTTTGGCAGGTAACTGTTACTTCGATACAAATTATGACAGGTAACAGTAACTTCGATACTAATTATGACAAGTAACTATAACAACGATACTAATAATGACAGGTAACTGAAACCTCGTTACTAATTATGACAAGTAACTGTAATTTCGATACAAATTATGGCAGGTAACTGTAACTTCGATACTAATTATGACAGGTAACAGTAACTTCGATATTAATTATGACAAGTAACAGTAAATTCGATACTAATTATGACAGGTAACAGTAACATCGATACTAATCATGACAAGTAACTTTAACTTCGATACTAATTATGACAGGTAACTGTAACTTCCTTACTAATTATGACAAGTAACTGTAATTTCGTTACAAATTATGGCAGGTTATTGTAATTTCGATACTAATTATGACAGGTAACAGTAACGTCGATACTAATTATGACAAGTAACAGTAACTTCGATACTAATTATGACAAGTAACTGTAACTTCGATACTAATTATGACAAGAAACTCTAACTTCGTTACTAATTATGACAAGTAACTGTAATTTTGATAAAAAATTATTGTAGGTAACTGTAACTTCAATACTAATTATGACAGGTAACAGTAACTTCGATACTAATTATGACAGGTTACTGTAACTTCGTTACTTATTATGACAAGTAACTTTAATTTCGATACTAATTATGGCAGGTTACTGTAACTTCGTTACTAATTATGACAAGTCCCTGTAATTTCGATACAAATTATGGCAGGTTATTGTAATTTCGATACTAAATATGACAGGTAACAGTAACTTCGATACTAATTATGACAAGTAACAGTAACTTCGATACTAATTATGACAAGTAACTGTAAGTTCGATACTAATTATGACAGTTAACTGTAACTTCGTTACTAATTATGACAAGTAACTATAATTTCGATACAAATTATGCCAGGTAACTGTAACATCGATACTAATTATGACAGGTAACAGCAACTTCGATACTAATTATGACAAGTAACTATAACTTCGATACAAATTATGACAGGTAACTGTAACTTCGATACTAATTATGACAAGAAACTGTAACTTCGTTACTAATTATGACAAGTAACTGTAATTTTGATAAAAAATTATTGTAGGTAACTGTAACTTCGATACTAATTATGACAATTAACTGTACTGTCGATACAAATTATGGCAGGTAACACTATCTTCAATACTAATTATGACAGGTAACAGTAACTTCGATACTAATTATGGCAGGTAACTGTAACTTCGTTACTTATTATGACAAGTAACTTTAATTTCGATACTAATTATGGCAGGTTACTGTAACTTCGTTACTAATTATGACAAGTCCCTGTAATTTCGATACAAATTATGGCAGGCAATTGTAATTTCGATACTAAATATGACAGGTAACAGTAACATCGATACTAATTATGACAATTAACAGTAACTTCGATACTAATTATGACAAGTAACTGTAAGTTCGATACTAATTATGACAGGTAACTGTAACTTCGTTACTAATTATGACAAGTAACTGTAATTTCGATTCAAATTTTGGCAGGTAACTGTAACTTCGATACTTAGTATGACAGTCAACAGTAAATTCGATACTAATTAGGACAAGTAACTGTAACTTCGATACTAATTATGACAGGTAACTGTAACTTCGTTACTAATTATGACAAGTAACTGTAATTTCGATTCAAATTTTGGCAGGTAACTTTAACTTCGATACTTATTATGACAGTCAACAGTAACTTCGATACTAATTATGACAAGTAACTGTAACTTCGATACTAATTATGACAGGTAACTGTAACTTCGTTACTAATTATGACAAGTAGCTGTAATTTCGTTACAAATTATGGCAGGTAATTGTAATTTCGATACTATTTATGACAGGTAACAGTAACTTCGATACTAATTATGACAATTAACAGTAACTTCGATACTAATTATGACAAGTAACTGTAACTTCGATACTAATTATGACAGGTAACTGTAACTTCGTTACTAATTATGACAAGTAACTGTAATTTCGATACAAATTTTGGCAGGTAACTGTAACTTCGATACTAATTATGACAGGTAACAGTAATTTCGATACTAATTATGACAAGTAACTGTAATTTCGATACAAATTATGACAGGTAACTGTAACGTTGTAACTAATTATGACAAGTAACTGTAATTTCGATACAAATTATGGCAGGTAACAGTACCTTCGATACTAATTATGACAGGTAAGAGTAACTTCGATACTAATTAAGACAGGTAACTGTAACTTCGTTACTTATTATGACAAGTAACTTTAATTTCGATACTAATTATGGCAGGTTACTGTAACTTCGTTACTAATTATGACAAGTCCCTGTAATTTCGATACAAATTATGGCAGGTAATTGTAATTTCGATACTAAATATGACAGGTAACAGTAACATCGATACTAATTATGACAAGTAACAGTAACTTCGATACTAATTAAGACAAGTAACTGTAAGTTCGATACTAATAATGACAGGTAACTGTAACTTCGTTACTAATTATGACAAGTAACTGTAATTTCGATTCAAATTTTGGCAGGTAACTGTAACTTCGATACTTATTATGACAGTCAACAGTAACTTCGATACTAATTAAGACAAGTAATTGTAACTTCGATACTAATTATGACAGGTATCTCTAACTTCGTTACTAATTATGACAAGTAACTGTAATTTCGATACAAATTATGGCAGGTAACTGTAACTTCGATAGTAATTATGACAGGTAACAGCAACTTCGATACTAATTATGACAAGTAACTATAACTTCGATACAAATTATGACAGGTAACTGTAACTTCGATACTAATTATGACAAGAAACTCTAACTTCGTTACTAATTATGACAAGTAACTTTAATTTTGATAAAAATTATTGTAGGTAACTGTAACTTCGTTACTAATTATGACAATTAACTGTAATTTCGATACTAATTATTGCAGGTAACTGTAACTTCGATACGAATCATGACAGGTAACTGTAACTTCGTTACTAATTATGACAAGTAGCTGTAATTTCGTTACAAATTATGGCAGGTAATTGTAATTTCGATACTATTTATGACAGGTAACAGTAACTTCGATACTAATTATGACAAGTAACTGTAACTTCGATACTAATTATGACAAGTAACAGTAATCTTGATAAAAAACTATGGTAGGTAACTGTAACTTCAATACTAATTATGACAGGTGACAGTAACTTCGATACTAATTATGACAGGTATCTGTAACTTCGTTACTTATTATGGCAAGTAACTTTAATTTCGATACTAATTATGGCAGGTAACTGTAACTTCGTTACTAATTATGACAAGTCCCTGTAATTTCGAAACAAATTATGGCAGGTAACTGTAACTTGGATACTAATTATGTCAGGTAACAGTGACTTCGGTACTAATTATGACAGGAAACTGTAACTTCGTTACTAATTATGACAATTAACTGTAATTACGATGCAAATTATGACAGGTAACTGTAACTTCGTTACTAATTATGACATGTAACTGTAATTTCGATACAAATTATGGCAGGTAACAGTACCTTCGATATTAATTATGACAGGTAACTGTAACTTCGATACTAATTATGACATGGAACTGTAACTTCGATACAAATTATGGCAGGTAACTGTAACTTTGATACTAATTATGACAGGTAACAGTAACTTCGATACTAATTATGACAAGTAACTGTAACTTCGGTACTAATTTGACAAGTAACTCTAATTTTGATTAAAAAATTATGGCAGATAAATGTAACTTCGATACTAATTAATACAGGTAACAGTAACTTCGATACTAATTATGACAGGTTACTGTAACATCGTTTCTAATTATGTGAAGTAACTGTAACTTCGATACTAATTATGACAAATAACTGTAACTTCGATACTTATTATGACAGGTAAGAGTAATTTCGATACAAATTATGGCAGGTAACTGTAACTTCGATACTAATTATGACAGGTAACAGTAACTTCGGTACTAATTATGACAAGTAACTATAACTTCGATACAAATTATGACAGGTAACTGTAACTTCGATACTAATTATGACAATAAACTCTAACTTCGTTACTAATTATGACAAATAACAGTCATTTTGATAAAAAATTATGGTAGGTAACTGTAACTTCAATTGTAATTATGACAGGTAAGAGTAACTTCGATACTTATTATGACAGGTAACTGTAACTTCGTTACTAATTATGATAAGTAACTTTAATTTCGATACTAATTATGGCAGGTAACTGTAACTTCGTTACTAATTATGACAAGTCCCTGTTATTTCGATACAATTTATGGCAGGTAACTGTAACTTCGATACTAATTATGTCAGGTAACAGTAACTTCGATACTAATTATGACAGGAAACTGTAACTTCGTTACTAATTATGACAAGTAACTGTAATCTCGATACAAATAATGACAGGTAACTGTATCTTCGTTACTAATTATGACAAGTAACGGTAATTTCGATACAAATTATGGCAGGTAACAGTACCTTCGATACTAATTTTGACAGGTAACTGTAACTTCGATAGTAATTATGACAAGGTACTGTAATTTCGATACAAAATATGGCAGGTAACTGTAACTTTGATACTAAATATGACAAGTAACTGTAATTTCGAAATAAATTTTGGCAGGTAACTGTTACTTCGATACTAATTATGACAGGTAACAGTAACTTCGATACTAATTATGACAAGTAACTATAACATCGATACTAATTATGACAGGTAACTGAAACCTCGTTACTAATTATTACAAGTAACTGTAATTTCGATACAAATTATGGCAGGTAACTGTAACTTCGATACTAATTATGACAGGTAACAGTAACTTCGATATTAATTATGACAAGTAACAGTAAATTCGATACTAATTATGACAGGTAACAGTAACATCGATACTAATCATGACAAGTAACTTTAACTTCGATACTAATTATGACAGGTATCTGTAACTTCCTTAATAATTATGACAAGTAACTGTAATTTCGTTACAAATTATGGCAGGTTATTGTAATTTCGATACTAATTATGACAGGTAACAGTAACGTCGATACTAATTATGACAAGTAACAGTAACTTCGATACTAATTATGACAAGTAACTGTAACTTCGATACTAATTATGACAAGAAACTCTAACTTCGTTACTAATTATGACAAGTAACTGTAATTTTGATAAAAAATTATTGTAGGTAACTGTAACTTCAATACTAATTATGACAGGTAACAGTAACTTCGATACTAATTATGACAGGTTACTGTAACTTCGTTACTTATTATGACAAGTAACTTTAATTTCGATACTAATTATGGCAGGTTACTGTAACTTCGTTACTAATTATGACAAATCCCTGTAATTTCGATACAAATTATGGCAGGTTATTGTAATTTCGATACTAAATATGACAGGTAACAGTAACTTCGATACTAATTATGACAAGTAACAGTAACATCGATACTAATTATGACAAGTAACTGTAAGTTCGATACTAATTATGACAGTTAACTGTAACTTCGTTACTAATTATGACAAGTAACTATAATTTCGATACAAATTATGGCAGGTAACTGTAACATCGATACTAATTATGACAGGTAACAGCAACTTCGATACTAATTATGACAAGTAACTATAACTTCGATACAAATTATGACAGGTAACTGTAACTTCGATACTAATTATGACAAGAAACTGTAACTTCGTTACTACTTATGACAAGTAACTGTAATTTTGATAAAAAATTATTGTAGGTAACTGTAACTTCGTTACTAATTATGACAATTAACTGTAATGTCGATACAAATTATGGCAGGTAACACTATCTTCAATACTAATTATGACAGGTAACAGTAACTTCGATACTAATTATGGCAGGTAACTGTAACTTCGTTACTTATTATGACAAGTAACTTTAATTTCGATACTAATTATGGCAGGTTACTGTAACTTCGTTACTAATTATGACAAGTCCCTGTAATTTCGATACATATTATGGCAGGCAATTGTAATTTCGATACTAAATATGACAGGTAACAGTAACATCGATACTAATTATGACAATTAACAGTAACTTCGATACTAATTATGACAAGTAACTGTAAGTTCGATACTAATTATGACAGGTAACTGTAACTTCGTTAATAATTATGACAAGTAACTGTAATTTCGATTCAAATTTTGGCAGGTAACTGTAACTTCGATACTTAGTATGACAGTCAACAGTAACTTCGATACTAATTAGGACAAGTAACTGTAACTTCGATACTAATTATGACAGGTAACTGTAACTTCGTTACTAATTATGACAAGTAACTGTAATTTCGATACAAATTATGGCAGGTAACTGTAACTTCGATACTAATTATGTCAGGTAACAGCAACTTCGATACTAATTATGAAAAGTAACTATAACTTCGATACAAATTATGACAGGTAACTGTAACTTCGATACTAATTATGACAAGAAACTCTAACTTCGTTACTAATTATGACAAGTAAATGTAATTTTGATAAAAATTATTGTAGGTAACTGTAACTTCGTTACTAATTATGACAATTAACTGTAATTTCGATACAAATTATGGCAGGTAACTCTAACTTCAATACTAATTATGACAGATAACAGTAACTTCGATACTAATTATTGCAGGTAACTGTAACTTCGATACTAATTATGACAGGTAACTGTAACTTCGTTACTAATTATGACAAGTAGCTGTAATTTCGTTACAAATTATGGCAGGTAATTGTAATTTCGATACTATTTATGACAGGTAACAGTAACTTCGATACTAATTATGACAAGTAACAGTAACTTCGATACTAATTATGACAAGTAACTGTAACTTCGATACTAATTATGACAGGTAATTGTAACTTCGTTACTAATTATGACAAGTAACTGTAATTTCGATACAAATTTTGGCAGGAAACTGTAACGTCGATACTAATTATGACAGGTAACAGTAATTTCGATACTAATTATGACAAGTAACTGTAATTTCGATACAAATTATGACAGGAAACTGTAACTTCGTAACTAATTATGACAAGTAACTGTAATTTCGATACAAATTATGGCAGCTAACAGTACCTTCGATACTAATTATTACAGGTAACTGAAACTTCGATACTAATTATGACAAGGAACTGTAATTTCGATACAAATTATGGCAGGTAACTGTAACTTCGATACTAATTATGACAGGTAACAGTAACTTCGATACGAATTATGACAAGTAATTATAACTTCGAATCAAATTATGACAGGTAACTGTAACTTCGATACTAATTATGACAAGAAAATCTAACTTCGTTACTAATTATGACAAGTAACAGTAATCTTGATAAACAATTATGGTAGGTAACTGTAACTTCAACACTAATTATGACAAGAAACTCTAACTTCGTTACTATATATGACAAGTAAATGAAATTTTGATAAAAATTATTGTAGGTAACTGTAACTTCGTTACTAATTATGACAATTAACTTTAATTTCGATACAAATTATGGCAGGTAACTCTAACTTCGATACTAATTATGACAGGTAACAGTAACTTCGATACTAATTATTGCAGGTAACTGTAACTTCGATACTAATTATGACAGGTAACTGTAACTTCGTTACTAATTATGACAAGTAGCTGTAATTTCGTTACAAATTATGGCAGGTAATTGTAATTTCGATACTATTTATGACAGGTAACAGTAACTTCGATACTAATTATGACAAGTAACAGTAACGTCGATACTAATTATGACAAGTAACTGTAACTTCGATACTAATTATGACAGGTAACTGTAACTTCGTTACTAATTATGACAAGTAACTGTAATTTCGATACAAATTTTGGCAGGAAACTGTAACGTCGATACTAATTATGACAGGTAACAGTAATTTCGATACTAATTATGACAAGTAACTGTAATTTCGATACAAATTATGACAGGAAACTGTAACTTCGTAACTAATTATAACAAGTAACTGTAATTTCGATACAAATTATGGCAGCTAACAGTACCTTCCATACTAATTATTACAGGTAACTGGAACTTCGATACTAATTATGACAAGGAACTGTAATTTCGATACAAATTATGGCAGGTAACTGTAACTTCGATACTAACTATGACAGGTAACAGTAACTTCGATACGAATTATGACAAGTAATTATAACTTCGAATCAAATTATGACAGGTAACTGTAACTTCGATACTAATTATGACAAGAAAATCTAACTTCGTTACTAATTATGACAAGTAAAAGTAATATTGATAAAAAATTATGGTAGGTAACTGTAACTTCAATACTAATTATGACAGGTGACAGTAACTTCGATACTAATTATGACAGGTATCTGTAACTTCGTTACTTATTATGACAAGTAACCTTAATTTCGATACTAATTATGGTAGGTAACTGTAACTTCGTTACTAATTATGACAAGTCCCTGTAATTTCGATACAAATTATGGCAGGTAACTGTAACTTCGGTACTAATTGTGACAGGTAACAGTGACTTCGGTACTAATTATGACAGGAAACTGTAACTTCGTTACTAATTTTGACAATTAACTGTAATTACGATGCAAATTATGACAGGTAACTGTAACTTCGTTACTAAATATGACATGTAACTGTAATTTCGATACAAATTATGGCAGGTAACAGAACCTTCGATACTAATTATGACAAGTAACTGTAACTTCGTTACTTATTATGACAAGTAACTGTAATTTTGATAAAAAATTATTGTAGGTAACTGTAACTTCAATACTAATTATGACAGGTAACAGTAACTTCGATACTAATTATGACAGGTAACTGTAACTTCGTTACTTATTAAGACAAGTAACTTTAATTTCGATACTAACTATGGCAGGTTATTGTAACTTCGTTACTAATTATGGCAAGTCCCTGTAATTTCGATAAAAATTATGGCAGGTAATTGTAATTTCGATACTAAATATGACAGGTAACAGTAACTTCGATACTAATTATGACAAGTAACAGTAACTTCGATACTAATTATGACAAGGTACTGTAAGTTCGATACTAATTATGACAGGAACTGTAACTTCGTTACTAATTATGACAAGTAACTGTAATTTCGATTCAAATTTTGGCAGGTAACTGTAACTCCGATACTTATTATGACAGTCAACAGTAACTTCGATACTAATTATGACAAGTAATTGTAACTTCGATACTAATTATGACAGGTAACTGTAACTTCGTTACTAATTATGACAAGTAACTGTAATTTCGATACAAATTATGGCAGGTAAATGTAACTTCGATACTATTTATGACAGGTAACAGCAACTTCGATACTAATTATGACAAGTAACTATAACTTCGATACAAATTATAACAGGTAACTGTAACTTCGATACTAATTATGACAAGAAACTCTAACTTCGTTACTAATTATGACAAGTAACTGTAATTTTGATAAAAAATTATTGTAGGTAACTGTAACTTCGTTACTAATTATGACAATTAACTGTAATTTCGATACAAATTATGGCAGGTAACTCTATCTTCGATACTAATTATGACAGGTAACAGTAACTTCGATACTAATTATGGCAGGTAACTGTAACTTCGATACTAATTATGACAGGTAACTGTAACTTCGTTACTAATTATGACAAGTAGCTGTAATTTCGTTACAAATTATCGCAGGAAATTGTAATTTAGATACTATTTATGACAGGTAACATAACTATGATACTAATTATGACAAGTAACAGTAACTTCGATACTAATTATGACAAGTAACTGTAACTTCGCTACTAATTATAACAGGTAACTGTAACTTCGTTACTAATTATGACAAGTAACAGTAATTTCGATACAAATTATGGCAGGTAACAGTACCTTCGATACTAATTATGGCAGGTAACAGTAACTTCGATACTAATTAAGACAGGTAACTGTAACTTCATTACTTATTATGACAAGTAACTTTAATTTCGATACTAATTATGGCAGGTTACTGTAACTTCGTTACTAATTATGACAAGTCCCTGTAATTTCGATACAAATTATGGCAGGTAATTGTAATTTCGATACTAAATATGACAGGTAACAGTAACTTCGATACTAATTATGACAAGTAACAGTAACTTCGATACTAATTATGACAAGTAACTGTAAGTTCGATACTAATTATGACAGGTAAATGTAACTTCGTTACTAATTATGACAAGTAACTGTAATTTCGATTCAAATTTTGGCAGGTAACTGTAACTTCGATACTAATTATGACAGGTAACAGTAATTTCGATACTAATTATGACATGTAACTGTAATTTCGATACAAATTATGACAGGTAACTGTAACTTCGTAACTAATTATGACAAGTAACTGTAATTTCGATACAAATTATGGCAGGTAACAGTACCTTCGATACTAATTATGGCAGGTAACAGTAACTTCGATACTAATTAAGACAGGTAACTGTAACTTCATTACTTATTATGACATGTAACTTTAATTTCGATACTAATTATGGCAGGTTACTGTAACTTCGTTACTAATTATGACAAGTCCCTGTAATTTCGATACAAATTATGGCAGGTAATTGTAATTTCGATACTAAATATGACAGGTAACAGTAATTTCGATACTAATTATGACAAGTAACAGTAACTTCGATACTAATTATGACAAGTAACTGTAAGTTCGATACTAATTATGACAGGTAAATGTAACTTCGTTACTAATTATGACAAGTAACTGTAATTTCGATTCAAATTTTGGCAGGTAACTGTAACTTCGATACTTATTATGACAGTCAACAGTAACTTCGATACTAATTATGACAAGTAACTGTAACTTCGATACTAATTATGACAGGTAACTGTAACTTCGTTACTAATTATGACAAGTAGCTGTAATTTCGTTACAAATTATGGCAGGTAATTGTAATTTCGATACTATTTATGACAGGTAACAGTAACTTCGATACTAATTATGACAATTAACAGTAACTTCGATACTAATTATGACAAGTAACTGTAACTTCGATACTAATTATGACAGGTAACTGTAACTTCGTTACTAATTATGACAAGTAACTGTAATTTCGATACAAATTTTGGCAGGTAACTGTAACTTCGATACTAATTATGACAGGTAACAGTAATTTCGATACTAATTATGACAAGTAACTGTAATTTCGATACAAATTATGACAGGTAACTGTAACTTTGTAACTAATTATGACAAGTAACTGTAATTTCGATACAAATTATGGCAGGTAACAGTACCTTCGATACTAATTATGACAGGTAACAGTAACTTCGATACTAATTAAGACAGGTAACTGTAACTTCGTTACTTATTATGACAAGTAACTTTAATTTCGATACTAATTATGACAAGTAACTGTAATTTCGATACAAATTATGACAGGAAACTGTAACTTCGTAACTAATTATGACAAGTAACTGTAATTTCGATACAAATTATGGCAGCTAACAGTACCTTCGATAATAATTATTACAGGTAACTGAAACTTCGATACTAATTATGACAAGGAACTGTAATTTCGATACAAATTATGGCAGGTAACTGTAACTTCGATACTAATTATGACATGTAACAGTAACTTCGATACGAATTATGACAAGTAATTATAACTTCGAATCAAATTATGACAGGTAACTGTAACTTCGATACTAATTATGACAAGAAGATCTAACTTCGTTACTAATTATGACAAGTAACAGTAATCTTGATAAACAATTATGGTAGGTAACTGTAACTTCAACACTAATTATGACAAGAAACTCTAACTTCGTTACTAATTATGACAAGTAAATGTAATTTTGATAAAAATTATTGTAGGTAACTGTAACTTCGTTACTAATTATGACAATTAACTGTAATTTCGATACAAATTATGGCAGGTAACTCTAACTTCGATACTAATTATGACAGGTAACAGTAACTTCGATACTAATTATTGCAGGTAACTGTAACTTCGATACTAATTATGACAGGTAACTGTAACTTCGTTACTAATTATGACAAGTAGCTGTAATTTCGTTACAAATTATGACAGGTAATTGTAATTTCGATACTATTTATGACAGGTAACAGTAACTTCGATACTAATTATGACAAGTAACAGTAACTTCGATACTAATTATGACAAGTAACTGTAACTTCGATACTAATTATGACAGGGAACTGTAACTTCGTTACTAATTATGACAAGTAACTGTAATTTCGATACAAATTTTGGCAGGAAACTGTAACGTCGATACTAATTATGACAGGTAACAGGAATTTCGATACTAATTATGACAAGTAACTGTAATTTCGATACAAATTATGACAAGAAACTGTAACTTCGTAACTAATTATGACAAGTAACTGTAATTTCGATACAAATTATGGCAGCTAACAGTACCTTCGATACTAATTATTACAGGTAACTGAAACTTCGATACTAATTATGACAAGGAACTGTAATTTCGATACAAATTATGGCAGGTAACTGTAACTTCGATACTAATTATGACAGGTAACAGTAACTTCGATACGAATTATGACAAGTTATTATAACTTCGAATCAAATTATGACAGGTAACTGTAACTTCGATACTAATTATGACAAGAAAATCTAACTTCGTTACTAATTATGACAAGTAACAGTAATATTGATAAAAAATTATGGTAGGTAACTGTAACTTCAATACTAATTATGACAGGTGACAGTAACTTCGATACTAATTATGACAGGTATCTGTAACTTCGTTACTTATTATGACAAGTAACTTTAATTTCGATACTAATTATGGCAGGTAACTGTAACTTCGTTACTAATTATGACAAGTCCCTGTAATTTCGATACATATTATGGCAGGTAACTGTAACTTCGATACTAATTGTAACAGGTAACAGTGACTTCGGTACTAATTATGACAGGAAACTGTAACTTCGTTACTAATTATGACAATTAACTGTAATTACGATGCAAATTATGACAGGTAACTGTAACTTCGTTACTAATTATGACATGTAACTGTAATTTCGATACAAATTATGGCAGGTAACAGAACCTTCGATACTAATTATGACAAGTAACAGTAACTTGGATACTAATTATGACAAGTAACTGTAAGTTCGATACTAATTATGACAGGTAACTGTAACTTCGTTACTAATTATGACAAGTAACTGTAATTTCGATTCAAATTTTGGCAGGTAACTGTAACTCCGATACTTATTATGACAGTCAACAGTAACTTCGATACTAATTATGACAAGTAACTGTAACTTCGATACTAATTATGACAGGTAACTGTAACTTCGTTACTAATTATGACAAGTAACTGTAATTTCGATACAAATTATGGCAGGTAAATGTAACTTCGATACTAATTATGACAGGTAACAGCAACTTCGATACTAATTATGACAAGTAACTATAACTTCGATACAAATTATGACAGGTAACTGTAACGTCGATACTAATTATGACAAGTAACTGTAATTTTGATAAAAAATTATTGAAGGTAACTGTAACTTCGTTACTAATTATGACAATTAACTGTAATTTCGATACAAATTATGGCAGGTAACTCTATCTTCGATACTAATTATGACAGGTAACAGTAACTTCGATACTAATTATGGCAGGTAACTGTAACTTCGATACTAATTATGACAGGTAACTGTAACTTCGTTACTAATTATGACAAGTAGCTGTAATTTCGTTACAAATTATGGCAGGTAATTGTAATTTAGATACTACCTATGACAGGTAACAGTAACTATGATACTAATTATGACAAGTAACAGTAACTTCGATACTAATTATGACAAGTAACTGTAACTTCGATACTAATTATAACAGGTAACTGTAACTTCGTTACTAATTATGACAAGTAACTGTAATTTCGATACAAATTATGGCAGGTAACAGTACCTTCGATACTAATTATGGCAGGTAACAGTAACTTCGATACTAATTAAGACAGGTAACTGTAACTTCATTACTTATTATGACAAGTAACTTTTATTTCGATACTAATTATGGCAGGTTACTGTATCTTCGTTACTAATTATGACAAGTCCCTGTAATTTCGATACAAATTATGGCAGGTAATTGTAATTTCGATACTAAATATGACAGGTAACAGTAACTTCGATACTAATTATGACAAGTAACAGTAACATCGATACTAATTATGACAAGTAACTGTAAGTTCGATACTAATTATGACAGGTAAATGTAACTTCGTTACTAATTATGACAAGTAACAGTAATTTCGATTCAAATTTTGGCAGGTAACTGTAACTTCGATACTTATTATGACAGTCAACAGTAACTTCGATACTAATTATGACAAGTAACTGTAACTTCGATACTAATCATGACAGGTAACTGTAACTTCGTTACTAATTATGACAAGTAGCTGTAATTTCGTTACAAATTATGGCAGGTAATTGTAATTTCGATACTATTTATGACAGGTAACAGTAACTTCGATACTAAATATGACAATTAACAGTAACTTCGATACTAATTATGACAGGTAACTGTAACTTCGTTACTAATTATGACAAGTAACTGTAATTTCGATACAAATTTTGGCAGGTAACTGTAACTTCGATACTAATTATGACAGGTAACAGTAATTTCGATACTAATTATGACAAGTAACTGTAATTTCGATACAAATTATGGCAGGTAACAGTACCTTCGATACTAATTATGACAGGTAACAGTAACTTCGATACTAATTAAGACAGGTAACTGTAACTTCGTTACTTATTATGACAAGTAACTTTAATTTTGATACTAATTATGGCAGGTTACTGTAACTTCGTTACTAATTATGACAAGTCCCTGTAATTTCGATACAAATTATGGCAGGTAATTGTAATTTCGATACTAAATATGACAGGTAACAGTAACATCGATACTAATTATGACAAGTAACAGTAACTTCGATACTAATTATGACAAGTAACTGTAAGTTCGATACTAATAATGACAGGTAACTGTAACTTCGTTACTAATTATGACAAGTAACTGTAATTTCGATTCAAATTTTGGCAGGTAACTGTAACTTCGATACTTATTATGACAGTCAACAGTAACTTCGATACTAATTAAGACAAGTAATTGTATCTTCGATACTAATTATGACAGGTATCTGTAACTTCGTTACTAATTGTGACAAGTAACTGTAATTTCTATACAAATTATGGCAGGTAACTGTAACTTCGATAGTAATTATGACAGGTAACAGCAACTTCGATACTAATTATGACAAGTAACTATAACTTCGATACAAATTATGACAGGTAACTGTAACTTCGATACTAATTATGACAAGAAACTCTAACTTCGTTACTAATTATGACAGAAAACTGTAACTTCGTAACTAATTATGACAAGTAACTGTAATTTCGATACAAATTATGGCAGCTAACAGTACCTTCGATACTAATTATTACAGGTAACTGAAACTTCGATACTAATTATGACAAGGAACTGTAATTTCGATACAAATTATGGCAGGTAACTGTAACTTCGATACTAATTATGACATGTAACAGTAACTTCGATACGAATTATGACAAGTAATTATAACTTCGAATCAAATTATGACAGGTAACTGTAACTTCGATACTAATTATGACAAGAAAATCTAACTTCGTTACTATTTATGACAAGTAACAGTAATCTTGATAAACAATTATGGTAGGTAACTGTAACTTCAACACTAATTATGACAAGAAACTCTAACTTCGTTACTAATTATGACAAGTAAATGTAATTTTGATAAAAATTATTGTAGGTAACTGTAACTTCGTTACTAATTAAGACAATTAACTGTAATTTCGATACAAATTATGGCAGGTAACTCTAACTTCGATACTAATTATGACAGGTAACAGTAACTTCGATACTAATTATTGCAGGTAACTGTAACTTCGATACTAATTATGACAGGTAACTGTAACTTCGTTACTAATTATGACAAGTAGCTGTAATTTCGTTACAAATTATGGCAGGTAATTGTAATTTCGATACTATTTATGAAAGGTAACAGTAACTTCGATACTAATTATGACAAGTAACAGTAACTTCGATACTAATTATGACAAGTAACTGTAACTTCGATACTAATTATGACAGGTAACTGTAACTTCGTTACTAATTATGACAAGTAACTGTAATTTCGATACAAATTTTGGCAGGAAACTGTAACGTCGATACTAATTATGACAGGTAACAGTAATTTCGATACTAATTATGACAAGTAACTGTAATTTCGATACAAATTATGACAAGAAACTGTAACTTCGTAACTAATTATGACAAGTAACTGTAATTTCGATACAAATTATGGCAGCTAACAGTACCTTCGATACTAATTATTACAGGTAACTGAAACTTCGATACTAATTATGACAAGGAACTGTAATTTCGATACAAATTATGGCAGGTAACTGTAACTTCGATACTAATTATGACAGGTAACAGTAACTTCGATACGAATTATGACAAGTTATTATAACTTCGAATCAAATTATGACAGGTAACTGTAACTTCGATACTAATTATGACAAGAACTTCGTTACTAATTATGACAAGTAACAGTAATATTGATAAAAAATTATGGTAGGTAACTGTAACTTCAATACTAATTATGACAGGTGACAGTAACTTCGATACTAATTATGACAGGTATCTGTAACTTCGTTACTTATTATGACAAGTAACTTTAATTTCGATACTAATTATGGCAGGTAACTGTAACTTCGTTACTAATTATGACAAGTCCCTGTAATTTAGATACAAATTATGGCAGGTAACTGTAACTTCGATACTAATTGTGACAGGTAACAGTGACTTCGGTACTAATTATGACAGGAAACTGTAACTTCGTTACTAATTATGACAATTAACTGTAATTACGATGCAAATTATGACAGGTAACTGTAACTTCGTTACTAATTATGACATGTAACTGTAATTTCGATACAAATTATGGCAGGTAACAGAACCTTCGATACTAATTATGACAAATAACTGTAACTTCGTTACTAATTATGACAAGTAACTGTAATTTTGATAAAAAATTATTGTAGGTAACTGTAACTTCAATACTAATTATGACAGGTAACAGTAACTTCGATACTAATTATGACAGGTAACTGTAACTTCGTTACTTATTATGACAAGTAACTTTAATTTCGATACTAACTATGGCAGGTTACTGTAACTTCGTTACTAATTATGACAAGTCCCTGTAATTTCGATAAAAATTATGGCAGGAAATTGTAATTTCGATACTAAATATGACAGGTAACAGTAACTTCGATACTAATTATGACAAGTAACTATAACTTCGATACAAATTATGACAGGTAACTGTAACTTCGATACTAATTATGACAAGTAACTGTAATTTTGATAAAAAATTATTGTAGGTAACTGTAACTTCGTTACTAATTATGACAATTAACTGTAATTTCGATACAAATTATGGCAGGTAACTCTATCTTCGATACTAATTATGACAGGTAACAGTAACATCGATACTAATTATGGCAGGTAACTGTAACTTCGATACTAATTATGACAGGTAACTGTAACTTCGTTACTAATTATGACAAGTAGCTGTAATTTCGTTACAAATTATGGCAGGTAATTGTAATTTAGATACTATTTATGACAGGTAACAGTGACTATGATACTAATTATGACAAGTAACAGTAACTTCGATACTAATTATGACAAGTAACTGTAACTTCGATACTAATTATAACAGGTAACTGTAACTTCGTTACTAATTATGATAAGTAACTGTAATTTCGATACAAATTATGGCAGGTAACAGTACCTTCGATACTAATTATGGCAGGTAACAGTAACTTCGATACTAATTAAGACAGGTAACTGTAACTTCATTACTTATTATGACAAGTAACTTTTATTTCGATACTAATTATGGCAGGTTACTGTATCTTCGTTACTAATTATGACAAGTCCCTGTAATTTCGATACAAATTATGGCAGGTAATTGTAATTTCGATACTAAATATGACAGGTAACAGTAACTTCGATACTAATTATGACAAGTAACAGTAACTTCGATACTAATTATGACAAGTAACTGTAAGTTCGATGCTAATTATGACAGGTAAATGTAACTTCGTTACTAATTATGACAAGTAACTGTAATTTCGATTCAAATTTTGGCAGGTAACTGTAACTTCGATACTAATTATGACAGGTAACAGTAATTTCGATACTAATTATGACATGTAACTGTAATTTCGATACAAATTATGACAGGTAACTGTAACTTCGTAACTAATTATGACAAGTAACTGTAATTTCGATACAAATTATGGCAGGTAACAGTACCTTCGATACTAATTATGGCAGGTAACAGTAACTTCGATACTAATTAAGACAGGTAACTGTAACTTCATTACTTATTAAGACAAGTAACTTTAATTTCGATACTAATTATGGCAGGTTACTGTAACTTCGTTACTAATTATGACAAGTCCCTGTAATTTCGATACAAATTATGGCAGGTAATGGTAATTTCGATACTAAATATGACAGGTAACAGTAACTTCGATACTAATTATGACAAGTAACAGTAACTTGGATACTAATTATGACAAGTAACTGTAAGTTCGATACTAATTATGACAGGTAAATGTAACTTCGTTACTAATTATGACAAGTAACTGTAATTTCGATTCAAATTTTGGCAGGTAACTGTAACTTCGATACTTATTATGACAGTCAACAGTAACTTCGATACTAATTATGACAAGTAACTGTAACTTCGATACTAATTATGACAGGTAACTGTAACTTCGTTACTAATTATGACAAGTAGCTGTAATTTCGTTACAAATTATGGCAGGTAATTGTAATTTCGATACTATTTATGACAGGTAACAGTAACTTCGATACTAATTATGACAATTAACAGTAACTTCGATACTAATTATGACAAGTAAATGTAACTTCGATACTAATTATGACAGGTAACTGTAACTTCGTTACTAATTATGACAAGTAACTGTAATTTCGATACAAATTTTGGCAGGTAACTGTAACTTCGATACTAATTATGACAGGTAACAGTAATTTCGATACTAATTATGACAAGTAACTGTAATTTCGATACAAATTATGACAGGTAACTGTAACGTTGTAACTAATTATGACAAGTAACTGTAATTTCGATACAAATTATGGCAGGTAACAGTACCTTCGATACTAATTATGACAGGTAACAGTAACTTCGATACTAATTAAGACAGGTAACTGTAACTTCGTTACTTATTATGACAAGTAACTTTAATTTCGATACTAATTATGGCAGGTTACTGTAACTTCGTTACTAATTATGACAAGTCCCTGTAATTTCGATACAAATTATGGCAGGTAATTGTAATTTCGATACTAAATATGACAGGTAACAGTAACATCGATACTAATTATGACAAGTAACAGTAACTTCGATACTAATTATGACAAGTAACTGTAAGTTCGATACTAATAATGACAGGTAACTGTAACTTCGTTACTAATTATGACAAGTAACTGTAATTTCGATTCAAATTTTGGCAGGTAACTGTAACTTCGATACTTATTATGACAGTCAACAGTAACTTCGATACTAATTAAGACAAGTAATTGTAACTTCGATACTAATTATGACCGGTATCTGTAACTTCGTTACTAATTATGACAAGTAACTGTAATTTCGATACAAATTATGGCAGGTAACTGTAACTTCGATAGTAATTATGACAGGTAACAGCAACTTCGATACTAATTATGACAAGTAACTATAACTTTGATACAAATTATGACAGGTAACTGTAACTTCGATACTAATTATGACAAGAAACTCTAACTTCGTTACTAATTATGACAAGTAACTGTAATTTTGATAAAAATTATTGTAGGTAACTGTAACTTCGTTACTAATTATGACAATTAACTGTAATTTCGATACAAATTATGGCAGGTAACTCTAACTTCGATACTAATTATGACAGGTATCTGTAACTTCGTTACTAATTGTGACAAGTAACTGTAATTTCTATACAAATTATGGCAGGTAACTGTAACTTCGATAGTAATTATGACAGGTAACAGCAACTTCGATACTAATTATGACAAGTAACTATAACTTCGATACAAATTATGACAGGTAACTGTAACTTCGATACTAATTATGACAAGAAACTCTAACTTCGTTACTAATTATGACAGAAAACTGTAACTTCGTAACTAATTATGACACGTAACTGTAATTTCGATACAAATTATGGCAGCTAACAGTACCTTCGATACTAATTATTACAGGTAACTGAAACTTCGATACTAATTATGACAAGGAACTGTAATTTCGATACAAATTATGGCAGGTAACTGTAACTTCGATACTAATTATGACATGTAACAGTAACTTCGATACGAATTATGACAAGTAATTATAACTTCGAATCAAATTATGACAGGTAACTGTAACTTCGATACTAATTATGACAAGAAAATCTAACTTCGTTACTATTTATGACAAGTAACAGTAATCTTGATAAACAATTATGGTAGGTAACTGTAACTTCAACACTAATTATGACAAGAAACTCTAACTTCGTTACTAATTATGACAAGTAAATGTAATTTTGATAAAAATTATTGTAGGTAACTGTAACTTCGTTACTAATTATGACAATTAACTGTAATTTCGATACAAATTATGGCAGGTAACTCTAACTTCGATACTAATTATGACAGGTAACAGTAACTTCGATACTAATTATTGCAGGTAACTGTAACTTCGTTACTAATTATGACAAGTAGCTGTAATTTCGTTACAAATTATGGCAGGTAATTGTAATTTCGATACTATTTATGACAGGTAACAGTAACTTCGATACTAATTATGACAAGTAACAGTAACTTCGATACTAATTATGACAAGTAACTGTAACTTCGATACTAATTATGACAGGTAACTGTAACTTCGTTACTAATTATGACAAGTAACTGTAATTTCGATACAAATTTTGGCAGGAAACTGTAACGTCGATACTAATTATGACAGGTAACAGTAATTTCGATACTAATTATGACAAGTAACTGTAATTTCGATACAAATTATGACAAGAAACTGTAACTTCGTAACTAATTATGACAAGTAACTGTAATTTCGATACAAATTATGGCAGCTAACAGTACCTTCGATACTAATTACTACAGGTAACTGAAACTTCGATACTAATTATGACAAGGAACTGTAATTTCGATACAAATTATGGCAGGTAACTGTAACTTCGATACTAATTATGACAGGTAACAGTAACTTCGATACGAATTATGACAAGTTATTATAACTTCGAATCAAATTATGACAGGTAACTGTAACTTCGATACTAATTATGACAAGAACTTCGTTACTAATTATGACAAGTAACAGTAATATTGATAAAAAATTATGGTAGGTAACTGTAACTTCAATACTAATTATGACAGGTGACAGTAACTTCGATACTAATTATGACAGGTATCTGTAACTTCGTTACTTATTATGACAAGTAACTTTAATTTCGATACTAATTATGGCAGGTAACTGTAACTTCGTTACTAATTATGACAAGTCCCTGTAATTTAGATACAAATTATGGCAGGTAACTGTAACTTCGATACTAATTGTGACAGGTAACAGTGACTTCGGTACTAATTATGACAGGAAACTGTAACTTCGTTACTAATTATGACAATTAACTGTAATTACGATGCAAATTATGACAGGTAACTGTAACTTCGTTACTAATTATGACATGTAACTGTAATTTCGATACAAATTATGGCAGGTAACAGAACCTTCGATACTAATTATGACAAATAACTGTAACTTCGTTACTAATTATGACAAGTAACTGTAATTTTGATAAAAAATTATTGTAGGTAACTGTAACTTCAATACTAATTATGACAGGTAACAGTAACTTCGATACTAATTATGACAGGTAACTGTAACTTCCTTACTTATTATGACAAATAACTGTAACTTCGTTACTAATTATGACAAGTCCCTGTAATTTCGATAAAAATTATGGCAGGAAATTGTAATTTCGATACTAAATATGACAGGTAACAGTAACTTCGATACTAATTATGACAAGTAACAGTAACTTCGATACTAATTATGACAAGGTACTGTAAGTTCGATACTAATTATGACAGGTAACTGTAACTTCGTTACTAATTATGACAAGTAACTGTAATTTCGATTCAAATTTTGGCAGGTAACTGTAACTCCGATACTTATTATGACAGTCATCAGTAACTTCGATACTAATTATGACAAGTAACTGTAACTTCGATACTAATTATGACAGGTAACTGTAACTTCGTTACTAATTATGACAAGTAACTGTAATTTCGGTACAAATTATGGCAGGTAAATGTAACTTCGATACTAATTATGACAGGTAACAGCAACTTCGATACTAATTATGACAAGTAACTATAACTTCGATACAAATTATGACAGGTAACTGTAACTTCGATACTAATTATGACAAGTAACTGTAATTTTGATAAAAAATTATTGTAGGTAACTGTAACTTCGTTACTAATTATGACAATTAACTGTAATTTCGATACAAATTATGGCAGGTAACTCTATCTTCGATACTAATTATGACAGGTAACAGTAACTTCGATACTAATTATGGCAGGTAACTGTAACTTCGATACTAATTATGACAGGTAACTGTAACTTCGTTACTAATTATGACAAGTAGCTGTAATTTCGTTACAAATTATGGCAGGTAATTGTAATTTCGATACTATTTATGACAGGTAACAGTAACTTCGATACTAATTATGACAAGTAACTGTAACTTCGATACTAATTATGACAGGTAACTATAACTTCGTTACTAATTATGACAAGTAACTGTAATTTAGATACAAATTTTGGCAGGTAACTGTAACGTCGATACTAATTATGACAGGTAACAGTTATTTCGATACTAATTATGACAAGTAACTGTAATATCGATACAAATTATGACAGGTAACTGTAACTTCGTAAATAATTATGATAAGTAACTGTAATTTCGATAAAAATTATGGCAGCTAACAGAATCTTCGATACTAATTATTACAGGTAACTGTAACTTCGATACTAATTATGACATGGAACTGTAATTTCGATACAAATTATGGCAGGTAACTGTAACTTCGATACTAATTATGACAGGTAACAGTAACTTCGATACTAATTATGACAAGTAACTATAACTTCGAATCAAATTATGACAGGTAACTGTAACTTCGATACTAATTATGACAAGAAACTCTAACTTCGTTACTAATTATGACAAATAACAGTCATTTTGATAAAAAATTATGGTAGGTAACTGTAACTTCAATTGTAATTATGACAGGTAAGAGTAACTTCGATACTTATTATGACAGGTAACTGTAACTTCGTTACTAATTATGATAAGTAACTTTAATTTCGATACTAATTATGGCAGGTAACTGTAACTTCGTTACTAATTATGACAAGTCCCTGTTATTTCGATACAAATTATGGCAGGTAAACTGTAACTTCGATACTAATTATGTCAGGTAACAGTAACTTCGATACTAATAATGACAGGAAACTGTAACTTCGTTACTAATTATGACAAGTAACTGTATTTTCGATACAAATAATGACAGGTAACTGTATCTTCGTTACTAATTAGACAAGTAACTGTAATTTCGATACAAATTATGGCAGGTAACAGTACCTTCGATACTAATTTTGACAGGTAACTGTAACTTCGATAGTAATTATGACAAGGTACTGTAATTTCGATACAAAATATGGCAGGTAACTGTAACTTCGATACTTATTATGACAGGTAACTGTAACTTCATTACTAATTATGACAAGAAACTGTAACTTCGATACTAATTATGACAGGTAACTGTAACTTCGATACTAATTATGACAAGTAACTGTAACTTCGATACTAATTATGACAAGTAACTGTAACTTCGATACTATTTATGACAGGTATCAGTAACTTCGATATTAATTATGACAAGTAACAGTAACTTCGATACTAATTATGACAAGTAACTGTAATTTCGTTACAAATTTTGGCAGGTAACTGTTACTTCGATACTAATTATGACAGGTAACAGTAACTTCGATACTAATTATGACAAGTAACTGTAACATCGATACTAATTTTGACAGGTAACTGTAACTTCGTTACTAATTATGAAAAGTAACTGTAATTTCGATACAAATTATGGCAGGTAACTGTATCTTCGATACTATTTATGACAGCTAACAGTAACTTCGATATTAATTAAGACAAGTAACAGTAAATTCGATACTAATTATGACAGGTAACAGTAACTTCGATACTAATCATGACAAGTAACTTTAACTTCGATACTAATTATGACAGGTAACTGTAACTTCCTTACTAATTATGACAAGTAACTGTAATTTCGTTACAAAATATGGCAGGTTATTGTAATTTCGATACTAATTATGACAGGTAACAGTAACTTCGATACTAATTATGACAAGAAACTCTAACTTCGTTACTAATTATGACAAGTAACTGTAATTTTGATAAAAAATTATTGTAGGTAACTGTAACTTCAATACTAATTATGACAGGTAACAGTAACTTCGATACTAATTATGACAGGTTACTGTAACTTCGTTACTTATTATGACAAGTAACTTTAATTTCGATACTTATTATGGCAGGTTACTGTAACTTCTTTACTAATTATGACAAGTACCTGTAATTTCGATACAAATTATGGCAGGTAATTGTAATTTCGATACTAAATATGACAGGTAACAGTAACTTCGATACTAATTATGACAAGTAACAGTAACTTCGATACTAATTATGACAAGTAACTGTAAGTTCGATACTAATTATGACAGGTAACTGTAACTTCGTTACTAATTATGACAAGTAACTATAATTTCGATACAAATTATGGCAGGTAACTGTAACATCGATACTAATTATGACAGGTAACAGTAACTTCGATACTAATTATGACAAGTAACTGTAAGTTCGATACTAATTATGACAGGTAACTGTAACTTCGTTACTAATTATGACAAGTAACTGTAATTTCGATACAAATTATGGCAGGTAAATGTAACTTCGATACTAATTATGACAGGTAACAGCAACTTCGATACTAATTATGACAAGTAACTATAACTTCGATACAAATTATGACAGGTAACTTTAACTTCGATACTAATTATGACAAGAAACTCTAACTTCGTTACTAATTATGGCAAGTAACTGTAATTTTGATAAAAAATTATTGTAGGTAACTGTAACTTCGTTACTAATTATGACAATTAACTGTAATTTCGATACAAATTATGGCAGGTAACTCTATCTTCGATACTAATTATGACAGGTAACAGTAACTTCGATACTAATTATGGCAGGTAACTGTAAGTTCGATACTAATTATGACAGGTAACTGTAACTTCGTTACTAATTATGACAAGTAGCTGTAATTTCGTTACAAATTATGGCAGGTAATTGTAATTTAGATACTATTTATGACAGGTAACAGTAACTTCGATACTAATTATGACAAGTAACAGTAACTTCGATACTAATTATGACAAGTAACTGTAACTTCGATACTAATTATAACAGGTAACTGTAACTTCGTTAATAATTATGACAAGTAACTGTAATTTCGATACAAATTTTGGCAGGTAACTGTAACTTCGATACTAATTATGACAGGTAACAGTAATTTCGATACTAATTATGACATGTAACTGTAATTTCGATACAAATTATGACAGGTAACTGTAACTTCGTAACTAATTATGACAATTAACTGTAATTTCGATACAAATTATGGCAGGTAACAGTACCTTCGATACTAATTATGGCAGGTAACAGTAACTTCGATACTAATTAAGACAGGTAACTGTAACTTCATTACTTATTATGACAAGTAACTTTAATTTCGATACTAATTATGGCAGGTTACTGTAACTTCGTTACTAATTATGACAAGTCCCTGTAATTTCGATACAAATTATGGCAGGTAATTGTAATTTCGATACTTAATATGACAGGTAACAGTAACTTCGATACTAATTATGACAAGTAACAGTAACTTCGATACTAATTATGACAGGTAACTGTAACTTCGTTACTAATTATGACAAGTAACTGTAACTTCGTTACTAATTATGACAAGTAACTGTAATTTCGATAAAAAAAAATTGGCAGGTAACTGTAACTTCGATACTAATTATGACAGGTAACAGTAATTTCGATACTAATTATGACAAGTAACTGTAATTTCGATACAAATTATGACAGGTAACTGTAACTTCGTAACTAATTATGACAAGTAACTGTAATTTCGATACAAATTATGGCAGGTAACAGTACCTTCGATACTAATTATGACAGGTAACAGTAACTTCGATACTAATTAAGACAGGTAACTGTAACTTCGTTACTTATTATGACAAGTAACTTTAATTTCGATACTAATTATGGCAGGTTACTGTAACTTCGATACTTATTATAACAGGTAACTGTAACTTCATTACTAATTATGACTAGAAACTGTAACTTCGATACTAATTATGACAGGTAACTGTAACTTCGATACTAATTATGACAAGTAACTGTAACTTCGATACTAATTATGACAAGTAACTGTAACTTCGATACTATTTATGACAGGTATCAGTAACTTCGATATTAATTATGACAAGTAACAGTAACTTCGATACTAATTATGACAGGTAACTGTAACTTCGTTACTAATTATGAAAAGTAACTGTAATTTCGATACAAATTATGGCAGGTAACTGTAACTTCCTTACTAATTATGACAAGTAACTGTAATTTCGTTACAAAATATGGCAGGTTATTGTAATTTCGATACTAATTATGACAGGTAACAGTAACTTCGATACTAATTATGACAAGAAACTCTAACTTCGTTACTAATTATGACAAGTAACTGTAATTTTGATAAAAAATTATTGTAGGTAACTGTAACTTCAATACTAATTATGACAGGTAACAGTAACTTCGATACTAATAATGACAGGTTACTGTAACTTCGTTACTTATTATGACAAGTAACTTTAATTTCGATACTAATTATGGCAGGTTACTGTAACTTCGTTACTAATTATGACAAGTACCTGTAATTTCGATACAAATTATGGCAGGTAATTGTAATTTCGATACTAAATATGACAGGTAACAGTAACTTCGATACTAATTATGACAAGTAACAGTAACTTCGATACTAATTATGACAAGTAACTGTAAGTTCGATACTAATTATGACAGGTAACAGTAACTTCGTTACTAATTATGACAAGTAACTATAATTTCGATACAAATTATGGCAGGTAACTGTAACATCGATACTAATTATGACAGGTAACAGTAACTTCGATACTAATTATGACAAGTAACTTTAAGTTCGATACTAATTATGACAGGTAACTGTAACTTCGTTACTAATTATGACAAGTAACTGTAATTTCGATACAAATTATGGCAGGTAAATGTAACTTCGATACTAATTATGACAGGTAATAGCAACTTCGATACTAATTATGACAAGTAAATATAACTTCGATACAAATTATGACAGGTAACTGTAACTTCGATACTAATTATGACAAGAAACTCTAACTTCGTTACTAATTATGGCAAGTAACTGTAATTTTGATAAAAAATTATTGTAGGTAACTGTAACTTCGTTACTAATTATGACAATTAACAGTAATTTCAATACAAATTATGGCAGGTAACACTATCTTCGATACTAATTATGACAGGTAACAGTAACTTCGATACTAATTATGGCAGGTAACTCTAACTTCGATACTAATTATGACAGGTAACTGTAACTTCGTTACTAATTATGACAAGTAGCTGTAATTTCGTTACAAATTATGGCAGGTAATTGTAATTTAGATACTATTTATGACAGGTAACAGTAACTTCGATACTAATTATGACAAGTAACAGTAACTTCGATACTAATTATGACAAGTAACTGTAACTTCGATACTAATTATAACAGGTAACTGTAACTTCGTTACTAATTATGACAAGTAACTGTAATTTCGATACAAATTTTGGCAGGTAACTGTAACTTCGATACTAATTATGACAGGTAACAGTTATTTCGATACTAATTATGATATGTAACTGTAATTTCGATACAAATTATGACAGGTAACTGTAACTTCGTAACTAATTATGACAATTAACTGTAATTTCGATACAAATTATGGCAGGTAACAGTACCTTCGATACCAATTATGGCAGGTAACAGTAACTTCTATACTAATTAAGACAGGTAACTGTAACTTCATTACTTATTATGACAAGTAACTTTAATTTCGATACTAATTATGGCAGGTTACTCTAACTTCGTTACTAATTATGACAAGTCCCTGTAATTTCGATAAAAATTATGGCAGGTAATTGTAATTTCGATACTAAATATGACAGGTAACAGTAACTTCGATACTAATTATGACAAGTAACAGTAACTTCGATACTAATTATGACAGGTAACTGTAACTTCGTTACTAATTATGACAAGTAACTGTAACTGCGTTACTAATTATGACAAGTAACTCTAATTTCGATACAAATTTTGGCAGGTAACTGTAACTTCGATACTAATTATGACAGGTAACAGTAATTTCGATACTAATTATGACAAGTAACTGTAATTTCGATACAAATTATGACAGGTAACTGTAACTTCGTAACTAATTTGACAAGTAAATGTAATTTCGATACAAATTATGGCAGGTAACAGTACCTTCGATACTAATTATGACAGGTAACAGTAACTTCGATACTAATTAAGACAGGTAACTGTAACTTCGTTACTTATTATGACAAGTAACTTTAATTTCGATACTAATTATGGCAGGTTACTTTAACTTCGTTACTAATTATGACAAGTCCCTGTAATTTCGATACAAATTATGTCAGGTAATTGTAATTTCGATACTAAATATGACAGGTAACAGTAACTTCGATACTAATTATGACAAGTAACAGTAACTTCGATACTAATTATGACAGGTAACTGTAACTTCGTTACTAATTATGACAAGTAACTGTAACTGCGTTACTAATTATGACAAGTAACTCTAATTTCGATACAAATTTTGGCAGGTAACTGTAACTTCGTTACTAATTATGACAAGTAACTATAATTTCGATACAAATTATGGCAGGTAACTGTAACATCGATACTAATTATGACAGGTAACAGTAACTTCGATACTAATTATGACAAGTAACTGTAAGTTCGATACTAATTATGACAGGTAACTGTAACTTCGTTACTAATTATGACAAGTTACTGTAATTTCGATACAAATTATGGCAGGTAAATGTAACTTCGATACTAATTATGACAGGTAACATCAACTTCGATACTAATTATGACAAGTAACTATAACTTCGATACAAATTATGACAGGTAACTGTAACTTCGATACTAATTATGACAAGAAACTCTAACTTCGTTACTAATTATGGCAAGTAACTGTAATTTTGATAAAAAATTATTGTAGGTAACTGTAACTTCGTTACTAATTATGACAAGTAACTGTAAGTTCGATACTAATTATGACAGGTAACTGTAACTTCGTTACTAATTATGACAAGTAACTGTAATTTCGATTCAAATTTTGGCAGGTAACTGTAACTTCGATACTTATTATGACAGTCAACAGTAACATCGATACTAATTAAGACAAGTAATTGTAACTTCGATACTAATTAGGACAAGTAACTCTAACTTCGTTACTAATTATGACAAGTAACTGTAATTTTGATAAAATTATTGTAGGTAACTGTAACTTCGTTACTAATTATGACAATTAACTGTAATTTCGATAATAATTATGGCAGTTAAATCTAACTTCGATACTAATTATGACAGGTAACAGTAACTTCGATACTAATTATTGCAGGTAACTGTAACTTCGATACTAATTATGACAGGTAACTATAACTTCGTTACTAATTATGACAAGTAACTGTAATTTCGATACAAATTTTGGCAGGTAACTGTAACGTCGATACTAATTATGACAGGTAACAGTTATTTCGATACTAATTATGACAAGTAACTGTAATATCGATACAAATTATGACAGGTAACTGTAACTTCGTAACTAATTATGACAAGTAACTGTAATTTCGATAAAAATTATGGCAGCTAACAGAACCTTCGATACTAATTATTACAGGTAACTGTAACTTCGATACTAATTATGACATGGAACTGTAATTTCGATACAAATTATGGCAGGTAACTGTAACTTCGATACTAATTATGACAGGTAACAGTAACTTCGATACTAATTATGACAAGCAACTATAACTTCGAATCAAATTATGACAGGTAACTGTAACTTCGATACTAATTATGACAAGAAAATCTAACTTCGTTACTAATTATGACAAGTAACAGTAATCTTGATAAAAAATTATGGAAGGTAACTGTAACTTCAATACTAATTATGACAGGTGACAGTAACTTCGATACTAATTATGACAGGTATCTGTAACTTCGTTACTTATTATGACAAGTAACTTTAATTTCGATACTAATTATGGTAGGTAACTGTAACTTCGTTACTAATTATGACAAGTCCCTGTAATTTCGATAAAAATTATGGCAGGTAACTGTAACTTCGATACTAATTATGTCAGGTAACAGTGACTTCGGTACTAATTATGACAGGAAACTGTAACTTCGTTACTAATTATGACAATTAACTGTAATTACGATGCAAATTATGACAGGTAACTGTAACTTCGTTACTAATTATGACATGTAACTGTAATTTCGATACAAATTATGGCAGGTAACAGTACCTTCGATATTAATTATGACAGGTAACTGTAACTTCGATACTAATTATGACATGGAACTGTAACTTTGATACAAATTATGGCAGGTAACTGTAACTTTGATACTAATTATGACAGGTAACAGTAACTTCGATACTAATTATGACAAGTAACTGTAACTTCGTTACTAATTATGACAAGTAACTCTAATTTTGATTAAAAAATTATGGCAGATAAATGTAACTTCGATACTAATTAATACAGGTAACAGTAACTTCGATACTAATTATGACAGGTTACTGTAACATCGTTTCTAATTATGTGAAGTAACTGTAACTTCGATACTAATTATGACAAATAACTGTAACATCGATACTTATTAAGACAGGTAACAGTAATTTCGATACAAATTATGGCAGGTAACTGTAACTTCGATATTAATTATGACAGGTAACAGTAACTTCGATACTAATTATGACAAGTAACTATAACTTCGATACAAATTATGACAGGTAACTGTAACTTCGATACTAATTATGACAAGAAACTCTAACTTCGTTACTAATTATGACAAATAACAGTCATTTTGGTAAAAAATTATGGTAGGTATCTGTAACTTCAATTGTAATTATGACAGGTAAGAGTAACTTCGATACTTATTATGACAGGTAACTGTAACTTCGTTACTAATTATGATAAGTAACTTTAATTTCGATACTAATTATGGCAGGTAACTGTATCTTCGTTACTAATTATGACAAGTCCCTGTTATTTCGATACAAATTATGGCAGGTAACTGTTACTTCGATACTAATTATATCAGGTAACAGTAACTTCGATACTAATTATGACAGGAAACTGTAACTTCGTTACTAATTATGACAAGTAACTGTAATTTCGATACAAATAATGACAGGTAACTGTATCTTCGTTACTAATTATGACAAGTAACTGTAATTTCGATACAAATTATGGCAGGTAACAGTACCTTCGATACTAATTTTGACAGGTAACTGTAACTTCGAAAGTAATTATGACAAGGTACTGTAATTTCGATACAAAATATGGCAGGTAACTGTAACTTTGATACTAATTCTGACAGGTAACAGTAACTTCGATACTAATTATGAGAAGTAACTGTAACTTCGTTACCAATTACGACAAGTAACTCTAATTTTGATAGAAAATTATGGCAGGTAACTGTAACTTCGATACTAATTAATACAGGTAACAGTAACTTCGATACTAATTATGACAGGTTACTGTAACATCGTTACTAATTATGACAAGTAACTGTAACATCGATACTAATTATGACATGTAACTGTAACTTCGATACTTATTATGACAGGTAACTGTAACTTCATTACTAATTATGACAAGAAACTGTAACTTCGATACTAATTATGACAGGTAACTGTAACTTCGATACTAATTATGACAAGTAAATGTAACTTCGATACTAATTATGACAAGTAACTGTAACTTCGATACTATTTGTGACAGGTATCAGTAACTTCGATATTAATTATGACAAGTAACAGTAACTTCGATACTAATTATGACAAGTAACTGTAATTTCGATACAAATTTTGGCAGGTAACTGTTACATCGATACTAATTATGACAGGTAACAGTAACTTCGATACTATTTATGACAAGTAACTGTAACATCGATACTAATTATGACAGGTAACTGTAACTTCGTTACTAATTATGACAAGTAACTGTAATTTCGATACAAATTATGGCAGGTAACTGTATCTTCGATACTAATTATGACAGCTAACAGTAACTTCGATATTAATTAAGACAAGTAACAGTAAATTCGATACTAATTATGACAGGGAACAGTAACTTCGATACTAGTTATGACAAGTAACTGTAACATCGATACTAATTTTGACAGGTAACTGTAACTTCGTTACTAATTATGAAAAGTAACTGTAATTTCGATACAAATTATGGCAGGTAACTGTATCTTCGATACTAATTATGACAGCTAACAGTAACTTCGATATTAATTAAGACAAGTAACAGTAAATTCGATACTAATTATGACAGGTAACAGTAACTTCGATACTAATCATGACAAGTAACTTTAACTTCGATACTAATTATGACAGGTAACTGTAACTTCCTTAATAATTATGACAAGTAACTGTAATTTCGATACAAATTATGGCAGGTAACTGTATCTTCGATACTAATTATGACAGGTAACAGTAACTTCAATACTAATTATGACAGGTAACAGTAACTTCGATACTAATTATGACAGGTTTCTGTAACTTCGTTACTTATTATGACAAGTAACTTTAATTTCGATACTAATTATGGCAGGTTACTGTAACTTCGTTACTAATTATGACAAGTACCTGTAATTTCGATACAAATTATGGCAGGTAATTGTAATTTCGATACTAAATATGACAGGTAACAGTAACTTCGATACTAATTATGACAAGTAACAGTAACTTCGATACTAATTATGACAAGTATCTGTAAGTTCGATACTAATTATGACAGGTAACTGTAACTTCGTTACTAATTATGACAAGTAACTATAATTTCGATACAAATTATGGCAGGTAACTGTAACATCGATACTAATTATGACAGGTAACAGTAACTTCGATACTAATTATGACAAGTAACTGTAAGTTCGATACTAATTATGACAGGTAACTGTAACTTCGTTACTAATTATGACAAGTTACTGTAATTTCGATACAAATTATGGCAGGTAAATGTAACTTCGATACTAATTATGACAGGTAACAGCAACTTCGATACTAATTATGACAAGTAACTATAACTTCGATACAAATTATGACAGGTAACTGTAACTTCGATACTAATTATGACAAGAAACTCTAACTTCGTTACTAATTATGGCAAGTAACTGTAATTTTGATAAAAAATTATTGTAGGTAACTGTAACTTCGTTACTAATTATGACAATTAACTGTAATTTCGATACAAATTATGGCAGGTAACTCTATCTTCGATACTAATAATGACAGGTAACAGTAACTTCGATACTAATTATGGCAGGTAACTGTAACTTCGATACTAATTATGACAGGTAACTGTAACTTCGTTACTAATTATGACAAGTAGCTGTAATTTCGTTACAAATTATGGCAGGTAATTGTAATTTAGATACTATTTATGACAGGTAACAGTAACTTCGATACTAAATATGACAAGTAACAGTAACTTCGATACTAATTATGACAAGTAACTGTAACTTCGATACTAATTATAACAGGTAACTGTAACTTCGTTACTAATTATGACAAGTAACTGTAATTTCGATACAAATTTTGGCAGGTAACTGTAACTTCGATACTAATTATGACAGGTAACAGTAATTTCGATACTAATTATGACATGTAACTGTAATTTCGATACAAATTATGACAGGTAACTGTAACTTCGTAACTAATTATGACAATTAACTGTAATTTCGATACAAATTATGGCAGGTAACAGTACCTTCGATACTAATTATGGCAGGTAACAGTAACTTCGATACTAATTAAGACAGGTAACTGTAACTTCATTACTTATTATGACAAGTAACTTTAATTTCGATACTAATTATGGCAGGTTACTGTAACTTCGTTACTAATTATGACAAGTCCCTGTAATTTCGATACAAATTATGGCAGGTAATTGTAATATCGATACTAAATATGACAGGTAACAGTAACTTCGATACTAATTATGACAAGTAACAGTAACTTCGATACTAATTATGACAGGTAACTGTAACTTCGTTACTAATTATGACAAGTAACTGTAACTTCGTTACTAATTATGACAAGTAACTGTAATTTCGATACAAATTTTGGCAGGTAACTGTAACTTCGATACTAATTATGACAGGTAACAGTAATTTCGATACTAATTATGACAAGTAACTGTAATTTCGATACAAATTATGACAGGTAACAGTAACTTCGTAACTAATTATGACAAGTAACTGTAATTTCGATACAAATTATGGCAGGTAACAGTACCTTCGATACTAATTATGACAGGTAACAGTAACTTCGATACTAATTAAGACAGGTAACTGTAACTTCCTTAATAACTATGACAAGTAACTGTAATTTCGATACAAATTATGGCAGGTAACTGTATCTTCGATACTAATTATGACAGGTAACAGTAACTTCAATACTAATTATGACAGGTAACAGTAACTTCGATACTAATTATGACAGGTTACTGTAACTTCGTTACTTATTATGACAAGTAACTTTAATTTCGATACTAATTATGGCAGGTTACTGTAACTTCGTTACTAATTATGACAAGTACCTGTAATTTCGATACAAATTATGGCAGGTAATTGTAATTTCGATACTAAATATGACAGGTAACAGTAACTTCGATACTAATTATGACAAGTAACAGTAACTTCGATACTAATTATGACAAGTATCTGTAAGTTCGATACAAATTATGGCAGGTAACTGTAACATCGATACTAATTATGACAGGTAACAGTAACTTCGATACTAATTATGACAGGTAACTGTAAGTTCGATACTAATTATGACAGGTAACTGTAACTTCGTTACTAATTATGACAAGTAACTGTAACATCGATACTAATTATGACATGTAACTGTAACTTCGATACTTATTATGACAGGTAACTGTAACTTCATTACTAATTATGACAAGAAACTGTAACATCGATACTAATTATGACAAGTAACTGTAACATCGATACTAATTATGACATGTAACTGTAACATCGATATTTATTATGACAGGTAACTGTAACTTCATTACTAATTATGACAAGAAACTGTAACTTCGATACTAATTATGACAGGTAACTGTAACTTCGATACTAATTATGACAAGTAAATGTAACTTCGATACTAATTATGACAAGTAACTGTAACTTCGATACTATTTGTGACAGGTATCAGTAACTTCGATATTAATTATGACAAGTAACAGTAACTTCGATACTAATTATGACAAGTAACTGTAATTTCGATACAAATTTTGGCAGGTAACTGTTACATCGATACTAATTATGACAGGTAACAGTAACTTCGATACTATTTATGACAAGTAACTGTAACATCGAGACTAATTATGACAGGTAACTGTAACTTCGTTACTAATTATGACAAGTAACTGTAATTTCGATACAAATTATGGCAGGTAACTGTATCTTCGATACTAATTATGACAGCTAACAGTAACTTCGATATTAATTAAGACAAGTAACAGTAAATTCGATACTAATTATGACAGGTAACAGTAACTTCGATACTAATTATGACAAGTAACTGTAACATCGATACTAATTTTGACAGGTAACTGTAACTTCGTTACTAATTATGAAAAGTAACTGTAATTTCGATACAAATTAAGGCAGGTAACTGTATCTTCGATACTAATTATGACAGCTAACAGTAACTTCGATATTAATTAAGACAAGTAACAGTAAATTCGATACTAATTATGACAGGTAACAGTAACTTCGATACTAATCATGACAAGTAACTTTAACTTCGATACTAATTATGACAGGTAACTGTAACTTCCTTAATAATTATGACAAGTAACTGTAATTTCGATACAAATTATGGCAGGTAACTGTATCTTCGATACTAATTATGACAGGTAACAGTAACTTCAATACTAATTATGACAGGTAACAATAACTTCGATGCTAATTATGACAGGTTACTGTAACTTCGTTACTTATTATGACAAGTAACTTTAATTTCGATACTAATTATGGCAGGTTACTGTAACTTCGTTACTAATTATGGCAAGTACCTGTAATTTCGATACAAATTATGGCAGGTAATTGTAATTTCGATACTAAATATGACAGGTAACAGTAACTTCGTTACTAATTATGACAAGTAACAGTAACTTCGATACTAATTATGACAAGTATCTGTAAGTTCGATACTAATTATGACAGGTAACTGTAACTTCGTTACTAATTATGACAAGTAACTATAATTTCGATACAAATTATGGCAGGTAACTGTAACATCGATACTAATTATGACAGGTAACAGTAACTTCGATACTAATTATGACAAGTAACTGTAAGTTCGATACTAATTATGACAGGTAACTGTAACTTCGTTACTAATTATGACAAGTTACTGTAATTTCGATACAAATTATGGCAGGTAAATGTAACTTCGATACTAATTATGACAGGTAACAGCAACTTCGATACTAATTATGACAAGTAACTATAACTTCGATACAAATTATGACAGGTTACTGTAACTTCGATACTAATTATGACAAGAAACTCTAACTTCGTTACTAATTATGGCAAGTAACTGTAATTTTGATAAAAAATTATTGTAGGTAACTGTAACTTCGTTACTAATTATGACAATTAACTGTAATTTCGATACAAATTATGGCAGGTAACTCTATCTTCGATACTAATAATGACAGGTAACAGTAACTTCGATACTAATTATGGCAGGTAACTGTAACTTCGATACTAATTATGACAGGTAACTGTAACTTCGTTACTAATTATGACAAGTAGCTGTAATTTCGTTACAAATTATGGCAGGTAATTGTAATTTAGATACTATTTATGACAGGTAACAGTAACTTCGATACTAAATATGACAAGTAACAGTAACTTCGATACTAATTATGACAAGTAACTGTAACTTCGATACTAATTATAACAGGTAACTGTAACTTCGTTACTAATTATGACAAGTAACTGTAATTTCGATACAAATTTTGGCAGGTAACTGTAACTTCGATACTAATTATGACAGGTAACAGTAATTTCGATACTAATTATGACATGTAACTGTAATTTCGATACAAATTATGACAGGTAACTGTAACTTCGTAACTAATTATGACAATTAACTGTAATTTCGATACAAATTATGGCAGGTAACAGTACCTTCGATACTAATTATGGCAGGTAACAGTAACTTCGATACTAATTAAGACAGGTAACTGTAACTTCATTACTTATTATGACAAGTAACTTTAATTTCGATACTAATTATGGCAGGTTACTGTAACTTCGTTACTAATTATGACAAGTCCCTGTAATTTCGATACAAATTATGGCAGGTAATTGTAATATCGATACTAAATATGACAGGTAACAGTAACTTCGATACTAATTATGACAAGTAACAGTAACTTCGATACTAATTATGACAGGTAACTGTAACTTCGTTACTAATTATGACAAGTAACTGTAACTTCGTTACTAATTATGACAAGTAACTGTAATTTCGATACAAATTTTGGCAGGTAACTGTAACTTCGATACTAATTATGACAGGTAACAGTAATTTCGATACTAATTATGACAAGTAACTGTAATTTCGATACAAATTATGACAGGTAACTGTAACTTCGTAACTAATTATGACAAGTAACTGTAATTTCGATACAAATTATGGCAGGTAACAGTACCTTCGATACTAATTATGACAGGTAACAGTAACTTCGATACTAATTAAGACAGGTAACTGTAACTTCCTTAATAATTATGACAAGTAACTGTAATTTCGATACAAATTATGGCAGGTAACTGTATCTTCGATACTAATTATGACAGGTAACAGTAACTTCAATACTAATTATGACAGGTAACAGTAACTTCGATACTAATTATGACAGGTTACTGTAACTTCGTTACTTATTATGACAAGTAACTTTAATTTCGATACTAATTATGGCAGGTTACTGTAACTTCGTTACTAATTATGACAAGTACCTTTAATTTCGATACAAATTATGGCAGGTAATTGTAATTTCGATACTAAATATGACAGGTAACAGTAACTTCGATACTAATTATGACAAGTAACAGTAACTTCGATACTAATTATGACAAGTATCTGTAAGTTCGATACTAATTATGACAGGTAACTGTAACTTCGTTACTAATTATGACAAGTAACTATAATTTCGATACAAATTATGGCAGGTAACTGTAACATCGATACTAATTATGACAGGTAACAGTAACTTCGATACTAATTATGACAAGTAACTGTAAGTTCGATACTAATTATGACAGGTAACTGTAACTTCGTTACTAATTATGACAAGTAACTGTAACATCGATACTAATTATGACATGTAACTGTAACTTCGATACTTATTATGACAGGTAACTGTAACTTCATTACTAATTATGACAAGAAACTGTAACATCGATACTAATTATGACAAGTAACTGTAACATCGATACTAATTATGACATGTAACTGTAACATCGATACTTATTATGACAGGTAACTGTAACTTCATTACTAATTATGACAAGAAACTGTAACTTCGATACTAATTATGACAGGTAACTGTAACTTCGATACTAATTATGACAAGTAAATGTAACTTCGATACTAATTATGACAAGTAACTGTAACTTCGATACTATTTGTGACAGGTATCAGTAACTTCGATATTAATTATGACAAGTAACAGTAACTTCGATACTAATTATGACAAGTAACTGTAATTTCGATACAAATTTTGGCAGGTAACTGTTACATCGATACTAATTATGACAGGTAACAGTAACTTCGATACTATTTATGACAAGTAGCTGTAACATCGAGACTAATTATGACAGGTAACTGTAACTTCGTTACTAATTATGACAAGTAACTGTAATTTCGATACAAATTATGGCAGGTAACTGTATCTTCGATACTAATTATGACAGCTAACAGTAACTTCGATATTAATTAAGACAAGTAACAGTAAATTCGATACTAATTATGACAGGTAACAGTAACTTCGATACTAATTATGACAAGTAACTGTAACATCGATACTAATTTTGACAGGTAACTGTAACTTCGTTACTAATTATGAAAAGTAACTGTAATTTCGATACAAATTATGGCAGGTAACTGTATCTTCGATATTAATTATGACAGCTAACAGTAACTTCGATATTAATTAAGACAAGTAACAGTAAATTCGATACTAATTATGACAGGTAACAGTAACTTCGATACTAATCATGACAAGTAACTTTAACTTCGATACTAATTATGACAGGTAACTGTAACTTCCTTAATAATTATGACAAGTAACTGTAATTTCGATACAAATTATGGCAGGTAACTGTATCTTCGATACTAATTATGACAGGTAACAGTAACTTCAATACTAATTATGACAGGTAACAATAACTTCGATGCTAATTATGACAGGTTACTATAACTTCGTTACTTATTATGACAAGTAACTTTAATTTCGATACTAATTATGGCAGGTTACTGTAACTTCGTTACTAATTATGACAAGTACCTGTAATTTCGATACAAATTATGGCAGGTAATTGTAATTTCGATACTAAATATGACAGGTAACAGTAACTTCGTTACTAATTATGACAAGTAACAGTAACTTCGATACTAATTATGACAAGTATCTGTAAGTTCGATACTAATTATGACAGGTAACTGTAACTTCGTTACTAATTATGACAAGTAACTATAATTTCGATACAAATTATGGCAGGTAACTGTAACATCGATACTAATTATGACAGGTAACAGTAACTTCGATACTAATTATGACAAGTAACTGTAAGTTCGATACTAATTATGACAGGTAACTGTAACTTCGTTACTAATTATGACAAGTTACTGTAATTTCGATACAAATTATGGCAGGTAAATGTAACTTCGATACTAATTATGACAGGTAACAGCAACTTCGATACTAATTATGACAAGTAACTATAACTTCGATACAAATTATGACAGGTTACTGTAACTTCGATACTAATTATGACAAGAGACTCTAACTTCGTTACTAATTATGGCAAGTAACTGTAATTTTGATAAAAAATTATTGTAGGTAACTGTAACTTCGTTACTATTTATGACAATTAACTGTAATTTCGATACAAATTATGGCAGGTAACTCTATCTTCGATACTAATAATGACAGGTAACAGTAACTTCGATACTAATTATGGCAGGTAACTGTAACTTCGATACTAATTATGACAGGTAACTGTAACTTCGTTACTAATTATGACAAGTAGCTGTAATTTCGTTACAAATTATGGCAGGTAATTGTAATTTAGATACTATTTATGACAGGTAACAGTAACTTCGATACTAATTATGACAAGTAACAGTAACTTCGATACTAATTATGACAAGTAACTGTAACTTCGATACTAATTAAAACAGGTAACTGTAACTTCGTTACTAATTATGACAAGTAACTGTAATTTCGATACAAATTTTAGCAGGTAACTGTAACTTCGATACTAATTATGACAGGTAACAGTAATTTCGATACTAATTATGACATGTAACTGTAATTTCGATACAAATTATGACAGGTAACTGTAACTTCGTAACTAATTATGACAATTAACTGTAATTTCGATACAAATTATGGCAGGTAACAGTACCTTCGATACTAATTATGGCAGGTAACAGTAACTTCGATACTAATTAAGACAGGTAACTGTAACTTCATTACTTATTATGACAAGTAACTTTAATTTCGATAATAATTATGGCAGGTTACTGTAACTTCGTTACTTATTATGACAAGTCCCTGTAATTTCGATACAAATTATGGCAGGTAATTGTAATTTCGATACTAAATATGACAGGTAACAGTAACTTCGATACTAATTATGACAAGTAACAGTAACTTCGATACTAATTATGACAGGTAACTGTAACTTCGTTACTAATTATGACAAGTAACTGTAACTTCGTTACTAATTATGACAAGTAACTGTAATTTCGATACAAATTTTGGCAGGTAACTGTAACTTCGATACTAATTATGACAGGTAACAGTAATTTCGATACTAATTATGACAAGTAACTGTAATTTCGATACAAATTATGACAGGTAACTGTAACTTCGTAACTAATTATGACAAGTAACTGTAATTTCGATACAAATTATGGCAGGTAACAGTACCTTCGATACTAATTATGACAGGTAACAGTAACTTCGATACTAATTAAGACAGGTAACTGTAACTTCCTTAATAATTATGACAAGTAACTGTAATTTCGATACAAATTATGGCAGGTAACTGTATCTTCGATACTAATTATGACAGGTAACAGTAACTTCAATACTAATTATGACAGGTAACAGTAACTTCGATACTAATTATGACAGGTTACTGTAACTTCGTTACTTATTATGACAAGTAACTTTAATTTCGATACTAATTATGGTAGGTAACTGTAACTTCGTTACTAATTATGACAAGTCCCTGTAATTTCGATAAAAATTATGGCAGGTAACTGTAACTTCGATACTAATTATGTCAGGTAACAGTGACTTCGGTACTAATTATGACAGGAAACTGTAACTTCGTTACTAATTATGACAATTAACTGTAATTACGATGCAAATTATGACAGGTAACTGTAACTTCGTTACTAATTATGACATGTAACTGTAATTTCGATACAAATTATGGCAGGTAACAGTACCTTCGATATTAATTATGACAGGTAACTGTAACTTCGATACTAATTATGACATGGAACTGTAACTTTGATACAAATTATGGCAGGTAACTGTAACTTTGATACTAATTATGACAGGTAACAGTAACTTCGATACTAATTATGACAAGTAACTGTAACTTCGTTACTAATTATGACAAGTAACTCTAATTTTGATTAAAAAATTATGGCAGATAAATGTAACTTCGATACTAATTAATACAGGTAACAGTAACTTCGATACTAATTATGACAGGTTACTGTAACATCGTTTCTAATTATGTGAAGTAACTGTAACTTCGATACTAATTATGACAAATAACTGTAACATCGATACTTATTAAGACAGGTAACAGTAATTTCGATACAAATTATGGCAGGTAACTGTAACTTCGATATTAATTATGACAGGTAACAGTAACTTCGATACTAATTATGACAAGTAACTATAACTTCGATACAAATTATGACAGGTAACTGTAACTTCGATACTAATTATGACAAGAAACTCTAACTTCGTTACTAATTATGACAAATAACAGTCATTTTGGTAAAAAATTATGGTAGGTATCTGTAACTTCAATTGTAATTATGACAGGTAAGAGTAACTTCGATACTTATTATGACAGGTAACTGTAACTTCGTTACTAATTATGATAAGTAACTTTAATTTCGATACTAATTATGGCAGGTAACTGTATCTTCGTTACTAATTATGACAAGTCCCTGTTATTTCGATACAAATTATGGCAGGTAACTGTTACTTCGATACTAATTATATCAGGTAACAGTAACTTCGATACTAATTATGACAGGAAACTGTAACTTCGTTACTAATTATGACAAGTAACTGTAATTTCGATACAAATAATGACAGGTAACTGTATCTTCGTTACTAATTATGACAAGTAACTGTAATTTCGATACAAATTATGGCAGGTAACAGTACCTTCGATACTAATTTTGACAGGTAACTGTAACTTCGAAAGTAATTATGACAAGGTACTGTAATTTCGATACAAAATATGGCAGGTAACTGTAACTTTGATACTAATTCTGACAGGTAACAGTAACTTCGATACTAATTATGAGAAGTAACTGTAACTTCGTTACCAATTACGACAAGTAACTCTAATTTTGATAGAAAATTATGGCAGGTAACTGTAACTTCGATACTAATTAATACAGGTAACAGTAACTTCGATACTAATTATGACAGGTTACTGTAACATCGTTACTAATTATGACAAGTAACTGTAACATCGATACTAATTATGACATGTAACTGTAACTTCGATACTTATTATGACAGGTAACTGTAACTTCATTACTAATTATGACAAGAAACTGTAACTTCGATACTAATTATGACAGGTAACTGTAACTTCGATACTAATTATGACAAGTAAATGTAACTTCGATACTAATTATGACAAGTAACTGTAACTTCGATACTATTTGTGACAGGTATCAGTAACTTCGATATTAATTATGACAAGTAACAGTAACTTCGATACTAATTATGACAAGTAACTGTAATTTCGATACAAATTTTGGCAGGTAACTGTTACATCGATACTAATTATGACAGGTAACAGTAACTTCGATACTATTTATGACAAGTAACTGTAACATCGATACTAATTATGACAGGTAACTGTAACTTCGTTACTAATTATGACAAGTAACTGTAATTTCGATACAAATTATGGCAGGTAACTGTATCTTCGATACTAATTATGACAGCTAACAGTAACTTCGATATTAATTAAGACAAGTAACAGTAAATTCGATACTAATTATGACAGGGAACAGTAACTTCGATACTAGTTATGACAAGTAACTGTAACTTCGATACTAATTTTGACAGGTAACTGTAACTTCGTTACTAATTATGAAAAGTAACTGTAATTTCGATACAAATTATGGCAGGTAACTGTATCTTCGATACTAATTATGACAGCTAACAGTAACTTCGATATTAATTAAGACAAGTAACAGTAAATTCGATACTAATTATGACAGGTAACAGTAACTTCGATACTAATCATGACAAGTAACTTTAACTTCGATACTAATTATGACAGGTAACTGTAACTTCCTTAATAATTATGACAAGTAACTGTAATTTCGATACAAATTATGGCAGGTAACTGTATCTTCGATACTAATTATGACAGGTAACAGTAACTTCAATACTAATTATGACAGGTAACAGTAACTTCGATACTAATTATGACAGGTTTCTGTAACTTCGTTACTTATTATGACAAGTAACTTTAATTTCGATACTAATTATGGCAGGTTACTGTAACTTCGTTACTAATTATGACAAGTACCTGTAATTTCGATACAAATTATGGCAGGTAATTGTAATTTCGATACTAAATATGACAGGTAACAGTAACTTCGATACTAATTATGACAAGTAACAGTAACTTCGATACTAATTATGACAAGTATCTGTAAGTTCGATACTAATTATGACAGGTAACTGTAACTTCGTTACTAATTATGACAAGTAACTATAATTTCGATACAAATTATGGCAGGTAACTGTAACATCGATACTAATTATGACAGGTAACAGTAACTTCGATACTAATTATGACAAGTAACTGTAAGTTCGATACTAATTATGACAGGTAACTGTAACTTCGTTACTAATTATGACAAGTTACTGTAATTTCGATACAAATTATGGCAGGTAAATGTAACTTCGATACTAATTATGACAGGTAACAGCAACTTCGATACTAATTATGACAAGTAACTATAACTTCGATACAAATTATGACAGGTAACTGTAACTTCGATACTAATTATGACAAGAAACTCTAACTTCGTTACTAATTATGGCAAGTAACTGTAATTTTGATAAAAAATTATTGTAGGTAACTGTAACTTCGTTACTAATTATGACAATTAACTGTAATTTCGATACAAATTATGGCAGGTAACTCTATCTTCGATACTAATAATGACAGGTAACAGTAACTTCGATACTAATTATGGCAGGTAACTGTAACTTCGATACTAATTATGACAGGTAACTGTAACTTCGTTACTAATTATGACAAGTAGCTGTAATTTCGTTACAAATTATGGCAGGTAATTGTAATTTAGATACTATTTATGACAGGTAACAGTAACTTCGATACTAAATATGACAAGTAACAGTAACTTCGATACTAATTATGACAAGTAACTGTAACTTCGATACTAATTATAACAGGTAACTGTAACTTCGTTACTAATTATGACAAGTAACTGTAATTTCGATACAAATTTTGGCAGGTAACTGTAACTTCGATACTAATTATGACAGGTAACAGTAATTTCGATACTAATTATGACATGTAACTGTAATTTCGATACAAATTATGACAGGTAACTGTAACTTCGTAACTAATTATGACAATTAACTGTAATTTCGATACAAATTATGGCAGGTAACAGTACCTTCGATACTAATTATGGCAGGTAACAGTAACTTCGATACTAATTAAGACAGGTAACTGTAACTTCATTACTTATTATGACAAGTAACTTTAATTTCGATACTAATTATGGCAGGTTACTGTAACTTCGTTACTAATTATGACAAGTCCCTGTAATTTCGATACAAATTATGGCAGGTAATTGTAATATCGATACTAAATATGACAGGTAACAGTAACTTCGATACTAATTATGACAAGTAACAGTAACTTCGATACTAATTATGACAGGTAACTGTAACTTCGTTACTAATTATGACAAGTAACTGTAACTTCGTTACTAATTATGACAAGTAACTGTAATTTCGATACAAATTTTGGCAGGTAACTGTAACTTCGATACTAATTATGACAGGTAACAGTAATTTCGATACTAATTATGACAAGTAACTGTAATTTCGATACAAATTATGACAGGTAACAGTAACTTCGTAACTAATTATGACAAGTAACTGTAATTTCGATACAAATTATGGCAGGTAACAGTACCTTCGATACTAATTATGACAGGTAACAGTAACTTCGATACTAATTAAGACAGGTAACTGTAACTTCCTTAATAACTATGACAAGTAACTGTAATTTCGATACAAATTATGGCAGGTAACTGTATCTTCGATACTAATTATGACAGGTAACAGTAACTTCAATACTAATTATGACAGGTAACAGTAACTTCGATACTAATTATGACAGGTTACTGTAACTTCGTTACTTATTATGACAAGTAACTTTAATTTCGATACTAATTATGGCAGGTTACTGTAACTTCGTTACTAATTATGACAAGTACCTGTAATTTCGATACAAATTATGGCAGGTAATTGTAATTTCGATACTAAATATGACAGGTAACAGTAACTTCGATACTAATTATGACAAGTAACAGTAACTTCGATACTAATTATGACAAGTATCTGTAAGTTCGATACAAATTATGGCAGGTAACTGTAACATCGATACTAATTATGACAGGTAACAGTAACTTCGATACTAATTATGACAGGTAACTGTAAGTTCGATACTAATTATGACAGGTAACTGTAACTTCGTTACTAATTATGACAAGTAACTGTAACATCGATACTAATTATGACATGTAACTGTAACTTCGATACTTATTATGACAGGTAACTGTAACTTCATTACTAATTATGACAAGAAACTGTAACATCGATACTAATTATGACAAGTAACTGTAACATCGATACTAATTATGACATGTAACTGTAACATCGATATTTATTATGACAGGTAACTGTAACTTCATTACTAATTATGACAAGAAACTGTAACTTCGATACTAATTATGACAGGTAACTGTAACTTCGATACTAATTATGACAAGTAAATGTAACTTCGATACTAATTATGACAAGTAACTGTAACTTCGATACTATTTGTGACAGGTATCAGTAACTTCGATATTAATTATGACAAGTAACAGTAACTTCGATACTAATTATGACAAGTAACTGTAATTTCGATACAAATTTTGGCAGGTAACTGTTACATCGATACTAATTATGACAGGTAACAGTAACTTCGATACTATTTATGACAAGTAACTGTAACATCGAGACTAATTATGACAGGTAACTGTAACTTCGTTACTAATTATGACAAGTAACTGTAATTTCGATACAAATTATGGCAGGTAACTGTATCTTCGATACTAATTATGACAGCTAACAGTAACTTCGATATTAATTAAGACAAGTAACAGTAAATTCGATACTAATTATGACAGGTAACAGTAACTTCGATACTAATTATGACAAGTAACTGTAACATCGATACTAATTTTGACAGGTAACTGTAACTTCGTTACTAATTATGAAAAGTAACTGTAATTTCGATACAAATTAAGGCAGGTAACTGTATCTTCGATACTAATTATGACAGCTAACAGTAACTTCGATATTAATTAAGACAAGTAACAGTAAATTCGATACTAATTATGACAGGTAACAGTAACTTCGATACTAATCATGACAAGTAACTTTAACTTCGATACTAATTATGACAGGTAACTGTAACTTCCTTAATAATTATGACAAGTAACTGTAATTTCGATACAAATTATGGCAGGTAACTGTATCTTCGATACTAATTATGACAGGTAACAGTAACTTCAATACTAATTATGACAGGTAACAATAACTTCGATGCTAATTATGACAGGTTACTGTAACTTCGTTACTTATTATGACAAGTAACTTTAATTTCGATACTAATTATGGCAGGTTACTGTAACTTCGTTACTAATTATGACAAGTACCTGTAATTTCGATACAAATTATGGCAGGTAATTGTAATTTCGATACTAAATATGACAGGTAACAGTAACTTCGTTACTAATTATGACAAGTAACAGTAACTTCGATACTAATTATGACAAGTATCTGTAAGTTCGATACTAATTATGACAGGTAACTGTAACTTCGTTACTAATTATGACAAGTAACTATAATTTCGATACAAATTATGGCAGGTAACTGTAACATCGATACTAATTATGACAGGTAACAGTAACTTCGATACTAATTATGACAAGTAACTGTAAGTTCGATACTAATTATGACAGGTAACTGTAACTTCGTTACTAATTATGACAAGTTACTGTAATTTCGATACAAATTATGGCAGGTAAATGTAACTTCGATACTAATTATGACAGGTAACAGCAACTTCGATACTAATTATGACAAGTAACTATAACTTCGATACAAATTATGACAGGTTACTGTAACTTCGATACTAATTATGACAAGAAACTCTAACTTCGTTACTAATTATGGCAAGTAACTGTAATTTTGATAAAAAATTATTGTAGGTAACTGTAACTTCGTTACTAATTATGACAATTAACTGTAATTTCGATACAAATTATGGCAGGTAACTCTATCTTCGATACTAATAATGACAGGTAACAGTAACTTCGATACTAATTATGGCAGGTAACTGTAACTTCGATACTAATTATGACAGGTAACTGTAACTTCGTTACTAATTATGACAAGTAGCTGTAATTTCGTTACAAATTATGGCAGGTAATTGTAATTTAGATACTATTTATGACAGGTAACAGTAACTTCGATACTAAATATGACAAGTAACAGTAACTTCGATACTAATTATGACAAGTAACTGTAACTTCGATACTAATTATAACAGGTAACTGTAACTTCGTTACTAATTATGACAAGTAACTGTAATTTCGATACAAATTTTGGCAGGTAACTGTAACTTCGATACTAATTATGACAGGTAACAGTAATTTCGATACTAATTATGACATGTAACTGTAATTTCGATACAAATTATGACAGGTAACTGTAACTTCGTAACTAATTATGACAATTAACTGTAATTTCGATACAAATTATGGCAGGTAACAGTACCTTCGATACTAATTATGGCAGGTAACAGTAACTTCGATACTAATTAAGACAGGTAACTGTAACTTCATTACTTATTATGACAAGTAACTTTAATTTCGATACTAATTATGGCAGGTTACTGTAACTTCGTTACTAATTATGACAAGTCCCTGTAATTTCGATACAAATTATGGCAGGTAATTGTAATATCGATACTAAATATGACAGGTAACAGTAACTTCGATACTAATTATGACAAGTAACAGTAACTTCGATACTAATTATGACAGGTAACTGTAACTTCGTTACTAATTATGACAAGTAACTGTAACTTCGTTACTAATTATGACAAGTAACTGTAATTTCGATACAAATTTTGGCAGGTAACTGTAACTTCGATACTAATTATGACAGGTAACAGTAATTTCGATACTAATTATGACAAGTAACTGTAATTTCGATACAAATTATGACAGGTAACTGTAACTTCGTAACTAATTATGACAAGTAACTGTAATTTCGATACAAATTATGGCAGGTAACAGTACCTTCGATACTAATTATGACAGGTAACAGTAACTTCGATACTAATTAAGACAGGTAACTGTAACTTCCTTAATAATTATGACAAGTAACTGTAATTTCGATACAAATTATGGCAGGTAACTGTATCTTCGATACTAATTATGACAGGTAACAGTAACTTCAATACTAATTATGACAGGTAACAGTAACTTCGATACTAATTATGACAGGTTACTGTAACTTCGTTACTTATTATGACAAGTAACTTTAATTTCGATACTAATTATGGCAGGTTACTGTAACTTCGTTACTAATTATGACAAGTACCTTTAATTTCGATACAAATTATGGCAGGTAATTGTAATTTCGATACTAAATATGACAGGTAACAGTAACTTCGATACTAATTATGACAAGTAACAGTAACTTCGATACTAATTATGACAAGTATCTGTAAGTTCGATACTAATTATGACAGGTAACTGTAACTTCGTTACTAATTATGACAAGTAACTATAATTTCGATACAAATTATGGCAGGTAACTGTAACATCGATACTAATTATGACAGGTAACAGTAACTTCGATACTAATTATGACAAGTAACTGTAAGTTCGATACTAATTATGACAGGTAACTGTAACTTCGTTACTAATTATGACAAGTAACTGTAACATCGATACTAATTATGACATGTAACTGTAACTTCGATACTTATTATGACAGGTAACTGTAACTTCATTACTAATTATGACAAGAAACTGTAACATCGATACTAATTATGACAAGTAACTGTAACATCGATACTAATTATGACATGTAACTGTAACATCGATACTTATTATGACAGGTAACTGTAACTTCATTACTAATTATGACAAGAAACTGTAACTTCGATACTAATTATGACAGGTAACTGTAACTTCGATACTAATTATGACAAGTAAATGTAACTTCGATACTAATTATGACAAGTAACTGTAACTTCGATACTATTTGTGACAGGTATCAGTAACTTCGATATTAATTATGACAAGTAACAGTAACTTCGATACTAATTATGACAAGTAACTGTAATTTCGATACAAATTTTGGCAGGTAACTGTTACATCGATACTAATTATGACAGGTAACAGTAACTTCGATACTATTTATGACAAGTAGCTGTAACATCGAGACTAATTATGACAGGTAACTGTAACTTCGTTACTAATTATGACAAGTAACTGTAATTTCGATACAAATTATGGCAGGTAACTGTATCTTCGATACTAATTATGACAGCTAACAGTAACTTCGATATTAATTAAGACAAGTAACAGTAAATTCGATACTAATTATGACAGGTAACAGTAACTTCGATACTAATTATGACAAGTAACTGTAACATCGATACTAATTTTGACAGGTAACTGTAACTTCGTTACTAATTATGAAAAGTAACTGTAATTTCGATACAAATTATGGCAGGTAACTGTATCTTCGATATTAATTATGACAGCTAACAGTAACTTCGATATTAATTAAGACAAGTAACAGTAAATTCGATACTAATTATGACAGGTAACAGTAACTTCGATACTAATCATGACAAGTAACTTTAACTTCGATACTAATTATGACAGGTAACTGTAACTTCCTTAATAATTATGACAAGTAACTGTAATTTCGATACAAATTATGGCAGGTAACTGTATCTTCGATACTAATTATGACAGGTAACAGTAACTTCAATACTAATTATGACAGGTAACAATAACTTCGATGCTAATTATGACAGGTTACTATAACTTCGTTACTTATTATGACAAGTAACTTTAATTTCGATACTAATTATGGCAGGTTACTGTAACTTCGTTACTAATTATGACAAGTACCTGTAATTTCGATACAAATTATGGCAGGTAATTGTAATTTCGATACTAAATATGACAGGTAACAGTAACTTCGTTACTAATTATGACAAGTAACAGTAACTTCGATACTAATTATGACAAGTATCTGTAAGTTCGATACTAATTATGACAGGTAACTGTAACTTCGTTACTAATTATGACAAGTAACTATAATTTCGATACAAATTATGGCAGGTAACTGTAACATCGATACTAATTATGACAGGTAACAGTAACTTCGATACTAATTATGACAAGTAACTGTAAGTTCGATACTAATTATGACAGGTAACTGTAACTTCGTTACTAATTATGACAAGTTACTGTAATTTCGATACAAATTATGGCAGGTAAATGTAACTTCGATACTAATTATGACAGGTAACAGCAACTTCGATACTAATTATGACAAGTAACTATAACTTCGATACAAATTATGACAGGTTACTGTAACTTCGATACTAATTATGACAAGAGACTCTAACTTCGTTACTAATTATGGCAAGTAACTGTAATTTTGATAAAAAATTATTGTAGGTAACTGTAACTTCGTTACTATTTATGACAATTAACTGTAATTTCGATACAAATTATGGCAGGTAACTCTATCTTCGATACTAATAATGACAGGTAACAGTAACTTCGATACTAATTATGGCAGGTAACTGTAACTTCGATACTAATTATGACAGGTAACTGTAACTTCGTTACTAATTATGACAAGTAGCTGTAATTTCGTTACAAATTATGGCAGGTAATTGTAATTTAGATACTATTTATGACAGGTAACAGTAACTTCGATACTAATTATGACAAGTAACAGTAACTTCGATACTAATTATGACAAGTAACTGTAACTTCGATACTAATTAAAACAGGTAACTGTAACTTCGTTACTAATTATGACAAGTAACTGTAATTTCGATACAAATTTTAGCAGGTAACTGTAACTTCGATACTAATTATGACAGGTAACAGTAATTTCGATACTAATTATGACATGTAACTGTAATTTCGATACAAATTATGACAGGTAACTGTAACTTCGTAACTAATTATGACAATTAACTGTAATTTCGATACAAATTATGGCAGGTAACAGTACCTTCGATACTAATTATGGCAGGTAACAGTAACTTCGATACTAATTAAGACAGGTAACTGTAACTTCATTACTTATTATGACAAGTAACTTTAATTTCGATAATAATTATGGCAGGTTACTGTAACTTCGTTACTTATTATGACAAGTCCCTGTAATTTCGATACAAATTATGGCAGGTAATTGTAATTTCGATACTAAATATGACAGGTAACAGTAACTTCGATACTAATTATGACAAGTAACAGTAACTTCGATACTAATTATGACAGGTAACTGTAACTTCGTTACTAATTATGACAAGTAACTGTAACTTCGTTACTAATTATGACAAGTAACTGTAATTTCGATACAAATTTTGGCAGGTAACTGTAACTTCGATACTAATTATGACAGGTAACAGTAATTTCGATACTAATTATGACAAGTAACTGTAATTTCGATACAAATTATGACAGGTAACTGTAACTTCGTAACTAATTATGACAAGTAACTGTAATTTCGATACAAATTATGGCAGGTAACAGTACCTTCGATACTAATTATGACAGGTAACAGTAACTTCGATACTAATTAAGACAGGTAACTGTAACTTCCTTAATAATTATGACAAGTAACTGTAATTTCGATACAAATTATGGCAGGTAACTGTATCTTCGATACTAATTATGACAGGTAACAGTAACTTCAATACTAATTATGACAGGTAACAGTAACTTCGATACTAATTATGACAGGTTACTGTAACTTCGTTACTTATTATGACAAGTAACTTTAATTTCGATACTAATTATGGCAGGTTACTGTAACTTCGTTACTAATTATGACAAGTACCTGTAATTTCGATACAAATTATGGCAGGTAATTGTAATTTCGATACTAAATATGACAGGTAACAGTAACTTCGATACTAATTATGACAAGTAACAGTAACTTCGATACTAATTATGACAAGTATCTGTAAGTTCGATACTAATTATGACAGGTAACTGTAACTTCGTTACTAATTATGACAAGTAACTATAATTTCGATACAAATTATGGCAGGTAACTGTAACATCGATACTAATTATGACAGGTAACAGTAACTTCGATACTAATTATGACAAGTAACTGTAAGTTCGATACTAATTATGACAGGTAACTGTAACTTCGTTACTAATTATGACAAGTTACTGTAATTTCGATACAAATTATGGCAGGTAAATGTAACTTCGATACTAATTATGACAGGTAACAGCAACTTCGATACTAATTATGACAAGTAACTATAACTTCGATACAAATTATGACAGGTAACTGTAACTTCGATACTAATTATGACAAGAAACTCTAACTTCGTTACTAATTATGGCAAGTAACTGTAATTTTGATAAAAAATTTGTAGGTAACTGTAACTTCGTTACTAATTATGACAATTAACTGTAATTTCGATACAAATTATGGCAGGTAACTCTATCTTCGATACTAATAATGACAGGTAACAGTAACTTATATACTAATTATGGCAGGTAACTGTAACTTCGATACTAATTATGACAGGTAACTGTAACTTCGTTACTAATTATGACAAGTAGCTGTAATTTCGTTACAAATTATGGCAGGTAATTGTAATTTAGATACTATTTATGACAGGTAACAGTAACTTCGATACTAATTATGACAAGTAACAGTAACTTCGATACTAATTATGACAAGTAACTGTAACTTCGATACTAATTATAACAGGTAACTGTAACTTCGTTACTAATTATGACAGGTAACTGTAATTTCGATACAAATTTTGGCAGGTAACTGTAACTTCGATACTAATTATGACAGGTAACAGTAATTTCGATACTAATTATGACATGTAACTGTAATTTCGATACAAATTATGACAGGTAACTGTAACTTCGTAACTAATTATGACAATTAACTGTAATTTCGATACAAATTATGGCAGGTAACAGTACCTTCGATACTAATTATGGCAGGTAACAGTAACTTCGATACTAATTAAGACAGGTAACTGTAACTTCATTACTTATTATGACAAGTAACTTTAATTTCGATACTAATTATGGCAGGTTACTGTAACTTCGTTACTAATTATGACAAGTCCCTGTAATTTCGATACAAATTATGGCAGGTAATTGTAATTTCGATACTAAATATGACAGGTAACAGTAACTTCGATACTAATTATGACAAGTAACAGTAACTTCAATACTAATTATGACAGGTAACTGTAACTTCGTTACTAATTATGACAAGTAACTGTAACTTCGTTACTAATTATGACAAGTAACTGTAATTTCGATACAAATTTTGGCAGGTAACTGTAACTTCGATACTAATTATGACAGGTAAGAGTAATTTCGATACTAATTATGACAAGTAACTGTAATTTCGATACAAATTATGACTGGTAACTGTAACTTCGTAACTAATTATGACAAGTAACTGTAATTTCGATACAAATTATGGCAGGTAACAGTACCTTCGATACTAATTATGACAGGTAACAGTAACTTCGGTACTAATTAAGACAGGTAACTGTAACTTCGTTACTTATTATGACAAGTAACTTTAATTTCGATACTAATTATGGCAGGTTACTGTAACTTCGATACTTACTATAACAGGTAACTGTAACTTCATTACTAATTATGACAAGAAACTGAAACTTCGATACTAATTATGACAGGTAACTGTAACTTCGATACTAATTATGACAAGTAACTGTAACTTCGATACTAATTATGACAAGTTACTGTAACTTCGATACTATTTATGACAGGTATCAGTAACTTCGATATTAATTATGACAAGTAACAGTAACTTCGATACTAATTATGACAAGTAACTGTAATTTCGTTACAAATTTTGGCAGGTAACTGTTACTTCGATACTAATTATGACAGTTAACAGTAACTTCGATACTAATTATGACAAGTAACTGTAACATCGATACTAATTATGACAGGTAACTGTAACTTCGTTACTAATTATGAAAAGTAACTGTAATTTCGATACAAATTATGGCAGGTAACTGTATCTTCGATACTAATTATGACAGCTAACGGTAACTTCGATATTAATTAAGACAAGTAACAGTAAATTCGATACTAATTATGACAGGTAACAGAAACTTCGATACTAATCATGACAAGTAACTTTAACTTCGATACTAATTATGACAGGTAACTGTAACTTCCTTACAAATTATGACAAGTAACTGTAATTTCGTTACAAAATATGGCAGGTTATTGTAATTTCGATACTAATTATGACAGGTAACAGTAACTTCGATACTAATTATGACAAGAAACTCTAACTTCGTTACTAATTATGACAAGTAACTGTAATTTTGATAAAAAATTATTGTAGGTAACTGTAACTTCAATACTAATTATGACAGGTAACAGTAACTTCGATACTAATTATGACAGGTTACTGTAACTTCGTTACTTATTATGACAAGTAACTTTAATTTCGATACTAATTATGGCAGGTTACTGTAACTTCGTTACTAATTATGACAAGTACTTGTAATTTCGATACAAATTATGGCAGGTAATTGTAATTTCGATACTAAATATGACAGTTAACAGTAACTTCGATACTAATTATGACAAGTAACAGTAACTTCGATACTAATTATGACAAGTAACTGTAAGTTCGATACTAATTATGACAGGTAACTGTAACTTCGTTACTAATTATGACAAGTAACTATAATTTCGATACAAATTATGGCAGGTAACTGTAACATCGATACTAATTATGGCAGGTAACAGTAACTTCGATACTAATTAAGACAGGTAACTGTAACTTCATTACTTATTATGACAAGTAACTTTAATTTCGATACTAATTATGGCAGGTTACTGTAACTTCGTTACTAATTATGACAAGTCCCTGTAATTTCGATACAAATTATGGCAGGTAATTGTAATTTCGATACTAAATATGACAGGTAACAGTAACTTCGATACTAATTATGACAAGTAACAGTAACTTCGATACTAATTATGACAGGTAACTGTAACTTCGTTACTAATTATGACAAGTAACTGTAATTTCGATACAAATTATGGCAGGTAACTGTATCTTCGATACTAATTATGACAGGTAACAGTAACTTCAATACTAATTATGACAGGTAACAGTAACTTCGATACTAATTATGACAGGTTACTGTAACTTCGTTACTTATTATGACAAGTAACTTTAATTTCGATACTAATTATGGCAGGTTACTGTAACTTCCTTACTAATTATGACAAGTACCTGTAATTTCGATACAAATTATGGCAGGTAATTGTAATTTCGATACTAAATATGACAGGTAACAGTAACTTCGATACTAATTATGACAAGTAACAGTAACTTCGATACTAATTATGACAAGTAACTGTAACTTCGATACTAATTAAAACAGGTAACTGTAACTTCGTTACTAATTATGACAAGTAACTGTAATTTCGATACAAATTTTAGCAGGTAACTGTAACTTCGATACTAATTATGACAGGTAACAGTAATTTCGATACTAATTATGACATGTAACTGTAATTTCGATACAAATTATGACAGGTAACTGTAACTTCGTAACTAATTATGACAATTAACTGTAATTTCGATACAAATTATGGCAGGTAACAGTACCTTCGATACTAATTATGGCAGGTAACAGTAACTTCGATACTAATTAAGACAGGTAACTGTAACTTCATTACTTATTATGACAAGTAACTTTAATTTCGATAATAATTATGGCAGGTTACTGTAACTTCGTTACTTATTATGACAAGTCCCTGTAATTTCGATACAAATTATGGCAGGTAATTGTAATTTCGATACTAAATATGACAGGTAACAGTAACTTCGATACTAATTATGACAAGTAACAGTAACTTCGATACTAATTATGACAGGTAACTGTAACTTCGTTACTAATTATGACAAGTAACTGTAACTTCGTTACTAATTATGACAAGTAACTGTAATTTCGATACAAATTTTGGCAGGTAACTGTAACTTCGATACTAATTATGACAGGTAACAGTAATTTCGATACTAATTATGACAAGTAACTGTAATTTCGATACAAATTATGACAGGTAACTGTAACTTCGTAACTAATTATGACAAGTAACTGTAATTTCGATACAAATTATGGCAGGTAACAGTACCTTCGATACTAATTATGACAGGTAACAGTAACTTCGATACTAATTAAGACAGGTAACTGTAACTTCCTTAATAATTATGACAAGTAACTGTAATTTCGATACAAATTATGGCAGGTAACTGTATCTTCGATACTAATTATGACAGGTAACAGTAACTTCAATACTAATTATGACAGGTAACAGTAACTTCGATACTAATTATGACAGGTTACTGTAACTTCGTTACTTATTATGACAAGTAACTTTAATTTCGATACTAATTATGGCAGGTTACTGTAACTTCGTTACTAATTATGACAAGTACCTGTAATTTCGATACAAATTATGGCAGGTAATTGTAATTTCGATACTAAATATGACAGGTAACAGTAACTTCGATACTAATTATGACAAGTAACAGTAACTTCGATACTAATTATGACAAGTATCTGTAAGTTCGATACTAATTATGACAGGTAACTGTAACTTCGTTACTAATTATGACAAGTAACTATAATTTCGATACAAATTATGGCAGGTAACTGTAACATCGATACTAATTATGACAGGTAACAGTAACTTCGATACTAATTATGACAAGTAACTGTAAGTTCGATACTAATTATGACAGGTAACTGTAACTTCGTTACTAATTATGACAAGTTACTGTAATTTCGATACAAATTATGGCAGGTAAATGTAACTTCGATACTAATTATGACAGGTAACAGCAACTTCGATACTAATTATGACAAGTAACTATAACTTCGATACAAATTATGACAGGTAACTGTAACTTCGATACTAATTATGACAAGAAACTCTAACTTCGTTACTAATTATGGCAAGTAACTGTAATTTTGATAAAAAATTTGTAGGTAACTGTAACTTCGTTACTAATTATGACAATTAACTGTAATTTCGATACAAATTATGGCAGGTAACTCTATCTTCGATACTAATAATGACAGGTAACAGTAACTTATATACTAATTATGGCAGGTAACTGTAACTTCGATACTAATTATGACAGGTAACTGTAACTTCGTTACTAATTATGACAAGTAGCTGTAATTTCGTTACAAATTATGGCAGGTAATTGTAATTTAGATACTATTTATGACAGGTAACAGTAACTTCGATACTAATTATGACAAGTAACAGTAACTTCGATACTAATTATGACAAGTAACTGTAACTTCGATACTAATTATAACAGGTAACTGTAACTTCGTTACTAATTATGACAGGTAACTGTAATTTCGATACAAATTTTGGCAGGTAACTGTAACTTCGATACTAATTATGACAGGTAACAGTAATTTCGATACTAATTATGACATGTAACTGTAATTTCGATACAAATTATGACAGGTAACTGTAACTTCGTAACTAATTATGACAATTAACTGTAATTTCGATACAAATTATGGCAGGTAACAGTACCTTCGATACTAATTATGGCAGGTAACAGTAACTTCGATACTAATTAAGACAGGTAACTGTAACTTCATTACTTATTATGACAAGTAACTTTAATTTCGATACTAATTATGGCAGGTTACTGTAACTTCGTTACTAATTATGACAAGTCCCTGTAATTTCGATACAAATTATGGCAGGTAATTGTAATTTCGATACTAAATATGACAGGTAACAGTAACTTCGATACTAATTATGACAAGTAACAGTAACTTCAATACTAATTATGACAGGTAACTGTAACTTCGTTACTAATTATGACAAGTAACTGTAACTTCGTTACTAATTATGACAAGTAACTGTAATTTCGATACAAATTTTGGCAGGTAACTGTAACTTCGATACTAATTATGACAGGTAAGAGTAATTTCGATACTAATTATGACAAGTAACTGTAATTTCGATACAAATTATGACTGGTAACTGTAACTTCGTAACTAATTATGACAAGTAACTGTAATTTCGATACAAATTATGGCAGGTAACAGTACCTTCGATACTAATTATGACAGGTAACAGTAACTTCGGTACTAATTAAGACAGGTAACTGTAACTTCGTTACTTATTATGACAAGTAACTTTAATTTCGATACTAATTATGGCAGGTTACTGTAACTTCGATACTTACTATAACAGGTAACTGTAACTTCATTACTAATTATGACAAGAAACTGAAACTTCGATACTAATTATGACAGGTAACTGTAACTTCGATACTAATTATGACAAGTAACTGTAACTTCGATACTAATTATGACAAGTTACTGTAACTTCGATACTATTTATGACAGGTATCAGTAACTTCGATATTAATTATGACAAGTAACAGTAACTTCGATACTAATTATGACAAGTAACTGTAATTTCGTTACAAATTTTGGCAGGTAACTGTTACTTCGATACTAATTATGACAGTTAACAGTAACTTCGATACTAATTATGACAAGTAACTGTAACATCGATACTAATTATGACAGGTAACTGTAACTTCGTTACTAATTATGAAAAGTAACTGTAATTTCGATACAAATTATGGCAGGTAACTGTATCTTCGATACTAATTATGACAGCTAACGGTAACTTCGATATTAATTAAGACAAGTAACAGTAAATTCGATACTAATTATGACAGGTAACAGAAACTTCGATACTAATCATGACAAGTAACTTTAACTTCGATACTAATTATGACAGGTAACTGTAACTTCCTTACAAATTATGACAAGTAACTGTAATTTCGTTACAAAATATGGCAGGTTATTGTAATTTCGATACTAATTATGACAGGTAACAGTAACTTCGATACTAATTATGACAAGAAACTCTAACTTCGTTACTAATTATGACAAGTAACTGTAATTTTGATAAAAAATTATTGTAGGTAACTGTAACTTCAATACTAATTATGACAGGTAACAGTAACTTCGATACTAATTATGACAGGTTACTGTAACTTCGTTACTTATTATGACAAGTAACTTTAATTTCGATACTAATTATGGCAGGTTACTGTAACTTCGTTACTAATTATGACAAGTACTTGTAATTTCGATACAAATTATGGCAGGTAATTGTAATTTCGATACTAAATATGACAGTTAACAGTAACTTCGATACTAATTATGACAAGTAACAGTAACTTCGATACTAATTATGACAAGTAACTGTAAGTTCGATACTAATTATGACAGGTAACTGTAACTTCGTTACTAATTATGACAAGTAACTATAATTTCGATACAAATTATGGCAGGTAACTGTAACATCGATACTAATTATGGCAGGTAACAGTAACTTCGATACTAATTAAGACAGGTAACTGTAACTTCATTACTTATTATGACAAGTAACTTTAATTTCGATACTAATTATGGCAGGTTACTGTAACTTCGTTACTAATTATGACAAGTCCCTGTAATTTCGATACAAATTATGGCAGGTAATTGTAATTTCGATACTAAATATGACAGGTAACAGTAACTTCGATACTAATTATGACAAGTAACAGTAACTTCGATACTAATTATGACAGGTAACTGTAACTTCGTTACTAATTATGACAAGTAACTGTAATTTCGATACAAATTATGGCAGGTAACTGTATCTTCGATACTAATTATGACAGGTAACAGTAACTTCAATACTAATTATGACAGGTAACAGTAACTTCGATACTAATTATGACAGGTTACTGTAACTTCGTTACTTATTATGACAAGTAACTTTAATTTCGATACTAATTATGGCAGGTTACTGTAACTTCCTTACTAATTATGACAAGTACCTGTAATTTCGATACAAATTATGGCAGGTAATTGTAATTTCGATACTAAATATGACAGGTAACAGTAACTTCGATACTAATTATGACAAGTAACAGTAACTTCGATACTAATTATGACAAGTATCTGTAAGTTCGATACTAATTATGACAGGTAACTGTAACTTCGTTACTAATTATGACAAGTAACTATAATTTCGATACAAATTATGGCAGGTAACTGTAACATCGATACTAATTATGACAGGTAACAGTAACTTCGATACTAATTATGACAGGTAACTGTAAGTTCGATACTAATTATGACAGGTAACTGTAACTTCGTTACTAATTATGACAAGTAACTGTAACATCGATACTAATTATGACATGTAACTGTAACTTCGATACTTATTATGACAGGTAACTGTAACTTCATTACTAATTATGACAAGAAACTGTAACATCGATACTAATTATGACAAGTAACTGTAACATCGATACTAATTATGACATGTAACTGTAACATCGATATTTATTATGACAGGTAACTGTAACTTCATTACTAATTATGACAAGAAACTGTAACTTCGTTACTAATTATGACAGGTAACTGTAACTTCGATACTAATTATGACAAGTAAATGTAACTTCGATACTAATTATGACAAGTAACTGTAACTTCGATACTATTTGTGACAGGTATCAGTAACTTCGATATTAATTATGACAAGTAACAGTAACTTCGATACTAATTATGACAAGTAACTGTAATTTCGATACAAATTTTGGCAGGTAACTGTTACATCGATACTAATTATGACAGGTAACAGTAACTTCGATACTATTTATGACAAGTAACTGTAACATCGAGACTAATTATGACAGGTAACTGTAACTTCGTTACTAATTATGACAAGTAACTGTAATTTCGATACAAATTATGGCAGGTAACTGTATCTTCGATACTAATTATGACAGCTAACAGTAACTTCGATATTAATTAAGACAAGTAACAGTAAATTCGATACTAATTATGACAGGTAACAGTAACTTCGATACTAATTATGACAAGTAACTGTAACATCGATACTAATTTTGACAGGTAACTGTAACTTCGTTACTAATTATGAAAAGTAACTGTAATTTCGATACAAATTAAGGCAGGTAACTGTATCTTCGATACTAATTATGACAGCTAACAGTAACTTCGATATTAATTAAGACAAGTAACAGTAAATTCGATACTAATTATGACAGGTAACAGTAACTTCGATACTAATCATGACAAGTAACTTTAACTTCGATACTAATTATGACAGGTAACTGTAACTTCCTTAATAATTATGACAAGTAACTGTAATTTCGATACAAATTATGGCAGGTAACTGTATCTTCGATACTAATTATGACAGGTAACAGTAACTTCAATACTAATTATGACAGGTAACAATAACTTCGATGCTAATTATGACAGGTTACTGTAACTTCGTTACTTATTATGACAAGTAACTTTAATTTCGATACTAATTATGGCAGGTTACTGTAACTTCGTTACTAATTATGACAAGTACCTGTAATTTCGATACAAATTATGGCAGGTAATTGTAATTTCGATACTAAATATGACAGGTAACAGTAACTTCGTTACTAATTATGACAAGTAACAGTAACTTCGATACTAATTATGACAAGTATCTGTAAGTTCGATACTAATTATGACAGGTAACTGTAACTTCGTTACTAATTATGACAAGTAACTATAATTTCGATACAAATTATGGCAGGTAACTGTAACATCGATACTAATTATGACAGGTAACAGTAACTTCGATACTAATTATGACAAGTAACTGTAAGTTCGATACTAATTATGACAGGTAACTGTAACTTCGTTACTAATTATGACAAGTTACTGTAATTTCGATACAAATTATGGCAGGTAAATGTAACTTCGATACTAATTATGACAGGTAACAGCAACTTCGATACTAATTATGACAAGTAACTATAACTTCGATACAAATTATGACAGGTTACTGTAACTTCGATACTAATTATGACAAGAAACTCTAACTTCGTTACTAATTATGGCAAGTAACTGTAATTTTGATAAAAAATTATTGTAGGTAACTGTAACTTCGTTACTAATTATGACAATTAACTGTAATTTCGATACAAATTATGGCAGGTAACTCTATCTTCGATACTAATAATGACAGGTAACAGTAACTTCGATACTAATTATGGCAGGTAACTGTAACTTCGATACTAATTATGACAGGTAACTGTAACTTCGTTACTAATTATGACAAGTAGCTGTAATTTCGTTACAAATTATGGCAGGTAATTGTAATTTAGATACTATTTATGACAGGTAACAGTAACTTCGATACTAAATATGACAAGTAACAGTAACTTCGATACTAATTATGACAAGTAACTGTAACTTCGATACTAATTATAACAGGTAACTGTAACTTCGTTACTAATTATGACAAGTAACTGTAATTTCGATACAAATTTTGGCAGGTAACTGTAACTTCGATACTAATTATGACAGGTAACAGTAATTTCGATACTAATTATGACATGTAACTGTAATTTCGATACAAATTATGACAGGTAACTGTAACTTCGTAACTAATTATGACAATTAACTGTAATTTCGATACAAATTATGGCAGGTAACAGTACCTTCGATACTAATTATGGCAGGTAACAGTAACTTCGATACTAATTAAGACAGGTAAATGTAACTTCATTACTTATTATGACAAGTAACTTTAATTTCGATACTAATTATTGCAGGTTACTGTAACTTCGTTACTAATTATGACAAGTCCCTGTAATTTCGATACAAATTATGGCAGGTAACTGTAACATCGATACTAATTATGACAGGTAACAGTAACTTCGATACTAATTATGACAGGTAACTGTAAGTTCGATACTAATTATGACAGGTAACTGTAACTTCGTTACTAATTATGACAAGTAACTGTAACATCGATACTAATTATGACATGTAACTGTAACTTCGATACTTATTATGACAGGTAACTGTAACTTCATTACTAATTATGACAAGAAACTGTAACATCGATACTAATTATGACAAGTAACTGTAACATCGATACTAATTATGACATGTAACTGTAACATCGATATTTATTATGACAGGTAACTGTAACTTCATTACTAATTATGACAAGAAACTGTAACTTCGATACTAATTATGACAGGTAACTGTAACTTCGATACTAATTATGACAAGTAAATGTAACTTCGATACTAATTATGACAAGTAACTGTAACTTCGATACTATTTGTGACAGGTATCAGTAACTTCGATATTAATTATGACAAGTAACAGTAACTTCGATACTAATTATGACAAGTAACTGTAATTTCGATACAAATTTTGGCAGGTAACTGTTACATCGATACTAATTATGACAGGTAACAGTAACTTCGATACTATTTATGACAAGTAACTGTAACATCGAGACTAATTATGACAGGTAACTGTAACTTCGTTACTAATTATGACAAGTAACTGTAATTTCGATACAAATTATGGCAGGTAACTGTATCTTCGATACTAATTATGACAGCTAACAGTAACTTCGATATTAATTAAGACAAGTAACAGTAAATTCGATACTAATTATGACAGGTAACAGTAACTTCGATACTAATTATGACAAGTAACTGTAACATCGATACTAATTTTGACAGGTAACTGTAACTTCGTTACTAATTATGAAAAGTAACTGTAATTTCGATACAAATTAAGGCAGGTAACTGTATCTTCGATACTAATTATGACAGCTAACAGTAACTTCGATATTAATTAAGACAAGTAACAGTAAATTCGATACTAATTATGACAGGTAACAGTAACTTCGATACTAATCATGACAAGTAACTTTAACTTCGATACTAATTATGACAGGTAACTGTAACTTCCTTAATAATTATGACAAGTAACTGTAATTTCGATACAAATTATGGCAGGTAACTGTATCTTCGATACTAATTATGACAGATAACAGTAACTTCAATACTAATTATGACAGGTAACAATAACTTCGATGCTAATTATGACAGGTTACTGTAACTTCGTTACTTATTATGACAAGTAACTTTAATTTCGATACTAATTATGGCAGGTTACTGTAACTTCGTTACTAATTATGACAAGTACCTGTAATTTCGATACAAATTATGGCAGGTAATTGTAATTTCGATACTAAATATGACAGGTAACAGTAACTTCGTTACTAATTATGACAAGTAACAGTAACTTCGATACTAATTATGACAAGTATCTGTAAGTTCGATACTAATTATGACAGGTAACTGTAACTTCGTTACTAATTATGACAAGTAACTATAATTTCGATACAAATTATGGCAGGTAACTGTAACATCGATACTAATTATGACAGGTAACAGTAACTTCGATACTAATTATGACAAGTAACTGTAAGTTCGATACTAATTATGACAGGTAACTGTAACTTCGTTACTAATTATGACAAGTTACTGTAATTTCGATACAAATTATGGCAGGTAAATGTAACTTCGATACTAATTATGACAGGTAACAGCAACTTCGATACTAATTATGACAAGTAACTATAACTTCGATACAAATTATGACAGGTTACTGTAACTTCGATACTAATTATGACAAGAAACTCTAACTTCGTTACTAATTATGGCAAGTAACTGTAATTTTGATAAAAAATTATTGTAGGTAACTGTAACTTCGTTACTAATTATGACAATTAACTGTAATTTCGATACAAATTATGGCAGGTAACTCTATCTTCGATACTAATAATGACAGGTAACAGTAACTTCGATACTAATTATGGCAGGTAACTGTAACTTCGATACTAATTATGACAGGTAACTGTAACTTCGTTACTAATTATGACAAGTAGCTGTAATTTCGTTACAAATTATGGCAGGTAATTGTAATTTAGATACTATTTATGACAGGTAACAGTAACTTCGATACTAAATATGACAAGTAACAGTAACTTCGATACTAATTATGACAAGTAACTGTAACTTCGATACTAATTATAACAGGTAACTGTAACTTCGTTACTAATTATGACAAGTAACTGTAATTTCGATACAAATTTTGGCAGGTAACTGTAACTTCGATACTAATTATGACAGGTAACAGTAATTTCGATACTAATTATGACATGTAACTGTAATTTCGATACAAATTATGACAGGTAACTGTAACTTCGTAACTAATTATGACAATTAACTGTAATTTCGATACAAATTATGGCAGGTAACAGTACCTTCGATACTAATTATGGCAGGTAACAGTAACTTCGATACTAATTAAGACAGGTAACTGTAACTTCATTACTTATTATGACAAGTAACTTTAATTTCGATACTAATTATGGCAGGTTACTGTAACTTCGTTACTAATTATGACAAGTCCCTGTAATTTCGATACAAATTATGGCAGGTAATTGTAATATCGATACTAAATATGACAGGTAACAGTAACTTCGATACTAATTATGACAAGTAACAGTAACTTCGATACTAATTATGACAGGTAACTGTAACTTCGTTACTAATTATGACAAGTAACTGTAACTTCGTTACTAATTATGACAAGTAACTGTAATTTCGATACAAATTTTGGCAGGTAACTGTAACTTCGATACTAATTATGACAGGTAACAGTAATTTCGATACTAATTATGACAAGTAACTGTAATTTCGATACAAATTATGACAGGTAACTGTAACTTCGTAACTAATTATGACAAGTAACTGTAATTTCGATACAAATTATGGCAGGTAACAGTACCTTCGATACTAATTATGACAGGTAACAGTAACTTCGATACTAATTAAGACAGGTAACTGTAACTTCCTTAATAATTATGACAAGTAACTGTAATTTCGATACAAATTATGGCAGGTAACTGTATCTTCGATACTAATTATGACAGGTAACAGTAACTTCAATACTAATTATGACAGGTAACAGTAACTTCGATACTAATTATGACAGGTTACTGTAACTTCGTTACTTATTATGACAAGTAACTTTAATTTCGATACTAATTATGGCAGGTTACTGTAACTTCGTTACTAATTATGACAAGTACCTTTAATTTCGATACAAATTATGGCAGGTAATTGTAATTTCGATACTAAATATGACAGGTAACAGTAACTTCGATACTAATTATGACAAGTAACAGTAACTTCGATACTAATTATGACAAGTATCTGTAAGTTCGATACTAATTATGACAGGTAACTGTAACTTCGTTACTAATTATGACAAGTAACTATAATTTCGATACAAATTATGGCAGGTAACTGTAACATCGATACTAATTATGACAGGTAACAGTAACTTCGATACTAATTATGACAAGTAACTGTAAGTTCGATACTAATTATGACAGGTAACTGTAACTTCGTTACTAATTATGACAAGTAACTGTAACATCGATACTAATTATGACATGTAACTGTAACTTCGATACTTATTATGACAGGTAACTGTAACTTCATTACTAATTATGACAAGAAACTGTAACATCGATACTAATTATGACAAGTAACTGTAACATCGATACTAATTATGACATGTAACTGTAACATCGATACTTATTATGACAGGTAACTGTAACTTCATTACTAATTATGACAAGAAACTGTAACTTCGATACTAATTATGACAGGTAACTGTAACTTCGATACAAATTATGACAAGTAAATGTAACTTCAATACTAATTATGACAAGTAACTGTAACTTCGATACTATTTGTGACAGGTATCAGTAACTTCGATATTAATTATGACAAGTAACTGTAACTTCGTTACTAATTATGACAAGTAACTGTAATTTCGATACAAATTATGGCAGGTAACTGTATCTTCGATACTAATTATGACAGCTAACAGTAACTTCGATATTAATTAAGACAAGTAACAGTAAATTCGATACTAATTATGACAGGTAACAGTAACTTCGATACTAATTATGACAAGTAACTGTAACATCGATACTAATTTTGACAGGTAACTGTAACTTCGTTACTAATTATGAAAAGTAACTGTAATTTCGATACAAATTATGGCAGGTAACTGTATCTTCGATACTAATTATGACAGCTAACAGTAACTTCGATATTAATTAAGACAAGTAACAGTAAATTCGATACTAATTATGACAGGTAACAGTAACTTCGATACTAATCATGACAAGTAACTTTAACTTCGATACTAATTATGACAGGTAACTGTAACTTCCTTAATAATTATGACAAGTAACTGTAATTTCGATACAAATTATGGCAGGTAACTGTATCTTCGATACTAATTATGACAGGTAACAGTAACTTCAATACTAATTATGACAGGTAACAATAACTTCGATGCTAATTATGACAGGTTACTATAACTTCGTTACTTATTATGACAAGTAACTTTAATTTCGATACTAATTATGGCAGGTTACTGTAACTTCGTTACTAATTATGACAAGTACCTGTAATTTCGATACAAATTATGGCAGGTAATTGTAATTTCGATACTAAATATGACAGGTAACAGTAACTTCGTTACTAATTATGACAAGTAACAGTAACTTCGATACTAATTATGACAAGTATCTGTAAGTTCGATACTAATTATGACAGGTAACTGTAACTTCGTTACTAATTATGACAAGTAACTATAATTTCGATACAAATTATGGCAGGTAACTGTAACATCGATACTAATTATGACAGGTAACAGTAACTTCGATACTAATTATGACAAGTAACTGTAAGTTCGATACTAATTATGACAGGTAACTGTAACTTCGTTACTAATTATGACAAGTTACTGTAATTTCGATACAAATTATGGCAGGTAAATGTAACTTCGATACTAATTATGACAGGTAACAGCAACTTCGATACTAATTATGACAAGTAACTATAACTTCGATACAAATTATGACAGGTTACTGTAACTTCGATACTAATTATGACAAGAGACTCTAACTTCGTTACTAATTATGGCAAGTAACTGTAATTTTGATAAAAAATTATTGTAGGTAACTGTAACTTCGTTACTATTTATGACAATTAACTGTAATTTCGATACAAATTATGGCAGGTAACTCTATCTTCGATACTAATAATGACAGGTAACAGTAACTTCGATACTAATTATGGCAGGTAACTGTAACTTCGATACTAATTATGACAGGTAACTGTAACTTCGTTACTAATTATGACAAGTAGCTGTAATTTCGTTACAAATTATGGCAGGTAATTGTAATTTAGATACTATTTATGACAGGTAACAGTAACTTCGATACTAATTATGACAAGTAACAGTAACTTCGATACTAATTAAAACAGGTAACTGTAACTTCGTTACTAATTATGACAAGTAACTGTAATTTCGATACAAATTTTAGCAGGTAACTGTAACTTCGATACTAATTATGACAGGTAACAGTAATTTCGATACTAATTATGACATGTAACTGTAATTTCGATACAAATTATGACAGGTAACTGTAACTTCGTAACTAATTATGACAAGTAACTGTAATTTCGATACAAATTATGGCAGGTAACAGTACCTTCGATACTAATTATGACAGGTAACAGTAACTTCGATACTAATTAAGACAGGTAACTGTAACTTCCTTAATAATTATGACAAGTAACTGTAATTTCGATACAAATTATGGCAGGTAACTGTATCTTCGATAATAATTATGACAGGTAACAGTAACTTCAATACTAATTATGACAGGTAACAGTAACTTCGATACTAATTATGACAGGTTACTGTAACTTCGTTACTTATTATGACAAGTAACTTTAATTTCGATACTAATTATGGCAGGTTACTGTAACTTCGTTACTAATTATGACAAGTACCTGTAATTTCGATACAAATTATGGCAGGTAATTGTAATTTCGATACTAAATATGACAGGTAACAGTAACTTCGATACTAATTATGACAAGTAACAGTAACTTCGATACTAATTATGACAAGTATCTGTAAGTTCGATACTAATTATGACAGGTAACTGTAACTTCGTTACTAATTATGACAAGTAACTATAATTTCGATACAAATTATGGCAGGTAACTGTAACATCGATACTAATTATGACAGGTAACAGTAACTTCGATACTAATTATGACAAGTAACTGTAAGTTCGATACTAATTATGACAGGTAACTGTAACTTCGTTACTAATTATGACAAGTTACTGTAATTTCGATACAAATTATGGCAGGTAAATGTAACTTCGATACTAATTATGACAGGTAACAGCAACTTCGATACTAATTATGACAAGTAACTATAACTTCGATACAAATTATGACAGGTAACTGTAACTTCGATACTAATTATGACAAGAAACTCTAACTTCGTTACTAATTATGGCAAGTAACTGTAATTTTGATAAAAAATTTGTAGGTAACTGTAACTTCGTTACTAATTATGACAATTAACTGTAATTTCGATACAAATTATGGCAGGTAACTCTATCTTCGATACTAATAATGACAGGTAACAGTAACTTCGATACTAATTATGGCAGGTAACTGTAACTTCGATACTAATTATGACAGGTAACTGTAACTTCGTTACTAATTATGACAAGTAGCTGTAATTTCGTTACAAATTATGGCAGGTAATTGTAATTTAGATACTATTTATGACAGGTAACAGTAACTTCGATACTAATTATGACAAGTAACAGTAACTTCGATACTAATTATGACAAGTAACTGTAACTTCGATACTAATTATAACAGGTAACTGTAACTTCGTTACTAATTATGACAGGTAACTGTAATTTCGATACAAATTTTGGCAGGTAACTGTAACTTCGATACTAATTATGACAGGTAACAGTAATTTCGATACTAATTATGACATGTAACTGTAATTTCGATACAAATTATGACAGGTAACTGTAACTTCGTAACTAATTATGACAATTAACTGTAATTTCGATACAAATTATGGCAGGTAACAGTACCTTCGATACTAATTATGGCAGGTAACAGTAACTTCGATACTAATTAAGACAGGTAACTGTAACTTCATTACTTATTATGACATGTAACTTTACTTTCGATACTAATTATGGCAGGTTACTGTAACTTCGTTACTAATTATGACAAGTCCCTGTAATTTCGATACAAATTATGGCAGGTAATTGTAATTTCGATACTAAATATGACAGGTAACAGTAACTTCGATACTAATTATGACAAGTAACAGTAACTTCGATACTAATTATGACAGGTAACTGTAACATCGTTACTAATTATGACAAGTAACTGTAACTTCGTTACTAATTATGACAAGTAACTGTAATTTCGATACAAATTTTGGCAGGTAACTGTAACTTCGATACTAATTATGACAGGTAAGAGTAATTTCGATACTAATTATGACAAGTAACTGTAATTTCGATAGAAATTATGACTGGTAACTGTAACTTCGTAACTAATTATGACAAGTAACTGTAATTTCGATACAAATTATGGCAGGTAACAGTACCTTCGATACTAATTATGACAGGTAACAGTAACTTCGATACTAATTAAGACAGGTAACTGTAACTTCGTTACTTATTATGACAAGTAACTTTAATTTCGATACTAATTATGGCAGGTTACTGTAACTTCGATACTTACTATAACAGGTAACTGTAACTTCATTACTAATTATGACAAGAAACTGAAACTTCGATACTAATTATGACAGGTAACTGTAACTTCGATACTAATTATGACAAGTAACTGTAACTTCGATACTAATTATGACAAGTTACTGTAACTTCGATACTATTTATGACAGGTATCAGTAACTTCGATATTAATTATGACAAGTAACAGTAACTTCGATACTAATTATGACAAGTAACTGTAATTTCGTTACAAATTTTGGCAGGTAACAGTTACTTCGATACTAATTATGACAGTTAACAGTAACTTCGATACTAATTATGACAAGTAACTGTAACATCGATACTAATTATGACAGGTAACTGTAACTTCGTTACTAATTATGAAAAGTAACTGTAATTTCGATACAAATTATGGCAGGTAACTGTATCTTCGATACTAATTATGACAGCTAACAGTAACTTCGATATTAATTAAGACAAGTAACAGTAAATTCGATACTAATTATGACAGGTAACAGAAACTTCGATACTAATCATGACAAGTAACTTTAACTTCGATACTAATTATGACAGGTAACTGTAACTTCCTTACAAATTATGACAAGTAACTGTAATTTCGTTACAAAATATGGCAGATTATTGTAATTTCGATACTAATTATGACAGGTAACAGTAACTTCGATACTAATTATGACAAGAAACTCTAACTTCGTTACTAATTATGACAAGTAACTGTAATTTTGATAAAAAATTATTGTAGGTAACTGTAACTTCAATACTAATTATGACAGGTAACAGTAACTTCGATACTAATTATGACAGGTTACTGTAACTTCGTTACTTATTATGACAAGTAACTTTAATTTCGATACTAATTATGGCAGGTTACTGTAACTTCGTTACTAATCATGACAAGTACTTGTAATTTCGATACAAATTATGGCAGGTAATTGTAATTTCGATACTAAATATGACAGTTAACAGTAACTTCGATACTAATTATGACAAGTAACAGTAACTTCGATACTAATTATGACAAGTAACTGTAAGTTCGATACTAATTATGACAGGTAACTGTAACTTCGTTACTAATTATGACAAGTAACTATAATTTCGATACAAATTATGGCAGGTAACTGTAACATCGATACTAATTATGACAGGTAACAGTAACTTCGATACTAATTATGACAAGTAACTGTAAGTTCGATACTAATTATGACAGGTAACTGTAACTTCGTTACTAATTATGACAAGTAACTGTAATTTCGATACAAATTATGGCAGGTAAATGTAACTTCGATATTAATTATGACAGGTAACAGCAACTTCGATACTAATTATGACAAGTAACTATAACTTCCATACAAATTATGACAGGTAACTGTAACTTCGATACTAATTATGACAAGAAACTCTAACTTCGTTACTAATTATGGCAAGTAACTGTAATTTTGATAAAAAATTATTGTAGGTAACTGTAACTTCGTTACTAATTATGACAATTAACTGTAATTTCGATACAAATTATGGCAGGTAACTCTATCTTCGATACTAATTATGACAGGTAACAGTAACTTCGATACTAATTATGGCAGGTAACTGTAACTTCGATACTAATTATGACAGGTAACTGTAACTTCGTTACTAATTATGACAAGTAGCTGTAATTTCGTTACAAATTATGGCAGGTAATTGTAATTTAGATACTATTTATGACAGGTAACAGTAACTTCGATACTAATTATGACAAGTAACAGTAACTTCGATACTAATTATGACAAGTAACTGTAACTTCGATACTAATTATAACAGGTAACTGTAACTTCGTTACTAATTATGGCAAGTAACTGTAATTTCGATACAAATTTTGGCAGGTAACTGTAACTTCGATACTAATTATGACAGGTAACAGTTATTTCGTTACTAATTATGACATGTAACTGTAATTTCGATACAAATTATGACAGGTAACTGTAACTTCGTAACTAATTATGACAATTAACTGTAATTTCGATACAAATTATGGCAGGTAACAGTACCTTCGATACTAATTATGACAGGTAACAGTAACTTCGATACTAATTAAGACAGGTAACTGTAACTTCGTTACTTATTATGACAAGTAACTTTAATTTCGATACTAATTATGGCAGGTTACTGTAACTTCGTTACTAATTATGACAAGTCCCTGTAATTTCGATACAAATTATGGCAGGTAATTGTAATTTCGATACTAAATATGACAGGTAACAGTAACATCGATACTAATTATGACAAGTAACAGTAACTTCGATACTAATTATGACAAGTAACTGTAAGTTCGATACTAATTATGACAGGTAACTGTAACTTCGTTACTAATTATGACAAGTAACTGTAATTTCGATTCAAATTTTGGCAGGTAACTGTAACTTCGATACTTATTATGACAGTCAACAGTAACTTCGATAATAATTAAGACAAGTAATTGTAACTTCGATACTAATTATGACAGGTATCTGTAACTTCGTTACTAATTATGACAAGTAACTGTAATTTCGATACAAATTATGGCAGGTAACTGTAACTTCGATAGTAATTATGACAGGTAACAGCAACTTCGATACTAATTATGACAAGTAACTATAACTTCGATACAAATTATGATAGGTAACTGTAACTTCGATACTAATTATGACAAGAAACTCTAACTTCGTTACTAATTATGACAAGTAACTGTAATTTTGATAAAATTATTGTAGGTAACTGTAACTTCGTTTCTAATTATGACAATTAACTGTAATTTCGATAATAATTATGGCAGTTAACTCTAACTTCGATACTAATTATGACAGGTAACAGTAACTTCGATACTAATTATTGCAGGTAACTGTAACTTCGATACGAATTATGACAGGTAACTGTAACTTCGTTACTAATTATGACAAGTAGCTGTAATTTCGTTACAAATTATGGCAGGTAATTGTAATTTCGATACTATTTATGACAGGTAACAGTAACTTCGATACTAATTATGACAAGTAACAGTAACTTCGATACTAATTATGACAAGTAACTGTAAATTCGATACTAATTATGACAGGTAACTATAACTTCGTTACTAATTATGACAAGTAACTGTAATTTCGATACAAATTTTGGCAGGTAACTGTAACGTCGATACTAATTATGACAGGTAACAGTTATTTCGATACTAATTATGACAAGTAACTGTAATATCGATACAAATTATGACAGGTAACTGTAACTTCGTAACTAATTATGACAAGTAACTGTAATTTCGATAAAAATTATGGCAGCTAACAGAACCTTCGATACTAATTATTACAGGTAACTGTAACTTCGATACTAATTATGACATGGAACTGTAATTTCGATACAAATTATGGCAGGTAACTGTAACTTCGATACTAATTATGACAGGTAACAGTAACTTCGATACTAATTATGACAAGTAACTATAACTTCGAATCAAATTATGACAGGTAACTGTAACTTCGATACTAATTATGACAAGAAAATCTAACTTCGTTACTAATTATGACAAGTAACAGTAATCTTGATAAAAAATTATGGAAGGTAACTGTAACTTCGTTACTAATTATGACAATTAACTGTAATTACGATGCAAATTATGACAGGTAACTGTAACTTCGTTACTAATTATGACATGTAACTGTAATTTCGATACAAATTATGGCAGGTAACAGTACCTTCGATATTAATTATGACAGGTAACTGTAACTTCGATACTAATTATGACATGGAACTGTAACTTCGATACAAATTATGGCAGGTAACTGTAACTTTGATACTAATTATGACAGGTAACAGTAACTTCGATACTAATTATGACAAGTAACTGTAACTTCGTTACTAATTATGACAAATAACAGGCATTTTGGTAAAAAATTATGGTAGGTAACTGTAACTTCAATTGTAATTATGACAGGTAAGAGTAACTTCGATACCTATTATGACAGGTTACTGTAACATCGTTTCTAATTATGTGAAGTAACTGTAACTTCGATACTAATTATGACAAATAACTGTAACATCGATACTTATTATGACAGGTAACAGTAATTTCGATACAAATTATGGCAGGTAACTGTAACTTCGATATTAATTATGACAGGTAACAGTAACTTCGATACTAATTATGACAAGTAACTCTGATTTTGATTAAAAAATTATGGTAGATAAATGTAACTTCGATACTAATTAATACAGGTAACAGTAACTTCGATACTAATTATGACAGGTTACTGTAACATCGTTTCTAATTATGTGAAGTAACTGTAACTTCGATACTAATTATGACAAATAACTGTAACATCGATACTTATTATGACAGGTAACAGTAATTTCGATACAAATTATGGCAGGTAACTGTAACTTCGATATTAATTATGACAGGTAACAGTAACTTCGATACTAATTATGACAAGTAACTATAACTTCGATACAAATTATGACAGGTAACTGTAACTTCGATACTAATTATGACAAGAAACTCTAACTTCGTTACTAATTATGACAAATAACAGGCATTTTGGTAAAAAATTATGGTAGGTAACTGTAACTTCAATTGTAATTATGACAGGTAAGAGTAACTTCGATACTTATTATGACAGGTAACTGTAACTTCGTTACTAATTATGATAAGTAACATTAATTTCGATACTAATTATGGCAGGTAACTGTAACTTCGTTACTAATTATGACAAGCCCCTGTTATTTCGATACAAATTATGGCAGGTAACTGTAACTTCGATACTAATTATGTCAGGTAACAGTAACTTCGATACTAATTATGACAGGAAACTGTAACTTCGTTACTAATTATGACAAGTAACTGTAATTTCGATACAAATAATGACAGGTAACTGTATCTTCGTTACTAATTATGACAAGTAACTGTAATTTCGATACAAATTATGGCAGGTAACAGTACCTTCGATACTAATTTTGACAGGTAACTGTAACTTCGATAGTAATTATGAGAAGTAACTGTAACTTCGTTACCAATTACGACAAGTAACTCTAATTTTGATAGAAAATTATGGCAGGTAACTGTAACTTCGATACTAATTAATACAGGTAACAGTAACTTCGATACTAATTATGACAGGTTACTGTAACATCGTTACTAATTATGACAAGTAACTGTAACATCGATACTAATTATGACATGTAACTGTAACTTCGATACTTTTTATGACAGGTAACTGTAACTTCATTACTAATTATGACAAGAAACTGTAACTTCGATACTAATTATGACAGGTAACTGTAACTTCGATACTAATTATGACAAGTAAATGTAACTTCGATACTAATTATTACAAGTAACTGTAACTTCGATACTATTTGTGACAGGTATCAGTAACTTCGATATTAATTATGACAAGTAACAGTAACTTCGATACTAATTATGACAAGTAACTGTAATTTCGATACAAATTTTGGCAGGTAACTGTTACTTCGATACTAATTATGACAGGTAACAGTAACTTCGATACTATTTATGACAAGTAACTGTAACATCGATACTAATTATGACAGGTAACTGTAACTTCGTTACTAATTATGACAAGTAACTGTAATTTCGATACAAATTATGGCAGGTAACTGTATCTTCGATACTAATTATGACAGCTAACAGTAACTTCGATATTAATTAAGACAAGTAACAGTAAATTCGATACTAATTATGACAGGTAACAGTAACTTCGATACTAATCATGACAAGTAACATTAACTTCGATACTAATTATGACAGGTAACTGTAACTTCCTTACTAATTATGACAAGTAACTGTAATTTCGTTACAAAATATGGCAGGTTATTGTAATTTCGATACTAATTATGACAGGTAACAGTAACTTTGATACTAATTATGACAAGAAACTCTAACTTCGTTACTAATTCTGACAAGTAACTGTAATTTTGATAAAAAATTATTGTAGGTAACTGTAACTTCAATACTAATTATGACAGGTAACAGTAACTTCGATACTAATTATGGCAGGTAACTGTAACTTCGTTACTTATTATGACAAGTAACTTTAATTTCTATACTAATTATGGCAGGTTACTGTAACTTCGTTACTAATTATGACAAGTCCCTGTAATTTCGATACAAATTATGGCAGGTAATTGTAATTTCGATACTAAATATGACAGGTAACAGTAACTTCGATACTAATTATGACAATTAACAGTAACTTCGATACTAATTATGACAAGTAACTGTAAGTTCGATACTAATTATGACAGGTAACTGTAACTTCGTTACTAATTATGAAAAGTAACTGTAATTTCGATTCAAATTTTGGCAGGTAACTGTAACTTCGATACTTAGTATGACAGTCAACAGTAACTTCGATACTAATTAGGACAAGTAACTGTAATTTCGATACAAATTATGGCAGGTAACTGTAACTTCGATACTAATTATGACAGGTAACAGCAACTTCGATACTAATTATGAAAAGTAACTATAACTTCGATACAAATTATGACAGGTAACTGTAACTTCGTTACTAATTATGACAAGTAGCTGTAATTTCTTTACAAATTATGGCAGGTAATTGTAATTTCGATACTATTTATGACAGGTAACAGTAACTTCGATACTAATTATGACAAGTAACAGTAACTTCGATACTAATTATGACAAGTAACTGTAACATCGATACTAATTATGACAGGTAACTGTAACTTCGTTACTAATTATGACAAGTAACTGTAATTTCGATACAAATTTTGGCAGGAAACTGTAACGTCGATACTAATTATGACAGGTAACAGTAATTTCGATACTAATTATGACATGTAACTGTAATTTCGATACAAATTATGACAGGAAACTGTAACTTCGTAACTAATTATGACAAGTAACTGTAATTTCGATACAAATTATGGCAGCTAACAGTACCTTCGATACTAATTATTACAGGTAACTGAAACTTCGATACTAATTATGACAAGGAACTGTAATTTCGATACAAATTATGGCAGGTAACTGTAATTTCGATACTAATTATGACAGGTAACAGTAACTTCGATACGAATTATGACAAGTAATTATAACTTCGAATCAAATTATGACAGGTAACTGTAACATCGATACTAATTATGACAAGAAAATCTAACTTCGTTACTAATTATGACAAGTAACAGTAATCTTGATAAAAAATTATGGTAGGTAACTGAAACTTCAATACTAATTATGACAGGTGACAGTAACTTCGATACTAATTATGACAGGTATCTGTAAGTTCGTTACTTATTATGACAAGTAACTTTAATTTCGATACTAATTATGGCAGGTAACTGTAACTTCGTTACTAATTATGACAAGTCCCTGTAATTTCGATACAAATTATGGCAGGTAACTGTAACTTCGATACTAATTATGACAGGTAACAGTGACTTCGGTACTAATTATGACAGGAAACTGTAACTTCGTTACTAATTATGACAATTTACTGTAATTACGATGCAAATTATGACAGGTAACTGTAACTTCGTTACTAATTATGACATGTAACTGTAATTTCGATACAAATTATGGTAGGTAACAGAACCTTCGATACTAATTATGACAAGTAACTGTAACTTCGTTACTAATTATGACAAGTAACTGTAATTTTGATAAAAAATTATTGTAGGTAACTGTAACTTCAATACTAATTATGACTGGTAACTGTAACTTCGTTACTTCTTATGACAAGTAACTTTAATTTCGATACTAACTATGGCAGGTTACTGTAACTTCGTTACTAATTATGACAAGTCCCTGTAATTTCGATAAAAATTATGGCAGGTAATTGTAATTTCGATACTAAATATGACAGGTAACAGTAACTTCGATACTAATTATGACAAGTAACACTAACATCGATACTAATTATGACAAGGTACTGTAAGTTCGATACTAATTATGACAGGTAACTGTAACTTCGTTACTAATTATGACAAGTAACTGTAATTTCGATTCAAATTTTGGCAGGTAACTCTAACTTCGATACTTATTATGACAGTCAACAGTAACTTCGATACTAATTATGACAAGTAACTGTAACTTCGATACTAATTATGACAGGTAACTGTAACTTCGTTACTAATTATGACAAGTAACTGTAATTTCGATACAAATTATGGCAGGTAAATGTAACTTCGATACTAATTATGACAGGTAACAGCATCTTCGATACTAATTATGACAAGTAACTATAACTTCGATACAAATTATGACAGGTAACTGTAACTTCGATACTAATTATGACAAGAAACTCTAACTTCGTTACTAATTATGACAAGTAACTGTAATTTTGATAAAAAATTATTGTAGGTAACTGTAACTTCGTAACTAATTATGACAATTAACTGTAATTTCGATACAAATTATGGCAGGTAACTCTATCTTCGATACTAATTATGACAGGTAACAGTAACTTCGATACTAATTATGGCAGGTAACTGTAACTTCGATACTAATTATGACAGGTAACTGTACCTTCGTTACTAATTATGACAAGTAGCTGTAATTTCGTTACAAATTATGGCAGGTAATGGTAATTTAGATACTATTTATGACAGGTAACAGTAACTTCGATACTAATTATGACAAGTAACAGTAACTTCGATACTAATTATTACAAGTAACTGTAACTTCGATACTAATTATAACAGCTAACTGTAACTTCGTTACTAATTATGACAAGAAACTGTAACTTCGTTACTAATTATGACAAGTAACTGTAATTTTGATAAAAATTATTGTAGGTAACTGTAACTTCGTTACTAATTATGACAATTAACTGTAATTTCGATACAAATTATGGCAGGTAACTCTATCTTCGATACTAATTATGACAGGTAACAGTAACTTCGATACTAATTATGGCAGGTTACTGTAACTTCGTTACTAATTATGACAAGTCCCTGTAATTTCGATACAAATTATGGCAGGTAATTGTAATTTCGATACTAAATATGACAGGTAACAGTAACTTCGATACTTATTATGACAATTAACAGTAACTTCGATACTAATTATGACAAGTAACTGTAAGTTCGATACTAATTATGACAGGTAACTGTAACTTCGTTACTAATTATGAAAAGTAACTGTAATTTCGATTCAAATTTTGGCAGGTAACTGTAACTTCGATACTTAGTATGACAGTCAACAGTAACTTCGATACTAATTAGGACAAGTAACTGTAATTTCGATACAAATTATGGCAGGTAACTGTAACTTCGATACTAATTATGACAGGTAACAGCAACTTCGATACTAATTATGAAAAGTAACTATAACTTCGATACAAATTATGACAGGTAACTGTAACTTCGTTACTAATTATGACAAGTAGCTGTAATTTCTTTACAAATTATGGCAGGTAATTGTAATTTCGATACTATTTATGACAGGTAACAGTAACTTCGATACTAATTATGACAAGTAACAGTAACTTCGATACTAACTATGACAAGTAACTGTAACTTCGATACTAATTATGACAGGTAACTGTAACTTCGTTACTAATTATGACAAGTAACTGTAATTTCGATACAAATTTTGGCAGGAAACTGTAACGTCGATACAAATTATGACAGGTAACAGTAATTTCGATACTAATTATGACATGTAACTGTAATTTCGATACAAATTATGACAGGAAGCTGTAACTTCGTAACTAATTATGACAAGTAACTGTAATTTCGATACAAATTATGGCAGCTAACAGTACCTTCGATACTAATTATTACAGGTAACTGAAACTTCGATACTAATTATGACAAGGAACTGTAATTTCGATACAAATTATGGCAGGTAACTGTAACTTCGATACTAATTATGACAGGTAACAGTAACTTCGATACGAATTATGACAAGTAATTATAACTTCGAATCAAATTATGACAGGTAACTGTAACTTCGATACTAATTATGACAAGAAAATCTAACTTCGTTATTAATTATGACAAGTAACAGTAATCTTGATAAAAAATTATGGTAGGTAACTGAAACTTCAATACTAATTATGACAGGTGACAGTAACTTCGATACTAATTATGACAGGTATCTGTAAGTTCGTTACTTATTATGACAAGTAACTTTAATTTCGATACTAATTATGGCAGGTAACTGTAACTTCGTTACTAATTATGACAAGTCCCTGTAATTTCGATACAAATTATGGCAGGTAACTGTAACTTCGATACTAATTATGACAGGTAACAGTGACTTCGGTACTAATTATGACAGGAAACTGTAACTTCGTTACTAATTATGACAATTAACTGTAATTACGATGCAAATTATGACAGGTAACTGTAACTTCGTTACTAATTATGACATGTAACTGTAATTTCGATACAAATTATGGCAGGTAACAGAACCTTCGATACTAATTATGACAAGTAACTGTAACTTCGTTACTAATTATGACAAGTAACTGTAAATTTGATAAAAAATTATTGTAGGTAACTGTAACTTCAATACTAATTATGACAGGTAACTGTAACTTCGTTACTTATTATGACAAGTAACTTTAATTTCGATACTAACTATGGCAGGTTACTGTAACTTCGTTACTAATTATGACAAGTCCCTGTAATTACGATAAAAATTATGGCAGGTAATTGTAATTTCGATACTAAATATGACAGGTAACAGTAACTTCGATACTAATTATGACAAGTAACAGTAACTTCGATACTAATTATGACAAGGTACTGTAAGTTCGATACTAATTATGACAGGTAACTGTAACTTCGTTACTAATTATGACAAGTAACTGTAATTTCGATTCAAATTTTGGCAGGTAACTCTAACTTCGATACTTATTATGACAGTCAACAGTAACTTCGATACTAATTATGACAAGTAACTGTAACTTCGATACTAATTATGACAGGTAACTGTAACTTCGTTACTAATTAGGACAAGTAACTGTAATTTCGATACAAATTATGGCAGGTAAATGTAACTTCGATACTAATTATGACAGGTAACAGCATCTTCGATACTAATTATGACAAGTAACTATAACTTCGATACAAATTATGACAGGTAACTGTAACTTCGATACTAATTATGACAAGAAACTCTAACTTCGTTACTAATTATGACAAGTAACTGTAATTTTGATAAAAAATTATTGTAGGTAACTGTAACTTCGTTACTAATTATGACAATTAACTGTAATTTCGATACAAATTATGGCAGGTAACTCTATCTTCGATACTAATTATGACAGGTAACAGTAACTTCGATACTAATTATGGCAGGTAACTGTAACTTCGATACTAATTATGACAGGTAACTGTACCTTCGTTACCAATTATGACATGTAGCTGTAATTTCGTTACAAATTATGGCAGGTAATGGTAATTTAGATACTATTTATGACAGGTAACAGTAACTTCGATACTAATTATGACAAGTAACAGTAACTTCGATACTAATTATGACAAGTAACTGTAACTTCGATACTAATTATAACAGCTAACTGTAACTTCGTTACTAATTATGACAAGTAACTGTAATTTCGATACAAATTTTGGCAGGTAACTGTAACTTCGATACTAATTATGACAGGTAACAGTAATTTCGATACTAATTATGACATGTAACTGTAATTTCGATACAAATTATGACAGGTAACTGTAACTTCGTAACTAATTATGACAAGTCCCTGTAATTTCGATACAAATTATGGCAGGTAATTGTAATTTCGATACTAAATATGACAGGTAACAGTAACTTCGATACTAATTATGACAAGTAACAATAACTTCGATACTAATTATGACAAGTAACTGTAAGTTCGATACTAATTATGACAGGTAAATGTAACTTCGTTACTAATTATGACAAGTAACTGTAATTTCGATTCAAATTTTGGCAGGTAACTGTAATTTCGATACTTATTATGACAGTCAACAGTAACTTCGATACTAATTATGACAAGTAACTGTAACTTCGATACTAATTATGACAGGTAACTGTAACTTCGTTACTAATTATGACAAGTAGCTGTAATTTCGTTACAAATTAAGGCAGGTAATTGTAATTTCGATACTATTTATGACAGGTAACAGTAACTTCGATACTAATTATGACAATTAACAGTAAGTTCGATACTAATTATGACAAGTAACTGTAACTTCGATACTAATTATGACAGGTAACTGTAACTTCGTTACTAATTATGACAAGTAACTGTAATTTCGATACAAATTTTGGCAGGTAACTGTAACTTCGATACTAATTATGACAGGTAACAGTAATTTCGATACTAGTTATGACATGTAACTGTAATTTCGATACAAATTATGACAGGTAACTGTAACTTCGTAACTAATTATGACAAGTAACTGTAATTTCGATACAAATTATGGCAGGTAACAGTACCTTCGATACAATTTATGACAGGTAACAGTAACTTCGATACTAATTAAGACAGGTAACTGTAACTTCGTTACTTATTATGACAAGTAACTTTAATTTCGATACTAATTATGGCAGGTTACTGTAACTTCGTTACTAATTATGACAAGTCCCTGTAATTTCGATACAAATTATGGCAGGTAATTGTAATTTCGATACTAAATATGACAGGTAACAGTAACATCGATACTAATTATGACAAGTAACAGTAACTTCGATACTAATTATGACAAGTAACTGTTAGTTCGATACTAATTATGACAGGTAACTGTAACTTCGTTACTAATTATGACAAGTAACTGTAATTTCGATTCAAATTTTGGCAGGTAACTGTAACTTCGATACTTATTATGACAGTCAACAGTAACTTCGATACTAATTAAGACAAGTAATTGTAACTTCGATACTAATTATGACAGGTATCTGTAACTTCGTTACTAATTATGACAAGTAACTGTAATTTCGATACAAATTATGTTAGGTAACTGTAACTTCGATAGTAATTATGACAGGTAACAGCAACTTCGATACTAATTATGACAAGTAACTATAACTTCGATACAAATTATGACAGGTAACTGTAACTTCGATACTAATTATGACAAGAAACTCTAACTTCGTTACTAATTATGACAAGTAACTGTAATTTTGATAAATATTATTGTAGGTAACTGTAACTTCGTTACTAATTATGACAATTAACTGTAATTTCGATACAAATTATGGCAGGCAACTCTATCTTCGATACTAATTATGACAGGTAACAGTAACTTCGATACCAATTATTGCAGGTAACTGTAACTTCGATACGAATTATGACAGGTAACTGTAACTTCGTTACTAATTATGACAAGTAGCTGTAATTTCGTTACAAATTATGGCAGGTAATTGTAATTTCGATACTATTTATGACAGGCAACAGTAACTTCGATACTAATTATGACAAGTAACAGTAACTTCGATACTAATTATGACAAGTAACTGTAACTTCGATACTAATTATGACAGGTAACTATAACTTCGTTACTAATTATGACAAGTCCCTGTAATTTCGATACAAATTATGGCAGGTAATTGTAATTTCGATACTAAATATGACAGGTAACAGTAACTTCGATAATAATTATGACAAGTAACAGTAACTTCGATACTAATTATGACAAGTTACTGTAAGTTCGATACTAATTATGACAGGTAAATGTAACTTCGTTACTAATTATGACAAGTAACTGTAATTTCGATTCAAATTTTGGCAGGTAACTGTAACTTCGATACTTATTATGACAGTCAACAGTAACTTCGATACTAATTATGACAAGTAACTGTAACTTCGATACTAATTATGACAGGTAACTGTAACTTCGTTACTAATTATGACAAGTATCTGTAATTTCGTTACAAATTATGGCAGGTAATTGTAATTTCGATACTATATATGACAGGTAACAGTAACTTCGATACTAATTATGACAATTAACAGTAACTTCGATACTAATTATGACAAGTAACTGTAACTTCGATACTAATTATGACAGGTAACTGTAACTTCGTTACTAATTATGACAAGTAACTGTAATTTCGTTACAAATTTTGGCAGGTAACTGTAACTTCGTAACTAATTATGACAAGTAACTGTAATTTCGATACAAATTATGGCAGGTAACACTACCTTCGTTACTAATTATGACAGGTAACAGTAACTTCGATACTAATTAAGACAGGTAACTGTAACTTCGTTACTTATTATGACAAGTAACTTTAATTTCGATACTAATTATGGCAGGTTACTGTAACTTCGTTACTAATTATGACAAGTCCCTGTAATTTCGATACAAATTATGGCAGGTAATTGTAATTTCGATACTAAATATGACAGGTAACAGTAACATCGATACTTATTATGACAAGTAACAGTAACTTCGATAATAATTATGACAAGTAACTGTTAGTTCGATACTAATAATGACAGGTAACTGTAACTTCGTTACTAATTATGACAAGTAACTGTAATTTCGATTCAAATTTTGGCAGGTAACTGTTACTTCGATACTTATTATGACAGTCAACAGTAACTTCGATACTAATTAAGACAAGTAATTGTAACTTCGATACTAATTATGACAGGTATCTGTAACTTCGTTACTAATTATGACAAGTAACTGTAATTTCGATACAAATTATGGCAGGTAACTGTAACTTCGATAGTAATTATGACAGGTAACAGCAACTTCAATACTAATTATGACAAGTAACTATAACTTCGATACAAATTATGACAGGTAACTGTAACTTCGATACTAATTATGACAAGAAACTCTAACTTCGTTACTAATTATGACAAGTAACTGTAATTTTGATAAAAATTATTGTAGGTAACTGTAACTTCGTTACTAATTATGACAATTAACTGTAATTTCGATACAAATTATGGCAGGTAACTCTAACTTCGATACTAATTATGACAGGTAACAGTAACTTCGATACTAATTATTGCAGGTAACTGTAACTTCGATACGAATTATGACAGGTAACTGTAACTTCGTTAATAATTATGACAAGTAGCTGTAATTTCGTTACAAATTATGGCAGGTAATTGTAATTTCGATACTATTTATGACAGGTAACAGTAACTTCGATACTAATTACGACAAGTAACAGTAACTTCGATACTAATTATGACAAGTAACTGTAACTTCGATAATAATTATGACAAGTAACTGTTAGTTCGATACTAATTATGACAGGTAACTGTAACTTCGTTACTAATTATGACAAGTAACTGTAATTTCGATTCAAATTTTGGCAGGTAACTGTTACTTCGATACTTATTATGACAGTCAACAGTAACTTCGATACTAATTAAGACAAGTAATTGTAACTTCGATACTAATTATGACAGGTATCTGTAACTTCGTTACTAATTATGACAAGTAACTGTAATTTCGATACAAATTATGGCAGGTAACTGTAACTTCGATAGTAATTATGACAGGTAACAGCAACTTCAATACTAATTATGACAAGTAACTATAACTTCGATACAAATTATGACAGGTAACTGTAACTTCGATACTAATTATGACAAGAAACTCTAACTTCGTTACTAATTATGACAAGTAACTGTAATTTTGATAAAAATTATTGTAGGTAACTGTAACTTCGTTACTAATTATGACAATTAACTGTAATTTCGATACAAATTATGGCAGGTAACTCTAACTTCGATACTAATTATGACAGGTAACAGTAACTTCGATACTAATTATTGCAGGTAACTGTAACTTCGATACGAATTATGACAGGTAACTGTAACTTCGTTAATAATTATGACAAGTAGCTGTAATTTCGTTACAAATTATGGCAGGTAATTGTAATTTCGATACTATTTATGACAGGTAACAGTAACTTCGATACTAATTACGACAAGTAACAGTAACTTCGATACTAATTATGACAAGTAACTGTAACTTCGATACTAATTCTGACAGGTAACTATAACTTCGTTACTAATTATGACAAGTAACTGTAATTTCAATACAAATTTTGGCAGGTAACTGTAACGTCGATACTAATTATGACAGGTAACAGTTATTTCGATACTAATTATGACAATGTAACTGTAATATCGATACAAATTATGACAGGTAACTGTAACTTCGTATCTAATTATGACAAGTAACTGTAATTTCGATAAAAATTATGGCAGCTAACAGAACCTTCGATACTAATTATTACAGGTAACTGTAACTTCGATACTAATTATGACATGGAACTGTAATTTCGATACAAATTATGGCAAGTAATTGTAATTTCGATACTAAATATGACAGGTAACAGTAACTTCGATACTAATTATGACAAGTAACAGTAACTTCGATACTAATTATGACAAGTAACTATAACTTCGAATCAAATTATGACAGGTAACTGTAACTTCGATACTAATTATGACAAGAAAATCTAACTTCGTTACTAATTATGACAAGTAACAGTAATCTTGATAAAAAATTATGGTAGGTAACTGTAACTTCAATACTAATTATGACAGGTGACAGTAACTTCGATACTAATTATGACAGGTATCTGTAACTTCGTTACTTATTATGACAAGTAACTTTAATTTCGATACAAATTATGGCAGGTAACTGTAACTTCGATACTAATTATGTCAGGTAACAGTGACTTCGGTACTAATTATGAGAGGAAACTGTAACTTCGTTACTAATTATGACAATTAACTGTAATTACGATGCAAATTATGACAGGTAACTGTAACTTCGTTACTAATTATGACATGTAACTGTAATTTCGATACAAATTATGGCAGGTAACAGTACCTTCGATATTAATTATGACAGGTAACTGTAACTTCGATACTAATTATGACATGGAACTGTAACTTCGATACAAATTATGGCAGGTAACTGTAACTTTGATACTAATTATGACAGGTAACAGTTACTTCGATACTAATTATGACAGGTAACTTTAACTTCGTTACTAATTATGACAAGTAACTCTAATTTTGATTAAAAAATTATGGCAGATAAATGTAACTTCGATACTAATTAATACAGGTAACAGTAACTTCGATACTATTTATGACAGGTTACTGTAACATCGTTTCTAATTATGTGAAGTAACTGTAACTTCGATACTAATTATGACAAATAACTGTAACATCGATACTTATTATGACAGGTAACAGTAATTTCGATACAAATTATGGCAGGTAACTGTAACTTCGATACTAATTATGACAGGTAACAGTAACTTCGATACTAATTATGACAAGTAACTATAACTTCGATACAAATTATGACAGGTAACTGTAACTTCGATACTAATTATGACAAGAAACTCTAACTTCGTTACTAATTATGACAAATAACAGTCATTTTGATAAAAAATTATGGTAGGTAACTAACTTCAATTGTAATTATGACAGGTAAGAGTAACTTCGATACTTATTATGACAGGTAACTGTAACTTCGTTACTAATTATGATAAGTAACTTTAATTTCGATACTAATTATGGCAGGTAACTGTAACATCGTTACTAATTATGACAAGTCCCTGTTATTTCGATACAAATTATGGCAGGTAACTGTAACTTCGATACTAATTATGTCAGGTAACAGTAACTTCGATACTAATTATGACAGGAAACTGTAACTTCGTTACTAATTATGACAAGTAACTGTAATTTCGATACAAATAATGACAGGTAACTGTATCTTCGTTACTAATTATGACAAGTAACTGTAACTTCGATACTAATTATGACATGTAACTGTAACTTCGATACTTATTATGACAGGTAACTGTAACTTCATTACTAATTATGACAAGAAACTGTAACTTCGATACTAATTATGACAGGTAACTGTAACTTCGATACTAATTATGACAAGTAACTGTAACTTCGATACTAATTATGACAAGTAACATTTATCTTCGATACTATTTATGACAGGTATCAGTAACTTCGATATTAATTATGACAAGTAACAGTAACTTCGATACTAATTATGACAAGTAACTGTAATTTTGATACAAATTTTGGCAGGTAACTGTTACTTCGATACTAATTATGACAGGTAACAGTAACTTCGATACTAATTATGACAAGTAACTGTAACATCGATACTAATTATGACAGGTAACTGTAACTTCGTTACTAATTATGACACGTAACTGTAATTACGATACAAATTAAGGCAGGTAACTGTATCTTCGATACTAATTATGACAGCTAACAGTAACTTCGATATTAATTAAGACAAGTAACAGTAAATTCGATACTAATTATGACAGGTAACAGTAACTTCGATACTAATCATGACAAGTAACTTTAACTTCGATTCTAATTATGACAGGTAATTGTAACTTCCTTACTAATTATGACAAGTAACTGTAATTTCGTTACAAAATATGGCAGGTTATTGTAATTTCGATACTAATTATGACAGGTAACAGTAACTTCGATACTAATTATGACAAGTAACAGTAACTTCGATACTAATTATGACAAGTAACTGTAACTTCGATACTAATTATGACTGGTAACTGTAACTTAGTTACTAATTATGACAAGTAACTGTAATTTCGATTCAAATTATGGCAGGTAACTGTAACATCGATACTAATTATGACAGGTAACAGCAACTTCGATACTAATTATGACAAGTAACTATAACTTCGATACAAATTATGACAGGTAACTGTAACTTCGATACTAATTATGACAAGAAACTCTAACTTCGTTACTAATTATGACAAGTAACTGTAATTTTGATAAAAAATTATTGTAGGTAACTGTAACTTCAATACTAATTATGACAGGTAACAGTAACTTCGATACTAATTATGACAGGTTACTGTAACTTCGTTACTTATTATGACAAGTAACTTTAATTTCGATACTAATTATGGCAGGTTACTGTAACTTCGTTACTAATTATGACAAGTCCCTGTAATTTCGATACAAATTATGGCAGGTAATTGTTATTTCGATACTAAATATGTCAGGTAACAGTAACTTCGATACTAATTATGACAAGTAACTGTAACTTCGATACTAATTATGACAAGTAACTGTAAGTTCGAGACTAATTATGACAGGTAACTGTAACTTCGTTACTAAATATGACAAGTAACTATAATTTCGATACAAATTATGGCAGGTAACTGTAACTTCGATACTAATTATGACAGGTAACAGCAACTTCGATACTAATTATGACAAGTAACTATAACTTCGATACAAATTATGACAGGTAACTGTAACTTCGATACTAATTATGACAAGAAACTCTAACTTCGTTACTAATTATGACAATTAACTGTAATTTCGATACAAATTATGGCAGGTAACTCTATCTTCGATACTAATTATGACAGGTAACAGTAACTTCGATACTAATTATGGCAGGTAACTGTAACTTCGTTACTTATTATGACAAGCAACTTTAATTTCGATACTTATTATGGCAGGTTACTGTAACTTCGTTACTAATTATGACAAGTCCCTGTAATTTCGATACAAATTATGGCAGGTAATTGTAATTTCGATACTAAATATGACAGGTAACAGTTACTTCGATACTAATTATGACAATTAACAGTAACTTCGATACTAATTATGACAAGTAACTGTAAGTTCGATACTAATTATGACAGGTAACTGTAACATCGTTACTAATTATGACAAGTAACTGTAATTTCGATTCAAATTTTGGCAGGTAACTGTAACTTCGATACTTATTATGACAGTCAACAGTAACTTCGATACTAATTAGGACAAGTAACTGTAACTTCGATACTAATTATGACAGGTAACTGTAACTTCGTTACTAATTATGACAAGTAACTGTAATTTCGATACAAATTATGGCAGGTAACTGTAACTTCGATACTAATTATGACAGGTAACAGCAACTTCGATACTAATTATGAAAAGTAAATATAACTTCGATACAAATTATGACAGGTAACTGTAACTTTGATACTAATTATGACAAGAAACTCTAACTTCGTTACTAATTATGACATGTAAATGTAATTTTGATAAAAATTATTGTAGGTAACTGTAACTTCGTTACTAATTATGACAATTAACTGTTATTTCGATACAAATTATGGCAGTTAACTCTAACTTCGATACTAATTATGACAGGTAACAGTAACTTCAATACTAATTAATGCAGGTAACTGTAACTTCGATACTAATTATGACAGGTAACTGTAACTTCGTTACTAATTATGACAAGTAGCTGTAATTTCGTTACAAATTATGGCAGGTAATTGTAATTTCGATACAATTTATGACAGGTAACAGTAACTTCGGTACTAATTATGACAAGTAACAGTAACTTCGATACTAATTATGACAAGTAACTGTAACTTCGATACTAATTATGACAGGTAACTGTAACTTCGTTACTAATTATGACAAGTAACTGTAATTTCGATACAAATTTTGGCAGGAAACTGTAACGTCGATACTAATTATGACAGGTAACAGTAATTTCGATACTAATTATTGTAGGTAACTGTAACTTCGTTACTAATTATGACAAGTAACTGTAATTTCGATACAAATAATGACAGGTAACTGTATCTTCGTTACTATTTATGACAAGTAACTGTAATTTCGATACAAATTATGGCAGGTAACAGTACCTTCGATACTAATTTTGACAGGTAACTGTACTTCGATAGTAATTATGACAAGGTACTGTAATTTCGATACAAAATATGGCAGGTAACTGTAACTTTGATACTAATTCTGACAGGTAACAGTAACTTCGATACTAATTATGAGAAGTAACTGTAACTTCGTTACCAATTACGACAAGTAACTCTAATTTTGACAGAAAATTATGGCAGGTAACTGTAACTTCGATACTAATTAATACAGGTAACAGTAACTTCGATATTAATTATGACAGGTTACTGTAACATCGTTACTAATTATGACAAGTAACTGTAACTTCGATACTAATTATGACATGTAACTTTAACTTCGATACTTATTATGACAGGTAACTGTAACTTAATTACTAATTATGACAAGAAACTGTAACTTCGATACTAATTATGACAGGTAACTGTAACTTCGATACTAATTATGACAAGTAACTGTAACTTCGATACTAATTATGACAAGTAACTGTAACTTCGATACTATTTATGACAGGTATCAGTAACTTCGATATTAATTATGACAAGTAACAGTAACTTCGATACTAATTATGACAAGTAACTGTAATTTCGATACTAATTTTGGCAGGTAACTGTATCTTCGATACTAATTATGACAGCTAACAGTAACTTCGATATTAATTAAGACAAGTAACAGTAAATTCGATACTAATTATGACAGGTAACAGTAACTTCGATACTAATCATGACAAGTAACTTTAACTTCGATACTAATTATGACAGGTAACTGTAACTTCCTTACTAATTATGACAAGTAACTGTAATTTCGTTACAAAATATGGCAGGTTATTGTAATTTCGATACTAATTATGACAGGTAACAGTATCTTCGATACTAATTAGGACAAGAAACTCTAACTTCGTTACTAATTATGACAAGTAACTGTAATTTTGATAAAAAATTATTGTAGGTAACTGTAACTTCAATACTAATTATGACAGGTAACAGTAACTTCGATACTAATTATGACAGGTTACTGTAACATCGATACTAATTATGACTGGTAACTGTAACATAGTTACTAATTATGACAAGTAACTGTAATTTCGATTCAAATTATGGCAGGTAACTGTAACATCGATACTAATTATGACAGGTAACAGCAACTTCGATACTAATTATGACAAGTAACTATAACTTCGATACAAATTATGACAGGTAACTGTAACTTCGATACTAATTATGACAAGAAACTCTAACTTCGATACTAATTATGACAAGTAACTGTAATTTTGATAAAAAATTATTGTAGGTAACTGTAACTTCAATACTAATTATGACAGGTAACAGTAACTTCGATACTAATTATGACAGGTTACTGTAACTTCGTTACTTATTATGACAAGTAACTTTAATTTCGATACTAATTATGGCAGGTTACTGTAACTTCGTTACTAATTATGACACGTCCCTGTAATTTCGATACAAATTATGGCAGGTAATTGTAATTTCGATACTAAATATGATAGGTAACAGTAACATCGATACTAATTATGACTAGTAACAGTAACGTCGATACTAATTATGACAAGTAACTGTAAGTTCGATACTAATTACGACAGGTAACTGTAACTTCGTTACTAAATATGACAAGTAACTATAATTTCGATACAAATTATGGCAGGTAACTGTAACTTCGATACTAATTATGACAGGTAACAGCAACTTCGATACTAATTATGACAGGTAACTATAACTTCGATACAAATTATGACAGGTAACTGTAACTTCGATACTAATTATGACAAGAAACTCTAACTTCGTTACTAATTATGACAATTAACTGTAATTTCGACACAAATTAAGGCAGGTAACTCTATCTTCGATACTAATTATGACAGGTAACAGTAACTTCGATACTAATTATGGCAGGTAACTGTAACTTCGTTACTTATTATGACAAGCAACTTTAATTTCGATACTTATTATGGCAGGTTACTGTAACTTCGTTACTAATTATGACAAGTCCCTGTAATTTCGATACAAATTATGGCAGGTAATTGTAATTTCGATACTAAATATGACAGGTAACAGTTACTTCGATACTAATTATGACAATTAACAGTAACTTCGATACTAATTAAGACAAGTAACTGTAAGTTCGATACTAATTATGACAGGTAACTGTAACTTCGTTACTAATTATGACAAGTAACTGTAATTTCGATTCAAATTTTGGCAGGTAACTGTAACTTCGATACTTATTATGACAGTCAACAGTAACTTCGATACTAATTAGGACAAGTAACTGTAACTTCGATACTAATTATGACAGGTAACTGTAACTTCGTTACTAATTATGACAAGTAACTGTAATTTCGATACAAATTATGGCAGGTAACTGTAACTTCGATACTAATTATGACAGGTAACAGCAACTTCGATACTAATTATGAAGAGTAACTATAACTTCGATACAAATTATGACAGGTAACTGTAACTTTGATACTAATTATGACAAGGAACTCTAACTTCGTTACTAATTATGACAAGTAAATGTAATTTTGATAAAAATTATTGTAGGTAACTGTAACTTCGTTACTAATTATGACAATTAACTGTAATTTCGATACAAATTATGGCAGGTAACTCTAATTTCGATACTAATTATGACAGGTAACAGTAACTTCAATACTAATTAATGCAGGTAACTATAACTTCGATACTAATTATGACAGGTAACTGTAACATCGTTACTAATTATGACAAGTAGCTGTAATTTCGTTACAAATTATGGCAGGTAATTGTAATTTCGATACTATTTATGACAGGTAACAGTAACTTCGGTACTAATTATGACAAGTAACAGTAATTTCGATACTAATTATGACAAGTAACTGTAACTTCGATACTAATTATGACAGGTAACTGTAACTTCGTTACTAATTATGACAAGTAACTGTAATTTCGATACAAATTATGGCAGGAAACTGTAACGTCGATACTAATTATGACAGGTAACAGTAATTTCGATACTAATTATTGTAGGTAACTGTAACTTCGTTACTAATTATGACAAGTAACTGTAATTTCGATACAAATAATGACAGGTAACTGTATCTTCGTTACTAATTATGACAAGTAACTGTAATTTCGATACAAATTATGGCAGGTAACTGTAACTTTGATACTAATTCTGACAGGTAACAGTAACTTCGATACTAATTATGAGAAGTAACTGTAACTTCGTTACCAATTACGACAAGTAACTCTAATTTTGATAGAAAATTAGGGCAGGTAACTGTAACTTCGATACTAATTAATACAGGTAACAGTAACTTCGATATTAATTATGACAGGTTACTGTAACATCGTTACTAATTATGACAAGTAACTGTAACTTCGATACTAATTATGACATGTAACTTTAACTTCGATACTTATTATGACAGGTAACTGTAACTTCATTACTAATTATGACAAGAAACTGTAACTTCGATACTAATTATGACAGGTAACTGTAACTTCGATACTAATTATGACAAGTAACTGTAACTTCGATACTAATTATGACAAGTAACTGTAACTTCGATACTATTTATGACAGGTATCAGTAACTTCGATATTAATTATGACAAGTAACAGTAACTTCGATACTAATTATGACAAGTAACTGAAATTTCGATACAAATTTTGGCAGGTAACTGTTACTTCGATACTAATTATGACAGGTAACAGTAACTTCGATACTAATTATGACAAGTAACTGTAACATCGATACTAATTATGACAGGTAACTGTAACTTCGTTTCTAATTATGACAAGTAACTGTAATTTCGATACAAATTATGGCAGGTAACTGTATCTTCGATACTAATTATGACAGCTAACAGTAACTTCGATATTAATTAAGACAAGTAACAGTAAATTCGATACTAATTATGACAGGTAACAGTAACTTCGATACTAATCATGACAAGTAACTTTAACTTCGATACTAATTATGACAGGTAACTGTAACTTCCTTACTAATTAAGACAAGTAACTGTAATTTCGTTACAAAATATGGCAGGTTATTGTAATTTCGATACTAATTATGAAAGGTAACAGTATCTTCGATACTAATTATGACAAGAAACTCTAACTTCGTTACTAATTATGACAAGTAACTGTAATTTTGATAAAAAAATATTTTAGGTAACTGTAACTTCAATACTAATTATGACAGGTAACAGTAACTTCGATACTAATTATGACAGGTTACTGTAACTTCGTTACTTATTATGACAAGTAACTTTAATTTCGATACTAATTATGGCAGGTTACTGTAACTTCGTTACTAATTATGACAAGTCCCTGTAATTTCGATACAAATTATGGCAGGTAATTGTAATTTCGATACTAAATATGACAGGTAACAGTAACTTCGATACTAATTATGACAAGTAACAGTAACTTCGATACTAATTATGACAAGTAACTGTATGTTCGATACTAATTATGACAGGTAACTGTAACTTCGTTACTAATTATGACAAGTAACTATAATTTCGATACAAATTATGGCAGGTAACTGTAACATCGATACTTATTATGACAGGTAACAGCAACTTCGATACTAATTATGACAAGTAACTATAACTTCGATACAAATTATGACAGGTAACTGTAACTTCGATACTAATTATGACAAGAAACTGTAACTTCGTTACTAATTATGACAAGTAACTGTAATTTTGATAAAAAATTATTGTAGGTAACTGTAACTTCGTTACTAATTATGACAATTAACTGTAATTTCGATACAAATTATGGCAGGTAACACTATCTTCGATACTAATTATGACAGGTAACAGTAACTTCGATACTAATTATGGCAGGTAACTGTAACTTCGTTACTTATTATGACAAGTAACTTTAATTTCGATACTAATTATGGCAGGTTACTGTAACTTCGTTACTAATTATGACAATTCCCTGTAATATCGATACAAATTATGGCAGGTAATTGTAATTTCGATACTAAATATGACAGGTAACAGTAACTTCGATACTAATTATGACAATTAACAGTAACTTCGATACTAATTATGACAAGTAACTGTAAGTTCGATACTAATATGACAGGTAACTGTAACTTCGTTACTAATTATGACAAGTAACTGTAATTTCGATTCAAATTTTGGCAGGTAACTGTAACTTCGATACTTAGTATGACAGTCAACAGTAACTTCGATACTAATTAGGACAAGTAACTGTAACTTCGATACTAATTATGACAGGTAACTGCAACTTCGTTACTAATTATGACAAGTAACTGTAATTTCGATACAAATTATGGCAGGTAACTGTAACTTCGATACTAATTATGACAGGTAACAGCAACTTCGATACTAATTATGAAAAGTAACTATAACTTCGATACAAATTATGACAGGTAACTGTAACTTCGATACTAATTATGCCAAGAAACTCTAACTTCGTTACTAATTATGACAAGTAAATGTAATTTTGATAAAGATTATTGTAGGTAACTGTAACTTCGTTACTAATTATGACAATTAACTGTAATTTCGATACAAATTATGGCAGGTAACTCTAACTTCGATACTAATTATGACAGGTAACAGTAACTTCGATACATATTATTGCAGGTAACTGAAACTTCGATACTAATTATGACAGGTAACTGTAATTTCGTTACTAATTATGACAAGTAGCTGTAATTTCTTTACAAATTATGGCAGGTAATTGTAATTTCGATACTATTTATTACAGGTAACAGTAACTTCGATACTAATTATGACAAGTAACAGTAACTTCGATACTAATTATGACAAGTAACTGTAACTTCGATACTAATTATGACAGGTAACTGTAACTTCGTTACTAATTATGACAAGTAACTGTAATTTCGATACAAATTTTGGCAGGAAACTGTAACGTCGATACTAATTATGACAGGTAACAGTAATTTCGATACTAATTATGACAAGTAACTGTAATTTCGATACAAATTATGACAGGAAACTGTAACTTCGTAACTAATTATGACAAGTAACTGTAATTTCGATACAAATTATGGCAGCTAACAGTACCTTCGATACTAATTATTACAGGTAACTGAAACTTCGATACTAATTATGACAAGGAACTGTAATTTCGATACAAATTATGGCAGGTAACTGTAACTTCGATACTAATTATGACAGGTAACAGTAACTTCGATACGAATTATGACAAGTAATTATAACTTCGAATCAAATTATGACAGGTAACTGTAACTTCGATACTAATTATGACAAGAAAATCTAACTTCGTTACTAATTATGACAAGTAACAGTAATCTTGATAAAAAATTATGGTAGGTAACTGTAACTTCAATACTAATTATGACAGGTGACAGTAACTTCGATACTAATTATGACAGGTATCTGTAACTTCGTTACTTATTATGACAAGTAACTTTAATTTCGATACTAATTATGGCAGGTAACTGTAACTTCGTTACTAATTATGACAAGTCCCTGTAATTTCGATACAAATTATGGCAGGTAACTGTAACTTCGATACTAATTATGACAGGTAACAGTGACTTCGGTACTAATTATGACAGAAAACTGTAACTTCGTTACTAATTATGACAATTAACTGTAATTACGATGCAAATTATGACAGGTAACTGTAACTTCGTTACTAATTATGACATGTAACTGTAATTTCGATACAAATTATGGCAGGTAACAGAACCTTCGATACTAATTATGACAAGTAACTGTAACTTCGTTACTAATTATGACAAGTAACTGTAATTTTGATAAAAAATTATTGTAGGTAACTGTAACTTCAATACTAATTATGACAGGTAACAGTAACTTCGATACTAATTATGACAGGTAACTGTAACTTCGTTACTTATTATGACAAGTAACTTTAATTTCGATACTAACTATGGCAGGTTACTGTAACTTCGTTACTAATTATGACAAGTCCCTGTAATTTCGATAAAAATTATGGCAGGTAATTGTAATTTCGATACTAAATATGACAGGTAACAGTAACTTCGATACTAATTATGACAAGTAACAGTAACTTCGATACTAATTATGACAAGTAACTGTAACTTCGATACTAATTATGACAGGTAACTGTAACTTCGTTACTAATTATGACAAGTAACTGTAATTTCGATACAAATTATGGCAGGTAAATGTAACTTCGATACTAATTATGACAGGTAACAGCAACTTCGATACTAATTATGACAAGTAACTATAACTTCGATACAAATTATGACAGGTAACTGTAACTTCGTTAGAAGCCTCCGTGGCTTAGGCGGCAGCACGCCGGCCTCTCACCGCTGGGTCCGTGGTTCAAATCCCGGTCACTCCATGTGCGATCTGTGCTGGACAGAACGGAGGCAGACAGGTTTTTCTCCGGGTACTCCGGTTTTCCCTGTCAAAATTTCATTCCAGCAACACTCTCCACTATCATTTCATTTCATCTGTCATTCATTTAATCATTGCCCCAGAGGAGTGCGTCAGGCCTCGGCAGCCGGCACAGTTCATATCCTCGCCGCTAGATGGGGGCTTCATTCATTCCATTCCTGACCCGGTCGGAGACTGGAAGCAGGCTGTGGATTTTCATTTTTCAACTGTAACTTCGATACTAATTATGACAAGAAACTCTAACTTCGTTACTAATTATGACAAGTAACTGTAATTTTGATAAAAAATTATTGTAGGTAACTGTAACTTCGTTACTAATTATGACAATTAACTGTAATTTCGATACAAATTATGGCAGGTAACTCTATCTTCGATACTAATTATGACAGGTAACAGTAACTTCGATACTAATTATGGCAGGTAACTGTTACTTCGATACTAATTATGACAGGTAACTGTAACTTCGTTACTAATTATGACAAGTAGCTGTAATTTCGTTACAAATTATGGCAGGTTATGGTAATTTAGATACTATTTATGACAGGTAACAGTAACTTCGATACTAATTATGACAAGTAACAGTAACTTCGATACTAATTATGACAAGTAACTGTAACTTCGATACTAATTATAACAGGTAACTGTAACTTAGTTACTAATTATGACATGTAACTGTAATTTCGATTCAAATTATGGCAGGTAACTGTAACATCGATACTAATTATGACAGGTAACAGCAACTTCGATACTAATTATGACAAGTAACTATAACTTCGATACAAATTATGACAGGTAACTGTAACTTCGATACTAATTATGACAAGAAACTCTAACTTAGTTACTAATTATGACAAGTAACTGTAATTTTGATAAAAAATTATTGTAGGTAACTGTAACTTCAATACTAATTATGACAGGTAACAGTAACTTCGATACTAATTATGACAGGTTACTGTAACTTCGTTACTTATTATGACAAGTAGCTTTAATTTCGATACTAATTATGGCAGGTTACTGTAACTTCGTTACGAATTATGACAAGTCCCTGTAATTTCGATACAAATTATGGCAGGTAATTGTAATTTCGATACTAAATATGACAGGTAACAGTAACTTCGATACTAATTATGACAAGTAACAGTAACTTCGATACTAATTATGACAAGTAACTGTAAGTTCGATACTAATTATGACAGGTTACTGTAACTTCGTTACTAAATATGACAAGTAACTATAATTTCGATACAAATTATGGCAGGTAACTGTACCTTCGATACTAATTATGACAGGTAACAGAAACTTCGATACTAATTATGACAAGTAACTATAACTTCGATACAAATTATGACAGGTAACTGTAACTTCGATACTAATTATGACAAGAAACTCTAACTCCGTTGCTAATTATGAAAATTAACTGTAATTTCGATACAAATTTTGGCAGGTAACTCTATCTTCGATACTAATTATGACAGGTAACAGTAACTTCGATACTAATTATGGCAGGTAACTGTAACTTCGTTACTTATTATGACAAGCAACTTTAATTTCGATACTTATTATGGCAGGTTACTGTAACTTCGTTAGTAATTATGACAAGTCCCTGTAATTTCGATACAAATTATGGCAGGTAATTGTAATTTCGATACTAAATATGACAGGTAACAGTTACTTCGATACTAATTATGACAATTAACAGTAACTTCGATACTAATTATGACAAGTAACTGTAAGTTCGATACTAATTATGACAGGTAACTGTAACTTCGTTACTAATTATGACAAGTAACTGTAATTTCGATTCAAATTTTGGCAGGTAACTGTAACTTCGATACTTATTATGACAGTCAACAGTAACTTCGATACTAATTAGGACAAGTAACTGTAACTTCGATACTAATTATGACAGGTAACTGTAACTTCGTTACTAATTATGACAAGTAACTGTAATTTCGATACAAATTATGGCAGGTAACTGTAACTTCGATACTAATTATGACAGGTAACAGCAACTTCGATACTAATTATGAAAAGTAACTATAACTTCGATATAAATTATGACAGGTAACTGTAACTTTGATACTAATTATGACAAGAAACTCTAACTTCGTTACTAATTATGACAAGTAAATGTAATTTTGATAAAAATTATTGTAGGTAACTGTAACTTCGTTACTAATTATGGCAATTAACTGTAATTTCGATACAAATTATGGCAGGTAACTCTAACTTCGATACTAATTATGACACGTAACAGTAACTTCAATACTAATTAATGCAGGTAACTGTAACTTCGATACTTATTATGACAGGTAACTGTAACTTCATTACTAATTATGACAAGTAGCTGTAATTTCGTTACAAATTATGGCAGGTAATTGTAATTTCGATACTATTTATGACAGGTAACAGTAACTTCGGTACTAATTATGACAAGTACAGTAACTTCGATACTAATTATGACAAGTAACTGTAACTTCGATACTAATTATGACAGGTAACTGTAACTTCGTTACTAATTATGACAAGTAACTGTAATTTCGATACAAATTTTGGCAGGAAACTGTAACGTCGATACTAATTATGACAGGTAACAGTAATTTCGATACTAATTATTGTAGGTAACTGTAACTTCGTTACTAATTATGACAAGTAACTGTAATTTCGATACAAATGATGACAGGTAACTGTATCTTCGTTACTAATTATGACAAGTAACTGTAATTTCGATACAAATTATGGCAGGTAACAGTACCTTCGATACTAATTTTGACAGGTAGCTGTAACTTCGATAGTAATTATGACAAGGTACTGTAATTTCGATACAAAATATGGCAGGTAACTGTAACTTTGATACTAATTCTGACAGGTAACAGTAACTTCGATACTAATTATGAGAAGTAACTGTAACTTCGTTACCAATTACGACAAGTAACTCTAATTTTGATAGGAAATTATGGCAGGTAACTGTAACTTCGATACTAATTAATACAGGTAACAGTAACTTCGATATTAATTATGACAGGTTACTGTAACATCGTTACTAATTATGACAAGTAACTGTAACTTCGATACTAATTATGACATGTAACTTTAACTTCGATACTTATTATGACAGGTAACTGTAACTTCATTACTAATTATGACAAGAAACTGTAACTTCGATACTAATTATGACAGGTAACTGTAACTTCGATACTAATTATGACAAGTAACTGTAACTTCGATACTAATTATGACAAGTAACTGTAACTTCGATACTATTTATGACAGGTATCAGTAACTTCGATATTAATTATGACAAGTAACAGTAACTTCGATACTAATTATGACAAGTAACTGTAATTTCGATACAAATTTTGGCAGGTAACTGTTACTTCGATACTAATTATGACAGGTAACAGTAACTTCGATACTAATTATGACAAGTAACTGTAACATCGATACTAATTATGGCAGGTAACTGTATCTTCGATACTAATTATGACAGCTAACAGTAACTTCGATATTAATTAAGACAAGTAACAGTAAATTCGATACTAATTATGACAGGTAACAGTAACTTCGATACTTATCATGACAAGTAACTTTAACTTCGATACTAATTATGACAGGTAACTGTAACTTCCTTACTAATTATGACAAGTAACTGTAATTTCGTTACAAAATATGGCAGGTTATTGTAATTTCGATACTAATTATGACAGGTAACAGCAACTTCGATACTAATTATGACAAGAAACTCTAACTTCGTTACTAATTATGACAAGTAACTGTAATTTTGATAAAAAATTATTGTAGGTAACTGTAACTTCAATACTAATTATGACAGGTAACAGTAACTTCGATACTAATTATGACAGGTTACTGTAACTTCGTTACTTATTATGAAAAGTAACTTTAATTTCGATACTAATTATGGCAGGTTACTGTAACTTCGTTACTAATTATGACAAGTCCCTGTAATTTCGATACAAATTATGGCAGGTAATTGTAATTTCAATACTAAATATGACAGGTAACAGTTACTTCGATACTAATTATGACAAGTAACAGTAACTTCGATACTAATTATGACAAGTAACTGTAAGTTCGATACTAATTATGACTGGTAACTGTAACTTCGTTACTAATTATGACAAGTAACTATAATTTCGATACAAATTATGGCAGGTAACTGTAACATCGATACTTAGTATGACAGTCAACAGCAACTTCGATACTAATTATGACAAGTAACTATAACTTCGATACAAATTATGACAGGTAACTGTAACTTCGATACTAATTATGACAAGAAACTGTAACTTCGTTACTAATTATGACAAGTAACTGTAATTTTGATAAAAAATTATTGTAGGTAACTGTAACTTCGTTACTAATTATGACAATTAACTGTAATTTCGATACAAATTATGGCAGGTAACTATATCTTCGATACTAATTATGACAGGTAACAGTAACTTCGATACTAATTAAGGCAGGTAACTGTAACTTCGTTACTTATTATGACAAGTAACTTTAATTTCGATACTAATTATGGCAGGTTACTGTAACTTCGTTACTAATTATGACAAGTCCCTGTAATTTCGATACAAATTATGGCAGGTAATTGTAATTTCGATACTAAATATGACAGGTAACAGTAACTTCGATACTAATTATGACAATTAACAGTAACTTCGATACTAATTATGACAAGTAACTGTAAGTTCGATACTAATATGACAGGTAACTGTAACTTCGTTACTAATTATGACAAGTAACTGTAATTTCGATTCAAATTTTGGCAGGTAACTGTAACTTCGATACATAGTATGACAGTCAACAGTAACTTCGATACTAATTAGGACAAGTAACTGTAACTTCGATACTAATTATGACAGGTAACTGCAACTTCGTTACTAATTATGACAAGTAACTGTAATTTCGATACAAATTATGGCAGGTAACTGTAACTTCGATACTAATTATGACAGGTAACAGCAACTTCGATACTAATTATGAAAAGTAACTATAACTTCGATACAAATTATGACAGGTAACTGTAACTTCGATACTAATTATGACAAGAAACTCTAACTTCGTTACTAATTATGACAATTAACTGTAATTTCGATACAAATTATGGCAGGTAACTCTAACTTCGATACTAATTATGACAGGTAACAGTAACTTCGATACTAATTATTGCAGGTAACTGTAACTTCGATACTAATTATGACAGGTAACTGTAACTTCGTTACTAATTATGACAAGTAGCTGTAATTTCTTTACAAATTATGGCAGGTAATTGTAATTTCGATACTATTTATGACAGGTAACAGTAACTTCGATACTAATTATGACAAGTAACAGTAACTTCGATACTAATTATGACAAGTAACTGTAACTTCGATACTAATTATGACAGGTAACTGTAACTTCGTTACTAATTATGACAAGTAACTGTAATTTCGATACAAATTTTGGCAGGAAACTGTAACGTCGATACTAATTATGACAGGTAACAGTAATTTCGATACTAATTATGACAAGTAACTGTAATTTCGATACAAATTATGACAGGAAACTGTAACTTCGTAACTAATTATGACAAGTAACTGTAATTTCGATACAAATTATGGCAGGTAACTGTAACTTCGATACTAATTATGACAGGTAACAGTAACTTCGATACGAATTATGACAAGTAATTATAACTTCGAATCAAATTATGACAGGTAACTGTAACTTCGATACTAATTATGACAAGAAAATCTAACTTCGTTACTAATTATGACAAGTAACAGTAATCTTGATAAAAAATTATGGTAGGTAACTGTAACTTCAATACTAATTATGACAGGTGACAGTAACTTCGATACTAATTATGACAGGTATCTGTAACTTCGTTACTTATTATGACAGGTAACTTTAATTTCGATACTAATTATGGCAGGTAACTGTAACTTCGTTACTAATTATGACAAGTCCCTGTAATTTCGATACAAATTATGGCAGGTAACTGTAACTTCGATACTAATTATGACAGGTAACAGTGACTTCGGTACTAATTATGACAGGAAACTGTAACTTCGTTACTAATTATGACAATTAACTGTAATTACGATGCAAATTATGACAGGTAACTGTAACTTCGTTACTAATTATGACATGTAACTGTAATTTCGATACAAATTATGGCAGGTAACAGAACCTTCGATACTAATTATGACATTTAACTGTAACTTCGTTACTAATTATGACAAGTAACTGTAATTTTGATAAAAAATTATTGTAGGTAACTGTAACTTCAATACTAATTATGACAGGTAACAGTAACTTCGATACTAATTATGACAGGTAACTGTAACTTCGTTACTTATTATGACAAGTAACTTTAATTTCGATACTAACTATGGCAGGTTACTGTAACTTCGTTACTAATTATGACAAGTCCCTGTAATTTCGATAAAAATTATGGCAGGTAATTGTAATTTCGATACTAAATAAGACAGGTAACAGTAACGTCGATACTAATTATGACAAGTAACAGTAACTTCGATACTAATTATGACAAGTAACTGTAACTTCGATACTAATTATGACAGGTAACTGTAACTTCGTTACTAATTATGACAAGTAACTGTAATTTCGATACAAATTATGGCAGGTAAATGTAACTTCGATACTAATTATGACAGGTAACAGCAACTTCGATACTAATTATGACAAGTAACTATAACTTCGATACAAATTATGACAGGTAACTGTAACTTCGATACTAATTATGACACGAAACTCTAACTTCGTTACTAATTATGACAAGTAACTGTAATTTTGATAAAAAATTATTGTAGGTAACTGTAACTTCGTTACTAATTATGACAATTAACTGTAATTTCGATACAAATTATGGCAGGCAACACTATCTTCGATACTAATTATGACAGGTAACAGTAACTTCGATACTAATTATGGCAGGTAACTGTAACTTCGATACTAATTATGACAGGTAACTGTAACTTCGTTACTAATTATGACAAGTAGCTGTAATTTCGTTACAAATTATGGCAGGTAATGGTAATTTAGATACTATTTATGACAGGTAACAGTAACTTCGATACTAATTATGACAAGTAACAGTAACTTCGATACAAATTATGACAAGTAACTGTAACTTCGATACTAATTATAACAGGTAACTGTAACTTCGTTACTAATTATGACAAGTAACTGTAATTTCGATACAAATTTTGGCAGGTAACTGTAACTTCGATACTAATTATGACAGGTAACAGTAATTTCGATACTAATTATGACATGTAACTGTAATTTCGATAAAAATTATGACAGGTAACTGTAACTTCGTAACTAATTATGACAAGTAACTGTAATTTCGATACTAATTATGACAAGAAACTCTAACTTCGTAACTAATTATGACAAGTAACAGTAAGTTCGATACTAATTATGACAGGTAACTGTAACTTCGTTACTAATTATGACAAGTAACTATAATTTCGATACAAATTATGGCAGGTAACTGTAACATCGATTCTAATTATGACAGGTAACTGTAACTTCGATGCTAATTATGACAAGAAACTCTAACTTCGTTACTAATTATGACAAGTAACTGTAATTTTGATAAAAATTATTGTAGGTAACTGTAACTTCGTTACTAATTATGACAATTAACTGTAATTTCGATACAAATTATGGCAGGTAACTCTAACTTCGATACTAATTATGACAGGTAACAGTAACTTCGATACTAATTATTGCAGGTAACTGTAATTTCGATACGAATTATGACAGGTAACTGTAACTTCGTTACTAATTATGACAAGTAGCTGTAATTTCGTTACAAATTATGGCAGGTAATTGTAATTTCGATACTATATATGACAGGTAACAGTAACTTCGATACTAATTATGACAAGTAACAGTAACTTCGATACTAATTATGACAAGTAACTGTAACTTCGATACTAATTATGACAGGTAACTATAACTTCGTTACTAATTATGACAAGTAACTGTAATTTCGATACAAATTTTGGCAGGTAACTGTAACGTCGATACTAATTATGACAGGTAACAGTTATTTCGATACTAATTATGACAATGTAACTGAAATATCGATACAATTTATGACAGGTAACTGTAACTTCGTAACTAATTATGACAAGTAACTGTAATTTCGATAAAAATTATGGCAGCTAACAGAACCTTCGATACTAATTATTACAGGTAACTGTAACTTCGATACTAATTATGACATGGAACTGTAATTTCGATACAAATTATGGCAGGTAATTGTAATTTCGATACTAAATATGACAGGTAACAGTAACTTCGATCTAATTATGACAAGTAACAGTAACTTCGATACTAATTATGACAAGTAACTATAACTTCGAATCAAATTATGACAGGTAACTGTAACTTCGATACTAATTATGACAAGAAAATCTAACTTCGTTACTAATTATGACAAGTAACAGTAATCTTGATAAAAAATTATGGTAGGTAACTGTAACTTCAATACTAATTATGACAGGTGACAGTAACTTCGATACTAATTATGACAGGTATCTGTAACTTCGTTACTTATTATGACAAGTAACTTTAATTTCGATACTAATTATGGCAGGTAACTGTAACTTCGTTACTAATTATGACAAGTCCCTGTAATTTCGATACAAATTATGGCAGGTAACTGTAACTTCGATACTAATTATGTCAGGTAACAGTGACTTCGGTACTAATTATGACAGGAAACCGTAACTTCGTTACTAATTATGACAATTAACTGTAATTACGATGCAAATTATGACAGGTAACTGTAACTTCTTTACTAATTATGACATGTAACTGTAATTTCGATACAAATTATGGCAGGTAACAGTACCTTCGATATTAATTATAACAGGTAACTGTAACTTCGATACTAATTATGACATTGAACTGTAACTTCGATACAAATTATGGCAGGTAACTGTAACATTGATACTAATTATGACAGGTAACAGTTACTTCGATACTAATTATGACAAGTAACTGTAACTTCGTTAGTAATTATTACAAGTAACTCTAATTTTGATTAAAAAATTATGGCAGATAAATGTAACTTCGATACTAATTAATACAGGTAACAGTAACTTCGATACTAATTATGACAGGTTACTGTAACATCGTTTCTAATTATGTGAAGTAACTGTAACTTCGATACTAATTATGACAAATAACTGTAACATCGATACTTATTATGAAAGGTAACAGTAATTTCGATACAAATTATGGCAGGTAACTGTAACTTCGATACTAATTATGACAGGTAACAGTAACTTCGATACTAATTATGACAAGTAACTATAACTTCGATACAAATTATGACAGGTAACTGTAACTTCGATACTAATTATGACAAGAAAATCTAACTTCGTTACTAATTATGACAAATAACAGTCATTTTGATAAAAAATTATGGTAGGTAACTGTAACTTCAATTGTAATTATGACAGGTAAGAGTAACTTCGATACTTATTATGGCAGGTAACTGTAACTTCGTTACTAATTATGATAAGTAACTTTAATTTCGATACTAATTATGGCAGGTAACTGTAACTTCGTTACTAATTATGACAAGTCCCTGTTATTTCGATACAAATTATGGCAGGTAACTGTAACTTCGATACTAATTATGTCAGGTAACAGTAACTTCGATACTAATTATGACAGGAAACTGTAACTTCGTTACTAATTATGACAAGTAACTGTAATTTCGATACAAATAATGACAGGTAACTGTACCTTCGTTACTAATTATGACAAGTAACTGTAACTTCGATACAAATTATGGCAGGTAACAGTACCTTCGATACAAATTTTGACAGGTAACTGTAACTTTGATACTAATTATGAGAAGTAACTGTAACTTCGTTACCAATTATGTCAAGTAACTCTAATTTTGATAGAAAATTATGGCAGGTAACTGTAACTTCGATACTAATTAATACAGGTAACAGTAACTTCGATACTAATTATGACAGGTTACTGTAACATCGTTACTAATTATGACAAGTAACTGTAACTTCGATACTAATTATGACATGTAACTGTAACTTCGATACTTATTATGACAGGTAACTGTAACTTCATTACTAATTATGACAAGAAACTGTAACTTCGATACTAATTATGACAGGTAACTGTAACTTCGATACTAATTATGACAAGTAACTGTAACTTCGATACTAATTATGACAAGTAACTGTAACTTCGATACTATTTATGACAGGTATCAGTAACTTCGATATTAATTATGACAAGTAACAGTAACTTCGATACTAATTATGACAAGTAACTGTAATTTCGATACAAATTTTGGCAGGTAACTGTTACTTCGATACTAATTATGACAGGTAACAGTAACTTCGATTCTAATTATGACAAGTAACTGTAACATCGATACTAATTATGACAGGTAACTGTAACTTCGTTACTAATTATGACAAGTAACTGTAATTACGATACAAATTATGGCAGGTAACTGTATCTTCGATACTAATTATGACAGCTAACAGTAACTTCGATATTAATTAAGACAAGTAACAGTAAATTCGATACTAATTATGACAGGTAACAGTAACATCGATACTAATCATGACAAGTAACTTTAACTTCGATACTAATTATGACAGGTAACTGTAACTTACTTACAAATTATGACAAGTAACTGTAATTTCGTTACAAAATATGGCAGGTTATTGTAATTTCGATGCTAATTATGACAGGTAACAGTAACTTCGATACTAATTATGACAAGTAACAGTAACTTCGATACTAATTATGACAAGTAACTGTAACTTCGATACTAATTATGACTGGTAACTGTAACTTCGTTAATAATTATGACAAGTAACTGTAATTTCAATTCAAATTATGGCAGGTAACTGTAACATCGATACTAATTATGACAGGTAACAGCAACTTCGATACTAATTATGACAAGTAACTATAACTTCGATACAAATTATGACAGGTAACTGTAACTTCGATACTAATTATGACAAGAAACTCTAACTTCGTTACTAATTATGACACGTAACTGTAATTTTGATAAAATATTATTGTAGGTAACTGTAACTTCAATACTAATTATGACAGGTAACAGTAACTTCGATACTAATTATGACAGGTTACTTTAACTTCGTTACTTATTATGACAAGTAACTTTAATTTCGATACTAATTATGGCAGGTTACTGTAACTTCGTTACTAATTATGACAAGTCCCTGTAATTTCGATACAAATTATGGCAGGTAATTGTAATTTCGATACTAAATATGACAGGTAACAGTAACTTCGATACTAATTATGACAAGTAACAGTAACTTCGATACTAATTATGACAAGTAACTGTAAGTTCGATACTAATTATGACAGGTAACTGTAACTTCGCTACTAATTATGACAAGTAACTATAATTTCGATACAAATTATGGCAGGTAACTGTAACTTCGATACTAATTATGACAGGTAACAGCAACTTCGATACTAATTATGACAAGTAACTATAACTTCGATACAAATTATGACAGGTAACTGTAACTTCGATACTAATTATGACAAGAGACTCTAACTTCGTTACTAATTATGACAAGTAACTGTAATTTTGATAAAAAATTATTGTAGGTAACTGTAACTTCGTTACTAATTATGACAATTAACTGTAATTTCGATACAAATTATGGCAGGTAACTCTATCTTCGATACTAATTATGACAGGTAACAGTAACTTCGATACTAATTATGGCAGGTAACTGTAACTTCGTTACTTATTATGACAAGTAACTTTAATTTCGATACTTATTATGGCAGGTTACTGTAACTTCGTTACTAATTATGACAAGTCCCTGTAATTTCGATACAAATTATGGCAGGTAATTGTAATTTCGATACTAAATATGACAGGTAACAGTTACTTCGATACTAATTATGACAATTAACAGTAACTTCGATACTAATTATGACAAGTAACTGTAAGTTCGATACTTATTATGACAGGTAACTGTAACTTCGTTACTAATTATGACAAGTAACTGTAATTTCGATTCATATTTTGGCAGGTAACTGTAACTTCGATACTTATTATGACAGTCAACAGTAACTTCGATACTAATTAGGACAAGTAACTGTAACTTCGATACAAATTATGACAGGTAACTGTAACTTCGATACTAATTATGACAAGAAACTCTATCTTCGTTACTAATTATGACAAGTAAATGTAATTTTGGTAAAAATTATTGTAGGTAACTGTAACTTCGTTACTAATTATGACAATTAACTGTAATTTCGATACAAATTATGGCAGGTAACTCTAACTTCGATACTAATTATGACAGGTAACAGTAACTTCAATACTAATTATTGCAGGTAACTGTAACTTCGATACTAATTATGACAGGTAACTGTAACTTCGTTACTAATTATGACAAGTAGCTGTAATTTCGTTACAAAATATGGCAGGTAATTGTAATTTCGATACTATTTATGACAGGTAACAGTAACTTCGGTACTAATTATGACAAGTAACAGTAACTTCGATACTAATTATGACAAGTAACTGTAACTTCGATACTAATTATGACAGGTTACTGTAACTTCGTTACTAATTATGACAAGTAACTGTAATTTCGATACAAATTTTGGCAGGAAACTGTAACGTCGATACTAATTATGACAGGTAACAGTAATTTCGATACTAATTATGACAAGTAACTGTAATTTCTATACAAATTATGACAGGTAACTGTAACATCGTAACTAATTATGACAAGAAACTCTAACTTCGTTACTAATTATGACAAATAACAGTCATTTTGATAAAAAATTATGGTAGGTAACTGTAACTTCAATTGTAATTATGACAGGTAAGAGTAACTTCGATACTTATTATGGCAGGTAACTGTAACTTCGTTACTAATTATGATAAGTAACTTTAATTTCGATACTAATTATGGCAGGTAACTGTAACTTCGTTACTAATTATGACAAGTCCCTGTTATTTCGATACAAATTATGGCAGGTAACTGTAACTTCGATACTAATTATGTCAGGTAACAGTAACTTCGATACTAATTATGACAGGAAACTGTAACTTCGTTACTAATTATGACAAGTAACTGTAATTTCGATACAAATAATGACAGGTAACTGTACCTTCGTTACTAATTATGACAAGTAACTGTAATTTCGATACAAATTATGGCAGGTAACAGTACCTTCGATACAAATTTTGACAGGTAACTGTAACTTCGATACTAATTATGAGAAGTAACTGTAACTTCGTTACCAATTATGACAAGTAACTCTAATTTTGATAGAAAATTATGGCAGGTAACTGTAACTTCGATACTAATTAATACAGGTAACAGTAACTTCGATACTAATTATGACAGGTTACTGTAACATCGTTACTAATTATGACAAGTAACTGTAACTTCGATACTAATTATGACATGTAACTGTAACTTCGATACTTATTATGACAGGTAACTGTAACTTCATTACTAATTATGACAAGAAACTTTAACTTCGATACTAATTATGACAGGTAACTGTAACTTCCTTACTAATTATGACAAGTAACTGTAATTTCGTTACAAAATATGGCAGGTTATTGTAATTTCGATGCTAAGTATGACAGGTAACAGTAACTTCGATAGTAATTATGACATGTAACAGTAACTTCGATACTAATTATGACAAGTAACTGTAACTTCGATACTAATTATGACTGGTAACTGTAACTTCGTTACTAATTATGACAAGTAACTGTAATTTCGATTCAAATTATGGCAGGTAACTGTAACATCGATACTAATTATGACAGGTAACAGCAACTTCGATACTAATTATGACAAGTAACTATAACTTCGATACAAATTATGACAGGTAACTGTAACTTCGATACTAATTATGACAAGAAACACTAACTTCGTTACTAATTATGACAAGTAACTGTAATTTTGATAAAAAATTATTGTAGGTAACTGTAACTTCAATACTAATTATGACAGGTAACAGTAACTTCGATACTAATTATGACAGGTTACTTTAACTTCGTTACTTATTATGACAAGTAACTTTAATTTCAATACTAATTATGGCAGGTTACTGTAACTTCGTTACTAATTTTGTCAAGTCCCTGTAATTTCGATACAAATTATGGCAGGTAATTGTAATTTCGATACTAAATATGACAGGTAACAGTAACTTCGATACTAATTATGACAAGTAACAGTAACTTCGATACTAATTATGACAAGTAACTGTAAGTTCGATACTAATTATGACAGGTAACTGTAACTTCGCTACTAATTATGACAAGTAACGATAATTTCGATACAAATTATGGCAGGTAACTGTAACTTCGATACTAATTATGACAGGTAACAGCAACTTCGATACTAATTATGACAAGTAACTATAACTTCGATACAAATTATGACAGGTAACTGTAACTTCGATACTAATTATGACAAGAGACTCTAACTTCGTTACTAATTATGACAAGTAACTGTAATTTTGATAAAAAATTATTGTAGGTAACTGTAACTTCGTTACTAATTATGACAATTAACTGTAATTTCGATACAAATTATGGCAGGTAACTCTATCTTCGATACTAATTATGACAGGTAACAGTAACTTCGATACTAATTATGGCAGGTAACTGTAACTTCGTTACTTATTATGACAAGTAACTTTAATTTCGATACTTATTATGGCAGGTTACTGTAACTTCGTTACTAATTATGACAAGTCCCTGTAATTTCGATACAAATTATGGCAGGTAATTGTAATTTCGATACTAAATATGACAGGTAACAGTTACTTCGATACTAATTATGACAATTAACAGTAACTTCGATACTAATTATGACAAGTAACTGTAAGTTCGATACTAATTATGACAGGTAACTGTAACTTCGTTATTAATTATGACAAGTAACTGTAATTTCGATTCAAATTTTGGCAGGTAACTGTAACTTCGATACTTATTATGACAGTCAACAGTAACTTCGATACTAATTAGGACAAGTAACTATAACTTCGATACAAATTATGACAGGTAACTGTAACTTCGATACTAATTATGACAAGAAACTCTATCTTCGTTACTTATTATGACAAGTAAATGTAATTTTGATAAAAATTATTGTAGGTAACTGTAACTTCGTTACTAATTATGACAATTAACTGTAATTTCAATACAAATTATGGCAGGTAACTCTAACATCGATACTAATTATGACAGGTAACAGTAACTTCAATACTAATTATTGCAGGTAACTGTAACTTCGATACTAATTATGACAGGTAACTGTAACTTCGTTACTAATTATGACAAGTAACAGTAACTTCGATACAAATTATGACAAGTAACTGTAACTTCGATACTAATTATAACAGGTAACTGTAACTTCGTTACTAATTATGACAAGTAACTGTAATTTCGATACAAATTTTGGCAGGTAACTGTAACTTCGATACTAATTATGACAGGTAACAGTAATTTCGATACTTATTATGACATGTAACTGTAATTTCGATAAAAATTATGACAGGTAACTGTAACTTCGTAACTAATTATGACAAGTAACTGTAATTTCGATACTAATTATGACAAGAAACTCTAACTTCGTAACTAATTATGACAAGTAACTGTAAGTTCGATACTATATATGACAGGTAACTGTAACTTCGTTACTAATTATGACAAGTAACTATAATTTCGATACAAATTATGGCAGGTAACTGTAACATCGATACTAATTATGACAGGTAACTGTAACTTCGATGCTAATTATGACAAGAAACTCTAACTTCGTTACTAATTATGACAAGTAACTGTAATTTTGATAAAAATTATTGTAGGTAACTGTAACTTCGTTACTAATTATGACAATTAACTGTAATTTCGATACAAATTATGGCAGGTAACTCTAACTTCGATACTAATTATGACAGGTAACAGTAACTTCGATACTAATTATTGCAGGTAACTGTAATTTCGATACGAATTATGACAGGTAACTGTAACTTCGTTACTAATTATGACAAGTAGCTGTAATTTCGTTACAAATTATGGCAGGTAATTGTAATTTCGATACTATTTATGACAGGTAACAGTAACTTCGGTACTAATTATGACAAGTAACAGTAACTTCGATACTAATTATGACAAGTAACTGTAACTTCGATACTAATTATGACAGGTAACTGTAACTTCGTTACTAATTATGACAAGTAACTGTAATTTCGATACAAATTTTGGCAGGAAACTGTAACGTCGATACTAATTATGACAGGTAACAGTAATTTCGATACTAATTATGACAAGTAACTGTAATTTCTATACAAATTATGACAGGTAACTGTAACTTCGTAACTAATTATGACAAGAAACTCTAACTTCGTTACTAATTATGACAAATAACAGTCATTTTGATAAAAAATTATGGTAGGTAACTGTAACTTCAATTGTAATTATGACAGGTAAGAGTAACTTCGATACTTATTATGGCAGGTAACTGTAACTTCGTTACTAATTATGATAAGTAACTTTAATTTCGATACTAATTATGGCAGGTAACTGTAACGTCGTTACTAATTATGACAAGTCCCTGTTATTTCGATACAAATTATGGCAGGTAACTGTAACTTCGATACTAATTATGTCAGGTAACAGTAACTTCGATACTAATTATGACAGGAAACTGTAACTTCGTTACTAATTATGACAAGTAACTGTAATTTCGATACAAATAATGACAGGTAACTGTACCTTCGTTACTAATTATGACAAGTAACTGTAATTTCGATACAAATTATGGCAGGTAACAGTACCTTCGATACAAATTTTGACAGGTAACTGTAACTTCGATACTAATTATGAGAAGTAACTGTAACTTCGTTACCAATTATGACAAGTAACTCTAATTTTGATAGAAAATTATGGCAGGTAACTGTAACTTCGATACTAATTAATACAGGTAACAGTAACTTCGATACTAATTATGACAGGTTACTGTAACATCGTTACTAATTATGACAAGTAACTGTAACTTCGATACTAATTATGACATGTAACTGTAACTTCGGTACTTATTATGACAGGTAACTGTAACTTCATTACTAATTATGACAAGAAACTGTAACTTCGATACTAATTATGACAGGTAACTGTAACTTCGATACTAATTATGACAAGTAACTGTAACTTCGATACTAATTATGACAAGTAACTGTAACTTCGATACTATTTATGACAGGTATCAGTAACTTCGATATTAATTATGACAAGTAACAGTAACTTCGATACTAATTATGACAAGTAACTGTAATTTCGATACAAATTTTGGCAGGTAACTGTTACTTCGATACTAATTATGACAGGTAACAGTAACTTCGATACTAATTATGACAAGTAACTGTAACATCGATACTAATTATGACAGGTAACTGTAACTTCGTTACTAATTATGACAAGTAACTGTAATTACGATACAAATTATGGCAGGTAACTGTATCTTCGATACTAATTATGACAGCTAACAGTAACTTCGATATTAATTAAGACAAGTAACAGTAAATTCGATACTAATTATGACAGGTAACAGTAACATCGATACTAATCATGACAAGTAACTTTAACTTCGATACTAATTATGACAGGTAACTGTAATTTCCTTACTAATTATGACAAGTAACTGTAATTTCGTTACAAAATATGGCAGGTTATTGTAATTTCGATGCTAATTATGACAGGTAACAGTAACTTCGATAGTAATTATGACAAGTAACAGTAACTTCGATACTAATTATGACAAGTAACTGTAACTTCGATACTAATTATGACTGGTAACTGTAACTTCGTTACTAATTATGACAAGTAACTGTAATTTCGATTCAAATTATGGCAGGTAACTGTAACATCGATACTAATTATGACAGGTAACAGCAACTTCGATACTAATTATGACAAGTAACTATAACTTCGATACAAATTATGACAGGTAACTGTAACTTCGATACTAATTATGACAAGAAACACTAACTTCGTTACTAATTATGACAAGTAACTGTAATTTTGATAAAAAATTATTGTAGGTAACTGTAACTTCAATACTAATTATGACAGGTAACAGTAACTTCGATACTAATTATGACAGGTTACTTTAACTTCGTTACTTATTATGACAAGTAACTTTAATTTCAATACTAATTTTGGCAGGTTACTGTAACTTCGTTACTAATTATGTCAAGTCCCTGTAATTTCGATACAAATTATGGCAGGTAATTGTAATTTCGATACTAAATATGACAGGTAACAGTAACTTCGATACTAATTATGACAAGTAACAGTAACTTCGATACTAATTATGACAAGTAACTGTAAGTTCGATACTAATTATGACAGGTAACTGTAACTTCGCTAGTAATTATGACAAGTAACGATAATTTCGATACAAATTATGGCAGGTAACTGTAACTTCGATACTAATTATGACAGGTAACAGCAACTTCGATACTAATTATGACAAGTAACTATAACTTCGATACAAATTATGACAGGTAACTGTAACTTCGATACTAATTATGACAAGAGACTCTAACTTCGTTACTAATTATGACAAGTAACTGTAATTTTGATAAAAAATTATTGTAGGTAACTGTAACTTCGTTACTAATTATGACAATTAACTGTAATTTCGATACAAATTATGGCAGGTAACTCTATCTTCGATACTAATTATGACAGGTAACAGTAACTTCGATACTAATTATGGCAGGTAACTGTAACTTCGTTACTTATTATGACAAGTAACTTTAATTTCGATACTTATTATGGCAGGTTACTGTAACTTCGTTACTAATTATGACAAGTCCCTGTAATTTCGATACAAATTATGGCAGGTAATTGTAATTTCGATACTAAATATGACAGGTAACAGTTACTTCGTTACTAATTATGACAATTAACAGTAACTTCGATACTAATTATGACAAGTAACTGTAAGTTCGATACTAATTATGACAGGTAACTGTAACTTCGTTATTAATTATGACAAGTAACTGTAATTTCGATTCAAATTTTGGCAGGTAACTGTAACTTCGATACTTATTATGACAGTCAACAGTAACTTCGATACTAATTAGGACAAGTAACTGTAACTTCGATACAAATTATGACAGGTAACTGTAACTTCGATACTAATTATGACAAGAAACTCTATCTTCGTTACTTATTATGACAAGTAAATGTAATTTTGATAAAAATTATTGTAGGTAACTGTAACTTCGTTACTAATTATGACAATTAACTGTAATTTCGATACAAATTATGGCAGGTAACTCTAACTTCGATACTAATTATGACAGGTAACAGTAACATCAATACTAATTATTGCAGGTAACTGTAACTTCGATACTAATTATGACAGGTAACTGTAACTTCGTTACTAATTATGACAAGTAACAGTAACTTCGATACAAATTATGACAAGTAACTGTAACTTCGATACTAATTATAACAGGTAACTGTAACTTCGTTACTAGTTATGACAAGTAACTGTAATTTCGATACAAATTTTGGCAGGTAACTGTAACTTCGATACTAATTATGACAGGTAACAGTAATTTCGATACTTATTATGACATGTAACTGTAATTTCGATAAAAATTATGACAGGTAACTGTAACTTCGTAACTAATTATGACAAGTAACTGTAATTTCGATACTAATTATGACAAGAAACTCTAACTTCGTAACTAATTATGACAAGTAACTGTAAGTTCGATACTAATTATGACAGGTAACTGTAACTTCGTTACTAATTATGACAAGTAACTATAATTTCGATACAAATTATGGCAGGTAACTGTAACATCGATACTAATTATGACAGGTAACTGTAACTTCGATGCTAATTATGACAAGAAACTCTAACTTCGTTACTAATTATGACAAGTAACTGTAATTTTGATAAAAATTATTGTAGGTAACTGTAACTTCGTTACTAATTATGACAATTAACTGTAATTTCGATACAAATTATGGCAGGTAACTCTAACTTCGATACTAATTATGACAGGTAACAGTAACTTCGATACTAATTATTGCAGGTAACTGTAATTTCGATACGAATTATGACAGGTAACTGTAACTTCGTTACTAATTATGACAAGTAGCTGTAATTTCGTTACAAATTATGGCAGGTAATTGTAATTTCGATACTATATATGACAGGTAACAGTAACTTCGATACTAATTATGACAAGTAACAGTAACTTCGATACTAATTATGACAAGTAACTGTAACTTCGATACTAATTATGACAGGTAACTATAACTTCGTTACTAATTATGACAAGTAACTGTAATTTCGATACAAATTTTGGCAGGTAACTGTAACGTCGATACTAATTATGACAGGTAACAGTTATTTCGATACTAATTATGACAATGTAACTGTAATATCGATACAATTTATGACAGGTAACTGTAACTTCGTAACTAATTATGACAAGTAACTGTAATTTCGATAAAAATTATGGCAGCTAACAGAACCTTCGATACTAATTATTACAGGTAACTGTAACTTCGATACTAATTATGACATGGAACTGTAATTTCGATACAAATTATGGCAGGTAATTGTAATTTCGATACTAAATATGACAGGTAACAGTAACTTCGATACTAATTATGACAAGTAACAGTAACTTCGATACTAATTATGACAAGTAACTATAACTTCGAATCAAATTATGACAGGTAACTGTAACTTCGATACTAATTATGACAAGAAACTCTAACTTCGTTACTAATTATGACAAATAACAGTCATTTTGATAAAAAATTATGGTAGGCAACTGTAACTTCAATTGTAATTATGACAGGTAAGAGTAACTTCGATACTTATTATGGCAGGTAACTGTAACTTCGTTACTAATTATGATAAATAACTTTAATTTCGATACTAATTTTGGCAGGTAACTGTAACTTCGTTACTAATTATGACAAGTCCCTGTTATTTCGATACAAATTATGGCAGGTAACTGTATCTTCGATACTAATTATGACAGCTAACAGTAACTTCGATATTAATTAAGACAAGTAACAGTAAATTCGATACTAATTATGACAGGTAACAGTAACATCGATACTAATCATGACAAGTAACTTTAACTTCGATACTAATTATGACAGGTAACTGTAACTTCCTTACTAATTATGACAAGTAACTGTAATTTCGTTACAAATTATGGCAAGTTATTGTAATTTCGATGCTAATTATGACAGGTAACAGTAACTTCGATACTAATTATGACATGTAACAGTAACTTCGATACTAATTATGACAAGTAACTGTAACTTCGATACTAATTATGACTGGTAACTGTAACTTCGTTACTAATTATGACAAGTAACTGTAATTTCAATTCAAATTATGGCAGGTAACTGTAACATCGATACTAATTATGACAGGTAACAGCAACTTCGATACTAATTATGACAAGTAACTATAACTTCGATACAAATTATGACAGGTAACTGTAACTTCGATACTAATTATGACAAGAAACTCTAACTTCGTTACTAATTATGACACGTAACTGTAATTTTGATAAAAATTTATTGTAGGTAACTGTAACTTCAATACTAATTATCACAGGTAACAGTAACTTCGATACTAATTATGACAGGTTACTTTAACTTCGTTACTTATTATGACAAGTAACTTTAATTTCGATACTAATTATGGCAGGTTACTGTAACTTCGTTACTAATTATGACAAGTCCCTGTAATTTCGATACAAATTATGGCAGGTAATTGTAATTTCGATACTAAATATGACAGGTAACAGTAACTTCGATACTAATTATGACAAGTAACAGTAACTTCGATACTAATTATGACAAGTAACTGTAAGTTCGATACTAATTATGACAGGTAACTGTAACTTCGCTACTAATTATGACAAGTAACTATAATTTCGATACAAATTATGGCAGGTAACTGTAACTTCGATACTAATTATGACAGGTAACAGCAACTTCGATACTAATTATGACAAGTAACTATAACTTCGATACAAATTATGACAGGTAACTGTAACTTCGATACTAATTATGACAATTAACTGTAATTTCGATACAAATTATGGCAGGTAACTCTAACTTCGATACTAATTATGACAGGTAACAGTAACTTCGCTACTAATTATGACAAGTAACTATAATTTCGATACAAATTATGGCAGGTAACTGTAACTTCGATACTAATTATGACAGGTAACAGCAACTTCGATACTAATTATGACAAGTAACTATAACTTCGATACAAATTATGACAGGTAACTGTAACTTCGATACTAATTATGACAATTAACTGTAATTTCGATACAAATTATGGCAGGTAACTCTAACTTGTTACTAATTATGACAAGTAACTGTAATTTTGATAAAAAATTATTGTAGGTAACTGTAACTTCGTTACTAATTATGACAATTAACTGTAATTTCGATACAAATTATGGCAGGTAACTCTATCTTCGATACTAATTATGACAGGTAACAGTAACTTCGATACTAATTATGGCAGGTAACTGTAACTTCGTTACTTATTATGACAAGTAACTTTAATTTCGGTACTTATTATGGCAGGTTACTGTAACTTCGTTACTAATTATGACAAGTCCCTGTAATTTCGATACAAATTATGGCAGGTAATTGTAATTTCGATACTAAATATGACAGGTAACAGTTACTTCGATACTAATTATGACAATTAACAGTAACTTCGATACTAATTATGACAAGTAACTGTAAGTTCGATACTAATTATGACAGGTAACTGTAACTTCGTTACTAATTATGACAAGTAACTGTAATTTCGATTCAAATTTTGGCAGGTAACTGTAACTTCGATACTTATTATGACAGTCAACAGTAACTTCGATACTAATTAGGACAAGTAACTGTAACTTCGATACAAATTATGACAGGTAACTGTAACTTCGATACTAATTATGACAAGAAACTCTATCTTCGTTACTAATTATGACAAGTAGATGTAATTTTGATAAAAATTATTGTAGGTAACTGTAACTTCGTTACTAATTATGACAATTAACTGTAATTTCGATACAAATTATGGCAGGTAACTCTAACTTCGATACTAATTATGACAGGTAACAGTAACTTCAATACTAATTATTGCAGGTAACTGTAACTTCGATACTAATTATGACAGGTAACTGTAACTTCGTTACTAATTATGACAAGTAGCTGTAATTTCGTTACAAATTATGGCAGGTAATTGTAATTTCGATACTATTTATGACAGGTAACAGTAACTTCGGTACTAATTATGACAAGTAACAGTAACTTCGATACTAATTATGACAAGTAACTGTAACTTCGATACTAATTATGAAAGGTAACTGTAACTTCGTTACTAATTATGACAAGTAACTGTAATTTCGATACAAATTTTGGCAGGAAACTGTAACGTCGATACTAATTATGACAGGTAACAGTAATTTCGATACTAATTATGACAAGTAACTGTAATTTCGATACAAATTATGACAGGTAACTGTAACTTCGTAACTAATTATGACAAGAAACTCTAACTTCGTTACTAATTATGACAAATAACAGTCATTTTGATAAAAAAATTATGGTAGGTAACTGTAACTTCAATTGTAATTATGACAGGTAAGAGTAACTTCGATACTTATTATGGCAGGTAACTGTAACTTCGTTACTAATTATGATAAGTAACTTTAATTTCGATACTAATTATGGCAGGTAACTGTAACTTCGTTAGTAATTATGACAAGTCCCTGTTATTTCGATACAAATTATGGCAGGTAACTGTAACTTCGATACTAATTATGTCAGGTAACAGTAACTTCGATACTAATTATGACAGGAAACTGTAACTTCGTTACTAATTATGACAAGTAACTGTAATTTCGATACAAATTATGACAGGTAACTGTACCTTCGTTACTAATTATGACAAGTAACTGTAATTTCGATACAAATTATGGCAGGTAACAGTACCTTCGATACAAATTTTGACAGGTAACTGTAACTTCGATACTAATTATGAGAAGTAACTGTAACTTCGTTACCAATTATGACAAGTAACTCTAATTTTGATAGAAAATTATGGCAGGTAACTGTAACTTCGATACTAATTAATACAGGTAACAGTAACTTCGATACTAATTATGACAGGTTACTGTAACATCGTTACTAATTATGACAAGTAACTGTAACTTCGATACTAATTATGACATGTAACTGTAACTTCGATACTTATTATGACAGGTAACTGTAACTTCATTACTAATTATGACAAGAAACTGTAACTTCGATACTAATTATGACAGGTAACTGTAACTTCGATACTAATTATGACAAGTAACTGTAACTTCGATACTAATTATGACAAGTAACTGTAACTTCGATACTATTTATGACAGGTATCAGTAACTTCGATATTAATTATGACAAGTAACAGTAACTTCGATACTAATTATGACAAGTAACTGTAATTTCGATACAAATTTTGGCAGGTAACTGTTACTTCGATAGTAATTATGACAGGTAACAGTAACTTCGATACTAATTATGACAAGTAACTGTAACATCGATACTAATTATGACAGGTAACTGTAACTTCGTTACTAATTATGACAAGTAACTGCAATTACGATACAAATTATGGCAGGTAACTGTATCTTCGATACTAATTATGACAGCTAACAGTAACTTCGATATTAATTAAGACAAGTAACAGTAAATTCGATACTAATTATGACAGGTAACAGTAACATCGATACTAATCATGACAAGTAACTTTAACTTCGATACTAATTATGACAGGTAACTGTAACTTCCTTACTAATTATGACAAGAAACTGTAATTTCGTTACAAAATATGGCAGGTTATTGTCATTTCGATGCTAATTATGACAGGTAACAGTAACTTCGATACTAATTATGACAAGTAACTGTAACTTCGTTACTAATTATGACAAGTAACTGTAATTTTGATAAAAAATTATTGTAGGTAACTGTAACTTCGTTACTAATTATGACAATTAACTGTAATTTCGATACAAATTATGGCAGGTAACTCTATCTTCGATACTAATTATGACAGGTAACAGTAACTTCGATACTAATTATGGCAGGTAACTGTAACTTCGTTACTTATTATGACAAGTAACTTTAATTTCGATACTTATTATGGCAGGTTACTGTAACTTCGTTACTAATTATGACAAGTCCCTGTAATTTCGATACAAATTATGGCAGGTAATTGTAATTTCGATACTAAATATGACAGGTAACAGTTACTTCGATACTAATTATGACAATTAACAGTAACTTCGATACTAATTATGACAAGTAACTGTAAGTTCGATACTAATTATGACAGGTAACTGTAACTTCGTTATTAATTATGACAAGTAACTGTAATTTCGATTCAAATTTTGGCAGGTAACTGTAACTTCGATACTTATTATGACAGTCAACAGTAACTTCGATACTAATTAGGACAAGTAACTGTAACTTCGATACAAATTATGACAGGTAACTCTAACTTCGATACTAATTATGACAGGTAACAGTAACTTCAATACTAATTATTGCAGTAACTGTAACTTCGATACTAATTATGACAGGTAACTGTAACTTCGTTACTAATTATGACAAGTAGCTGTAATTTCGTTACAAATTATGGCAGGTAATTGTAATTTCGATACTATTTATGACAGGTAACAGTAACTTCGGTACTAATTATGACAAGTAACAGTAACTTCGATACTAATTATGACAAGTAACTGTAACTTCGATACTAATTATGACAGGTAACTGTAACTTCGTTACTAATTATGACAAGTAACTGTAATTTCGATACAAATTTTGGCAGGAAACTGTAACGTCGATACTAATTATGACAGGTAACAGTAATTTCGATACTAATTATGACAAGTAACTGTAATTTCGATACAAATTATGACAGGTAACTGTAACTTCGTAACTAATTATGACAAGTAACTGTAATTTCGATACAAATTATGGCAGCTAACAGTACCTTCGATACTAATTATTACAGGTAACTGAAACTTCGATACTAATTATGACAAGGAACTGTAATTCCGATACAAATTATGGCAGGTAACTGTAACTTCGATACTAATTATGACGGGTAACAGTAACTTCGATACGAATTATGACAATTAATTATAACTTCGAATCAAATTATGACAGGTAACTGTAACTTCGATACTAATTATGACAAGAAAATCTAACTTCGTTACTAATTATGACAAGTAACAGTAATCTTGATAAAAATTATGGTAGGTAACTGTAACTTCAATACTAATTATGACAGGTGACAGTAACTTCGATACTAATTACGACAGGTATCTGTAACTTCGTTACTTATTATGACAAGTAACTTTAATTTCGATACTAATTATGGCAGGTAACTGTAACTTCGTTACTAATTATGACAAGTCCCTGTAATTTCAATACAAATTATGGCAGGTAACTGTAACTTCGATACTAATTATGAAAGGTAACAGTGACTTCGGTACTAATTATGACAAGTAACTGTAATTTTGATAAAAATTATTGTAGGTAACAGAACCTTCGATACTAATTATGACAAGTAACTGTAACATCGTTACTAATTATGACAAGTAACTGTAATTTTGATAAAAAATTATTGTAGGTAACTGTAACTTCAATACTAATTTTGACAGGTAACAGTAACTTCGATACTAATTATGACAGGTAACTGTAACTTCGTTACTTATTATGACAAGTAACTTAAATTTCGATACTAACTATGGTAGGTTACCGTAACTTCGTTACTAATTATGACAAGTCCCTGTAATTTCAATACAAATTATGGCAGGTAACTGTAACTTCGATACTAATTATGACAGGTAACAGTGACTTCGGTACTAATTATGACAAGTAACTGTAATTTTGATAAAAATTATTGTAGGTAACAGAACCTTCGATACTAATTATGACAAGTAACTGTAACATCGTTACTAATTATGACAAGTAACTGTAATTTTGATAAAAAATTATTGTAGGTAACTGTAACTTCAATACTAATTATGACAGGTAACAGTAACTTCGATACTAATTATGACAGGTAACTGTAACTTCGTTACTTATTATGACAAGTAACTTTAATTTCGATACTAACTATGGTAGGTTACTGTAACTTCGTTACTAATTATGACAAGTCCCTGTAATTTCGATAAAAATTATGGCAGGTAATTATAATTTCGATACTAAATATGACAGGTAACAGTAACTTCGATACTAATTATGACAAGTAACAGTAACTTCGATACTAATTATGACAAGGTACTGTAAGTTCGATACTAATTATGACAGGTAACTGTAACTTCGTTACTAATTATGACAAGTAACTGTAATTTCGATTCAAATTTTGGCAGGTAACTGTAACTTCGATACTTATTATGACAGTCAACAGTAACATCGATACTAATTATGACAAGTAACTGTAACCTCGATACTAATTATGACAGGTAACTGTAACTTCGTTACTAATTATGACAAGTAACTGTAATTTCGATACAAATTATGGCAGGTAAATGTAACTTCGATACTTATTATGACAGGTAACAGCAACTTCGATACTAATTATGACAAGTAACTATAACTTCGATACAAATCATTACAGGTAACTGTAACTTCGATACTAATTATGACAAGAAACTCTAACTTCGTTACTAATTATGACAAGTAACTGTAATTTTGATAAAAAATTATTGTAGGTAACTGTAACTTCGTTACTAATTATGACAATTAACTGTAATTTCGATACAAATTATGGCAGGTAACTCTATCTTCTATACTAATTATGACAGGTAACTGTAACTTCGATACTAATTATGGCAGGTAACTGTAACTTCGATACTAATTATGACAGGTAACTGTAACTTCGTTACTAATTAATACAAGTAGCTGTAATTACGTTACAAATTATGGCAGGTAATTGTAATTTAGTTACTATTTATGACAGGTAACAGTAACTTCGATACTAATTATGACAAGTAACAGTAACTTCGATACTAATTTTGACAAGTAACTGTAACTTCGATACTAATTATGACAGGTAACTGTAACTTCGTTACTAATTATGACAAGTAACTGTAATTTCGATACAAATTTTGGCAGGTAACTGTAACTTCGATACTAATTATGACAGGTAACAGTAATTTCGATACTAATTATGATATGTAACTGTAATTTCGATACAAATTATGACAGGTAAATGTAACTTCGTAACTAATTATGACAAGTAACTGTAATTTCGATACAAATTATGGCAGGTAACAGTACCTTCGATAATAATTATGGCAGGTAACAGTAACTTCGATACTAATTAAGACAGGTAACTGTAACTTCATTACTTATTATGACAAGTAACTTTAATTTCGATACTAACTATGGCAGGTTACTGTAACTTCGTTACTAATTATGACAAGTCCCTGTAATTTCGATACAAATTTTGGCAGGTAATTGTAATTTCGATACTAAATATGACAGGTAACAGTAACTTCGATACTAATTATGACAAGTAACAGTAACTTCGATACTAATTATGACAAGTAACTGTAAGTTCGATACTAATTATGACAGGTAACTGTAACTTCGTTACTAATTATGACAAGTAACTGTAATTTCGATTCAAATTTTGGCAGGTAACTGTAACTTCGATACTTATTATGACAGTCAACAGTAACTTCGATACTAATTATGACAAGTAACTGTAACTTCGAAACTAATGATGACAGGCAACTGTAACTTCGTTACTAATTATGACAAGTAACTGTAATTTCGATACAAATTATGGCAGGTAACTGTAACATCGTTACTAATTATGACAAGAAACTGTAATTTTGATAAAAAATTATTGTAGGTAACTGTAACATCAATACTAATTATGACAGGTAACAGTAACTTCGATACTAATTATGACAGGTAACTGTAACTTCGTTACTTATTATGACAAGTAACTTTAATTTCGATACTAACTATGGTAGGTTACTGTAACTTCGTTACTAATTATGACAAGTCCCTGTAATTTCAATACAAATTATGGCAGGTAACTGTAACTTCGATACTAATTATGACAGGTAACAGTGACTTCGGTACTAATTATGACAAGTTACTGTAATTTTGATAAAAATTATTGTAGGTAACAGAACCTTCGATACTAATTATGACAAGTAACTGTAACATCGTTACTAATTATGACAAGTAACTGTAATTTTGATAAAAAATTATTGTAGGTAACTGTAACTTCAATACTAATTATGACAGGTAACAGTAACTTCGATACTAATTATGACAGGTAACTGTAACTTCGTTACTTATTATGACAAGTAACTTTAATTTCGATACTAACTATGGTAGGTTACTGTAACTTCGTTACTAATTATGACAAGTCCCTGTAATTTCGATAAAAATTATGGCAGGTAATTGTAATTTCGATACTAAATATGACAGGTAACAGTAACTTCGATACTAATTATGACAAGTAACAGTAACTTCGATACTAATTATGACAAGGTACTGTAAGTTCGATACTAATTATGACAGGTAACTGTAACTTCGTTACTAATTATGACAAGTAACTGTAATTTCGATTCAAATTTTGGCAGGTAACTGTAACTTCGATACTTATTATGACAGTCAACAGTAACTTCGATACTAATTATGACAAGTAACTGTAACCTCGATACTAATTATGACAGGTAACTGTAACTTCGTTACTAATTATGACAAGTAACTGTAATTTCGATACAAATTATGGCAGGTAACTGTAACTTCGATAGTAATTATGACAGGTAACAGCAACTTCGATACTAATTATGACAAGTAACTATAACTTCGATACAAATTATGACAGGTAACTGTAACTTCGATACTAATTATGACAAGAAACTCTAACTTCGTTACTAATTATGACAAGTAACTGTAATTTTGATAAAAAATTATTGTAGGTAACTGTAGCTTCGTTACTAATTATGACAATTAACTGTAATTTCGATACAAATTATGGCAGGTAACTCTATCTTCGATACTAATTATGACAGGTAACTGTAACTTCGATACTAATTATGGCAGGTAACTGTAACTTCGATGCTAATTATGACAGGTAACTGTAACTTCGTTACTAATTATGACAAGTAGCTGTAATTTCGTTACAAATTATGGCAGGTAATTGTAATTTAGATACTATTTATGACAGGTAACAGTAACTTCGATACTAATTATGACAAGTAACAGTAACTTCGATACTAATTATGACAAGTAACTGTAAGTTCGATACTAATTATGACAGGTAACTGTAACTTCGTTACTAATTATGACAAGTAACTGTAATTTCGATTCAAATTTTGGCAGGTAACTGTAACTTCGATACTTATTATGACAGTCAACAGTAACTTCGATACTAATTATGACAAGTAACTGTAACTTCGATACTAATTATGACAGGTAACTGTAACTTCGTTACTAATTATGACAAGTAACTGTAATTTAGATACAAATTATGGCAGGTAACTGTAACTTCGATAGTAATTATGACAGGTAACAGCAACTTCGATACTAATTATGACAAGTAACTATAACTTCGATACAAATTATGACAGGTAACTGTAACTTTGATACTAATTATGACAAGAAACTCTAACTTCGTTACTAATTATGACAAGTAACTGTAATTTTGATAAAAATTATTGTAGGTAACTATAACTTCGTTACTAATTATGACAATTAACTGTAATTTCGATACAAATTATGACAGGTAACTCTAACTTCGATACTAATTATGACAGGTAACAGTAACTTCGATACTAATTATTGCAGGTAACTGTAACTTCGATACTAATTATGACAGGTAACTGTAACTTCGTTACTAATTATGACAAGTAGCTGTAATTTCGTTACAAATTATGGCAGGTAATTGTAATTCCGATACAATTTATGACAGGTAACAGTAACTTCGATACTAATTATGACAAATAACAGTAACTTCGATACTAATTATGACAAGTAACTGTAACTTCGATACTAATTATGACAGGTAACTATAACTTCGTTACTAATTATGATAAGTAACTGTAATTTCGATACAAATTTTGGCAGGTAACTGTAACGTCGATACTAATTATGACAGGTAACAGTAATTTCGATACTAATTATGACAAGTAACTGTAATTTCGGTACAAATTATGACAGGTAACTGTAACTTCGTAACTAATTAGGACAAGTAACTGTAATTTCGATACAAATTATGCCTGCTAACAGTACCTTCGATACTAATTATTACAGGTAACTGTAACTTCGATACTAATTATGACAAGGAACTGTAATTTCGATACAAATTATGGCAGGTAACTGCAACTTCGATACTAATTATGACAGGTAACAGTAACTTCGATACTAATTATGACAAGTAACTATAACTTCGAATCAAATTATAACAGGTAACTGTAACTTCGATACTAATTATGACAAGAAAATCTAACTTCGTTACTAATTATGACAAGTAACAGTAATCTCGATAAAAGTTATGGTAGGTAACTGTAACTTCAATACTAATTATGACAGGTGACAGTTACATCGATACTAATTATGACAGGTATCTGTAACTTCGTTACTTATTATGACAAGTAACTTTAATTTCGATACTAATTATAGCAGGTAACTGTAACTTCGTTACTAATTATGACAAGTCCCTGTAATTTCGATACAAATTATAGCAGGTAACTGTAACTTCGTTACTAATTATGTCAGGTAACAGTGACTTCGGTACTAATTATGACAGGAAACTGTAACTTCGTTACTAATTATGACAATTAACTGTAATTACGATGCAAATTATGACAGGTAACTGTAACATCGTTAAAATTTTGAGATGTAACTGTAATTTCGGTACAAATTATGGCAGGTAACAGTACCTTCGATACTAATTATGACAGGTAACTGTAACTTCGATACTAATTATGACATGGAACTGTAGCTTCGATACAAATTATGGCAGGTAACTGTAACTTTGATACTAATTATGACAGGTAACAGTAACTTCGATACTAATTATGACAAGTAACTGTAACTTCGTTACTAATTATGACAAGTAACTCTAATTTTGATAAAAAAAATATGGCAGATAAATTTAACTTCGATACTAATTAATACAGGTAACAGTAACTTCGATACTAATTATGACAGGTTACTGTAACATCGTTCCAAATTATGTGAAGTAACTGTAACTTCGATACTAATTATGACAAATAACTGTAACTTCGATACTTATTATGACAGGTAACAGTAATTTCGATACAAATTATGGCAGGTAACTGTAACTTCGATACTAATTATGACAGGTAACAGTAACTTCGATACTAATTATGACAAGTAACTATAACTTCGATACAAATTATGACAGGTAACTATAACTTCGATACTAATTATGACAAGAAACTCTAACTTCGTTACTAATTATGACAAATAACAGTCATTTTGATAAAAAATTATGGTAGGTAACTGCAACTTCAATTGTAATTATGACAGGTAAGAGTAACTTCGATACTTATTATGACAGGTGACTGTAACTTCGTTACTAATTATGATAAGTAACTTTAATTTCGATATTTATTATGGCAGGTAACTGTAACTTCGTTACTAATTATGACATGTCGCTGTTATTTCGATACAAATTATGGCAGGTAACTGTAACTTCGATACTAATTATGTCAGTTAACCGTAACTTGGATACTAATTATGACAGGAAACTGTAACTTCGTTACTTATTATGACAAGTAACTGTAATTTCGATATAAATAATGACAGGTAACTGTATCTTCGTTAATAATTATGACAAATAACTGTAATTTCGATACAAATTATGGCAGGTAACAGTACCTTCGATACTAATTTAGACAGGTAACTGTAACTTCGATAGTAATTATGACAAGGTACTGTAATTTCGATACAAAATATGGCAGGTAACTCTAACTTTGATACTAATTCTGACAGGTAACAGTAACTTCGATACTAATTATGAGAAGTAACTGTAACTTCGTTACTAATTATGACAAGTAACTCTAATTTTGATAGAAAATTATGGCAGGTAACTGTAACTTCGATACTAATTAATACAGGTAACAGTAACTTCGATACTAATTATGACAGGTTACTGTAACATCGTTACTAATTATGACAAGTAACTGTACCTTCGATACTAATTATGATAAGTAACTGTAACTTCGATACTTATTATGACAGGTAACTGTAACTTTATTACTAATTATGACAAGAAACTGTAACTTCGATACTAATTATGACAGGTAACTGTAACTTCGATACTAATTTTGACAAGTAAATGTAACTTCGATACTAATTATGACAAGTATCTGTAACTTCGATACTATTTATGACAAGTAACTGTAATTTCGATACAAAATATGGCAGGTAACTCTAACATTGATACTAATTCTGACAGGTAACAGTAACTTCGATATTAATTATGACAAGTAACAGTAACTTCGATACTAATTATGACAAGTAACTGTAATTTCGATACAAATTTTGGCAGGTAACTGTAACTTCGATACTAATTATGACAGGTAACAGTAACTTCGATACTAATTATGACAAGTAACTGTAACATCGATACTAATTTTGACAGGTAACTGTAACTTCGTTACTAATTATGACAAGTAACTGTAATTTCGATACAAATTATGGCAGGTAACTGTAACTTCGATACTAATTATGACAGGTAACAGTAACTTCGATATTAATTATGACAGGTAACTGTAACTTCGTTACTTATTATGACAAGTAACTTTAATTTCGATACTAACTATGGTAGGTTACTGTAACTTCGTTACTAATTATGACAAGTCCCTGTAATTTCAATAAAAATTATGGCAGGTAATTGTAATTTCGATACTAAATATGACAGGTAACAGTAACTTCGATACTAATTATGACAAGTAACAGTAACTTCGATACTAATTATGACAAGGTACTGTAAGTTCGATACTAATTATGACAGGTAACTGTAACTTCGTTACTAATTATGACAAGTAACTGTAATTTCGATTCAAATTTTGGCAGGTAACTGTAACTTCGATACTTATTATGACAGTCAACAGTAACTTCGATACTAATTATGACAAGTAACTGTAACCTCGATACTAATTATGACAGGTAACTGTAACTTCGTTACTAATTATGACAAGTAACTGTAATTTCGATACAAATTATGGCAGGTAACTGTAACTTCGATAGTAATTATGACAGGTAACAGCAACTTCGATACTAATTATGACAAGTAACTATAACTTCGATACAAATTATGACAGGTAACTGTAACTTCGATACTAATTATGACAAGAAACTCTAACTTCGTTACTAATTATGACAAGTAACTGTAATTTTGATAAAAAATTATTGTAGGTAACTGTAGCTTCGTTACTAATTATGACAATTAACTGTAATTTCGATACAAATTATGGCAGGTAACTCTATCTTCGATACTAATTATGACAGGTAACTGTAACTTCGATACTAATTATGGCAGGTAACTGTAACTTCGATGCTAATTATGACAGGTAACTGTAACTTCGTTACTAATTATGACAAGTAGCTGTAATTTCGTTACAAATTATGGCAGGTAATTGTAATTTAGATACTATTTATGACAGGTAACAGTAACTTCGATACTAATTATGACAAGTAACAGTAACTTCGATACTAATTATGACAAGTAACTGTAAGTTCGATACTAATTATGACAGGTAACTGTAACTTCGTTACTAATTATGACAAGTAACTGTAATTTCGATTCAAATTTTGGCAGGTAACTGTAACTTCGATACTTATTATGACAGTCAACAGTAACTTCGATACTAATTATGACAAGTAACTGTAACTTCGATACTAATTATGACAGGTAACTGTAACTTCGTTACTAATTATGACAAGTAACTGTAATTTAGATACAAATTATGGCAGGTAACTGTAACTTCGATAGTAATTATGACAGGTAACAGCAACTTCGATACTAATTATGACAAGTAACTATAACTTCGATACAAATTATGACAGGTAACTGTAACTTTGATACTAATTATGACAAGAAACTCTAACTTCGTTACTAATTATGACAAGTAACTGTAATTTTGATAAAAATTATTGTAGGTAACTATAACTTCGTTACTAATTATGACAATTAACTGTAATTTCGATACAAATTATGACAGGTAACTCTAACTTCGATACTAATTATGACAGGTAACAGTAACTTCGATACTAATTATTGCAGGTAACTGTAACTTCGATACTAATTATGACAGGTAACTGTAACTTCGTTACTAATTATGACAAGTAGCTGTAATTTCGTTACAAATTATGGCAGGTAATTGTAATTCCGATACAATTTATGACAGGTAACAGTAACTTCGATACTAATTATGACAAATAACAGTAACTTCGATACTAATTATGACAAGTAACTGTAACTTCGATACTAATTATGACAGGTAACTATAACTTCGTTACTAATTATGATAAGTAACTGTAATTTCGATACAAATTTTGGCAGGTAACTGTAACGTCGATACTAATTATGACAGGTAACAGTAATTTCGATACTAATTATGACAAGTAACTGTAATTTCGGTACAAATTATGACAGGTAACTGTAACTTCGTAACTAATTAGGACAAGTAACTGTAATTTCGATACAAATTATGCCTGCTAACAGTACCTTCGATACTAATTATTACAGGTAACTGTAACTTCGATACTAATTATGACAAGGAACTGTAATTTCGATACAAATTATGGCAGGTAACTGCAACTTCGATACTAATTATGACAGGTAACAGTAACTTCGATACTAATTATGACAAGTAACTATAACTTCGAATCAAATTATAACAGGTAACTGTAACTTCGATACTAATTATGACAAGAAAATCTAACTTCGTTACTAATTATGACAAGTAACAGTAATCTCGATAAAAGTTATGGTAGGTAACTGTAACTTCAATACTAATTATGACAGGTGACAGTTACATCGATACTAATTATGACAGGTATCTGTAACTTCGTTACTTATTATGACAAGTAACTTTAATTTCGATACTAATTATAGCAGGTAACTGTAACTTCGTTACTAATTATGACAAGTCCCTGTAATTTCGATACAAATTATAGCAGGTAACTGTAACTTCGTTACTAATTATGTCAGGTAACAGTGACTTCGGTACTAATTATGACAGGAAACTGTAACTTCGTTACTAATTATGACAATTAACTGTAATTACGATGCAAATTATGACAGGTAACTGTAACATCGTTAAAATTTTGAGATGTAACTGTAATTTCGATACAAATTATGGCAGGTAACAGTACCTTCGATACTAATTATGACAGGTAACTGTAACTTCGATACTAATTATGACATGGAACTGTAGCTTCGATACAAATTATGGCAGGTAACTGTAACTTTGATACTAATTATGACAGGTAACAGTAACTTCGATACTAATTATGACAAGTAACTGTAACTTCGTTACTAATTATGACAAGTAACTCTAATTTTGATAAAAAAATATGGCAGATAAATTTAACTTCGATACTAATTAATACAGGTAACAGTAACTTCGATACTAATTATGACAGGTTACTGTAACATCGTTCCAAATTATGTGAAGTAACTGTAACTTCGATACTAATTATGACAAATAACTGTAACTTCGATACTTATTATGACAGGTAACAGTAATTTCGATACAAATTATGGCAGGTAACTGTAACTTCGATACTAATTATGACAGGTAACAGTAACTTCGATACTAATTATGACAAGTAACTATAACTTCGATACAAATTATGACAGGTAACTATAACTTCGATACTAATTATGACAAGAAACTCTAACTTCGTTACTAATTATGACAAATAACAGTCATTTTGATAAAAAATTATGGTAGGTAACTGCAACTTCAATTGTAATTATGACAGGTAAGAGTAACTTCGATACTTATTATGACAGGTGACTGTAACTTCGTTACTAATTATGATAAGTAACTTTAATTTCGATATTTATTATGGCAGGTAACTGTAACTTCGTTACTAATTATGACATGTCCCTGTTATTTCGATACAAATTATGGCAGGTAACTGTAACTTCGATACTAATTATGTCAGTTAACCGTAACTTGGATACTAATTATGACAGGAAACTGTAACTTCGTTACTTATTATGACAAGTAACTGTAATTTCGATATAAATAATGACAGGTAACTGTATCTTCGTTAATAATTATGACAAATAACTGTAATTTCGATACAAATTATGGCAGGTAACAGTACCTTCGATACTAATTTAGACAGGTAACTGTAACTTCGATAGTAATTATGACAAGGTACTGTAATTTCGATACAAAATATGGCAGGTAACTCTAACTTTGATACTAATTCTGACAGGTAACAGTAACTTCGATACTAATTATGAGAAGTAACTGTAACTTCGTTACTAATTATGACAAGTAACTCTAATTTTGATAGAAAATTATGGCAGGTAACTGTAACTTCGATACTAATTAATACAGGTAACAGTAACTTCGATACTAATTATGACAGGTTACTGTAACATCGTTACTAATTATGACAAGTAACTGTACCTTCGATACTAATTATGATAAGTAACTGTAACTTCGATACTTATTATGACAGGTAACTGTAACTTTATTACTAATTATGACAAGAAACTGTAACTTCGATACTAATTATGACAGGTAACTGTAACTTCGATACTAATTTTGACAAGTAAATGTAACTTCGATACTAATTATGACAAGTATCTGTAACTTCGATACTATTTATGACAAGTAACTGTAATTTCGATACAAAATATGGCAGGTAACTCTAACATTGATACTAATTCTGACAGGTAACAGTAACTTCGATATTAATTATGACAAGTAACAGTAACTTCGATACTAATTATGACAAGTAACTGTAATTTCGATACAAATTTTGGCAGGTAACTGTAACTTCGATACTAATTATGACAGGTAACAGTAACTTCGATACTAATTATGACAAGTAACTGTAACATCGATACTAATTTTGACAGGTAACTGTAACTTCGTTACTAATTATGACAAGTAACTGTAATTTCGATACAAATTATGGCAGGTAACTGTAACTTCGATACTAATTATGACAGGTAACAGTAACTTCGATATTAATTATGACAAGTAACAGTAAATTCGATACTAATTATGACAGGTAACAGTAACTTCGATACTAATCATGACAAGTAACTTTAACTTCGATACTAATTATGACAGGTAACTGTAACTTCCTTACTAATTATGACAAGTAACTGTAATTTCGTTACAAATTATGGCAGGTAATTGTAATTTCATTACTAATTATGACAGGTAACAGTAACTTCGATACTAATTATGACAAGTAACAGTAACTTCGATACTAATTATGACAAGTAACTGTAACTTCGATACTAATTATGACTGGTAACTGTAACTTCGTTACAAATTATGACAAGGAACTGTAATTTCGATTCCAATTATGGCAGGTAACTGTAACTTCGATACTAATTATGACAGGTAACAGCAACTTCGATACTAATTATGACAAGTAACTATAACTTCGATACAAATTATGACAGGTAACTGTAACTTCGATACTAATTATGACAAGAAACTCTAACTTCGTTAATAATTATGACAAGTAACTGTAATTTTGATAAAAAATTATTGTAGGTAAGTGTAACTTCAATACATATTATGACAGGTAACAGTAACTTCGATACTAATTATGACAGGTAACTGTAACTTCGTTACTTATTATGACAAGTAACTTTAATTTCGATACTAATTATGGCAGGTTACTGTAACTTCGTTACTAATTATGACAAGTCCCTGTAATTTCGATACAAATTATGGCAGGTAATTGTAATTTCGATACTAAATATGACAGGTAACAGTAACTTCGATACTAATTATGACAAGTAACAGCAACTTCGATACTAATTATGACAAGTAACTGTAAGTTCGATACTAATTATGACAGATAACTGTAACTTCGTTACTAATTATGACAAGTAACTGTAATTTCGATTCAAATTTTGGCAGGTAACTGTAACTTCGATACTTATTATGACAGTCAACAGTAACTTCGATACTAATTATGACAAGTAACTGTAACTTCATTACTTATTATGACAAGTAACTTTAATTTCGATACTAACTATGGCAGGTTACTGTAACTTCGTTACTAATTATGACAAGTCCCTGTAATTTCGATACAAATTTTGGCAGGTAATTGTAATTTCGATACTAAATATGACAGGTAACAGTAACTTCGATACTAATTATGACAAGTAACAGTAACTTCGATACTAATTATGACAAGTAACTGTAAGTTCGATACTAATTATGACAGGTAACTGTAACTTCGTTACTAATTATGACAAGTAACTGTAATTTCGATTCAAATTTTGGCAGGTAACTGTAACTTCGATACTTATTATGACAGTCAACAGTAACTTCGATACTAATTATGACAAGTAACTGTAACTTCGAAACTAATGATGACAGGCAACTGTAACTTCGTTACTAATTATGACAAGTAACTGTAATTTCGATACAAATTATGGCAGGTAACTGTAACATCGTTACTAATTATGACAAGAAACTGTAATTTTGATAAAAAATTATTGTAGGTAACTGTAACATCAATACTAATTATGACAGGTAACAGTAACTTCGATACTAATTATGACAGGTAACTGTAACTTCGTTACTTATTATGACAAGTAACTTTAATTTCGATACTAACTATGGTAGGTTACTGTAACTTCGTTACTAATTATGACAAGTCCCTGTAATTTCAATACAAATTATGGCAGGTAACTGTAACTTCGATACTAATTATGACAGGTAACAGTGACTTCGGTACTAATTATGACAAGTAACTGTAATTTTGATAAAAATTATTGTAGGTAACAGAACCTTCGATACTAATTATGACAAGTAACTGTAACATCGTTACTAATTATGACAAGTAACTGTAATTTTGATAAAAAATTATTGTAGGTAACTGTAACTTCAATACTAATTATGACAGGTAACAGTAACTTCGATACTAATTATGACAGGTAACTGTAACTTCGTTACTTATTATGACAAGTAACTTTAATTTCGATACTAACTATGGTAGGTTACTGTAACTTCGTTACTAATTATGACAAGTCCCTGTAATTTCGATAAAAATTATGGCAGGTAATTGTAATTTCGATACTAAATATGACAGGTAACAGTAACTTCGATACTAATTATGACAAGTAACAGTAACTTCGATACTAATTATGACAAGGTACTGTAAGTTCGATACTAATTATGACAGGTAACTGTAACTTCGTTACTAATTATGACAAGTAACTGTAATTTCGATTCAAATTTTGGCAGGTAACTGTAACTTCGATACTTATTATGACAGTCAACAGTAACTTCGATACTAATTATGACAAGTAACTGTAACCTCGATACTAATTATGACAGGTAACTGTAACTTCGTTACTAATTATGACAAGTAACTGTAATTTCGATACAAATTATGGCAGGTAACTGTAACTTCGATAGTAATTATGACAGGTAACAGCAACTTCGATACTAATTATGACAAGTAACTATAACTTCGATACAAATTATGACAGGTAACTGTAACTTCGATACTAATTATGACAAGAAACTCTAACTTCGTTACTAATTATGACAAGTAACTGTAATTTTGATAAAAAATTATTGTAGGTAACTGTAGCTTCGTTGCTAATTATGACAATTAACTGTAATTTCGATACAAATTATGGCAGGTAACTCTATCTTCGATACTAATTATGACAGGTAACTGTAACTTCGATACTAATTATGGCAGGTAACTGTAACTTCGATGCTAATTATGACAGGTAACTGTAACTTCGTTACTAATTATGACAAGTAGCTGTAATTTCGTTACAAATTATGGCAGGTAATTGTAATTTAGATACTATTTATGACAGGTAACAGTAACTTCGATACTAATTATGACAAGTAACAGTAACTTCGATACTAATTATGACAAGTAACTGTAAGTTCGATACTAATTATGACAGGTAACTGTAACTTCGTTACTAATTATGACAAGTAACTGTAATTTCGATTCAAATTTTGGCAGGTAACTGTAACTTCGATACTTATTATGACAGTCAACAGTAACTTCGATACTAATTATGACAAGTAACTGTAACTTCGATACTAATTATGACAGGTAACTGTAACTTCGTTACTAATTATGACAAGTAACTGTAATTTAGATACAAATTATGGCAGGTAACTGTAACTTCGATAGTAATTATGACAGGTAACAGCAACTTCGATACTAATTATGACAAGTAACTATAACTTCGATACAAATTATGACAGGTAACTGTAACTTTGATACTAATTATGACAAGAAACTCTAACTTCGTTACTAATTATGACAAGTAACTGTAATTTTGATAAAAATTATTGTAGGTAACTATAACTTCGTTACTAATTATGACAATTAACTGTAATTTCGATACAAATTATGACAGGTAACTCTAACTTCGATACTAATTATGACAGGTAACAGTAACTTCGATACTAATTATTGCAGGTAACTGTAACTTCGATACTAATTATGACAGGTAACTGTAACTTCGTTACTAATTATGACAAGTAGCTGTAATTTCGTTACAAATTATGGCAGGTAATTGTAATTCCGATACAATTTATGACAGGTAACAGTAACTTCGATACTAATTATGACAAATAACAGTAACTTCGATACTAATTATGACAAGTAACTGTAACTTCGATACTAATTATGACAGGTAACTATAACTTCGTTACTAATTATGATAAGTAACTGTAATTTCGATACAAATTTTGGCAGGTAACTGTAACGTCGATACTAATTATGACAGGTAACAGTAATTTCGATACTAATTATGACAAGTAACTGTAATTTCGGTACAAATTATGACAGGTAACTGTAACTTCGTAACTAATTAGGACAAGTAACTGTAATTTCGATACAAATTATGCCTGCTAACAGTACCTTCGATACTAATTATTACAGGTAACTGTAACTTCGATACTAATTATGACAAGGAACTGTAATTTCGATACAAATTATGGCAGGTAACTGCAACTTCGATACTAATTATGACAGGTAACAGTAACTTCGATACTAATTATGACAAGTAACTATAACTTCGAATCAAATTATAACAGGTAACTGTAACTTCGATACTAATTATGACAAGAAAATCTAACTTCGTTACTAATTATGACAAGTAACAGTAATCTCGATAAAAGTTATGGTAGGTAACTGTAACTTCAATACTAATTATGACAGGTGACAGTTACATCGATACTAATTATGACAGGTATCTGTAACTTCGTTACTTATTATGACAAGTAACTTTAATTTCGATACTAATTATAGCAGGTAACTGTAACTTCGTTACTAATTATGACAAGTCCCTGTAATTTCGATACAAATTATAGCAGGTAACTGTAACTTCGTTACTAATTATGTCAGGTAACAGTGACTTCGGTACTAATTATGACAGGAAACTGTAACTTCGTTACTAATTATGACAATTAACTGTAATTACGATGCAAATTATGACAGGTAACTGTAACATCGTTAAAATTTTGAGATGTAACTGTAATTTCGATACAAATTATGGCAGGTAACAGTACCTTCGATACTAATTATGACAGGTAACTGTAACTTCGATACTAATTATGACATGGAACTGTAACTTCGATACAAATTATGGCAGGTAACTGTAACTTTGATACTAATTATGACAGGTAACAGTAACTTCGATACTAATTATGACAAGTAACTGTAACTTCGTTACTAATTATGACAAGTAACTCTAATTTTGATAAAAAAAATATGGCAGATAAATTTAACTTCGATACTAATTAATACAGGTAACAGTAACTTCGATACTAATTATGACAGGTTACTGTAACATCGTTCCAAATTATGTGAAGTAACTGTAACTTCGATACTAATTATGACAAATAACTGTAACTTCGATACTTATTATGACAGGTAACAGTAATTTCGATACAAATTATGGCAGGTAACTGTAACTTCGATACTAATTATGACAGGTAACAGTAACTTCGATACTAATTATGACAAGTAACTATAACTTCGATACAAATTATGACAGGTAACTATAACTTCGATACTAATTATGACAAGAAACTCTAACTTCGTTACTAATTATGACAAATAACAGTCATTTTGATAAAAAATTATGGTAGGTAACTGCAACTTCAATTGTAATTATGACAGGTAAGAGTAACTTCGATACTTATTATGACAGGTGACTGTAACTTCGTTACTAATTATGATAAGTAACTTTAATTTCGATATTTATTATGGCAGGTAACTGTAACTTCGTTACTAATTATGACATGTCCCTGTTATTTCGATACAAATTATGGCAGGTAACTGTAACTTCGATACTAATTATGTCAGTTAACCGTAACTTGGATACTAATTATGACAGGAAACTGTAACTTCGTTACTTATTATGACAAGTAACTGTAATTTCGATATAAATAATGACAGGTAACTGTATCTTCGTTAATAATTATGACAAATAACTGTAATTTCGATACAAATTATGGCAGGTAACAGTACCTTCGATACTAATTTAGACAGGTAACTGTAACTTCGATAGTAATTATGACAAGGTACTGTAATTTCGATACAAAATATGGCAGGTAACTCTAACTTTGATACTAATTCTGACAGGTAACAGTAACTTCGATACTAATTATGAGAAGTAACTGTAACTTCGTTACTAATTATGACAAGTAACTCTAATTTTGATAGAAAATTATGGCAGGTAACTGTAACTTCGATACTAATTAATACAGGTAACAGTAACTTCGATACTAATTATGACAGGTTACTGTAACATCGTTACTAATTATGACAAGTAACTGTACCTTCGATACTAATTATGATAAGTAACTGTAACTTCGATACTTATTATGACAGGTAACTGTAACTTTATTACTAATTATGACAAGAAACTGTAACTTCGATACTAATTATGACAGGTAACTGTAACTTCGATACTAATTTTGACAAGTAAATGTAACTTCGATACTAATTATGACAAGTATCTGTAACTTCGATACTATTTATGACAAGTAACTGTAATTTCGATACAAAATATGGCAGGTAACTCTAACATTGATACTAATTCTGACAGGTAACAGTAACTTCGATATTAATTATGACAAGTAACAGTAACTTCGATACTAATTATGACAAGTAACTGTAATTTCGATACAAATTTTGGCAGGTAACTGTAACTTCGATACTAATTATGACAGGTAACAGTAACTTCGATACTAATTATGACAAGTAACTGTAACATCGATACTAATTTTGACAGGTAACTGTAACTTCGTTACTAATTATGACAAGTAACTGTAATTTCGATACAAATTATGGCAGGTAACTGTAACTTCGATACTAATTATGACAGGTAACAGTAACTTCGATATTAATTATGACAAGTAACAGTAAATTCGATACTAATTATGACAGGTAACAGTAACTTCGATACTAATCATGACAAGTAACTTTAACTTCGATACTAATTATGACAGGTAACTGTAACTTCCTTACTAATTATGACAAGTAACTGTAATTTCGTTACAAATTATGGCAGGTAATTGTAATTTCATTACTAATTATGACAGGTAACAGTAACTTCGATACTAATTATGACAAGTAACAGTAACTTCGATACTAATTATGACAAGTAACTGTAACTTCGATACTAATTATGACTGGTAACTGTAACTTCGTTACAAATTATGACAAGGAACTGTAATTTCGATTCAAATTATGGCAGGTAACTGTAACTTCGATACTAATTATGACAGGTAACAGCAACTTCGATACTAATTATGACAAGTAACTATAACTTCGATACAAATTATGACAGGTAACTGTAACTTCGATACTAATTATGACAAGAAACTCTAACTTCGTTAATAATTATGACAAGTAACTGTAATTTTGATAAAAAATTATTGTAGGTAAGTGTAACTTCAATACATATTATGACAGGTAACAGTAACTTCGATACTAATTATGACAGGTAACTGTAACTTCGTTACTTATTATGACAAGTAACTTTAATTTCGATACTAATTATGGCAGGTTACTGTAACTTCGTTACTAATTATGACAAGTCCCTGTAATTTCGATACAAATTATGGCAGGTAATTGTAATTTCGATACTAAATATGACAGGTAACAGTAACTTCGATACTAATTATGACAAGTAACAGCAACTTCGATACTAATTATGACAAGTAACTGTAAGTTCGATACTAATTATGACAGATAACTGTAACTTCGTTACTAATTATGACAAGTAACTGTAATTTCGATTCAAATTTTGGCAGGTAACTGTAACTTCGATACTTATTATGACAGTCAACAGTAACTTCGATACTAATTATGACAAGTAACTGTAACTTCGATACTAATTATGACAGATAACTGTAACTTCGTTACTAATTATGACAAGTAACTATAATTTCGATACAAATTATGGCAGGTAACTGTAACTTCGATACTAATTATGACAGGTAACAGCAACTTCGATACTAATTATGACAAGTAACTATAACTTCGATACAAATTATGACAGGTAACTGTAACTTCGATACTAATTATCACAAGAAACTCTAACTTCGTTACTAATTATGACAAGTAAATGTAATTTTGATAAAAAATTATTGTAGGTAACTGTAACTTCGTTACTAATTATGACAATTAACTGTAATTTCGATACAATTTATGGCAGCTAACTCTATCTTCGATACTAATTATGACAGGTAACAGTAACTTCGATACTAATTATGGCAGATAACTGTAACTTCGTTACTTATTATGACAAGTAACTTTAATTTCGATACTAATTATGGCAGGTTACTGTAACTTCGTTACTAATTATGACAAGTCCCTGTAATTTCGATACAAATTATGGCAGGTAATTGTAATTTCGATACTAAATATGACAGGTAACAGTAACTTCGATACTAATTATGACAAGTCCCTGTAATTTCGATACAAATTATGGCAGGTAATTGTAATTTCGATACTAAATATGACAGGTAACAGTAACTTCGATACTAATTATGACAAGTAACAGTAACTTCGATACTAATTATGACAAGTAACTGTAAGTTCGATACTAATTATGACAGGTAACTGTAACTTCGTTACTAATTATGACAAGTAACTGTAATTTCGATTCAAATTTTGGCAGGTAACTGTAACTTCGATACTTATTATGACAGTCAACAGTAACTTCGATACTAATTAGGACAAGTAACTGTAACTTCGATACTAATTATGACAGGTAACTGTAACTTCGTTACTAATTATGACAAGTAACTGTAATTTCAATACAAATTATGGCAGGTAACTGTAACTTCGATACTAATTATGACAGGTAACAGCAACTTCGATACTAATTATGAATAGTAACTATAACTTCGATACAAATTATGACAGGTTACTGTAACTTCGATACTAATTATGACAAGAAACTCTAACTTCGTTACTAATTATGACAAGTAACTGTAATTTTGATAAAAATTATTGTAGGTAACTGTAACTTCGTTACTAATTATGACAATTAACTGTAATTTCGATACAAATTATGGCAGGTAACTCTACCTTCGATACTTATTATGACAGGTAACAGTAACTTCGATACAAATTATTGCAGGTAACTGTAACTTCGATACTAATTATGACAGGTAACTGTAACTTCGTTAATAATTATGACAAGTAGCTGTAATTTCGTTACAAATTATGGCAGGTAATTGTAATTTCGATACTATTTATGACAGGTAACAGTTACTTCGATACTAATTTTGACAAGTAACAGTAACTTCGATACTAATTATGACAAGTAACTGTAACTTCGATACTAATTATGACAGGTAACTGTAACTTCGTTACTAATTATGAGAAGTAACGGTAATTTCGATACAAATTTTGGCAGGTAACTGTAACGTCGATACTAATTATGACAGGTAACAGTAATTTCGATACTATTTATGACAAGTAACTGTAATTTCGATACAAATTATGACAGGTAACTGTAACTTCGTAACTAATTATGACAAGTAACTGTAATTTCGATACAAATTATGGCAGCTAACAGTACCTTCGATACTAATTATTACAGGTAACTGTAAATTCGATACTAATTATGACAAGGAACTGTAATTTCGATACAAATTATGGCAGGTAACTGTAACTTCGATACTAATTATGACAGGTAACAGTAACTTCGTTACAAATTATGACAAGTAACTGTAATTTCGATTCAAATTATGGCAGGTAACTGTAACTTCGATACTAATTATGACAGGTAACAGCAACTTCGATACTAATTATGACAAGTAACTATAACTTCGATACAAATTATGACAGGTAACTGTAACTTCGATACTAATTATGACAAGAAACCCTAACTTCGTTACTAATTATGACAAGTAACTGTAATTTTGATAGGTAACTGTAACTTCAATACAAATTATGACAGGTAACAGTAACTTCGATACTAATTATGACAGGTAACTGTAACTTCGTTACTTATTATGACAAGTAACTTTAATTTCGATACTAATTATGGCAGGTTACTGTAACTTCGTTACTAATTATGACAAGTCCCTGTAATTTCGATACAAATTATGGCAGGTAATTGTAATTTGGATACTAAATATGACAGGTAACAGTAACTTCGATACTAATTATGACATGTAACAGTAACTTCGATACTAATTATGACAAGTAACTGTAAGTTCGATACTAATTATGACAGGTAACTGTAACTTCGTTACTAATTATGACAAGTAACTATAATTTCGATACAAATTATGGCAGGTAACTGTAACTTCGATACTAATTATGACAGGTAACAGCAACTTCGATGCTAATTATGACAAGTAACTATAACTTCGATACAAATTATGACAGGTAACTGTAATTTTGATAGGTAACTGTAACTTCAATACAAATTATGACAGGTAACAGTAACTTCGATACTAATTATGACAGGTAACTGTAACTTCGTTACTTATTATGACAAGTAACTTTAATTTCGATACTAATTATGGCAGGTTACTGTAACTTCGTTACTAATTATGACAAGTCCCTGTAATTTCGATTCAAATTTTGGCAGGTAACTGTAACTTCGATACTTATTATGACAGTCAACAGTAACATCGATACTAATTATGACAAGTAACTGTAACTTCGATACTAATTATGACAGGTAACTGTAACTTCGTTACTAATTATGACAAGTAACTATAATTTCGATACAAATTATGGCAGGTAACTGTAACTTCGATACTAATTATGACAGGTAACAGCAACTTCGATGCTAATTATGACAAGTAACTATAACGTCGATACAAATTATGACAGGTAACTGTAACTTCGATACTAATTATGACAAGAAACTCTAACTTCGTTACTAATTACGACAAGTAAATGTAATTTTGATAAAAAATTATTGTAGGTAACTGTAACTTCGTTACTAATTATGATAATTAACTGTAATTTCGATACAAATTATGGCAGGTAACTCTATCTTCGATACTAATTATGACAGGTAACAGTAACTTCGATACTAATTATGGCAGATAACTGTAACTTCGTTACTTATTATGACAAGTAACTTTAATTTCGATACTAATTATGGCAGGTTACTGTAACTTCGTTACTAATTATGGCAAGTCCCTGTAATTTCGATACAAATTATGGCAGGTAATTGTAATTTCGATACTAAATATGACAGGTAACAGTAACTTCGATACTAATTATGACAAGTAACAGTAACTTCGATACTAATTATGACAAGTAACTGTAAGTTCGATACAAATTATGACAGGTAACTGTAACTTCGTTACTAATTATGACAAGTAACTGTAATTTCGATTCAAATTTTGGCAGGTAACTGTAACTTCGATACTTATTATGACAGTCAACAGTAACTTCGATACTAATTAGGACAAGTAACTGTAACTTCGATACTAATTATGACAGGTTACTGTAACTTCGTTACTAATTATGACAAGTAACTGTAATTTGGATACAAATTATGGCATGTAACTGTAACTTCGATACTAATTATGACAGGTAACAGCAACTTCGATACTTATTATGAAAAGTAACTATAACTTCGATACAAATTATGACAGGTAACTGTAACTTCGATACTAATTATGACAAGAAACTCTAACTTCGTTACTAATTATGACAAGTAACTGTAATTTTGATAAAAATTATTGTAGGTAACTGTAACTTCGTTACTAATTATGACAATTAACTGTAATTTCGATACAAATTATGGCAGGTAACTCTAACTTCGATACTTATTATGACAGGTATCAGTAACTTCGATACTAATTATTGCAGGTAACTGTAACTTCGATACGAATTATGACAGGTAACTGTAACTTCGTTACTAATTATGACAAGTAGCTGTAATTTCGTTACAAATTATGGCAGGTAATTGTAATTTCGATACTATTTATGACAGGTTACAGTAACTTCGATACTAATTATGACAAGTAACAGTAACTTCGATACTAATTATGACAAGTAACTGTAATTTCGATACAAATTTTGGCAGGTAACTGTAACGTCGATACTAATTATGATAGGTAACAGTAATTTCGATACTAATTATGACAAGTAACTGTAATTTCGATACAAATTATGACAGGTAACTGTAACTTCGTAACTAATCATGACAAGTAACTGTAATTTCGATACAAATTATGGCAGCTAACAGTACCTTCGATACTAATTATTACAGGTAACTGTAAATTCGATACAAATTATGACAAGGAACTGTAATTTCGATACAAATTATGGCAGGTAACTGTAACTTCGTTACTAATTATGACAAGTAACTGTAATTTCGATACAAATTATGGCAGGTAAATGTAACTTCGATACTTATTATGACAGGTAACAGCAACTTCGATACTAATTATGACAAGTAACTATAACTTCGATACAAATTATTACAGGTAACTGTAACTTCGATACTAATTATGACAAGAAACTCTAACTTCGTTACTAATTATGACAAGTAACTGTAATTTTGATAAAAAATTATTGTAGGTAACTGTAACTTCGTTACTAATTATGACAATTAACTGTAATTTCGATACAAATTATGGCAGGTAACTCTATCTTCTATACTAATTATGACAGGTAACTGTAACTTCGATACTAATTATGGCAGGTAACTGTAACTTCGATACTAATTATGACAGGTAACTGTAACTTCGTTACTAATTAATACAAGTAGCTGTAATTTCGTTACAAATTATGGCAGGTAATTGTAATTTAGTTACTATTTATGACAGGTAACAGTAACTTCGATACTAATTATGACAAGTAACAGTAACTTCGATACTAATTATGACAAGTAACTGTAACTTCGATACTAATTATGACAGGTAACTGTAACTTCGTTACTAATTATGACAAGTAACTGTAATTTCGATACAAATTTTGGCAGGTAACTGTAACTTCGATACTAATTATGACAGGTAACAGTAATTTCGATACTAATTATGATATGTAACTGTAATTTCGATACAAATTATGACAGGTAAATGTAACTTCGTAACTAATTATGACAAGTAACTGTAATTTCGATACAAATTATGGCAGGTAACAGTACCTTCGATAATAATTATGGCAGGTAACAGTAACTTCGATACTAATTAAGACAGGTAACTGTAACTTCATTACTTATTATGACAAGTAACTTTAATTTCGATACTAACTATGGCAGGTTACTGTAACTTCGTTACTAATTATGACAAGTCCCTGTAATTTCGATACAAATTTTGGCAGGTAATTGTAATTTCGATACTAAATATGACAGGTAACAGTAACTTCGATACTAATTATGACAAGTAACAGTAACTTCGATACTAATTATGACAAGTAACTGTAAGTTCGATACTAATTATGACAGGTAACTGTAACTTCGTTACTAATTATGACAAGTAACTGTAATTTCGATTCAAATTTTGGCAGGTAAATGTAACTTCGATACTTATTATGACAGTCAACAGTAACTTCGATACTAATTATGACAAGTAACTGTAACTTCGATACTAATGATGACAGGCAACTGTAACTTCGTTACTAATTATGACAAGTAACTGTAATTTCGATACAAATTATGGCAGGTAACTGTAACATCGTTACTAATTATGACAAGTAACTGTAATTTTGATAAAAAATTATTGTAGGTAACTGTAACATCAATACTAATTATGACAGGTAACAGTAACTTCGATACTAATTATGACAGGTAACTGTAACTTCGTTACTTATTATGACAAGTAACTTTAATTTCGATACTAACTATGGTAGGTTACTGTAACTTCGTTACTAATTATGACAAGTCCCTGTAATTTCAATACAAATTATGGCAGGTAACTGTAACTTCGATACTAATTATGACAGGTAACAGTGACTTCGGTACTAATTATGACAAGTAACTGTAATTTTGATAAAAATTATTGTAGGTAACAGAACCTTCGATACTAATTATGACAAGTAACTGTAACATCGTTACTAATTATGACAAGTAACTGTAATTTTGATAAAAAATTATTGTAGGTAACTGTAACTTCAATACTAATTATGACAGGTAACAGTAACTTCGATACTAATTATGACAGGTAACTGTAACTTCGTTACTTATTATGACAAGTAACTTTAATTTCGATACTAACTATGGTAGGTTACTGTAACTTCGTTACTAATTATGACAAGTCCCTGTAATTTCGATAAAAATTATGGCAGGTAATTGTAATTTCGATACTAAATATGACAGGTAACAGTAACTTCGATACTAATTATGACAAGTAACAGTAACTTCGATACTAATTATGACAAGGTACTGTAAGTTCGATACTAATTATGACAGGTAACTGTAACTTCGTTACTAATTATGACAAGTAACTGTAATTTCGATTCAAATTTTGGCAGGTAACTGTAACTTCGATACTTATTATGACAGTCAACAGTAACTTCGATACTAATTATGACAAGTAACTGTAACTTCGATACTAATTATGACAGGTAACTGTAACTTCGTTACTAATTATGACAAGTAACTGTAATTTAGATACAAATTATGGCAGGTAACTGTAACTTCGATAGTAATTATGACAGGTAACAGCAACTTCGATACTAATTATGACAAGTAACTATAACTTCGATACAAATTATGACAGGTAACTGTAACTTCGATACTAATTATGACAAGAAACTCTAACTTCGTTACTAATTATGACAAGTAACTGTAATTTTGATAAAAATTATTGTAGGTAACTATAACTTCGTTACTAATTATGACAATTAACTGTAATTTCGATACAAATTATGACAGGTAACTCTAACTTCGATACTAATTATGACAGGTAACAGTAACTTCGATACTAATTATTGCAGGTAACTGTAACTTCGATACTAATTATGACAGGTAACTGTAACTTCGTTACTAATTATGACAAGTAGCTGTAATTTCGTTACAAATTATGGCAGGTAATTGTAATTCCGATACAATTTATGACAGGTAACAGTAACTTCGATACTAATTATGACAAATAACAGTAACTTCGATACTAATTATGACAAGTAACTGTAACTTCGATACTAATTATGACAGGTAACTGTAACTTCGTTACTAATTATGACAAGTAACTGTAATTTCGATACAAATTTTGGCAGGTAACTGTAACTTCGATACTAATTATGACAGGTAACAGTAATTTCGATACTAATTATGATATGTAACTGTAATTTCGATACAAATTATGACAGGTAAATGTAACTTCGTAACTAATTATGACAAGTAACTGTAATTTCGATACAAATTATGGCAGGTAACAGTACCTTCGATAATAATTATGGCAGGTAACAGTAACTTCGATACTAATTAAGACAGGTAACTGTAACTTCATTACTTATTATGACAAGTAACTTTAATTTCGATACTAACTATGGCAGGTTACTGTAACTTCGTTACTAATTATGACAAGTCCCTGTAATTTCGATACAAATTTTGGCAGGTAATTGTAATTTCGATACTAAATATGACAGGTAACAGTAACTTCGATACTAATTATGACAAGTAACAGTAACTTCGATACTAATTATGACAAGTAACTGTAAGTTCGATACTAATTATGACAGGTAACTGTAACTTCGTTACTAATTATGACAAGTAACTGTAATTTCGATTCAAATTTTGGCAGGTAAATGTAACTTCGATACTTATTATGACAGTCAACAGTAACTTCGATACTAATTATGACAAGTAACTGGAACTTCGATACTAATGATGACAGGCAACTGTAACTTCGTTACTAATTATGACAAGTAACTGTAATTTCGATACAAATTATGGCAGGTAACTGTAACATCGTTACTAATTATGACAAGTAACTGTAATTTTGATAAAAAATTATTGTAGGTAACTGTAACATCAATACTAATTATGACAGGTAACAGTAACTTCGATACTAATTATGACAGGTAACTGTAACTTCGTTACTTATTATGACAAGTAACTTTAATTTCGATACTAACTATGGTAGGTTACTGTAACTTCGTTACTAATTATGACAAGTCCCTGTAATTTCAATACAAATTATGGCAGGTAACTGTAACTTCGATACTAATTATGACAGGTAACAGTGACTTCGGTACTAATTATGACAAGTAACTGTAATTTTGATAAAAATTATTGTAGGTAACAGAACCTTCGATACTAATTATGACAAGTAACTGTAACATCGTTACTAATTATGACAAGTAACTGTAATTTTGATAAAAAATTATTGTAGGTAACTGTAACTTCAATACTAATTATGACAGGTAACAGTAACTTCGATACTAATTATGACAGGTAACTGTAACTTCGTTACTTATTATGACAAGTAACTTTAATTTCGATACTAACTATGGTAGGTTACTGTAACTTCGTTACTAATTATGACAAGTCCCTGTAATTTCGATAAAAATTATGGCAGGTAATTGTAATTTCGATACTAAATATGACAGGTAACAGTAACTTCGATACTAATTATGACAAGTAACAGTAACTTCGATACTAATTATGACAAGGTACTGTAAGTTCGATACTAATTATGACAGGTAACTGTAACTTCGTTACTAATTATGACAAGTAACTGTAATTTCGATTCAAATTTTGGCAGGTAACTGTAACTTCGATACTTATTATGACAGTCAACAGTAACTTCGATACTAATTATGACAAGTAACTGTAACCTCGATACTAATTATGACAGGTAACTGTAACTTCGTTACTAATTATGACAAGTAACTGTAATTTCGATACAAATTATGGCAGGTAACTGTAACTTCGATAGTAATTATGACAGGTAACAGCAACTTCGATACTAATTATGACAAGTAACTATAACTTCGATACAAATTATGACAGGTAACTGTAACTTCGATACTAATTATGACAAGAAACTCTAACTTCGTTACTAATTATGACAAGTAACTGTAATTTTGATAAAAAATTATTGTAGGTAACTGTAACTTCGTTACTAATTATGACAATTAACTGTAATTTCGATACAAATTATGGCAGGTAACTCTATCTTCGATACTAATTATGACAGGTAACTGTAACTTCGATACTAATTATGGCAGGTAACTGTAACTTCGATGCTAATTATGACAGGTAACTGTAACTTCGTTACTAATTATGACAAGTAGCTGTAATTTCGTTACAAATTATGGCAGGTAATTGTAATTTAGATACTATTTATGACAGGTAACAGTAACTTCGATACTAATTATGACAAGTAACAGTAACTTCGATACTAATTATGACAAGTAACTGTAAGTTCGATACTAATTATGACAGGTAACTGTAACTTCGTTACTAATTATGACAAGTAACTGTAATTTCGATTCAAATTTTGGCAGGTAACTGTAACTTCGATACTTATTATGACAGTCAACAGTAACTTCGATACTAATTATGACAAGTAACTGTAACTTCGATACTAATTATGACAGGTAACTGTAACTTCGTTACTAATTATGACAAGTAACTGTAATTTAGATACAAATTATGGCAGGTAACTGTAACTTCGATAGTAATTATGACAGGTAACAGCAACTTCGATACTAATTATGACAAGTAACTATAACTTCGATACAAATTATGACAGGTAACTGTAACTTCGATACTAATTATGACAAGAAACTCTAACTTCGTTACTAATTATGACAAGTAACTGTAATTTTGATAAAAATTATTGTAGGTAACTATAACTTCGTTACTAATTATGACAATTAACTGTAATTTCGATACAAATTATGACAGGTAACTCTAACTTCGATACTAATTATGACAGGTAACAGTAACTTCGATACTAATTATTGCAGGTAACTGTAACTTCGATACTAATTATGACAGGTAACTGTAACTTCGTTACTAATTATGACAAGTAGCTGTAATTTCGTTACAAATTATGGCAGGTAATTGTAATTCCGATACAATTTATGACAGGTAACAGTAACTTCGATACTAATTATGACAAATAACAGTAACTTCGATACTAATTATGACAAGTAACTGTAACTTCGATACTAATTATGACAGGTAACTATAACTTCGTTACTAATTATGATAAGTAACTGTAATTTCGATACAAATTTTGGCAGGTAACTGTAACGTCGATACTAATTATGACAGGTAACAGTAATTTCGATACTAATTATGACAAGTAACTGTAATTTCGGTACAAATTATGACAGGTAACTGTAACTTCGTAACTAATTAGGACAAGTAACTGTAATTTCGATACAAATTATGCCTGCTAACAGTACCTTCGATACTAATTATTACAGGTAACTGTAACTTCGATACTAATTATGACAAGGAACTGTAATTTCGATACAAATTATGGCAGGTAACTGCAACTTCGATACTAATTATGACAGGTAACAGTAACTTCGATACTAATTATGACAAGTAACTATAACTTCGAATCAAATTATAACAGGTAACTGTAACTTCGATACTAATTATGACAAGAAAATCTAACTTCGTTACTAATTATGACAAGTAACAGTAATCTCGATAAAAGTTATGGTAGGTAACTGTAACTTCAATACTAATTATGACAGGTGACAGTTACATCGATACTAATTATGACAGGTATCTGTAACTTCGTTACTTATTATGACAAGTAACTTTAATTTCGATACTAATTATAGCAGGTAACTGTAACTTCGTTACTAATTATGACAAGTCCCTGTAATTTCGATACAAATTATAGCAGGTAACTGTAACTTCGTTACTAATTATGTCAGGTAACAGTGACTTCGGTACTAATTATGACAGGAAACTGTAACTTCGTTACTAATTATGACAATTAACTGTAATTACGATGCAAATTATGACAGGTAACTGTAACATCGTTAAAATTTTGAGATGTAACTGTAATTTCGATACAAATTATGGCAGGTAACAGTACCTTCGATACTAATTATGACAGGTAACTGTAACTTCGATACTAATTATGACATGGAACTGTAACTTCGATACAAATTATGGCAGGTAACTGTAACTTTGATACTAATTATGACAGGTAACAGTAACTTCGATACTTATTATGACAAGTAACTGTAACTTCGTTACTAATTATGACAAGTAACTCTAATTTTGATAAAAAAAATATGGCAGATAAATTTAACTTCGATACTAATTAATACAGGTAACAGTAACTTCGATACTAATTATGACAGGTTACTGTAACATCGTTCCAAATTATGTGAAGTAACTGTAACTTCGATACTAATTATGACAAATAACTGTAACTTCGATACTTATTATGACAGGTAACAGTAATTTCGATACAAATTATGGCAGGTAACTGTAACTTCGATACTAATTATGACAGGTAACAGTAACTTCGATACTAATTATGACAAGTAACTATAACTTCGATACAAATTATGACAGGTAACTATAACTTCGATACTAATTATGACAAGAAACTCTAACTTCGTTACTAATTATGACAAATAACAGTCATTTTGATAAAAAATTATGGTAGGTAACTGCAACTTCAATTGTAATTATGACAGGTAAGAGTAACTTCGATACTTATTATGACAGGTGACTGTAACTTCGTTACTAATTATGATAAGTAACTTTAATTTCGATATTTATTATGGCAGGTAACTGTAACTTCGTTACTAATTATGACATGTCCCTGTTATTTCGATACAAATTATGGCAGGTAACTGTAACTTCGATACTAATTATGTCAGTTAACCGTAACTTGGATACTAATTATGACAGGAAACTGTAACTTCGTTACTTATTATGACAAGTAACTGTAATTTCGATATAAATAATGACAGGTAACTGTATCTTCGTTAATAATTATGACAAATAACTGTAATTTCGATACAAATTATGGCAGGTAACAGTACCTTCGATACTAATTTAGACAGGTAACTGTAACTTCGATAGTAATTATGACAAGGTACTGTAATTTCGATACAAAATATGGCAGGTAACTCTAACTTTGATACTAATTCTGACAGGTAACAGTAACTTCGATACTAATTATGAGAAGTAACTGTAACTTCGTTACTAATTATGACAAGTAACTCTAATTTTGATAGAAAATTATGGCAGGTAACTGTAACTTCGATACTAATTAATACAGGTAACAGTAACTTCGATACTAATTATGACAGGTTACTGTAACATCGTTACTAATTATGACAAGTAACTGTACCTTCGATACTAATTATGATAAGTAACTGTAACTTCGATACTTATTATGACAGGTAACTGTAACTTTATTACTAATTATGACAAGAAACTGTAACTTCGATACTAATTATGACAGGTAACTGTAACTTCGATACTAATTTTGACAAGTAAATGTAACTTCGATACTAATTATGACAAGTATCTGTAACTTCGATACTATTTATGACAAGTAACTGTAATTTCGATACAAAATATGGCAAGTAACTCTAACATTGATACTAATTCTGACAGGTAACAGTAACTTCGATATTAATTATGACAAGTAACAGTAACTTCGATACTAATTATGACAAGTAACTGTAATTTCGATACAAATTTTGGCAGGTAACTGTAACTTCGATACTAATTATGACAGGTAACAGTAACTTCGATACTAATTATGACAAGTAACTGTAACATCGATACTAATTTTGACAGGTAACTGTAACTTCGTTACTAATTATGACAAGTAACTGTAATTTCGATACAAATTATGGCAGGTAACTGTAACTTCGATACTAATTATGACAGGTAACAGTAACTTCGATATTAATTATGACAAGTAACAGTAAATTCGATACTAATTATGACAGGTAACAGTAATTTCGATACTAATCATGACAAGTAACTTTAACTTCGATACTAATTATGACAGGTAACTGTAACTTCCTTACTAATTATGACAAGTAACTGTAATTTCGTTACAAATTATGGCAGGTAATTGTAATTTCGTTACTAATTATGACAGGTAACAGTAACTTCGATACTAATTATGACAAGTAACAGTAACTTCGATACTAATTATGACAAGTAACTGTAACTTCGATACTAATTATGACTGGTAACTGTAACTTCGTTACAAATTATGACAAGGAACTGTAATTTCGATTCAAATTATGGCAGGTAACTGTAACTTCGATACTAATTATGACAGGTAACAGCAACTTCGATACTAATTATGACAAGTAACTATAACTTCGATACAAATTATGACAGGTAACTGTAACTTCGATACTAATTATGACAAGAAACTCTAACTTCGTTAATAATTATGACAAGTAACTGTAATTTTGATAAAAAATTATTGTAGGTTAGTGTAACTTCAATACATATTATGACAGGTAACAGTAACTTCGATACTAATTATGACAGGTAACTGTAACTTCGTTACTTATTATGACAAGTAACTTTAATTTCGATACTAATTATGGCAGGTTACTGTAACTTCGTTACTAATTATGACAAGTCCCTGTAATTTCGATACAAATTATGGCAGGTAATTGTAATTTCGATACTAAATATGACAGGTAACAGTAACTTCGATACTAATTATGACAAGTAACAGCAACTTCGATACTAATTATGACAAGTAACTGTAAGTTCGATACTAATTATGACAGATAACTGTAACTTCGTTACTAATTATGACAAGTAACTGTAATTTCGATTCAAATTTTGGCAGGTAACTGTAACTTCGATACTTATTATGACAGTCAACAGTAACTTCGATACTAATTATGACAAGTAACTGTAACTTCGATACTAATTATGACAGATAACTGTAACTTCGTTACTAATTATGACAAGTAACTATAATTTCGATACAAATTATGGCAGGTAACTGTAACTTCGATACTAATTATGACAGGTAACAGCAACTTCGATACTAATTATGACAAGTAACTATAACTTCGATACAAATTATGACAGGTAACTGTAACTTCGATACTAATTATCACAAGAAACTCTAACTTCGTTACTAATTATGACAAGTAAATGTAATTTTGATAAAAAATTATTGTAGGTAACTGTAACTTCGTTACTAATTATGACAATTAACTGTAATTTCGATACAAATTATGGCAGCTAACTCTATCTTCGATACTAATTATGACAGGTAACAGTAACTTCGATACTAATTATGGCAGATAACTGTAACTTCGTTACTTATTATGACAAGTAACTTTAATTTCGATACTAATTATGGCAGGTTACTGTAACTTCGTTACTAATTATGACAAGTCCCTGTAATTTCGATACAAATTATGGCAGGTAATTGTAATTTCGATACTAAATATGACAGGTAACAGTAACTTCGATACTAATTATGACAAGTCCCTGTAATTTCGATACAAATTATGGCAGGTAATTGTAATTTCGATACTAAATATGACAGGTAACAGTAACTTCGATACTAATTATGACAAGTAACAGTAACTTCGATACTAATTATGACAAGTAACTGTAAGTTCGATACTAATTATGACAGGTAACTGTAACTTCGTTACTAATTATGACAAGTAACTGTAATTTCGATTCAAATTTTGGCAGGTAACTGTAACTTCGATACTAATTATGACAGGTAACAGCAACTTCGATACTAATTATGAATAGTAACTATAACTTCGATACAAATTATGACAGGTTACTGTAACTTCGATACTAATTATGACAAGAAACTCTAACTCCGTTACTAATTATGACAAGTAACTGTAATTTTGATAAAAATTATTGTAGGTAACTGTAACTTCGTTACTAATTATGACAATTAACTGTAATTTCGATACAAATTATGGCAGGTAACTCTACCTTCGATACTTATTATGACAGGTAACAGTAACTTCGATACAAATTATTGCAGGTAACTGTAACTTCGATACTAATTATGACAGGTAACAGTAACTTCGTTAATAATTATGACAAGTAGCTGTAATTTCGTTACAAATTATGGCAGGTAATTGTAATTTCGATACTATTTATGACAGGTAACAGTTACTTCGATACTAATTTTGACAAGTAACAGTAACTTCGATACTAATTATGACAAGTAACTGTAACTTCGATACTAATTATGACAGGTAACTGTAACTTCGTTACTAATTATGAGAAGTAACGGTAATTTCGATACAAATTTTGGCAGGTAACTGTAACGTCGATACTAATTATGACAGGTAACAGTAATTTCGATACTATTTATGACAAGTAACTGTAATTTCGATACAAATTATGACAGGTAACTGTAACTTCGTAACTAATTATGACAAGTAACTGTAATTTCGATACAAATTATGGCAGCTAACAGTACCTTCGATACTAATTATTACAGGTAACTGTAACTTCGATACTAATTATGACAAGGAACTGTAATTTCGATACAAATTATGGCAGGTAACTGTAACTTCGATACTAATTATGACAGGTAACAGTAACTTCGTTACAAATTATGACAAGTAACTGTAATTTCGATTCAAATTATGGCAGGTAACTGTAACTTCGATACTAATTATGACAGGTAACAGCAACTTCGATACTAATTATGACAAGTAACTATAACTTCGATACAAATTATGACAGGTAACTGTAACTTCGATACTAATTATGACAAGAAACCCTAACTTCGTTACTAATTATGACAAGTAACTGTAATTTTGATAGGTAACTGTAACTTCAATACAAATTATGACAGGTAACAGTAACTTCGATACTAATTATGACAAGTAACTGTAACTTCGATACTAATTATGACAGATAACTGTAACTTCGTTACTTATTATGACAAGTAACTTTAATTTCGATACTAATTATGGCAGGTTACTGTAACTTCGTTACTAATTATGACAAGTCCCTGTAATTTCGATACAAATTATGGCAGGTAATTGTAATTTGGATACTAAATATGACAGGTAACAGTAACTTCGATACTAATTATGACATGTAACAGTAACTTCGATACTAATTATGACAAGTAACTGTAAGTTCGATACTAATTATGACAGGTAACTGTAACTTCGTTACTAATTATGACAAGTAACTATAATTTCGATACAAATTATGGCAGGTAACTGTAACTTCGATACTTATTATGACAGGTAACAGCAACTTCGATGCTAATTATGACAAGTAACTATAACTTCGATACAAATTATGACAGGTAACTGTAATTTTGATAGGTAACTGTAACTTCAATACAAATTATGACAGGTAACAGTAACTTCGATACTAATTATGACAGGTAACTGTAACTTCGTTACTTATCATGACAAGTAACTTTAATTTCGATACTAATTATGGCAGGTTACTGTAACTTCGTTACTAATTATGACAAGTCCCTGTAATTTCGATTCAAATTTTGGCAGGTAACTGTAACTTCGATACTTATTATGACAGTCAACAGTAACATCGATACTAATTATGACAAGTAACTGTAACTTCGATACTAATTATGACAGGTAACTGTAACTTCGTTACTAATTATGACAAGTAACTATAATTTCGATACAAATTATGGCAGGTAACTGTAACTTCGATACTAATTATGACAGGTAACAGCAACTTCGATGCTAATTATGACAAGTAACTATAACTTCGATACAAATTATGACAGGTAACTGTAACTTCGATACTAATTATGACAAGAAACTCTAACTTCGTTACTAATTACGACAAGTAAATGTAATTTTGATAAAAAATTATTGTAGGTAACTGTAACTTCGTTACTAATTATGATAATTAACTGTAATTTCGATACAAATTATGGCAGGTAACTCTATCTTCGATACTAATTATGACAGGTAACAGTAACTTCGATACTAATTATGGCAGATAACTGTAACTTCGTTACTTATTATGACAAGTAACTTTAATTTCGATACTAATTATGGCAGGTTACTGTAACTTCGTTACTAATTATGGCAAGTCCCTGTAATTTCGATACAAATTATGGCAGGTAATTGTAATTTCGATACTAAATATGACAGGTAACAGTAACTTCGATACTAATTATGACAAGTAACAGTAACTTCGATACTAATTATGACAAGTAACTGTAAGTTCGATACAAATTATGACAGGTAACTGTAACTTCGTTACTAATTATGACAAGTAACTGTAATTTCGATTCAAATTTTGGCAGGTAACTGTAACTTCGATACTTATTATGACAGTCAACAGTAACTTCGATACTAATTAGGACAAGTAACTGTAACTTCGATACTAATTATGACAGGTTACTGTAACTTCGTTACTAATTATGACAAGTAACTGTAATTTGGATACAAATTATGGCATGTAACTGTAACTTCGATACTAATTATGACAGGTAACAGCAACTTCGATACTTATTATGAAAAGTAACTATAACTTCGATACAAATTATGACAGGTAACTGTAACTTCGATACTAATTATGACAAGAAACTCTAACTTCGTTACTAATTATGACAAGTAACTGTAATTTTGATAAAAATTATTGTAGGTAACTGTAACTTCGTTACTAATTATGACAATTAACTGTAATTTCGATACAAATTATGGCAGGTAACTCTAACTTCGATACTTATTATGACAGGTATCAGTAACTTCGATACTAATTATTGCAGGTAACTGTAACTTCGATACGAATTATGACAGGTAACTGTAACTTCGTTACTAATTATGACAAGTAGCTGTAATTTCGTTACAAATTATGGCAGGTAATTGTAATTTCGATACTATTTATGACAGGTTACAGTAACTTCGATACTAATTATGACAAGTAACAGTAACTTCGATACTAATTATGACAAGTAACTGTAATTTCGATACAAATTTTGGCAGGTAACTGTAACGTCGATACTAATTATGATAGGTAACAGTAATTTCGATACTAATTATGACAAGTAACTGTAATTTCGATACAAATTATGACAGGTAACTGTAACTTCGTAACTAATCATGACAAGTAACTGTAATTTCGATACAAATTATGGCAGCTAACAGTACCTTCGATACTAATTATTACAGGTAACTGTAAATTCGATACAAATTATGACAAGGAACTGTAATTTCGATACAAATTATGGCAGGTAACTGTAACTTCGATACTAATTATGACAGGTAACAGTAACTTCGATACTAATTATGACAAGTAATTATAACTTCGAATAAAATTATGACAGGTAACTGTAACTTCGATACTAATTATGACAAGTAACTTTAATTTCGATACAAATTATGGCAGGTAACTGTAACTTCGATACTAATTATGACAAGAAACCCTAACTTCGTTACTAATTATGATAAGTAACTGTAATTTTGATAAAAAATTATTGTAGGTAACTGTAACTTCAATACAAATTATGACAGGTAACAGTAACTTCGATATTAATTATGACAGGTAACTGTAACTTCGTTACTTATTATGACAAGTAACTGTAATTTCGATTCAAATTTTGGCAGGTAATTGTAACTTCGATACTTATTATGACAGGTATCAGTAACTTCGATACTAATTATTGCAGGTAACTGTAACTTCGATACGAATTATGACAGGTAACTGTAACTTCGTTACTAATTATGACAAGTAACTGTAACTTCGATACTAATTATGACAGGTAACTGTAACTTCGTTACTAATTATGACAAGTAACTATAATTTCGATACAAATTATGGCAGGTAACTGTAACTTCGATACTAATTATGACAGGTAACAGCAACTTCGATGCTAATTATGACAAGTAACTATAACTTCGATACAAATTATGACAGGTAACTGTAACTTCGATACTAATTATGACAAGAAACTCTAACTTCGTTACTAATTACGACAAGTAAATGTAATTTTGATAAAAATTATTGTAGGTAACTGTAACTTCGTTACTAATTATGACAATTAACTGTAATTTCGATACAAATTATGGCAGGTAACTCTAACTTCGATACTTATTATGACAGGTATCAGTAACTTCGATACTAATTATTGCAGGTAACTGTAACTTCGTTACTAATTATGACAAGTAACTATAATTTCGATACTAATTATGGCAGGTTACTGTAACTTCGTTACTAATTATGACAAGTCCCTGTAATTTCGATACAAATTATGGCAGTAAATTGTAATTTGGATACTAAATATGACAGGTAACAGTAACTTCGATACTAATTATGACATGTAACAGTAACTTCGATACTAATTATGACAAGTAACTGTAAGTTCGATACTAATTATGACAGGTAACTGTAACTTCGTTACTAATTATGACAAGTAACTGTAATTTCGATTCAAATTTTGGCAGGTAATTGTAACTTCGATACTTATTATGACAGTCAACAGTAACTTCGATACTAATTATGACAAGTAACTGTAACTTCGATACTAATTATGACAGGTAACTGTAACTTCGTTACTAATTATGACAAGTAACTATAATTTCGATACAAATTATGGCAGGTAACTGTAACTTCGATACTAATTATGACAGGTAACAGCAACTTCGATACTAATTATGACAAGTAACTATAACTTCGATACAAATTATGACAGGTAACTGTAACTTCGATACTAATTATGACAAGAAACTCTAACTTCGTTACTAATTATGACAAGTAAATGTTATTTTGATAAAAAATTATTGTAGGTAACTGTAACTTCGTTACTAATTATGATAATTAACTGTAATTTCGATACAAATTATGGCAGGTAACTCTATCTTCGATACTAATTATGACAGGTAACAGTAACTTCGATACTAATTATGGCAGGTAACTGTAACTTCGTTACTTATTATGACAAGTAACTTTAATTTCGATACTTATTATGGCAGGTTACTGTAACTTCGTTACTAATTATGGCAAGTCCCTGTAATTTCGATACAAATTATGGCAGGTAATTGTAATTTCGATACTAAATATGACAGGTAACAGTAACTTCGATACTAATTATGACAAGTAACAGTAACTTCCATACTAATTATGACAAGTAACTGTAAGTTCGATACAAATTATGACAGGTAACTGTAACTTCGTTACTAATTATGACAAGTAACTGTAATTTCGATTCAAATTTTGGCAGGTAACTGTAACTTCGATACTTATTATGACAGTCAACAATAACTTCGATACTAATTAGGACAAGTAACTGTAACTTCGATACTAATTATGACAGGTAACTGTAACTTCGTTACTAATTATGACAAGTAACTGTAATTTCGATACAAATTATGGCAGGTAACTGTAACTTCGATACTAATTATGACAGGTAACAGCAACTTCGATACTAATTATGAAAAGTAACTATAACTTCGATACAAATTATGACAGGTAACTGTAACTTCGATACTAATTATGACAAGAAACTCTAACTTCGTTACTAATTATGACAAGTAACTGTAATTTTGATAAAAATTATTGTAGGTAACTGTAACTTCGTTACTAATTATGACAATTAACTGTAATTTCGATACAAATTATGGCAGGTAACTCTAACTTCGATACTTATTATGACAGGTAACAGTAACTTCGATACTAATTATTGCAGGTAACTGTAACTTCGATACTAATTTTGACAGGTAACTGTAACTTCGTTACTAATTATGACAAGTAACTGTAATTTCGATACAAATTATGGCAGGTAACTGTAACTTCGATACTAATTATGACAGGTAACAGTAACATCGAAATTAATTATGACAAGAAACAGTAAATTCGATACTAATTATGACAGGTAACAGTAACTTCGATACTAATCATGACAAGTAACTTTAACTTCGATACTAATTATAACAGGTAACTGTAACTTCCTTACTAATTATGACAAGTAACTGTAATTTCGTTACAAATTATGGCAGGTAATTGTAATTTCGATACTAATTATGACAGGTAACAGTAACTTCGATACTAATTATGACAAGTAACAGTAACTTCGATACTAATTATGACAAGTAACTGTAACTTCGATACTAATTATGACTGGTAACTGTAACTTCGATACAAATTATGACAAGTAACTGTAATTTCGATTCAAATTATGGCAGGTAACTGTAACTTCGATACTAATTATGACAGGTAACAGCAACTTCGATACTAATTATGAAAAGTAATTATAACTTCGATACAAATTATGACAGGTAACTGTAACTTCGATACTAATTATGACAAGAAACTCTAACTTCGATACTAATTATGACAAGTAACAGTAACTTCGATACTAATTATGACAAGTAACTGTAACTTCGATACTAATTATGACAGGTAACTGTAACTTCGTTACTAATTATGACAAGTAGCTGTAATTTCGTTACAAATTATGGCAGGTAATTGTAATTTCGATACTATTTATGACAGGTAACAGTAACTTCGATACTAATTATGACAAGTAACAGTAACTTCGATACTAATTATGACAAGTAACTGTAATTTCGATACAAATTTTGGCAGGTAACTGTAACGTCGATACTAATTATGACAGGTAACAGTAATTTCGATACTAATTATGACAAGTAACTGTAATTTCGATACAAATTATGACAGGTAACTGTAACTTCGATACTAATTATTACAGGTAACTGTAAATTCGATACAAATTATGACAAGGAACTGTAATTTCGATACAAATTATGGCAGGAAACTGTAACTTCGATACTAATTATGACAGGTAACAGTAACTTCGATACTAATTATGACAAGTAATTATAACTTCGAATAAAATTATGACAGGTAACTGTAACTTCGATACTAATTATGACAAGTAACTGTAATTTCGATACAAATTATGGCAGGTAACTGTAACTTCGATACTAATTATGACAGGTAACAGTAACATCGATATTAATTATGACAAGAAACAGTAAATTCGATACTAATTATGACAGGTAACAGTAACTTCGATACTAATCATGACAAGAAACTTTAACTTCGATACTAATTATAACAGGTAACTGTAACTTCCTTACTAATTATGACAAGTAACTGTAATTTCGTTACAAATTATGGCAGGTAATTGTAATTTCGATACTAATTATGACAGGTAACAGTAACTTCGATACTAATTATGACAAGTAACAGTAACTTCGATACTAATTATGACAAGTAACTGTAACTTCGATACTAATTATGACTGGTAACTGTAACTTCGTTACAAATTATGACAAGTAACTGTAATTTCGATTCAAATTATGGCAGGTAACTGTAACTTCGATACTAATTATGACAGGTAACAGCAACTTCGATACTAATTATGACAAGTAACTATAACTTCGATACAAATTATGACTGGTAACTGTAACTTCGATACTAATTATGACAAGAAACCCTAACTTCGTTACTAATTAAGACAAGTAACTGTAATTTTGATAAAAAATTATTGTAGGTAACTGTAACTTCAATACAAATTATGACAGGTAACAGTAACTTCGATACTAATTATGACAGGTAACTGTAACTTCGTTACTTATTATGACAAGTAACTTTAATTTCGATACTAATTATGGCAGGTTACTGTAACTTCGTTACTAATTATGACAAGTCCCTGTAATTTCGATACAAATTATGGCAGGTAATTGTAATTTGGATACTAAATATGACAGGTAACAGTAACTTCGATACTAATTATGACATGTAACAGTAACTTCGATACTAATTATGACAAGTAACTGTAAGTTCGATACTAATTATGACAGGTAACTGTAACTTCGTAACTAATTATGACAAGTAACTGTAATTTCGATACAAATTATGGCAGCTAACAGTACCTTCGATACTAATTATTACAGGTAACTGTAACTTCGATACTAATTATGACAAGGAACTGTAATTTCGATACAAATTATGGCAGGTAACTGTAACTTCGATACTAATTATGACAGGTAACAGTAACTTCGTTACAAATTATGACAAGTAACTGTAATTTCGATTCAAATTATGGCAGGTAACTGTAACTTCGATACTAATTATGACAGGTAACAGCAACTTCGATACTAATTATGACAAGTAACTATAACTTCGATACAAATTATGACAGGTAACTGTAACTTCGATACTAATTATGACAAGAAACCCTAACTTCGTTACTAATTATGACAAGTAACTGTAATTTTGATAGGTAACTGTAACTTCAATACAAATTATGACAGGTAACAGTAACTTCGATACTAATTATGACAGGTAACTGTAACTTCGTTACTTATTATGACAAGTAACTGTAAGTTCGATACTAATTATGACAGGTAACTGTAACTTCGTTACTAATTATGACAAGTAACTGTAATTTCGATTCAAATTTTGGCAGGTAATTGTAACTTCGATACGTATTATAACAGTCAACAGTAACTTCGATACTAATTATGACAAGTAACTGTAACTTCGATACTAATTATGACAGGTAACTGTAACTTCGTTACTAATTATGACAAGTAACTATAATTTCGATACAAATTATGGCAGGTAACTGTAACTTCGATACTAATTATGACAGGTAACAGCAACTTCGATACTAATTATGACAAGTAACTATAACTTCGATACAAATTATGACAGGTAACTGTAACTTCGATACTAATTATGACAAGAAACTCTAACTTCGTTACTAATTATGACAAGTAAATGTAATTTTGATAAAAAATTATTGTAGGTAACTGTAACTTCGTTACTAATTATGATAATTAAATGTAATTTCGATACAAATTATGGCAGGTAACTCTATCTTCGATACTAATTATGACAGGTAACAGTAACTTCGATACTAATTATGGCAGGTAACTGTAACTTCGTTACTTATTATGACAAGTACCTTTAATTTCGATACTAATTATGGCAGGTTACTGTAACTTCGTTACTAATTATGGCAAGTCCCTGTAATTTCGATACAAATTATGGCAGGTAATTGTAATTTCGATACTAAATATGACAGGTAACAGTAACTTCGATACTAATTAAGACAAGTAACAGTATCTTCCATACTAATTATGACAAGTAACTGTAAGTTCGATACAAATTATGACAGGTAACTGTAACTTCGTTACTAATTATGACAAGTAACTGTAATTTCGATTCAAATTTTGGCAGGTAACTGTAACTTCGATACTTATTATGACAGTCAACAGTAACTTCGATACTAATTAGGACAAGTAACTGTAACTTCGATACTAATTATGACAGGTAACTGTAACTTCGTTACTAATTATGACAAGTTACTGTAATTTCGATACAAATTATGGCAGGTAACTGTAACTTCGATACTAATTATGACAGGTAACAGTAACTTCGATACTAATTATCAAAAGTAACTATAACTTCGATACAAATTATGACAGGTAACTGTAACTTCGTTACTAATTATGACAAGTAACTGTAATTTTGATAAAAATTATTGTAGGTAACTGTAACTTCGTTACTAATTATGACAATTAACTGTAATTTCGATACAAATTATGGCAGGTAACTCTAACTTCGATACTTATTATGACAGGTAACAGTAACTTCGATACTAATTATTGCAGGTAACTGTAACTTCGATACTAATTATGACAGGTAACTGTAACTTCGTTACAAATTATGACAAGTAGCTGTAATTTCGTTACAAATTATGGCAGGTAATTGTAATTTCGATACTATTTATGACAGGTAACAGTAAATTCGATACTAATTATGACAATTAACAGTAACTTCGATACTAATTATGACAAGTAACTGTAACATCGATACTAATTTTGACAGGTAACTAACTTCGTTACTAATTATGACAAGTAACTGTAATTTCGATACAAATTATGGCAGGTAACTGTAACTTCGATACTAATTATGACAGGTAACAGTAACATCGAAATTAATTATGACAAGAAACAGTAAATTCGATACTAATTATGACAGGTAACAGTAACTTCGATACTAATCATGACAAGTAACTTTAACTTCGATACTAATTATAACAGGTAACTGTAACGTCCTTACTAATTATGACAAGTAACTGTAATTTCGTTACAAATTATGGCAGGTAATTGTAATTTCGATACTAATTATGACAGGTAACAGTAACTTCGATACTAATTATGACAAGTAACAGTAACTTCGATACTAATTATGACAAGTAACTGTAACTTCGATACTAATTATGACTGGTAACTGTAACTTCGTTACAAATTATGACAAGTAACTGTAATTTCGATTCAAATTATGGCAGGTAACTGTAACTTCGATACTAATTATGACAGGTAACAGCAACTTCGATACTAATTATGAAAAGTAATTATAACTTCGATACAAATTATGACAGGTAACTGTAACTTCGATACTAATTATGACAAGAAACTCTAACTTCGATACTAATTATGACAAGTAACAGTAACTTCGATACTAATTATGACAAGTAACTGTAACTTCGATACTAATTATGACAGGTAACTGTAACTTCGTTACTAATTATGACAAGTAGCTGTAATTTCGTTACAAATTATGGCAGGTAATTGTAATTTCGATACTATTTATGACAGGTAACAGTAACTTCGATACTAATTATGACAAGTAACAGTAACTTCGATACTAATTATGACAAGTAACTGTAATTTCGATACAAATTTTGGCAGGTAACTGTAACGTCGATACTAATTATGACAGGTAACAGTAATTTCGATACTAATTATGACAAGTAACTGTAATTTCGATACAAATTATGACAGGTAACTGTAACTTCGTAACTAATCATGACAAGTAACTGTAATTTCGATACAAATTATGGCAGCTAACAGTACCTTCGATACTAATTATTACAGGTAACTGTAAATTCGATACAAATTATGACAAGGAACTGTAATTTCGATACAAATTATGGCAGGTAACTGTAACTTCGATACTAATTATGACAGGTAACAGTAACTTCGATACTAATTATGACAAGTAATTATAACTTCGAATAAAATTATGACAGGTAACTGTAACTTCGATACTAATTATGACAAGAAACTGTAATTTCGATACAAATTATGGCAGGTAACTGTAACTTCGATACTAATTATGACAGGTAACAGTAACATCGATATTAATTATGACAAGAAACAGTAAATTCGATACTAATTATGACAGGTAACAGTAACTTCGATACTAATCATGACAAGTAACTGTAACTTCGATACTAATTATGACAGGTAACTGTAACTTCGTTACTAATTATGACAAGTTACTGTAATTTCGATACAAATTATGGCAGGTAACTGTAACTTCGATACTAATTATGACAGGTAACAGTAACTTCGATACTAATTATCAAAAGTAACTATAACTTCGATACAAATTATGACAGGTAACTGTAACTTCGTTACAAATTATGACAAGTAACTGTAATTTCGATTCAAATTATGGCAGGTAACTGTAACTTCGATACTAATTATGACAGGTAACAGCAACTTCGATACTAATTATGACAAGTAACTATAACTTCGATACAAATTATGACTGGTAACTGTAACTTCGATACTAATTATGACAAGAAACCCTAACTTCGTTACTAATTAAGACAAGTAACTGTAATTTTGATAAAAAATTATTGTAGGTAACTGTAACTACAATACAAATTATGACAGGTAACAGTAACTTCGATACTAATTATGACAGGTAACTGTAACTTCGTTACTTATTATGACAAGTAACTTTAATTTCGATACTAATTATGGCAGGTTACTGTAACTTCGTTACTAATTATGACAAGTCCCTGTAATTTCGATACAAATTATGGCAGGTAATTGTAATTTGGATACTAAATATGACAGGTAACAGTAACTTCGATACTAATTATGACATGTAACAGTAACTTCGATACTAATTATGACAAGTAACTGTAAGTTCGATACTAATTATGACAGGTAACTGTAACTTCGTTACAAATTATGACAGGTAACTGTAACTTCGATACTAATTATGACAAGAAACTCTAACTTCGTTACTAATTATGACAAGTAACTGTAATTTTGATAAAAATTATTGTAGGTAACTGTAACTTCGTTACTAATTATGACAATTAACTGTAATTTCGATACAAATTATGGCAGGTAACTCTAACTTCGATACTTATTATGACAGGTAACAGTAACTTCGATACTAATTATTGCAGGTAACAGTAACTTCGATAATAATTATGACAGGTAACTGTAACTTCGTTACTAATTATGACAAGTAGCTGTAATTTCGTTACAAATTATGGCAGGTAACTGTAACTTCGATACTAATTATGACAGGTAACAGTAACATCGAAATTAATTATGACAAGAAACAGTAAATTCGATACTAATTATGACAGGTAACAGTAACTTCGATACTAATCATGACAAGTAACTTTAACTTCGATACTAATTATAACAGGTAACTGTAACTTCCTTACTAATTATGACAAGTAACTGTAATTTCGTTACAAATTATGGCAGGTAATTGTAATTTCGATACTAATTATGACAGGTAACAGTAACTTCGATACTAATTATGACAAGTAACAGTAACTTCGATACTAATTATGACAAGTAACTGTCACTTCGATACTAATTATGACTGGTAGCTGTAACTTCGATACTAATTATGACAAGAAACTCTAACTTCGATACTAATTATGACAAGTAACAGTAACTTCGATACTAATTATGACAAGTAACTGTAACTTCGATACTAATTATGACAGGTAACTGTAACTTCGTTACTAATTATGACAAGTAGCTGTAATTTCGTTACAAATTATGGCAGGTAATTGTAATTTCGATACTATTTATGACAGGTAACAGTAACTTCGATACTAATTATGACAAGTAACAGTAACTTCGATACTAATTATGACAAGTAACTGTAATTTCGATACAAATTTTGGCAGGTAACTGTAACGTCGATACTAATTATGACAGGTAACAGTAATTTCGATACTAATTATGACAAGTAACTGTAATTTCGATACAAATTATGACAGGTAACTGTAACTTCGTAACTAATCATGACAAGTAACTGTAATTTCGATACAAATTATGGCAGCTAACAGTACCTTCGATACTAATTATTACAGGTAACTGTAAATTCGATACAAATTATGACAAGGAACTGTAATTTCGATACAAATTATGGCAGGTAACTGTAACTTCGATACTAATTATGACAGGTAACAGTAACTTCGATACTAATTATGACAAGTAATTATAACTTCGAATAAAATTATGACAGGTAACTGTAACTTCGATACTAATTATGACAATTAACTGTAATTTCGATACAAATTATGGCAGGTAACTGTAACTTCGATACTAATTATGACAGGTAACAGTAACATCGATATTAATTATGACAAGAAACAGTAAATTCGATACTAATTATGACAGGTAACAGTAACTTCGATACTAATCATGACAAGTAACTTTAACTTCGATACTAATTATAACAGGTAACTGTAACTTCCTTACTAATTATGACAAGTAACTGTAATTTCGTTACAAATTATGGCAGGTAATTGTAATTTCGATACTAATTATGACAGGTAACAGTAACTTCGATACTAATTATGACAAGTAACAGTAACTTCGATACTAATTATGACAAGTAACTGTAACTTCGATACTAATTATGACTGGTAACTGTAACTTCGTTACAAATTATGACAAGTAACTGTAATTTCGATTCAAATTATGGCAGGTAACTGTAACTTCGATACTAATTATGACAGGTAACAGCAACTTCGATACTAATTATGACAAGTAACTATAACTTCGATACAAATTATGACTGGTAACTGTAACTTCGATACTAATTATGACAAGAAACCCTAACTTCGTTACTAATTAAGACAAGTAACTGTAATTTTGATAAAAAATTATTGTAGGTAACTGTAACTTCAATACAAATTATGACAGGTAACAGTAACTTCGATACTAATTATGGAAGGTAACTGTAACTTCGTTACTTATTATGACAAGTAACTTTAATTTCGATACTAATTATGGCAGGTTACTGTAACTTCGTTACTAATTATGGCAAGTCCCTGTAATTTCGATACAAATTATGGCAGGTAATTGTAATTTCGATACTAAATATGACAGGTAACAGTAACTTCGATACTAATTATGACAAGTAACAGTAACTTCGATACTAATTATGACAAGTAACTGTAAGTTCGATACAAATTATGACAGGTAACTGTAACTTCGTTACTAATTATGACAAGTAACTGTAATTTCGATTCAAATTTTGGCAGGTAACTGTAACTTCGATACTTATTATGACAGTCAACAGTAACTTCGATACTAATTAGGACAAGTAACTGTAACTTCGATACTAATTATGACAAGTAACTGTAACTTCGTTACTAATTATGACAAGTAACTGTAATTTCGATACAAATTATGGCAGGTAACTCTAACTTCGATACTTATTATGACAGGTAACAGTAACTTCGATACTAATTATTGCAGGTAACTGTAACTTCGATACTAATTATGACAGGTAACTGTAACTTCGTTACTAATTATGACAAGTAACTGTAATTTCGATACAAATTATGACAGGTAACTGTAACTTCGTAACTAATCATGACAAGTAACTGTAATTTCGATACAATTTATGGCAGCTAACAGTACCTTCGATACTAATTATTACAGGTAACTGTAAATTCGATACAAATTATGACAAGGAACTGTAATTTCGATACAAATTATGGCAGGTAACTGTAACTTCGATACCAATTATGACAGGTAACAGTAACATCGATACTAATCATGACAAGTAATTACAACTTCGAATAAAATTATGACAGGTAACTGTAACTTCGATACTAATTATGACAAGAAACTCTAACTTCGTTACTAATTATGACAAATAACAGTCATTTTGATAAAAAATTATGGTAGGTAACTGCAACTTCAATACTAATTATGACAGGTAAGAGTAACTTCGATACTTATTATGACAGGTATCTGTAACTTCGTTACTAATTATGATAAGTAACTTTAATTTCGATACTAATTATGGCAGGTAACTGTAACTTCGTTACTAATTATGACAAGTCCCTGTTATTTCGATACAAATTATGGCAGGTAACTGTAACTTCGATACTAATTCTGACAGGTAACAGTAACTTCGATACTAATTATGACAAGTAACTGTAACTTCGTTACTAATTATGACAAGTTACTCTAATTTTGATAGAAAATTATGGCAGGTACCTGTAACTTCGATACTAATTAATACAGGTAACAGTAACTTCGATACTAATTATGACAGGTTACTGTAACATCGTTACTAATTATGACAAGTAACTGTAACTTCGATACTAATTATGACAAGTAACTGTAACTTCGATACTTATTATGACAGGTAACTGGAACTTCATTACAAATTATGACAAGAAACTGTAACTTCGATACTAATTATGACAGGTAACTGTAACTTCGATACTAATTATGACAAGTAACTGTAACTTCGATACTAATTATGACAAGTAACTGTAACTTCGATACTATTTATGACAGGTAACAGTAACTTCGATATTAATTATGACAAGTAACAGTAACTTCGATACTAATTATGAAAAGTAACTGTAATTTCGATACAAATTTTGGCAGGTAACTGTAACTTCGATACTAATTATGACAGGTAACAGTAACTTCGATACTAATTATGACAAGTAACTGTAACATCGATACTAATTATGACAGGTAACTGTAACTTCGTTACTAATTATGACAAGTAACTGTAATTTCGATACAAATTATGGCAGGTAACTGTAACGTCGATAATAATTATGGCAGGTAACAGTAACTTCGATACTAATTATGACAAGTAACAGTAAATTCGATACTAATTATGACAAGTAACTGTAATTTCGATACAAATTTTGGCAGGTAACTGTAACTTCGATACTAATTATGACAGGTAACAGTAACTTCGATACTATTTATGGCAGGTAACTGTAACTTCGATACTAATTATGACAGGTAACAGTTACTTCGATACTAATCATGACAAGTAACTTTAACTTCGATACTAATTATGACAGGTAACTGTAACTTCCTTACTAATTATGACAAGTAACTGTAATTTCGTTACAAATTATGGCAGGTAATTGTAATTTCGATACTAATTATGACAGGTAACAGTAACTTCGATACTAATTATGACAAGTAACAGTAACTTCGATACTAATTATGACAAGTAACTGTAACTTCGATACTAATTATGACTGGTTACTGTAATTTCGTTACTAATTATGACAAGTAACTGTAATTTCGATTCAAATTATGGCAGGTAACTGTAACTTCGATATTAATTATGACAGGTAACAGCAACTTCGATACTAGTTATGACAAGTAACTATAACTTCGATACAAATTATGACAGGTAACTGTAACTTCGATACTAATTATGACAATAAACTCTAACTTCGTTACTAATTATGACAAGTAACTGTAATATTGATAAAAAATTATTGTAGGTAACTGTAACTTCAATACTAATTATGACAGGTAACAGTAACTTCGATACTAATTATGACAGGTAACTGTAACTTCGTTAATTATTATGACAAGTAACTTTAATTTCGATACTAATTATGACAGGTTACTGTAACTTCGATACTAATTATGACAAGTAACTGTAATTTTGATACAAATTATGGCAGGTAACTGTAACTTCGATACTAATTATGAAAGGTAACAGCAACTTCGATACTAATTATGACAAGTAAATATAACTTCGATACAAATTATGACAGGTAACCGTAACTTCGATACTAATTATGACAAGAAACTCTAACTTCGTTACTAATTATGACAGTAACTGTAATTTTGATAAAAAATTATTGTAGGTAACTGTAACTTCGTTACTTATTATGACAATTAACTGTAATTTCGATACAAATTATGGCAGGTAACTCTATCTTCGATACTAATTATGACAGGTAACAGTAACTTCGATACTAATTATGGCAGGTAACCGTAACTTCGATACTAATTATGACAGGTAACTGTAACTTCGTTACTAATTATGACAAGTAGCTGTAATTTCGTTACAATTTATGGCATGTAATTGTAATTTCGATACTATTTATGACAGGTAACAGTAACCTCGATACTAATTATGACAAGTAACAGTAACTTCGATACTAATTATGACAAGTAACTGTAACTTCGATACTAATTATGACTGGTAACTGTAACTTCGTTACAAATTATGACAAGTAACTGTAATTTCGATTCAAATTATGGCAGGTAACTGTAACTTCGATACTAATTATGACAGGTAACAGCAACTTCGATACTAATTATGACAAGTAACTATAACTTCGATACAAATTATGACTGGTAACTGTAACTTCGATACTAATTATGACAAGAAACCCTAACTTCGTTACTAATTAAGACAAGTAACTGTAATTTTGATAAAAAATTATTGTAGGTAACTGTAACTTCAATACAAATTATGACAGGTAACAGTAACTTCGATACTAATTATGGAAGGTAACTGTAACTTCGTTACTTATTATGACAAGTAACTTTAATTTCGATACTAATTATGGCAGGTTACTGTAACTTCGTTACTAATTATGGCAAGTCCCTGTAATTTCGATACAAATTATGGCAGGTAATTGTAATTTCGATACTAAATATGACAGGTAACAGTAACTTCGATACTAATTATGACAAGTAACAGTAACTTCGATACTAATTATGACAAGTAACTGTAAGTTCGATACAAATTATGACAGGTAACTGTAACTTCGTTACTAATTATGACAAGTAACTGTAATTTCGATTCAAATTTTGGCAGGTAACTGTAACTTCGATACTTATTATGACAGTCAACAGTAACTTCGATACTAATTAGGACAAGTAACTGTAACTTCGATACTAATTATGACAAGTAACTGTAACTTCGTTACTAATTATGACAAGTAACTGTAATTTCGATACAAATTATGGCAGGTAACTGTAACTTCGATACTAATTATGACAGGTAACAGCAACTTCGATACTAATTATGAAAAGTAACTATAACTTCGATACAAATTATGACAGGTAACTGTAACTTCGATACTAATTATGACAAGAAACTCTAACTTCGTTACTAATTATGACAAGTAACTGTAATTTTGATAAAAATTATTGTAGGTAACTGTAACTTCGCTACTAATTATGACAATTAACTGTAATTTCGATACAAATTATGGCAGGTAACTCTAACTTCGATACTTATTATGACAGGTAACAGTAACTTCGATACTAATTATTGCAGGTAACTGTAACTTCGATACTAATTATGACAGGTAACTGTAACTTCGTTACTAATTATGACAAGTAACTGTAATTTCGATACAAATTATGACAGGTAACTGTAACTTCGTAACTAATCATGACAAGTAACTGTAATTTCGATACAAATTATGGCAGCTAACAGTACCTTCGATACTAATTATTACAGGTAACTGTAAATTCGATACAAATTATGACAAGGAACTGTAATTTCGATACAAATTATGGCAGGTAACTGTAACTTCGATACCAATTATGACAGGTAACAGTAACATCGATACTAATCATGACAAGTAATTATAACTTCGAATAAAATTATGACAGGTAACTGTAACTTCGATACTAATTATGACAAGAAACTCTAACTTCGTTACTAATTATGACAAATAACAGTCATTTTGTTAAAAAATTATGGTAGGTAACTGTAACTTCAATACTAATTATGACAGGTAAGAGTAACTTCGATACTTATTATGACAGGTATCTGTAACTTCGTTACTAATTATGATAAGTAACTTTAATTTCGATACTAATTATGGCAGGTAACTGTAACTTCGTTACTAATTATGACAAGTCCCTGTTATTTCGATACAAATTATGGCAGGTAACTGTAACTTCGATACTAATTCTGACAGGTAACAGTAACTTCGATACTAATTATGACAAGTAACTGTAACTTCGTTACTAATTATGACAAGTTACTCTAATTTTGATAGAAAATTATGGCAGGTACCTGTAACTTCGATACTAATTAATACAGGTAACAGTAACTTCGATACTAATTATGACAGGTTACTGTAACATCGTTACTAATTATGACAAGTAACTGTAACTTCGATACTAATTATGACAAGTAACTGTAACTTCGATACTTATTATGACAGGTAACTGTAACTTCATTACAAATTATGACAAGAATCTGTAACTTCGATACTAATTATGACAGGTAACTGTAACTTCGATACTAATTATGACAAGTAACTGTAACTTCGATACTAATTATGACAAGTAACTGTAACTTCGATACTATTTATGACAGGTAACAGTAACTTCGATATTAATTATGACAAGTAACAGTAACTTCGATACTAATTATGAAAAGTAACTGTAATTTCGATACAAATTTTGGCAGGTAACTGTAACTTCGATACTAATTATGACAGGTAACAGTAACTTCGATACTAATTATGACAAGTAACTGTAACATCGATACTAATTATGACAGGTAACTGTAACTTCGTTACTAATTATGACAAGTAACTGTAATTTCGATACAAATTATGGCAGGTAACTGTAACGTCGATAATAATTATGGCAGGTAACAGTAACTTCGATACTAATTATGACAAGTAACAGTAAATTCGATACTAATTATGACAAGTAACTGTAATTTCGATACAAATTTTGGCAGGTAACTGTAACTTCGATACTTATTATGACAGGTAACAGTTACTTCGATACTAATCATGACAAGTAACTTTAACATCGATACTAATTATGACAGGTAACTGTAACTTCCTTACTAATTATGACAAGTAACTGTAATTTCGTTACAAATTATGGCAGGTAATTGTAATTTCGATACTAATTATGACAGGTAACAGTAACTTCGATACTAATTATGACAAGTAACAGTAACTTCGATACTAATTATGACAAGTAACTGTAACTTCGATACTAATTATGACTGGTAACTGTAATTTCGTTACTAATTATGACAAGTAACTGTAATTTCGATTCAAATTATGGCAGGTAACTGTAACTTCGATATTAATTATGACAGGTAACAGCAACTTCGATACTAGTTATGACAAGTAACTATAACTTCGATACAAATTATGACAGGTAACTGTAACTTCGATACTAATTATGACAATAAACTCTAACTTCGTTACTAATTATGACAAGTAACTGTAATTTTGATAAAAAATTATTGTAGGTAACTGTAACTTCAATACTAATTATGACAGGTAACAGTAACTTCGATACTAATTATGACAGGTAACTGTAACTTCGTTAATTATTATGACAAGTAACTTTAATTTCGATACTAATTATGACAGGTTACTGTAACTTCGATACTAATTATGACAAGTAACTGTAATTTTGATACAAATTATGGCAGGTAACTGTAACTTCGATACTAATTATGACAGGTAACAGCAACTTCGATACTAATTATGACAAGTAAATATAACTTCGATACAAATTATGACAGGTAACCGTAACTTCGATACTAATTATGACAAGAAACTCTAACTTCGTTACTAATTATGACAGTAACTGTAATTTTGATAAAAAATTATTGTAGGTAACTGTAACTTCGTTACTTATTATGACAATTAACTGTAATTTCGATACAAATTATGGCAGGTAACTCTATCTTCGATACTAATTATGACAGGTAACAGTTACTTCGATACTAATTATGGCAGGTAACCGTAACTTCGATACTAATTATGACAGGTAACTGTAACTTCGTTACTAATTATGACAAGTAGCTGTAATTTCGTTACAAATTATGGCATGTAATTGTAATTTCGATACTATTTATGACAGGTAACAGTAACCTCGATACTAATTATGACAAGTAACAGTAACTTCGATACTAATTATGACAAGTAACTGTAACTTCGATACTAATTATGACAGGTAACTGTAACATCGTTACTAATTATGACAAATAACTGTAATTTCGATACAAATTTTGGCAGGTAACTGTAACTTCGATATTAATTATGACAGTTAACAGTAATTTCGATACTAATTATGACAAGTAACTGTAATTTCGATACAAATTATGACAGGTTACTGTAACATCGTAACTAATTATGACAAGTAACTGTAATTTCGATACAAATTATGGCAGGTAACAGTACCTTCGATACAAATTATGAAAGGTAACAGTAACTTCGATACTAATTATGACAGGTAACTGTAACTTCGTTACTTATTATGACAAGTAACTTTAATTTCGATACTAATTATGGCAGGTTACTGTAACTTCGTTACTAATTATGACAAGTCCCTGTAATTTCGATACAAATTTTGGCAGGTAACTGTAACTTCGATATTAATTATGACAGTTAACAGTAATTTCGATACTAATTATGACAAGTAACTGTAATTTCGATACAAATTATGACAGGTAACTGTAACATCGTAACTAATTATGACAAGTAACTGTAATTTCGATACAAATTATGGCAGGTAACAGTACCTTCGATACAAATTATGAAAGGTAACAGTAACTTCGATACTAATTATGACAGGTAACTGTAACTTCGTTACTAATTATGAAAGTAACTGTAATTTCGATTCAAATTTTGGCAGGTAACTGTAACTTCGATACCAATTATGACAAGAAAATCTAACTTCGTTACTAATTATGACCAGTAACAGTAATCTTGATAAATAATTATGGTAGGTAACTGTAACTTCAATACTAATTATGACAGGTGACAGTAACTTCGATACTAATTATGACAGGTATCTGTAACTTCGTTACTTATTATGACAAGTAACTTTAATTTCGATATTTATTATGGCAGGTAATTGTAACTTCGTTACTAATTATGACAAGTCCCTGTAATTTCGATACAAATTATGGCAGGTAACTGTAACTTCGATACTAATTATGTCAGGTAACAGTGACTTCGGTACTAATTATGACAGGAAAGTGTAACTTCGTTACTAATTATGACAATTAACTGTAATTACGATGCAAATTATGGCAGATAAATGTAACTTCGATACTAATTAATACAGGTAACAGTAACTTCGATACTATTTATGACAGGTTACTGTAACATCGTTTCTAATTATGTGAAGTAACTGTAACTTCGATACTAATTATGACAAATAACTGTAACTTCGATACTTATTATGACAGGTAACTGTAATTTCGATACAAATTATGGCAGGTAACTGTAACTTCGATACTAATTATGACAAGTAACAGTAACTTCGATACTAATTATGACAAGTAACTATAACTTCGATACAAATTATGACTGGTAACTGTAACTTCGATACTAATTATGACAAGAAACTCTAACTTCGTTACTAATTATGACAAATAACAGTCATTTTGATAAAAAATTATGGTAGGTAACTGTAACTTCAATGCTAATTATGACAGGTAAGAGTAACTTCGATACTTATTATGACAGGTAACTGTAACTTCAATACTAATTATGATAAGTAACTTTAATTTCGATACTAATTATGGCAGGTAACTGTAACTTCGTTACTAATTATGACAAGTCCCTGTTATTTCGATACAAATTATGGCAGGTAACTGTAACTTCGATACTAATTATGTCAGGTAACAGTAACTTCGATACTAATTATGACAGGAAACTGTAACTTCGATAGTAATTATGACAAGGAACTGTAATTTCGATACAAAATATGGCAGGTAACTGTAATTTTGATACTAATTCTGACAGGTAACAGTAACTTCGATACTAATTATGACAAGTAACCGTAACTTCGTTACTAATTATGACAAGTAACTCTAATTTTGATAGAAAATTATGGCAGGTAACAGTTACTTCGATACTAATCATGACAAGTAACTTTAACTTCGATACTAATTATGACAGGTAACTGTAACTTCCTTACTAATTATGACAAGTAACTGTAATTTCGTTACAAATTATGGCAGGTAATTGTAATTTCGATACTAATTAATACAGGTAACAGTAACTTCGATACTAATTATGACAGGTTACTGTAACATCATTACTAATTATGACAAGTAACTGTAACTTCGATACTAATTATGACAAGTAACTGTATCTTCGATACTTATTATGACAGGTAACTGTAACTTCATTACTAATTATGACAAGAAATTGTAACTTCGATACTAATTATGACAGTTAACTGTAACTTCGATACTAATTTTGACAAGTAACTGTAACTTCGATAATAATTATGACAAGTAACTGTAACTTCGATATTATTTATAACAGGTAACAGTAACTTCGATATTAATTATGACAAGTAACAGTAACTTCGATACTAATTATGACAAGTAACTGTAATTTCGATACAAATTTTGGCTGGTAACTGTAACCTCGGTACTAATTATGACAGGTAACAGTAACTTCGATACTAATTATGACAAGTAACTGTAACATCGATACTAATTATGACAGGTAACTGTAAATTCGTTACTAATTATGACAAGTAACTGTAATTTCGATACAAATTATGGCAGGTAACTGTAACGTCGATACTAATTATGACAGGTAACAGTAACTTCGATACTAATTATGGCAGGTAACTGTAACTTCGATACTAATTATGACAGGTAATAGTAACTTCGATACTAATTATGACAAGTAACTGTAACTTCGATACTAATTATGACAGGTAACTGTAACTTCGTTACTAATTATGAAAAGTAACTGTAACTTCGACACTAATTATGACAGAAAACTGTAACTTCGTTACTAATTATGACAAGTAACTGTAACTTCGATAAAAATTATGGCAGGTAACTGTAACTTCGATACTAATTACTACAGGTAACAGTAACTTCGAAACTAATTATGACAGGTTACTGTAACATCGTTACTAATTATGTCAAGTAATTGTAACTTCGATACTAATTATGACAAGTAACTGTAACTTCGATACTTATTATGACAGGTAACTGTAATTTTGATACAAATTATGGCAGGTAACTATAACTTCGATACTAATTATGACAGGTAACAGTATCTTCGATACTAATTATGACAAGTAACTATAACTTCGATACAAATTATGACAGGTAACTTCGATACTAATTATGAAAAGAAACTCTAACTTCGTTACTAATTATGACAAGTAACTGTAATTTTGATACTAATTATGACAGGTAACAGTAACTTCGATACTAATTATGACAAGTAACTATAACTTCGATACAAATTATGACAGGTAACTGTAACTTCGATACTAATTATGACGAGAAACTCTAACTTCGTTACTAATTATGACAATTAACAGTCATTTTGATAAAAAATTATGGTAGGGAACTGCAACTTTCATACTTATTATGACAGGTAACAGTAACTTCGATACTAATTATGACAGGTAACTGTAACTTCGATACTAATTATGACAAGTAACTTTAATTTCGATACTAATGATGGTAGGTAACTGTAACTTCGTTACTAATTATGACAAGTCCCTGTAATTTCGATACAAATTATGGCAGGTAACTGTAACTTCGGTTATAATTATGTCAGGTAACTGTAACTTAGATACTAATTATGACAGGAAACTAACTTCGTTACTAATTATGAAAAGTAACTGTAATTTCGATACAAATTATGACAGGTAACTGTAACTTCGTTACTAGTTATGACAAGTACTTGTAATTTCGATACAAATTATGGCAGGTAACAGTACCTTCGATACTAATTATGACAGGTAACTGTAACTTCGATACTAATCATGACAAGGAACTGTAATTTCGATACAATTATGGCACGTAACTGTAACTTTGATACTAATTATGACAGGTAACAGTAACTTCGATACTAATTATGACAAGTAACTGTAACTTCGTTACTAATTATGACAAGTAACTCTAATTTTGATAAAAAATTATGGCAGGTAACTGCAACTTCGATACTAATTAATACAGGTAACAGTAACTTCGATACTAATTATGACAGGTTACTGTAACATCGTTACTAATTATGACAAGTAACTGTAACTTCGATACTAATTATGACAAGTAACTGTAACTTCGATACTTATTATGACAGGTAACTGTAACTTAATTACTATTTATGACAAGAAACTGTAACTTCGACACTAATTATGACAGGTAAATGTAACTTCGATACTTATTATGACAAGTAACTGTAACTTCGATACTAATTATGACAAGTAACAGTAAATTTGATACTAATTATGACATGTAACTGTAATTTCGATTCAAATTTTGGCAGGTAACTGTAACATCGATACTAATTATGACAGGTAACAGTTACTACGAAACTAATTATGACAAGTAACTGTAACTTCGATACTAATTATGACAGGTAACTGTAACTTCGTTACTAATTATGACAAGTAACTGTAATTTCGATACAAATTATGGCAGGTAACTGTAACTTCGATACTAATTATGACAGGTAACAGTAACTTCGATACTATTTATGGCAGGTAACTGTAACTTCGATACTAATTATGACATGTAACAGTAACTTCGATACTAATCATGACAAGTAACATTAACTTCGATATTAATTATGACAGGTAACTGTAACGTCCTTACTAATTATGACAAGTAACTGTAATTTCGTTACACATTATGGCCGGTAATTGTAATTTCGATACTAATTATGACAGGTAACAGTAACTTCGATACTAATTATGACAAGTAACAGTAACTTCGATACTAATTATGACAAGTAACTGTAACTTCGATACTAATTATGACTGGTAACTGTAACTTCGTTACTAATTATGACAAGTAACTGTAATTTCCATTCAAATTATGGCAGGTAACAGTAACTTCGATACTAATTATGACAGGTAACAGCAACTTCGATACTAATTATGACAAGTAACTATAACTTCGATACAAATTATGACAGGTAACTGTAACTTCGATACTAATTATGACAAGAAACTCTAACTTCGTTACTAATTATGACAAGTAAGTGTAATTTTGATAAAAAATTATTGTAGGTAACTGTAACTTCAATACTAATTATGACAGGTAACAGTAACTTCAATACTAATTATGACAGTTAACAGCAACTTCGATACTAATTATGACAATTAACTGTAACTTCGATACTAATTATGACAGGTAACTGTAACTTCGATACTAATTATGACAAGAAACTATAACTTCGTTACTAATTATGACAAGTAACTGTCATTTTGATAAAAAATTATGGTAGGTAACTGTAAATTCAATACTAATTATGACAGGTAACAGTAACTTCGATACTAATTATGACAAGTAACTGTATCTTCGATACTAATTTTGACAAGTAACTGTAACTTCGATACTTATTATGACTGGTAACTGTAACTTCGTAACTAATTATGACAAGAAACACTAACGTCGTTACTAATTATGACAAGTAACTGTAATTTCGATACAAATAATGGCAGGTAACAGTAACTTCGATACTAATTATGACAGGTAACTCTAACTTCGATACTAATTATGACAAGGAACTGTAATTTCGATACAAATTATGGCAGGTAACTGTAACTTCGATATTAATTATTACAGGTAACAGTAACTTCGATACTAATTATGACAAGTAACTATAACTTCGAATCAAATTATGACAGGTAACTGTAACTTCGATACTAATTATGACAAGAAACTATAACTTCGTTACTAATTACGACAAGTAACTGTCATTTTGATAAAAAATTATGGTAGGTAACTGTAACTTCAATACTAATTATGACAGGTAACAGTAACTTCGATACTAATTATGACAAGTAACTGTATCTTCGATACTAATTTTGACAGGTAACTCTAACTTCGATACTAGTTATGACAAGAAACTATAACTTCGTTACTAATTATGACAAGTAACTGTCATTTTGATAAAAAATTATGGTAGGTAACTGTAACTTCAATACTAATTATGACAGGTAACAGTTACTTCGATACTAATTATGACAAGTAACAGTAACTTCGATACTAATTATGACAAGTAACTGTAACTTCGATACTAATTATGACAGGTAACTGTAACTTCATTACTAATTATGACAAGTAACTGTAATTTCGATACAAATTTTGGCAGGTAAGTGTAACTTCGATACTAATTATGACAGGTAACAGTAACTTCGATACTAATTATGACAGGAAACTGTAACTTCGTTACTAATTATGTCAAGTAACTGTAATTTCGATAACAATTATGACAGGTAACTGGAACTTCGTAACTAATTATGACAAGTTACTGTAATTTCGATACAAATTATGGCTGGTAACAGTACCTTCGATACTAATTATTACAGGTAACTGTAACTTCGATACTAATTATGACAAGGAACTGTAATTTCCATACAAATTATGGCAGGAAACTGTAACTTCGATATTAATTATGACAGGTAACAGAAACTTCGATACTATTTATGACACGTAACTATAATTTCGAATCAAATTATGACAGGTAACTGTAACTTCGATACTAATTATGACAAGAAAATCTAACTTCGTTACTAATTATGACAAGTAACAGTAATCTTGATAAAGAATTATGTTAGGTAACTGTAACTTCAATACTAATTATGACAGGTAACAGTAACTTCGATACTAATTATGACAGGTAACGGTAACTTCGATACTATTTATGGCAGGTATCTGTAACTTCGATACTTATTATGACAGGTAACAGTAACTTCGATACTAATCATGACAAGTAACTGTAACTTCGATACTAATTATGACAGGTAACTGTAACTTCGTTACTAATTATGACAAGTAGCTGTAATTTCGATACAAATTATGGCAGGTAACAGTAACTTCGATACTACTTATGGCAGGTAACTGTAACTTCGATACTAATTATGACAGGTAACAGTAACTTCGATACTAATCATGACAAGTAACTGTAACTTCGATACTAATTATGACAGGTAACTCTAACTTCGATACTAATTATGACAAGGAACTGTAATTTCGATACAAATTATGGCAGTTAACTGTAACTTCGATATTAATTATGACAGGTAACAGTAACTTCGATACTAATTATGACAAGTAACTATAACTTCGAATCAAATTATGACATGTAACTGTAACCTCGATACTAATTATGAGAAGAAACTATAACTTCGTTACTAATTACGAGAAGTAACTGTCATTTTGATAAAAAATTATGGTAGGTAACTGTAACTTCAATACTAATTATGACAGGTAACAGTATCTTCGATACTAATTATGACAAGTAACAGTAACATCGATAATAATCATGACAAGTAACTTTAACTTCGATACTAATTATGACAGGTAACTGTAACTTACTTACAAATTATGACAAGTAACTGTAATTTCGTTACAAAATATGGCAGGTTATTGTAATTTCGATGCTAATTATGACAGGTAACAGTAACTTCGATACTAATTATGACAAGTAACTGTAACTTCGATACTTATTATGACTGGTAACTGTAACTTCGTAACTAATTATGACAAGAAACACTAACTTCGTTACTAATTATGACAAGTAACTGTAATTTTGATAAAAAATTATTGTAGGTAACTGTAACATCAATGCTAATTATGACAGGTAACAGTAACTTTGATACTAATTATGACAGGTAACAGTAACTACGATACTAATTATGACAAGTAACTGTAACTTCGATACTAATTATGACTGGTAACTGTAACTTCGTAACTAATTATGACAAGTAACTGTAATTTCGATACAAATAATGGCAGGTAACAGTAACTTCGATACTAATTATGACAGGTAACTCTAACTTCGATACTAATTATGACAAGGAACTGTAATTTCGATACAAATTATGGCAGGTAACTGTAACTTCGATATTAATTATTACAGGTAACAGTAACTTCGATACTAATTATGACAAGTAACTATAACTTCGAATCAAATTATGACAGGTAACTGTAACTTCGATACTAATTATGACAAGAAACTATAACTTCGTTACTAATTACGACAAGTAACTGTCATTTTGATAAAAAATTATGGTAGGTAACTGTAACTTCAATACTAATTATGACAGGTAACAGTAACTTCGATACTAATTATGACAAGTAACTGTATCTTCGATACTAATTTTGACAGGTAACTGTAACTTCGATACTAGTTATGACAAGAAACTATAACTTCGTTACTAATTATGACAAGTAACTGTCATTTTGATAAAAAATTATGGTAGGTAACTGTAACTTCAATACTAATTATGACAGGTAACAGTTACTTCGATACTAATTATGACAAGTAACAGTAACTTCGATACTAATTATGACAAGTAACTGTAACTTCGATACTAATTATGACAGGTAACTGTAACTTCATTACTAATTATGACAAGTAACTGTAATTTCGATACAAATTTTGGCAGGTAAGTGTAACTTCGATACTAATTATGACAGGTAACAGTAACTTCGATACTAATTATGACAGGAAACTGTAACTTCGTTACTAATTATGTCAAGTAACTGTAATTTCGATACAAATTATGACAGGTAACTGGAACTTCGTAACTAATTATGACAAGTTACTGTAATTTCGATACAAATTATGGCTGGTAACAGTACCTTCGATACTAATTATTACAGGTAACTGTAACTTCGATACTAATTATGACAAGGAACTGTAATTTCGATACAAATTATGGCAGGAAACTGTAACTTCGATATTAATTATGACAGGTAACAGAAACTTCGATACTATTTATGACACGTAACTATAATTTCTAACCAAATTATGACAGGTAACTGTAACTTCGATACTAATTATGACAAGAAAATCTAACTTCGTTACTAATTATGACAAGTAACAGTAATCTTGATAAAGAATTATGTTAGGTAACTGTAACTTCAATACTAATTATGACAGGTAACAGTAACTTCGATACTAATTATGACAGGTAACAGTAACTTCGATACTATTTATGGCAGGTATCTGTAACTTCGATACTTATTATGACAGGTAACAGTAACTTCGATACTAATCATGACAAGTAACTGTAACTTCGATACTAATTATGACAGGTAACTGTAACTTCGTTACTAATTATGACAAGTAGCTGTAATTTCGATACAAATTATGGCAGGTAACAGTAACTTCGATACTACTTATGGCAGGTAACTGTAACTTCGATACTAATTATGACAGGTAACAGTAACTTCGATACTAATCATGACAAGTAACTGTAACTTCGATACTAATTATGACAGGTAACTCTAACTTCGATACTAATTATGACAAGGAACTGTAATTTCGATACAAATTATGGCAGTTAACTGTAACTTCGATATTAATTATGACAGGTAACACTTCGATACTAATTATGACATGTAACTATAACTTCGAATCAAATTATGACATGTAACTGTAACCTCGATACTAATTATGAGAAGAAACTATAACTTCGTTACTAATTACGAGAAGTAACTGTCATTTTGATAAAAAATTATGGTAGGTAACTGTAACTTCAATACTAATTATGACAGGTAACAGTATCTTCGATACTAATTATGACAAGTAACAGTAACTTCGTTACTAATTATGACAAGTAACAGTAATCTTGATAAAGAATTATGTTAGGTAACTGTAACTTCAATACTAATTATGACAGGTAACAGTAACTTCGATACTAATTATGACAGGTAAATGTAACTTCGTTAGTAATTATGACAAGTAACTTTAATTTCGATACTAATTATGGCAGGTAACTGTAACTCCGTTACTAATTATGACAAGTCCCTGTAATTTCGATACAATTTATGGCAGGTAACTGTAACTTCGATACTAATTATGTCAGGTAACAGTAACATCGGTACTAATTATGACAGGAAACTGTAACTTCGTTTGTTATTATGACAATCAACTGTAATTTCGATACAAATTATGACAGGTAACTGTAACTTCGTTACTAATTATGAGAGTCAACAGTAACTTCGATACTAATTATGACAAGTAACTGTAACTTCGATACTAATTATGACAGGTAACTGTAACTTCGTTACTAATTATGACAACTAACTGTAATTTCGATACAAATTATGGCAGGTAACAGTAACTTCGATACTAATCATGACAAGTAACTGTAACTTCGATACTTATTATGACAGGTAACAGTAACTTCGATATTAATTATGACAAATAACAGTAAATTCGATACTAATTATGACAAGTAACTGTAATTTCGATTCAAATTTTGGCAGGTAACTGTAACATCGATACTAATTATGACAGGTAACAGTTACTACGAAACTAATTATGACAAGTAACTGTAACTTCGATACTAATTATGACAGGTAACTGTAACTTCGTTACTAATTATGACAAATAACTGTAATTTCGATACAAATTATGGCAGGTAACTGTAACTTCGATACTTATTATGACAGGTAACAGTAACTTCGATACTATTTATGGCAGGTAACTGTAACTTCGATACTAATTATGACAGGTAACAGTAACTTCGATACTAATCATGACAAGTAACTTTAACTTCGATATTAATTATGACAGGTAACTGTAACGTCCTTACTAATTATGACAAGTAACTGTAATTTCGTTACATATTATGGCCGGTAATTGTAATTTCGATACTAATTATGACAGGTAACAGTAACTTCGATACTAATTATGACAAGTAACAGTAACTTCGATACTAATTATGACAAGTAACTGTAACTTCGATACTAATTATGACTCGTAACTGTAACTTCGCTACTAATTATGACAAGTAACTGTAATTTCGATTCAAATTATGGCAGGTAACTGTAACTTCGATACTAATTATGACAGGTAACAGCAACTTCGATACTAATTATGACAAGTAACTATAACTTCGATACAAATTATGACAGGTAACTGTAACTTCGATACTAATTATGACAAGAAACTCTAACTTCGTTACTAATTATGACAAGTAAGTGTAATTTTGATAAAAAATTATTGTAGGTAACTGTAACTTCAATACTAATTATGACAGGTAACAGTAACTTCGATACTAATTATGACAGTTAACAGCAACTTCGATACTAATTATGACAAGTAACTGTAACTTCGATATTAATTATGACAGGTAACTGTAACCTCGTTACTAATTATGACAAGTAACTGTAATTTCGATACAAATTAGGGCAGTTAACTGTAACTTCGATACTAATTATGACAGGTAACTGCCACTTCGATACTAATTATGACAAGTAACTATAACTTCGATACTAATTATGACAGGTAACTGTAACTTCGTTACTAATTATGACAAGTAACTGTAATTTCGATACAAATTATGGCAGGTAACTGTAACTTCGATACTAATTATGACAGGTAACAGTAACTTCGATACTATTTATGGCAGGTAACTGTAACTTCGATACTAATTATGACAGGTAACAGTAACTTTGATACTAATTATGACAGGTAACAGTAACTACGATACTAATTATGACAAGTAACTGTAACGTCGATACTAATTATGACAGGTAACTGTAACTTCGTAACTAATTATGACAAGTAACTGTAATTTCGATACAAATAATGGCAGGTAACAGTAACTTCGATACTAATTATGACAGGTAACTCTAACTTCGATACTAATTATGACAAGGAACTGTAATTTCGATACAAATTATGGCAGGTAACTGTAACTTCGATATTAATTATTACAGGTAACAGTAACTTCGATACTAATTATGACAAGTAACTATAACTTCGAATCAAATTAAGACAGGTAACTGTAACTTCGATACTAATTATGACAAGAAACTATAACTTCGTTACTAATTACGACAAGTAACTGTCATTTTGATAAAAAATTATGGTAGGTAATTGTAACTTCAATACTAATTATGACAGGTAACAGTAACTTCGATACTAATTATGACAAGTAACTGTATCTTCGATACTAATTTTGACAGGTAACTGTAACTTCGATACTAACTATGACAAGAAACTATAACTTCGTTACTAATTATGACAAGTAAATGTCATTTTGATAAAAAATTATGGTAGGTAACTGTAACTTCAATACTAATTATGACAGGTAACAGTAACTTCGATACTAATTATGACAAGTAACAGTAACTTCGATACTAATTATGACAAGTAACTGTAACTTCGATACTAATTATGACAGGTAACTGTAACTTCATTACTAATTATGACAAGTCACTGTAATTTCGATACAAATTTTGGCAGGTAACTGTAACTTCGATACTAATTATGACAGGTAACAGTAACTTCGATACTAATTATGACAGGAAACTGTAACTTCGTTACTAATTATGACAAGTAACTGTAATTTCGATACAAATTATGACAGGTAACTGGAACTTCGTAATTAATTATGACAAGTTACTGTAATTTCGATACAAATTATGGCTGGTAACAGTACCTTCGATACTAATTATTACAGGTAACTGTAACTTCGATACTAATTATGACAAGGAACTGTAATTTCGATACAAATTATGGCAGGAAACTGTAACTTCGATATTAATTATGACAGGTAACAGAAACTTCGATACTAATTATGACACGTAACTATAATTTCGAATCAAATTATGACAGGTAACTGTAACTTCGATACTAATTATGACAAGAAAATCTAACTTCGTTACTAATTATGACAAGTAACAGTAATCTTGATAAAGAATTATGTTAGGTAACTGTAACTTCAATACTAATTATGACAGGTAACAGTAACTTCGATACTAATTATGACAGGTAACAGTAACTTCGATACTATTTATGGCAGGTATCTGTAACTTCGATACTAATTATGACAGGTAACAGTAACTTCGATACTTATCATGACAAGTAACTGTAACTTCGATACTAATTATGACAGGTAACTGTAACTTCGTTACTAATTATGACAAGTAGCTGTAATTTCGATACAAATTATGGCAGGTAACAGTAACTTCGATACTATTTATGGCAGGTAACTGTAACTTCGATACTAATTATGACAGGTAACAGTAACTTCGATACTAATCATGACAAGTAACTGTAACTTCGATACTAATTATGACAGGTAACTCTAACCTCGATACTAATTATGACAAGGAACTGTAATTTCGATACAAATTATGGCAGTTAACTGTAACATCGATATTAATTATGACACGTAACAGTAACTTCGATACTAATTATGACAAGTAACTATAACTTCGAATCAAATTATGACAGGTAACTGTAACCTCGATACTAATTATGACAAGAAACTATAACTTCGTTACTAATTACGAGAAGTAACTGTCATTTTGATAAAAAATTATGGTAGGTAACTGTAACTTCAATACTAATTATGACAGGTAACAGTATCTTCGATACTAATTATGACAAGTAACAGTAACTTCGATACTAATTATGACAAGTAACTGTAACTTCGATACTAATTATGACAGGTAACTGTAACTTCATTACTAATTATGACAAGTAACTGTAATTTCGATACAAATTTTGGCAGGTAACTGTAACTTCGATACTAATTATGACAGGTAACAGTAACTTCGATACTAATTATGACAGGAAACTGTAACTTCGTTACTAATTATGACAAGTAACTGTAATTTCGATACAAATTATGACAGGTAACTGGAACTTCGTAACTAATTATGACAAGTTACTGTAATTTCGACACAAATTATGGCAGGTAACAGTACCTTCGATACTAATTATTACAGGTAACTGTAACATCGATACTAATTATGACAAGGAACTGTAATTTCGATACAAATTATGGCAGGAAACTGTAACTTCGATGTTAATTATGACAGGTAACAGTAACTTCGATACTAATTATGACACGTAACTATAGTTTCGAATCAAATTATGACAGGTAACTGTAACTTCGATACTAATTATGACAAGAAAATCTAACTTCGTTACTAATTATGACAAGTAACAGTAATCTTGATAAAGAATTATGTTAGGTAACTGTAACATCAATACTAATTATGACAGGTAACAGTAACTTCGATACTAATTATGACAGGTAAATGTAACTTCGTTAGTAATTATGACAAGTAACTTTAATTTCGATACTAATTATGGCTGGTAACTGTAACGCCGTTACTAATTAGGACAAGTCCCTGTAATTTCGATACAATTTATGGCAGGTAACTGTAACTTCGATACTAATTATGTCAGGTAACAGTAACATCGGTACTAATTATGACAGGAAACTGTAACTTCGTTTGTAATTATGACAATTAACTGTAATTTCGATACAAATTATGACAGGTAACTGTAACTTCGTTACTAATTATGAGAGTCAACAGTAACTTCGATACTAATTATGACAAGTAACTGTAACTTCGATACTAATTATGACAGGTAACTTTAACTTCGTTACTAATTATGACAACTAACTGTAATTTCGATACAAATTATGGCAGGTAACTGTAACTTCTATACTAATTATGACAGGTAACAGTAACTTCGATACTATTTATGGCAGGTAACTGTAACTTCGATACTAATTATGATGGGTAACAGTTACTTCGATACTAATCATGACAAGTAACTTTAACTTCGATACTAATTATGACAGGTTACTGTAACTTCCTTACTAATTATGACAAGTAACTGTAATTTCGTTACAAATTATGGCAGGTAATTGTAACTTCGATACTAATTATGACAGGTAACAGTAACTTCGATACTAATTATGACAAGTAACAGTGACTTCGATACTAATTATGACAAGTAACTGTAACTTCGATACTAATTATGACTGGTAACTATAACTTCGTTACTAATTATGACAAGTAACTGTAATTTCGATTCAAATTTTTGCAGGTAACTGTAACTTCGATACTTATTATGACAGGTAACAGTAACTTCGATACTAATAATGACAAGTAACTGTAACTTCGATACTAATTATGACAGGGAAGTGAAACTTCGTTACTAATTATGACAAGTAACTGTAATTTCGATACAAATTATGGCAGGTAACTGTAACTTCGATACTAATTATGACAGGTAACAGCAACTTCGATACTAATTATGACAAGTAACTAAAACATCAATACAAATTATGACAGATAACTGTAACTTCGATACTAATTATGGCAAGAAACTCTAACTTCGTTACTAATTATGACAAGTAACTGTAATTTTGATAAAAAAAATTGTAGGTTACTGTAACTTCAATACTAATTATGACAGGTAACAGTAACTTCGATACTAATTATGACAGGTAACTGTAACTTCGTTACTTATTATGACAAGTAACTTTAATTTCGATACGAATTATGGCAGTTTACTGTAACTTCGTTACTAATTATGACAAGTCCCTGTAATTTCGATACAAATTATGGCAGGTAATTGTAATTTCGATACTAAATATGACAGGTAACAGTAACTTCGATACTAATTATGACAAGTAACAGTAACTTCGATACTAATTATGACAAGTAACTGTAAGTTCGATACTAATTATGACAGGTAACTGTAACTCCGTTACTAATTATGACAAGTACCTGTAATTTCGATTCAAATTTTGTCAGGTAACTGTAACTTCGATACTAATAATGACAGGTAACTGTAACTTCGATACTAATTATGACAAGGAACTGTAATTTCGATACAAATTATGGCAGGTAACTGTAACTTCGATATTAATTATGACAGGTAACTGTAACATCGATACTAATTATGACAAGTAACTATAACTTCGAATCAAATTATGACATGTAACTGTAACTTCGATACTAATTATGACAAGGAACTATAACTTCGTTACTAATTATGACAAGTAACTGTCATTTTGATAAAAAATTATGGTAGGTAACTGTAACTTCAATACTAATTATGACAGGTAACAGTATCTTCGATACTAATTATTACAAGTAACAGTAACTTCGATACTAATTATGACATGTAACTGTAACTTCGATACTAATTATGACAGGTAACTGTAACTTCATTACTAATTATGACAAGTAACTGTAATTTCGATACAAATTTTGGCAGGTAACTGTAAGTTCGATACTAATTTTGACAGGTAACAGTAACTTCGATACTAATTATGACAGGAAACTGTAACTTCGTTACTAATTATGACAAGTAACTGTAATTTCTATACAAATTATGACAGGTAACTGGAACTTCGTAACTAATTATGACAAGTTACTGTAATTTCGACACAAATTATGGCAGGTAACAGTACCTTCGATACTAATTATTACAGGTAACTGTAACTTCGATACTAATTATGACAAGGAACTGTAATTTCGATACAAATTATGGCAGGAAACTGTAACTTCGATATTAATTATGGCAGGTAACAGTAACTTCGATACTAATTATGACACGTAACTATAATTTCGAATCAAATTATGACAGGTAACTGTAACTTCGATACTAATTATGACAAGAAAATCTAACTTCGTTACTAATTATGACAAGTAACAGTAATCTTGATAAAGAATTATGTTAGGTAACTGTAACTTCAATACTAATTATGACAGGTAACAGTAACTTCGATACTAATTATGACAGGTAACTGTAACTTCGTTAGTAATTATGACAAGTAACTTTAATTTCGATGCTAATTATGGCAGGTAACTGTAACTCCGTTACTAATTATGACAAGTCCCTGAAATTTCGATACAATTTATGGCAGGTAACTGTAACTTCGATACTAATTATGTCAGGTAACAGTAACATCGGTACTAATTATGACAGGAAACTGTAACTTCGTTTGTTATTATGACAATTAACTGTAATTTCGATACAAATTATGACAGGTAACTGTAACTTCGTTACTAATTATGACAGTCAACAGTAACTTCGATACTAATTATGACAAGTAACTGTAACTTCGATACTAATTATGACAGGTAACTGTAACTTCGTTACTAATTATGACAAGTAACTGTAATTTCGATACAAATTATGGCAGGTAACTGTAACTTCGATACTAATTATGACAGGTAACAGTAACTTCGATACTATTTATGGCGGGTAACTGTAACTTCGATACTAATTATGACAGGTAACAGTAACTTCGATACTAATCATGACAAGTAACTTTAACTTCGATAGTAATTATGACAGGTAACTGTAACGTCCTTACTAATTATGACAAGTAACTGTAATTTCGTTACAAATTATGGCAGGTAATTGTAATTTCGATACTAATTATGACAGGTAACAGTAACTTCGATACAAATTATGACATGTAACAGTCACTTCGATACTAATTATGAGAAGTAACTGTAACTTCGATACTAATTATGACAGGTAAGTGAAACTTCGTTACTAATTATGACAAGTAACTGTAATTTCGAAACAAATTATGGCAGGTAACTGTAACTTCGATACTAATTATGACAGGTAACAGCAACTTCGATACTAATTATGACAAGTAACTGTAACTTCGTTACTAATTATGACAAGTAGCTGTAATTTCGATACAAATTATGGCAGGTAACAGTAACTTCGATACTATTTATGGCAGGTAACTGTAACTTCGATACTAATTATGACAGGTAACAGTAACTTCGATACTAATCATGACAAGTAACTGTAACTTCGATACAAATTATGACAGGTAACTCTAACTTCGATACTAATTATGACAAGGAACTGTAATTTCGATACAAATTATGGCAGTTAACTGTAACATCGATATTAATTATGACACGTAACAGTAACTTCGATACTAATTATGACAAGTAACTATAACTTCGAATCGAATTATGACAGGTAACTGTAACCTCGATACTAATTATGACAAGAAACTATAACTTCGTTACTAATTACGAGAAGTAACTGTCATTTTGATAAAAAATTATGGAAGGTAACTGTAACTTCAATACTAATTATGACAGGTAACAGTATCTTCGATACTAATTATGACAAGTAACAGTAACATCGATACTAATTATGACAAGTAACTGTAACTTCGATACTAATTATGACAGGTAACTGTAACTTCATTACTAATTATGACAAGTAACTGTAATTTCGATACAAATTTTGGCAGGTAACTGTAACTTCGATACTAATTATGACAGGTAACAGTAACTTCGATACTAATTATGACAGGAAACTGTAACTTCGTTACTAATTATGACAAGTAACTGTAATTTCGATACAAATTATGACAGGTAACTGGAACTTCGTAACTAATTATGACAAGTTACTGTAATTTCGACACAAATTATGGCAGGTAACAGTACCTTCGATACTAATTATTACAGGTAACTGTAACATCGATACTAATTATGACAAGGAACTGTAATTTCGATACAAATTATGGCAGGAAACTGTAACTTCGATGTTAATTATGACAGGTAACAGTAACTTCGATACTAATTATGACACGTAACTATAATTTCGAATCAAATTATGACAGGTAACTGTAACTTCGATACTAATTATGACAAGAAAATCTAACTTCGTTACTAATTATGACAAGTAACAGTAATCTTGATAAAGAATTATGTTAGGTAACTGTAACATCAATACTAATTATGACAGGTAACAGTAACTTCGATACTAATTATGACAGGTAAATGTAACTTCGTTAGTAATTATGACAAGTAACTTTAATTTCGATACTAATTATGGCTGGTAACTGTAACTCCGTTACTAATTATGACAAGTCCCTGTAATTTCGATACAATTTATGGCAGGTAACTGTAACTTCGATACTAATTATGTCAGGTAACAGTAACATCGGTACTAATTATGACAGGAAACTGTAACTTCGTTTGTTATTATGACAATTAACTGTAATTTCGGTACAAATTATGACAGGTAACTGTAACTTCGTTACTAATTATGAGAGTCAACAGTAACTTCGATACTAATTATGACAAGTAACTGTAACTTCGATACTAATTATGACAGGTAACTTTAACTTCGTTACTAATTATGACAAGTAACTGTAATTTCGATAAAAATTATGGCAGGTAACTGTAACTTCTATACTAATTATGACAGGTAACAGTAACTTCGATACTATTTATGGCAGGTAACTGTAACTTCGATACTAATTATGACAGGTAACAGTAACTTCGATACTAATCATGACAAGTAACATTAACTTCGATACTAATTATGACAGGTAACTGTAACTTCCTTACTAATTATGACAAGTAACTGTAATTTCGTTACAAATTATGGCAGGTAATTGTAACTTCGATACTAATTATGACAGGTAACAGTAACTTCGATACTAATTATGACAAGTAACAGTGACTTCGATAATAATTATGACAAGTAACTGTAACTTCGATACTAATTATGACTGGTAACTATAACTTCGTTACTAATTATGACAAGTACCTGTAATTTCGATTCAAATTTTGGCAGGTAACTGTAACTTCGATACTAATAATGACAGGTAACAGTAACTTCGATACTAATTATGACAAGGAACTGTAATTTCGATACAAATTATGGCAGGTAACTGTAACTTCGATATTAATTATGACAGGTAACTGTAACATCGATACTAATTATGACAAGTAACTATAACTTCGAATCAAATTATGACATGTAACTGTAACTTCGATACTAATTATGACAAGGAACTATAACTTCGTTACTAATTATGACAAGTAACTGTCATTTTGATAAAAAAATATGGTAGGTAAATGTAACTTCAATACTAATTATGACAGGTAACAGTATCTTCGATACTAATTATGACAAGTAACAGTAACTTCGATACTAATTATGACATGTAACTGTAACTTCGATACTAATTATGACAGAAATTATGGCAGGTAATTGTAACTTCGATACTAATTAATACAGGTAACAGTAACATCGATACAAATTATGACAGGTTACTGTAACATCGTTACTAATTATGACAAGTAACTGTAACTTCTATACTAATTATGACAAGTAACTGTAACTTCGATACTTATTTGACAGGTAACTGTAACTTAATTACTAATTATGACAAAAAACTGTAACTTCGATACTAAATATGACAGGTAAATGTAACTTCGATACTAATTATGACAAGTAACTGTAACTTCGATACTTATTATGACATGTAACAGTAACTTCGATATTAATTATGACAAGTAACAGTAACTTCGATACTAATTATGACAAGTAACTGTAATTTCGATACAAAATTTGGCAGGTAACTGTACTTTCGATACTAATTATGACAGGTATCAGTAACTACGATACTTATTATGACAAGTAACTGTAACTTCGATACTAATTATGACAGGTAACTGTAACTTCGTTACTAAATATGACAGGTAACAGTAACGTCGATACTAATCATGGCAAGTAACTTTAACTTCGATACTTATTATGACAGGTAACTGTAACTTCCTTACTAATTATGACAAGTAACTGTAATTTCGTTACAAATTATCGCAGGTAATTGTAATTTCAATACTAATTATGACTTGTAACAGTAACTTCGATACTAATTATGACAAGTAACTGTAACTTCGATACTAATTATGACAGGTAACTGTAACTTCGTTACTAATTATGACAAGTAACTGTAATTTCGATACAAATTATGGCAGGTAACTGTAACTTCGATACTAATTATGACAGGTAACAGCAACTTCGATACTAATTATGACAAGTAACTATAACTTCGATACAAATTATGACAGGTAACTGTAACTTCGATACTAATTATGACAAGAAACTCTAGCTTCGTTACTAATTATGACAAGTAACTGTAATTTTGATAAAAATTATTGTAGGTAACTGTAACATCAATACTAATTATGACAGGTAACAGTAACTTCGATACTAATTATGACAGGTAACTGTAACTTTGTTACTTATTATGACAAGTAACTTTAATTTCGATACTAATTAATGCAGGTTACTGTAACTTCGTTACTAATTATGACAAGTCCCTGTAATTTCGATACAAATTATGGCAGGTAATTGTAATTTCGATACTTATTATGACAGGTAACAGTAACTTCGATACTAATTATGACAAGTAACAGTAACTTCGATACTTATTATGACAAGTAACTGTAACTTCGATACTAATTATGACAGGTAACTGTAATTTCGATTCAAATTTTGGCAGGTAATTGTAACTTCGATACTTATTATGACAGGTAACAGTAATTTCGATACTAATTATGACAAGTAACTTTAATTTCGATACTAATTATGTCAGGTAACTGTAACTTCGTTACTAATTATGACAAGTCCCTGTAATTTCGATACAAATTATGGCAGGTAACTGTAACTTCGATACTAATTATGTCAGGTAACAGTCACTTCGGTACTAATTATGACAGGAACCTGTAACTTCGTTTCTAATTATGAAAATTAACTGTAATTTCGATACAAATTATGACAGTTATCTGTATCTTCGTTACTAATTATGACAAGTAACTGTAATTTCGATACAAATTATGGCAGGTAACAGTACCTTCGATACTAATTATGACAGGTAACTGTAACTTCGATACTAATTATGACAAGGAACTGTAACTTCGATACAAATTATGGCAGGTAACTGTAACTTTGATACTAATTATGACAGGTAACAGTAACTTCGATACTAATTATGACAGGTTACTGTAACATCTTTTCTAATTATGTGAAGTAACTGTAACTTCCATACTAATTATGACAAGTACCTGTAACTTCGATACTTATTATGACAGGTAACTGTAATTTCGATACAAATTATGGCAGGTAACTGTAACTTCGATACTAATTATGACAGGTAACAGTAACTTCGAAACTAATTATGAGAAGTAACTAAAACTTCGATACAAATTATGACAGGTAACTGTAACTTCGATACAAATTATGACAAGAAACTCTAACTTCGTTACTAATTATGACAAGTAACAGTAATTTTGATAAAAAATTATGGTAGGTAACTGTAACTTCAATACTAATTATGACAGGTAACAGTAACTTCGATACTAATTATGACAGGTATCTGTAACTTCGATACTAATTATGACAAGTAACTTTCATTTTGATACTAATTATGGTAGCTAACTGTAACTTCGTTACTAATTATGACAAGTCCCTGTAATTTCGATACAAATTATGGCAGGTAACTGTGACTTCGATACTAATTATGTCAGGTAACAGTAATTTCGATACTAAATATGACACGAAACTGTAACTTCGTTACTTATTATGAAAAGTAACTGTAATTTCGATACAAATTATGGCAGGTAACAGTACCTTCGATACTAATTATGACAGGTAACTGTAACTTCGATACTAATTATGACAAGTAACTCTAATTTGTAAAAAAATTATGGCAGGTAACTGTAACTTCGATACTGATTATTACAGGTACAAGTAACATCGATACAAATTATGACAGGTTACTGTAACATCGTTACTAATTATGACAAGTAACTGTATCTTCGATACTAATTATGATAAGTAACTTTAACTTCGATATTTATTATGACAGGTAACTGTAACTTAATTACTAATTATGACAAGAAACTGTAACTTCGATAATAATTATGACAGGTAAATTTAACTTCGATACTAATTATGACAAGTAACTGTAACTTCGATACTAATTATGACAAGTAACTGTAACTTCGATACTAATTATGACAGGTAACAGTAACTTCGATATTAATTATGACATGTAACAGTAACTTCGATACTAATTATGACAAGTAACTGTAATTTCGATACAAATTTTGGCAGGTAATTGTAACTTCGATACTAATTATGGCGGGTAACAGTAACTACGATACTTATTATGACAAGTAACTGTAACTTCGATACTAATTATGACAGGTAACTGTAACTTCGTTACTAATTATGACAGGTACCAGTAACTTCGATACTAATCATGACAAGAATCTGTAACTTCGATACTAATTATGACAGGTAACTGTAACTTCCTTACTAATTATGACAAGAAACTGTAATTTTGTTACAAATTATGGCAGGTAATTGTAATTTCGATACTTATTATGACAGGTAACAGTAACTTCGATACTAATTATGACAGGTAACTGTAACTTCGTTACTAATTATGACAAGAAACTCTAACTTCGTTACTAATTATGACAAGTAACAGTAATTTTGATAAAAAATTATGGTAGGTAACTGTAACTTCAATACTAATTATGACAGGTAACAGTAACTTCGATACTAATTATGACAGGTAACTGTAACTTCGATACTAATTATGACAAGTAACTTTCATTTTGATACTAATTATGGTAGCTAACTGTAACTTCGTTACTAATTATGACAAGTCCCTGTAATTTCGATACAAATTATGGCAGGTAACTGTGACTTCGATACTAATTATGTCAGGTAACAGTAATTTCGATACTAAATATGACACGAAACTGTAACTTCGTTACTTATTATGAAAAGTAACTGTAATTTCGATACAAATTATGGCAGGTAACAGTACCTTCGATACTAATTATGACAGGTAACTGTAACTTCGATACTAATTATGACAAGTAACTCTAATTTGTAAAAAAATTATGGCAGGTAACTGTAACTTCGATACTGATTATTACAGGTACAAGTAACATCGATACAAATTATGACAGGTTACTGTAACATCGTTACTAATTATGACAAGTAACTGTATCTTCGATACTAATTATGATAAGTAACTGTAACTTCGATATTTATTATGACAGGTAACTGTAACTTAATTACTAATTATGACAAGAAACTGTAACTTCGATAATAATTATGACAGGTAAATTTAACTTCGATACTAATTATGACAAGTAACTGTAACTTCGATACTAATTATGACAAGTAACTGTAACTTCGATACTAATTATGACAGGTAACAGTAACTTCGATATTAATTATGACATGTAACAGTAACTTCGATACTAATTATGACAAGTAACTGTAATTTCGATACAAATTTTGGCAGGTAATTGTAACTTCGATACTAATTATGGCGGGTAACAGTAACTACGATACTTATTATGACAAGTAACTGTAACTTCGATACTAATTATGATAGGTAACTGTAACTTCGTTACTAATTATGACAGGTACCAGTAACTTCGATACTAATCATGACAAGTATCTGTAACTTCGATACTAATTATGACAGGTAACTGTAACTTCCTTACTAATTATGACAAGAAACTGTAATTTTGTTACAAATTATGGCAGGTAATTGTAATTTCGATACTTATTATGACAGGTAACAGTAACTTCGATACTAATTATGTCAGGTAACTGTAACTTCGTTACTAATTATGACAAGAAACTCTAACTTCGTTACTAATTATGACAAGTAACAGTAATTTTGATAAAAAATTATGGTAGGTAACTGTAACTTCAATACTAATTATGACAGGTAACAGTAACTTCGATACTAATTATGACAGGTAACTGTAACTTCGATACTAATTATGACAAGTAACTTTCATTTTGATACTAATTATGGTAGGTAACTGTAACTTCGTTACTAATTATGACAAGTCCCTGTAATTTCGATACAAATTATGGCAGGTAACGGTGACTTCGATACTATTTATGTCAGGTAACAGTAACTTCGATACTAATTATGACACGAAACTGTAACTTCGTTACTTATTATGAAAAGTAACTGTAATTTCGATACAAATTATGACAGGTAACTGTAACTTCGTTACTAATTATGACAAGTAACTGTAATTTCGATACAAATTATGGCAGGTAACAGTACCTTCGATACAAATTATGACAGGTAACTGTAACTTCGATACTAATTATGACAAGAAACTCTAACTTCGTTACTAATTATGACAAGTAACAGTAATTTTGATAAAAGTTATTGTAGGTAACTGTAACATCAATACTAATTATGACAGGTAACAGTAACTTCGATACTAATTATGACAGGTAACTGTAACTTCGTTACTTATTATGACAAGTAACTTTAATTTCGATACTAATTATGGCAGGTTACTGTAACTTCGTTACTAATTATGACAAGTCCCTGTAATTTCGATACAAATTATGGCAGGTAACTGTAACTTCGATACTAATTATGACAAGTAACTATAACTTCGATACTAATTATGACAGGAAACTGTAACTTCGTTACTAATTATGACAAGTAACTGTAATTTCGATATAAATTATGGCAGGTAACAGTACCTTCGATACTAATTATGACAGGTAACTGTAACTTCGATACTTATTATGACAAGGAACTGTAATTTCGATACAAAATATGGCAGGAAACTGTAACTTTTATACTAATTATGACAGTTAACAGTAACATCGATACTAATCATGACAAGTAACTGTAACTTCGATACTAATTATGACAGGTAACTGTAACTTCCTTACTAATTATGACAAGAAACTGTAATTTTGTTACAAATTATGGCAGGTAATTGTAATTTCGATACTTATTATGACAGGTAACAGTAACTTCGATACTAATTATGACAAGTAACTGTAACTTCGATACTAATTATGACAAGAAACTCTAACTTCGTTACTAATTATGACAAGTAACAGTAATTTTGATAAAAAATTATGGTAGGTAACTGTAACTTAAATACTAATAATGACAGGAAACTGTAACTTCGTTACTAATTATGACATGTAACTGTAATTTCGATACAAATTATGGCAGGTATCAGTACCTTCGATACTAATTATGACAGGTAACTGTAACTTCGATACTTATTATGACAAGGAACTGTAATTTCGATACAAAATAAGGCAGGAAACTGTAACTTTTATACTAACTATGACAGGTAACAGTAACTTCGATACTAATTATGACAAGTAACTGTAACTTCGTTACTTATTATGAAAAGTAACTGTAATTTCGATACAAATTATGACAGGTAACTGTAACTTCGTTACTAATTATGACAAGTAACTGTAATTGCGATACAAATTATGGCAGGTAACAGTACCTTCGATACTAATTATGACAGGTAACTGTAACTTCGATACTTATTATGACAAGGAACTGTAATTTCGATACAAATTATGGCAGGTAACTGTAACTTTGATACTAATTATGACAGGTAACAGTAACTTCGATACTAATTATGACAAGTAACTGTAACTTCGTTACTAATTATGACAAGTAACTCTAATTTTGATAAAAAATTATGGCAGGTAACTGTAACTTCGATACTAATTAATACAGGTAACAGTAACTTCGATACTAATTATGACATGTAACTGTAACTTCGATACTAATTATGACAGGTAACAGTATCTTCGATACTAATTATTACAAGTAACAGTAACTTCGATACTAATTATGACATGTAACTGTAACTTCGATACTAATTATGACAGGTAACTGTAACTTCATTACTAATTATGACAAGTAACTGTAATTTCGATACAAATTTTGGCAGGTAACTGTAAGTTCGATACTAATTTTGACAGGTAACAGTAACTTCGATACTAATTATGACAGGAAACTGTAACTTCGTTACTAATTATGACAAGTAACTGTAATTTCTATACAAATTATGACAGGTAACTGGAACTTCGTAACTAATTATGACAAGTTACTGTAATTTCGACACAAATTATGGCAGGTAACAGTACCTTCGATACTAATTATTACAGGTAACTGTAACTTCGATACTAATTATGACAAGGAACTGTAATTTCGATACAAATTATGGCAGGAAACTGTAACTTCGATATTAATTATGGCAGGTAACAGTAACTTCGATACTAATTATGACACGTAACTATAATTTCGAATCAAATTATGACAGGTAACTGTAACTTCGATACTAATTATGACAAGAAAATCTAACTTCGTTACTAATTATGACAAGTAACAGTAATCTTGATAAAGAATTATGTTAGGTAACTGTAACTTCAATACTAATTATGACAGGTAACAGTAACTTCGATACTAATTATGACAGGTAACTGTAACTTCGTTAGTAATTATGACAAGTAACTTTAATTTCGATGCTAATTATGGCAGGTAACTGTAACTCCGTTACTAATTATGACAAGTCCCTGAAATTTCGATACAATTTATGGCAGGTAACTGTAACTTCGATACTAATTATGTCAGGTAACAGTAACATCGGTACTAATTATGACAGGAAACTGTAACTTCGTTTGTTATTATGACAATTAACTGTAATTTCGATACAAATTATGACAGGTAACTGTAACTTCGTTACTAATTATGACAGTCAACAGTAACTTCGATACTAATTATGACAAGTAACTGTAACTTCGATACTAATTATGACAGGTAACTGTAACTTCGTTACTAATTATGACAAGTAACTGTAATTTCGATACAAATTATGGCAGGTAACTGTAACTTCGATACTAATTATGACAGGTAACAGTAACTTCGATACTATTTATGGCGGGTAACTGTAACTTCGATACTAATTATGACAGGTAACAGTAACTTCGATACTAATCATGACAAGTAACTTTAACTTCGATAGTAATTATGACAGGTAACTGTAACGTCCTTACTAATTATGACAAGTAACTGTAATTTCGTTACAAATTATGGCAGGTAATTGTAATTTCGATACTAATTATGACAGGTAACAGTAACTTCGATACAAATTATGACATGTAACAGTCACTTCGATACTAATTATGAGAAGTAACTGTAACTTCGATACTAATTATGACAGGTAAGTGAAACTTCGTTACTAATTATGACAAGTAACTGTAATTTCGAAACAAATTATGGCAGGTAACTGTAACTTCGATACTAATTATGACAGGTAACAGCAACTTCGATACTAATTATGACAAGTAACTGTAACTTCGTTACTAATTATGACAAGTAGCTGTAATTTCGATACAAATTATGGCAGGTAACAGTAACTTCGATACTATTTATGGCAGGTAACTGTAACTTCGATACTAATTATGACAGGTAACAGTAACTTCGATACTAATCATGACAAGTAACTGTAACTTCGATACAAATTATGACAGGTAACTCTAACTTCGATACTAATTATGACAAGGAACTGTAATTTCGATACAAATTATGGCAGTTAACTGTAACATCGATATTAATTATGACACGTAACAGTAACTTCGATACTAATTATGACAAGTAACTATAACTTCGAATCGAATTATGACAGGTAACTGTAACCTCGATACTAATTATGACAAGAAACTATAACTTCGTTACTAATTACGAGAAGTAACTGTCATTTTGATAAAAAATTATGGAAGGTAACTGTAACTTCAATACTAATTATGACAGGTAACAGTATCTTCGATACTAATTATGACAAGTAACAGTAACATCGATACTAATTATGACAAGTAACTGTAACTTCGATACTAATTATGACAGGTAACTGTAACTTCATTACTAATTATGACAAGTAACTGTAATTTCGATACAAATTTTGGCAGGTAACTGTAACTTCGATACTAATTATGACAGGTAACAGTAACTTCGATACTAATTATGACAGGAAACTGTAACTTCGTTACTAATTATGACAAGTAACTGTAATTTCGATACAAATTATGACAGGTAACTGGAACTTCGTAACTAATTATGACAAGTTACTGTAATTTCGACACAAATTATGGCAGGTAACAGTACCTTCGATACTAATTATTACAGGTAACTGTAACATCGATACTAATTATGACAAGGAACTGTAATTTCGATACAAATTATGGCAGGAAACTGTAACTTCGATGTTAATTATGACAGGTAACAGTAACTTCGATACTAATTATGACACGTAACTATAATTTCGAATCAAATTATGACAGGTAACTGTAACTTCGATACTAATTATGACAAGAAAATCTAACTTCGTTACTAATTATGACAAGTAACAGTAATCTTGATAAAGAATTATGTTAGGTAACTGTAACATCAATACTAATTATGACAGGTAACAGTAACTTCGATACTAATTATGACAGGTAAATGTAACTTCGTTAGTAATTATGACAAGTAACTTTAATTTCGATACTAATTATGGCTGGTAACTGTAACTCCGTTACTAATTATGACAAGTCCCTGTAATTTCGATACAATTTATGGCAGGTAACTGTAACTTCGATACTAATTATGTCAGGTAACAGTAACATCGGTACTAATTATGACAGGAAACTGTAACTTCGTTTGTTATTATGACAATTAACTGTAATTTCGGTACAAATTATGACAGGTAACTGTAACTTCGTTACTAATTATGAGAGTCAACAGTAACTTCGATACTAATTATGACAAGTAACTGTAACTTCGATACTAATTATGACAGGTAACTTTAACTTCGTTACTAATTATGACAAGTAACTGTAATTTCGATAAAAATTATGGCAGGTAACTGTAACTTCTATACTAATTATGACAGGTAACAGTAACTTCGATACTATTTATGGCAGGTAACTGTAACTTCGATACTAATTATGACAGGTAACAGTAACTTCGATACTAATCATGACAAGTAACATTAACTTCGATACTAATTATGACAGGTAACTGTAACTTCCTTACTAATTATGACAAGTAACTGTAATTTCGTTACAAATTATGGCAGGTAATTGTAACTTCGATACTAATTATGACAGGTAACAGTAACTTCGATACTAATTATGACAAGTAACAGTGACTTCGATAATAATTATGACAAGTAACTGTAACTTCGATACTAATTATGACTGGTAACTATAACTTCGTTACTAATTATGACAAGTACCTGTAATTTCGATTCAAATTTTGGCAGGTAACTGTAACTTCGATACTAATAATGACAGGTAACAGTAACTTCGATACTAATTATGACAAGGAACTGTAATTTCGATACAAATTATGGCAGGTAACTGTAACTTCGATATTAATTATGACAGGTAACTGTAACATCGATACTAATTATGACAAGTAACTATAACTTCGAATCAAATTATGACATGTAACTGTAACTTCGATACTAATTATGACAAGGAACTATAACTTCGTTACTAATTATGACAAGTAACTGTCATTTTGATAAAAAAATATGGTAGGTAAATGTAACTTCAATACTAATTATGACAGGTAACAGTATCTTCGATACTAATTATGACAAGTAACAGTAACTTCGATACTAATTATGACATGTAACTGTAACTTCGATACTAATTATGACAGAAATTATGGCAGGTAATTGTAACTTCGATACTAATTAATACAGGTAACAGTAACATCGATACAAATTATGACAGGTTACTGTAACATCGTTACTAATTATGACAAGTAACTGTAACTTCTATACTAATTATGACAAGTAACTGTAACTTCGATACTTATTTGACAGGTAACTGTAACTTAATTACTAATTATGACAAAAAACTGTAACTTCGATACTAAATATGACAGGTAAATGTAACTTCGATACTAATTATGACAAGTAACTGTAACTTCGATACTAACTATGACAAGTAACTGTAACTTCGATACTTATTATGACATGTAACAGTAACTTCGATATTAATTATGACAAGTAACAGTAACTTCGATACTAATTATGACAAGTAACTGTAATTTCGATACAAAATTTGGCAGGTAACTGTACTTTCGATACTAATTATGACAGGTATCAGTAACTACGATACTTATTATGACAAGTAACTGTAACTTCGATACTAATTATGACAGGTAACTGTAACTTCGTTACTAAATATGACAGGTAACAGTAACGTCGATACTAATCATGGCAAGTAACTTTAACTTCGATACTTATTATGACAGGTAACTGTAACTTCCTTACTAATTATGACAAGTAACTGTAATTTCGTTACAAATTATCGCAGGTAATTGTAATTTCAATACTAATTATGACTTGTAACAGTAACTTCGATACTAATTATGACAAGTAACTGTAACTTCGATACTAATTATGACAGGTAACTGTAACTTCGTTACTAATTATGACAAGTAACTGTAATTTCGATACAAATTATGGCAGGTAACTGTAACTTCGATACTAATTATGACAGGTAACAGCAACTTCGATACTAATTATGACAAGTAACTATAACTTCGATACAAATTATGACAGGTAACTGTAACTTCGATACTAATTATGACAAGAAACTCTAGCTTCGTTACTAATTATGACAAGTAACTGTAATTTTGATAAAAATTATTGTAGGTAACTGTAACATCAATACTAATTATGACAGGTAACAGTAACTTCGATACTAATTATGACAGGTAACTGTAACTTTGTTACTTATTATGACAAGTAACTTTAATTTCGATACTAATTAATGCAGGTTACTGTAACTTCGTTACTAATTATGACAAGTCCCTGTAATTTCGATACAAATTATGGCAGGTAATTGTAATTTCGATACTTATTATGACAGGTAACAGTAACTTCGATACTAATTATGACAAGTAACAGTAACTTCGATACTTATTATGACAAGTAACTGTAACTTCGATACTAATTATGACAGGTAACTGTAATTTCGATTCAAATTTTGGCAGGTAATTGTAACTTCGATACTTATTATGACAGGTAACAGTAATTTCGATACTAATTATGACAAGTAACTTTAATTTCGATACTAATTATGTCAGGTAACTGTAACTTCGTTACTAATTATGACAAGTCCCTGTAATTTCGATACAAATTATGGCAGGTAACTGTAACTTCGATACTAATTATGTCAGGTAACAGTCACTTCGGTACTAATTATGACAGGAACCTGTAACTTCGTTTCTAATTATGAAAATTAACTGTAATTTCGATACAAATTATGACAGTTATCTGTATCTTCGTTACTAATTATGACAAGTAACTGTAATTTCGATACAAATTATGGCAGGTAACAGTACCTTCGATACTAATTATGACAGGTAACTGTAACTTCGATACTAATTATGACAAGGAACTGTAACTTCGATACAAATTATGGCAGGTAACTGTAACTTTGATACTAATTATGACAGGTAACAGTAACTTCGATACTAATTATGACAGGTTACTGTAACATCTTTTCTAATTATGTGAAGTAACTGTAACTTCCATACTAATTATGACAAGTACCTGTAACTTCGATACTTATTATGACAGGTAACTGTAATTTCGATACAAATTATGGCAGGTAACTGTAACTTCGATACTAATTATGACAGGTAACAGTAACTTCGAAACTAATTATGAGAAGTAACTAAAACTTCGATACAAATTATGACAGGTAACTGTAACTTCGATACAAATTATGACAAGAAACTCTAACTTCGTTACTAATTATGACAAGTAACAGTAATTTTGATAAAAAATTATGGTAGGTAACTGTAACTTCAATACTAATTATGACAGGTAACAGTAACTTCGATACTAATTATGACAGGTATCTGTAACTTCGATACTAATTATGACAAGTAACTTTCATTTTGATACTAATTATGGTAGCTAACTGTAACTTCGTTACTAATTATGACAAGTCCCTGTAATTTCGATACAAATTATGGCAGGTAACTGTGACTTCGATACTAATTATGTCAGGTAACAGTAATTTCGATACTAAATATGACACGAAACTGTAACTTCGTTACTTATTATGAAAAGTAACTGTAATTTCGATACAAATTATGGCAGGTAACAGTACCTTCGATACTAATTATGACAGGTAACTGTAACTTCGATACTAATTATGACAAGTAACTCTAATTTGTAAAAAAATTATGGCAGGTAACTGTAACTTCGATACTGATTATTACAGGTACAAGTAACATCGATACAAATTATGACAGGTTACTGTAACATCGTTACTAATTATGACAAGTAACTGTATCTTCGATACTAATTATGATAAGTAACTTTAACTTCGATATTTATTATGACAGGTAACTGTAACTTAATTACTAATTATGACAAGAAACTGTAACTTCGATAATAATTATGACAGGTAAATTTAACTTCGATACTAATTATGACAAGTAACTGTAACTTCGATACTAATTATGACAAGTAACTGTAACTTCGATACTAATTATGACAGGTAACAGTAACTTCGATATTAATTATGACATGTAACAGTAACTTCGATACTAATTATGACAAGTAACTGTAATTTCGATACAAATTTTGGCAGGTAATTGTAACTTCGATACTAATTATGGCGGGTAACAGTAACTACGATACTTATTATGACAAGTAACTGTAACTTCGATACTAATTATGACAGGTAACTGTAACTTCGTTACTAATTATGACAGGTACCAGTAACTTCGATACTAATCATGACAAGTATCTGTAACTTCGATACTAATTATGACAGGTAACTGTAACTTCCTTACTAATTATGACAAGAAACTGTAATTTTGTTACAAATTATGGCAGGTAATTGTAATTTCGATACTTATTATGACAGGTAACAGTAACTTCGATACTAATTATGACAGGTAACTGTAACTTCGTTACTAATTATGACAAGAAACTCTAACTTCGTTACTAATTATGACAAGTAACAGTAATTTTGATAAAAAATTATGGTAGGTAACTGTAACTTCAATACTAATTATGACAGGTAACAGTAACTTCGATACTAATTATGACAGGTAACTGTAACTTCGATACTAATTATGACAAGTAACTTTCATTTTGATACTAATTATGGTAGCTAACTGTAACTTCGTTACTAATTATGACAAGTCCCTGTAATTTCGATACAAATTATGGCAGGTAACTGTGACTTCGATACTAATTATGTCAGGTAACAGTAATTTCGATACTAAATATGACACGAAACTGTAACTTCGTTACTTATTATGAAAAGTAACTGTAATTTCGATACAAATTATGGCAGGTAACAGTACCTTCGATACTAATTATGACAGGTAACTGTAACTTCGATACTAATTATGACAAGTAACTCTAATTTGTAAAAAAATTATGGCAGGTAACTGTAACTTCGATACTGATTATTACAGGTACAAGTAACATCGATACAAATTATGACAGGTTACTGTAACATCGTTACTAATTATGACAAGTAACTGTATCTTCGATACTAATTATGATAAGTAACTGTAACTTCGATATTTATTATGACAGGTAACTGTAACTTAATTACTAATTATGACAAGAAACTGTAACTTCGATAATAATTATGACAGGTAAATTTAACTTCGATACTAATTATGACAAGTAACTGTAACTTCGATACTAATTATGACAAGTAACTGTAACTTCGATACTAATTATGACAGGTAACAGTAACTTCGATATTAATTATGACATGTAACAGTAACTTCGATACTAATTATGACAAGTAACTGTAATTTCGATACAAATTTTGGCAGGTAATTGTAACTTCGATACTAATTATGGCGGGTAACAGTAACTACGATACTTATTATGACAAGTAACTGTAACTTCGATACTAATTATGATAGGTAACTGTAACTTCGTTACTAATTATGACAGGTACCAGTAACTTCGATACTAATCATGACAAGTATCTGTAACTTCGATACTAATTATGACAGGTAACTGTAACTTCCTTACTAATTATGACAAGAAACTGTAATTTTGTTACAAATTATGGCAGGTAATTGTAATTTCGATACTTATTATGACAGGTAACAGTAACTTCGATACTAATTATGTCAGGTAACTGTAACTTCGTTACTAATTATGACAAGAAACTCTAACTTCGTTACTAATTATGACAAGTAACAGTAATTTTGATAAAAAATTATGGTAGGTAACTGTAACTTCAATACTAATTATGACAGGTAACAGTAACTTCGATACTAATTATGACAGGTAACTGTAACTTCGATACTAATTATGACAAGTAACTTTCATTTTGATACTAATTATGGTAGGTAACTGTAACTTCGTTACTAATTATGACAAGTCCCTGTAATTTCGATACAAATTATGGCAGGTAACGGTGACTTCGATACTATTTATGTCAGGTAACAGTAACTTCGATACTAATTATGACACGAAACTGTAACTTCGTTACTTATTATGAAAAGTAACTGTAATTTCGATACAAATTATGACAGGTAACTGTAACTTCGTTACTAATTATGACAAGTAACTGTAATTTCGATACAAATTATGGCAGGTAACAGTACCTTCGATACAAATTATGACAGGTAACTGTAACTTCGATACTAATTATGACAAGAAACTCTAACTTCGTTACTAATTATGACAAGTAACAGTAATTTTGATAAAAGTTATTGTAGGTAACTGTAACATCAATACTAATTATGACAGGTAACAGTAACTTCGATACTAATTATGACAGGTAACTGTAACTTCGTTACTTATTATGACAAGTAACTTTAATTTCGATACTAATTATGGCAGGTTACTGTAACTTCGTTACTAATTATGACAAGTCCCTGTAATTTCGATACAAATTATGGCAGGTAACTGTAACTTCGATACTAATTATGACAAGTAACTATAACTTCGATACTAATTATGACAGGAAACTGTAACTTCGTTACTAATTATGACAAGTAACTGTAATTTCGATATAAATTATGGCAGGTAACAGTACCTTCGATACTAATTATGACAGGTAACTGTAACTTCGATACTTATTAAGACAAGGAACTGTAATTTCGATACAAAATATGGCAGGAAACTGTAACTTTTATACTAATTATGACAGTTAACAGTAACATCGATACTAATCATGACAAGTAACTGTAACTTCGATACTAATTATGACAGGTAACTGTAACTTCCTTACTAATTATGACAAGAAACTGTAATTTTGTTACAAATTATGGCAGGTAATTGTAATTTCGATACTTATTATGACAGGTAACAGTAACTTCGATACTAATTATGACAAGTAACTGTAACTTCGATACTAATTATGACAAGAAACTCTAACTTCGTTACTAATTATGACAAGTAACAGTAATTTTGATAAAAAATTATGGTAGGTAACTGTAACTTAAATACTAATAATGACAGGAAACTGTAACTTCGTTACTAATTATGACATGTAACTGTAATTTCGATACAAATTATGGCAGGTATCAGTACCTTCGATACTAATTATGACAGGTAACTGTAACTTCGATACTTATTATGACAAGGAACTGTAATTTCGATACAAAATAAGGCAGGAAACTGTAACTTTTATACTAACTATGACAGGTAACAGTAACTTCGATACTAATTATGACAAGTAACTGTAACTTCGTTACTTATTATGAAAAGTAACTGTAATTTCGATACAAATTATGACAGGTAACTGTAACTTCGTTACTAATTATGACAAGTAACTGTAATTGCGATACAAATTATGGCAGGTAACAGTACCTTCGATACTAATTATGACAGGTAACTGTAACTTCGATACTTATTATGACAAGGAACTGTAATTTCGATACAAATTATGGCAGGTAACTGTAACTTTGATACTAATTATGACAGGTAACAGTAACTTCGATACTAATTATGACAAGTAACTGTAACTTCGTTACTAATTATGACAAGTAACTCTAATTTTGATAAAAAATTATGGCAGGTAACTGTAACTTCGATACTAATTAATACAGGTAACAGTAACTTCGATACTATTTATGACAGGTTACTGTAACATCGTTACTAATTATGACAAGTAACTGCAACTTCGATACTAATTAAGACAAGTAACTGTAACTTCGATACTTATTATGACAGGTAACTGTAACTTAATTACTAATTATGACAAGAAACTGTAACTTCGATACTAATTATGACAGGTAAATGTAACTTTGATACTAATTATGACAAGTAACTGTAATTTCGATACAAATTTTGGCAGGTAACTGTAACATCGATACTAATTATGACAGGTAACAGTAACTACGATACTTATTATGACAAGTAACTGTAACTTCGATACAAATTATGGCAGGTAACTGTAACTTTGATACTTATTATGACAGGTAACAGTAACTACGATACTAATTACGACAAGTAACTGTAACTTTGTTACTAATTATGACAAGTAACTCTAATTTTGATAAAAAATTATGGCAGGTAACTGTAACTTCGATACTAATTAATACAGGTAACAGTAACATCGATACAAATTATGACAAGTAACAGTAACTTCGGTACTAATTATGACAAGTTACTGTGACTTCGATACTAATTATGACAAATAACTATAATTTCGATACAAATTTTGGCAGGTAACTGTAACTTCGATACTAATTATGACAGGTAACAGTAACTACGATACTTATTATGACAAGTAACTGTAACTTCGATACTAATTATGACAGGTAACTGTAACTTCGTTACTAATTATGACAGGTAACAGTAACTTCGATACTAATCATGACAAGTAACTGTAACTTCGATACTAATTATGACAGGTATTTGTAACTTCCTTACTAATATGACAAGTAACTGTAATTTCGTTACAAATTATGGCAGGTAATTGTAATTTCGATACTAATTATGACAGGTAACAGTAACTTCGATACTAATTATGACAAGTAACTGTAACTTCGTTACTAGTTATGACAGGTAACTGTAACTTCGTTACTAATTATGACAAGTAACTGTACTTTCGATACAAATTATGGCAGGTAACTGTAACTTCGATACTAATTATGACAGGTAACTGTAACTTCGATACTAATTATGACAAGGAACTGTAATTTCGATACAAATTATGGCAGGTAACTGTAACTTTGATACTAATTATGACAGGTAACAGTAACTTCGATACTAATTATGACAAGTAACTGTAACTTCTTTACTAATTATGAAAAGTAACTCTAATTTTGATAAAAAATTATGGCAGGTAACTGTAACTTCGATACTAATTAATACAGGTAACAGTAACATCGATACAAATTATGATAGGTTTCTGTAACATCGTTACTAATTATGACAAGTAACTGTAACTTCGATACTAATTATGACAGGTAACTGTAACTTCGTTACTTATTGTGAAAAGTAACTGTAATTTCCATACAAATTATGACAGGTAACTGTAACTTCGTTACTAATTATGACAAGTAACTGTAATTTCGATACAAATTATGGCAGGTAACAGTAACTTCGATACTAATTATGACAGGTAACTGTAACTTCGATACTAATTATGACAAGGAACAGTAATATCGATGCAAATTATGGCAGGTAACTGTAACTTTGATACTAAATATGACAGGTAACAGTAACTTCGATACTAATTATGACAAGTAAATGTAACTTCGTTACTAATTATGAAAAGTAACTCTAATTTTGATAAACAATTATGGCAGGTAACTGTAACTTCGATACTAATTAATACAGGTAACAGTAACATCGATACAAATTATGACAGGTTACTGTAACATCGTTACTAATTATGACAAATAACTGTAACTTCTATACTAATTATGACAAGTAACTGTAACTTCGATACGTATTTGACAGGTAACTGTAACTTAATTACTAATTATGACAAGAAACTGTAATTTCGATACTAATTATGACAGGTAAATTTAACTTCGATACTAATTATGACAAGTTACTGTAACTTCGACACTAATTATGACAAGAAACTGTAACTTCGATACTTATTATGACAGGTAACAGTAACTTCGATATTAATTATAACAAGTAACAGTAACTTCGATACTAATTATGACAAGTAACTGTAATTTCTATACAAATTTTGGCAGGTAACTGTACTTTCGATACTAATTATGACAGGTATCAGTAACTACGATACTTATTATGACAAGTAACTGTAACTTCGATACTAATTATGACAGGTAACTGTAACTTAGTTACTAAATATGACAGGTAACAGTAACGTCGATACTAATCATGACAAGTAACTGTAACTTCGATACTTATTATGACAGGTAACTGTAACTTCCTTACTAATTATGACAAGTAACTGTAATTTCGTTACAAATTATGGCAGGTAATTGTAATTTCAATACTAATTATGACTTGTAACAGTAACGTCGATACTAATTATGACAAGTAACTGTAACTTCGATACTAATTATGACAGGTAACTGTAACTTCGTTGCTAATTATGACAAGTAACTGTAATTTCGATACAAATTATGGCAGGTAACTGTAACTTCGATACTAATTATGACAGGTAACAGCAACTTCGATACTAATTATGACAAGTAACTATAACTTCGATACAAATTATGACAGGTAACTGTAACTTCGATACTAATTATGACAAGAAACTCTAGCTTCGTTACTAATTATGATAAGTAACTGTAATTTTGATAAAACTTATTGTAGGTAACTGTAACATCAATACTAATTATGACAGGTAACAGTAACTTCGATACTAATTATGACAGGTAACTGTAACTTTGTTACTTATTATGACAAGTAACTTTAATTTCGATACTAATTAATGCAGGTTACTGTAACTTCGTTACTAATTATGACAAGTCCCTGTAATTTCGATACACATTATGGCAGGCAATTGTAATTTCGATACTTATTATGACAGGTAACAGTAACTTCGATACTAATTATGACAAGTAACTGTAACTTCGATACTTATTATGACAAGTAACTGTAATTTCGATACAAAATTGTGACAGGTAACTGTAATTTCGATTCAAATTTTGGCAGGTAATTTTAACTTCGATACTTATTGTGACAGGTAACAGTAATTTCGAAACTAATTATGACAAGTAACTTTAATTTCGATACTAATTATGTCAGGTAACTGTAACTTCGTTACTAATTATGACAAGTCCCTGTAATTTCGATACAAATTATGGCAGGTAACTGTAACTTCGATACTAATTATGTCAGGTAACAGTCACTTCGGTACTAATTATGACAGGAACCTGTAACTTCGTTTCTAATTATGAAAATTAACTGTAATTTCGATACAAATTATGACATTTATATGTAACTTCGTTACTAATTATGACAAGTAACTGTAATTTCGATACAAATTATGGCAGGTAACAGTACCTTCGATACTAATTATGACAGGTAACTGTAACTTCGATAATAATTATGACAAGGAACTGTAACATCGATACAAATTATGGCAGGTAACTGTAACTTTGATACTAATTACGACAGGTAACAGCAACTTCGATACTAATTATGACAGGTTACTGTAACATCGTTTCTAATTATGTGAAGTAACTGTAACTTCCATACTAATTATGACAAGTACCTGTAACTTCGATACTTATTATGACAGGTAACTGTAATTTCGATACAAATTATGGCAGGTAACTGTAACTTCGATACTAATTATGACAGGTAACAGTAACTTCGAAACTAATTATGACAAGTAACTAAAACTTCGATACAAATTATGACAGGTAACTGTAACTTCGATACAAATTATGACAAGAAACTCTAACTTCGTTACTAATTATGACAAATAACAGTAATTTTGATAAAAAATTATGGTAGGTAACTGTAACTTCAATACTAATTATGACAGGTAACAGTAACTTCGATACTAATTATGACAGGTAACTGTACCTTCGATACTAATTATGACAAGTAACTTTCATTTTGATACTTATTATGGTAGCTAACTGTAACTTCGTTACTAATTATGACAAGTCCCTGTAATTTCGATACAAATTATGGCAGGTAACTGTGACTTCGATACTAATTATGACACGTAACTGTAATTTCGTTACTTATTATGAAAAGTAACTGTAATTTCGATACAAATTATGACAGGTAACTGTAACTTCGTTACTAATTATGACACGTAACTGTAATTTCGATACAAATTATGGCAGGTAACAGTACCTTCGATACTAATTATGACAGGTAACTGTAACTTCGATACTAATTATGACAAGGAACTGTAATTTCGATACAAATTATGGCAGGCACTGTAACTTTGATACTTATTATGACAGGTAACAGTAACTTCGATTCTCATTATGATAAATAACTGTAACTTCGTTACTAATTATGACAAATAACTCTAATTTGTAAAAAAATTATGGCAGGTAACTGTAACTTCGATACTGATTATTACAGGTACAAGTAACATCGATACAAATTATGACAGGTTACTGTAACATCGTTACTAATTATGACAAGTAACTGTATCATCGATACTAATTATGACAAGTAACTGTAACTTCGATATTTATTATGACAGGTAACTGTAACTTAATTACTAATTATAACAAGAAACTGTAACTTCGATAATAGTTATGACAGGTAAATTTAACTTCGATACTAATTATGACAAGTAACTGTAACTTCGATACTAATTATGACAAGTAACTGTAACTTCGATACTAATTATGACAGGTAACAGTAACTTCGATATTAATTATGACATGTAACAGTAACTTCGATACTAATTATGACAAGTAACTGTAATTTCGATACAAATTTTGGCAGGTAATTGTAACTTCGATACTAATTATGGCGGGTAACAGTAACTACGATACTTATTATGACAAGTAACTGTAACTTCGATACTAATTATGACAGGTAACTGTAACTTCGTTACTAATTATGACAGGTACCAGTAACTTCGATACTAATCATGACAAGTATCTGTAACTTCCTTACTAATTATGACAAGAAACTGTAATTTTGTAACAAATTATGGCAGGTAATTGTAATTTCGATACTAAATATGACACGAAACTGTAACTTCGATACGTATTATGAAAAGTAACTGTAATTTCGATACAAATTATGACAGGTAACTGTAACTTCGTTACTAATTATGACACGTAACTGTAATTTCGATAAAAATTATGGCAGGTAACAGTACCTTCGATACTAATTACGACAGGTAACTGTAACTTCGATACTAATTATGACAAGGAACTGTAATTTCGATACAAATTATGGCAGGCACTGTAACTTTGATACTTATTATGACAGGTAACAGTAACTTCGATTCTCATTATGACAAATAACTGTAACTTCGTTACTAATTATGACAAGTAACTCTAATTTGTAAAAAAATTATGGCAGGTAACTGTAACTTCGATACTGATTATTACAGGTACAAGTAACATCGATACAAATTATGACAGGTTACTGTAACATCGTTACTAATTATGACAAGTAACTGTATCATCGATACTAATTATGACAAGTAACTGTAACTTCGATATTTATTATGACAGGCAACTGTAACTTAATTACTAATTATGACAAGAAACTGTAACTTCGATAATAGTTATGACAGCTAAATTTAACTTCGATACTAATTATGACAAGTAACTGTAACTTCGATACTAATTATGACAAGTAACTGTAACTTCGATACTAATTATGACAGGTAACAGTAACTTCGATATTAATTATGACATGTAACAGTAACTTCGATACTAATTATGACAAGTAACTGTAATTTCGATACAAATTTTGGCAGGTAATTGTAACTTCGATACTAATTATGGCGGGTAACAGTAACTACGATACTTATTATGACAAGTAACTGTAACTTCGATACTTATTATGACAGGTAACTGTAACTTCGTTACTAATTATGACAGGTACCAGTAACTTCGATACTAATCATGACAAGTATCTGTAACTTCGATACTAATTATGACAGGTAACTGTAACTTCCTTACTAATTATGACAAGAAACTGTAATTTTGTTACAAATTATGGCAGGTAATTGTAATTTCGATACTTATTATGACAGGTAACAGTAACTTCGGTACTAATTATGACAGGTAACTGTAACTTCGTTACTAATTATGACATGAAACTCTAACTTCGTTACTAATTATGACAAGTCCCTGTAATTTCGATACAAATTATGGCAGGTAACGGTGACTTCGATACTATTTATGTCAGGTAACAGTAACTTCGATACTAATTATGACACGAAACTGTAACTTCGTTACTTATTATGAAAAGTAACAGTAATTTCGATACAAATTATGACAGGTAACTGTAACTTCGTTACTAATTATGACAAGTAACTGTAATTTCGATACAAATTATGGCAGGTAACAGTACCTTCGATACAAATTATGACAGGTAACTGTAACTTCGATACTAATTATGACAAGAAACTCTAACTTCGTTACTAATTATGACAAGTAACAGTAATTTTGATAAAAATTATTGTAGGTAACTGTAACTTCAATACTAATTATGACAGGTAACAGTAACTTCGATACTAATTATGACAGGTAACTGTAACTTCGTTACTTATTATGACAAGTAACTTTAATTTCGATACTAATTATGGCAGGTTACTGTAACTTCGTTACTAATTATGACAAGTCCCTGTAATTTCGATACAAATTATGGCAGGTAACTGTAACTTCGATACTAATTATGTCAGGTAACAGTAACTTCGATACTAATTATGACAAGTAACTATAACTTCGATACTAATTATGACAGGAAACTGTAACTTCGTTACTAATTATGACAAGTAACTGTAATTTCGATACAAATTATGGCAGGTAAAAGTACCTTCGATACTAATTATGACAGGTAACTGTAACTTCGATACTTATTATGACAAGGAACTGTAATTTCGATACAAAATATGGCAGGAAACTGTAACTTTTATACTAATTATGACAGTTAACAGTAACTTCGATACTAATCATGACAAGTAACTGTAACTTCGATACTAATTATGACAGGTAACTGTAACTTCCTTACTAATTATGACAAGAAACTGTAATTTTGTTACAAATTATGGCAGGTAATTGTAATTTCGATACTTATTATGACAGGTAACAGTAACTTCGATACTAATTATGACAAGTAACTGTAACTTCGATACTAATTATGACAAGAAACTCTAACTTCGTTACTAATTATGACAAGTAACAGTAATTTTGATAAAAAATTATGGTAGGTAACTGTAACTTCAATATTAATAATGACAGGAAACTGTAACTTCGTTACTAATTATGACATGTAACTGTAATTTCGATACAAATTATGGCAGGTATCAGTACCTTCGATGCTAATTATGACAGGTAACTGTAACTTCGATACTTATTATGACAAGGAACTGTAATTTCGATACAAAATAAGGCAGGAAACTCTAACTTTTATACTAACTATGACAGGTAACAGTAACTTCGATACTAATTATGACAAGTAACTGTAACTTCGTTACTTATTATGAAAAGTAACTGTAATTTCGATACAAATTATGACAGGTAACTGTAACTTCGTTACTAATTATGACAAGTAACTGTAATTGCGATACAAATTATGGCAGGTAACAGTACCTTCGATACTAATTATGACAGGTAACTGTAACTTCGATACTAATTATGACAAGGAACTGTAATTTCGATACAAATTATGGCAGGTAACTGTAACTTTGATACTAATTATGACAGGTAACAGTAACTTCGATACTAATTATGACAAGTAACTGTAACTTCGTTACTAATTATGACAAGTAACTCTAATTTTGATAAAAAATTATGGCAGGTAACTGTAACTTCGATACTAATTAATACAGGTAACAGTAACTTCGATACTATTTATGACAGGTTACTGTAACATCGTAACTAATTATGACAAGTAACTGCAACTTCGATACTAATTAAGACAAGTAACTGTAACTTCGATACTTATTATGACAGGTAACTGTAACTTAATTACTAATTATGACAAGAAATTGTAACTTCGATACTAATTATGACAGGTAAAGGTAACTTTGATACTAATTATGACAAGTAACTGTAACTTTGATATTAATTATGACAAGTAACAGTAACTTCGATACTAATTATGACAAGTAACTGTAATTTCGATACAAATTTTGGCAGGTATTTGTAACATCGATACTAATTATGACAGGTAACAGTAACTACGATACTTATTATGACAAGTAACTGTAACTTCGATACAAATTATGGCAGGTAACTGTAACTTTGGTACTTATTATGACAGGTAACAGTAACTTCGATACTAATTACGACAAGTAACTGTAACTTCGTTACTAATTATGACAAGTAACTCTAATTTTGATAAAAAATTATGGCAGGTAACTGTAACTTCGATACTAATTAATACAGGTAACAGTAACATCGATACAAATTATGACAAGTAACAGTAACTTCGGTACTAATTATGACAAGTTACTGTGACTTCGATACTAATTATGACAAATAACTATAATTTCGATACAAATTTTGGCAGGTAACTGTAACTTCGATACTAATTATGACAGGTAACAGTAACTACGATACTTATTATGACAAGTAACTGTAACTTCGATACTAATTATGACAGGTAACTGTAACTTCGTTACTAATTATGACAGGTAACAGTAACTTCGATACTAATCATGACAAGTAACTGTAACTTCGATACTAATTATGACAGGTATTTATAACTTCCTTACTAATTATGACAAGTAACTGTAATTTCGTTACAAATTATGGCAGGTAATTGTAATTTCGATACTAATTATGACAAGTAACTGTAACTTCGATACTAGTTATGACAGGTAACTGTAACTTCGTTACTAATTATGACAAGTAACTGTACTTTCGATACAAATTATGGCAGGTAACTGTAACTTCGATACTAATTATGACAGGTAACTGTAACTTCGATACTAATTATGACAAGGAACTGTAATTTCGATACAAATTATGGCAGGTAACTGTAACTTTGATACTAATTATGACAGGTAACAGTAACTTCGATACTAATTATGACAAGTAACTGTAACTTCGTTACTAATTATGACAAGTAACTCTAATTTTGATAAAAATTATGGCAGGTAACTGTAACTTCGATACTAATTAATACTGGTAACAGTAACATCGATACAAATTATGATAGGTTACTGTAAAATCGTTACTAATTATGACAAGTAACTGTAACTTCGATACTAATTATGACAGGTAACTGTAACTTCGTTACTTATTATGAAAAGTAACTGTAATTTCGATACACTTTATGACAGGTAACTGTAACTTCGTTACTAATTATGACAAGTAACTGTAATTTCGATACAAATTATGGCAGGTAACAGTACCTTCGATACTAATTATGACAGGTAACTGTAACTTCGATACTAATTATGACAAGGAACTGTAATTTTGATACAAATTATGGCAGGTAACTGTAACTTTGATACTAATTATGACAGGTAACAGTAACTTCGATATTAATTATGACAAGTAACTCTAATTTTGATAAAAAATTATGGCAGGTAACTGTAACTTCGATACTAATTAATACTGGTAACAGTAACATCGATACAAATTATGATAGGTTATTGTAACATCGTTACTAATTATGACAAGTAACTGTAACTTCGATACTAATTATGACAGGTAACTGTAACTTCGTTACTTATTATGAAAAGTAACTGTAATTTCGATACAAATTATGGCAGGTAACTGTAACTTTGATACTAATTATGACAGGTAACAGTAACTTCGATACTAATTATGACAAGTAACTGTAACTTCGTTACTAATTATGACAAGTAACTCTAATTTTGATAAAAAATTATGGCAGGTAAGTGTAACTTCGATACTAATTAATACAGGTAACAGTAACATCGATAAAAATTATGACAGGTTACTGTAACATCGTTACTAATTATGACAAATAACTGTAACTTCTATATTAATTATGACAAGTAACTGTAACTTCGATACTTATTTGACAGGTAACTGTAACTTAATTACTAATTATGACAAGAAACTGTAACTTCGATACTAATTATGACAGGTAAATTTAACTTCGATACTAATTATGACAAGTAACTGTAACTTCGACACTAATTATGACAAGAAACTGTAACTTCGATACTTATTATGACAGGTAACAGTAACTTCGATATTAATTATGACAAGTAACAGTAACTTCGATACTAATTATGACAAGTAACTGTAATTTCTATACAAATTTTGGCAGGTAACTGTACTTTCGATACTAATTATGACAGGTATCAGTAACTACGATACTTATTATGACAAGTAACTGTAACTTCGATACTAATTATGACAGGTAACTGTAACTTCGTTACTAAATATGACAGGTAACAGTAACGTCGATACTAATCATGACAAGTAACTGCAACTTCGATACTTATTATGACAGGTAACTGTAACTTCCTTACTAATTATGACAAGTAACTGTAATTTCGTTACAAATTATGGCAGGTAATTGTAATTTCAATACTAATTATGACTTGTAACAGTAACTTCGATACTAATTATGACAAGTAACTGTAACTTCCATACTAATTATGACAGGTAACTGTAACTTCGTTACTAATTATGACAAGTAACTGTAATTTCGATACAAATTATGGCAGGTAACTGTAACTTCGATACTAATTATGACAGGTAACAGCAACTTCGATACTAATTATGACAAGTAACTATAACTTCGATACAAATTATGACAGGTAACTGTAACTTCGATACTATTTATGACAAGAAACTCTAACTTCGTTACTTATTATGACAAGTAACTGTAATTTTGATAAAAATTGTTGTAGGTAACTGTAACTTCAATACTAATTATGACAGGTAACAGTAACATCGATACGAATTATGACAGGTAACTGTAACTTTGTTACTTATTATGACAAGTAACTTAAATTTCGATACTAATTAATGCAGGTTACTGTAACTTCGTTACTAATTATGACAAGTCCCTGTAATTTCGATAGAAATTATGGCAGGTAATTGTAATTTCGATACTTATTATGACAGGTAACAGTAACTTCGATACTAATTATGACAAGTAACAGTAACTTCGATACTTATTATGACAAGTAACTGTAACTTCGATACTAATTATGACAGGTAACTGTAATTTCGATTCAAATTTTGGCAGGTAATTGTAACTTCGATACTTATTATGACAGGTAACAGTAATTTCGATACTAATTATGACAAGTAACTTTAATTTCGATACTAATTATGGCAGGTAACTGTAACTTCGATACTAATTATGTCAGGTAACAGTCACTTCGGTACTAATTATGACAGGAACCTGTAACTTCGTTTCTACTAATGACAATTAACTGTAATTTCGATACAAATTTTGTCAGTTATCTGTAACTTCGTTACTAATTATGACAAGTAACTGTAATTTCGATACAAATTATGGCAGGTAACAGTACCTTCGATACTAATTATGACAGGTAACTGTAACTTCGATACTAATTATGACAAGGAACTGTAACTTCGATACAAATTATGGCAGGTAACTGTAACTTTGATACTAATTATGACAGGTAACAGTAACTTCGATACTAATTATGACAGGTTACTGTAACATCGTTTCTAATTAAGTGAAGTAACTGTAACTTCCATACTAATTATGACAAGTACCTGTAACTTCGATACTTATTATGACAGGCAACTGTAATTTCGATACAAATTATGGCAGGTAACTGTAACTTCGATACTACTTATGACAGGTAACAGTAACTTCGATACTAATTATGACAAGTAACTAAAACTTCGATACAAATTATGACAGGTAACTGTAACTTCGATACTAATTATGACAAGAAACTCTAACTTCGTTACTAATTATGACAAATAACAGTAATTTTGATAAAAAATTATGGTAGGTAACTGTAACTTCAATACTAATTATGACAGGTAACAGTACCTCGATACCAATTATGACAGGTAACTGTAACTTCGTTACTAATTATGACAAGTAACTTTAATTTGTATACTAATTATGACAGGTAACTGTAACTTCGTTACTAATTATGACAAGTCCCTGTAATTTCGATACAAATTATGGCAGGTAACTGTAACTTCGATACTAATTATGTAAGGTAACAGTAACTTCGATACTTATTATGACAAGTAACTATAACTTCGTTACTAATTATGACAGGAAACTGTAACTTCGTTACTAATTATGACAAGTAACTGTAATTTCGATACAAATAATGACAGGTAACTGTAACTTCGTTACTAATTATGACAAGTAACTGTAATTTCGATACAAATTATGGCAGGTAACAGTACCTTCGATATTAATTATGACAGGTAACTGTAACTTCGATACTTATTATGACAAGGAACTGTAATTTCGATACAAAATATGGCAGGAAAGTGTAACTTTTATATTAATTATGACAGGTAACAGTAACTTAGATACTAATTATGACAAGTAACTGTAACTTCGTTACTAATTATGACAAGTCACTCTAATTTCGTTACCAATTACGACAAGTAACAGTAATTTTGATAAAATATTATGGTAGGTAACTGTAACTTCAATACTAATTAATACAGGTAACAGTAACTTCAATACTAATTCTGACAGTTTACTGTAACATCGTTACTAATTATATCAAGTAACTGTAACTTCGATACTAACTATGACAAGTAACTGTAACTTCGATACTTATTATGACAGGTAACTGTAACTTCATTACTAATTATGACAAGAAACTGTAATTTCGATACTAATTATGACAGGTAACTGTAACTTCGATATTAATTATGACAAGCAACTGTAACTTCGATACTAATTATGACAAGTAACTGTAACTTCGATACTTATTATGACAGGTAAGAGTAACTTCGTTATTAATTATGACAAGTAACAGTAACTTCGATACTAATTATGACAAGTTACTGTAATTTCGATACAAATTTTGGCAGGTAACTGTAACTTCGATACTAATTATGACAGGTAACAGTAACTTCGATACTAATTATGACAAGTAACTGTAACATCGATACCAATTATGACAGGTAACTGTAACTTCGTTACTAATTATGACAAGTAACTTTTTTTTTCGATACAAATTATGGCAGGCAACTGTAACTTCGATACTAATTATGACAGGTAACAGTAACTTCGATACTAATTATGACAGGTTACTGTAACATCGTTACTAATTATGTCAAGTAATTGTAACTTCGATACTAATTATGACATGTAACTGTAACTTCGATACTTATTATGACAGGTAACTGTAATTTCGATACTAATTATGGCAGGTAACTGTAACTTCGATACTAATTATGACAGGTAACAGTTACTTCGATACTAATTACGACAGGTAACTGTAACTTCGATACTAAATATGACAAGAAACTCTAACTTCGTTACTAATTATGACAAGTAACAGTAATTTTGATAAAAATTTATGGTAGGTTACTGTAACTTCAATACTAATTATGACAGGTAACAGTAACTTCGATACTAATTATGACAGGTAACTGTAACTTCGATACTAATTATGACAAGTAACTTTCATTTTGATACTAATTATTGTAGGTAACTGTAACTTCGTTACTAATTATGACAAGTCCCTGTAATTTCGATACAAATTATGGCAGGTAACTGTGACTTCGATACTAATTATGTCAGGTAACAGTAACTTCGATACTAATTATGACACGAAACTGTAACTTCGTTACTTATTATGAAAAGTAACTGTAATTTTGATACAAATTTTGACAGGTAACTGTAACTTCGTTACTAATTATGACAAGTAACTGTAATTTCGATACAAATTATGGCAGGTAACAGTACCTTCGATACTAATTATGACAGGTAACTGTAACCTCGATACTAATTATGACAAGGAACTGTAATTTCGATACAAATTATGGCAGGCACTGTAACTTTGATACTTATTATGACAGGTAACAGTAACTTCGATTCTAATTATGACAAATAACTGTAACTTCGTTACTAATTATGACAAGTAACTCTAATTTTGATAAAAAATTATGGCAGGTAACTGTAACTTCGATAATAATTAATACAGGTAACAGTAACATCGATACAAATTATGACAGGTTACTGTAACATCGTTACTAATTATGACAAGTAACTGTAACTTCGATACATATTATGACAGGTAACTGTAACTTAATTACTAATTATGACAAGAAACTGTAACTTCGATACTAATTATGACAGGTAAATGTAACTTCGCTACTAATTATGACAGGTAACTGTAACTTCGATACTAATTATGACAAGTAACTGTAGCTTCGATACTAATTATGACAGGTAACAGTAACTTCGATATTAATTATGACAAGTAACAGTAACTTCGATACTAATTATGACAAGTAACTGTAATTTCGATACAAATTTTGGCAGGTTATTGTAACTTCGATTCTAATTATGACAGGTAACAGTAACTACGATACTTATTATGACAAGTAACTGTAACTTCGATACTTATTATGACAGGTAACTGTAACTTCGTTACTAATTATGACAGGTAACAGTAACTTCGATACTAATCATGACAAGTAACTGTAACTTCGATACTAATTATGACAGGTAACTGTAACTTTCATACTAATTATGACAAGTAACTGTAATTTTGTTACAAATTATGGCAGGTAATTGTAATTTCGATACTTATTATGACAGGTAACAGTAACTTCGATACTAATTATGACAAGTAACTGTAACTTCGATACTAGTTATGACAGGTAACTGTAACTTCGTTACTAATTATGGCAAGTAACTGTAATTTCGATACAAATTATGGCAGGTAACTGTAACTTCGAAACTAATTATGACAGGTTACAGCAACTTCGATACTATTTATGACAAGTAACTATAACTTCGATACAAATTATGACAGGTAACTGTAACTTCGATACTAATTATGACAAGAAACTCTAACTTCGTTACTAATTATGACTAGTAACAGTAATTTTGATAAAAATTATTGTAGGTAACTGTAACTTCAATACTAATTATGACAGGTAACAGTAACTTCGATACTAATTATGACAGGTAACTGTAACTTCGTTACTTATTATGACAAGTAACTTTAATTTCGATACTAATTATGGCAGGTTACTGTAACTTCGTACTAATTATGACAAGTCCCTGTAATTTCGATACAAATTATGGCAGGTAACTGTAACTTCGATACTAATTATGTCAGGTAACAGTAACTTCGATACTAATTATGACAAGTAACTATAACTTCGATACTAATTATGACAGGAAACTGTAACTTCGTTACTAATTATGACAAGTAACTGTAATTTCGATACAAATAATGACAGGAAACTGTAACTTCGTTACTAATTATGACATGTAACTGTAATTTCGATACAAATTATGGCAGGTAACAGTACCTTCGATACTAATTACGACAGGTAACTGTAACTTCGATACTTATTATGACATGGAACTGTAATTTCGATACAAAATATGGCAGGAAACTGTAACTTTTATACTAATTATGACAGGTAACAGTAACTTCGATACTAATTATGACAAGTAACTGTAACTTCGTTACTTATTATGAAAAGTAACTGTAATTTCGATACAAATTATGACAGGTAACTGTAACTTCGTTACTAATTATGACAAGTAACTGTAATTTCGATACAAATTATGGCAGGTAACAGTACCTTCGATACTAATTATGACAGGTAACTGTAACTTCGATACTAATTATGACAAGGAACTGTAATTTCGATACAAATTATGGCAGGTAACTGTAACTTTGATACTAATTATGACAGGTAACAGTAACTTCGATACTAATTATGACAAGTAACTGTAACTTCGTTACTAATTATGACAAGTAACTCTAATTTTGATAAAAAATTATGGCAGGTAACTGTAACTTCGATACTAATTAATACAGGTAACAGTAACTTCGATACTATTTATGACAGGTTACTGTAACATTGTTACTAATTATGACAAGTAACTGTAACTTCGATACAAATTATGACAAGTAAATGTAACTTCGATACTTATTATGACAGGTAACTGTAAATTAATTACTAATTATGACAAGAAACTGTAACTTCGATACTAATTATGACAGGTAAGTGTAACTTTGATACTAATTATGACAAGTAACTGTAACTTTGATATTAATTATGACAAGTAACAGTAACTTCGATACTAATTATGACAAGTAACTGTAATTTCGATACAAATTTTGGCAGGTAACTGTAACTTCGATAGTAATTATGACAGGTAACAGTAACTACGATACTTATTATGACAAGTAACTGTAACTTCGATACTGATTATGACAGGTAACTGTAACTTCGTTACTAATTATGACAGGTAACAGTAACTTCGATACTAATCATGACAAGTAACTGTAACTTCGATACTAATTATGACAGGTAACTGTATCTTCCTTACTAGTTATGACAAGTAACTGTAATTTCGATTCAAATTTTGGCAGGTAACTGTAACTTCGATATTTATTATGACAGGTAACAGTAACTTCGATACTAATTATGACAAGTAACTGTAACTTCGATACTAATTATGACAGGTAACTGTAACTTCGATACTAATTATGACAGGTAACTTAACATCGTTACTAATTATGACAAGTAACTGTAGTTTCGATACAAATTATGGCAGGTAACTGTAACTTCGATACTAAGTATGACAAGTAACAGCAACTTCGATACTAATTATGACAAGTAACTATAACTTCGATACAAATTATGACAGGTAACTGTAACTTCGATACTAATTATGACATGAAACTCTAACTTCGTTACTAATTAAGACAAGTAACAGTAATTTTGATAAAAATTATTGTAGGTAACTGAAACTTCAATACTATTTATGACAGGTAACAGTAACTTCGATACTAATTATGACAGGTAACTGTAACTTCGTTACTTATTATGACAAGTAACTTAAATTTCGATACTAATTATGGCAGTTTATTGTAACTTCGTTACTAATTATTCCAAGTCCCTGTAATTTCGATACAAATTATGGCAGGTAACTGTAACTTCGATACTAATTATGTCAGGTAACAGTAACTTCGATACTAATTATGACAAGTAACTATAACTTTGATACTAATTATGACAGGAAACTGTAACTTCGTTACTAATTATGACAAGTAACTGTAATTTCGATACAAATAATGACAGGTAACTGTAACTTCGTTACTAATTATGACAGGTAACTGTAATTTCGATACAAATTATGGCAGGTAACAGTACCTTCGATACTAATTATGACAGGTAACTGTAACTTCGATACTAATTATGACAAGGAACTGTAATTTTGATACAAATTATGGCAGGTAACTGTAACTTTGATACTAATTATGACAGGTAACAGTAACTTCGATATTAATTATGAAAAGTAACTGTAACTTCGTTACTAATTATGACAAGTAACTCTAATTTTGATAAAAAATTATGGCAGGTAACTGTAACTTCGATACTAATTAATACAGGTAACAGTAACTTCGATACTAATTATGACAGGTTACTGTAACATCGTTACTAATTTTGACAAGTAACTGTAACTTCGATACTAATTATGACAAGTAACTGTAACTTCGATACTTATTATGACAGGTAACTGTTACTTAATTACTAATTATGACAAGAAACTGTAACATCCATACTAATTATGACAGGTAAATGTAACTTTGATACTAATTATGACAAGTAACTGTAACTTTGATATTAATTATGACAAGTAACAGTAACTTCGATACTAATTATGACAAGTAACTGTAATTTCGATACAAATTTCGGCAGGTAGCTGTAACTTCGATACTAATTATGACAGGTAACAGTAACTACGATACTTATTATGACAAGTAACTGTAACTTCGATACTAATTATGACAGGTAACTGTAACTTCCTTACTAATTATGACAAGTAACTGTAATTTCGATTCAAATTTTGGCAGGTAACTGCAACTTCGATACTTATTATGACAGGTAACAATAACTTCGATACTAATTATGACAAATAACTGTAACTTCGATACTAATTATGACAGGTAACTGTAACTTCGATACTAATTATGACAGGTAAGTTAACATCGTTCCTAATTATGACAAGTAACTGTAATTTTGATTCAAATTTTGGCAGGTAACTGTAACTTCGATACTTATTATGACAGGTAACAGTAACTTCGATACTAATTATGACAAGTAACTGTTACATCGATACTTATTATGACAGGTAACTGTAACTTCGTTACTAATTATGACAAGTAACTGTAATTTCGATACAAATTATGGCAGGTAACTGTAATTTCGATTCTAATTATGACAGGTAACAGCAACTTCGATACTAATTATGACAAGTAACTACAACTTCGATACATGTTATGACAGGTAACTGTAACTTCGATACTAATTATGACAAGAAACTCTAACTTCGTTACTAATTATGACAAGTAACTGTAATTTTGATAAAAAATTATTGTAGGTAACTGTAACTTCAGTACTAATTATGACAGGTAACAGTAACTTCGATACTAATAATGACAGGTAACTGTAAGTTCGTTACTTATTATGACAAGTAACATTAATTTCGATACTAATTATGGCAGGTTACTGTAACTTCGTTACTAATTATGACAAGACCCTGTAATTTCGATACAAATTATTGCAGGTAATTGTAATTTCGATACTAATTATGACAGGTAACAGTAACTTCGATACAAATTATGACAGGTAACAGTAACTTCGATACTAATTATGACAAGTAACTGTAACTTCGATACTAATTATGACAGGTAACAGCAACTTCGATACTAATTATGACAAGTAACTATAACATCGATACAAATTATGACAGGTAACAGTAACTTCGATACTAGTTATGACAGGTTACAGTAACTACGATACTAATTATGACAAGTAACTGTAACTTCGATACTAATTATGACAAGGAACTGTAATTTCGATACAAATTATGGCAGGTAACTGTAACTTCGTTACTAATTATCACAAGCAACTTTAATTTCGATACTAATTATGGCAGGTAACTGTAACTTCGTTACTAATTATGACAAGTCCCTGTAATTTCGATACAAATTATGGCAGGTAACGGTAACTTCGATACTAATTATCACAAGTAACTGTAACTTCGATACTAATTATGACAGGTAACTGTAACTTCGTTACTAATTAAGGCAAGTAACTGTAATTTCGATACAAATTTTGGCAGGTAACTGTAACTTCGATTCTAATTATGACAGGTAACAGTAACTTCGTTACAAATTATGGCAAGTAACTGTAACTTCGATACTAATTATGACAGGTAACTGTAACTTCGTTACTAATTATGACAAGTAACAGTAATTTCGATACAAATTATGGCAGGTAACTGTATCTTCGATACTAATTATGACAGGTAACAGTAACTTCGATACTAATTATGACAAGTAACATTAACTTCGATACTAATTATGGCAGGTTACTGTAACATCCCTACTAATTATGAGAAGTAACTTTAATTTCGATACAAATTATGGCAGGTAACTGTAACTTCCATACTAATTATGACAGGTAACAGTAACTTCGATACTAATTATGACAGGAAACTGTAACTTCGTTACTAATTATGACAATTAACTGTAATTTCGATACAAATTATGACAGGTAACTGTAACTTCGTTACTAATTATGACAAGTAACAGTACCTTCGATACTAATTATGACAGGTAACTGTAACTTCGATACTAATTATGACAAGGAACTGTAATTTCGATACAAATTATGGCAGGTAACTGTAACTTCGTTACTAATTATGACAAGTAACTGTAATTTCGATACAAATTTTGGCAGGTAACTGTAACTTCGATATTAATTATGACAGGTAACAGTAACTTCGATACTAATTATGACACGTAACTGTAACTTCGATACTAATTATGACAGGTAACTGTAACTTCGTTACTAATAAGGACAAGTAACTCTAATTTCAATACAAATTATGGCAGGTAACTGTAACTTCGATACTAATTATGACAGGTAACAGTAACTTCGATACTAATTATGACAAGTAACTATAACTTCGATAAAATGTATGACTGGTTACTGTAACTTCGATTCTAATTATGACAAGAAACTCAAACTTCGTTACTAATTATGACAAGTAACTGTAATTTTGATAAAAAATTATGGTAGGTAACTGTAACTTCATTAATAATAATGACAGGTAACAGTAACTTCGATACTAATTATGACAGGAAACTGTAACTTCGTTACTAATTATGACAAGAAACTTTAATTTCGATACTAGTTATGGCAGGAAACTGTAACTTCGAAACTAATTATGACAAGTCCCTGTAATTTCGATACAAATTATGGCAGTTAACTGTAACTTCGATACAAATTATGACAAATAACTGTAACTTCGATACTAATTATGACAGGTAACTGTAACTTCGTTATTAATTATGACAAGTAACTGTAATTTTGATAAAAAATTATTGTAGGTAACTGTAACTTCAATACTAATTATGACAGGTAACAGTAACATCGATACTAATTATGACAAGAAACTCAAACTTCGTTACTAATTATGACAAGTAACTGTAATTTTGATAAAAAATTATGGTAGGTAACTGTAACTTCAATACTAATTATGACAGGTAACAGTAACTTCGATACTAATTATGACAGGAAACTGTAACTTCGTTACTAATTATGACAAGTAACTTTAATTTCGATATTAATTATGGCAGGAAACTGTAACTTCGTTACTAATTATGACAAGTCCCTGTAATTTCGATACAAATTATGGCAGGTAACTGTAACTTCGATACTAATTATGACAGGTAACTCTAACTTCGTTATTAATTATGACAAGTAACTGTAATTTCGATACAAATTTTGGCAGGAAACTGTATCATCGTTACTAATTATGACAGGTTACAATAACTTCGATACTAATTATGACAAGTAACTGCAACTTCGATACTAATTATGACAGGTAACTGTAACTTCGATACTAATTATGACAAGTAACTGTAATTTCGATACAAATTATGGCAGGTTACTGTAACTTCGATACTAATTATGACAGGTAACAGCAACTTCGATACTAATTATGACAAGTAACTATAACCTCGATACAAATTTTGACAGGTAACTAACTTCGATACTAATTATGACAAGAAACTCTAACTTCGTTACTAATTATGACAAGTAACTGTAATTTTGATAAAAAAATATTGTAGGTAACTGTAACTTCAATACTAATTATGACAGGTAACAGTAACTTCGATACTAATTATGACAGGTTACTGTAACTTCGTTACTAATTATGACAAGTCCCTGTAATTTCAATAAAATTATGGCAGGTAATTGTAATTTCGACGCTAATTATGACAGGTAACATTAACTTCGATACTAATTATGACAAGTAACAGTAACTTAGATACTAATTATGACAAGTAACTGTAACTTCGATACTAATTATGACAGGTAACTGTAACTTCGTTACTAATTATGACAATAACTGTAATTTCGATTCAAATTTTGGCAGGTAACTGTAACTTCGATACTAATTATGACAGGTAACAGCAACTTCGATACTAATTATGACAATTAACTATAACTTCGATACAAATTATGACAGGTAACTGTAACTTCGATACTAATTATGACAAGAAACTCTAACTTCGTTACTAATTATGACAAGTAACTGTAATTTTGATAAAAAATTATTGTAGGTAACTGTAACTTCAATACTAATTATGACAGGTAACAGTAACTTCGATACTAATTAATGACAGGTAACAGTAACTACGATACTAATTATGACTAGTAACTGTAACTTTGATACTAATTATGACAGGTAACTGTAACTTCGTAACTAATTATGACAAGTAACTGTAATTTCGATACAAATTATGGCAGGTAACAGTAACTTCGATACTAATTATGACAAGTAACTGTAACTTCGATACTAATTATGACAGGGAACTGTAATTTCGATACAAATTATGGCAGGTAACTGTAACTTCGATACTAATTGTGACTGGTAACAGTAACTTCGATACTAATTATGACAAGTAACTATAACTTCGAATCAAATTATGGCAGGTAACTGTAACTTCGATACTAATTATGACAAGAAACTCTAACTTCGTTACTAATTATGACAAGTAACTGTAATTTTGATAAAAAATTATGGTAGGTAACTGTAACTTCAATACTAATTATGACAGGTAACAGTAACTTCGATACTTATTATGACAGGTAACTGTAACTTCGTTACTAATTATCACAAGTAACTTTAATTTCGATACTAATTATGGCAGGTAACTGTAACTTTGTTACTAATTATTACAAGTCCCTGTAATTTCGATACAAATTATGGCAGGTAACGGTAACTTCGAAACTAATTATTACAAGTAACTGTAACTTCGATACTAATTATCACAGGTAACTGTAACTTGGTTACTAATTATGACAAGTAACTGTAATTTCGATACAAATTTTGGCAGGTAAATGTAACTTCGATTCTAATTATGACAGGTAACAGTAACTTCGATACTAATTATGACAAGTAACTGTAACTTCGATACTAATTATGACAGGTAACAGTAACTTCGATACTATTTATGACAAGTAACATTAACTTCGATACTAATTATGACAGGTTACTGTAACATCGTTGCTGATGATGACAAGTAACTTTAATTTCGATACAAATTATGGCAGGTAACTGTAACTTCCATACTAATTATGACAGGTAACAGTTACTTCGATACTAATTATGACAGGATACTGTAACTTCGTTACTAATTAAGACAAGTAACTGTAATTTCGATACAAATTATGACAGGTAACTGTAACTTCGTTACTAATTATGACAAGTAACAGTACCTTCGATACTAATTATGACAGGTAACTGTAACTTCGTTACTAATTATGACAAGTAACAGTAATTTCGATACAAATTATGGCAGGTAACTGTATCTTCGATACTAATTATGACAGGTAACAGTAACTTCGATACTAATTATGACAAGTAACATTAACTTCGATACTAATTATGGCAGGTTACTGTAACATCCCTACTAATTATGAGAAGTAACTTTAATTTCGATACAAATTATGGCAGGTAACTGTAACTTCCATACTAATTATGACAGGTAACAGTAACTTCGATACTAATTATGACAGGAAACTGTAACTTCGTTACTAATTATGACAATTAACTGTAATTTCGATACAAATTATGACAGGTAACTGTAACTTCGTTACTAATTATGACAAGTAACAGTACCTTCGATACTAATTATGACAGGTAACTGTACCTTCGATACTAATTATGACAAGGAACTGTAATTTCGATACAAATTATGGCAGGTAACTGTAACTTCGTTACTAATTATGACAAGTAACTGTAATTTCGATACAAATTTTGGCAGGTAACTGTAACTTGGATATTAATTATGACAGGTAACAGTAACTTCGATACTAATTATGACACGTAACTGTAACTTCGATACTAATTATGACAGGTAACTGTAACTTCGTTACTAATCAGGACAAGTAACTCTAATTTCAATACAAATTATGGCAGGTAACTGTAACTTCGATACTAATTATGACAGGTAACAGTAACTTCGATACTAATTATGACAAGTAACTATAACTTCGATAAAATGTATGACTGGTTACTGTAACTTCGATTCTAATTATGACAAGAAACTCAAACTTCGTTACTAATTATGACAAGTAACTGTAATTTTGATAAAAAATTATGGTAGGTAACTGTAACTTCATTAATAATAATGACAGGTAATAGTAACTTCGATACTAATTATGACAGGAAACTGTAACTTCGTTACTAATTATGACAAGAAACTTTAATTTCGATACTAGTTATGGCAGGAAACTGTAACTTCGAAACTAATTATGACAAGTCCCTGTAATTTCGATACAAATTATGGCAGTTAACTGTAACTTCGATACAAATTATGACAAATAACTGTAACTTCGATACTAATTATGACAGGTAACTGTAACTTCGTTATTAATTATGACAAGTAACTGTAATTTTGATAAAAAATTATTGTAGGTAACTGTAACTTCAATACTAATTATGACAGGTAACAGTAACATCGATACTAATTATGACAAGAAACTCAAACTTCGTTACTAATTATGACAAGTAACTGTAATTTTGATAAAAAATTATGGTAGGTAACTGTAACTTCAATACTAATTATGACAGGTAACAGTAACTTCGATACTAATTATGACAGGAAACTGTAACTTCGTTACTAATTATGACAAGTAACTTTAATTTCGATATTAATTATGGCAGGAAACTGTAACTTCGTTACTAATTATGACAAGTCCCTGTAATTTCGATACAAATTATGGCAGGTAACTGTAACTTCGATACTAATTATGACAGGTAACTCTAACTTCGTTATTAATTATGACAAGTAACTGTAATTTCGATACAAATTTTGGCAGGAAACTGTATCATCGTTACTAATTATGACAGGTTACAATAACTTCGATACTAATTATGACAAGTAACTGCAACTTCGATACTAATTATGACAAGTAACTGTAATTTCGATACAAATTATGGCAGGTTACTGTAACTTCGATACTAATTATGACAGGTAACAGCAACTTCGATACTAATTATGACAAGTAACTATAACCTCGATACAAATTTTGACAGGTAACTAACTTCGATACTAATTATGACAAGAAACTCTAACTTCGTTACTAATTATGACAAGTAACTGTAATTTTGATAAAAAAATATTGTAGGTAACTGTAACTTCAATACTAATTATGACAGGTAACAGTAACTTCGATACTAATTATGACAGGTTACTGTAACTTCGTTACTAATTATGACAAGTCCCTGTAATTTCAATAAAATTATGGCAGGTAATTGTAATTTCGACGCTAATTATGACAGGTAACATTAACTTCGATACTAATTATGACAAGTAACAGTAACTTAGATACTAATTATGACAAGTAACTGTAACTTCGATACTAATTATGACAGGTAACTGTAACTTCGTTACTAATTATGACAATAACTGTAATTTCGATTCAAATTTTGGCAGGTAACTGTAACTTCGATACTAATTATGACAGGTAACAGCAACTTCGATACTAATTATGACAATTAACTATAACTTCGATACAAATTATGACAGGTAACTGTAACTTCGATACTAATTATGACAAGAAACTCTAACTTCGTTACTAATTATGACAAGTAACTGTAATTTTGATAAAAAATTATTGTAGGTAACTGTAACTTCAATACTAATTATGACAGGTAACAGTAACTTCGATACTAATTAATGACAGGTAACAGTAACTACGATACTAATTATGACTAGTAACTGTAACTTTGATACTAATTATGACAGGTAACTGTAACTTCGTAACTAATTATGACAAGTAACTGTAATTTCGATACAAATTATGGCAGGTAACAGTAACTTCGATACTAATTATGACAAGTAACTGTAACTTCGATACTAATTATGACAGGGAACTGTAATTTCGATACAAATTATGGCAGGTAACTGTAACTTCGATACTAATTGTGACTGGTAACAGTAACTTCGATACTAATTATGACAAGTAACTATAACTTCGAATCAAATTATGGCAGGTAACTGTAACTTCGATACTTATTATGACAAGAAACTCTAACTTCGTTACTAATTATGACAAGTAACTGTAATTTTGATAAAAAATTATGGTAGGTAACTGTAACTTCAATACTAATTATGACAGGTAACAGTAACTTCGATACTTATTATGACAGGTAACTGTAACTTCGTTACTAATTATCACAAGTAACTTTAATTTCGATACTAATTATGGCAGGTAACTGTAACTTTGTTACTAATTATTACAAGTCCCTGTAATTTCGATACAAATTATGGCAGGTAACGGTAACTTCGAAACTAATTATTACAAGTAACTGTAACTTCGATACTAATTATCACAGGTAACTGTAACTTGGTTACTAATTATGACAAGTAACTGTAATTTCGATACAAATTTTGGCAGGTAAATGTAACTTCGATCCTAATTATGACAGGTAACAGTAACTTCGATACTAATTATGACAAGTAACTGTAACTTCGATACTAATTATGACAGGTAACAGTAACTTCGATACTATTTATGACAAGTAACATTAACTTCGATACTAATTATGACAGGTTACTGTAACATCGTTGCTGATGATGACAAGTAACTTTAATTTCGATACAAATTATGGCAGGTAACTGTAACTTCCATACTAATTATGACAGGTAACAGTTACTTCGATACTAATTATGACAGGATACTGTAACTTCGTTACTAATTAAGACAAGTAACTGTAATTTCGATACAAATTATGACAGGTAACTGTAACTTCGTTACTAATTATGACAAGTAACAGTACCTTCGATACTAATTATGACAGGTAACTGTAACTTCGATACCAATTATGACAGGTAACAGCAACTTCGATACTAATTATGACAAGTATCTATAACTTCGATACAAATTATGACAGGTAACTGTAACTTCGTTACTTATTATGACAAGTAACTTTAATTTCGATACTAATTATGGCAGGTTACTGTAACTTCGTTACTAATTATGACAAGTCCCTGTAATTTCGATACAAATTATTGCAGGTAATTGTAATTTCGATACTAATTATGACAGGTAACAGTAACTTCGATACTAATTATGACAGGTAACAGTAACTTCGATACTAACTATGACAAGTAACCGTAACTTCGATACTAATTATGACAGGTAACAGTAACTTCGATACTAATTATGACAGGTAACTGTAACTTCGATACTAATTATGACAAGGAAATATAACTTCGATACAAATTATGACAGGTAACAGTAACTTCGATACTAATTATGACAGGTTACAGTAACTACGATACTAATTATGACAAGTAACTGTAACTTCGATACTAATTATGACAGGTAACTGTAACTTGGTAACTAATTATGACAAGTAACTGTAATTTCGATACAAATTATGGCTGGTAACAGTAACTTCGATGCTAATTATGACAGGTAACTGTAACTTCGATACTAATTATGACAAGGAACTGTAATTTCGATACAAATTATGGCAGGTAACTGTAACGTCGGTACTAATTGTGACAGGTAACAGTAACTTCGATACTAATTATGACAAGTAACTGTAACTTCGATACTAATTATGACAGGTAACAGCAACTTCGATACTAATTATGACAATTAACTATAACATCGATACAAATTATGACAGGTAACAGTAACTTCGATACTAGTTATGACAGGTTACAGTAACTACGATACTAATTATGACAAGTAACTGTAACTTCGATACTAATTATGACAAGGAACTGTAATTTCGATACAAATTATGACAGGTTACTGTAACTTCGTTACTAATTATGACAAGTAACAGCACCGTCGATACTAATTATGACAGGTAACTGTAACTTCGATACTAATTATGACAAGGAACTGTAATTTCGATACAAATTATGGCAGGTAACTGTAACTTCGTTACTAATTATGACAAGTAACTGTAATTTCGATACAAATTTTGGCAGGTAACTGTAACTTCGATATTAATTATGACAGGTAACAGTAACTTCGATACTAATTATGACACGTAACTGTAACTTCGATACTAATTATGACAGGTAACTGTAACTTCGTTACTAATAAGGACAAGTAACTCTTATTTCGATACAAATTATGGCAGGTAACTGTAACTTCGATACTAATTATGACAGGTAACAGTAACTTCGATACTAATTATGACAAGTAACTATAACTTCGATAAAATTTATGACTGGTTACTGTAACTTCGATTCTAATTATGACAAGAAACTCAAACTTCGTTACTAATTATGACAAGTAACTGTAATTTTGATAAAAAATTATGGTAGGTAACTGTAACTTCATTAATAATAATGACAGGTAACAGTAACTTCGATACTAATTATGACAGGAAACTGTAACTTCGTTACTAATTATGACAAGTAACTTTAATTTCGATACTAGTTATGGCAGGAAACTGTAACTTCGAAACTAATTATGACAAGTCCCTGTAATTTCGATACAAATTATGGCAGATAACTGTAACTTCGATACAAATTATGACAAATAACTGTAACTTCGATACTAATTATGACAAGTAACTGTAATTTTGATAAAAAATTATTGTAGGTAACTGTAACTTCAATACTAATTATGACAGGTAACAGTAACATCGATACTAATTATGACAAGAAACTCAAACTTCGTTACTAATTATGACAAGTAACTGTAATTTTGATAAAAAATTATGGTAGGTAACTGTAACTTCAATACTAATTATGACAGGTAACAGTAACTTCGATACTAATTATGACAGGAAACTGTAACTTCGTTACTAATTATGACAAGTAACTTTAATTTCGATATTAATTATCGCAGGAAACTGTAACTTCGTTACTAATTATGACAAGTCCCTGTAATTTCGATACAAATTATGGCAGGTAACTGTAACTTCGATACTAATTATGACAGGTAACTCTAACTTCGTTATTAATTATGACAAGTAACTGTAATTTCGATACAAATTTTGGCAGGTAACTGTATCATCGTTACTAATTATGACAGGTTACAATAACTTCGATACTAATTATGACAAGTAACTGCAACTTCGATACTAATTATGACAGGTAACTGTAACTTCGATACTAATTATGACAAGTAACTGTAATTTCGATACAAATTATGACAGGTAACTGTAACTTCGATACTAATTATGACAAGAAACTCTAACTTCGTTACTAATTATGACAAGTAACTGTAATTATGATAAAAAAATATTGTAGGTAACTGTAACTTCAATACTAATTATGACAGGTAACAGTAACTTCGATACTAATTATGACAGTTTACTGTAACTTCGTTACTAATTATGACAAGTCCCTGTAATTTCAATAAAATTATGGCAGGTAATTGTAATTTCGACGCTAATTATGACAGGTAACATTAACTTCGATACTAATTATGACAAGTAACAGTAACTTAGATACTAATTATGACAAGTAACTGTAACTTCGATACTAATTATGACAGGTAACTGTAACTTCGTTACTAATTATGACAATAACTGTAATTTCGATTCAAATTTTGGCAGGTAACTGTAACTTCGATACTTATTATGACAGGTAACAGTAACTTCGATACTAATTATGACAAGTAACTGTAACTTCGATACTAATTATGACAGGTAACTGTAACTTCGTTACTAATTATGACAAGTAACTGTAATTTCGATACAAATTATGGCTGGTAACTGTTCCTTCGATACTAATTATGACAGGTAACAGCAACTTCGATACTAATTATGACAATTAACTATAACTTCGATACAAATTATGACAGGTAACAGTAACTTCGATACTAATTATGACAAGAAACTCTAACTTCGTTACTAATTATGACAAGTAACTGTAATTTTGATAAAAAATTATTGTAGGTAACTGTAACTTCAATACTAATTATGACAGGTAACAGTAACTTCGATACTAATTATGACAGGTAACAGTAACTACGATACTAATTATGACTAGTAACTGTAACTTAGATACTAATTATGACAGGTAACTGTAACTTCGTAACTAATTATGACAAGTAACTGTAATTTCGATACAAATTATGGCAGGTAACAGTAACTTCGATACTAATTATGACAAGTAACTGTAACTTCGATACTAATTATGACAGGGAACTGTAATTTCGATACAAATTATGGCAGGTAACTGTAACTTCGATACTAATTGTGACTGGTAACAGTAACTTCGATACTAATTATGACAAGTAACTATAACTTCGAATCAAATTATGGCAGGTAACTGTAACTTCGATACTAATTATGACAAGAAACTCTAACTTCGTTACTAATTATGACAAGTAACTGTAATTTTGATAAAAAATTATGGTAGGTAACTGTAACTTCAATACTAATTATGACAGGTAACAGTAACTTCGATACTTATTATGACAGGTAACTGTAACTTCGTTACTAATTATCACAAGTAACTTTAATTTCGATACTAATTATGGCAGGTAACTGTAACTTTGTTACTAATTATTACAAGTCCCTGTAATTTCGATACAAATTATGGCAGGTAACGGTAACTTCGAAACTAATTATTACAAGTAACTGTAACTTCGATACTAATTATGACAGGTAACAGTAACTTCGATACTAATTATGACAAGTAACTGTAACTTCGATACTAATTATGACAGGTAACAGTAACTTCGATACTATTTATGACAAGTAACATTAACTTCGATACTAATTATGACTGGTTACTGTAACATCGTTGCTGATGATGACAAGTAACTTTATTTTCGATACAAATTATGGCAGGTAACTGTAACTTCCATACTAATTATGACAGGTAACAGTTACTTCGATAATAATTATGACAGGATACTGTAACTTCGTTACTAATTATGACAAGTAACTGTAATTTCGATACAAATTATGACAGGTAACTGTAACTTCGTTACTAATTATGACAAGTAACAGTACCTTCGATACTAATTATGACAGGTAACTGTAACTTCGATACCAATTATGACAGGTAACAGCAACTTCGATACTAATTATGACAAGTATCTATAACTTCGATACAAATTATGACAGGTAACTGTAACTTCGATACTAAATGTGACAAGAAACTCTAACTTCGTTACTAATTATGACAAGTAACTGTAATTTTGATAAAAAATTATTGTAGGTAAATGTAACTTCAATACTAATTATGACAGGTAACAGTAACTTCGATACTAATTATGACAGGTAACTGTAACTTCGTTACTTATTATGACAAGTAACTTTAATTTCGATACTAATTATGGCAGGTTACTGTAACTTCGTTATTAATTATGACAAGTCCCTGTAATTTCGATACAAATTATTGCAGGTAATTGTAATTTCGATACTAATTATGACAGGTAACAGTAACTTCGATACTAATTATGACAGGTAACAGTAACTTCGATACTAACTATGACAAGTAACCGTAACTTCGATACTAATTATGACAGGTAACAGTAACTTCGATACTAATTATGACAGGTAACTGTAACTTCGATACTAATTATGACAAGGAACTATAACATCGGTACAAATTATGACAGGTAACAGTAACTTCGATATTAATTATGACAGGTTACAGTAACTACGATACTAATTATGACAAGTAACTGTAACTTCGATACTAATTATGACAGGTAACTGTAACTTGGTAACTAATTATGACAAGTAACTGTAATTTCGATACAAATTATGGCTGGTAACAGTAACATCGATACTAATTATGACAAGGAACTGTAATTTCGATACAAATTATGGCAGGTAACTGTAACGTCGGTACTAATTGTGACAGGTAACAGTAACTTCGATACTAATTATGACAAGTAACTGTAACTTCGATACTAATTATGACAGGTAACAGCAACTTCGATTCTAATTATGACAAGTAACTATAACATCGATACAAATTTTGACAGGTAACAGTAACTTCGATACTAGTTATGACAGGTTACAGTAACTACGATACTAATTATGACAAGTAACTGTAACTTCGATACTAATTATGACAAGGAACTGTAATTTCGATACAAATTATGGCAGGTAACTGTAACTTCGTTACTAATTATCACAAGCAACTTTAATTTCGATACTAATTATGGCAGGTAACTGTAACTTCGTTACTAATTATGACAAGTCCCTGTAATTTCGATACAAATTATGGCAGGTAACGGTAACTTCGATACTAATTATCACAAGTAACTGTAACTTCGATACTAATTATGACAGGTAACTGTAACTTCGTTACTAATTAAGGCAAGTAACTGTAATTTCGATACAAATTTTGGCAGGTAACTGTAACTTCGATTCTAATTATGACAGGTAACAGTAACTTCGTTACAAATTATGGCAAGTAACTGTAACTTCGATACTAATTATGACAGGTAACTGTAACTTCGTTACTAATTATGACAAGTAACAGTAATTTCGATACAAATTATGGCAGGTAACTGTATCCTCTATACTAATTATGACAGGTGACAGTAACTTCGATACTAATTATGACAAGTAACATTAACTTCGATACTAATTATGGCAGGTTACTGTAACATCCCTACTAATTATGAGAAGTAACTTTAATTTCGATACAAATTATGGCAGGTAACTGTATCCTCGATACTAATTATGACAGGTGACAGTAACTTCGATACTAGTTATGACAGGTTACAGTAACTACGATACTAATTATGACAAGTAACTGTAACTTCGATACTAATTATGACAAGGAACTGTAATTTCGATACAAATTATGGCAGGTAACTGTAACTTCGTTACTAATTATCACAAGCAACTTTAATTTCGATACTAATTATGGCAGGTAACTGTAACTTCGTTACTAATTATGACAAGTCCCTGTAATTTCGATACAAATTATTGCAGGTAATTGTAATTTCGATACTAATTATGACAGGTAACAGTAACTTCGATACTAATTATGACAGGTAACAGTAACTTCGATACTAACTATGACAAGTAACCGTAACTTCGATACTAATTATGACAGGTAACAGTAACTTCGATACTAATTATGACAGGTAACTGTAACTTCGATACTAATTATGACAAGGAACTATAACTTCGATACAAATTATGACAGGTAACAGTAACTTCGATACTAATTATGACAGGTTACAGTAACTACGATACTAATTATGACAAGTAACTGTAACTTCGATACTAATTATGACAGGTAACTGTAACTTGGTAACTAATTATGACAAGTAACTGTAATTTCGATACAAATTATGGCTGGTAACAGTAACTTCGATGCTAATTATGACAGGTAACTGTAACTTCGATACTAATTATGACAAGGAACTGTAATTTCGATACAAATTATGGCAGGTAACTGTAACGTCGGTACTAATTGTGACAGGTAACAGTAACTTCGATACTAATTATGACAAGTAACTGTAACTTCAATACTAATTATGACAGGTAACAGCAACTTCGATACTAATTATGACAAGTAACTATAACATCGATACAAATTATGACAGGTAACAGTAACTTCGATACTAGTTATGACAGGTTACAGTAACTACGATACTAATTATGACAAGTAACTGTAACTTCGATACTAATTATGACAAGGAACTGTAATTTCGATACAAATTATGGCAGGTAACTGTAACTTCGTTACTAATTATCACAAGCAACTTTAATTTCGATACTAATTATGGCAGGTAACTGTAACTTCGTTACTAATTATGACAAGTCCCTGTAATTTCGATACAAATTATGGCAGGTAACGGTAACTTCGATACTAATTATCACAAGTAACTGTAACTTCGATACTAATTATGACAGGTAACTGTAACTTCGTTACTAATTAAGGCAAGTAACTGTAATTTCGATACAAATTTTGGCAGGTAACTGTAACTTCGATTCTAATTATGACAGGTAACAGTAACTTCGTTACAAATTATGGCAAGTAACTGTAACTTCGATACTAATTATGACAGGTAACTGTAACTTCGATACTAATTATGACAAGTAACAGTAATTTCGATACAAATTATGGCAGGTAACTGTATCTTCGATACTAATTATGACAGGTAACAGTAACTTCGATACTAATTATGACAAGTAACATTAACTTCGATACTAATTATGGCAGGTTACTGTAACATCCCTACTAATTATGAGAAGTAACTTTAATTTCGATACAAATTATGGCAGGTAACTGTAACTTCCATACTAATTATGACAGGTAACAGTAACTTCGATACTAATTATGACAGGAAACTGTTACTTCGTTACTAATTATGACAATTAACTGTAATTTCGATACAAATTATGACAGGTAACTGTAACTTCGTTACTAATTATGACAAGTAACAGTACCTTCGATACTAATTATGACAGGTAACTGTAACTTCGATACTAATTATGACAAGGAACTGTAATTTCGATACAAATTATGGCAGGTAACTGTAACTTCGTTACTAATTATGACAAGTAACTGTAATTTCGATACAAATTTTGGCAGGTAACTGTAACTTCGATATTAATTATGACAGGTAACAGTAACTTCGATACTAATTATGACACGTAACTGTAACTTCGATACTAATTATGACAGGTAACTGTAACTTCGTTACTAATAAGGAAAAGTAACTCTAATTTCAATACAAATTATGGCAGGTAACTGTAACTTCGATACTAATTATGACAGGTAACATTAACTTCAATACTAATTATGACAAGTAACTATAACTTCGATAAAATTTATGACTGGTTACTGTAACTTCGATTCTAATTATGACAAGAAACTCAAACTTCGTTACTAATTATGACAAGTATCTGTAATTTTGATAAAAAATTATGGTAGGTAACTGTAACTTCATTAATAATAATGACAGGTAACAGTAACTTCGATACTAATTATGACAGGAAACTGTAACTTCGTTACTAATTATGACAAGTAACTTTAATTTCGATACTAGTTATGGCAGGAAACTGTAACTTCGAAACTAATTATGACAAGTCCCTGTAATTTCGATACAAATTATGGCAGATAACTGTAACTTCGATACAAATTATGACAAATAACTGTAACTTCGATACTAATTATGACAGGTAACTGTAACTTCGTTATTAATTATGACAAGTAACTGTAATTTTGATAAAAAATTATTGTAGGTAACTGTAACTTCAATACTAATTATGACAGGTAACAGTAACATCGATACTAATTATGACAAGAAACTCAAACTTCGTTACTAATTATGACAAGTAACTGTAATTTTGATAAAAAATTATGGTAGGTAACTGTAACTTCAATACTAATTATGACAGGTAACAGTAACGTCGATACTAATTATGGCAGGAAACTGTAACTTCGTTACTAATTATGACAAGTCCCTGTAATTTCGATACAAATTATGGCAGGTAACTGTAACTTCGATACTAATTATGACAGGTAACTCTAACTTCGTTATTAATTATGACAAGTAACTGTAATTTCGATACAAATTTTGGCAGGTAAATGTATCATCGTTACTAATTATGACAGGTTACAATAACTTCGATACTAATTATGACAAGTAACTGCAACTTCGATACTAATTATGACAGGTAACTGTAACTTCGATACTAATTATGACAAGTAACTGTAATTTCGATACAAATTATGGCAGGTTACTGTAACTTCGATACTAATTATGACAGGTAACAGCAACTTCGATACTAATTATGACAAGTAACTATAACCTCGATACAAATTATGACAGGTAACTGTAACTTCGATACTAATTATGACAAGAAACTCTAACTTCGTTACTAATTATGACAAGTAACTGTAATTTTGATAAAAAAATATTGTAGGTAACTGTAACTTCAATACTAATTATGACAGGTAACAGTAACTTCGATACTAATTATGACAGGTTACTGTAACTTCGTTACTAATTATGACAAGTCCCTGTAATTTCAATAAAATTATGGCAGGTAATTGTAATTTCGACGCTAATTATGACAGGTAACATTAACTTCGATACTAATTATGACAAGTAACAGTAACTTAGATACTAATTATGACAAGTAACTGTAACTTCGATACTAATTATGACAGGTAACTGTAACTTCGTTACTGATTATGACAATAACTGTAATTTCGATTCAAATTTTGGCAGGTAACTGTAACTTCGATACTTATTATGACAGGTAACAGTAACTTCGATACTAATTATGACAAGTAACTGTAACTTCGATACTAATTATGACAGGTAACTGTAACTTTCTTACTAATTATGACAAGTAACTGTAATTTCGATACAAATTATGGCAGGTAACTGTTCCTTCGATACTAATTATGACAGGTAACAGCAACTTCGATACTAATTATGACAATTAACTATAACTTCGATACAAATTATGACAGGTAACTGTAACTTCGATACTAATTATGACAAGAAACTCTAACTTCGTTACTAATTATGACAAGTAACTGTAATTTTGATAAAAAATTATTGTAGGTAACTGTAACTTCAATACTAATTTTGACAGGTAACAGTAACTTCGATACTAATTATGACAAGTAACAGTAACTACGATACTAATTATGACTAGTAACTGTAACATCGATACTAATTATGACAGGTAACTGTAACTTCGTAACTAATTATGACAAGTAACTGTAATTTCGATACAAATTATGGCAGGTAACAGTAACTTCGATACTAATTATGACAAGTAACTGTAACTTCGATACTAATTATGACAGGGAACTGTAATTTCGATACAAATTATGGCAGGTAACTGTAACTTCGATACTAATTGTGACTGGTAACAGTAACTTCGATACTAATTATGACAAGTAACTATAACCTCGAATCAAATTATGGCAGGTAACTGTAACTTCGATACTAATTATGACAAGAAACTCTAACTTCGTTACTAATTATGACAAGTAACTGTAATTTTGATAAAAAATTATGGTAGGTAACTGTAACTTCAATACTAATTATGACAGGTAACAGTAACTTCGATACTTATTATGACAGGTAACTGTAACTTCGTTACTAATTATCACAAGTAACTTTAATTTCGATACTAATTATGGCAGGTAACTGTAACTTTGTTACTAATTATTACAAGTCCCTGTAATTTCGATACAAATTATGGCAGGTAACGGTAACTTCGAAACTAATTATTACAAGTAACTGTAACATCGATACTAATTATGACAGGTAACTGTAACTTGGTTACTAATTATGACAAGTAACTGTAATTTCGATACAAATTTTGGCAGGTAAATGTAACTTCGATTCTAATTATGACAGGTAACAGTAACTTCGATACTAATTATGACAAGTAACTGTAACTTCGATACTAATTATGACAGGTAACAGTAACTTCGATACTATTTATGACAAGTAACATTAACTTCGATACTAATTATGACAGGTTACTGTAACATCGTTGCTGATAATGACAAGTAACTTTATTTTCGATACAAATTATGGCAGGTAACTGTAACTTCCATACTAATTATGACAGGTAACAGTTACTTCGATACTAATTATGACAGGATACTGTAACTTCGTTACTAATTATGACAAGTAAATGTAATTTCGATACAAATTATGACAGGTAACTGTAACTTCGTTACTAATTATGACAAGTAACAGTACCTTCGATACTAATTATGACAGGTAACTGTAACTTCGATACCAATTATGACAGGTAACAGCAACTTCGATACTAATTATGACAAGTATCTATAACTTCGATACAAATTATGACAGGTAACTGTAACTTCGATACTAATTGTGACAAGAAACTCTAACTTCGTTACTAATTATGACAAGTAACTGTAATTTTGATAAAAAATTATTGTAGGTAAATGTAACTTCAATACTAATTATGACAGGTAACAGTAACTTCGATACTAATTATGACAGGTAACTGTAACTTCGTTACTTATTATGACAAGTAACTTTAATTTCGATACTAATTATGGCAGGTTACTGTAACTTCGTTACTAATTATGACAAGTCCCTGTAATTTCGATACAAATTATTGCAGGTAACTGTAACTTCGATTCTAATTATTACAGGTAACAGTAACTTCGATACTAATTATGACAGGTAACTGTAACTTCGTTAGTAATTATGACAAGTAACAGTAATTTCGATACTAATTATGGCAGGTAACTGTATCTTCGATACTAATTATGACAGGTAACAGTAACTTCGATACTAATTATGACAAGTTACATTAACTTCGATACTAATTATGGCAGGTTACTGTAACATCGCTACTAATTATGACAAGTAACTGTAATTTCGATACAAATTATGACAGGTAACTGTAACTTCGTTATTAATTATGACAAGTAACAGTACCTTCGATACTAATTATGACAGGTAACTGTAACTTCGATACTAATTATGACAAGGAACTGTAATTTCGATACAAATTATGGCAGGTAACTGTAACTTCGTTACTAATTATGACAAGTAACTGTAATTTCGATACAAATTTTGGCAGGTAACTGTAACTTCGATAGTAATTATGACAGGTAACAGTAACTTCGATACTAATTATGACACGTAACTGTAACTTCGATACTAATTATGACAGGTAACTGTAACTTCGTTACTAATAATGACAAGTAATTCTAATTACAAGTAACTGTAACTTCGATAATAATTTTGGCAGGTAACTGTAACTTCGATAGTAATTATGGCAGGTAACAGTTACTTCGATACTAATTATGACAAGTAACTGTAACTTCGAAACTAATTATGACAGGTAACTGTAACTTCGTTACTAATAATGACAACTAATTCTAATTTCGATACTAATTATGGCAGGTTACTGTAACATCGCTACTAATTATGACAAGTAACTGTAATTTCGATACAAATTATGACTGGTAACTGTAACTTCTTTACTAATTATGACAAGTAACAGTACCTTCGATACTAATTATGACAGGTAACTGTAACTTCGATAATATTATGACAAGGAACTGTAATTTCGATACAAATTATGGCAGGTAACTGTAACTTCGTTACTAATTATGACAAGTAACTGTAATTTCGATACAAATTTTGGCAGGTAACTGTAACTTCGATAGTAATTATGACAGGTAACAGTAACTTCGATACTAATTATGACAAGTAACTGTAACTTCGATACTAATTATGACAGGTAACTGTAACTTCGTTACTAATAATGACAAGTAATTCTAATTTCGATACTAATTATGGCAGGTAACTGTAACTTCGATACTAATTAGGACAGGTAACAGTAACTTCGATACTAATTATGACAAGTAACTATAACTTCGATAAAAATTATGACTGGTTACTGTAACATCGATTCTAATTATGACAAGAAACTCAAACTTAGTTACTAATTATGACAAGTAACTGTAATTTTGATAAAAAGTTATGGTAGGTAACTGTAACTTCATTACTAATTATGACAGGTAACAGTAACTTCGATACTAATTATGACAGGAAACTGTAACTTCGTTACTAATTATGACAAGTAACTTTAATTTCGATACTAGTTATGGCAGGAAACTGTAACTTCGTTACTAATTATGACAAGTCCCTGTAATTTCGATACATATTATGGCAGGTAACAGTAACTTCGATACTAATTATGACAAGTAACTATAACTTCGAATCAAATTATGACAGGTAACTGTAACTTCGATACTAATTATGACAAGAAAATCTAACTTCGTTACTAATTATGACAAGTAACTGTAATTTTGATAAAAAATTATGGTAGGTAACAGTAACTTCAATACTAATTATGACAGGTAACAGGAACTTCGATACTAATTATGACAGGTAACTGTAACCTTCGTTACTAATTATCACAAGTAACTTTAATTTCGATACTAATTAGGGCAGGTAACTGTAACTTCGATACTAATTATGACAAGTAACAGTACCTTCGATACTAATTATGACAGGTAACTGTAACTTCGATACTAATTATGACAAGGAACTGTAATTTCGATACAAATTATGACAAGAAACTCTAACTTCGTTACTAATTATGACAAGTAACTGTAATTTTGATAAAAAATTATTGTAGGTAACTGTAACTTCAATACTAATTATGACAGGTAACAGTAACTTCGATACTAATTATGATAGGTAACTGTAACTTCGTTACTTATTATGACAAGTTACTTTAATTTCGATACTAATTATGGCAGGTAACTGTAACTTCGTTACTAATTATGACAAGTCCCTGTAATTTCGATACAAATTATGGCAGGTAATTGTAATTTCGATGCTAATTATGACAGGGAACAGTAACTTCGATACTAATTATGACAAGTAACAGTAACTTCGATACTAATTATGACAAGTAACTGTAACTTCGATACTAATTATGACAGGTAACTGTAACTTCGTTACTAATTATGACAAGTAACTGTAATTTCGATTCAAATTTTGGCAGGTAACTGTAACTTCGATACTTATTATGACAGGTAAAAGTAACTTCGATACTAATTATGACAAGTAACTGTAACTTCGATACTAATTATGACAGGTAACTGTAACTTCGTTACTAATTATGACAAGTAACTGTAATTTCGAAACAAATTATGGCAGGTAACTGTAACTTCGATACTAATTATGACAGGTAACAGCAACTTCGATACTAATTATGACAAGTAACTATAACTTCGATACAAATTATGACAGGTAACTGTAACTTCGATACTAATTATGACAAGAAACTCTAACTTCGTTTCTAATTATGACAAGTAACTGTAATTTTGATAACAAATTATTGTAGGTAACTGTAAGTTCAATACTAATTATGACAGGTAACAGTAACTTCGATACTTATTATGACAGGTAACAGTAACTACGATACTAATTATGACAAGTAAATGTAACTTCGATACTAATTATGACAGGTTACTGTACCTTCGTAACTAATTATGACAAGTAACTGTTATTTCGATACAAATTATGGCGGGTAACGGTAACTTCGATACTAATTATTACAAGTAACTGTACCTTCGTAACTAATTATGACAAGTAACTGTTATTTCGATACAAATTATGGCGGTTCACGGTAACTTCGATACTAATTATTACAAGTAACTGTAACTTCGATACTAATTATGACAGGTAACTGTAACTTCGTTAGTAATTATGACAAGTAACAGTAATTTCGATACAAATTATGGCAGGTAACTGTATCTTCGATACTAATTATGACAGGTAACAGTAACTTCGATACTAATTATGACAAGTAACATTAACTTCGATACTAATTATGGCAGGTTACTGTAACATCGCTACTAATTATGACAAGTAACTTTAATTTCGATACAAATTATGGCAGATAACTGTAACTTCCATACTAATTATGACAGGTAACAGTAACTTCGGTACTAATTATGACAGAAAACTGTAACTTCGTTACTAATTATCACAAGTAACTGTAATTTCGATACAAATTATGACAGGTAACTGTAACTTCGTTACTAATTATGACAAGTAACAGTACCTTCGATAATAATTATGACAGGTAACTGTAACTTCGATACTAATTATGACAAGGAACTGTAATTTCGATACAAATTATGGCAGGTAACTGTAACTTCGTTACTAATTATGACAAGTAACTGTAATTTCGATACAAATTTTTGGCAGGTAACTGTAACTTCGATAGTAATTATGACAGGTAACAGTATCTTCGATACTAATTATGACAAGTAACTGTAACTTCGATACTAATTATGACAGGTAACTGTAACTTCGTTACTAATAATGACAAGTAACTCTAATTTCGATACTAATTATGGCAGGTAACTGTAACTTCGATACTAATTAGGACAGGTAACAGTAACTTCGATACTAATTATGACAAGTAACTATAACTTCGATAAAAATTATGACTGGTTACTGTAACTTCGATTCTAATTATGACAAGAAACTCAAACTTCGTTACTAATTATGACAAGTAACTGTAATTTTGAGAAAAAATTATGGTAGGTAACTGTAACTTCATTACTAATTATGACAGGTAACAGTAACTTCGATACTAATTATGACAGGAAACTGTAACTTCGTTACTAATTATGACAAGTAACTTTAATTTCGATACTAGTTATGGCAGGAAACTGTAACTTCGTTACTAATTATGACAAGTCCCTGTAATTTCGATACAAATTATGGCAGGTAACTGTAACTTCGATACTAATTATGACAAGTAACTGTAACTTCGATACTAATTATGACAGGTAATTGTAACTTCGTTATTAATTATGACAAGTAACTGTAATTTTGATAAAAAATTATTGTAGGTAACTGGAACTTCAATACTAATTATGACAGGTAACAGTAACTTCGATACTAATTATGACAAGAAACTCAAACTTCGTTACTAATTATGACAAGTAACTGTAATTTTGATAAAAAAATTATGGTAGGTAACTGTAACTTCAATACTAATTATGACAGGTAACAGTAACTTCGATACTAATTATGACAGGAAACTGTAACTTCGTCACTAATTATGACAAGTAACTTTAATTTCGATATTAATTATGGCAGGAAACTGTAACTTCGTTACTAATTATGACAAGTCCCTGTAATTTCGATACAAATTATGGCAGGTAACTGTAACCTCGAAACTAATTATTACAAGTAACTGTAACTTCGATACTAATTATGACAGGTAACTGTAACTTGGTTACTAATTATGACAAGTAACTGTAATTTCGATACAAATTTTGGCAGGTAACTGTAACTTCGATACTAATTAGGACAGGTAACAGTAACTTCGATACTAATTATGACAAGTAACTATAACTTCGATAAAAATTATGACTGGTTACTGTAACTTCGATTCTAATTATGACAAGAAACTCAAACTTCGTTACTAATTATGACAAGTAACTCTAATTTTGATAAAAAATTATGGTAGGTAACTGTAACTTCATTACTAATTATGACAGGTAACAGTAACTTCGATACTAATTATGACAGGAAACTGTAACTTCGTTACTAATTATGACAAGTAACTTTAATTTCGATACTAGTTATGGCAGGAAACTGTAACTTCGTTACTAATTATGACAAGTCCCTGTAATTTCGATACAAATTATGGCAGGTAACTGTAACTTCGATACTAATTATGACAGGTAACTGTAACTTCGTTATTAATTATGACAAGTAACTGTAATTTTGATAAAAAATTATTGTAGGTAACTGTAACTTCAATAATAATTATGACAGGTAACAGTAACTTCGATACTAATTATGACAGGTAACAGTAACTTCGATACTAATTATGACAAGTAACTGTAACTTCGATACTAATTATGACAGGTAACAGTAACTTCGATACTAATTATGACAGGTAATTGTAACTTCGATACTAATTATGACAAAGAACTATAACTCCGATAGAAATTATGACAGGTAACAGTAACTTCGATACTAATTATGACAGGTTACAGTAACTACGATACTAATTATGACAAGTAACTGTAACTTCGATACTAATTATGACAGGTAACTGTAACTTGGTAACTAATTATGACAATTAACTGTAATTTCGATACAAATTATGGCTGGTAACAGTAACTTCGTTGCTAATTATGACAGGTAACTGTAACTTCGATACTAATTATGACAAGGAACTGTAATTTCGATACAAATTATGGCAGGTAACTGTAACGTCGGTACTAATTGTGACAGGTAACAGTAACTTCGATACTAATTATGACAAGTAACTATAACTTCGAATCAAATTATGACAGGTAACTGTAACTTCGATACTAATTATGACAAGAAAATCTAACTTCGTTACTAATTATGACAAGTAACTGTAATTTTGATAAAAAATTATGGTAGGTAACTGTAACTTCAATACTAATTAGGGCAGGTAACTGTAACTTCGATACTAATTATGACAAGTAACAGTACCTTCGATACTAATTATGACAGGTAACTGTAACTTCGATACTAATTATGACAAGGAACTGTAATTTCGATACAAATTATGACAAGAAACTCTAACGTCGTTACTAATTATGACAAGTAACTGTAATTTTGATAAAAAATTATTGTAGGTAACTGTAACTTCAATACTAATTATGACAGGTAACAGTAATTTCGATACTAATTATGACAGGTAACTGTAACTTGGTAACTAATTATGACAAGTAACTGTAATTTCGATACCAAATATGGCTGGTAACAGTAACTTCGATGCTAATTATGACAGGTAACTGTAACTTCGATACTAATTATGACAAGGAGCTGTAATTTCGATACAAATTATGGCAGGTAACTGTAACTTCGTTACTAATTATCACAAGCAACTTTAATTTCGATACTAATTATGGCAGGTAACTGTAACTTCGTTACTAATTATGACAAGTCCCTGTAATTTCGATACAAATTATGGCAGGTAACGGTAACTTCGATACTAATTATTACAAGTAACTGTAACTTCGATACTAATTATGACAGGTAACTGTAACTTCGTTACTTATTAAGGCAAGTAACTGTAATTTCGATACAAATTTTGGCAGGTAACTGTAACTTCGATTCTAATTATGACAGGTAACAGTAACTTCGTTACAAATTATGACAAGTAACTGTAACTTCGATACTAATTATGACAGGTAACTGTAACTTCGTTACTAATTATGACAAGTAACAGTAATTTCGATACAAATTATGGCAGGTAACTGTATCTTCGATACTAATTATGACAGGTAACAGTAACTTCGATACTAATTATGACAAGTAACATTAACTTCGATACTAATTATGGCAGGTTACTGTAACATCGCTACTAATTATGAGAAGTAACTTTAATTTCGATACAAATTATGGCAGGTAACTGTAACTTCCATACTAATTATGACAGGTAACAGTAACATCGATACTAATTATGACAGGAAACTGTAACTTCGTTACTAATTATGACAAGTAACTGTAATTTCGATACAAATTATGACAGGTAACTGTAACTTCGTTACTAATTATGACAAGTAACAGTACCTTCGATACTAATTATGACAAGTAACTATAACTTCGATACTAATTATGACAGGTAACTGTAACTTCGTTACTAATAATGACAAGTAACTCTAATTTCGATACAAATTAGGGCAGGTAACTGCAACTTCAATACTAATTATGACAGGTAACAGTAACTTCGATACTAATTATGACAAGTAACTGTAACTTCGATAAAAATTATTACTGGTTACTGTAACTTCGATTCTAATTATGACAAGAAACTCAAACTTCGTTACTAATTATGACAAGTAACTGTAATTTTGATAAAAAATTATGGTAGGTAACTGTAACTTCATTAATAATAATGACAGGTAACAGTAACTTCGATACTAATTATGACAGGAAACTGTAACTTCGTTACTAATTATGACAAGTAACTTTAATTTTGATACTAGTTATGGCAGGAAACTGTAACTTCGAAACTAATTATGACAAGTCCCTGTAATTTCGATACAAATTATGGCAGATAACTTTAACTTCGATACAAATTATGACAAATAACTATAACTTCGATACTAATTATGACAGGTAACTGTAACTTCGTTATTAATTATGACAAGTAACTGTAATTTTGATAAAAAATTATTGTAGGTAACTGTAACTTCAATACTAATTATGACAGGTAACAGTAACTTCGATACTAATTATGACAAGAAACTCAAACTTCGTTACTAATTATGACAAGTAACTGTAATTTTGATAAAAAATTATGGTAGGTAACTGTAACTTCAATACTAATTATGACAGGTAACAGTAACTTCGATACTAATTATGACAGGAAACTGTAACTTCGTTACTAATTATGACAAGTAACTTTAATTTCGATATTAATTATGGCAGGAAACTGTAACTTCGTTACTAATTATGACAAGTCCCTGTAATTTCGATACAAATTATGGCAGGTAACTGTAACTTCGATACTAATTATGACAGGTAACTGTAACTTCGTTATTAATTATGACAAGTAACTGTAATTTCGATACAAATTTTGGCAGGTAACTGTATCATCGTTACTAATTATGACAGGTAACAGTTACTTCGATACTAATTATGACAAGTAACTGTAACTTCGATACTAATTATGACAGGTAACTGTAACTTCGATTCTAATTATGACAGGTAACTCTATCTTCGTTACTAATTATGACAAGTAACTGTAATTTCGATTCAAATTTTGGCAGGTAACTGTAACTTCGATACTTATTATGACAGGTAACAGTAACTTCGATACTAATTATGACAAGTAACTGTAACATCGATACTAATTATGACAGGTAACTGTAACTTCGTTACTAATTATGACAAGTAACTGTAATTTCGATACAAATTATGGCAGGTTACTGTAACTTCGATACTAATTATGACAGGTAACAGCAACTTCGATACTAATTATGACAAGTAACTATAACCTCGATACAAATTATGACAGGTAACTGTAACTTCGATACTAATTATGACAAGAAACTCTAACTTCGTTACTAATTATGACAAGTAACTGTAATTTTGATAAAAAATATTGTAGGTAACTGTAACTTCAATACTGATTATGACAGGTAACAGTAACATCGATACTTATTATGACAGGTTACTGTAACTTCGTTACTAATTATGACAAGTCCCTGTAATTTCAATACAAATTATGGCAAGTAATTGTAATTTCAATGCTAATTTTGACAGGTAACATTAACTTCGATACTAATTATGACATGTAACAGTAACTTCGATACTAATTATGACAGGTAACTGTAACTTCGTTACTAATTATGACAATAACTGTAATTTCGATTCAAATTTTGGCAGGTAACTGTAACTTTTATACTTATTATGACAGGTAACAGTAACTTCGATACTAATTATGACAAGTAACTGTACCTTCGATACTAATTATGACAGGTAACTGTAACTTCGTTACTAATTATGACAAGTAACTGTAATTTCGATACAAATTATGACAGGTAACTGTAACTTCGTTACTAATTATGACAAGTAACAGTACCTTCGATACTAATTATGACAGGTAACTGTAACTTCGATACTAATTATGACAAGGAACTGTAATTTCGATACAAATTATGGCAGGTAACTGTAACATCGTTACTAATTATGACAAGTAACTGTAATTTCGATACAAATTTTGGCAGGTAACTGTAACTTCGATATTAATTATGACAGGTAACAGTAACTTCGATACTAATTATGACAAGTAACTGTAACTTCGATACTAATTATGACAGGTAACTGTAACTTCGTTACTAATAATGACGAGTAACTCTAATTTCGATACAAATTAGGGCAGGTAACTGTAACTTCGATACTAATTATGACAGGTAACAGTAACTTCGATACTAATTATGACAAGTAACTGTAACATCGATAAAAATTATGACTGGTTACTGTAACTTCGATTCTAATTATGACAAGAAACTCAAACTTCGTTACTAATTATGACAAGTAACTGTAATTTTGATAAAAAATTGTGGTAGGTAACTGTAACTTCATTAATAATAATGACAGGTAACAGTAACTTCGATACTAATTATGACAGGAAACTGTAACTTCGTTACTAATTATGACAAGTAACTTTAATTTTGATACTAGTTATGGCAGGAAACTGTAACTTCGAAACTAATTATGACAAGTCCCTGTAATTTCGATACAAATTATGGCAGATAACTGTAACTTCGATACAAATTATGACAAATAACTGTAACTTCGATACTAATTATGACAGGTAACTGTAACTTCGTTATTAATTATGACAAGTAACTGTAATTTTGATAAAAAATTATTGTAGGTAACTGTAACTTCAATACTAATTATGACAGGTAACAGTAACTTCGATACTAATTATGACAAGAAACTCAAACTTCGTTACTAATTATGACAAGTAACTGTAATTTTGATAAAAAATTATGGTAGGTAACTGTAACTTCAATACTAATTATGACAGGTAACAGTAACTTCGATGCTAATTATGACAGGAAACTGTAACTTCGTTACTAATTATGACAAGTAACTTTAATTTCGATATTAATTATGGCAGGAAACTGTAACTTCGTTACTAATTATGACAAGTCCCTGTAATTTCGATACAAATTATGGCAGGTAACTGTAACTTCGATACTAATTATGACAGGTAACTGTAACTTCGTTATTAATTATGACAAGTAACTGTAATTTCGATACAAAATTTGGCAGGTAACTGTATCATCGTTACTAATTATGACAGGTAACAGTTACTTCGATACTAATTATGACAAGTAACTGTAACTTCGATACTAATTATGACAGGTAACTGTAACTTCGATTCTAATTATGACTGGTAACTCTATCTTCGTTACTAATTATGACAAGTAACTGTAATTTCGATTCAAATTTTGGCAGGTAACTGTAACTTCGATACTTATTATGACAGGTAACAGTAACTTCGATACTAATTATGACAAGTAACTGTAACATCGATACTAATTATGACAGGTAACTGTAACTTCGTTACTAATTATGACAAGTAACTGTAATTTCGATACAAATTATGGCAGGTTACTGTAACTTCGATACTAATTATGACAGGTAACAGCAACTTCGATACTAATTATGACAAGTAACTATAACCTCGATACAAATTATGACAGGTAACTGTAACTTCGATACTAATTATGACAAGAAACTCTAACTTCGTTACTAATTATGACAAGTAACTGTAATTTTGATAAAAAATATTGTAGGTAACTGTAACTTCAATACTGATTATGACAGGTAACAGTAACTTCGATACTTATTATGACAGGTTACTGTAACTTCGTTACTAATTATGACAAGTCCCTGTAATTTCAATACAAATTATGGCAAGTAATTGTAATTTCAATGCTAATTATGACAGGTAACATTAACTTCGATACTAATTATGACATGTAACAGTAACTTCGATACTAATTATGACAGGTAACTGTAACTTCGTTACTAATTATGACAATAACTGTAATTTCGATTCAAATTTTGGCAGGTAACTGTAACTTTTATACTTATTATGACAGGTAACAGTAACTTCGATACTAATTATGACAAGTAACTGTACCTTCGATACTAATTATGACAGGTAACTGTAACTTCGTTACTAATTATGACAAGTAACTGTAATTTCGATACAAATTATGGCAGGTAACTGTTCCGTCGATACTAATTATGACAGGTAACAGCAACTTCGATACTAATTATGACAAGTAACTATAACTTCGATACAAATTATGACAGGTAACTGTAACTTCGATACTAATTATGACAAGAAACTCTAACTTCGTTACTAATTATGACAAGTAACTGTAATTTTGATAAAAAATTATTGTAGATAACTGTAACTTCAATACTAATTATGACAGGTAACAGTAACTTCGATACTTATTATGACAGGTAACTGTAACTTCGTTACTAATTATCACAAGTAACTTTAATTTCGATACTAATTATGGCAGGTAACTGTAACTTCGTTACTAATTATTACATGTCCCTGTAATTTCGATACAAATTATGGCAGGTAACGGTAACTTCGAAACTAATTATTACAAGTAACTGGAACTTCGATAATAATTATGACAGGTAACTGTAACTTGGTTACTAATTATGACAAGTAACTGTAATTTCGATACAAATTTTGGCAGGTAACTATAACTTCGATTCTAATTATGACAGGTAACAGTAACTTCGGTTCTAATTATGACAAGTAACTGTAACTTCGATACTAATTATGACAGGTAACAGTAACTTCGATACTATTTATGACAAGTAACATTAACTTCGATACTAATTATGACAGGTTACTGTAACATCGTTGCTAATGATGACAAGTAACTTTAATTTCGATACAAATTATGGCAGGTAACTGTAACTTCCATACTAATTATGACAGGTAACAGTTACTTCGATACTAATTATGACAGGATACTGTAACTTCGTTACTAATTATGACAAGTAACTGTAATTTCGATACAAATTATGACAGGTAACTCTAACTTCGTTACTAATTATGACAAGTAACAGTACCTTCGATACTAATTATGACTGGTAACTGTAACTTCGATACCAATTATGACAGGTAACAGCAACTTCGATACTAATTATGACAAGTAACTATAACTTCGATACAAATTATGACAGGTAACTGTAACTTCGATACTAATTATGACAAGAAACTCTAACTTCGTTACTAATTATGACAAGTAACTGTAATTTTGATAAAAAATTATTGTAGGTAACTGTAACTTCAATACTAATTATGACAGGTAACAGTAACTTCGATACTAATTATGACAGGTAACTGTAACTTCGTTACTTATTATGACAAGTAACTTTAATTTCGATACTAATTATGGCAGGTTACTGTAACTTCGTTACTAATTATGACAAGTCCCTGTAATTTCGATACAAATTATTGCAGGTAATTGTAATTTCGATACTAATTATGACAGGTAACAGTAACTTCGATACTAATTATGACAGGTAACAGAAACTTCGATACTAATTATGGCAAGTAACTGTAACTTCGATACTAATTATGACAGGTAACAGTAACTTCGATACTAATTACGACAGGTAACTGTTACTTCGATACTAATTATGACAAGGAACTATAACTTCGATACAAATTATGACAGGTAACAGTAACTTCGATACTAATTATGACAGGTTACAGTAACTACGATACTAATTATGACAAGTAACTGCAACTTCGATACTAATTATGACAGGTAACAGTAACTTCCATACTAATTACGACAGGTAACTGTAACTTCGATACTAATTATGACAAGAAACTCAAACTTCGTTACTAATTATGACAAGTAACTGTAATTTTGATAAAAAATTTATGGTAGGTAACTGTAACTTCAATAATAATTATGACAGGTAACAGTAACTTCGATACTAATTATGACAGGAAACTGTAACTTCGATACTAATTATGACAGGTAACTATAACGTCGAATCAAATTATGACAGGTAACTGTAACTTCGATACTAATTATGACAAGAAACTCTAACTTCGTTACTAATTATGACAAGTAACTGTAATTTTGATAAAAAATTATGGTAGGTAACTGTAACTTCAATACTAATTATGACAGGTAACAGTAACTTCGATACTTATTATGACAGGTAACTGTAACTTTGTTACTAATTATCACAAGTAACTTTAATTTCGATACTAAATATGGCAGGTAACTGTAATTTCGTTACTAATTATTACAAGTCCCTGTAATTTCGATACAAATTATGGCAGGTAACGGTAACTTCGAAACTAATTATTACAAGTAACTGTAACTTCGATACTAATTATGACAGGTAACTGTAACTTGGTTACTAATTATGACAAGTGACTGTAATTTCGATACAAATTTTGGCAGGTAACTTTAACTTCGATTCTAATTATGACAGGTAACAGTAACTTCGATACTTATTATGACAGGAAACTGTAACTTCGTCACTAATTATGACAAGTAACTTTAATTTCGATATTAATTATGGCAGGAAACTGTAACTTCGTTACTAATTTTGACAAGTCCCTGTTTTTTCGATACAAATTATGGCAGGTAACTGTAACCTCGAAACTTAATTATTACAAGTAACTGTAACTTCGATACTAATTAAGACAGGTAACTGTAACTTGGTTACTAATTATGACAAGTAACTGTAATTTCGATACAAATTTTGGCAGGTAACTGTAACTTCGATACTAATTAGGACAGGTAACAGTAACTTCGATACTAATTATGACAAGTAACTATAACTTCGATAAAAATTATGACTGGTTACTGTAACTTCGATTCTAATTATGACAAGAAACTCAAACTTCGTTACTAATTATGTCAAGTAACTGTAATTTTGATACAAAATTAAGGTAGGTAACTGTAACTTCATTACTAATTATGACAGGTAACTTTAATTTCGATACTAGTTATGGTAGGAAACTGTAACTTCGTTACTAATTATGACAAGTCCCTGTAATTTCGATACAAATTATGGCAGGTAACTGTAACTTCGATACTAATTATGACAGGTAACTGTAACTTCGTTATTAATTATGACAAGTAACTGTAATTTTGATAAAAAATTATTGTAGGTAACTGTAACTTCAATACTAATTATGACAGGTAACAGTAACTTCGATACTAATTATGACAGGTAACAGTAACTTCGATACTAATTATGACAAGTAACTGTAACTTCGATACTAATTATGACAGGTAACAGTAACTTCGATACTAATTATGACAGGTAATTGTAACTTCGATACTAATTATGACAAGGAACTATAACTCCGATACAAATTATGACAGGTAACAGTAACTTCGATACTAATTATGACAGGTTACAGTAACTACGATACTAATTATGACAAGTAACTGTAACTTCGATACTAATTATGACAGGTAACTGTAACTTGGTAACTAATTATGACAAGTAACTGTAATTTCGATACAAATTATGGCTGGTAACAGTAACTTCGATGCTAATTATGACAGGTAACTGTAACGTCGATACTAATTATGACAAGGAACTGTAATTTCGATACAAATTATGGCAGGTAACTGTAACGTCGGTACTAATTGTGACAGGTAACAGTAACTTCGATACTAATTATGACAAGTAACTATAACTTCGAATCAAATTATGACAGGTAACTGTAACTTCGATACTAATTATGACAAGAAAATCTAACTTCGTTACTAATTATGACAAGTAACTGTAATTTTGATAAAAAATTATGGTAGGTAACTGTAACTTCAATACTAATTATGACAGGTAACAGGAACTTCGATAATAATTACGACAGGTAACTGTAACTTCGTTACTAATTATCACAAGTAACTTTAATTTCGATACAAATTAGGGCAGGTAACTGTAACTTCGATACTAATTATGACAAGTAACAGTACCTTCGATACTAATTATGACAGGTAACTGTAACTTCGATACTAATTATGACAAGGAACTGTAATTTCGATACCAAATATGGCTGGTAACAGTAACTTCGATGCTAATTATGACAGGTAACTGTAACTTCGATACTAATTATGACAAGGAACTGTAATTTCGATACAAATTATGGCAGGTAACTGTAACTTCGTTACTAATTATCACAAGCAACTTTAATTTCGATACTAATTATGGCAGGTAACTGTAACTTCGTTACTAATTATGACAAGTCCCTGTAATTTCGATACAAATTATGGCAGGTAACGGTAACTTCGATACTAATTATTACAAGTAACTGTAACTTCGATACTAATTATGACAGGCAACTGTAACTTCGTTACTAATTAAGGCAAGTAACTGTAATTTCGATACAAATTTTGGCAGGTAACTGTAACTTCGATTCTAATTATGACAGGTAACAGTAACTTCGTTACAAATTATGACAAGTAACTGTAACTTCGATACTAATTATGACAGGTAACTGTAACTTCGTTACTTATTATGACAAGTAACAGTAATTTCGATACAAATTATGGCAGGTAACTGTATCTTCGATACTAATTATGACAGGTAACAGTAACTTCGATACTAATTATGACAAGTAACATTAACTTCGATACTAATTAGGGCAGGTTACTGTAACATCGCTACTAATTATGAGAAGTAACTTTAATTTCGATACAAATTATGGCAGGTAACTGTAACTTCCATACTAATTATGACAGGTAACAGTAACTTCGATACTAATTATGACAGGAAACTGTAACTTCGTTACTAATTATGACAAGTAGCTGTAATTTCGATACAAATTATGACAGGTAACTGTAACTTCGTTACTAATTATGACAAGTAACAGTACCTTCGATACTAATTATGACAGGTAACTGTAACTTCGATACTAATTATGACAAGGAACTGTAATTTCGATACAAATTATGGCAGGTAACTGTAACTTCGTTACTAATTATGACAAGTAACTGTAATTTCGATACAAATTTTGGCAGGTAACTGTAACTTCGATATTAATTATGACAGGTAACAGTAACTTCGATACTAATTATGACAAGTAACTGTAACTTCGATACTAATTATGACAGGTAACTGTAACTTCGTTACTAATAATGACAAGTAACTCTAATTTCGACACAAATTATGGCAGGTAACTGTAACTTCGATACTAATTATGACAGGTAACAGTAACTTCGATACTAATTATGACAAGTAACTGTAACTTCGATAAAAATTATGACTGGTTACTGTAACTTCGATTCTAATTATGACAAGGAACTCAAACTTCGTTACTTATTATGACAAGTAACTGTAATTTTGATAAAAAATTATGGTAGGTAACTGTAACTTCATTAATAATAATGACAGGTAACAGTAACTTCGATACTAATTATGACAGGAAACTGTAACTTCGTTACTAATTATGACAAGTAACTTTAATTTCGATACAAGTTACGGCAGGAAACTGTAACTTCGAAACTAATTATGACAAGTCCCTGTAATTTCGATACAAATTATGGCAGATAACTGTAACTTCGATACAAATTATGACAAATAACTGTAACTTCGATACTAATTATGACAGGTAACTGTAACTTCGTTATTAATTATGACAAGTAACTGTAATTTTGATAAAAAATTATTGTAGGTAACTGTAAATTCAATACTAATTATGACAGGTAACAGTAACTTCGATACTAATTATGACAAGAAACTCAAACTTCGATACTAATTATGACAAGTAACTGTAACTTCGATACTAATTATGACAGGTAACTGTAACTTCGTTACTAATAATGACAAGTAACTCTAATTTCGATACAAATTATGGCAGGTAACTGTAACTTCGATACTAATTATGACAGGTAACAGTAACTTCGTTACTAATTATGACAAGTCCCTGTAATTTCGATACAAATTATGGCAGGTAACTGTAACTTCGATACTAATTATGACAGGTAACTGTAACTTCGTTATTAATTATGACAAGTAACTGTAATTTCGATACAAATTCTGGCAGGTAACTGTATCATCGTTACTAATTATGACAGGTAACAGTAACTTCGATACTAATTATGACAAGTAACTGTAACTTCGATACTAATTTTGACAGGTAACTGTAACTTCGATTCTAATTATGACAGGTAACTGTATCTTCGTTACTAATTATGACAAGTAACTGTAATTTCGATTCAAATTTTGGCAGGTAACTGTAACTTCCCTACTTATTATGACAGGTAACAGTAACTTCGATACTAATTATGACAAGTAACTGTAACATCGATACTAATTATGACAGGTAACTGTAACTTCGTTACTAATTATGACAAGTAACTGTAATTTCGATACAAATTATGGCAGGTTACTGTAACTTCGATACTAATTATGACAGGTAACAGCAACTTCGATACTAATTATGACAAGTAACTATAACCTCGATACAAATTATGACAGGTAACTGTAACTTCGATACTAATTATGACAAGAAACTCTAACTTCGTTACTAATTATGACAAGTCCCTGTAATTTCGATACAAATTATGGCAGGTAACTGTAACTTCGATACTAATTATGACAGGTAACTGTAACTTCGTTATTAATTATGACAGGTAACTGTAACTTCGTTACTTATTATGACAAGTAACTTTAATTTCGATACTAATTATGGCAGGTTACTGTAACTTCGTTACTAATTATGACAAGTCCCTGTAATTTGGATACAAATTATTGCAGGTAATTGTAATTTCGATACTAATTATGACAGGTAACAGTAACTTCGATACTAATTATGACAGGTAACAGTAACTTCGATACTAACTATGACAAGTAACCGTAACTTCGATACTAATTATGACAGGTAACAGTAACTTCGATACTAATTATGACAGGTAACTGTAACTTCGATACTAATTATGACAAGGAACTATAACTTCGATACAAATTATGACAGGTAACAGTAACTTCGATACTAATTATGACAGGTTACAGTAACTACGATACTAATTATGACAAGTAACTGTAACTTCGCTACTAATTATGACAGGTAACTGTAACTTGGTAACTAATTATGACAAGTAACTTTAATTTCGATACAAATTATGGCTGGTAACAGTAACTTCGATGCTAATTATGACAGGTAACTGTAACTTCGATACTAATTATGACAAGGAACTGTAATTTCGATACAAATTATGGCAGGTAACTATAACGTCGGTACTAATTGTGACAGGTAACAGTAACTTCGATACTAATTATGACAAGTAACTATAACTTCGAATCAAATTATGACAGGTAACTGTAACTTCGATACTAATTATGACAAGAAAATCTAACTTCGTTACTAATTATGACAAGTAACTGTAATTTTGATAAAAAATTATGGTAGGTAACTGTAACTTCAATACTAATTATGACAGGTAACAGGAACTTCGATACTAATTATGACAGGTAACTGTAACTTCGTTACTAATTATCACAATTAACTTTAATTTCGATACTAATTAGGGCAGGTAACTATAACTTCGTTACTAATTATGACAAGTCCTTGTAATTTCGATACAAATTATGGCAGGTAACGGTAACTTCGATACTAATTATTACAAGTAACTGTAACTTCGATACTAATTATGACAGGTAACTGTAACTTCGTTACTAATTATGACAAGTAACTGTAATTTCGATACAAATTTTGGCAGGTAACTGTAACTTCGATTCTAATTATTACAGGTAACAGTAACTTCGATACTAATTATGACAAGTAACTGTAACTTCGATACTAATTATGACAGGTTACTGTAACATCGCTACTAATTATGACAAGTAACAGTAATTTCGATACAAATTATGACTGGTAACTGTAACTTCTTTACTAATTATGACAAGTAACAGTACCTTCGATACTAATTATGACAGGTAACTGTAACTTCGATACTAATTATGACAAGGAACTGTAATTTCGATACAAATTATGGCAGGTAACTGTAACTTCGTTACTAATTATGACAAGTAACTGTAATTTCGATACAAATTTTGGCAGGTAACTGTAACTTCGATAGTAATTATGACAGGTAACAGTAACTTCGATACTAATTATGACAAGTAACTGTAACTTCGATACTAATTATGACAGGTAACTGTAACTTCGTTACTAATAATGACAAGTAATTCTAATTTCGATACTAATTATGGCAGGTAACTGTAACTTCGATACTAATTAGGACAGGTAACAGTAACTTCGATACTAATTATGACAAGTAACTATAACTTCGATAAAAATTATGACTGGTTACTGTAACTTCGATTCTAATTATGACAAGAAACTCAAACTTAGTTACTAATTATGACAAGTAACTGTAATTTTGATAAAAAATTATGGTAGGTAACTGTAACTTCATTACTAATTATGACAGGTAACAGTAACTTCGATACTAATTATGACAGGAAACTGTAACTTCGTTACTAATTATGACAAGTAACTTTAATTTCGATACTAGTTATGGCAGGAAACTGTAACTTCGTTACTAATTATGACAAGTCCCTGTAATTTCGATACAAATTATGGCAGGTAACAGTAACTTCGATACTAATTATGACAAGTAACTGTAACTTCGATACTAATTATGACAGGTAACAGTAACTTCGATACTAATTATGACAGGTAACTGTAACTTCGATACTAATTATGACAAGGAACTATAACTCCGATACAAATTATGACAGGTAACAGTAACTTCGATACTAATTATGACAGGCTACAGTAACTGCGATACTAATTATGACAAGTAACTGTAACTTCGATACTAATTATGACAGGTAACTGTAACTTGGTAACTAATTATGACAAGTAACTGTAATTTCGATACAAATTATGGCTGGTAACAGTAACTTCGTTACTAATTATGACAAGTAACTGTAATTTTGATAAAAAATTATGGTAGGTAACAGTAACTTCAATACTAATTATGACAGGTAACAGGAACTTCGATACTAATTATGACAGGTAACTGTAACTTCGATACTAATTATGACAGGTAACTATAACGTCGAATCAAATTATGACAGGTAACTGTAACTTCGATACTAATTATGACAAGAAACTCTAACTTCGTTACTAATTATGACAAGTAACTGTAATTTTGATAAAAAATTATGGTAGGTAACTGTAACTTCAATAATAATTATGACAGGTAACAGTAACTTCGATACTAATTATGACAGGAAACTGTAACTTCGATACTAATTATGACAGGTAACTATAACGTCGAATCAAATTATGACAGGTAACTGTAACTTCGATACTAATTATGACAAGAAACTCTAACTTCGTTACTAATTATGACAAGTAACTGTAATTTTGATAAAAAATTATGGTAGGTAACTGTAACTTCAATACTAATTATGACAGGTAACAGTAACTTCGATACTTATTATGACAGGTAACTGTAACTTTGTTACTAATTATCACAAGTAACTTTAATTTCGATACTAAATATGGCAGGTAACTGTAATTTCGTTACTAATTATTACAAGTCCCTGTAATTTCGATACAAATTATGGCAGGTAACGGTAACTTCGAAACTAATTATTACAAGTAACTGTAACTTCGATACTAATTATGACAGGTAACTGTAACTTGGTTACTAATTATGACAAGTGACTGTAATTTCGATACAAATTTTGGCAGGTAACTTTAACTTCGATTCTAATTATGACAGGTAACAGTAACTTCGATACTTATTATGACAGGAAACTGTAACTTCGTCACTAATTATGACAAGTAACTTTAATTTCGATATTAATTATGGCAGGAAACTGTAACTTCGTTACTAATTTTGACAAGTCCCTGTTTTTTCGATACAAATTATGGCAGGTAACTGTAACCTCGAAACTTAATTATTACAAGTAACTGTAACTTCGATACTAATTAAGACAGGTAACTGTAACTTGGTTACTAATTATGACAAGTAACTGTAATTTCGATACAAATTTTGGCAGGTAACTGTAACTTCGATACTAATTAGGACAGGTAACAGTAACTTCGATACTAATTATGACAAGTAACTATAACTTCGATAAAAATTATGACTGGTTACTGTAACTTCGATTCTAATTATGACAAGAAACTCAAACTTCGTTACTAATTATGTCAAGTAACTGTAATTTTGATAAAAAATTAAGGTAGGTAACTGTAACTTCATTACTAATTATGACAGGTAACTTTAATTTCGATACTAGTTATGGTAGGAAACTGTAACTTCGTTACTAATTATGACAAGTCCCTGTAATTTCGATACAAATTATGGCAGGTAACTGTAACTTCGATACTAATTATGACAGGTAACTGTAACTTCGTTATTAATTATGACAAGTAACTGTAATTTTGATAAAAAATTATTGTAGGTAACTGTAACTTCAATACTAATTATGACAGGTAACAGTAACTTCGATACTAATTATGACAGGTAACAGTAACTTCGATACTAATTATGACAAGTAACTGTAACTTCGATACTAATTATGACAGGTAACAGTAACTTCGATACTAATTATGACAGGTAATTGTAACTTCGATACTAATTATGACAAGGAACTATAACTCCGATACAAATTATGACAGGTAACAGTAACTTCGATACTAATTATGACAGGTTACAGTAACTACGATACTAATTATGACAAGTAACTGTAACTTCGATACTAATTATGACAGGTAACTGTAACTTGGTAACTAATTATGACAAGTAACTGTAATTTCGATACAAATTATGGCTGGTAACAGTAACTTCGATGCTAATTATGACAGGTAACTGTAACGTCGATACTAATTATGACAAGGAACTGTAATTTCGATACAAATTATGGCAGGTAACTGTAACGTCGGTACTAATTGTGACAGGTAACAGTAACTTCGATACTAATTATGACAAGTAACTATAACTTCGAATCAAATTATGACAGGTAACTGTAACTTCGATACTAATTATGACAAGAAAATCTAACTTCGTTACTAATTATGACAAGTAACTGTAATTTTGATAAAAAATTATGGTAGGTAACTGTAACTTCAATACTAATTATGACAGGTAACAGGAACTTCGATAATAATTACGACAGGTAACTGTAACTTCGTTACTAATTATCACAAGTAACTTTAATTTCGATACAAATTAGGGCAGGTAACTGTAACTTCGATACTAATTATGACAAGTAACAGTACCTTCGATACTAATTATGACAGGTAACTGTAACTTCGATACTAATTATGACAAGGAACTGTAATTTCGATACCAAATATGGCTGGTAACAGTAACTTCGATGCTAATTATGACAGGTAACTGTAACTTCGATACTAATTATGACAAGGAACTGTAATTTCGATACAAATTATGGCAGGTAACTGTAACTTCGTTACTAATTATCACAAGCAACTTTAATTTCGATACTAATTATGGCAGGTAACTGTAACTTCGTTACTAATTATGACAAGTCCCTGTAATTTCGATACAAATTATGGCAGGTAACGGTAACTTCGATACTAATTATTACAAGTAACTGTAACTTCGATACTAATTATGACAGGCAACTGTAACTTCGTTACTAATTAAGGCAAGTAACTGTAATTTCGATACAAATTTTGGCAGGTAACTGTAACTTCGATTCTAATTATGACAGGTAACAGTAACTTCGTTACAAATTATGACAAGTAACTGTAACTTCGATACTAATTATGACAGGTAACTGTAACTTCGTTACTTATTATGACAAGTAACAGTAATTTCGATACAAATTATGGCAGGTAACTGTATCTTCGATACTAATTATGACAGGTAACAGTAACTTCGATACTAATTATGACAAGTAACATTAACTTCGATACTAATTAGGGCAGGTTACTGTAACATCGCTACTAATTATGAGAAGTAACTTTAATTTCGATACAAATTATGGCAGGTAACTGTAACTTCCATACTAATTATGACAGGTAACAGTAACTTCGATACTAATTATGACAGGAAACTGTAACTTCGTTACTAATTATGACAAGTAGCTGTAATTTCGATACAAATTATGACAGGTAACTGTAACTTCGTTACTAATTATGACAAGTAACAGTACCTTCGATACTAATTATGACAGGTAACTGTAACTTCGATACTAATTATGACAAGGAACTGTAATTTCGATACAAATTATGGCAGGTAACTGTAACTTCGTTACTAATTATGACAAGTAACTGTAATTTCGATACAAATTTTGGCAGGTAACTGTAACTTCGATATTAATTATGACAGGTAACAGTAACTTCGATACTAATTATGACAAGTAACTGTAACTTCGATACTAATTATGACAGGTAACTGTAACTTCGTTACTAATAATGACAAGTAACTCTAATTTCGACACAAATTATGGCAGGTAACTGTAACTTCGATACTAATTATGACAGGTAACAGTAACTTCGATACTAATTATGACAAGTAACTGTAACTTCGATAAAAATTATGACTGGTTACTGTAACTTCGATTCTAATTATGACAAGGAACTCAAACTTCGTTACTTATTATGACAAGTAACTGTAATTTTGATAAAAAATTATGGTAGGTAACTGTAACTTCATTAATAATAATGACAGGTAACAGTAACTTCGATACTAATTATGACAGGAAACTGTAACTTCGTTACTAATTATGACAAGTAACTTTAATTTCGATACAAGTTACGGCAGGAAACTGTAACTTCGAAACTAATTATGACAAGTCCCTGTAATTTCGATACAAATTATGGCAGATAACTGTAACTTCGATACAAATTATGACAAATAACTGTAACTTCGATACTAATTATGACAGGTAACTGTAACTTCGTTATTAATTATGACAAGTAACTGTAATTTTGATAAAAAATTATTGTAGGTAACTGTAAATTCAATACTAATTATGACAGGTAACAGTAACTTCGATACTAATTATGACAAGAAACTCAAACTTCGATACTAATTATGACAAGTAACTGTAACTTCGATACTAATTATGACAGGTAACTGTAACTTCGTTACTAATAATGACAAGTAACTCTAATTTCGATACAAATTATGGCAGGTAACTGTAACTTCGATACTAATTATGACAGGTAACAGTAACTTCGTTACTAATTATGACAAGTCCCTGTAATTTCGATACAAATTATGGCAGGTAACTGTAACTTCGATACTAATTATGACAGGTAACTGTAACTTCGTTATTAATTATGACAAGTAACTGTAATTTCGATACAAATTCTGGCAGGTAACTGTATCATCGTTACTAATTATGACAGGTAACAGTAACTTCGATACTAATTATGACAAGTAACTGTAACTTCGATACTAATTTTGACAGGTAACTGTAACTTCGATTCTAATTATGACAGGTAACTGTATCTTCGTTACTAATTATGACAAGTAACTGTAATTTCGATTCAAATTTTGGCAGGTAACTGTAACTTCCCTACTTATTATGACAGGTAACAGTAACTTCGATACTAATTATGACAAGTAACTGTAACATCGATACTAATTATGACAGGTAACTGTAACTTCGTTACTAATTATGACAAGTAACTGTAATTTCGATACAAATTATGGCAGGTTACTGTAACTTCGATACTAATTATGACAGGTAACAGCAACTTCGATACTAATTATGACAAGTAACTATAACCTCGATACAAATTATGACAGGTAACTGTAACTTCGATACTAATTATGACAAGAAACTCTAACTTCGTTACTAATTATGACAAGTCCCTGTAATTTCGATACAAATTATGGCAGGTAACTGTAACTTCGATACTAATTATGACAGGTAACTGTAACTTCGTTATTAATTATGACAGGTAACTGTAACTTCGTTACTTATTATGACAAGTAACTTTAATTTCGATACTAATTATGGCAGGTTACTGTAACTTCGTTACTAATTATGACAAGTCCCTGTAATTTGGATACAAATTATTGCAGGTAATTGTAATTTCGATACTAATTATGACAGGTAACAGTAACTTCGATACTAATTATGACAGGTAACAGTAACTTCGATACTAACTATGACAAGTAACCGTAACTTCGATACTAATTATGACAGGTAACAGTAACTTCGATACTAATTATGACAGGTAACTGTAACTTCGATACTAATTATGACAAGGAACTATAACTTCGATACAAATTATGACAGGTAACAGTAACTTCGATACTAATTATGACAGGTTACAGTAACTACGATACTAATTATGACAAGTAACTGTAACTTCGCTACTAATTATGACAGGTAACTGTAACTTGGTAACTAATTATGACAAGTAACTTTAATTTCGATACAAATTATGGCTGGTAACAGTAACTTCGATGCTAATTATGACAGGTAACTGTAACTTCGATACTAATTATGACAAGGAACTGTAATTTCGATACAAATTATGGCAGGTAACTATAACGTCGGTACTAATTGTGACAGGTAACAGTAACTTCGATACTAATTATGACAAGTAACTATAACTTCGAATCAAATTATGACAGGTAACTGTAACTTCGATACTAATTATGACAAGAAAATCTAACTTCGTTACTAATTATGACAAGTAACTGTAATTTTGATAAAAAATTATGGTAGGTAACTGTAACTTCAATACTAATTATGACAGGTAACAGGAACTTCGATACTAATTATGACAGGTAACTGTAACTTCGTTACTAATTATCACAATTAACTTTAATTTCGATACTAATTAGGGCAGGTAACTATAACTTCGTTACTAATTATGACAAGTCCTTGTAATTTCGATACAAATTATGGCAGGTAACGGTAACTTCGATACTAATTATTACAAGTAACTGTAACTTCGATACTAATTATGACAGGTAACTGTAACTTCGTTACTAATTATGACAAGTAACTGTAATTTCGATACAAATTTTGGCAGGTAACTGTAACTTCGATTCTAATTATTACAGGTAACAGTAACTTCGATACTAATTATGACAAGTAACTGTAACTTCGATACTAATTATGACAGGTTACTGTAACATCGCTACTAATTATGACAAGTAACAGTAATTTCGATACAAATTATGACTGGTAACTGTAACTTCTTTACTAATTATGACAAGTAACAGTACCTTCGATACTAATTATGACAGGTAACTGTAACTTCGATACTAATTATGACAAGGAACTGTAATTTCGATACAAATTATGGCAGGTAACTGTAACTTCGTTACTAATTATGACAAGTAACTGTAATTTCGATACAAATTTTGGCAGGTAACTGTAACTTCGATAGTAATTATGACAGGTAACAGTAACTTCGATACTAATTATGACAAGTAACTGTAACTTCGATACTAATTATGACAGGTAACTGTAACTTCGTTACTAATAATGACAAGTAATTCTAATTTCGATACTAATTATGGCAGGTAACTGTAACTTCGATACTAATTAGGACAGGTAACAGTAACTTCGATACTAATTATGACAAGTAATTATAACTTCGATAAAAATTATGACTGGTTACTGTAACTTCGATTCTAATTATGACAAGAAACTCAAACTTAGTTACTAATTATGACAAGTAACTGTAATTTTGATAAAAAATTATGGTAGGTAACTGTAACTTCATTACTAATTATGACAGGTAACAGTAACTTCGATACTAATTATGACAGGAAACTGTATCTTCGTTACTAATTATGACAAGTAACTTTAATTTCGATACTAGTTATGGCAGGAAACTGTAACTTCGTTACTAATTATGACAAGTCCCTGTAATTTCGATACAAATTATGGCAGGTAACAGTAACTTCGATACTAATTATGACAAGTAACTGTAACTTCGATACTAATTATGACAGGTAACAGTAACTTCGATACTAATTATGACAGGTAACTGTAACTTCGATACTAATTATGACAAGGAACTATAACTCCGATACAAATTATGACAGGTAACAGTAACTTCGATACTAATTATGACAGGCTACAGTAACTGCGATACTAATTATGACAAGTAACTGTAACTTCGATACTAATTATGACAGGTAACTGTAACTTGGTAACTAATTATGACAAGTAACTGTAATTTCGATACAAATTATGGCTGGTAACAGTAACTTCGTTACTAATTATGACAAGTAACTGTAATTTTGATAAAAAATTATGGTAGGTAACAGTAACTTCAATACTAATTATGACAGGTAACAGGAACTTCGATACTAATTATGACAGGTAACTGTAACCTTCGTTACTAATTATCACAAGTAACTTTAATTTCGATACTAATTAGGGCAGGTAACTGTAACTTCGATACTAATTATGACAAGTAACAGTACCTACGATACTAATTATGACAGGTAACTGTAACTTCGATACTAATTATGACAAGGAACTGTAATTTCGATACAAATTATGACAAGAAACTCTAACTTCGTTACTAATTATGACAAGTAACTGTAATTTTGATAAAAAATTATTGTAGGTAACTGTAACTTCAATACTAATTATGACAGGTAACAGTAACTTCGATACTAATTATGACAGGTAACTGTAACTTCGTTACTTATTATGACAAGTTACTTTAATTTCGATACTAATTATGGCAGGTAACTGTAACTTCGTTACTAATTATGACAAGTCCCTGTAATTTCGATACAAATTATGGCAGGTAATTGTAATTTCGATGCTAATTATGACAGGTAACAGTAACTTCGATACTAATTATGACAAGTAACAGTAACTTCGATACTAATTATGACAAGTAACTGTAACTTCGATACTAATTATGACAGGTAACTGGAACTTCGTTACTAATTATGACAAGTAACTGTAATTTCGATTCAAATTTTGGCAGGTAACTGTAACTTCGATACTTATTATGACAGGTAAAAGTAACTTCGATACTAATTATGACAAGTAACTGTAACTTCGATACTAATTATGACAGGTAACTGTAACTTCGTTACTAATTATGACAAGTAATTGTAATTTCGAAACAAATTATGGCAGGTAACTGTAACTTCAATACTAATTATGACAGGTAACAGCAACTTCGATACTAATTATGACAAGTAACTATAACTTCGATACAAATTATGACAGGTAACTGTAACTTCGATACTAATTATGACAAGAAGCTCTAACTTCGTTTCTAATTATGACAAGTAACTGTAATTTTGATAAAAAATTATTGTAGGTAACTGTAAGTTCAATACTAATTATGACAGGTAACAGTAACTTCGATACTAATTATGACAGGTAACAGTAACTACGATACTAATTATGACAAGTAAATGTAACTTCGATACTAATTATGACAGGTTACTGTACCTTCGTAACTAATTATGACAAGTAACCGTTATTTCGATACAAATTATGGCGGGTAACGGTAACTTCGATACTAATTATTACAAGTAACTGTACCTTCGTAACTAATTATGACAAGTAACTGTTATTTCGATACAAATTATGGCGGTTAACGGTAACTTCGATACTAATTATTACAAGTAACTGTAACTTCGATACTAATTATGACAGGTAACTGTAACTTCGTTAGTAATTATGACAAGTAACAGTAATTTCGATACAAATTATGGCAGGTAACTGTATCTTCGATACTAATTATGACAGGTAACAGTAACTTCGATACTAATTATGACAAGTAACATTAACTTCGATACTAATTATGGCAGGTTACTGTAACATCGCTACTAATTATGACAAGTAACTTTAATTTCGATACAAATTATGGCAGATAACTGTAACATCCATACTAATTATGACAGGTAACAGTAACTTCGGTACTAATTATGACAGAAAACTGTAACTTCGTTACTAATTATCACAAGTAACTGTAATTTCGATACAAATTATGACAGGTAACTGTAACTTCGTTACTAATTATGACAAGTAACAGTACCTTCGATAATAATTATGACAGGTAACTGTAACTTCGATACTAATTATGACAAGGAACTGTAATTTCGATACAAATTTTTGGCAGGTAACTGTAACTTCGATAGTAATTATGACAGGTAACAGTATCTTCGATACTAATTATGACAAGTAACTGTAACTTCGATACTAATTATGACAGGTAACTGTAACTTCGTTACTAATAATTACAAGTAACTCTAATTTCGATACTAATTATGGCAGGTAACTGTAACTTCGATACTAATTAGGACAGGTAACAGTAACTTCGATACTAATTATGACAAGTAACTATAACTTCGATAAAAATTATGACTGGTTACTGTAACTTCGATTCTAATTATGACAAGAAACTCAAACTTCGTTACTAATTATGACAAGTAACTGTAATTTTGAGAAAAAATTATGGTAGGTAACTGTAACTTCATTACTAATTATGACAGGTAACAGTAACTTCGATACTAATTATGACAGGAAACTGTAACTTCGTTACTAATTATGACAAGTAACTTTAATTTCGATACTAGTTATGGCAGGAAACTGTAACTTCGTTACTAATTATGACAAGTCCCTGTAATTTCGATACAAATTATGGCAGGTAACTGTAACTTCGATACTAATTATGACAAGTAACTGTAACTTCGATACTAATTATGACAGGTTACTGTAACTTCGTTATTAATTATGACAAGTAACTGTAATTTTGATAAAAAATTATTGTAGGTAACTGGAACTTCAATACTAATTATGACAGGTAACAGTAACTTCGATACTAATTATGACAAGAAACTCAAACGTCGTTACTAATTATGACAAGTAACTCTAATTTTGATAAAAAAATTATGGTAGGTAACTGTAACTTCAATACTAATTATGACAGGTAACAGTAACTTCGATACTAATTATGACAGGAAACTGTAACTTCGTCACTAATTATGACAAGTAACTTTAATTTCGATATTAATTATGGCAGGAAACTGTAACTTCGTTACTAATTATGACAAGTCCCTGTAATTTCGATACAAATTATGGCAGGTAACTGTAACCTCGAAACTAATTATTACAAGTAACTGTAACTTCGATACTAATTATGACAGGTAACTGTAACTTGGTTACTAATTATGACAAGTCCCTGTAATTTCGATACAAATTATGGCAGGTAACTGTAACTTCGATACTAATTATGACAGGTAACTGTAACTTCGTTATTAATTATGACAAGTAACTGTAATTTCGATACAAATTCTGGCAGGTAACTGTATCATCGTTACTAATTATGACAGGTAACAGTAACTTCGATACTAATTATGACAAGTAACTGTAACTTCGATACTAATTTTGACAGGTAACTGTAACTTCGATTCTAATTATGACAGGTAACTGTATCTTCGTTACTAATTATGACAAGTAACTGTAATTTCGATTCAAATTTTGGCAGGTAACTGTAACTTCCCTACTTATTATGACAGGTAACAGTAACTTCGATACTAATTATGACAAGTAACTGTAACATCGATACTAATTATGACAGGTAAATGTAACTTCGTTACTAATTATGACAAGTAACTGTAATTTCGATACAAATTATGGCAGGTTACTGTAACTTCGATACTAATTATGACAGGTAACAGCAACTTCGATACTAATTATGACAAGTAACTATAACCTCGATACAAATTATGACAGGTAACTGTAACTTCGATACTAATTATGACAAGAAACTCTAACTTCGTTACTAATTATGACAAGTCCCTGTAATTTCGATACAAATTATGGCAGGTAACTGTAACTTCGATACTAATTATGACAGGTAACTGTAACTTCGTTATTAATTATGACAGGTAACTGTAACTTCGTTACTTATTATGACAAGTAACTTTAATTTCGATACTAATTATGGCAGGTTACTGTAACTTCGTTACTAATTATGACAAGTCCCTGTAATTTGGATACAAATTATTGCAGGTAATTGTAATTTCGATACTAATTGTGACAGGTAACAGTAACTTCGATACTAATTATGACAGGTAACAGTAACTTCGATACTAACTATGACAAGTAACCGTAACTTCGATACTAATTATGACAGGTAACAGTAACTTCGATACTAATTATGACAGGTAACTGTAACTTCGATACTAATTATGACAAGGAACTATAACTTCGATACAAATTATGACAGGTAACAGTAACTTCGATACTAATTATGACAGGTTACAGTAACTACGATACTAATTATGACAAGTAACTGTAACTTCGATACTAATTATGACAGGTAACTGTAACTTGGTAACTAATTATGACAAGTAACTGTAATTTCGATACAAATTATGGCTGGTAACAGTAACTTCGATGCTAATTATGACAGGTAACTGTAACTTCGATACTAATTATGACAAGGAACTGTAATTTCGATACAAATTATGGCAGGTAACTATAACGTCGGTACTAATTGTGACAGGTAACAGTAACTTCGATACTAATTATGACAAGTAACTATAACTTCGATTCAAATTATGACAGGTAACTGTAACTTCGATACTAATTATGACAAGAAAATCTAACTTCGTTACTAATTATGACAAGTAACTGTAATTTTGATAAAAAATTATGGTAGGTAACTGTAACTTCAATACTAATTATGACAGGTAACAGGAACTTCGATACTAATTATGACAGGTAACTGTAACTTCGTTACTAATTATCACAATTAACTTTAATTTCGATACTAATTAGGGCAGGTAACTATAACTTCGTTACTAATTATGACAAGTCCTTGTAATTTCGATACAAATTATGGCAGGTAACGGTAACTTCGATACTAATTATTACAAGTAACTGTAACTTCGATACTAATTATGACAGGTAACTGTAACTTCGTTACTAATTATGACAAGTAACTGTAATTTCGATACAAATTTTGGCAGGTAACTGTAACTTCGATTCTAATTATTACAGGTAACAGTAACTTCGATACTAATTATGACAAGTAACTGTAACTTCGATACTAATTATGACAGGTTACTGTAACATCGCTACTAATTATGACAAGTAACAGTAATTTCGATACAAATTATGACTGGTAACTGTAACTTCTTTACTAATTATGACAAGTAACAGTACCTTCGATACAAATTATGACAGGTAACTGTAACTTCGATACTAATTATGACAAGGAACTGTAATTTCGATACAAATTATGGCAGGTAACTGTAACTTCGTTACTAATTATGACAAGTAACTGTAATTTCGATACAAATTTTGGCAGGTAACTGTAACTTCGATAGTAATTATGACAGGTAACAGTAACTTCGATACTAATTATGACAAGTAACTGTAACTTCGATACTAATTATGACAGGTAACTGTAACTTCGTTACTAATAATGACAAGTAATTCTAATTTCGATACTAATTATGGCAGGTAACTGTAACTTCGATACTAATTAGGACAGGTAACAGTAACTTCGATACTAATTATGACAAGTAACTATAACTTCGATAAAAATTATGACTGGTTACTGTAACTTCGATTCTAATTATGACAAGAAACTCAAACTTAGTTACTAATTATGACAAGTAACTGTAATTTTGATAAAAAATTATGGTAGGTAACTGTAACTTCATTACTAATTATGACAGGTAACAGTAACTTCGATACTAATTATGACAGGAAACTGTAACTTCGTTACTAATTATGACAAGTAACTTTAATTTCGATACTAGTTATGGCAGGAAACTGTAACTTCGTTACTAATTATGACAAGTCCCTGTAATTTCGATACAAATTATGGCAGGTAACAGTAACTTCGATACTAATTATGACAAGTAACTGTAACTTCGATACTAATTATGACAGGTAACAGTAACTTCGATACTAATTATGACAGGTAACTGTAACTTCGATACTAATTATGACAAGGAACTATAACTCCGATACAAATTATGACAGGTAACAGTAACTTCGATACTAATTATGACAGGCTACAGTAACTACGATACTAATTATGACAAGTAACTGTAACTTCGATACTAATTATGACAGGTAACTGTAACTTGGTAACTAATTATGACAAGTAACTGTAATTTCGATACAAATTATGGCTGGTAACAGTAACTTCGTTACTAATTATGACAAGTAACTGTAATTTTGATAAAAAATTATGGTAGGTAACAGTAACTTCAATACTAATTATGACAGGTAACAGGAACTTCGATACTAATTATGACAGGTAACTGTAACCTTCGTTACTAATTATCACAAGTAACTTTAATTTCGATACTAATTAGGGCAGGTAACTGTAACTTCAATACTAATTATGACAAGTAACAGTACCTTCGATACTAATTATGACAGGTAACTGTAACTTCGATACTAATTATGACAAGGAACTGTAATTTCGATACAAATTATGACAAGAAACTCTAACTTCGTTACTAATTATGACAAGTAACTGTAATTTTGATAAAAAATTATTGTAGGTAACTGTAACTTCAATACTAATTATGACAGGTAACAGTAACTTCGATACTAATTATGACAGGTAACTGTAACTTCGTTACTTATTATGACAAGTTACTTTAATTTCGATACTAATTATGTCAGGTAACTGTAACTTCGTTACTAATTATGACAAATCCCTGTAATTTCGATACAAATTATGGCAGGTAATTGTAATTTCGATGCTAATTATGACAGGTAACAGTAACTTCGATACTAATTATGACAAGTAACAGTAACTTCGATACTAATTATGACAAGTAACTGTAACTTCGATACTAATTATGACAGGTAACTGTAACTTCGTTACTAATTATGACAAGTAACTGTAATTTCGATTCAAATTTTGGCAGGTAACTGTAACTTCGATACTTATTATGACAGGTAAAAGTAACTTCGATACTAATTATGACAAGTAACTGTAACTTCGATACTAATTATGACAGGTAACTGTAACTTCGTTACTAATTATGACAAGTAATTGTAATTTCGAAACAAATTATGGCAGGTAACTGTAACTTCAATACTAATTATGACAGGTAACAGCAACTTCGATACTAATTATGACAAGTAACTATAACTTCGATACAAATTATGACAGGTAACTGTAACTTCGATACTAATTATGACAAGAAACTCTAACTTCGTTTCTAATTATGACAAGTAACTGTAATTTTGATAAAAAATTATTGTAGGTAACTGTAAGTTCAATACTAATTATGACAGGTAACAGTAACTTCGATACTAATTATGACAGGTAACAGTAACTACGATACTAATTATGACAAGTAAATGTAACTTCGATACTAATTATGACAGGTTACTGTACCTTCGTAACTAATTATGACAAGTAACTGTTATTTCGATACAAATTATGGCGGGTAACGGTAACTTCGATACTAATTATTACAAGTAACTGTACCTTCGTAACTAATTATGACAAGTAACTGTTATTTCGATACAAATTATGGCGGTTAACGGTAACTTCGATACTAATTATTACAAGTAACTGTAACTTCGATACTAATTATGACAGGTAACTGTAACTTCGTTAGTAATTATGACAAGTAACAGTAATTTCGATACAAATTATGGCAGGTAACTGTATCTTCGATACTAATTATGACAGGTAACAGTAACTTCGATACTAATTATGACAAGTAACATTAACTTCGATACTAATTATGGCAGGTTACTGTAACATCGCTACTAATTATGACAAGTAACTTTAATTTCGATACAAATTATGGCAGATAACTGTAACATCCATACTAATTATGACAGGTAACAGTAACTTCGGTACTAATTATGACAGAAAACTGTAACGTCGTTACTAATTATCACAAGTAACTGTAATTTCGATACAAATTATGACAGGTAACTGTAACTTCGTTACTAATTATGACAAGTAACAGTACCTTCGATAATAATTATGACAGGTAACTGTAACTTCGATACTAATTATGACAAGGAACTGTAATTTCGATACAAATTTTTGGCAGGTAACTGTAACTTCGATAGTAATTATGACAGGTAACAGTATCTTCGATACTAATTATGACAAGTAACTGTAACTTCGATACTAATTATGACAGGTAACTGTAACTTCGTTACTAATAATTACAAGTAACTCTAATTTCGATACTAATTATGGCAGGTAACTGTAACTTCGATACTAATTAGGACAGGTAACAGTAACTTCGATACTAATTATGACAAGTAACTATAACTTCGATAAAAATTATGACTGGTTACTGTAACTTCGATTCTAATTATGACAAGAAACTCAAACTTCGTTACTAATTATGACAAGTAACTGTAATTTTGAGAAAAAATTATGGTAGGTAACTGTAACTTCATTACTAATTATGACAGGTAACAGTAACTTCGATACTAATTATGACAGGAAACTGTAACTTCGTTACTAATTATGACAAGTAACTTTAATTTCGATACTAGTTATGGCAGGAAACTGTAACTTCGTTACTAATTATGACAAGTCCCTGTAATTTCGATACAAATTATGGCAGGTAACTGTAACTTCGATACTAATTATGACAAGTAACTGTAACTTCGATACTAATTATGACAGGTTACTGTAACTTCGTTATTAATTATGACAAGTAACTGTAATTTTGATAAAAAATTATTGTAGGTAACTGGAACTTCAATACTAATTATGACAGGTACAAGTAACTTCGATACTAATTATGACAAGAAACTCAAACGTCGTTACTAATTATGACAAGTAACTCTAATTTTGATAAAAAAATTATGGTAGGTAACTGTAACTTCAATACTAATTATGACAGGTAACAGTAACTTCGATACTAATTATGACAGGAAACTGTAACTTCGTCACTAATTATGACAAGTAACTCTAATTTCGATATTAATTATGGCAGGAAACTGTAACTTCGTTACTAATTATGACAAGTTCCTGTAATTTCGATACAAATTATGGCAGGTAACTGTAACCTCGAAACTAATTATTACAAGTAACTGTAACTTCGATACTAATTATGACAGGTAACTGTAACTTGGTTACTAATTATGACAAGTAACTGTAATTTCGATACAAATTTTGGCAGGTAACTGTAACTTCGATACTAATTAGGACAGGTAACAGTAACTTCGATACTAATTATGACAAGTAACTATAACTTCGATAAAAATTATGACTGGTTACTGTAACTTCGATTCTAATTATGACAAGAAACTCAAACTTCGTTACTAATTATGACAAGTAACTCTAATTTTGATAAAAAATTATGGTAGGTAACTGTAACTTCATTACTAATTATGACAGGTAACTGTAACTTCGTTACTAATTATGACAAGTAACTGTAATTTCGATACAAATTATGGCAGGTAACTGTTCCTTCGATACTAATTATGACAGGTAACAGCAACTTCGATACTAATTATGACATGTAACTATAACTTCGATACATATTATGACAGGTAACTGTAACTTCGATACTAATTATGACAAGAAACTCTAACTTCGTTACTAATTATGACAAGTAACTGTAATTTTGATAAAAAATTATTGTAGATAACTGTAACTTCAATACTAATTATGACAGGTAACAGTAACTTCGATACTAATTATGACAGGTAACAGTAACTACGATACTAATTATGACAAGTAACTGTAACTTAGATACTAATTATGACAGGTAACTGTAACTTCGTAACTAATTATGACAAGTAACTGTAATTTCGATACAAATTATGGCAGGTAACAGTAACTTCGATACTAATTATGACAAGTAACTGTAACTTCGATACTAATTATGACAGGGAACTGTAATTTCGATACAAATTATGGCAGGTAACTGTAACTTCGATACTAATTGTGACTGGTAACAGTAACTTCGATACTAATTATGACAAGTAACTATAACTTCGAATCAAATTATGACAGGTAACTGTAACTTCGATACTAATTATGACAAGAAACTCTAACTTCGTTACTAATTATGACAAGTAACTGTAATTTTGATAAAAAATTATTGTAGATAACTGTAACTTCAATACTAATTATGACAGGTAACAGTAACTTCGATACTTATTATGACAGGTAACTGTAACTTCGTTACTAATTATCACAAGTAACTTTAATTTCGTTACTAATTATGGCAGGTAACTGTAACTTCGTTACTAATTATTACATGTCCCTGTAATTTCGATACAAATTATGGCAGGTAACGGTAACTTCGAAACTAATTATTACAAGTAACTGTAACTTCGATAATAATTATGACAGGTAACTGTAACTTGGTTACTAATTATGACAAGTAACTGTAATTTCGATACAAATTTTGGCAGGTAACTATAACTTCGATTCTAATTATGACAGGTAACAGTAACTTCGGTTCTAATTATGACAAGTAACTGTAACTTCGATACTAATTATGACAGGTAACAGTAACTTCGATACTATTTATGACAAGTAACATTAACTTCGATACTAATTATGACAGGTTACTGTAACATCGTTGCTAATGATGACAACTAACTTTAATTTCGATACAAATTATGGCAGGTAACTGTAACTTCCATACTAATTATGACAGGTAACAGTTACTTCGATACTAATTATGACAGGATACTGTAACTTCGTTACTAATTATGACAAGTAACTGTAATTTCGATACAAATTATGACAGGTAACTCTAACTTCGTTACTAATTATGACAAGTAACAGTACCTTCGATACTAATTATGACTGGTAACTGTAACTTCGATACCAATTATGACAGGTAACAGCAACTTCGATACTAATTATGACAAGTAACTATAACTTCGATACAAATTATGACAGGTAACTGTAACTTCGATACTAATTATGACAAGAAACTCTAACTTCGTTACTAATTATGACAAGTAACTGTAATTTTGATAAAAAATTATTGTAGGTAACTGTAACTTCAATACTAATTATGACAGGTAACAGTAACTTCGATACTAATTATGACAGGTAACTGTAACTTCGTTACTTATTATGACAAGTAACTTTAATTTCGATACTAATTATGGCAGGTTACTGTAACTTCGTTACTAATTATGACAAGTCCCTGTAATTTCGATACAAATTATTGCAGGTAATTGTAATTTCGATACTAATTATGACAGGTAACAGTAACTTCGATACTAATTATGACAGGTAACAGAAACTTCGATACTAATTATGGCAAGTAACTGTAACTTCGATACTAATTATGACAGGTAACAGTAACTTCGATACTAATTACGACAGGTAACTGTAACTTCGATACTAATTATGACAAGGAACTATAACTTCGATACAAATTATGACAGGTAACAGTAACTTCGATACTAATTATGACAGGTTACAGTAACTACGATACTAATTATGACAAGTAACTGCAACTTCGATACTAATTATGACAGGTAACAGTAACTTCCATACTAATTACGACAGGTAACTGTAACTTCGATACTAATTATGACAAGAAACTCAAACTTCGTTACTAATTATGACAAGTAACTGTAATTTTGATAAAAAATTTATGGTAGGTAACTGTAACTTCAATACTAATTATGACAGGTAACAGTAACTTCGATACTAATTATGACAGGAAACTGTAACTTCGATACTAATTATGACAGGTAACTATAACGTCGAATCAAATTATGACAGGTAACTGTAACTTCGATACTAATTATGACAAGAAACTCTAACTTCGTTACTAATTATGACAAGTAACTGTAATTTTGATAAAAAATTATGGTAGGTAACTGTAACTTCAATACTAATTATGGCAGGTAACTGTAACTTCGTTACTAATTATTACAAGTCCCTGTAATTTCGATACAAATTATGGCAGGTAACGGTAACTTCGAAACTAATTATTACAAGTAACTGTAACTTCGATACTAATTATGACAGGTAACTGTAACTTGGTTACTAATTATGACAAGTAACTGTAATTTCGATACAAATTTTGGCAGGTAACTTTAACTTCGATTCTAATTATGACAGGTAACAGTAACTTCGATACTTATTATGACAGGAAACTGTAACTTCGTCACTAATTATGACAAGTAACTTTAATTTCGATATTAATTATGGCAGGAAACTGTAACTTCGTTACTAATTTTGACAAGTCCCTGTAATTTCGATACAAATTATGGCAGGTAACTGTAACCTCGAAACTTAATTATTACAAGTAACTGTAACTTCGATACTAATTATGACAGGTAACTGTAACTTGGTTACTAATTATGACAAGTAACTGTAATTTCGATACAAATTTTGGCAGGTAACTGTAACTTCGATACTAATTAGGACAGGTAACAGTAACTTCGATACTAATTATGACAAGTAACTATAACTTCGATAAAAATTATGACTGGTTACTGTAACTTCGATTCTAATTATGACAAGAAACTCAAACTTCGTTACTAATTATGTCAAGTAACTGTAATTTTGATAAAAAATTAAGGTAGGTAACTGTAACTTCATTACTAATTATGACAGGTAACAGTAACTTCGATACTAATTATGACAGGAAACTGTAACTTCGTTACTAATTATGACAAGTAACTTTAATTTCGATACTAGTTATGGTAGGAAACTGTAACTTCGTTACTAATTATGACAAGTCCCTGTAATTTCGATACAAATTATGGCAGGTAACTGTAACTTCGATACTAATTATGACAGGTAACTGTAACTTCGTTATTAATTATGACAAGTAACTGTAATTTTGATAAAAAATTATTGTAGGTAACTGTAACTTCAATACTAATTATGACAGGTAACAGTAACTTCGATACTAATTATGACAGGTAACAGTAACTTCGATACTAATTATGACAAGTAACTGTAACTTCGATACTAATTATGACAGGTAACAGTAACTTCGATACTAATTATGACAGGTAATTGTAACTTCGATACTAATTATGACAAGGAACTATAACTCCGATACAAATTATGACAGGTAACAGTATCTTCGATACTAATTATGACAGGTTACAGTAACTACGATACTAATTATGACAAGTAACTGTAACTTCGATACTAATTATGACAGGTAACTGTAAATTGGTAACTAATTATGACAAGTAACTGTAATTTCGATACAAATTATGGCTGGTAACAGTAACTTCGATGCTAATTATGACAGGTAACTGTAACTTCGATACTAATTATGACAAGGAACTGTAATTTCGATACAAATTATGGCAGGTAACAGTAACTTCGATACTAATTATGACAAGTAACTGTAACTTCGATACTAATTATGACAGGGAACTGTAATTTCGATACAAATTATGGCAGGTAACTGTAATTTCGATACTAATTGTGACTGGTAACAGTAACTTCGATACTAATTATGACAAGTAACTATAACTTCGAATCAAATTATGACAGGCAACTGTAACTTCGATACTAATTATGACAAGAAACTCTAACTTCGTTACTAATTATGACAAGTAACTGTAATTTTGATAAAAAATTATGGTAGGTAACTGTAACTTCAATACTAATTATGACAGGTAACAATAACTTCGTTACTAATTATCACAAGTAACTTTAATTTCGATACTAATTCTGGCTGGTAACTGTAACTTCGTTACTAATTATTACAAGTCCCTGTAATTTCGATACAAATTATGGCAGGTAACGGTAACTTCGAAACTAATTATTACAAGTAACTGTAACTTCGATACTAATTATGACAGGTAACTGTAACTTGGTTACTAATTATGACAAGTAACTGTAATTTCGATACAAATTTTGGCAGGTAACTATAACTTCGATTCTAATTATGACAGGTAACAGTAACTTCGATACTAATTATGACAAGTAACTGTAACTTCGATACTAATTATGACAGGTAACAGTAACTTCGATACTATTTATGACAAGTAACATTAACTTCGATACTAATTATGACAGGTTACTGTAACATCGTTGCTAATGATGACAAGTAACTTTAATTTCGATACAAATTATGGCAGGTAACTGTAACTTCCATACTAATTATGACAGGTAACAGTTACTTCGATACTAATTATGACAGGATACTGTAACTTCGTTACTAATTATGACAAGTAACTGTAATTTCGATACAAATTATGACAGGTAACTCTAACTTCGTTACTAATTATGACAAGTAACAGTACCTACGATACTAATTATGACTGGTAACTGTAACTTCGATACCAATTATGACAGGTAACAGCAACTTCGATACTAATTATGACAAGTAACTATAACTTCGATACAAATTATGACAGGTAACTGTAACTTCGATACTAATTATGACAAGAAACTCTAACTTCGTTACTAATTATGACAAGTAACTGTAATTTTGATAAAAAATTATTGTAGGTAACTGTAACTTCAATACTAATTATGACAGGTAACAGTAACTTCGATACTAATTATGACAGGTAACTGTAACTTCGTTACTTATTATGACAAGTAACTTTAATTTCGATACTAATTATGGCAGGTTACTGTAACTTCGTTACTAATTATGACAAGTCCCTGTAATTTCGATACAAAATATTGCAGGTAATTGTAATTTCGATACTAATTATGACAGGTAACAGTAACTTCGATACTAATAATGACAGGTAACAGAAACATCGATACTAATTATGACAAGTAAATGAAACTTCGATACTATTTATGACAGGTAACAGTAACTTCGATACTAATTACGACAGGTAACTGTAACTTCGATACTAATTATGACAAGGAACTATAACTTCGATACAAATTATGACAGGTAACAGTAACTTCGATACTAATTATGACAGGTTACAGTAACTACGATACTAATTATGACAAGTAACTGTAACTTCGATACTAATTATGACAGGTAACTGTAACTTGGTAACTAATTATGACAAGTAACTGTAATTTCGATACAAATTATGGCTGGTAACAGTAACTTTGATGCTAATTATGACAGGTAACTGTAACTTCGATACTAATTATGACAAGGAACTGTAATTTCGATACAAATTATGGCAGGTAACTGTAACCTCGAAACTAATTATTACAAGTAACTGTAACTTCGATACTAATTATGACAGGTAACTGTAACTTTGTTACTAATTATGACAAGTAACTGTAACTTCGATACTAATTATGATAAGAAAATCTAACTTCGTTACTAATTATGACAAGTAACTGTAGTTTTGATAAAAAATTATGGTAGGTAACTGTAACTTCATTACTAATTATGACAGGTAACAGTAACTTCGATACTAATTATGACAGGAAACTGTAACTTCGTTACTAATTATGACAAGTAACTTTAATTTCGATACAAATTATGGCAGGTAACTGTAACTTCGATACTAATTATGACAAGTAACTGTAACTTCGATACTAATTATGACAGGTAACTGAAACTTCGTTATTAATTATGACAAGTAACTGTAATTTTGATATAAAATTATTGTAGGTAACTGTAACTTCAATACTAATTATGACAGGTAACAGTAACTTCGATACTAATTATGATAAGAAACTCAAACTTCGTTACTAATTATGACAAGTAACTGTAATTTTGATAAAAAATTATGGTAGGTAACTGTAACTTCAATACTAATTATGACAGGTAACAGTAACTTCGATACTAATTATGACAGGAAACTGTATCTTCGTCACTAATTATGACAAGTAACTTTAATTTCGATATTAATTATGGCAGGAAACTGTAACTTCGTTACTAATTATGACAAGTCCCTGTAATTTCGATACAAATTATGGCAGGTAACTGTAACCTCGAAACTAATTATTACAAGTAACTGTAACTTCGATACTAATTATGACAGGTAACTGTAACTTTGTTACTAATTATGACAAGTAACTGTAATTTCGATACAAATTTTGGCAGGTAACTGTAACTTCGATACTAATTAGGACAGGTAACAGTAACTTCGATACTAATTATGACAAGTAACTGTAACTTCGATACTAATTATGACAGGTACCAGTAACTTCGATACTAATTATGACAGGTAACTGTAACTTCGATACTAATTATGACAAGTAACTATAACTTCGATAAAAATTATGACTGGTTACTGTAACTTCGATTCTAATTATGACAAGAAACTCAAACTTCGTTACTAATTATGACAAGTAACTGTAATTTTGATAAAAAATTATGGTAGGTAACTGTAACTTCATTACTAATTATGACAGGTAACAGTAACTTCGATACTAATTATGACAGGAAACTGTAACTTCGTTACTAATTATGACAAGTAACTTTAATTTCGATACTAGTTATGGCAGGAAACTGTAACTTCGTAACTAATTATGACAAGTCCCTGTAATTTCGATACAAATTATGGCAGGTAACTGTAACTTCGATACTTATTATGACAGGTAACTGTAACTTCGTTATTAATTATGACAAGTAACTGTAATTTTGATAAAAAATTATTGTAGGTAACTGTAACTTCAATACTAATTATGACAGGTAACAGTAACTTCGATACTAATTATGACAGGTAACAGTAACTTCGATACTAATTATGACAAGTAACTGTAACTTCGATACTAATTATGACAGGTACCAGTAACTTCGATACTAATTATGACAGGTAACTGTAACTTCGATACTAATTATGACAAAGAACTATAACTCCGATACAAATTATGACAGGTAACAGTAACTTCGATACTAATTATGACAGGTTACAGTAACTACGATACTAATTATGACAAGTAACTGTAACTTCGATACTAATTATGACAGGTAACTGTAACTTGGTAACTAATTATGACAAGTAACTGTAATTTCGATACAAATTATGGCTGGTAACTGTAACTTCGATGCTAATTATGACAGGTAACTGTAACTTCGATACTAATTATGACAAGGAACTGTAATTTCGATACAAATTATGGCAGGTAACTGTAACGTCGGTACTAATTGTGACAGGTAACAGTAACTTCGATACTAATTATGACAAGTAACTATAACTTCGAATCAAATTATGAGAGGTAACTGTAACTTCGATACTAATTATGACAAGAAAATCTAACTTCGTTACTAATTATGACAAGTAACTGTAATTTTGATAAAAAATTATGGTAGGTAACTGTAACTTCAATACTAATTATGACAGGTAACAGGAACTTCGATACTAATTATGACAGGTAACTGTAACTTCTTTACTAATTATCACAAGAAACTTTAATTTCGATACTAATTAGGGCAGGTAACTGTAACTTCGATACTAATTATGACAAGTAACAGTACCTTCGATACTAATTATGACAGGTAACTTTAACTTCGATACTAATTATGACAAGGAACTGTAATTTCGATACAAATTATGACAAGAAACTCTAACTTCGTTACTAATTATGACACGTAACTGTAATTTTGATAAAAATTTATGGTAGGTAACTGTAACTTCATTAATAATAATGACAGGTAACAGTAACTTCGATACTAATTATGACAGGAAACTGTAACTTCGTTACTAATTATGACAAGTAACTTTAATTTCGATACTAGTTATGGCAGGAAACTGTAACTTCGAAACTAATTATTACAAGTAACTGTAACTTCGATACTAATTATGACAGGTAACTGCAACTTGGTTACTAATTATGACAAGTAACTGTAATTTCGATACAAATTTTGGCAGGTAACTATAACTTCGATTCTAATTATGACAGGTAACAGTAACTTCGATACTAATTATGACAAGTAACTGTAACTTCGATACTAATTATGACAGGTAACAGTAACTTCGATACTATTTATGACAAGTAACATTAACTTCGATACTAATTATGACAGGTTACTGTAACATCGTTGCTAATGATGACAAGTAACTTTAATTTCGATACAAATTATGGCAGGTAACTGTAACTTCCATACTAATTATGACAGGTAACAGTTACTTCGATACTAATTATGACAGGATACTGTAACTTCGTTACTAATTATGACAAGTAACTGTAATTTCGATACAAATTATGACAGGTAACTCTAACTTCGTTACTAATTGTGACAAGTAACAGTACCTACGATACTAATTATGACTGGTAACTGTAACTTCGATACCAATTATGACAGGTAACAGCAACTTCGATACTAATTATGACAAGTAACTATAACTTCGATACAAATTATGACAGGTAACTGTAACTTCGATACTAATTATGACAAGAAACTCTAACTTCGTTACTAATTATGACAAGTAACTGTAATTTTGATAAAAAATTATTGTAGGTAACTGTAACTTCAATACTAATTATGACAGGTAACAGTAACTTCGATACTAATTATGACAGGTAACTGTAACTTCGTTACTTATTATGACAAGTAACTTTAATTTCGATACTAATTATGGCAGGTTACTGTAACTTCGTTACTAATTATGACAAGTCCCTGTAATTTCGATACAAAATATTGCAGGTAATTGTAATTTCGATACTAATTATGACAGGTAACAGTAACTTCGATACTAATAATGACAGGTAACAGAAACATCGATACTAATTATGACAAGTAAATGTAACTTCGATACTAATTATGACAGGTAACAGTAACTTCGATACTAATTACGACAGGTAACTGTAACTTCGATACTAATTATGACAAGGAACTATAACTTCGATACAAATTATGACAGGTAACAGTAACTTCGATACTAATTATGACAGGTTACAGTAACTACGATACTAATTATGACAAGTAACTGTAACTTCGATACTAATTATGACAGGTAACTGTAACTTGGTAACTAATTATGACAAGTAACTGTAATTTCGATACAAATTATGGCTGGTAACAGTAACTTTGATGCTAATTATGACAGGTAACTGTAACTTCGATACTAATTATGACAAGGAACTGTAATTTCGATACAAATTATGGCAGGTAACTGTAACGTCGGTACTAATTGTGACAGGTAACAGTAACTTCGATACTAATTATGACAAGTAACTATAACTTCGAATCAAATTATGACAGGTAACTGTAACTTCGATACTAATTATGATAAGAAAATCTAACTTCGTTACTAATTATGACAAGTAACTGTAGTTTTGATAAAAAATTATGGTAGGTAACTGTAACTTCATTACTAATTATGACAGGTAACAGTAACTTCGATACTAATTATGACAGGAAACTGTAACTTCGTTACTAATTATGACAAGTAACTTTAATTTCGATACAAATTATGGCAGGTAACTGTAACTTCGATACTAATTATGACAAGTAACTGTAACTTCGATACTAATTATGACAGGTAACTGAAACTTCGTTATTAATTATGACAAGTAACTGTAATTTTGATATAAAATTATTGTAGGTAACTGTAACTTCAATACTAATTATGACAGGTAAGAGTAACTTCGATACTAATTATGACAGGAAACTGTATCTTCGTCACTAATTATGACAAGTAACTTTAATTTCGATATTAATTATGGCAGGAAACTGTAACTTCGTTACTAATTATGACAAGTCCCTGTAATTTCGATACAAATTATGGCAGGTAACTGTAACCTCGAAACTAATTATTACAAGTAACTGTAACTTCGATACTAATTATGACAGGTAACTGTAACTTTGTTACTAATTATGACAAGTAACTGTAATTTCGATACAAATTTTGGCAGGTAACTGTAACTTCGATACTAATTAGGACAGGTAACAGTAACTTCGATACTAATTATGACAAGTAACTGTAACTTCGATACTAATTATGACAGGTACCAGTAACTTCGATACTAATTATGACAGGTAACTGTAACTTCGATACTAATTATGACAAGTAACTATAACTTCGATAAAAATTATGACTGGTTACTGTAACTTCGATTCTAATTATGACAAGAAACTCAAACTTCGTTACTAATTATGACAAGTAACTGTAATTTTGATAAAAAATTATGGTAGGTAACTGTAACTTCATTACTAATTATGACAGGTAACAGTAACTTCGATACTAATTATGACAGGAAACTGTAACTTCGTTACTAATTATGACAAGTAACTTTAATTTCGATACTAGTTATGGCAGGAAACTGTAACTTCGTAACTAATTATGACAAGTCCCTGTAATTTCGATACAAATTATGGCAGGTAACTGTAACTTCGATACTTATTATGACAGGTAACTGTAACTTCGTTATTAATTATGACAAGTAACTGTAATTTGGATAAAAAATTATTGTAGGTAACTGTAACTTCAATACTAATTATGACAGGTAACAGTAACTTCGATACTAATTATGACAGGTAACAGTAACTTCGATACTAATTATGACAAGTAACTGTAACTTCGATACTAATTATGACAGGTACCAGTAACTTCGATACTAATTATGACAGGTAACTGTAACTTCGATACTAATTATGACAAAGAACTATAACTCCGATACAAATTATGACAGGTAACAGTAACTTCGATACTAATTATGACAGGTTACAGTAACTACGATACTAATTATGACAAGTAACTGTAACTTCGATACTAATTATGACAGGTAACTGTAACTTGGTAACTAATTATGACAAGTAACTGTAATTTCGATACAAATTATGGCTGGTAACTGTAACTTCGATGCTAATTATGACAGGTAACTGTAACTTCGATACTAATTATGACAAGGAACTGTAATTTCGATACAAATTATGGCAGGTAACTGTAACGTCGGTACTAATTGTGACAGGTAACAGTAACTTCGATACTAATTATGACAAGTAACTATAACTTCGAATCAAATTATGAGAGGTAACTGTAACTTCGATACTAATTATGACAAGAAAATCTAACTTCGTTACTAATTATGACAAGTAACTGTAATTTTGATAAAAAATTATGGTAGGTAACTGTAACTTCAATACTAATTATGACAGGTAACAGGAACTTCGATACTAATTATGACAGGTAACTGTAACTTCTTTACTAATTATCACAAGAAACTTTAATTTCGATACTAATTAGGGCAGGTAACTGTAACTTCGATACTAATTATGACAAGTAACAGTACCTTCGATACTAATTATGACAGGTAACTTTAACTTCGATACTAATTATGACAAGGAACTGTAATTTCGATACAAATTATGACAAGAAACTCTAACTTCGTTACTAATTATGACACGTAACTGTAATTTTGATAAAAATTTATGGTAGGTAACTGTAACTTCATTAATAATAATGACAGGTAACAGTAACTTCGATACTAATTATGACAGGAAACTGTAACTTCGTTACTAATTATGACAAGTAACTTTAATTTCGATACTAGTTATGGCAGGAAACTGTAACTTCGAAACTAATTATTACAAGTAACTGTAACTTCGATACTAATTATGACAGGTAACTGCAACTTGGTTACTAATTATGACAAGTAACTGTAATTTCGATACAAATTTTGGCAGGTAACTATAACTTCGATTCTAATTATGACAGGTAACAGTAACTTCGATACTAATTATGACAAGTAACTGTAACTTCGATACTAATTATGACAGGTAACAGTAACTTCGATACTATTTATGACAAGTAACATTAACTTCGATACTAATTATGACAGGTTACTGTAACATCGTTGCTAATGATGACAAGTAACTTTAATTTCGATACAAATTATGGCAGGTAACTGTAACTTCCATACTAATTATGACAGGTAACAGTTACTTCGATACTAATTATGACAGGATACTGTAACTTCGTTACTAATTATGACAAGTAACTGTAATTTCGATACAAATTATGACAGGTAACTCTAACTTCGTTACTAATTGTGACAAGTAACAGTACCTACGATACTAATTATGACTGGTAACTGTAACTTCGATACCAATTATGACAGGTAACAGCAACTTCGATACTAATTATGACAAGTAACTATAACTTCGATACAAATTATGACAGGTAACTGTAACTTCGATACTAATTATGACAAGAAACTCTAACTTCGTTACTAATTATGACAAGTAACTGTAATTTTGATAAAAAATTATTGTAGGTAACTGTAACTTCAATACTAATTATGACAGGTAACAGTAACTTCGATACTAATTATGACAGGTAACTGTAACTTCGTTACTTATTATGACAAGTAACTTTAATTTCGATACTAATTATGGCAGGTTACTGTAACTTCGTTACTAATTATGACAAGTCCCTGTAATTTCGATACAAAATATTGCAGGTAATTGTAATTTCGATACTAATTATGACAGGTAACAGTAACTTCGATACTAATAATGACAGGTAACAGAAACATCGATACTAATTATGACAAGTAAATGTAACTTCGATACTAATTATGACAGGTAACAGTAACTTCGATACTAATTACGACAGGTAACTGTAACTTCGATACTAATTATGACAAGGAACTATAACTTCGATACAAATTATGACAGGTAACAGTAACTTCGATACTAATTATGACAGGTTACAGTAACTACGATACTAATTATGACAAGTAACTGTAACTTCGATACTAATTATGACAGGTAACTGTAACTTGGTAACTAATTATGACAAGTAACTGTAATTTCGATACAAATTATGGCTGGTAACAGTAACTTTGATGCTAATTATGACAGGTAACTGTAACTTCGATACTAATTATGACAAGGAACTGTAATTTCGATACAAATTATGGCAGGTAACTGTAACGTCGGTACTAATTGTGACAGGTAACAGTAACTTCGATACTAATTATGACAAGTAACTATAACTTCGAATCAAATTATGACAGGTAACTGTAACTTCGATACTAATTATGATAAGAAAATCTAACTTCGTTACTAATTATGACAAGTAACTGTAGTTTTGATAAAAAATTATGGTAGGTAACTGTAACTTCATTACTAATTATGACAGGTAACAGTAACTTCGATACTAATTATGACAGGAAACTGTAACTTCGTTACTAATTATGACAAGTAACTTTAATTTCGATACAAATTATGGCAGGTAACTGTAACTTCGATACTAATTATGACAAGTAACTGTAACTTCGATACTAATTATGACAGGTAACTGAAACTTCGTTATTAATTATGACAAGTAACTGTAATTTTGATATAAAATTATTGTAGGTAACTGTAACTTCAATACTAATTATGACAGGTAAGAGTAACTTCGATACTAATTATGACAGGAAACTGTATCTTCGTCACTAATTATGACAAGTAACTTTAATTTCGATATTAATTATGGCAGGAAACTGTAACTTCGTTACTAATTATGACAAGTCCCTGTAATTTCGATACAAATTATGGCAGGTAACTGTAACCTCGAAACTAATTATTACAAGTAACTGTAACTTCGATACTAATTATGACAGGTAACTGTAACTTTGTTACTAATTATGACAAGTAACTGTAATTTCGATACAAATTTTGGCAGGTAACTGTAACTTCGATACTAATTAGGACAGGTAACAGTAACTTCGATACTAATTATGACAAGTAACTGTAACTTCGATACTAATTATGACAGGTACCAGTAACTTCGATACTAATTATGACAGGTAACTGTAACTTCGATACTAATTATGACAAGTAACTATAACTTCGATAAAAATTATGACTGGTTACTGTAACTTCGATTCTAATTATGACAAGAAACTCAAACTTCGTTACTAATTATGACAAGTAACTGTAATTTTGATAAAAAATTATGGTAGGTAACTGTAACTTCATTACTAATTATGACAGGTAACAGTAACTTCGATACTAATTATGACAGGAAACTGTAACTTCGTTACTAATTATGACAAGTAACTTTAATTTCGATACTAGTTATGGCAGGAAACTGTAACTTCGTTACTAATTATGACAAGTCCCTGTAATTTCGATACAAATTATGGCAGGTAACTGTAACTTCGATACTTATTATGACAGGTAACTGTAACTTCGTTATTAATTATGACAAGTAACTGTAATTTTGATAAAAAATTATTGTAGGTAACTGTAACTTCAATACTAATTATGACAGGTAACAGTAACTTCGATACTAATTATGACAGGTAACAGTAACTTCGATACTAATTATGACAAGTAACTGTAACTTCGATACTAATTATGACAGGTACCAGTAACTTCGATACTAATTATGACAGGTAACTGTAACTTCGATACTAATTATGACAAAGAACTATAACTCCGATACAAATTATGACAGGTAACAGTAACTTCGATACTAATTATGACAGGTTACAGTAACTACGATACTAATTATGACAAGTAACTGTAACTTCGATACTAATTATGACAGGTAACTGTAACTTGGTAACTAATTATGACAAGTAACTGTAATTTCGATACAAATTATGGCTGGTAACTGTAACTTCGATGCTAATTATGACAGGTAACTGTAACTTCGATACTAATTATGACAAGGAACTGTAATTTCGATACAAATTATGGCAGGTAACTGTAACGTCGGTACTAATTGTGACAGGTAACAGTAACTTCGATACTAATTATGACAAGTAACTATAACTTCGAATCAAATTATGAGAGGTAACTGTAACTTCGATACTAATTATGACAAGAAAATCTAACTTCGTTACTAATTATGACAAGTAACTGTAATTTTGATAAAAAATTATGGTAGGTAACTGTAACTTCAATACTAATTATGACAGGTAACAGGAACTTCGATACTAATTATGACAGGTAACTGTAACTTCGTTACTAATTATCACAAGAAACTTAAATTTCGATACTAATTAGGGCAGGTAACTGTAACTTCGATACTAATTATGACAAGTAACAGTACCTTCGATACTAATTATGACAGGTAACTTTAACTTCGATACTAATTATGACAAGGAACTGTAATTTCGATACAAATTATGACAAGAAACTCTAACTTCGTTACTAATTATGACAAGTAACTGTAATTTTGATAAAAATTTATGGTAGGTAACTGTAACTTCATTAATAATAATGACAGGTAACAGGAACTTCGATACTAATTATGACAGGAAACTGTAACTTCGTTACTAATTATGACAAGTAACTTTAATTTCGATACTAGTTATGGCAGGAAACTGTAACTTCGAAACTAATTATGACAAGTCCCTGTAATTTCGATACAAATTATGGCAGATAACTGTAACTTCGTTACAAATTATGACAAATAACTGTAACTTCGATACTAATTATGAGAGATAACTGTCACTTCGTTATTATTTATGACAAGTAACTGTAATTTTGATAAAAAATTATTGTAGGTAACTGTAACTTCAATACTAATTATGACAGGTAACAGTAACTTCGATACTAATTATGACAAGAAACTCAAACTTCGTTACTAATTATGACAAGTAACTGTAATTTTGATAAAAAATTATGGTAGGTAACTGTAACTTCAATACTAATTATGACAGGTAACAGTAACTTCGATACTTATTATGACAGGAAACTGTAACTTCGTTACTAATTATGACAAGTAACTTTAATTTCGATATTAACTATGGCAGGAAACTGTAACTTCGTTACTAATTATGACAAGTACCTGTAATTTCGATACAAATTTTGGCAGGTAACTGTATCATCGTTACTAATTATGACAGGTAACAGTAACTTCCATACTAATTATGACAAGTAACTGTAACTTCGATACTAATTATGACAGGTAACTGTAACTTCGATTCTAATTATGACAGGTAACTGTATCTTCGTTACTAATTATGACAAGTAACTGTAATTTCGAAGCCTCCGTGGCTTAGGCGGCAGCACGCCGGCCTCTCACCGCTGGGTCCGTGGTTCAAATCCCGGTCACTCCATGTGAGATCTGTGCTGGACAAAACGGAGGCAGACAGGTTTTTCTCCGGGTACTCCGGTTTTCCCTGTCACAATTTCATTCCAGCAACACTCTCCCTTATCATTTCATTTCAACTGTCATTCATTTAATCATTGCCCCAGAGGAGTGCGTCAGGCCTCGGCAGCCGGCACAGTTCATATCCTCGCCGCTAGATAGGGGCTTCATTAATTCCATTCCTGACCCGGTCGGAGACTGGAAGCAGGCAGTGGATTTTCATTCAACTGTAATTTCGATTCAAATTTTGGCAGGTAACTGTAACTTCGATACTAATTATGACAGGTAACAGTAACTTCGATACTAATTATGACAAGTAACTGTAACATCGATACTAATTATGACAGGTAACTGTAACTTCGTTACTAATTATGACAAGTAACTGTAATTTCGATACAAATTATGGCAGGTTACTGTAACTTCGATACTAAATATGACAGGTAACAGCAACTTCGATACTAATTATGACAAGTAACTATATCCTCGATACAAATTATGACAGGTAACTGTAACTTCGATACTAATTATGACAAGAAACTCTAACTTCGTTACTAATTATGACAAGTAACTGTAATTTTGATAAAAAAATATTGTAGGTAACTGTAACTTCAATACTAATTATGACAGGTAACAGAAACTTCGATACTAATTATGACAGGTTACTGTAACTTCGTTACTAAGTATGACAAGTCCCTGTAATTTCAATACAAATTATGGCAGGTAATTGTAATGTCGATGCTAATTATGACAGGTAACATTAACTTCGATACTAATTATGACATGTAACAGTAACATCGATACTAATTATGACAGGTAACTGTAACTTCGTTACTAATTATGACAATAACTGTAATTTCGATTCAAATTTTGGCAGGTAACTGTAACTTCGATACTTATTATGACAGGTAACAGTAACTTCGATACTAATTATGACAAGTAACTGTAAATTCGACACTAATTATGACAGGTAACTGTAACTTCGTTACTAATTATGACAAGTAACTGTAATTTCGATACAAATTATGGCAGGTAACTGTTCCTTCGATACTAATTATGACAGGTAACAGCAACTTCGATACTAATTATGACAAGTAACTATAACTTCGATAAAAATTATGACAGGTAACTGTAACTTCGATACTAATTATGACAAGAAACTCTAACTTCGTTACTAATTATGACAAGTAACTGTAATTTTGATAAAAAATTATTGTAGATAACTGTAACTTCAATACTAATTATGACAGGTAACAGTAACTTCGATACTAATTATGACAGGTAACAGAACTACGATACTAATTATGACAAGTAACTGTAACTTCGATACTAATTATGACAGGTAACTGTAACTTCGTAACTAATTATGACAAGAAACTGTAATTTCGATACAAATTATGGCAGGTAACAGTATCTTCGATACTAATTATGACAAGTAACTGTAACTTCGATACTAATTATGACAGGGAACTGTAATTTCGATACAAATTATGGCAGGTAACTGTATCTTCGATACTAATTGTGACTGGTAACAGTAACTTCGATACTAATTATGACAAGTAACTATAACTTCGAATCAAATTATGACAGGTAACTGTAACTTCGATACTAATTATGACAAGAAACTCTAACTTCGTTACTAATTATGACAAGTAACTGTAATTTTGATAAAAAATTATGGTAGGTAACTGTAACTTCAATACTAATTATGACAGGTAACAGTAACTTCGATACTTATTATGACAGGTAACTGTAACTTCGTTACTAATTATCACAAGTAACTTTAATTTCGATACTAATTATGGCAGGTAACTGTAACTTCGTTACTAATTATTACAAGTCCCTGTAATTTCGATACAAATTATGGCAGGTAACGGTAACTTCGAAACTAATTATTACAAGTAACTGTAACTTCGATACTAATTATGACAGGTAACTGTAACTTGGTTACTAATTATGACAAGTAACTGTAATTTCGATACAAATTTTGGCAGGTAACTATAACTTCGATTCTAATTATGACAGGTAACAGTAACTTCGATACTAATTATGACAAGTAACTGTAACTTCGATACTAATTATGACAGGTAACAGTAACTTCGATACTATTTATGACAAGTAACATTAACTTCGATACTAATTATGACAGGTTACTGTAACATCGTTGCTAATGATGACAAGTAACTTTAATTTCGATACAAATTATGGCAGGTAACTGTAACTTCCATACTAATTATGACAGGTAACAGTTACTTCGATACTAATTATGACAGGATACTGTAACGTCGTTACTAATTATGACAAGTAACTGTAATTTCGATACAAATTATGACAGGTAACTGTAACTTCGTTACTAATTATGACAAGTAACAGTACCTTCGATACTAATTATGACAGGTAACTGTAACTTCGATACCAATTATGACAGGTAACAGCAACTTCGATACTAATTATGACAAGTAACTATAACTTCGTTACAAATTATGACAGGTAACTGTAACTTCGATACTATTTATGACAAGAAACTCTAACTTCGTTACTAATTATGACAAGTAACTGTAATTTTGATAAAAAATTATTGTAGGTAACTGTAACTTCAATACTAATTACGACAGGTAACAGTAACTTCGATACTAATTATGACAGGTAACTGTAACTTCGTTACTTATTATGACAAGTAACTTTAATGTCGATACTAATTATGGCAGGTTACTGTAACTTCGTTACTAATTATGACAAGTCCCTGTAATTTCGATACAAATTATTGCAGGTAATTGTAATTTCGATACTAATTATGACAGGTAACAGTAACTTCGATACTAATTATATCAGGTAACAGAAACTTCGATACTAATTATGACAAGTAACTGTAACTTCGATACTAATTATGACAGGTATCAGTAACTTCGATACTAATTATGACAGGTAACTGTAACTTCGATACTAATTATGACAAGGAACTATAACTTCGATACAAGTTATGACAGGTAACAGTAACTTCGATACTAATTATGACAGGTTACAGTAACTACGATACTAATTATGACAAGTAACTGTAACTTCGATACTAATTATGACAGGTAACTGTAACTTGGTAACTAATTATGACAAGTAACTGTAATTTCGATACAAATTATAGCTGGTAACAGTAACTTCGATGCTAATTATGACAGGTAACTGTAACTTCGATACTAAATATGACAAGGAACTGTAATTTCGATACAAATTATGGCAGGTAACTGTAACGTCGGTACTAATTGTGACAGGTAACAGTAACTTCGATACTAATTATGACAAGTAACTATAACTTCGAATCAAATTATGACAGATAACTGTAACTTCGATACTAATTATGACAGAAAATCTAACTTCGTTAATAATTATGACAAGTAACTGTAATTTTGATAAAAATTATGGTAGGTAACTGTTACTTCATTACTAATTATGGCAGGTAACAGTAACTTCGATACTAATTATGACAGGAAACTGTAACTTCGTTACTAATTATGACAAGTAACTTTAATTTCGATACTAGTTATGGCAGGAAACTGTAACTTCGTTACTAATTATGACAAGTCCCTGTAATTTCGATACAAATTATGGCAGGTAACTGTAACTTCGATACTAATTATGACAAGTAACTGTAACTTCGATACTAATTATGACAGGTAACTGTAACTTCGTTATTAATTATGACAAGTAACTGTAATTTTGATAAAAAATTATTGTAGGTAACTGTAACTTCAATACTAATTATGACAGGTAACAGTAACTTCGATACTAATTATGACAAGAAACTCAAACTTCGTTACTAATTATGACTAGTAACTGTAATTTTGATAAAAAAAATTATGGTAGGTAACTGTAACTTCAATACTAATTATGACAGGTAACAGTAACTTCGATACTAATTATGACAGGAAACTGTAACTTCGTCACTAATTATGACAAGTAACTTTAATTTCGATATTAATTATGGCAGGAAACTGTAACTTCGTTACTAATTATGACAAGTCCCTGTAATTTCGATACAAATTATGGCAGGTAACTGTAACCTCGAAACTAATTATTACAAGTAACTGTAACTTCGATACTAATTATGACAGGTAACTGTAACTTGGTTACTAATTATGACAAGTAACTGTAATTTCGATACAAATTTTGGCAGGTAACTGTAACTTCGATACTAATTAGGACAGGTAACAGTAACTTCGATACTAATTATGACAAGTAACTATAACTTCGATAAAAATTATGACTGGTTACTGTAACTTCGATTCTAATTATTACAAGAAACTCAAACTTCGTTACTAATTATGACAAGTAACTGTAATTTTGATAAAAAAATATGGTAGGTAACTGTAACTTCAATACTAATTATGACAGGTAAAAGTAACTTCGATACTAATTATGACAGGTAACAGTAACTTCGATACTTATTATGACAAGTAACTGTAACTTCGATACTAATTATGACAGGTAACAGTAACTTCGATACTAATTATGACAGGTAACTGTAACTTCGATACTAATTATGACAAGGAACTATAACTCCGATACAAATTATGACAGGTAACAGTAACTTCGATACTAATTATGACAGGTTACAGTAACTACGATACTAATTATGACAAGTAACTGTAATTTCGATACAAATTATGGCTGGTAACAGTAACTTCGATGCTAATTATGACAGGTAACTGTAACTTCGATACTAATTATGACAAGGAACTGTAATTTCGATACAAATTATGGCAGGTAACTGTAACGTCGGTACTAATTGTGACAGGTAACAGTAACTTCGATACTAATTATGACATGTAACTATTACTTCGAATCAAATTATGACAGGTAACTGTAACTTCGATACTAATTATGACAAGAAAATCTAACTTCGTTACTAATTATGACAAGTAACTATATTTTTGATAAAAAATTATGGTAGGTAACTGTAACTTCAATACTAATTATGACAGGTAACAGGAACTTCGATACTAATTATGACAGGTAACTGTAACTTCGTTACTAATTAACACAAGTAACTTTAATTTCGATACTAATTAGGGCAGGTAACTGTAACTTCGATACTAATTAAGACAAGTAACAGTACCTTCGATACTAATTATGACAGGTAACTGTAACTTCGATACTAATTATGACAAGGAACTGTAATTTCGATACAAATTATGACAAGAAACTCTAACTTCGTTACTAATTATGACAAGTAACTGTAATTTTGATAAAAAATTATTGTAGGTAACTGTAACTTCAATACTAATTATGACAGTTAATAGTAACTTCGATACTAATTATGACAGGTAACTGTAACTTGGTAACTAATTATGACAAGTAACTGTAATTTCGATACCAAATATGGCTGGTAACAGTAACTTCGATGCTAATTATGACAGGTAACTGTAACTTCGATACTAATTATGACAAGGAACTGTAGTTTCGATACAAATTATGGCAGGTTACTGTAACTTCGTTACTAATTATCACAAGCAACTTTAATTTCGATACTAATTATGGCAGGTAACTGTAACTTCGTTACTAATTATGACAAGTCCCTGTAATTTCGATACAAATTATGGCAGGTAACGGTAACTTCGATACTAATTATTACAAGTAACTGTAACTTCGATACTAATTATGACAGGTAACTGTAACTTCGTTACTAATTAAGACAAGTAACAGTAATTTCGATACAAATTATGGCAGGTAACTGTATCTTCGATACTAATTATGACAGGTAACAGTAACTTCGATACTTATTATGACAAGTAACATTAACTTCGATACTAATTATGGCAGGTTACTGTAACATCGCTACTAATTATGAGAAGTAACTTTAATTTCGATACAAATTATGGCAGGTAACTGTAACTTCCATACTAATTATGACAGGTAACAGTAACTTCGATACTAATTATGACAGGAAACTGTAACTTGGTAACTAATTATGACAAGTAACTGTAATTTCGATACAAATTATGGCTGGTAACAGTAACTTCGATGCTAATTATGACAGGTAACAGTACCTTCAATACTAATTATGACAGGTAAATGTAACTTCGATACTAATTATGAAAAGGAACTGTAATTTCGATACAAATTATGGCAGGTAACTGTAAATTCGTTACTAATTATGACAAGTAACTGTAATTTTGATAAAAAATTATTCTAGGTAACTGTAACTTCAATACTAATTATGACAGGTAACAGTAACTTCGATACTAATTATGACAAGAAACTCAAACATCGTTACTAATTATGACAAGTAACTGTAATTTTGATAAAAAATTATGGTAGGTAACTGTAACTTCAATACTAATTATGACAGGTAACAGTAACTTCGATACTAATTATGACAGGAAACTGTAACTTCGTTACTAATTATGACAAGTAACTTTAATTTCGATATTAATTATGGCAGGAAACTGTAACTTCGTTACTAATTATGACAAGTCCCTGTAATTTCGATACAAATTATGGCAGGTAACTGTAACTTCGATACTAATTATGACAGGTAACTGTAACTTCGTTATTAATTATGACAAGTAACTGTAATTTCGATACAAATTTTGGCAGGTAACTGTGTCATCGTTACTAATTATGACAGGTAATAGTAACTTCGATACTAATTATGACAAGTAACTGTAACTTCGATACTAATTATGTCAGGTAACTGTAACTTCGATTCTAATTATGACAGGTAACTGTATCTTCGTTACTAATTATGACAAGTAACTGTAATTTCGATTCAAATTTTGGCAGGTAACTGTAACTTCGATACTTATTATGACAGGTAACAGTAACTTCGATACTAATTATGACATGTAACTGTAACATCGATACTAATTATGACAGGTAACTGTAACTTCGTTACTAATTATGACAAGTAACTGTAATTTCGATACAAATTATGGCAGGTTACTGTAACTTCGATACTAATTATGACAGGTAACAGCAACTTCGATACTAATTATGACAAGTAACTATAACCTCGATACAAATTATGACAGGTAACTGTAACTTCGATACTAATTATGACAAGAAACTCTAACTTCGTTACTAATTATGACAAGTAACTGTAATTTTGATAAAAAAATATTGTAGGTAACTGTAACTTCAATACTAATTATGACAGGTAACAGTTACTTCGATACTAATTATGACAGGTTACTGTAACTTCGTTACTAATTATGACAAGTCCCTGTAATTTCAATACAAATTATGGCAGGTAATTGTAATTTCGATGCTAATTATGACAGGTAACATTAACTTCGATACTAATTATGACATGTAACAGTAACTTCGATACTAATTATGACAGGTAACTGTAACTTCGTTACTAATTATGACAATAACTGTAATTTCGATTCAAATTTTGGCAGGTAACTGTAACTTCGATACTTATTATGACAGGTAACAGTAACTTCGATACTAATTATGACAAGTAACTGTAACTTCGATACTCATTATGACAGGTAACTGTAACTTCGTTACTAATTATGACAAGTAACTGTAATTTCGATACAAATTATGGCAGGTAACTGTTCCTTCGATACTAATTATGACAGGTAACAGCAACTTTGATACTAATTATGACAAGTAACTATAACTACGATACAAATTATGACAGGTAACTGTAACTTCGATACTAATTATGACAAGAAACTCTAACTTCGTTACTAATTATGACAAGTAACTGTAATTTTGATAAAAAATTATTGTTGATAACTGTAACTTCAATACTAATTATGACAGGTAACAGTAACTTCGATACTAATTATGACAGGTAACAGTAACTACGATACTAATTATGACAAGTAACTGTAACTTCGATACTAATTATGACAGGTAACTGTAACTTCGTAACTAATTATGACAAGTAACTGTAATTTCGATACAAATTATGGCAGGTAACAGTAACTTCGATACTAATTATGACAAGTAACTGTAACTTCGATACTAATTATGACAGGGAACTGTAATTTCGATACAAATTATGGCAGGTAACTGTAACTTCGATAATAATTGTGACTGGTAACAGTAACTTCGATACTAATTATGACAAGTAACTATAACTTCGAATCAAATTATGACAGGTAACTGTAACTTCGATACTAATTATGACAAGAAACTCTAACTTCGTTACTAATTATGACAAGTAACTGTAATTTTGATAAAAAATTATGGTAGATAACTGTAACTTCAATACTTATTATGACAGGTAACAGTAACTTCGATACTTATTATGACAGGTAACTGTAACTTCGTTACTAATTATCACAAGTAACTTTAATTTCGATACTAATTATGGCAGGTAACTGTAACTTCGTTACTAATTATTACAAGTCCCTGTAATTTCGATACAAATTATGGCAGGTAACGGTAACTTCGAAACTAATTATTACAAGTAACTGTAACTTCGATACTAATTATGACAGGTAACTGTAACTTGGTTACTAATTATGACAAGTAACTGTAATTTCGATACAAATTTTGGCAGGTAACTATAACTTCGATTCTAATTATGACAGGTTACAGTAACTTCGATACTAATTATGACAAGTAACTGTAACTTCGATACTAATTATGACAGGTAACAGTAACTTCGATACTATTTATGACAAGTAACATTAACTTCGATACTAATTATGACAGGTTACTGTAACATCGTTGCTAATGATGACAAGTAACTTTAATTTCGATACAAATTATGGCAGGTAATTGTAACTTCCATACTAATTATGACAGGTAACAGTTACTTCGATACTAATTATGACAGGATACTGTAACTTCGTTACTAATTATGACAAGTAACTGTAATTTCGATACAAATTATGACAGGTAACTGTAACTTCGTAACTAATTATGACAAGTAACAGTACCTTCGATACTAATTATGACAAACTGTAACTTCGATACCAATTATGACAGGTAACAGCAACTTCGATACTATTTATGACAAGTAACTATAACTTCGATACAAATTATGACAGGTAACTGTAACTTCGATATTAATTATGACAAGAAACTCTAACTACGTTACTAATAATGACACTTCGATACTAATTATGACAGAAAACTGTAACTTCGTTACTAATTATGACAAGTAACTGTAATTTCGATACAAATTATGACAGGTAACTGTAACTTCGTTACTAATTATGACAAGTAACAGTACCATCGATACTAATTATGACAGGTAACTGTAACTTCGATACTAATTATGACAAGGAACTGTAATTTCGATACAAATTATGGCAGGTAACTGTAACTTCGTTACTAATTATGACAAGTAACTGTAATTTCGATACAAACTTTGGCAGGTAACTGTAACTTCGATAGTAATTATGACAGGTAAGAGTAACTTCGAACCTAATTATGACAAGTAACTGGAACTTCTATACTAATTATGACAGGTAACTGTAACTTCGTTACTAATAATGACAAGTAATTCTAATTTCGATACTAATTATGGCAGGTAACTGTAACTTCGATACTAATTATGACAAGTAACTATAACTTCGATAAAAATTATGACTGGTTACTGTAACTTCGATTCTAATTATGGCAAGAAACTCAAACTTCGTTACTAATTATGACAAGTAACTGTAATTTTGTTAAAAAATTATCGTAGGTAACTGTACCTTCATTACTAATTATGACAGGTAACAGTAACTTCGATACTAATTATGACAGGAAACTGTAACTTCGTGACTAATTATGACAAGTAACTTTAATTTCGATACTAGTTATGGCAGGAAACTGTAACTTCGTTACTAATTATGACAAGTCCCTGTAATATCGATACAAATTATGGCAGGTAACTGTAACTTCGATACTAATTATGACAAGTAACTGTTACTTCGATACTAATTATGACAGGTAACTGTAACTTCGTTATTAATTATGACAAGTAACTGTAATTTTGATAAAAAATTATTGTAGGTAACTGTAACTTCAATACTAATTATGACAGGTAACAGTAACTTCGATACTTATTATGACAGGTAACAGTAACTTCGATACTAATTATGACAAGTAACTGTAACTTCGATACTAATTATGACAGGTAACAGTAACTTCGATACTAATTATGACAGGTAACTGTAACTTCGATACTAATTATGACAAGGAACTATAACTCCGATACAAATTATGACAGGTAACAGTAACTTCGATACTAATTATGACAGGTTACAGTAACTACGATACTAAGTATGACAAGTAACTGTAACTTCGATACTAATTATGACAAGTAACTGTAATTTCGATACAAATTTTGGCAGGTAACTATAACTTCGATTCTAATTATGACAGGTAACAGTAACTTCGATACTAATTATGACAAGTAACTGTAACTTCGATACTAATTATGACAGGTAACAGTAACTTCGATACTATTTATGACAAGTAACATTAACTTCGATACTAATTATGACAGGTTACTGTAACATCGTTGCTAATGATGTCAAGTAACTTTAATTTCGATACAAATTATGGCAGGTAACTGTAGCTTCCATACTAATTATGACAGGTAACAGTTACTTCGATACTAATTATGACAGGATACTGTAACTTCGTTACTAATTATGACAAGTAACTGTAATTTCGATACAAATTATGACAGGTAACTGAAACTTCGTAACTAATTATGACAAGTAACAGTACCTTCGATACTAATTATGACAGGTAACTGTAACTTCGATACTAATTATGACAGGTAACTGTAACTTCGATACTAATTATGACAAGGAACTATAACTCCGATACAAATTATGACAGGTAACAGTAACTTCGATACTAATTATGACAAGTAACAGTACCTTCGATACTAATTATGACAAACTGTAACTTCGATACCAATTATGACAGGTAACAGCAACTTCGATACTATTTATGACAAGTAACTATAACTTCGATACAAATTATGACAGGTAACTGTAACTTCGATATTAATTATGACAAGAAACTCTAACTACGTTACTAATTATGACACTTCGATACTAATTATGACAGAAAACTGTAACTTCGTTACTAATTATGACAAGTAACTGTAATTTCGATACAAATTATGACAGGTAACTGTAACTTCGTTACTAATTATGACAAGTAACAGTACCATCGATACTAATTATGACAGGTAACTGTAACTTCGATACTAATTATGACAAGGAACTGTAATTTCGATACAAATTATGGCAGGTAACTGTAACTTCGTTACTAATTATGACAAGTAACTGTAATTTCGATACAAATTTTGGCAGGTAACTGTAACTTCGATAGTAATTATGACAGGTAAGAGTAACTTCGATACTAATTATGACAAGTAACTGGAACTTCTATACTAATTATGACAGGTAACTGTAACTTCGTTACTAATAATGACAAGTAATTCTAATTTCGATACTAATTATGGCAGGTAACTGTAACTTCGATACTAATTATGACAAGTAACTATAACTTCGATAAAAATTATGACTGGTTACTGTAACTTCGATTCTAATTATGGCAAGAAACTCAAACTTCGTTACTAATTATGACAAGTAACTGTAATTTTGTTAAAAAATTATCGTAGGTAACTGTACCTTCATTACTAATTATGACAGGTAACAGTAACTTCGATACTAATTATGACAGGAAACTGTAACTTCGTGACTAATTATGACAAGTAACTTTAATTTCGATACTAGTTATGGCAGGAAACTGTAACTTCGTTACTAATTATGACAAGTCCCTGTAATATCGATACAAATTATGGCAGGTAACTGTAACTTCGATACTAATTATGACAAGTAACTGTTACTTCGATACTAATTATGACAGGTAACTGTAACTTCGTTATTAATTATGACAAGTAACTGTAATTTTGATAAAAAATTATTGTAGGTAACTGTAACTTCAATACTAATTATGACAGGTAACAGTAACTTCGATACTTATTATGACAGGTAACAGTAACTTCGATACTAATTATGACAAGTAACTGTAACTTCGATACTAATTATGACAAGTAACAGTAACTTCGATACTAATTATGACAGGTAACTGTAACTTCGATACTAATTATGACAAGGAACTATAACTCCGATACAAATTATGACAGGTAACAGTAACTTCGATACTAATTATGACAGGTTACAGTAACTACGATACTAATTATGACAAGTAACTGTAACTTCGATACTAATTATGACAAGTAACTGTAATTTCGATACAAATTTTGGCAGGTAACTATAACTTCGATTCTAATTATGACAGGTAACAGTAACTTCGATACTAATTATGACAAGTAACTGTAACTTCGATACTAATTATGACAGGTAACAGTAACTTCGATACTATTTATGACAAGTAACATTAACTTCGATACTAATTATGACAGGTTACTGTAACATCGTTGCTAATGATGTCAAGTAACTTTAATTTCGATACAAATTATGGCAGGTAACTGTAGCTTCCATACTAATTATGACAGGTAACAGTTACTTCGATACTAATTATGACAGGATACTGTAACTTCGTTACTAATTATGACAAGTAACTGTAATTTCGATACAAATTATGAGAGGTAACTGAAACTTCGTAACTAATTATGACAAGTAACAGTACCTTCGATACTAATTATGACAGGTAACTGTAACTTCGATACCAATTATGACAGGTAACAGCAACTTCGATACTAATTATGACAAGTAACTATAACTTCGATATAAATTATGACAGGTAACTGTAACTTCGATATTAATTATGACAAGAAACTCTAACTACGTTACTAATTATGACAAGTAACTGTAATTTTGATAAAAAATTATTGTAGGTAACTGTAACTTCAATACTAATTATGACAGGTAACAGTAACTTCGATACTAATTATGACAGGTAACTGTAACTTCGTTACTTATTATGACAAGTAACTTTAATTTCGATACTAATTATGGCAGGTTACTGTAACTTCGTTACTAATTATGACAAGTCCCTGTAATTTCGATACAAATTATTGCAGGTAATTGTAATTTCGATACTAATTATGACAGGTAACAGTAACTTCGATACTAATTATGACAGGTAACAGAAACTTCGATACTAATTATGACAAGTAACTGTAACTTCGATACTAATTATGACAGGTAACAGTAACTTCGATACTAATTATGACAGGTAACTGTAACTTCGATACTAATTATGACAAGGAACTATAACTTCGATACAAATTATGACAGGTAACAGTAACTTCGATACTAATTATGACAGGTTACAGTCACTACGATACTAATTATGACAAGTAAATGTAACTTCGATACTAATTATGACAGGTAACTGTAACTTGGTAACTAATTATGACAAGTAACTGTAATTTCGATACAAATTATGGCTGGTAACAGTAACTTCGATGCTAATTATGACAGGTAACTGTAACTTCGATACTTATTATGACAAGGAACTGTAATTTCGATACAAATTATGGCAGGTAACTGTAACGTCGGTACTAATTGTGACAGGTAACAGTAACTTCAATACTAATTATGACAGGTAACAGGAACTTCGATACTAATTAAGACAGGAAACTGTAACTTCGTTACTAATTATCACAAGTAACTTTAATTTCGATACTAATTATGACAAGTAACTGTTACTTCGATACTAATTATGACAGGTAACTGTAACTTCGTTATTAATTATGACAAGTAACTGTAATTTTGATAAAAAATTATTGTAGGTAACTGTAACTTCAATACTAATTATGACAGGTAACAGTAACTTCGATACTTATTATGACAGGTAACAGTAACTTCGATACTAATTATGACAAGTAACTGTAACTTCGATAATAATTATGACAGGTAACAGTAACTTCGATACTAATTATGACAGGTAACTGTAACTTCGATACTAATTATGACAAGGAACTATAACTCCGATACAAATTATGACAGGTAACAGTAACTTCGATACTAATTATGACAGGTTACAGTAACTACGATACTAATTATGACAAGTACCTGTAACTTCGATACTAATTATGACAGGTAACTGTAACTTGGTAACTAATTATGACAAGTAACTGTAATTTCGATACAAATTATGGCTGGTAACAGTAACTTCGATGCTAATTATGACAGGTAACTGTAACTTCGATACTAATTATTACAAGGAACTGTAATTTCGATACAAATTATGGCAGGTAACTGTAACGTCGGTAATAATTGTGACAGGTAACAGAAACTTCGATACTAATTATGACAAGTAGCTATAACTTCGAATCAAATTATGACAGGTAACTGTAACTTCGATACTAATTATGACAAGAAAATCTAACTTCGTTACTAATTATGACAAGTAACTGTAATTTTGATAAAAATTATGGTAGGTAACTGTAACTTCAATACTAATTATGACAGGTAACAGGAACTTCGATACTAATTATGACAGGTAACTGTAACTTCGTTACTAATTATCACAAGTAACTTTAATTTCGATACTAATTAGGGCAGGTAACTGTAACTTCGATACTAATTATGACAAGTAACAGTACCTTCGATACTAATTATGACAGGTAACTGTAACTTCGATACTAATTATGACAAGGAACTGTAATTTCGATACAAATTATAACAAGAAACTCTAACTTCGTTACTAATTATGACAAGTAACTGTAATTTTGATAAAAAATTATTGTAGGTAACTGTAACTTCAATACTAATTATGACAGGTAACAGTAACTTCGATACTAATTATGACAGGTAACTGTAACTTCGTTACTTATTATGACAAGTAACTTTAATTTCGATACTAATTATGGCAGGTTACTGTAACTTCGTTACTAATTATGACAAGTCCCTGTAATTTCGATACAAATTATGGCAGGTAATTGTAATTTCGATGCTAATTATGACAGGTAACAGTAACTTCGATACTAATTATGACAAGTAACAGTAACTTCGATACTAATTATTACAAGTAACTGTAACTTCGATACTAATTATGACAGGTAACTGTAACTTCGATTCAAATTTTGGCAGGTAACTGTAACTTCGATACTTATTATGACAGGTAACAGTAACTTCGATACTAATTATGACAAGTAACTGTAACTTCGATACTAATTATGACAGGTAACTGTAACTTCGTTACTAATTATGACAAGTAACTGTAATTTCGATACAAATTATGGCAGGTAACTGTAACTTCGATACTAATTATGACAGGTAACAGCAACTTCGATACTAATTATGACAAGTAACTATAACTTCGATACAAATTATGACAGGTAACTGTAACTTCGATACTAATTATGACAAGAAGCTCTAACTTCGTTTCTAATTATGACAAGTAACTGTAATTTTTATAAAAATTATTGTAGGTAACTGTAACTTCAATACTAATTATTACAGGTAACAGTAACTTCGATACTAATTATGACAGGTAACAGTAACTACGATACTAATTATGACAAGTAAATGTAACTTCGATACTAATTATGACAGGTTTCTGTAACTTCGTAACTAATTATGACAAGTAACTGTTATTTCGATACAAATTATGGCGGGTAACGGTAACTTCGATACTAATTATTACAAGTAACTGTAACTTCGATACTAATTATGACAGGTAACTGTAACTTCGTTACTAATTATGACAAGTAACAGTACCATCGATACTAATTATGACAGGTAACTGTAACTTCGATACTAATTATGACAAGGAACTGTAATTTCGATACAAATTATGGCAGGTAACTGTAACTTCGTTACTAATTATGACAAGTAACTGTAATTTCGATACAAATTTTGGCAGGTAACTGTAACTTCGATAGTAATTATGACAGGTAAGAGTAACTTCGATACTAATTATGACAAGTAACTGGAACTTCTATACTAATTATGACAGGTAACTGTAACTTCGTTACTAATAATGACAAGTAATTCTAATTTCGATACTAATTATGGCAGGTAACTGTAACTTCGATACTAATTATGACAAGTAACTATAACTTCGATAAAAATTATGACTGGTTACTGTAACTTCGATTCTAATTATGGCAAGAAACTCAAACTTCGTTACTAATTATGACAAGTAACTGTAATTTTGTTAAAAAATTATCGTAGGTAACTGTACCTTCATTACTAATTATGACAGGTAACAGTAACTTCGATACTAATTATGACAGGAAACTGTAACTTCGTGACTAATTATGACAAGTAACTTTAATTTCGATACTAGTTATGGCAGGAAACTGTAACTTCGTTACTAATTATGACAAGTCCCTGTAATATCGATACAAATTATGGCAGGTAACTGTAACTTCGATACTAATTATGACAAGTAACTGTTACTTCGATACTAATTATGACAGGTAACTGTAACTTCGTTATTAATTATGACAAGTAACTGTAATTTTGATAAAAAATTATTGTAGGTAACTGTAACTTCAATACTAATTATGACAGGTAACAGTAACTTCGATACTTATTATGACAGGTAACAGTAACTTCGATACTAATTATGACAAGTAACTGTAACTTCGATACTAATTATGACAGGTAACAGTAACTTCGATACTAATTATGACAGGTAACTGTAACTTCGATACTAATTATGACAAGGAACTATAACTCCGATACAAATTATGACAGGTAACAGTAACTTCGATACTAATTATGACAGGTTACAGTAACTACGATACTAATTATGACAAGTAACTGTAACTTCGATACTAATTATGACAAGTAACTGTAATTTCGATACAAATTTTGGCAGGTAACTATAACTTCGATTCTAATTATGACAGGTAACAGTAACTTCGATACTAATTATGACAAGTAACTGTAACTTCGATACTAATTATGACAGGTAACAGTAACTTCGATACTATTTATGACAAGTAACATTAACTTCGATACTAATTATGACAGGTTACTGTAACATCGTTGCTAATGATGTCAAGTAACTTTAATTTCGATACAAATTATGGCAGGTAACTGTAGCTTCCATACTAATTATGACAGGTAACAGTTACTTCGATACTAATTATGACAGGATACTGTAACTTCGTTACTAATTATGACAAGTAACTGTAATTTCGATACAAATTATGACAGGTAACTGAAACTTCGTAACTAATTATGACAAGTAACAGTACCTTCGATACTAATTATGACAGGTAACTGTAACTTCGATACCAATTATGGCAGGTAACAGCAACTTCGATACTAATTATGACAAGTAACTATAACTTCGATATAAATTATGACAGGTAACTGTAACTTCGATATTAATTATGACAAGAAACTCTAACTACGTTACTAATTATGACAAGTAACTGTAATTTTGATAAAAAATTATTGTAGGTAACTGTAACTTCAATACTAATTATGACAGGTAACAGTAACTTCGATACTAATTATGACAGGTAACTGTAACTTCGTTACTTATTATGACAAGTAACTTTAATTTCGATACTAATTATGGCAGGTTACTGTAACTTCGTTACTAATTATGACAAGTCCCTGTAATTTCGATACAAATTATTGCAGTTAATTGTAATTTCGATACTAATTATGACAGGTAACAGTAACTTCGATACTAATTATGACAGGTAACAGAAACTTCGATACTAATTATGACAAGTAACTGTAACTTCGATACTAATTATGACAGGTAACAGTAACTTCGATACTAATTATGACAGGTAACTGTAACTTCTATACTAATTATGACAAGGAACTATAACTTCGATACAAATTATGACAGGTAACAGTAACTTCGATACTAATTATGACAGGTTACAGTCACTACGATACTAATTATGACAAGTAAATGTAACTTCGATACTAATTATGACAGGTAACTGTAACTTGGTAACTAATTATGACAAGTAACTGTAATTTCGATACAAATTATGGCTGGTAACAGTAACTTCGATGCTAATTATGACAGGTAACTGTAACTTCGATACTAATTATGACAAGGAACTGTAATTTCGATACAAATTATGGCAGGTAACTGTAACGTCGGTACTAATTGTGACAGGTAACAGTAACTTCAATACTAATTATGACAGGTAACAGGAACTTCGATACTAATTAAGACAGGAAACTGTAACTTCGTTACTAATTATCACAAGTAACTTTAATTTCGATACTAATTATGACAAGTAACTGTTACTTCGATACTAATTATGACAGGTAACTGTAACTTCGTTATTAATTATGACAAGTAACTGTAATTTTGATAAAAAATTATTGTAGGTAACTGTAACTTCAATACTAATTATGACAGGTAACAGTAACTTCGATACTTATTATGACAGGTAACAGTAACTTCGATACTAATTATGACAAGTAACTGTAACTTCGATAATAATTATGACAGGTAACAGTAACTTCGATACTAATTATGACAGGTAACTGTAACTTCGATACTAATTATGACAAGGAACTATAACTCCGATACAAATTATGACAGGTAACAGTAACTTCGATACTAATTATGACAGGTTACAGTAACTACGATACTAATTATGACAAGTAACTGTAACTTCGATACTAATTATGACAGGTAACTGTAACTTGGTAACTAATTATGACAAGTAACTGTAATTTCGATACAAATTATGGCTGGTAACAGTAACTTCGATGCTAATTATGACAGGTAACTGTAACTTCGATACTAATTATTACAAGGAACTGTAATTTCGATACAAATTATGGCAGGTAACTGTAACGTCGGTAATAATTGTGACAGGTAACAGTAACTTCGATACTAATTATGACAAGTAGCTATAACTTCGAATCAAATTATGACAGGTAACTGTAACTTCGATACTAATTATGACAAGAAAATCTAACTTCGTTACTAATTATGACAAGTAACTGTAATTTTGATAAAAATTATGGTAGGTAACTGTAACTTCAATACTAATTATGACAGGTAACAGGAACTTCGATACTAATTATGACAGGTAACTGTAACTTCGTTACTAATTATCACAAGTAACTTTAATTTCGATACTAATTAGGGCAGGTAACTGTAACATCGATACTAATTATGACAAGTAACAGTACCTTCGATACTAATTATGACAGGTAACTGTAACTTCGATACTAATTATGACAAGGAACTGTAATTTCGATACAAATTATAACAAGAAACTCTAACTTCGTTACTAATTATGACAAGTAACTGTAATTTTGATAAAAAATTATTGTAGGTAACTGTAACTTCAATACTAATTATGACAGGTAACAGTAACTTCGATACTAATTATGACAGGTAACTGTAACTTCGTTACTTATTATGACAAGTAACTTTAATTTCGATACTAATTATGGCAGGTTACTGTAACTTCGTTACTAATTATGACAAGTCCCTGTAATTTCGATACAAATTATGGCAGGTAATTGTAATTTCGATGCTAATTATGACAGGTAACAGTAACTTCGATACTAATTATGACAAGTAACAGTAACTTCGATACTAATTATTACAAGTAACTGTAACTTCGATACTAATTATGACAGGTAACTGTAACTTCGATTCAAATTTTGGCAGGTAACTGTAACTTCGATACTTATTATGACAGGTAACAGTAACTTCGATACTAATTATGACAAGTAACTGTAACTTCGATACTAATTATGACAGGTAACTGTAACTTCGTTACTAATTATGACAAGTAACTGTAATTTCGATACAAATTATGGCAGGTAACTGTAACTTCGATACTAATTATGACAGGTAACAGCAACTTCGATACTAATTATGACAAGTAACTATAACTTCGATACAAATTATGACAGGTAACTGTAACTTCGATACTAATTATGACAAGAAGCTCTAACTTCGTTTCTAATTATGACAAGTAACTGTAATTTTTATAAAAATTATTGTAGGTAACTGTAACTTCAATACTAATTATGACAGGTAACAGTAACTTCGATACTAATTATGACAGGTAACAGTAACTACGATACTAATTATGACAAGTAAATGTAACTTCGATACTAATTATGACAGGTTTCTGTAACTTCGTAACTAATTATGACAAGTAACTGTTATTTCGATACAAATTATGGCGGGTAACGGTAACTTCGATACTAATTATTACAAGTAACTGTAACTTCGATACTAATTATGACAGGTAACTGTAACTTCGTTACTAATTATGACAAGTAACTGTAATTTCTATACAAATTTTGGCAGGTAACTGTAACTTCGATTCTAATTATTACAGGTAACAGTAACTTCGATACTAATTATGACAAGTAACTGTAACTTCGATACTAATTATGACAGGTAACTGTAACTTCGTTAGTAATTATGACAAGTAACAGTAATTTCGATACAAATTATGGCAGGTAACAGTAACTTCGATACTAATTATGACAAGTAACATTAACTTCGATACTAATTATGGCAGGTTACTGTAACATCGCTACTAATTATGACAAGTAACTTAAATTTCGATACAAATTATGGCAGATAACTGTAACTTCCATACTAATTATGACAGGTAACAGTAACTTCGATACTAATTATGACAGAAAACTGTAACTTCGTTACTAATTATGACAAGTAACTGTAATTTCGATACAAATTATGACAGGTAACTGTAACTTCGTTACTAATTATGACAAGTAACAGTACCATCGATACTAATTATGACAGGTAACTGTAACTTCGATACTAATTATGACAAGGAACTGTAATTTCGATACAAATTATGGCAGGTAACTGTAACTTCGTTACTAATTATGACAAGTAACTGTAATTTCGATACTAATTATGACAAGTAACTGGAACTTCTATACTAATTATAACAGGTAACTGTAACTTCGTTACTAATAATGACAAGTAATTCTAATTTCGATACTAATTGAGGCAGGTAACTGTAACTTCGATACTAATTATGACAAGTAACTATAACTTCGATAAAAATTATGACTGGTTACTGTAACTTCGATTCTAATTATGGCAAGAAACTCAAACTTCGTTACTAATTATGACAAGTAACTGTAATTTTGTTAAAAAATTATCGTAGGTAACTGTAACTTCATTACTAATTATGACAGGTAACAGTAACTTCGATACTAATTATGACAGGAAACTGTAACTTCGTGACTAATTATGACAAGTAACTTTAATTTCGATACTAGTTATGGCAGGAAACTGTAACTTCGTTACTAATTATGACAAGTCCCTGTAATATCGATACAAATTATGGCAGGTAACTGTAACTTCGATACTAATTATGACAAGTAACTGTTACTTCGATACTAATTATGACAGGTAACTGTAACTTCGTTATTAATTATGACAAGTAACTGTAATTTTGATAAAAAATTATTGTAGGTAACTGTAACTTCAATACTAATTATGACAGGTAACAGTAACTTCGATACTTATTATGACAGGTAACAGTAACTTCGATACTAATTATGACAAGTAACTGTAACTTCGATACTAATTATGACAGGTAACAGTAACTTCGATACTAATTATGACAGGTAAATGTAACTTCGATACTAATTATGACAAGGAACTATAACTCCGATACAAATTATGACAGGTAACAGTAACTTCGATACTAATTATGACAGGTTACAGTAACTACGATACTAATTATGACAAGTAACTGTAACTTCGATACTAATTATGACAGGTAACTGTAACTTGGTAACTAATTATGACAAGTAACTGTAATTTCGATACAAATTATGGCTGGTAACAGTAACTTCGATGCTAATTATGACAGGTAACTGTAACTTCGATACTAATTATGACAAGGAACTGTAATTTCGATACAAATTATGGCAGGTAACTGTAACGTCGGTAATAATTGTGACAGGTAACAGTAACTTCGATACTAATTATGACAAGTAACTATAACTTCGAATCAAATTATGACAGGTAACTGTAACTTCGATACTAATTATGACAAGAAAATCTAACTTCGTTACTAATTATGACAAGTAACTGTAATTTTGATAAAAATTATGGTAGGTAACTGTAACTTCAATACTAATTATGACAGGTAACAGGAACTTCGATACTAATTATGACAGGTAACTGTAACTTCGTTACTAATTATCACAAGTAACTTTAATTTCGATACTAATTAGGGCAGGTAACTGTAACTTCGATACTAATTATGACAAGTAACAGTACCTTCGATACTAATTATGACAGGTAACTGTAACTTCGATACTAATTATGACAAGGAACTGTAATTTCGATACAAATTATGACAAGAAACTCTAACTTCGTTACTAATTATGACAAGTAACTGTAATTTTGATAAAAAATTATTGTAGGTAACTGTAACTTCAATACTAATTATGACAGGTAACAGTAACTTCGATACTAATTATGACAGGTAACTGTAACTTCGTTACTTATTATGACAAGTAACTTTAATTTCGATACTAATTATGGCAGGTTACTGTAACTTCGTTACTAATTATGACAAGTCCCTGTAATTTCGATACAAATTATGGCAGGTAATTGTAATTTCGATGCTAATTATGACAGGTAACAGTAACTTCGATACTAATTATGACAAGTAACAGTAACTTCGATACTAATTATTACAAGTAACTGTAACTTCGATACTAATTATGACAGGTATTGTAACTTCGATTCAAATTTTGGCAGGTAACTGTAACTTCGATACTTATTATGACAGGTAACAGTAACTTCGATACTAATTATGACAAGTAACTGTAACTTCGATACTAATTATGACAGGTAACTGTAACTTCGTTACTAATTATGACAAGTAACTGTAATTTCGATACAAATTATGGCAGGTAACTGTAACTTCGATACTAATTATGACAGGTAACAGCAACTTCGATACTAATTATGACAAGTAACTATAACTTCGATACAAATTATGACAGGTAACTGTAACTTCGATACTAATTATGACAAGAAGCTCTAACTTCGTTTCTAATTATGACAAGTAACTGTAATTTTTATAAAAATTATTGTAGGTAACTGTAACCTCAATACTAATTATGACAGGTAACAGTAACTTCGATACTAATTATGACAGGTAACAGTAACTACGATACTAATTATGACAAGTAAATGTAACTTCGATACTAATTATGACAGGTTTCTGTAACTTCGTAACTAATTATGACAAGTAACTGTTATTTCGATACAAATTATGGCGGGTAACGGTAACTTCGATACTAATTATTACAAGTAACTGTAACTTCGATACTAATTATGACAGGTAACTGTAACTTCGTTACTAATTATGACAAGTAACTGTAATTTCGATACAAATTTTGGCAGGTAACTGTAACTTCGATTCTAATTATTACAGGTAACAGTAACTTCGATACTAATTATGACAAGTAACTGTAACTTCGATACTAATTATGACAGGTAACTGTAACTTCGTTAGTAATTATGACAAGAACCAGTAATTTCGATACAAATTATGGCAGGTAACTGTATCTTCGTTACTAATTATGACAAGTAACTGTAATTTCGATACAAATTTTGGCAGGTAACTGTAACTTCGATTCTAATTATTACAGGTAACAGTAACTTCGATACTAATTATGACAAGTAACTGTAACTTCGATACTAATTATGACAGGTAACTGTAACTTCGTTAGTAATTATGACAAGAACCAGTAACTTCGATACTAATTATGACAGGTAACTGTAACTTCGTTACTAATTATGACAAGTAACTGTAATTTCGATACAAATTTTGGCAGGTAACTGTAACTTCGATTCTAATTATTACAGGTAACAGTAACTTCGATACTAATTATGACAAGTAACTGTAACTTCAATACTAATTATGACAGGTAACAGTAACTTCGATACTTATTATGACAGGTAACAGTAACTTCGATACTAATTATGACAAGTAACTGTAACTTCGATACTAATTATGACAGGTAACAGTAACTTCAATACTAATTATTACAAGTAACTGTAACTTCGATACTAATTATGACAGGTAACTGTAACTTCGATTCAAATTTTGGCAGGTAACTGTAACTTCGATACTTATTATGACAGGTAACAGTAACTTCGATACTAATTATGACAAGTAACTTTAATTTCGATATTAATTATGGCAGGAAACTGTAACTTCGTTACTAATTATGACAAGTCCCTGTAATTTCGATACAAATTATGGCAGGTAACTGTAACTTCGATACTAATTATGACAGGTAACTGTAACTTCGTTATTAATTATGACAAGTAACTGTAATTTCGATACAAATTTTGGCAGGTAACTGTGTCATCGTTACTAATTATGACAGGTAATAGTAACTTCGATACTAATTATGACAAGTAACTGTAACTTCGATACTAATTATGTCAGGTAACTGTAACTTCGATTCTAATTATGACAAGTAACTGTATCTTCGTTACTAATTATGACAAGTAACTGTAATTTCGATTCAAATTTTGGCAGGTAACTGTAACTTCGATACTTATTATGACAGGTAACAGTAACTTCGAAACTAATTATGACAAGTAACTGTAACATCGATACTAATTATGACAGGTAACTGTAACTTCGTTACTAATTATGACAAGTAACTGTAATTTCGATACAAATTATGGCAGGTTACTGTAACTTCGATACTAATTATGACAGGTAACAGCAACTTCGATACTAATTATGACAAGTAACTATAACCTCGATACAAATTATGACAGGTAACTGTAACTTCGATACTAATTATGACAAGAAACTCTAACTTCGTTACTAATTATGACAAGTAACTGTAATTTTGAGAAAAAAATATTGTAGGTAACTGTAACTTCAATACTAATTATGACAGGTAACAGTTACTTCGATACTAATTATGACAGGTTACTGTAACTTCGTTACTAATTATGACAAGTCCCTGTAATTTCAATACAAATTATGGCAGGTAATTGTAATTTCGATGCTAATTATGACAGGTAACATTAACTTCGATACTAATTATGACATGTAACAGTAACTTCGATACTAATTATGACAGGTAACTGTAACTTCGTTACTAATTATGACAATAACTGTAATTTCGATTCAAATTTTGGCAGGTAACTGTAACTTCGATACTTATTATGACAGGTAACAGTAACTTCGATACTAATTATGACAAGTAACTGTAACTTCGATACTAATTATGACAGGTAACTGTAACTTCGTTACTAATTATGACAAGTAACTGTAATTTCGATACAAATTATGGCAGGTAACTGTTCCTTCGATACTAATTATGACAGGTAACAGCAACTTCGATACTAATTATGACAAGTAACTATAACTACGATACAAATTATGACAGGTAACTGTAACTTCGATACTAATTATGACAAGAAACTCTAACTTCGTTACTAATTATGACAAGTAACTGTAATTTTGATAAAAAATTATTGTAGATAACTGTAACTTCAATACTAATTATGACAGGTAACAGTAACTTCGATACTAATTATGACAGGTAACAGTAACTACGATACTAATTATGACAAGTAACTGTACCTTCGATACTAATTATGACAGGTAACTGTAACTTCGTAACTAATTATGACAAGTAACTGTAATTTCGATACAAATTATGGCAGGTAACAGTAACTTCGATACTAATTATGACAAGTAACTGTAACTTCGATACTAATTATGACAGGGAACTGTAATTTCGATACAAATTATGGCAGGTAACTGTAACTTCGATAATAATTGTGACTGGTAACAGTAACTTCGATACTAATTATGACAAGTAACTATAACTTCGAATCAAATTATGACAGGGAACTGTAACTTCGATACTAATTATGACAAGAAACTCTAACTTCGTTACTAATTATGACAAGTAACTGTAATTTTGATAAAAAATTATGGTAGATAACTGTAACTTCAATACTTATTATGACAGGTAACAGTAACTTCGATACTTATTATGACAGGAAACTGTAACTTCGTTACTAATTATGACAAGTAACTTTAATTTCGATATTAATTATGGCAGGAAACTGTAACTTCGTTACTAATTATGACAAGTCCCTGTAATTTCGATACAAATTATGGCAGGTAACTGTAACTTCGATACTAATTATGACAGGTAACTGTAACTTCGTTATTAATTATGACAAGTAACTGTAATTTCGATACAAATTTTGGCAGGTAACTGTGTCATCGTTACTAATTATGACAGGTAATAGTAACTTCGATACTAATTATGACAAGTAACTGTAACTTCGATACTAATTATGTCAGGTAACTGTAACTTCGATTCTAATTATGACAAGTAACTGTATCTTCGTTACTAATTATGACAAGTATCTGTAATTTCGATTCAAATTTTGGCAGGTAACTGTAACTTCGATACTTATTATGACAGGTAACAGTAACTTCGATACTAATTATGACAAGTAACTGTAACATCGATACTAATTATGACAGGTAACTGTAACTTCGTTACTAATTATGACAAGTAACTGTAATTTCGATACAAATTATGGCAGGTTACTGTAACTTCGATACTAATTATGACAGGTAACAGCATTTTCGATACTAATTATGACAAGTAACTATAACCTCGATACAAATTATGACAGGTAACTGTAACTTCGATACTAATTATGACAAGAAACTCTAACTTCGTTACTAATTATGACAAGTAACTGTAATTTTGATAAAAAAATATTGTAGGTAACTGTAACTTCAATACTAATTATGACAGGTAACAGTTACTTCGATACTAATTATGACAGGTTACTGTAACTTCGTTACTAATTATGACAAGTCCCTGTAATTTCAATACAAATTATGGCAGGTAATTGTAATTTCGATGCTAATTATGACAGGTAACATTAACTTCGATACTAATTATGACATGTAACAGTAACTTCGATACTAATTATGACAGGTAACAGTAACTTCGATACTAATTATGACAGGTAACTGTAACTTCGTTACTTATTATGACAAGTAACTTTAATTTCGATACTAATTATGGCAGGTTACTGTAACTTCGTTACTAATTATGACAAGTCCCTGTAATTTCGATACAAATTATGGCAGGTAATTGTAATTTCGATGCTAATTATGACAGGTAACAGTAACTTCGATACTAATTATGACAAGTAACAGTAACTTCGATACTAATTATTACAAGTAACTGTAACTTCGATACTAATTATGACAGGTAACTGTAACTTCGATTCAAATTTTGGCAGGTAACTGTAACTTCGATACTTATTATGACAGGTAACAGTAACTTCGATACTAATTATGACAAGTAACTGTAACTTCGATACTAATTATGACAGGTAACTGTAACTTCGTTACTAATTATGACAAGTAACTGTAATTTCGATACAAATTATGGCAGGTAACTGTAACTTCGATACTAATTATGACAGGTAACAGCAACTTCGATACTAATTATGACAAGTAACTATAACTTCGATACAAATTATGACAGGTAACTGTAACTTCGATACTAATTATGACAAGAAGCTCTAACTTCGTTTCTAATTATGACAAGTAACTGTAATTTTTATAAAAATTATTGTAGGTAACTGTAACTTCAATACTAATTATGACAGGTAACAGTAACTTCGATACTAATTATGACAGGTAACAGTAACTACGATACTAATTATGACAAGTAAATGTAACTTCGATACTAATTATGACAGGTTTCTGTAACTTCGTAACTAATTATGACAAGTAACTGTTATTTCGATACAAATTATGGCGGGTAACGGTAACTTCGATACTAATTATTACAAGTAACTGTAACTTCGATACTAATTATGACAGGTAACTGTAACTTCGTTACTAATTATGACAAGTAACTGTAATTTCGATACAAATTTTGGCAGGTAACTGTAACTTCGATTCTAATTATTACAGGTAACAGTAACTTCGATACTAATTATGACAAGTAACTGTAACTTCGATACTAATTATGACAGGTAACTGTAACTTCGTTAGTAATTATGACAAGTAACAGTAATTTCGATACAAATTATGGCAGGTAACAGTAACTTCGATACTAATTATGACAAGTAACATTAACTTCGATACTAATTATGGCAGGTTACTGTAACATCGCTACTAATTATGACAAGTAACTTAAATTTCGATACAAATTATGGCAGATAACTGTAACTTCCATACTAATTATGACAGGTAACAGTAACTTCGATACTAATTATGACAGAAAACTGTAACTTCGTTACTAATTATGACAAGTAACTGTAATTTCGATACAAATTATGACAGGTAACTGTAACTTCGTTACTAATTATGACAAGTAACAGTACCATCGATACTAATTATGACAGGTAACTGTAACTTCGATACTAATTATGACAAGGAACTGTAATTTCGATACAAATTATGGCAGGTAACTGTAACTTCGTTACTAATTATGACAAGTAACTGTAATTTCGATACTAATTATGACAAGTAACTGGAACTTCTATACTAATTATAACAGGTAACTGTAACTTCGTTACTAATAATGACAAGTAATTCTAATTTCGATACTAATTGAGGCAGGTAACTGTAACTTCGATACTAATTATGACAAGTAACTATAACTTCGATAAAAATTATGACTGGTTACTGTAACTTCGATTCTAATTATGGCAAGAAACTCAAACTTCGTTACTAATTATGACAAGTAACTGTAATTTTGTTAAAAAATTATCGTAGGTAACTGTAACTTCATTACTAATTATGACAGGTAACAGTAACTTCGATACTAATTATGACAGGAAACTGTAACTTCGTGACTAATTATGACAAGTAACTTTAATTTCGATACTAGTTATGGCAGGAAACTGTAACTTCGTTACTAATTATGACAAGTCCCTGTAATATCGATACAAATTATGGCAGGTAACTGTAACTTCGATACTAATTATGACAAGTAACTGTTACTTCGATACTAATTATGACAGGTAACTGTAACTTCGTTATTAATTATGACAAGTAACTGTAATTTTGATAAAAAATTATTGTAGGTAACTGTAACTTCAATACTAATTATGACAGGTAACAGTAACTTCGATACTTATTATGACAGGTAACAGTAACTTCGATACTAATTATGACAAGTAACTGTAACTTCGATACTAATTATGACAGGTAACAGTAACTTCGATACTAATTATGACAGGTAAATGTAACTTCGATACTAATTATGACAAGGAACTATAACTCCGATACAAATTATGACAGGTAACAGTAACTTCGATACTAATTATGACAGGTTACAGTAACTACGATACTAATTATGACAAGTAACTGTAACTTCGATACTAATTATGACAGGTAACTGTAACTTGGTAACTAATTATGACAAGTAACTGTAATTTCGATACAAATTATGGCTGGTAACAGTAACTTCGATGCTAATTATGACAGGTAACTGTAACTTCGATACTAATTATGACAAGGAACTGTAATTTCGATACAAATTATGGCAGGTAACTGTAACGTCGGTAATAATTGTGACAGGTAACAGTAACTTCGATACTAATTATGACAAGTAACTATAACTTCGAATCAAATTATGACAGGTAACTGTAACTTCGATACTAATTATGACAAGAAAATCTAACTTCGTTACTAATTATGACAAGTAACTGTAATTTTGATAAAAATTATGGTAGGTAACTGTAACTTCAATACTAATTATGACAGGTAACAGGAACTTCGATACTAATTATGACAGGTAACTGTAACTTCGTTACTAATTATCACAAGTAACTTTAATTTCGATACTAATTAGGGCAGGTAACTGTAACTTCGATACTAATTATGACAAGTAACAGTACCTTCGATACTAATTATGACAGGTAACTGTAACTTCGATACTAATTATGACAAGGAACTGTAATTTCGATACAAATTATGACAAGAAACTCTAACTTCGTTACTAATTATGACAAGTAACTGTAATTTTGATAAAAAATTATTGTAGGTAACTGTAACTTCAATACTAATTATGACAGGTAACAGTAACTTCGATACTAATTATGACAGGTAACTGTAACTTCGTTACTTATTATGACAAGTAACTTTAATTTCGATACTAATTATGGCAGGTTACTGTAACTTCGTTACTAATTATGACAAGTCCCTGTAATTTCGATACAAATTATGGCAGGTAATTGTAATTTCGATGCTAATTATGACAGGTAACAGTAACTTCGATACTAATTATGACAAGTAACAGTAACTTCGATACTAATTATTACAAGTAACTGTAACTTCGATACTAATTATGACAGGTATTGTAACTTCGATTCAAATTTTGGCAGGTAACTGTAACTTCGATACTTATTATGACAGGTAACAGTAACTTCGATACTAATTATGACAAGTAACTGTAACTTCGATACTAATTATGACAGGTAACAGTAACTTCAATATTAATTATGACAGGTAACAGTAACTTCGATACTAATTATGACAGGAAACTGTAACTTCGTTACTAATTATGACAAGTAACTTTAATTTCGATATTAATTATGGCAGGAAACTGTAACTTCGTTACTAATTATGACAAGTCCCTGTAATTTCGATACAAATTATGGCAGGTAACTGTAACTTCGATACTAATTATGACAGGTAACTGTAACTTCGTTATTAATTATGACAAGTAACTGTAATTTCGATACAAATTTTGGCAGGTAACTGTGTCATCGTTACTAATTATGACAGGTAATAGTAACTTCGATACTAATTATGACAAGTAACTGTAACTTCGATACTAATTATGTCAGGTAACTGTAACTTCGATTCTAATTATGACAAGTAACTGTATCTTCGTTACTAATTATGACAAGTAACTGTAATTTCGATTCAAATTTTGGCAGGTAACTGTAACTTCGATACTTATTATGACAGGTAACAGTAACTTCGATACTAATTATGACAAGTAACTGTAACATCGATACTAATTATGACAGGTAACTGTAACTTCGTTACTAATTATGACAAGTAACTGTAATTTCGATACAAATTATGGCAGGTTACTGTAACTTCGATACTAATTATGACAGGTAACAGCAACTTCGATACTAATTATGACAAGTAACTATAACCTCGATACAAATTATGACAGGTAACTGTAACTTCGATACTAATTATGACAAGAAACTCTAACTTCGTTACTAATTATGACAAGTAACTGTAATTTTGAGAAAAAAATATTGTAGGTAACTGTAACTTCAATACTAATTATGACAGGTAACAGTTACTTCGATACTAATTATGACAGGTTACTGTAACTTCGTTACTAATTATGACAAGTCCCTGTAATTTCAATACAAATTATGGCAGGTAATTGTAATTTCGATGCTAATTATGACAGGTAACATTAACTTCGATACTAATTATGACATGTAACAGTAACTTCGATACTAATTATGACAGGTAACTGTAACTTCGTTACTAATTATGACAATAACTGTAATTTCGATTCAAATTTTGGCAGGTAACTGTAACTTCGATACTTATTATGACAGGTAACAGTAACTTCGATACTAATTATGACAAGTAACTGTAACTTCGATACTAATTATGACAGGTAACTGTAACTTCGTTACTAATTATGACAAGTAACTGTAATTTCGATACAAATTATGGCAGGTAACTGTTCCTTCGATACTAATTATGACAGGTAACAGCAACTTCGATACTAATTATGACAAGTAACTATAACTACGATACAAATTATGACAGGTAACTGTAACTTCGATACTAATTATGACAAGAAACTCTAACTTCGTTACTAATTATGACAAGTAACTGTAATTTTGATAAAAAATTATTGTAGATAACTGTAACTTCAATACTAATTATGACAGGTAACAGTAACTTCGATACTAATTATGACAGGTAACAGTAACTACGATACTAATTATGACAAGTAACTGTACCTTCGATACTAATTATGACAGGTAACTGTAACTTCGTAACTAATTATGACAAGTAACTGTAATTTCGATACAAATTATGGCAGGTAACAGTAACTTCGATACTAATTATGACAAGTAACTGTAACTTCGATACTAATTATGACAGGGAACTGTAATTTCGATACAAATTATGGCAGGTAACTGTAACTTCGATAATAATTGTGACTGGTAACAGTAACTTCGATACTAATTATGACAAGTAACTATAACTTCGAATCAAATTATGACAGGGAACTGTAACTTCGATACTAATTATGACAAGAAACTCTAACTTCGTTACTAATTATGACAAGTAACTGTAATTTTGATAAAAAATTATGGTAGATAACTGTAACTTCAATACTTATTATGACAGGTAACAGTAACTTCGATACTTATTATGACAGGAAACTGTAACTTCGTTACTAATTATGACAAGTAACTTTAATTTCGATATTAATTATGGCAGGAAACTGTAACTTCGTTACTAATTATGACAAGTCCCTGTAATTTCGATACAAATTATGGCAGGTAACTGTAACTTCGATACTAATTATGACAGGTAACTGTAACTTCGTTATTAATTATGACAAGTAACTGTAATTTCGATACAAATTTTGGCAGGTAACTGTGTCATCGTTACTAATTATGACAGGTAATAGTAACTACGATACTAATTATGACAAGTAACTGTAACTTCGATACTAATTATGTCAGGTAACTGTAACTTCGATTCTAATTATGACAAGTAACTGTATCTTCGTTACTAATTATGACAAGTATCTGTAATTTCGATTCAAATTTTGGCAGGTAACTGTAACTTCGATACTTATTATGACAGGTAACAGTAACTTCGATACTAATTATGACAAGTAACTGTAACATCGATACTAATTATGACAGGTAACTGTAACTTCGTTACTAATTATGACAAGTAACTGTAATTTCGATACAAATTATGGCAGGTTACTGTAACTTCGATACTAATTATGACAGGTAACAGCATTTTCGATACTAATTATGACAAGTAACTATAACCTCGATACAAATTATGACAGGTAACTGTAACTTCGATACTAATTATGACAAGAAACTCTAACTTCGTTACTAATTATGACAAGTAACTGTAATTTTGATAAAAAAATATTGTAGGTAACTGTAACTTCAATACTAATTATGACAGGTAACAGTTACTTCGATACTAATTATGACAGGTTACTGTAACTTCGTTACTAATTATGACAAGTCCCTGTAATTTCAATACAAATTATGGCAGGTAATTGTAATTTCGATGCTAATTATGACAGGTAACATTAACTTCGATACTAATTATGACATGTAACAGTAACTTCGATACTAATTATGACAGGTAACTGTAACTTCGTTACTAATTATGACAATAACTGTAATTTCGATTCAAATTTTGGCAGGTAACTGTAACTTCGATACTTATTATGACAGGTAACAGTAACTTCGATACTAATTATGACAAGTAACTGTAACTTCGATACTAATTATGACAGGTAACTGTAACTTCGTTACTAATTATGACAAGTAACTGTAATTTCGATACAAATTATGGCAGGTAACTGTTCCTTCGATACTAATTATGACAGGTAACAGCAACTTCGATACTAATTATGACAAGTAACTATAACTACGATACAAATTATGACAGGTAACTGTAACTTCGATACTAATTATGACAAGAAACTCTAACTTCGTTACTAATTATGACAAGTAACTGTAATTTTGATAAAAAATTATTGTAGATAACTGTAACTTCAATACTAATTATGACAGGTAACAGTAACTTCGATACTAATTATGACAGGTAACAGTAACTACGATACTAATTATGACAAGTAACTGTAACTTCGATACTAATTATGACAGGTAACTGTAACTTCGTAACTAATTATGACAAGTAACTGTAATTTCGATACAAATTATGGCAGGTAACAGTAACTTCGATACTAATTATGACAAGTAACTGTAACTTCGATACTAATTATGACAGGGAACTGTAATTTCGATACAAATTATGGCAGGTAACTGTAACTTCGATAATAATTGTGACTGGTAACAGTAACTTCGATACTAATTATGACAAGTAACTATAACTTCGAATCAAATTATGACAGGTAACTGTAACTTCGATACTAATTATGACAAGAAACTCTAACTTCGTTACTAATTATGACAAGTAACTGTAATTTTGATAAAAAATTATGGTAGATAACTGTAACTTCAATACTTATTATGACAGGTAACAGTAACTTCGATACTTATTATGACAGGTAACTGTAACTTCGTTACTAATTATCACAAGTAACTTTAATTTCGATACTAATTATGGCAGGTAACTGTAACTTCGTTACTAATTATTACAAGTCCCTGTAATTTCGATACAAATTATGGCAGGTAACGGTAACTTCGAAACTAATTATTACAAGTAACTGTAACTTCGATACCAATTATGACAGGTAACTGTAACTTGGTTACTAATTATGACAAGTAACTGTAATTTCGATACAAATTTTGGCAGGTAACTATAACTTCGATTCTAATTATGACAGGTAACAGTAACTTCGATACTAATTATGACAAGTAACTGTAACTTCGATACTAATTATGACAGGTAACAGTAACTTCGATACTATTTATGACAAGTAACATTAACTTCGATACTAATTATGACAGGTTACTGTAACATCGTTGCTAATGATGACAAGTAACTTTAATTTCGATACAAATTATGGCAGGTAACTGTAACTTCCATACTAATTATGACAGGTAACAGTTACTTCGATACTAATTATGACAGGATACTGTAACTTCGTTACTAATTATGACAAGTAACTGTAATTTCGATACAAATTATGACAGGTAACTGTACCTTCGTAACTAATTATGACAAGTAACAGTACCTTCGATACTAATTATGACAGGTAATTGTAACTTCGATACCAATTATGACAGGTAACAGCAACTTCGATACTATTTATGACAAGTAACTATAACTTCGATACAAATTATGACAGGTAACTGTAACTTCGATATTAATTATGACAAGAAACTCTAACTACGTTACTAATTATGACAAGTAACTGTAATTTTGATAAAAAATTATTGTAGGTAACTGTAACTTCAATACTAATTATGACAGGTAACAGTAACTTCGATACTAATTATGACAGGTAACTGTAACTTCGTTACTTATTATGACAAGTAACTGTAATTTCGATACAAATTATGACAGGTAACTGTAACTTCGATACTAATTATGACAGGTAACAGAAACTTCGATACTAATTATGACAAGTAACTGTAACTTCGATACTAATTATGACAGGTAACAGTAACTTCGATACTAATTATGACAGGTAACTGTAACTTCGATACTAATTATGACAAGGAACTATAACTTCGATACAAATTATGACAGGTAACAGTAACTTCGATACTAATTATGACAGGTTACAGTCACTACGATACTAATTATGACAAGTAACTGTAACTTCGATACTAATTATGACAGGTAACTGTAACTTGGTAACAAATTATGACAAGTAACTGTAATTTCGATACAAATTATGGCTGGTAACAGTAACTTCGATGCTAATTATGACAGGTAACTGTAACTTCGATACTAATTATGACAAGGAACTGTAATTTCGATACAAATTATGGCAGGTAACTGTAACTTCGTTACTAATTATGACAAGTAACTGTAATTTCGATACAAATTTTGGCAGGTAACTGTAACTTCGGTAGTAATTATGACAGGTAACAGTAACTTCGATACTAATTATGACAAGTAACTGGAACTTCTATACTAATTATGACAGGTAACTGTAACTTCGTTACTAATAATGACAAGTAATTCTAATTTCGATACTAATTATGGCAGGTAACTGTAACATCGATACTAATTATGACAAGTAACTATAACTTCGATAAAAATTATGACTGGTTACTGTAACTTCGATTCTAATTATGGCAAGAAACTCAAACTTCGTTACTAATTATGACAAGTAACTGTAATTTTGTTAAAAAATTATCGTAGGTAACTGTAACTTCATTACTAATTATGACAGGTAACAGTAACGTCGGTACTAATTGTGACAGGTAACAGTAACTTCAATACTAATTATGACAGGTAACAGGAACTTCGATACTAATTATGACAGGTAACTGTAACTTCGTTACTAATTATCACAAGTAACTTTAATTTCGATACTAATTAGGGCAGGTAACTGTAACTTCGTTACTAATTATGACAAGTCCTTGTAATTTCGATACAAATTATGGCAGGTAACGGTAACTTCGATACTAATTATTACAAGTAACTGTAACTTCGATACTAATTATGACAGGTAACTGTAACTTCGTAACTAATTATGACAAGTAACTGTAATTTCGATACAAATTTTGGCAGGTAACTGTAACTTCGATTCTAATTATTACAGGTAACGGTAACTTCGATACTAATTATTACAAGTAACTGTAACTTCGATACTAATTATGACAGGTAACTGTAACTTCGTTAGTAATTATGACAAGTAACAGTAATTTCGATACAAATTATGGCAGGTAACTGTATCTTCGATACTAATTATGACAGGTAACAGTAACTTCGATACTAATTATGACAAGTAACATTAACTTCGATACTAATTATGGCAGGTTACTGTAACATCGCTACTAATTATGACAAGTAACTTTAATTTCGATACAAATTATGGCAGATAACTGTAACTTCCATACTAATTATGACAGGTAACAGTAACTTCGATACTAATTATGACAGAAACCTGTAACATCGTTACTAATTATGACAAGTAACTGTAATTTCGATACAAATTATGACAGGTAACTGTAACTTCGTTACTAATTATGACAAGTAACAGTACCATCGATACTAATTATGACAGGTAACTGTAACTTCGATACTAATTATGACAAGGAACTGTAATTTCGATACAAATTATGGCAGGTAACTGTAACTTCGTTACTAATTATGACAAGTAACTGTAATTTCGATACAAATTTTGGCAGGTAACTGTAACTTCGGTAGTAATTATGACAGGTAACAGTAACTTCGATACTAATTATGACAAGTAACTGGAACTTCTATACTAATTATGACAGGTAACTGTAACTTCGTTACTAATAATGACAAGTAATTCTAATTTCGATACTAATTATGGCAGGTAACTGTAACATCGATACTAATTATGACAAGTAACTATAACTTCGATAAAAATTATGACTGGTTACTGTAACTTCGATTCTAATTATGGCAAGAAACTCAAACTTCGTTACTAATTATGACAAGTAACTGTAATTTTGTTAAAAAATTATCGTAGGTAACTGTAACTTCATTACTAATTATGACAGGTAACAGTAACTTCGATACTAATTATGACAGGAAACTGTAACTTCGTGACTAATTATGACAAGTAAATTTAATTTCGATACTAGTTATGGCAGGAAACTGTAACTTCGTTACTAATTATGACAAGTCCCTGTAATATCGATACAAATTATGGCAGGTAACTGTAACTTCGATACTAATTATGACAAGTAACTGTTACTTCGATACTAATTATGACAGGTAACTTTAACTTCGTTATTAATTATGACAAGTAACTGTAATTTTGATAAAAAATTATTGTAGGTAACTGTAACTTCAATACTAATTATGACAGGTAACAGTAACTTCGATACTTATTATGACAGGTAACAGTAACTTCGATACTAATTATGACAAGTAACTGTAACTTCGATACTAATTATGACAGGTAACAGTAACTTCGATACTAATTATGACAGGTAACTGTAACTTCGATACTAATTATGACAAGGAACTATAACTCCGATACAAATTATGACAGGTAACAGTAACTTCGATACTAATTATGAAAGGTTACAGTAACTACGATACTAATTATGACAAGTAACTGTAACTTCGATACTAATTATGACAGGTAACTGTAACTTGGTAACTAATTATGACAAGTAACTGTAATTTCGATAAAAATTATGGCTGGTAACAGTAACTTCGATGCTAATTATGACAGGTAACTGTAACTTCGATACTAATTATGACAAGGAACTGTAATTTCGATACAAATTATGGCAGGTAACTGTAACGTCGGTAATAATTGTGACAGGTAACAGTTACTTCGATACTAATTATGACAAGTAACTATAACTTCGAATCAAATTATGACAGGTAACTGTAACTTCGATACTAATTATGACAAGAAAATCTAACTTCGTTACTAATTATGACAAGTAACTGTAATTTTGATAAAAATTATGGTAGGTAACTGTAACTTCAATACTAATTATGACAGGTAACAGGAACTTCGATACTAATTATGACAGGTAACTGTAACTTCGTTACTAATTATCACAAGTAACTTTAATTTCGATACTAATTAGGGCAGGTACCTGTAACTTCGATACTAATTATGACAAGTAACAGTACCTTCGATACTAATTATGACAGGTAACTGTAACTTCGATACTAATTATGACAAGGAACTGTAATTTCGATACAAATTATGACAAGAAACTGTAATTTCGATACAAATTATGGCAGGTAACTGTAACTTCGATACTAATTATGACAGGTAACTATAACTTCGATACAAATTATGACAGGTAACTGTAACTTCGATACTAATTATGACAGGTAACTGTAACTTCGATTCAAATTTTGGCAGGTAACTGTAACTTCGTTACTAATTATCACAAGTAACTTTAATTTCGATACTAATTAGGGCAGGTAACTGTAACTTCGATACTAATTATGACAAGTAACAGTACCTTCGATACTAATTATGACAGGTAACAGTAACTTCGATACTTATTATGACAGGTAACAGTAACTTCGATACTAATTATGACAAGTAACTTTAATTTCGATACTAATTATGGCAGGTTACTGTAACTTCGTTACTAATTATGACAGGTAACTGTAACTTCGATACTAATTATGACAAGGAACTATAACTCCGATACAAATTATGACAGGTAACAGCAACTTCGATACTAATTATTACAAGTAAATGTAACTTCGATACTAATTATGACAGGTAACTGTAACTTCGATTCAAATTTTGGCAGGTAACTGTAACTTCAATACTTATTATGACAGGTAACAGTAACTTCGATACTAATTATGACAAGTAACTGTAACTTCGATACTAATTATGACAGGTAACTGTAACTTCGTTACTAATTATGACAAGTAACTGTAATTTCGATACAAATTATGGCAGGTAACTGTAACTTCGATACTAATTATGACAGGTAACAGCAACTTCGATACTAATTATGACAAGTAACTATAACTTCGATACAAATTATGACAGGTAACTGTAACTTCGATACTAATTATGACAAGAAGCTCTAACTTCGTTTCTAATTATGACAAGTAACTGTAATTTTTATAAAAAATATTGTAGGTAACTGTAACTTCAATACTAATTATGACAGGTAACAGTAACTTCGATACTAATTATGACAGGTAACAGTAACTACGATACTAATTATGACAAGTAAATGTAACTTCGATACTAATTATGACAGGTTTCTGTAACTTCGTAACTAATTATGACAAGTAACTGTTATTTCGATACAAATTATGGCGGGTAACGGTAACTTCGATACTAATTATTACAAGTAACTGTAACTTCGATACTAATTATGACAGGTAACTGTAACTTCGTTACTAATTATGACAAGTAACTGTAATTTCGATACAAATTTTGGCAGGTAACTGCAACTTCGATTCTAATTATTACAGGTAACAGTAACTTCGATACTAATTATGACAAGTAAATGTAACTTCGATACTAATTATGACAGGTAACTGTAACTTCGTTAGTAATTATGACAAGTAACAGTAATTTCGATACAAATTATGGCAGGTAACTGTATCTTCGATACTAATTATGACAGGTAACAGTAACTTCGATACTAATTATGACAAGTAACATTAACTTCGATACTAATTATGGCAGGTTACTGTAACATCGCTACTAATTATGACAAGTAACTTTAATTTCGATACAAATTATGGCAGATAACTGTAACTTCCATACTAATTATGACAGGTAACAGTAACTTCGATACTATTTATGACAGAAAACTGTAACTTCGTTACTAATTATGACAAGTAACTGTAATTTCGATACAAATTATGACAGGTAACTGTAACTTCGTTACTAATTATGACAAGTAACAGTACCATCGATACTAATTATGACAGGTAACTGTAACTTCGATACTAATTATGACAAGGAACTGTAATTTCGATACAAATTATGGCAGGTAACTGTAACTTCGTTACTAATTATGACAAGTAACTGTAATTTCGATACAAATTTTGGCAGGTAACTGTAACTTCGATAGTAATTATGACAGGTAACAGTAACTTCGATACTAATTATGACAAGTAACTGGAACTTCTATACTAATTATGACAGGTAACTGTAACTTCGTTACTAATAATGACAAGTAATTCTAATTTCGATACTAATTGAGGCAGGTAACTGTAACTTCGATACTAATTATGACAAGTAACTATAACTTCGATAAAAATTATGACTGGTTACTGTAACTTCGATTCTAATTATGGCAAGAAACTCAAACTTCGTTACTAATTATGACAAGTAACTGTAATTTTGTTAAAAAATTATCGTAGATAACTGTAACTTCATTACTAATTATGACAGGTAACAGTAACTTCGATAATAATTATGACAGGAAACTGTAACTTCGTGACTAATTATGACAAGTAACTTTAATTTCGATACTAGTTATGGCAGGAAACTGTAACTTCGTTACTAATTATGACAAGTCCCTGTAATATCGATACAAATTATGGCAGGTAACTGTAACTTCGATACTAATTATGACAAGTAACTGTTACTTCGATACTAATTATGACAGGTAACTGTAACTTCGTTATTAATTATGACAAGTAACTGTAATTTTGATAAAAAATTATTGTAGGTAACTGTAACTTCAATACTAATTATGACAGGTAACAGTAACTTCGATACTTATTATGACAGGTAACAGTAACTTCGATACTAATTATGACAAGTAACTGTAACTTCGATACTAATTATGACAGGTAACAGTAACTTCGATACTAATTATGACAGGTAACTGTAACTTCGATACTAATTACGACAAGGAACTATAACTTCGATACTAATTATGACAGGTTACAGTAACTACGATACTAATTATGACAAGTAACTGTAACTTCGATACTAATTATGACAGGTAACTGTAACTTGGTAACTAATTATGACAAGTAACTGTAATTTCGATACAAATTATGGCTGGTAACAGTAACTTCGATGCTAATTATGACAGGTAACTGTAACTTCGATACTAATTATGACAAGGAACTGTAATTTCGATACAAATTATGGCAGGTAACTGTAACGTCGGTAATAATTGTGACAGGTAACAGTAACTTCGATACTAATTATGACAAGTAACTATAACTTCGAATCAAATTATGACAGGTAACTGTAACTTCGATACTAATTATGACAAGAAAATCTAACTTCGTTACTAATTATGACAAGTAACTGTAATTTTGATAAAAATTATGGTAGGTAACTGTAACTTCAATACTAATTATGACAGGTAACAGGAACTTCGATACTAATTATGACAGGTAACTGTAACTTCGTTACTAATTATCACAAGTAACTTTAATTTCGATACTAATTAGGGCAGGTAACTGTAACTTCGATACTAATTATGACAAGTAACAGTACCTTCGATACTAATTATGACAGGTAACTGTAACTTCGATACTAATTATGACAAGGAACTGTAATTTCGATACAAATTATGACAAGAAACTCTAACTTCGTTACTAATTATGACAAGTCACTGTAATTTTGATAAAAAATTATTGTAGGTAACTGTAACTTCAATACTAATTATGACAGGTAACAGTAACTTCGATACTAATTATGACAGGTAACTGTAACTTCGTTACTTATTATGACAAGTAACTTTAATTTCGATACTAATTATGGCAGGTTACTGTAACTTCGTTACTAATTATGACAAGTCCCTGTAATTTCGATACAAATTATGGCAGGTAATTGTAATTTCGATGCTAATTATGACAGGTAACAGTAACTTCGATACTAATTATGACAAGTAACAGTAACTTCGATACTAATTATTACAAGTAACTGTAACTTCGATACTAATTATGACAGGTAACTGTAACTTCGATTCAAATTTTGGCAGGTAACTGTAACTTCGATACTTATTATGACAGGTAACAGTAACTTCGATACTAATTATGACAAGTAACTGTAACTTCGATACTAATTATGACAGGTAACTGTAACTTCGTTACTAATTATGACAAGTAACTGTAATTTCGATACAAATTATGGCAGGTAACTGTAACTTCGATACTAATTATGACAGGTAACAGCAACTTCGATACTAATTATGACAAGTAAATATAACTTCGATACAAATTATGACAGGTAACTGTAACTTCGATACTAATTATGACAAGAAGCTCTAACTTCGTTTCTAATTATGACAAGTAACTGTAATTTTTATAAAAATTATTGTAGGTAACTGTAACTTCAATACTAATTATGACAGGTAACAGTAACTTCGATACTAATTATGACAGGTAACAGTAACTACGATACTAATTATGACAAGTAAATGTAACTTCGATACTAATTATGACAGGTTTCTGTAACTTCGTAACTAATTATGACAAGTAACTGTTATTTCGATACAAATTATGGCGGGTAACGGTAACTTCGATACTAATTATTACAAGTAACTGTAACTTCGATACTAATTATGACAGGTAACTGTAACTTCGTTACTAATTATGACAAGTAACTGTAATTTCGATACAAATTTTGGCAGGTAACTGTAACTTCGATTCTAATTATTACAGGTAACAGTAACTTCGATACTAATTATGACAAGTAACTGTAACTTCGATACTAATTATGACAGGTAACTGTAACTTCGTTAGTAATTATGACAAGAACCAGTAATTTCGATACAAATTATGGCAGGTAACTGTATCTTCGATACTAATTATGACAGGTTACAGTAACTTCGATACTAATTATGACAAGTAACATTAACTTCGATACTAATTATGGCAGGTTACTGTAACATCGCTACTAATTATGACAAGTAACTTTAATTTCGATACAAATTATGGCAGATAACTGTAACTTCCATACTAATTATGACAGGTAACAGTAACTTCGATACTAATTATGACAGAAAACTGTAACTTCGTTACTAATTATGACAAGTAACAGTACCATCGATACTAATTATGACAGGTAACTGTAACTTCGATACTAATTATGACAAGGAACTGTAATTTCGATACAAATTATGGCAGGTAACTGTAACTTCGTTACTAATTATGACAAGTAACTGTAATTTCGATACAAATTTTGGCAGGTAACTGTAACTTCGATAGTAATTATGACAGGTAACAGTAACTTCGATACTAATTATGACAAGTAACTGGAACTTCTATACTAATTATGACAGGTAACTGTAACTTCGTTACTAATAATGACAAGTAATTCTAATTTCGATACTAATTATGGCAGGTAACTGTAACTTCGATACTAATTATGACAAGTAACTATAACTTCGATAAAAATTATGACTGGTTACTGTAACTTCGATTCTAATTATGGCAAGAAACTCAAACTTCGTTACTAATTATGACAAGTAACTGTAATTTTGTTAAAAAATTATCGTAGGTAACTGTAACTTCATTACTAATTATGACAGGTAACAGTAACTTCGATACTAATTATGACGGGAAACTGTAACTTCGTGACTAATTATGACAAGTAACTTTAATTTCGATACTAGTTATGGCAGGAAACTGTAACTTCGTTACTAATTATGACAAGTCCCTGTAATATCGATACAAATTATGGCAGGTAACTGTAACTTCGATACTAATTATGACAAGTAACTGTTACTTCGATACTAATTATGACAGGTAACTGTAACTTCGTTATTAATTATGACAAGTAACTGTAATTTTGATAAAAAATTATTGTAGGTAACTGTAACTTCAATACTAATTATGACAGGTAACAGTAACTTCGATACTAATTATGACAGGTAACTGTAACTTCGATACTAATTATGACAAGGAACTATAACTCCGATACAAATTATGACAGGTAACAGTAACTTCGATACTAATTATGACAGGTTACAGTAACTACGATACTAATTATGACAAGTAACTGTAACTTCGATACTAATTATGACAGGTAACTGTAACTTGGTAACTAATTATGACAAGTAACTGTAATTTCGATACAAATTATGGCTGGTAACAGTAACTTCGATGCTAATTATGACAGGTAACTGTAACTTCGATACTAATTATGACAAGGAACTGTAATTTCGATACAAATTATGGCAGGTAACTGTAACGTCGGTAATAATTGTGACAGGTAACAGTAACTTCGATACTAATTATGACAAGTAACTATAACTTCGAATCAAATTATGACAGGTAACTGTAACTTCGATACTAATTATGACAAGAAAATCTAACTTCGTTACTAATTATGACAAGTAACTGTAATTTTGATAAAAATTATGGTAGGTAACTGTAACTTCAATACTAATTATGACAGGTAACAGGAACTTCGATACTAATTATGACAGGTAACTGTAACTTCGTTACTAATTATCACAAGTAACTTTAATTTCGATACTATTTAGGGCAGGTAACTGTAACTTCGATACTAATTATGACAAGTAACAGTACCTTCGATACTAATTATGACAGGTAACTGTAACTTCGATACTAATTATGACAAGGAACTGTAATTTCGATACAAATTATGACAAGAAACTCTAACTTCGTTACTAATTATGACAAGTAATTGTAATTTTGATAAAAAATTATTGTAGGTAACTGTAACTTCAATACTAATTATGACAGGTAACAGTAACTACGATACTAATTATGACAGGTAACTGTAACTTCGTTACTTATTATGACAAGTAACTTTAATTTCGATACTAATTATGGCAGGTTACTGTAACTTCGTTACTAATTATGACAATTCCCTGTAATTTCGATACAAATTATGGCAGGTAATTGTAATTTCGATGCTAATTATGACAGGTAACAGTAACTTCGATACTAATTATGACAAGTAACAGTAACTTCGATACTAATTATTACAAGTAACTGTAACTTCGATACTAATTATGACAGGTAACTGTAACTTCGATTCAAATTTTGGCAGGTAACTGTAACTTCGATACTTATTATGACAGGTAACAGTAACTTCGATACTAATTATGACAAGTAACTGTAACTTCGATACTAACTATGACAGGTAACTGTAACTTCGTTACTAATTATGACAAGTAACTGTAATTTCGATACAAATTAAGGCAGGTAACTGTAACTTCGATACTAATTATGACAGGTAACAGCAACTTCGATACTAATTATGACAAGTAACTATAACTTCGATACAAATTATGACAAGTAACTGTAACATCGATACTAATTATGACAAGAAGCTCTAACTTCGTTTCTAATTATGACAAGTAACTGTAATTTTTATAAAAATTATTGTAGGTAACTGTAACTTCAATACTAATTATGACAGGTAACAGTAACTTCGATACTAATTATGACAGGTAACAGTAACTACGATACTAATTATGACAAGTAAATGTAACTTCGATACTAATTATGACAGGTTTCTGTAACTTCGTAACTAATTATGACAAGTAACTGTTATTTCGATACAAATTATGGCGGGTAACGGTAACTTCGATACTAATTATTACAAGTAACTGTAACTTCGATACTAATTATGACAGGTAACTGTAACTTCGTTACTAATTATGACAAGTAACTGTAATTTCGATACAAATTTTGGCAGGTAACTGTAACTTCGATTCTAATTATTACTGGTAACAGTAACTTCGATACTAATTATGACAAGTAACTGTAACTTCGATACTAATTATGACAGGTAACTGTAACTTCGTGAGTAATTATGACAAGTAACAGTAATTTCGATACAAATTATGGCAGGTAACTGTATCTTCGATACTAATTATGACAGGTAACAGTAACTTCGATACTAATTATGACAAGTAACATTAACTTCGATACTATTTATGGCAGGTTACTGTAACATCGCTACTAATTATGACAAGTAACTTTAATTTCGATACAAATTATGGCAGATAACTGTAACTTCCATACTAATTATGACAGGTAACAGTAACTTCGATACTAATTATGACAGAAAACTGTAACTTCGTTACTAATTATGACAAGTAACTGTAATTTCGATACAAATTATGACAGGTAACTGTAACTTCGTTACTAATTATGACAAGTAACAGTACCATCGATACTAATTATGACAGGTAACTGTAACTTCGATACTAATTATGACAAGGAACTGTAATTTCGATACAAATTATGGCAGGTAACTGTAACTTCGTTACTAATTATGACAAGTAACTGTAATTTCGATACAAATTTTGGCAGGTAACTGTAACTTCGATAGTAATTATGACAGGTAACAGTAACTTCGATACTAATTATGACAAGTAACTGGAACTTCTATACTAATTATGACAGGTAACTGTAACTTCGTTACTAATAATGACAAGTAATTCTAATTTCGATACTAATTATGGCAGGTAACTGTAACTTCGATACTAATTATGACAAGTAACTATAACTTCGATAAAAATTATGACTGGTTACTGTAACTTCGATTCTAATTATTCAAGAAACTCAAACTTCGTTACTAATTATGACAAGTAACTGTAATTTTGATAAAAAATTATCGTAAGTAACTGTAACTTCATTACTAATTATGACAGGTAACAGTAACTTCGATACTAATTATGACAGGAAACTGTAACTTCGTGACTAATTATGACAAGTAACTTTAATTTCGATACTAGTTATGGCAGGAAACTGTAACTTCGTTACTAATTATGACAAGTCCCTGTAATATCGATACAAATTATGGCAGGTAACTGTAACTTCGATACTAATTATGACAAGTAACTGTTACTTCGATACTAATTATGACAGGTAACTGTAACTTCTTTTTAATTATGACATGTAACTGTAATTTTGATAAAAAATTATTGTAGATAACTGTAACTTTAATACTAATTATGACAGGTAACAGTAACTTCGATACTTATTATGACAGGTAACAGTAACTTCGATACTAATTATGACAAGTAACTGTAACTTCGATACTAATTATGACAGGTAACAGTAACTTCGATACTAATTATGACAGGTAACTGTAACTTCGATACTAATTATGACAAGGAACTATAACTCCGATACAAATTATGACAGGTAACAGTAACTTCGATACTAATTATGACAGGTTACAGTAACTACGATACTAATTATGACAAGTAACTGTAACTTCCATACTAATTATGACAGGTAACTGTAACTTGGTAACTAATTATGACAAGTAACTGTAATTTCGTTACAAATTATGGCTGGTAACAGTAACTTCGATGCTAATTATGACAGGTAACTGTAACTTCGATACTAATTATGACAAGGAACTGTAATTTCGATACAAATTATGGCAGGTAACTGTAACGTCGGTAATAATTGTGACAGGTAACAGTAACTTCGATACTAATTATGACAAGTAACTATAACTTCGAATCAAATTATGACAGGTAACTGTAACTTCGATACTAATTATGACAAGAAAATCTAACTTCGTTACTAATTATGACAAGTAACTGTAATTTTGATAAAAATTATGGTAGGTAACTGTAACTTCAATACTAATTATGACAGGTAACAGGAACTTCGATACTAATTATGACAGGTAACTGTAACTTCGTTACTAATTATCACAAGTAACTTTAATTTCGATACTAATTAGGGCAGGTAACTGTAACTTCGATACTAATTATGACAAGTAACAGTACCTTCGATACTAATTATGACAGGTAACTGTAACTTCGATACTAATTATGACAAGGAACTGTAATTTCGATACAAATTTTGACAAGAAACTCTAACTTCGTTACTAATTATGACTAGTAACTGTAATTTTGATAAAAAATTATTGTAGGTAACTGTAACTTCAATACTAATTATGACAGGTAACAGTAACTTCGATACTAATTATGACAGGTAACTGTAACTTCGTTACTTATTATGACAAGTAACTTTAATTTCGATACTAATTATGGCAGGTTACTGTAACTTCGTTACTAATTATGACAAGTCCCTGTAATTTCGATACAAATTATGGCAGGTAATTGTAATTTCGATGCTAATTATGACAGGTAACAGTAACTTCGATACTAATTATGACAAGTAACAGTACCTTCGATACTAATTATGACAGGTTACTGTAACTTCGTTACTAATTATGACAAGTCCCTGTAATTTCAATACAAATTATGGCAGGTAATTGTAATTTCGATGCTAATTATGACAGGTAACATTAACTTCGATACTGTATTGACATGTAACAGTAACTTCGATACTAATTATGACAGGTAACTGTAACTTCGTTACTAATTATGACAATAACTGTAATTTCGATTCAAATTTTGGCAGGTAACTGTAACTTCGATACTTATTATGACAGGTAACAGTAACTTAGATACTAATTATGACAAGTAACTGTAACTTCGATACTAATTATGACAGGTAACTGTAACTTCGTTACTAATTATGACAAGTAACTGTAATTTCGATACAAATTATGGCAGGTAACTGTTCCTTCGATACTAATTATGACAGGTAACAGCAACTTCGATACTAATTATGACAAGTAACTATAACTACGATACAAATTATGACAGGTAACTGTAACTTCGATACTAATTATGACAAGAAACTCTAACTTCGTTACTAATTATGACAAGTAACTGTAATTTTGATAAAAAATTATTGTAGATAACTGTAACTTCAATACTAATTATGACAGGTAACAGTAACTTCGATACTAATTATGACAGGTAACAGTAACTACGATACTAATTATGACAAGTAACTGTAACTTCGATACTAATTATGACAGGTAACTGTAACTTCGTAACTAATTATGACAAGTAACTGTAATTTCGATACAAATTATGGCAGGTAACAGTAACTTCGATACTAATTATGACAAGTAACTGTAACTTCGATACTAATTATGACAGGGAACTGTAATTTCGATACAAATTATGGCAGGTAACTGTAACTTCGATAATAATTGTGACTGGTAACAGTAACTTCGATACTAATTATGACAAGTAACTATAACATCGAATCAAATTATGACAGGTAACTGTAACTTCGATACTAATTATGACAAGAAACTCTAACTTCGTTACTAATTATGACAAGTAACTGTAATTTTGATAAAAAATTATGGTAGATAACTGTAACTTCAATACTTATTATGACAGGTAACAGTAACTTCGATACTTATTATGACAGGTAACTGTAACTTCGTTACTAATTATCACAAGTAACTTTAATTTCGATACTAATTATGGCAGGTAACTGTAACTTCGTTACTAATTATTACAAGTCCCTGTAATTTCGATACAAATTATGGCAGGTAACGGTAACTTCGAAACTAATTATTACAAGTAACTGTAACTTCGATACCAATTATGACAGGTAACTGTAACTTGGTTACTAATTATGACAAGTAACTGTAATTTCGATACAAATTTTGGCAGGTAACTATAACTTCGATTCTAATTATGACAGGTAACAGTAACTTCGATACTAATTATGACAAGTAACTGTAACTTCGATACTAATTATGACAGGTAACAGTAACTTCGATACTATTTATGACAAGTAACATTAACTTCGATACTAATTATGACAGGTTACTGTAACATCGTTGCTAATGATGACAAGTAACTTTAATTTCGATACAAATTATGGCAGGTAACTGTAACTTCCATACTAATTATGACAGGTAACAGTTACTTCGATACTAATTATGACAGGATACTGTAACTTCGTTACTAATTATGACAAGTAACTGTAATTTCGATACAAATTATGACAGGTAACTGTACCTTCGTAACTAATTATGACAAGTAACAGTACCTTCGATACTAATTATGACAGGTAACTGTAACTTCGATACCAAATATGACAGGTAACAGCAACTTCGATACTATTTATGACAAGTAACTATAACTTCGATACAAATTATGACAGGTAACTGTAACTTCGATATTAATTATGACAAGAAACTCTAACTACGTTACTAATTATGACAAGTAACTGTAATTTTGATAAAAAATTATTGTAGGTAACTGTAATTTCAATACTAATTATGACAGGTAACAGTAACTTCGATACTAATTATGACAGGTAACTGTAACTTCGTTACTTATTATGACAAGTAACTGTAATTTCGATACAAATTATGACAGGTAACTGTAACTTCGATACTAATTATGACAGGTAACAGAAACTTCGATACTAATTATGACAAGTAACTGTAACTTCGATACTAATTATGACAGGTAACAGTAACTTCGATACTAATTATGACAGGTAACTGTAACTTCGATACTAATTATGACAAGGAACTATAACTTCGATACAAATTATGACAGGTAACAGTAACTTCGATACTAATTATGACAGGTTACAGTCACTACGATACTAATTATGACAAGTAACTGTAACTTCGATACTAATTATGACAGGTAACTGTAACTTGGTAACAAATTATGACAAGTAACTGTAATTTCGATACAAATTATGGCTGGTAACAGTAACTTCGATGCTAATTATGACAGGTAACTGTAACTTCGATACTAATTATGACAAGGAAATGTAATTTCGATACAAATTATGGCAGGTAACTGTAACGTCGGTACTAATTGTGACAGGTAACAGTAACTTCAATACTAATTATGACAGGTAACAGGAACTTCGATACTAATTATGACAGGTAACTGTAACTTCGTTACTAATTATCACAAGTAACTTTAATTTCGATACTAATTAGGGCAGGTAACTGTAACTTCGTTACTAATTATGACAAGTCCTTGTAATTTCGATACAAATTATGGCAGGTAACGGTAACTTCGATACTAATTATTACAAGTAACTGTAACTTCGATACTAATTATGACAGGTAACTGTAACTTCGTAACTAATTATGACAAGTAACTGTAATTTCGATACAAATTTTGGCAGGTAACTGTAACTTCGATTCTAATTATTACAGGTAACGGTAACTTCGATACTAATTATTACAAGTAACTGTAACTTCGATACTAATTATGACAGGTAACTGTAACTTCGTTAGTAATTATGACAAGTAACAGTAATTTCGATACAAATTATGGCAGGTAACTGTATCTTCGATACTAATTATGACAGGTAACAGTAACTTCGATACTAATTATGACAAGTAACATTAACTTCGATACTAATTATGGCAGGTTACTGTAACATCGCTACTAATTATGACAAGTAACTTTAATTTCGATACAAATTATGGCAGATAACTGTAACTTCCATACTAATTATGACAGGTAACAGTAACTTCGATACTAATTATGACAGAAACCTGTAACATCGTTACTAATTATGACAAGTAACTGTAATTTCGATACAAATTATGACAGGTAACTGTAACTTCGTTACTAATTATGACAAGTAACAGTACCATCGATACTAATTATGACAGGTAACTGTAACTTCGATACTAATTATGACAAGGAACTGTAATTTCGATACAAATTATGGCAGGTAACTGTAACTTCGTTACTAATTATGACAAGTAACTGTAATTTCGATACAAATTTTGGCAGGTAACTGTAACTTCGGTAGTAATTATGACAGGTAACAGTAACTTCGATACTAATTATGACAAGTAACTGGAACTTCTATACTAATTATGACAGGTAACTGTAACTTCGTTACTAATAATGACAAGTAATTCTAATTTCGATACTAATTATGGCAGGTAACTGTAACATCGATACTAATTATGACAAGTAACTATAACTTCGATAAAAATTATGACTGGTTACTGTAACTTCGATTCTAATTATGGCAAGAAACTCAAACTTCGTTACTAATTATGACAAGTAACTGTAATTTTGTTAAAAAATTATCGTAGGTAACTGTAACTTCATTACTAATTATGACAGGTAACAGTAACTTCGATACTAATTATGACAGGAAACTGTAACTTCGTGACTAATTATGACAAGTAAATTTAATTTCGATACTAGTTATGGCAGGAAACTGTAACTTCGTTACTAATTATGACAAGTCCCTGTAATATCGATACAAATTATGGCAGGTAACTGTAACTTCGATACTAATTATGACAAGTAACTGTTACTTCGATACTAATTATGACAGGTAACTTTAACTTCGTTATTAATTATGACAAGTAACTGTAATTTTGATAAAAAATTATTGTAGGTAACTGTAACTTCTATACTAATTATGACAGGTAACAGTAACTTCGATACTTATTATGACAGGTAACAGTAACTTCGATACTAATTATGACAAGTAACTGTAACTTCGATACTAATTATGACAGGTAACAGTAACTTCGATACTAATTATGACAGGTAACTGTAACTTCGATACTAATTATGACAAGGAACTATAACTCCGATACAAATTATGACAGGTAACAGTAACTTCGATACTAATTATGACAGGTTACAGTAACTACGATACTAATTATGACAAGTAACTGTAACTTCGATACTAATTATGACAGGTAACTGTAACTTGGTAACTAATTATGACAAGTAACTGTAATTTCGATAAAAATTATGGCTGGTAACAGTAACTTCGATGCTAATTATGACAGGTAACTGTAACTTCGATACTAATTATGACAAGGAACTGTAATTTCGATACAAATTATGGCAGGTAACTGTAACGTCGGTAATAATTGTGACAGGTAACAGTTACTTCGATACTAATTATGACAAGTAACTATAACTTCGAATCAAATTATGACAGGTAACTGTAACTTCGATACTAATTATGACAAGAAAATCTAACTTCGTTACTAATTATGACAAGTAACTGTAATTTTGATAAAAATTATGGTAGGTAACTGTAACTTCAATACTAATTATGACAGGTAACAGGAACTTCGATACTAATTATGACAGGTAACTGTAACTTCGTTACTAATTATCACAAGTAACTTTAATTTCGATACTAATTAGGGCAGGTACCTGTAACTTCGATACTAATTATGACAAGTAACAGTACCTTCGATACTAATTATGACAGGTAACTGTAACTTCGATACTAATTATGACAAGGAACTGTAATTTCGATACAAATTATGACAAGAAACTGTAATTTCGATACAAATTATGGCAGGTAACTGTAACTTCGATACTAATTATGACAGGTAACTATAACTTCGATACAAATTATGACAGGTAACTGTAACTTCGATGCTAATTATGACAGGTAACTGTAACTTCGATTCAAATTTTGGCAGGTAACTGTAACTTCGTTACTAATTATCACAAGTAACTTTAATTTCGATACTAATTAGGGCAGGTAACTGTAACTTCGATACTAATTATGACAAGTAACAGTACCTTCGATACTAATTATGACAGGTAACAGTAACTTCGATACTTATTATGACAGGTAACAGTAACTTCGATACTAATTATGACAAGTAACATTAATTTCGATACTAATTATGGCAGGTTACTGTAACTTCGTTACTAATTATGACAGGTAACTGTAACTTCGATACTAATTATGACAAGGAACTATAACTCCGATACAAATTATGACAGGTAACAGCAACTTCGATACTAATTATTACAAGTAACTGTAACTTCGATACTAATTATGACAGGTAACTGTAACTTCGATTCAAATTTTGGCAGGTAACTGTAACTTCAATACTTATTATGACAGGTAACAGTAACTTCGATACTAATTATGACAAGTAACTGTAACTTCGATACTAATTATGACAGGTAACTGTAACTTCGTTACTAATTATGACAAGTAACTGTAATTTCGATACAAATTATGGCAGGTAACTGTAACTTCGATACTAATTATGACAGGTAACAGCAACTTCGATACTAATTATGACAAGTAACTATAACTTCGATACAAATTATGACAGGTAACTGTAACTTCGATACTAATTATGACAAGAAGCTCTAACTTCGTTTCTAATTATGACAAGTAACTGTAATTTTTATAAAAATTATTGTAGGTAACTGTAACTTCAATACTAATTATGACAGGTAACAGTAACTTCGATACTAATTATGACAGGTAACAGTAACTACGATACTAATTATGACAAGTAAATGTAACTTCGATACTAATTATGACAGGTTTCTGTAACTTCGTAACTAATTATGACAAGTAACTGTTATTTCGATACAAATTATGGCGGGTAACGGTAACTTCGATACTAATTATTACAAGTAACTGTAACTTCGATACTAATTATGACAGGTAACTGTAACTTCGTTACTAATTATGACAAGTAACTGTAATTTCGATACAAATTTTGGCAGGTAACTGCAACTTCGATTCTAATTATTACAGGTAACAGTAACTTCGATACTAATTATGACAAGTAAATGTAACTTCGATACTAATTATGACAGGTAACTGTAACTTCGTTAGTAATTATGACAAGTAACAGTAATTTCGATACAAATTATGGCAGGTAACTGTATCTTCGATACTAATTATGACAGGTAACAGTAACTTCGATACTAATTATGACAAGTAACATTAACTTCGATACTAATTATGGCAGGTTACTGTAACATCGCTACTAATTATGACAAGTAACTTTAATTTCGATACAAATTATGGCAGATAACTGTAACTTCCATACTAATTATGACAGGTAACAGTAACTTCGATACTATTTATGACAGAAAACTGTAACTTCGTTACTAATTATGACAAGTAACTGTAATTTCGATACAAATTATGACAGGTAACTGTAACTTCGTTACTAATAATGACAAGTAATTCTAATTTCGATACTAATTGAGGCAGGTAACTGTAACTTCGATACTAATTATGACAAGTAACTATAACTTCGATAAAAATTATGACTGGTTACTGTAACTTCGATTCTAATTATGGCAAGAAACTCAAACTTCGTTACTAATTATGACAAGTAACTGTAATTTTGTTAAAAAATTATCGTAGATAACTGTAACTTCATTACTAATTATGACAGGTAACAGTAACTTCGATAATAATTATGACAGGAAACTGTAACTTCGTGACTAATTATGACAAGTAACTTTAATTTCGATACTAGTTATGGCAGGAAACTGTAACTTCGTTACTAATTATGACAAGTCCCTGTAATATCGATACAAATTATGGCAGGTAACTGTAACTTCGATACTAATTATGACAAGTAACTGTTACTTCGATACTAATTATGACAGGTAACTGTAACTTCGTTATTAATTATGACAAGTAACTGTAATTTTGATAAAAAATTATTGTAGGTAACTGTAACTTCAATACTAATTATGACAGGTAACAGTAACTTCGATACTTATTATGACAGGTAACAGTAACTTCGATACTAATTATGACAAGTAACTGTAACTTCGATACTAATTATGACAGGTAACAGTAACTTCGATACTAATTATGACAGGTAACTGTAACTTCGATACTAATTACGGCAAGGAACTATAACTTCGATACTAATTATGACAGGTTACAGTAACTACGATACTAATTATGACAAGTAACTGTAACTTCGATACTAATTATGACAGGTAACTGTAACTTGGTAACTAATTATGACAAGTAACTGTAATTTCGATACAAATTATGGCTGGTAACAGTAACTTCGATGCTAATTATGACAGGTAACTGTAACTTCGATACTAATTATGACAAGGAACTGTAATTTCGATACAAATTATGGCAGGTAACTGTAACGTCGGTAATAATTGTGACAGGTAACAGTAACTTCGATACTAATTATGACAAGTAACTATAACTTCGAATCAAATTATGACAGGTAACTGTAACTTCGATACTAATTATGACAAGAAAATCTAACTTCGTTACTAATTATGACAAGTAACTGTAATTTTGATAAAAATTATGGTAGGTAACTGTAACTTCAATACTAATTATGACAGGTAACAGGAACTTCGATACTAATTATGACAGGTAACTGTAACTTCGTTACTAATTATCACAAGTAACTTTAATTTCGATACTAATTAGGGCAGGTAACTGTAACTTCGATACTAATTATGACAAGTAACAGTACCTTCGATACTAATTATGACAGGTAACTGTAACTTCGATACTAATTATGACAAGGAACTGTAATTTCGATACAAATTATGACAAGAAACTCTAACTTCGTTACTAATTATGACAAGTCACTGTAATTTTGATAAAAAATTATTGTAGGTAACTGTAACTTCAATACTAATTATGACAGGTAACAGTAACTTCGATACTAATTATGACAGGTAACTGTAACTTCGTTACTTATTATGACAAGTAACTTTAATTTCGATACTAATTATGGCAGGTTACTGTAACTTCGTTACTAATTATGACAAGTCCCTGTAATTTCGATACAAATTATGGCAGGTAATTGTAATTTCGATGCTAATTATGACAGGTAACAGTAACTTCGATACTAATTATGACAAGTAACAGTAACTTCGATACTAATTATTACAAGTAACTGTAACTTCGATACTAATTATGACAGGTAACTGTAACTTCGATTCAAATTTTGGCAGGTAACTGTAACTTCGATACTTATTATGACAGGTAACAGTAACTTCGATACTAATTATGACAAGTAACTGTAACTTCGATACTAATTATGACAGGTAACTGTAACTTCGTTACTAATTATGACAAGTAACTGTAATTTCGATACAAATTATGGCAGGTAACTGTAACTTCGATACTAATTATGACAGGTAACAGCAACTTCGATACTAATTATGACAAGTAAATATAACTTCGATACAAATTATGACAGGTAACTGTAACTTCGATACTAATTATGACAAGAAGCTCTAACTTCGTTTCTAATTATGACAAGTAACTGTAATTTTTATAAAAATTATTGTAGGTAACTGTAACTTCAATACTAATTATGACAGGTAACAGTAACTTCGATACTAATTATGACAGGTAACAGTAACTACGATACTAATTATGACAAGTAAATGTAACTTCGATACTAATTATGACAGGTTTCTGTAACTTCGTAACTAATTATGACAAGTAACTGTTATTTCGATACAAATTATGGCGGGTAACGGTAACTTCGATACTAATTATTACAAGTAACTGTAACTTCGATACTAATTATGACAGGTAACTGTAACTTCGTTACTAATTATGACAAGTAACTGTAATTTCGATACAAATTTTGGCAGGTAACTGTAACTTCGATTCTAATTATTACCGGTAACAGTAACTTCGATACTAATTATGACAAGTAACTGTAACTTCGATACTAATTATGACAGGTAACTGTAACTTCGTTAGTAATTATGACAAGAACCAGTAATTTCGATACAAATTATGGCAGGTAACTGTATCTTCGATACTAATTATGACAGGTTACAGTAACTTCGATACTAATTATGACAAGTAACATTAACTTCGATACTAATTATGGCAGGTTACTGTAACATCGCTACTAATTATGAAAAGTAACTTTAATTTCGATACAAATTATGGCAGATAACTGTAACTTCCATACTAATTATGACAGGTAACAGTAACTTCGATACTAATTATGACAGAAAACTGTAACTTCGTTACTAATTATGACAAGTAACAGTACCATCGATACTAATTATGACAGGTAACTGTAACTTCGATACTAATTATGACAAGGAACTGTAATTTCGATACAAATTATGGCAGGTAACTGTAACTTCGTTACTAATTATGACAAGTAACTGTAATTTCGATACAAATTTTGGCAGGTAACTGTAACTTCGATAGTAATTATGACAGGTAACAGTAACTTCGATACTAATTATGACAAGTAACTGGAACTTCTATACTAATTATGACAGGTAACTGTAACTTCGTTACTAATAATGACAAGTAATTCTAATTTCGATACTAATTATGGCAGGTAACTGTAACTTCGATACTAATTATGACAAGTTACTATAACTTCGATAAAAATTATGACTGGTTACTGTAACTTCGATTCTAATTATGGCAAGAAACTCAAACTTCGTTACTAATTATGACAAGTAACTGTAATTTTGTTAAAAAATTATCGTAGGTAACTGTAACTTCATTACTAATTATGACAGGTAACAGTAACTTCGATACTAATTATGACGGGAAACTGTAACTTCGTGACTAATTATGACAAGTAACTTTAATTTCGATACTAGTTATGGCAGGAAACTGTAACTTCGTTACTAATTATGACAAGTCCCTGTAATATCGATACAAATTATGGCAGGTAACTGTAACTTCGATACTAATTATGACAAGTAACTGTTACTTCGATACTAATTATGACAGGTAACTGTAACTTCGTTATTAATTATGACAAGTAACTGTAATTTTGATAAAAAATTATTGTAGGTAACTGTAACTTCAATACTAATTATGACAGGTAACAGTAACTTCGATACTAATTATGACAGGTAACTGTAACTTCGATACTAATTATGACAAGGAACTATAACTCCGATACAAATTATGACAGGTAACAGTAACTTCGATACTAATTATGACAGGTTACAGTAACTACGATACTAATTATGACAAGTAACTGTAACTTCGATACTAATTATGACAGGTAACTGTAACTTGGTAACTAATTATGACAAGTAACTGTAATTTCGATACAAATTATGGCTGGTAACAGTAACTTCGATGCTAATTATGACAGGTAACTGTAACTTCGATACTAATTATGACAAGGAACTGTAATTTCGATACAAATTATGGCAGGTAACTGTAACGTCGGTAATAATTGTGACAGGTAACAGTAACTTCGATACTAATTATGACAAGTAACTATAACTTCGAATCAAATTATGACAGGTAACTGTAACTTCGATACTAATTATGACAAGAAAATCTAACTTCGTTACTAATTATGACAAGTAACTGTAATTTTGATAAAAATTATGGTAGGTAACTGTAACTTCAATACTAATTATGACAGGTAACAGGAACTTCGATACTAATTATGACAGGTAACTGTAACTTCGTTACTAATTATCACAAGTAACTTTAATTTCGATACTATTTAGGGCAGGTAACTGTAACTTCGATACTAATTATGACAAGTAACAGTACCTTCGATACTAATTATGACAGGTAACTGTAACTTCGATACTAATTATGACAAGGAACTGTAATTTCGATACAAATTATGACAAGAAACTCTAACTTCGTTACTAATTATGACAAGTAATTGTAATTTTGATAAAAAATTATTGTAGGTAACTGTAACTTCAATACTAATTATGACAGGTAACAGTAACTACGATACTAATTATGACAAGTAACTTTAATTTCGATACTAATTATGGCAGGTTACTGTAACTTCGTTACTAATTATGACAATTCCCTGTAATTTCGATACAAATTATGGCAGGTAATTGTAATTTCGATGCTAATTATGACAGGTAACAGTAACTTCGATACTAATTATGACAAGTAACAGTAACTTCGATACTAATTATTACAAGTAACTGTAACTTCGATACTAATTATGACAGGTAACTGTAACTTCGATTCAAATTTTGGCAGGTAACTGTAACTTCGATACTTATTATGACAGGTAACAGTAACTTCGATACTAATTATGACAAGTAACTGTAACTTCGATACTAATTATGACAGGTAACTGTAACTTCGTTACTAATTATGACAAGTAACTGTAATTTCGATACAAATTAAGGCAGGTAACTGTAACTTCGATACTAATTATGACAAGTAACTATAACTTCGATAAAAATTATGACTGGTTACTGTAACTTCGATTCTAATTATTCAAGAAACTCAAACTTCGTTACTAATTATGACAAGTAACTGTAATTTTGATAAAAAATTATCGTAAGTAACTGTAACTTCATTACTAATTATGACAGGTAACAGTAACTTCGATACTAATTATGACAGGAAACTGTAACTTCGTGACTAATTATGACAAGTAACTTTAATTTCGATACTAGTTATGGCAGGAAACTGTAACTTCGTTACTAATTATGACAAGTCCCTGTAATATCGATACAAATTATGGCAGGTAACTGTAACTTCGATACTAATTATGACAAGTAACTGTTACTTCGATACTAATTATGACAGGTAACTGTAACTTCTTTTTAATTATGACATGTAACTGTAATTTTGATAAAAAATTATTGTAGATAACTGTAACTTTAATACTAATTATGACAGGTAACAGTAACTTCGATACTTATTATGACAGGTAACAGTAACTTCGATACTAATTATGACAAGTAACTGTAACTTCGATACTAATTATGACAGGTAACAGTAACTTCGATACTAATTATGACAGGTAACTGTAACTTCGATACTAATTATGACAAGGAACTATAACTCCGATACAAATTATGACAGGTAACAGTAACTTCGATACTAATTATGACAGGTTACAGTAACTACGATACTAATTATGACAAGTAACTGTAACTTCCATACTAATTATGACAGGTAACTGTAACTTGGTAACTAATTATGACAAGTAACTGTAATTTCGTTACAAATTATGGCTGGTAACAGTAACTTCGATGCTAATTATGACAGGTAACTGTAACTTCGATACTAATTATGACAAGGAACTGTAATTTCGATACAAATTATGGCAGGTAACTGTAACGTCGGTAATAATTGTGACAGGTAACAGTAACTTCGATACTAATTATGACAAGTAACTATAACTTCGAATCAAATTATGACAGGTAACTGTAACTTCGATACTAATTATGACAAGAAAATCTAACTTCGTTACTAATTATGACAAGTAACTGTAATTTTGATAAAAATTATGGTAGGTAACTGTAACTTCAATACTAATTATGACAGGTAACAGGAACTTCGATACTAATTATGACAGGTAACTGTAACTTCGTTACTAATTATCACAAGTAACTTTAATTTCGATACTAATTAGGGCAGGTAACTGTAACTTCGATACTAATTATGACAAGTAACAGTACCTTCGATACTAATTATGACAGGTAACTGTAACTTCGATACTAATTATGACAAGGAACTGTAATTTCGATACAAATTTTGACAAGAAACTCTAACTTCGTTACTAATTATGACAAGTAACTGTAATTTTGATAAAAAATTATTGTAGGTAACTGTAACTTCAATACTAATTATGACAGGTAACAGTAACTTCGATACTAATTATGACAGGTAACTGTAACTTCGTTACTTATTATGACAAGTAACTTTAATTTCGATACTAATTATGGCAGGTTACTGTAACTTCGTTACTAATTATGACAAGTCCCTGTAATTTCGATACAAATTATGGCAGGTAATTGTAATTTCGATGCTAATTATGACAGGTAACAGTAACTTCGATACTAATTATGACAAGTAACAGTAACTTCGATACTAATTATTACAAGTAACTGTAACTTCGATACTAATTATGACAGGTAACTGTAACTTCGATTCAAATTTTGGCAGGTAACTGTAACTTCGATACTTATTATGACAGGTAACAGTAACTTCGATACTAATTATGACAAGTAACTGCAACTTCGATACTTATTATGACAGGTAACTGTAACTTCGTTACTAATTATGACAGGTAACTGTAATTTCGATACAAATTATGGCAGGTAACTGTAACTTCGATACTAATTATGACAGGTAACAGCAACTTCGATACTAATTATGACAGGTAACTATAACTTCGATACAAATTATGACAGGTAACTGTAACTTCGATACTAATTATGACAAGAAGCTCTAACTTCGTTTCTAATTATGACAAGTAACTGTAATTTTTATAAAAATTATTGTAGGTAACTGTAACTTCAATACTAATTATGACAGGTAACAGTAACTTCGATACTAATTATGACAGGTAACAGTAACTACGATACTAATTATGACAAGTAAATGTAACTTCGATACTAATTATGACAGGTTTCTGTAACTTCGTAACTAATTAAAGCAAGTAACTGTTATTTCGATACAAATTATGGCGGGTAACGGTAACTTCGATACTAATTATTACAAGTAACTGTAACTTCGATACTAATTATGACAGGTAACTGTAACTTCGTTACTAATTATGACAAGTAACTGTAATTTCGATACAAATTATGGCAGGTAACTGTATCTTCGATACTAATTATGACAGGTAACAGTAACTTCGATACTAATTATGACAAGTAACATTAACTTCGATACTATTTATGGCAGGTTACTGTAACATCGCTACTAATTATGACAAGTAACTTTAATTTCGATACAAATTATGGCAGATAACTGTAACTTCCATACTAATTATGACAGGTAACAGTAACTTCGATACTAATTATGACAGAAAACTGTAACTTCGTTACTAATTATGACAAGTAACTGTAATTTCGATACAAATTATGACAGGTAACTGTAACTTCGTTACTAATTATGACAAGTAACAGTATCTTCGATACTAAATATGACAGGTAACTGTAACTTCGATACTAATTATGACAAGGAACTGTAATTTCGATACAAATTATGGCAGCTAACTGTAACATCGTTACTAATTATGACAAGTAACTTTAATTTCGATACAAATTTTGGCAGGTAACTGTAACTTTGATAGTAATTATGACAGGTACCAGTAACTTCGATACTAATTATGACAAGTAACTGTAACTTCGATACTAATTATGACAGGTAACTGTAACTTCGTTACTAATAATGACAAGTAACTCTAATTTTGATACTAATTATGGCAGGTAACTGTAACTTCGATACTAATTAGGACAGGTAACAGTAACTTCGATACTAATTATGACAAGTAACTATAACTTCGATGAAAATTATGAATGGTTACTGTAACTTCGATTCTAATTATGACAAGAAACTCAAACTTCGTTACTAATTATGACAAGTAAATGTAATTTTGATAAAAAATTATGGTAGGTAACTGTAACTTCATTACTAATTATGACAGGTAACAGTAACTTCGATACTAATTATGACAGGTAACAGTAACTTCGATACTAATTATGACAAGTAACATTAACTTCGATACTATTTATGGCAGGTTACTGTAACATCGCTACTAATTATGACAAGTAACTTTAATTTCGATACAAATTATGGCAAATAACTGTAACTTCCATACTAATTATGACAGGTAACAGTAACTTCGATACTAATTATGACAGAAAACTGTAACTTCGTTACTAATTATGACAAGTAACTGTAATTTCGATACAAATTATGACAGGTAACTGTAACTTCGTTACTAATTATGACAAGTAACAGTACCTTCGATACTAATTATGACAGGTAACTGTAACTTCGATACTAATTATGACAAGGAACTGTAATTTCGATACAAATTATGGCAGCTAACTGTAACTTCGATACTAATTATGACAAGTAACTGTAACTTCGATACTAATTATGACAGGTAACTGTAACTTCGTTATTAATTATGAAAAGTAACTGTAATTTTGATAAAAAATTATTGTAGGTAATTGTAACTTCAATACTAATTATGACAGGTAACAGTAACTTCGATACTAATTATGACAGGAAACTGTAACCTCGAAACTAATTATTACAAGTAACTGTAACTTCGATACTAATTATAACAGGTAACTGTAACTTGGTTACTAATTATGACAAGTAACTGTAATTTCGATACAAATTTTGGCAGGTAACTGTAACTTCGATACTAATTAGGACAGGTAACAGTAACTTCGATACTATTTATGACAAGTAACATTAACTTCGATAATAATTATGACAGGTTACTGTAACATCGTTGCTAATGATGACAAGTAACTTTAATTTCGATACAAATTATGGCAGGTAACTGTAACTTCCATACTAATTATGACAGGTAACAGTTACTTCGATACTAATTATGACAGGATACTGTAACTTCGTTACTAATTATGACAAGTAACTGTAATTTCGATACAAATTATGACAGGTAACTGTAACATCGTTACTAATTATGACAAGTAACAGTACCTTCGATACTAATTATGACAGGTAACTGTAACTTCGATACCAATTATGACAGGTAACAGCAACTTCGATACTAATTATGACAAGTAACTATAACTTCGATACAAATTATGACAGGTAACTGTAACTTCGATACTATTTATGACAAGAAACTCTAACTTCGTTACTAATTATGACAAGTAACTGTAATTTTGATAAAAAATTATTGTAGGTAACTGTAACTTCAATACTAATTACGACAGGTAACAGTAACTTCGATACTAATTATGACAGGTAACTGTAACTTCGTTACTTATTATGACAAGTAACTTTAATTTCGATACTAATTATGGCAGGTTACTGTAACTTCGTTACTAATTATGACAAGTCCCTGTAATTTCGATACAAATTATTGCAGGTAATTGTAATTTCGATACTAATTATGACAGGTAACAGTAACTTCGATACTAATTATGACAGGTAACAGAAACTTCGATACTAATTATGACAAGTAACTGTAACTTCGATACTAATTATGACAGGTAACAGTAACTTCGATACTAATTATGACAGGTAACTGTAACTTCGATACTAATTATGACAAGGAACTATAACTTCGATACAAATTATGACAGGTAACAGTAACTTCGATACTCATTATGACAGGTTACAGTAACTACGATACTAATTATGACAAGTAACTGTAACTTCGATACTAATTATGACAGGTAACTGTAACTTGGTAACTAATTATGACAAGTAACTGTAATTTCGATACAAATTATGGCTGGTAACAGTAACTTCGATGCTAATTATGACAGGTAACTGTAACTTCGATACTAAATATGACAAGGAACTGTAATTTCGATACAAATTATGGCAGGTAACTGTAACGTCGGTACTAATTGTGACAGGTAACAGTAACTTCGATACTAATTATGACAAGTAACTATAACTTCGAATCAAATTAGGACAGGTAACTGTAACTTCGATACTAATTATGACAGAAAATCTAACTTCGTTAATAATTATGACAAGTAACTGTAATTTTGATAAAAAATTATGGTAGGTAACTGTAACTTCATTACTAATTATGACAGGTAACAGTAACTTCGATACAAATTATGGCAGGTAACTGTAACTTCGATACTAATTATGACAAGTAACTGTAACTTCGATACTAATTATGACAGGTAACTGTAACTTCGTTATTAATTATGACAAGTAACTGTAATTTTGATAAAAAATTATTGTAGGTAACTGTAACTTCAATACTAATTATGACAGGTAAGAGTAACTTCGATACTAATTATGACAAGAAACTCAAACTTCGTTACTAATTATGACAAGTAACTGTAATTTTGATAAAAAAATTATGGTAGGTAACTGTAACTTCAATACTAATTATGACAGGTAACAGTAACTTCGATACTAATTATGACAGGAAACTGTAACTTCGTCACTAATTATGACAAGTAACTTTAATTTCGATATTAATTATGGCAGGAAACTGTAACTTCGTTACTAATTATGACAAGTCCCTGTAATTTCGATACAAATTATGGCAGGTAACTGTAACCTCGAAACTAATTATTACAAGTAACTGTAACTTCGATACTAATTATGACAGGTAACTGTAACATGGTTACTAATTATGACAAGTAACTGTAATTTCGATACAAATTTTGGCAGGTAATTGTAACTTCGATACTAATTAGGACAGGTAACAGTAACTTCGATACTAATTATGACAAGTAACTATAACTTCTATAAAAATTATGACTGGTTACTGTAACTTCGATTCTAATTATGACAAGAAACTCAAACTTCGTTACTAATTATGACAAGTAACTGTAATTTTGATAAAAAATTATGGTAGGTAACTGTAACTTCAATACTAATTATGACAGGTAACAGTAACTTCGATACTAATTATGACAGGTAACAGTAACTTCGATACTAATTATGACAAGTAACTGTAACTTCGATACTAATTATGACAGGTAACAGTAACTTCGATACTAATTATGACAGGTAACTGTAACTTCGATACTAATTATGACAAGGAACTATAACTCCGATACAAATTATGACAGGTAACAGTAACTTCGATACTAATTATGACAGGTTACAGTAACTACGATACTAATTATGACAAGTAACTGTAACTTCGATACTAATTATGACAGGTAACTGTAACTTGGTAACTAATTATGACAAGTAACTGTAATTTCGATACAAATTATGGCTGGTAACAGTAACTTCGATGCTAATTATGACAGGTAACTGTAACTTCGATACTAATTATGACAAGGAACTGTAATTTCGATGCAAATTATGGCAGGTAACTGTAACGTCGGTACTAATTGTGACAGGTAACAGTAACTTCGATACCAATTATGACATGTAACTATAACATCGAATCAAATTATGACAGGTAACTGTAACTTCGATACTAATTATGACAAGAAAATCTAACTTCGTTACTAATTATGACAAGTAACTGTAATTTTGATAAAAAATTATGGTAGGTAAATGTAACTTCAATACTAATTATGACAGGTAACAGGAACTTCGATACTAATTATGACAGGTAACTGTAACTTCGTTACTAATTATCACAAGTAACTTTAATTTCGATACTAATTAGGGCAGGTAACTGTAACTTCGATACTAATTATGACAAGTAACAGTACCTTCGATACTAATTATGACAGGTAACTGTAACTTCGATACTAATTATGACAAGGAACTGTAATTTCGATACAAATTATGACAAGAAACTCTAACTTCGTTACTAATTATGACAAGTAACTGTAATTTTGATAAAAAATTATTGTAGGTAACTGTAACTTCAATACTAATTATGACAGGTAACAGTAACTTCAATACTAATTATGACAGGTAACTGTAACTTGGTAAATAATTATGACAAGTAACTGTAATTTCGATACCAAATATGGCTGGTAACAGTAACTTCGATGCTAATTATGACAGGTAACTGTAACTTCGATACTAATTATGACAAGGAACTGTAGTTTCGATACAAATTATGGCAGGTAACTGTAACTTCGTTACTAATTATCACAAGCAACTTTAATTTCGATACTAATTATGGCAGGTAACTGTAACTTCGTTACTAATTATGACAAGTCCCTGTAATTTCGATACAAATTATGGCAGGTAACTGTAACATCGATTCTAATTATGACAGGTAACAGTAACTTCGTTACAAATTATGACAAGTAACTGTAACTTCGATACTAATTATGACAGGTAACTGTAACTTCGTTACTAATTATGACAAGTAACAGTCATTTCGATACAAATTATGGCAGGTAACTGTATCTTCGATACTAATTATGACAGGTAACAGTAACTTCGATACTAATTATGACAAGTAACATTAACATCGATACTAATTATGGCAGGTTACTGTAACATCGCTACTAATTATGAGAAGTAACTTTAATTTCGATACAAATTATGGCAGGTAACTGTAACTTCCATACTAATTATGACAGGTAACAGTAACTTCGATACTAATTATGACAGGAAACTGTAACTTCGTTACTAATTATGACAAGTAACTGTAATTTCGATACAAATTATGACAGGTAACTGGAACTTCGTTACTAATTATGACAAGTAACAGTACCTTCGATACTAATTATGACAGGTAAATGTAACTTCGATACTAATTATGACAAGGAACTGTAATTTCGATACAAATTATGGCAGGTAACTGTAACTTCGTTATTAATTATGACAAGTAACTGTAATTTCGATACAAAATTTGGCAGGTAACTGTAACATCGATATTAATTATGACAGGTAACAGTAACTTCGATACTAATTATGACAAGTAACTGTAACTTCGATACTAATTATGACAGGTAACAGTAACTTCGATACTAATTATGACAAGTAACTGTAACTTCGATAAAAATTATGACTGGTTACTGTAACTTCGATCCTAATTATGACAAGAAACTCAAACTTCGTTACTAATAATGACAAGTAACTGTAATTTTGATAAAAAATTATGGTAGGTAACTGTAACTTCATTAATAATAATGACAGGTAACAGTAACTTCGATACTAATTATGACAGGAAACTGGAACTTCGTTACGAATTATGACAAGTAACTTTAATTTCGATACTAGTTATGGCAGGAAACTGTAACTTCGAAACTAATTATGACAAGTCCCTGTAATTTCGATACAAATTATGGCGGATAACTGTAACTTCGATACAATTTATGACAAATAACTGTAACTTCGATACTAATTATGAAAGCAACTGTAACTTCGTTATTAATTATGACAAGTAACTGTAATTTTGATAAAAAATTATTGTAGGTAACTGTAACTTCAATACTAATTATGACAGGTAACAGTAACTTCGATACTAATTATGACAAGAAACTCAAACTTCGTTACTAATTATGACAAGTAACTGTAATTTTGATAAAAAATTATGGTAGGTAACTGTAACTTCAATATTAATTATGACAGGTAACAGTAACTTCGATACTAATTATGACAGGAAACTGTAACTTCGTTACTAATTATGACAAGTAACTTTAATTTCGATATTAATTATGGCAGGAAACTGTAACTTCGTTACTAATTATGACAAGTCCCTGTAATTTCGATACAAATTATGGCAGGTAACTGTAACTTCGATACTAATTATGACAGGTAACTGTAACTTCGTTATTAATTATGACAAGTAACTGTAATTTCGATACAAATTTTGGCAGGTAACTGTATCATCGTTACTAATTATGACAGGTAACAGTAACTTCGATACTAATTATGACAAGTAACTGTAACTTCGATACTAATTATGACAGGTAACTGTAACTTCGATACTAATTATGACAGGTAACTGTATCTTCGTTACTAATTATGACAAGTAACTGTAATTTCGATTCAAATTTTGGCAGGTAACTGTAACATCGATACTTATTATGACAGGTAACAGTAACTTCGATACTAATTATGACAAGTAACTGTAACATCGATACTAATTATGACAGGTAACTGTAACTTCGTTACTAATTATGACAAGTAACTGTAATTTCGATACAAATTATGGCAGGTTACTGTAACTTCGATACTAATTATGACAGGTAACAGCAACTACGATACTAATTATGACAAGTAACTATAACCACGATACAAATTATGACAGGTAACTGTAACTTCGATACTAATTATGACAAGAAACTCTACCTTCGTTACTAATTATGACAAGTAACTGTAATTTTGATAAAAAAATATTGTAGGTAACTGTAACTTCAATACTAATTATGACAGGTAACAGTTACTTCGATACTAATTATGACAGGTTACTGTAACTTCGTTACTAATTATGACAAGTCCCTGTAATTTCAATACAAATTATGGCAGGTAATTGTAATTTCGATGCTAATTATGACAGGTAACATTAACTTCGATACTAATTATGACATGCAACAGTAACTTCGATACTAATTATGACAGGTAACTGTAACTTCGTTACTAATTATGACAATAACTGTAATTTCGATTCAAATTTTGGCAGGTAACTGTAACTTCGATACTTATTATGACAGGTAACAGTAACTTCGATATTAATTATGACAAGTAACTGTAACTTCGATACTAATTATGACAGGTAACTGTAACTTCGTTACTAATTATGACAAGTAACTGTAATTTCGATACAAATTATGGCAGGAAACTGTTCCTTCGATACTAATTACGACAGGTAACAGCAACTTCGATACTAATTATGACAAGTAACTATAACTTCGATACAAATTATGACAGGTAACTGTAAATTCGATACTAATTATGACAAGAAACTCTAACTTCGTTACTAATTATGACAAGTAACTGTAATTTTGATAAAAAATTATTGTAGATAACTGTAACTTCAATACTAATTATGACAGGTAACAGTAACTTCGATACTAATTATGACAGGTAACAGTAACTACGATACTAATTATGACAAGTAACTGTAACTTCGATACTAATTATGACAGGTAACTGTAACTTCGTAACTAATTATGACAAGTAACTGTAATTTCGATACAAATTATGGCAGGTAACAGTAACTTCGATACTAATTATGACAAGTAACTGTAACTTCGATACTAATTATGACAGGGAACTGTAATTTCGATACAAATTATGGCAGGTAACTGTAACTTCGATACTAATTGTGACTGGTAACAGTAACTTCGATACTAATTATGACAAGTAACTATAACTTCGAATCAAATTATGACAGGTAACTGTAACTTCGATACTAATTATGACAAGAAACTCTAACTTCGTTACTAATTATGACAAGTAACTGTAATTTTGATAAAAAATTATGGTAGGTAACTGTAACTTCGATACTATTTATGACAAGTAACATTAACTTCGATACTAATTATGACAGGTTACTGTAACATCGTTGCTAATGATGACAGGTAACTTTAATTTCGATACAAATTATGGCAGGTAACTGTAACTTCCATACTAATTATGACAGGTAACAGTTACTTCGATACTAATTATGACAGGATACTGTAACTTCGTTACTAATTATGACAAGTAACTGCAATTTCGATACAAATTATGACAGGTAACTGTAACTTCGTTACTAATTATGACAAGTAACAGTACCTTCGATACTAATTGTGACAGGTAACTGTAACTTCGATACCAATTATGACAGGTAACAGCAACTTCGATACTAATTATGACAAGTAACTATAACTTCGATACAAATTATGACAGGTAACTGTAACTTCGATACTAATTATGACAAGAAACTCTAACTACGTTACTAATTGCGACAAGTAACTGTAATTTTGATTTAAAAAAATGTAGGTAACTGTAACTTCAATACTAATTATGACAGGTAACAGTAACTTCGATACTAATTATGACAGGTAACTGTAACTTCGTTACTTATTATGACAAGTAACCTTAATTTCGATACTAATTATGGCAGGTTACCGTAACTTCGTTACTAATTATGACGAGTCCCTGTAATTTCGATACAAATTATTGCAGGTAATTGTAATTTCGATACTAATTATGACAGGTAACAGTAACTTCGATACTAATTATGACAGGTAACAGTAACTTCGATGCTAATTATGACAGGTTACAGTAACTACGATACTAATTATGACAAGTAACTGTAACTTCGATACTAATTATGACAGGTAACTGTAACTTGGTAACTAATTATGACAAGTAACTGTAATTTCGATACAAATTATGGCTGGTAACAGTAACTTCGATGCTAATTATGACAGGTAACTGTAACTTCGATACTAATTATGACAAGGAACTGTAATTTCGATACAAATTATGGCAGGTAACTGTAACGTCGGTACTAATTGTGACAGGTAACAGTAACTTCAATACTAATTATGACAGGTAACAGGAACTTCGATACTAATTATGACAGGTAACTGTAACTTCGTTACTAATTATCACAAGTAACTTTAATTTCGATACTAATTAGGGCAGGTAACTGTAACTTCGTTACTAATTATGACAAGTCCTTGTAATTTCAATACAAATTATGGCAGGTAACGGTAACTTCGATACTAATTATTACAACAAATGTATCTTCGATACTAATTATGACAGGTAACTGTAACTTCGTTACTAATTATGACAAGTAACTGTAATTTCGATACAAATTTTGGCAGGTAACTGTAACTTCGATTCTAATTATTACAGGTAACAGTAACTTCGATACTAATTATGACAAGTAACTCTAACATCGATACTAATTATGACAGGTAACTGTAACTTCGTTAGTAATTATGACAAGTAACAGTAATTTCGATACAAATTATGGCAGGTAACTGTATCTTCGATACTAATTATGACAGGTAACAGTAACTTCGATACTTATTATGTCAAGTAACATTTACTTCGATACTAATTATGGCAGGTTACTGTAACATCGCTACTAATTATGACAAGTAACTTTAATTTCGATACAAATTATTGCAGATAACTGTAACTTCCATACTAATTATGACAGGTAACAGTAACTTCGATACTAATTATGACAGAAAACTGTAACTTCGTTACTAATTATGACAAGTAACTGTAATTTCGATACAAATTATGACAGGTAACTGTAACTTCGTTACTAATTATGACAAGTAACAGTACCTTCGATACTAATTATGACAGGTAACTGTAACTTCGATACTAATTATGACAAGGAACTGTAATTTCGATACAAATTATGGCAGGTAACTGTAACTTCGTTACTAATTATGACAAGTAACTGTAATTTCGATACAAATTTTGGCAGGTAACTGTAACTTCGATAGTAATTATGACAGGTAACAGTAACTTCGATACTAATTATGACAAGTAACTGGAACTTCGATACTAATTATGACAGGTAACTGTAACTTCGTTACTAATAATGACAAGTAATTCTAATTTCGATACTAATTATGGCAGGTAACTGTAACTTCGATACTAATTATGACAAGTAACTATAACTTCGATAAAAATTATGACTGGTTACTGTAACTTCGATTCTAATTATGACAAGAAACTCAAAGTTCGTTACTAATTATGACAAGTAACTGTAATTTTGATAAAAAATTATCGTAGGTAACTGTAACTTCATTACTAATAATGACAGGTAACAGTAACTTCGATACTATTTATGACAGGAAACTGTAACTTCGTTACTAATTATGACAAGTAACTTTAATTTCGATACTAGTTATGGCAGGAAACTGTAACTTCGTTACTAATTATGACAAGTCCCTGTAATATCGATACAAATTATGGCAGGTAACTGTAACTTCGATACTATTTTATGACAAGTAACTGTAACTTCGATACTAATTATGACAGGTTACTGTAACTTCGTTGTTAATTATGACAAGTAACTGTAATTTTGATAAAAAATTATTGTAGGTAACTGTAACTTCAATACTAATTATGACAGGTAACAGTAACTTCGATACATATTATGACAGGTAACAGTAACTTCGATACTAATTATGACAAGTAACTGTAACTTCGATACTTATTATGACAGGTAACAGTAACTTCGATACTAATTATGACAGGTAACTGTAACTTCGATACTAATTATGACAAGGAACTATAACTCCGATACAAATTATGACAGGTAACAGTAAATTCGATACTAATTATGACAGGTTACAGTAACTACGATACTAATTATGACAAGTAACTGTAACTTCGATACTAATTATGACAGGTAACTGTAACTTGGTAACTAATTATGACAAGTAACTGTAATTTCGATACAAATTATGGCTGGTAACAGTAACTTCGATGCTAATTATGACAGGTAACTGTAACTTCGATACTAATTATGACAAGGAACTGTAATTTCGATACAAATTATGGCAGGTAACTGTAACGTCGGTACTAATTGTGACAGGTAACAGTAACTTCGATACTAATTATGACAAGTAACTATAACTTCGAATCAAATTATGACAGGTAACTGTAACTTAGATACTAATTATGACAAGAAAATCTAACTTCGTTACTAATTATGACAAGTAACTGTAATTTTGATAAAAATTATGGTAGGTAACTGTAACTTCAATACTAATTATGACAGGTAACAGGAACTTCGATACTAATTATGACAGGTAACTGTAACTTCGTTACTAATTATCACAAGTAACTTTAATTTCGATACTAATTAGGGCAGGTAACTGTAACTTCGATACTAATTATGACAAGTAACAGTACCTTCGATACTAATTATGACAGGTAACTGTAACTTCGATAATAATTATGACAAGGAACTGTAATTTCGATACAAATTATGACAAGAAACTCTAACTTCGTTACTAATTATGACAAGTAACTGCAATTTTGATAAAAAATTATTGTAGGTAACTGTAACTTCAATACTAATTATGACAGGTAACAGTTACTTCGATACTAATTATGACAGGTAACTGTAACTTCGTTACTTATTATGTCAAGTAACTTTAATTTCGATACTAATTATGGCAGGTTACTGTAACTTCGTTACTAATTATGACAAGTCCCTGTAATTTCGATACAAATTATGGCAGGTAACAGTAACTTCGATACTAATTATGACAAGTAACTGTAACTTCGATACTAATTATGACAGGGAACTGTAATTTTGATACAAATTATGGCAGGTAACTGTAACTTCGATACTAATTGTGACTGGTAACAGTAACTTCGATACTAATTATGACAAGTAACTATAACTTCGAATCAAATTATGACAGGTAACTGTAACTTCGATACTAATTATGACAAGAAACTCTAACTTCGTTACTAATTATGACAAGTAACTGTAATTTTGATAAAAAATTATGGTAGGTAACAGTAACTTCGATACTAATTATTACAAGTCCCTGTAATTTCGATACAAATTATGGCAGGTAACGGTAACTTCGATACTTATTATGACAGGTAACTGTAACTTCGTTAATAATTATCACAAGTAACTTTAATTTCGATACTAATTATGGCAGGTAACTGTAACTTCATTACTAATTATTACAAGTCCCTGTAATTTCGATACAAATTATGGCAGGTAACGGTAACTTCCATACTAATTATGACTGGTAACAGTTACTTCGATACTAATTATGACAGGATACTGTAACTTCGTTACTAATTATGACAAGTAACTGTAATTTCGATACAAATTATGACAGGTAACTGTAACTTCGTTACTAATTATGACAAGTAACAGTACCTTCGATACTAATTGTGACAGGTAACTGTAACTTCGATACTTATTATGACAGGTAACAGTAACTTCGATACTAATTATGACAAGTAACTGTAACATCGATACTAATTATGACAGGTAACTGTAACTTCGTTACTAATTATGACAAGTAACTGTAATTTCGATACAAATTATGGCAGGTTACTGTAACTTCGATACTAATTATGACAGGTAACAGCAACTTCGATACTAATTATGACAAGTAACTATAACCACGATACAAATTATGACAGGTAACTGTAACTTCGATACTAATTATGACAAGTAACTGTAACTTCGATACTAATTATGACAGGTAACAGTAACTTCGATACTATTTATGACAAGTAACATTAACTTCGATACTAATTATGACAGGTTACTGTAACATCGTTGCTAATGATGACAAGTAACTTTAATTTCGATACAAATTATGGCAGGTAACTGTAACTTCCATACTAATTATGACAGGTAACAGTTACTTCGATACTAATTATGACAGGATACTGTAACTTCGTTACTAATTATGACAAGTAACTGTAATTTCGATACAAATTATGACAGGTAACTGTAACTTCGTTACTAATTATGACAAGTAACAGTACCTTCGATACTAATTGTGACAGGTAACTGTAACTTCGATACTTATTATGACAGGTAACAGTAACTTCGATACTAATTATGACAAGTAACTGTAACATCGATACTAATTATGACAGGTAACTGTAACTTCGTTACTAATTATGACAAGTAACTGTAATTTCGATACAAATTATGGCAGGTTACTGTAACTTCGATACTAATTATGACAGGTAACAGCAACTTCGATACTAATTATGACAAGTAACTATAACCACGATACAAATTATGACAGGTAACTGTAACTTCGATACTAATTATGACAAGAAACTCTAACTTCGTTACTAATTATGACAAGTAACTGTAATTTTGATAAAAAAATATTGTAGGTAACTGTAACTTCAATACTAATTATGACAGGTAACAGTTACTTCGATACTAATTATGACAGGTTACTGTAACTTCGTTACTAATTATGACAAGTCCCTGTAATTTCAATACAAATTATGGCAGGTAATTGTAATTTCGATGCTAATTATGACAGGTAACATTAACTTCGATACTAATTATGACATGTAACAGTAACTTCGATACTAATTATGACAGGTAACTGTAACTTCGTTACTAATTATGACAATAACTGTAATTTCGATTCAAATTTTGGCAGGTAACTGTAACTTCGATACTTATTATGACAGGTAACAGTAACTTCGATACTAATTATGACAAGTAACTGTAACTTCGATACTAATTATGACACGTAACTGTAACTTCGTTACTAATTATGACAAGTAACTGTAATTTCGATACAAATTATGGCAGGAAACTGTTCCTTCGATACTAATTACGACAGGTAACAGCAACTTCGATACTAATTATGAAAAGTAACTATAACTTCGATACAAATTATGACAGGTAACTGTAACTTCGATACTAATTATGACAAGAAACTCTAACTTCGTTACTAATTAGGACAAGTAACTGTAATTTTGATAAAAAATTATTGTAGATAACTGTAACTTCAATACTAATTATGACAGGTAACAGTAACTTCGATACTAATTATGACAGGTAACAGTAACTACGATACTAATTATGACAAGTAACTGTAACTTCGATACTAATTATGACAGGTAACTGTAACTTCGTAACTAATTATGACAAGTAACTGTAATTTCGATACAAATTATGGCAGGTAACAGTAACTTCGATACTAATTATGACAAGTAACTGTAACTTCGATACTAATTATGACAGGGAACTGTAATTTCGATACAAATTATGGCAGGTAACTGTAACTTCAATACTAATTGTGACTGGTAACAGTAACTTCGATACTAATTATGACAAGTAACTATAACTTCGAATCAAATTATGACAGGTAACTGTAACTTCGATACTAATTATGACAAGAAACTCTAACTTCGTTACTAATTATGACAAGTAACTGTAATTTTGATAAAAAATTATGGTAGGTAACAGTAACTTCGATACTTATTATGACAGGTAACTGTAACTTCGTTAATAATTATCACAAGTAACTTTAATTTCGATACTAATTATGGCAGGTAACTGTAACTTCGTTACTAATTATTACAAGTCCCTGTAATTTCGATACAAATTATGGCAGGTAACGGTAACTTCGAAACTAATTATTACAAGTAACTGTAACTTCGATACTAATTATGACAGGTAACTGTAACTTGGTTACTAATTATGACAAGTAACTGTAATTTCGATACAAATTTTGGCAGGTAACTATAACTTCGATTCTAATTATGACAGGTAACAGTAACTTCGATACTAATTATGACAAGTAACTGTAACTTCGATACTAATTATGACAGGTAACAGTAACTTCGATACTATTTATGACAAGTAACATTAACTTCGATACTAATTATGACAGGTTACTGTAACAGCGTTGCTAATGATGACAAGTAACTTTAATTTCGATACAAATTATGGCAGGTAACTGTAACTTCCATACTAATTATGACAGGTAACAGTTACTTCGATACTAATTATGACAGGATACTGTAACTTCGTTACTAATTATGACAAGTAACTGTAATTTCGATACAAATTATGACAGGTAACTGTAACTTCGTTACTAATTATGACAAGTAACAGTACCTTCGATACTAATTGTGACAGGTAACTGTAACTTCGATACCAATTATGACAGGTAACAGCAACTTCGATACTAATTATGACAAGTAACTATAACTTCGATACAAATTATGACAGGTAACTGTAACTTCGATACTAATTATGACAAGAAACTCTAACTACGTTACTAATTATGACAAGTAACTGTAATTTTGATTTAAAAAAAATTGTAGGTAACTGTAACTTCAATACTAATTATGACAGGTAACAGTAACTTCGATACTAATTATGACAGGTAACTGTAACTTCGTTACTTATTATGACAAGTAACTTTAATTTCGATACTAATTATGGCAGGTTACCGTAACTTCGTTACTAATTATGACGAGTCCCTGTAATTTCGGTACAAATTATTGCAGGTAATTGTAATTTCGATACTAATTATGTCAGGTAACAGTAACTTCGATACTAATTATGACAGGTAAAAGAAACTTCGATACTAATTATGACAAGTAACTGTAACTTCGATACTAATTATGACAGGTAACAGTAACTTCGATACTAATTATGACAGGTAACTGTAACTTCGATACTAATTATGACAAGGAACTATAACTTCGATACAAATTATGACAGGTAACAGTAACTCCGATACTAATTATGACAGGTTACAGTAACTACGATACTAATTATGACAAGTAACTGTAACTTCGATACTAATTATGACAGGTAACTGTAACTTGGTAACTAATTATGACAAGTAACTGTAATTTCGATACAAATTATGGCTGGTAACAGTAACTTCGATGCTAATTATGACAGGTAACTGTAACTTCGATACTAATTATGACAAGGAACTGTAATTTCGATACAAATTATGGCAGGTAACTGTAACGTCGGTACTAATTGTGACAGGTAACAGTAACTTCAGTACTAATTATGACAGGTAACAGGAACTTCGATACTAATTATGACAGGTAACTGTAACTTCGTTACTAATTATCACAAGTAACTTTAATTTCGATACTAATTAGGGCAGGTAACTGTAACTTCGTTACTAATTATGACAAGTCCTTGTAATTTCAATACAAATTATGGCAGGTAACGGTAACTTCGATACTAATTATTACAAGTAACTGTAACTTCGATACTAATTATGACAGGTAACTGTAACTTCGTTACTAATTATGACAAGTAACTGTAATTTCGATACAAATTTTGGCAGGTAACTGTAACTTCGATTCTAATTATTACAGGTAACAGTAACTTCGATACTAATTATGACAAGTAACTGTTACATCGATACTAATTATGACAGGTAACTGTAACTTCGTTAGTAATTATGACAAGTAACAGTAATTTCGATACAAATTATGGCAGTTAACTGTATCTTCGATACTAATTATGACAGGTAACAGTAACTTCGATACTTATTATGACAAGTAACATTAACTTCGATACTAATTATGGCAGGTTACTGTAACATCGCTACTAATTATGACAAGTAACTTTAATTTCGATACAAATTATGGCAGATAACTGTAACTTCCATACTAATTATGACAGGTAACAGTAACTTCGATATTAATTATGACAGAAAACTGTAACTTCGTTACTAATTATGACAAGTAACTGTAATTTCGATACAAATTATGACAGGTAACTGTAACTTCGTTACTAATTATGACAAGTAACAGTACCTTCGATACTAATTATGACAGGTAACTGTAACTTCGATACTAATTATGACAAGGAACTGTAATTTCGATACAAATTATGGCAGGTAACTGTAACTTCGTTACTAATTATGAAAAGTAACTGTAATTTCGATACAAATTTTGGCAGGTAACTGTAACTTCGATAGTAATTATGACAGGTAACAGTAACTTCGATACTAATTATGACAAGTAACTGGAACTTCGATACTAATTATGACAGGTAACTGTAACTTCGTTACTAATAATGACAAGTAATTCTAATTTCGATACTAATTATGGCAGGTAACTGTAACTTCGATACTAATTATGACAAGTAACTATAACTTCGATAAAAATTATGACTGGTTACTGTAACTTCGATTCTAATTATGACAAGAAACTCAAACTTCGTTACTAATTATGACAAGTAACTGTAATTTTGATAAAAAATTATCGTAGGTAACTGTAACTTCATTACTAATAATGACAGGTAACAGTAACTTCGATAATAATTATGACAGGAAACTGTAACTTCGTTACTAATTATGACAAGTAACTTTAATTTCGATACTAGTTATGGCAGGAAACTGTAACTTCGTTACTAATTATGACAAGTCCCTGTAATATCGATACAAATTATGGCAGGTAACTGTAACTTCGATACTAATTATGACAAGTAACTGTAACTTCGATACTAATTATGACAGGTAACTGTAACTTCGTTATTAATTATGACAAGTAACTGTAATTTTGATAAAAAATTATTGTAGGTAACTGTAACTTCAATACTAATTATGACAGGTAACAGTAACTTCGATACATATTATGACAGGTAACAGTAACCTCGATACTAATTATGACAAGTAACTGTAACTTCGATACTTATTATGACAGGTAACAGTAACTTCGATACTAATTATGACAGGTAACTGTAACTTCGATACTAATTATGACAAAGAACTATAACTCCGATACAAATTATGACAGGTAACAGTAAATTCGATACTAATTATGACAGGTTACAGTAACTACGATACTAATTATGACAAGTAACTGTAACTTCGATACTAATTATGACAGGTAACTGTAACTTGGTAACTAATTATGACAAGTAACTGTAATTTCGATACAAATTATGGCTGGTAACAGTAACTTCGATGCTAATTATGACAGGTAACTGTAACTTCGATACTAATTATGACAAGGAACTGTAATTTCGATACAAATTATGGCAGGTAACTGTAACGTCGGTACTAATTGTGACAGGTAACAGTAACTTCGATACTAATTATGACAAGTAACTATAACTTCGAATCAAATTATGACAGGTAACTGTAACTTCGATACTAATTATGACAAGAAAATCTAACTTCGTTACTAATTATGACAAGTAACTGTAATTTTGATAAAAATTATGGTAGGTAACTGTAACTTCAATACTAATTATGACAGGTAACAGGAACTTCGATACTAATTATGACAGGTAACTGTAACTTCGTTACTAATTATCACAAGTAACTTTAATTTCGATACTAATTAGGGCAGGTAACTGTAACTTCGATACTAATTATGACAAGTAACAGTACCTTCGATACTAATTATGACAGGTAACTGTAACTTCGATAATAATTATGACAAGGAACTGTAATTTCGATACAAATTATGACAAGAAACTCTAACTTCGTTACTAATTATGACAAGTAACTGCAATTTTGATAAAAAATTATTGTAGGTAACTGTAACTTCAATACTAATTATGACAGGTAACAGTTACTTCGATACTAATTATGACAGGTAACTGTATCTTCGTTACTTATTATGTCAAGTAACTTTAATTTCGATACTAATTATGGCAGGTTACTGTAACTTCGTTACTAATTATGACAAGTCCCTGTAATTTCGATACAAATTATGGCAGGTAATTGTAATTTCGATGCTAATTATGACAGGTAACAGTAACTTCGATACTAATTATGACAAGTAACAGTAACTTCGATACTAATTATGACAAGTAACTGTAACTTCGATACTAATTATGATAAGTAACTGTAACTTCGATTCAAATTTTGGCAGGTAACTGTAACTTCGATACTTATTATGACAGGTAACAGTAACTTCGATACTAATTATGACAAGTAACTGTAACTTCGATACTAATTATGACAGGTAACTGTAACTTCGTTACTAATTATGACAAGTAACTGTAATTTTGATAAAAAATTATTGTAGATAACTGTAACTTCAATACTAATTATGACAGGTAACAGTAACTTCGATACTAATTATGACAGGTAACAGTAACTACGATACTAATTATGACAAGTAACTGTAACTTCGATACTAATTATGACAGGTAACTGTAACTTCGTAACTAATTATGACAAGTAACTGTAATTTCGATACAAATTATGGCAGGTAACAGTAACTTCGATACTAATTATGACAAGTAACTGTAACTTCGATACTAATTATGACAGGGAACTGTAATTTCGATACAAATTATGGCAGGTAACTGTAACTTCGATACTAATTGTGACTGGTAACAGTAACTTCGATACTAATTATGACAAGTAACTATAACTTCGAATCAAATTATGACAGGTAACTGTAACTTCGATACTAATTATGACAAGAAACTCTAACTTCGTTACTAATTATGACAAGTAACTGTAATTTTGATAAAAAATTATGGTAGGTAACAGTAACTTCGATACTTATTATGACAGGTAACTGTAACTTTGTTAATAATTATCACAAGTAACTTTAATTTCGATACTAATTATGGCAGGTAACTGTAACTTCGTTACTAATTATTACAAGTCCCTGTAATTTCGATACAAATTATGGCAGGTAACGGTAACTTCGAAACTAATTATTACAAGTAACTGTAACTTCGATACTAATTATGACAGGTAACTGTAACTTGGTTACTAATTATGACAAGTAACTGTAATTTCGATACAAATTTTGGCAGGTAACTATAACTTCGATTCTAATTATGACAGGTAACAGTAACTTCGATACTAATTATGACAAGTAACTGTAACTTCGATACTAATTATGACAGGTAACTGTAACTTCGTTATTAATTATGACAAGTAACTGTAATTTTGATAAAAAATTATTGTAGGTAATTGTAACTTCAATACTAATTATGACAGGTAACAGTAACTTCGATACTAATTATGACAAGAAACTCAAACTTCGTTACTAATTATGACAAGTAACTGTAATTTTGATAAAAAAATTATGGTAGGTAACTGTAACTTCAATACTAATTATGACAGGTAACAGTAACTTCGATACTAATTATGACAGGAAACTGTAACTTCGTCACTAATTATGACAAGTAACTTTAATTTCGTTAATAATTATGGCAGGAAACTGTAACTTCGTTACTAATTATGACAAGTCCCTGTAATTTCGATACAAATTATGGCAGGTAACTGTAACCTCGAAACTAATTATTACAAGTAACTGTAACTTCGATACTAATTATGACAGGTAACTGTAACTTGGTTACTAATTATGACAAGTAACTGTAATTTCGATACAAATTTTGGCAGGTAACTGTAACTTCGATACTAATTAGGACAGGTAACAGTAACTTCGATACTAATTATGACAAGTAACTATAACTTCGAATCAAATTAGTCATAATTAGTAACTGTGACTTCGATACTAATTATGACAAGTAACAGTACCTTCGATACTAATTATGACAGTTAACTGTAACTACGATACTAATTATGACAAGAAAATCTAACTTCGTTACTAATTATGACAAGTAACTGTAATTTTGAGAAAAAATTATGGTAGGTAACTGTAACTTCAATACTAATTATGACAGGTAACAGGAACTTCGATACTAATTATGACAGGTAACTGTAACTTCGTTACTAATTATCACAAGTAACTTTAATTTCGATACTAATTAGGGCAGGTAACTGTAACTTCGATACTAATTATGACAAGTAACTGTAACTTCGATACTAATTATGACAGGGAACTGTAATTTTGATACAAATTATGGCAGGTAACTGTAACTTCGATACTAATTGTGACTGGTAACAGTAACTTCGATACTAATTATGACAAGTAACTATAACTTCGAATCAAATTATGACAGGTAACTGTAACTTCGATACTAATTATGACAAGAAACTCTAACTTCGTTACTAATTATGACAAGTAACTGTAATTTTGATAAAAAATTATGGTAGGTAACAGTAACTTCGATACTAATTATTACAAGTCCCTGTAATTTCGATACAAATTATGGCAGGTAACGGTAACTTCGATACTTATTATGACAGGTAACTGTAACTTCGTTAATAATTATCACAAGTAACTTTAATTTCGATACTAATTATGGCAGGTAACTGTAACTTCATTACTAATTATTACAAGTCCCTGTAATTTCGATACAAATTATGGCAGGTAACGGTAACTTCCATACTAATTATGACTGGTAACAGTTACTTCGATACTAATTATGACAGGATACTGTAACTTCGTTACTAATTATGACAAGTAACTGTAATTTCGATACAAATTATGACAGGTAACTGTAACTTCGTTACTAATTATGACAAGTAACAGTACCTTCGATACTAATTGTGACAGGTAACTGTAACTTCGATACTTATTAAGACAGGTAACAGTAACTTCGATACTAATTATGACAAGTAACTGTAACATCGATACTAATTATGACAGGTAACTGTAACTTCGTTACTAATTATGACAAGTAACTGTAATTTCGATACAAATTATGGCAGGTTACTGTAACTTCGATACTAATTATGACAGGTAACAGCAACTTCGATACTAATTATGACAAGTAACTATAACCACGATACAAATTATGACAGGTAACTGTAACTTCGATACTAATTATGACAAGTAACTGTAACTTCGATACTAATTATGACAGGTAACAGTAACTTCGATACTATTTATGACAAGTAACATTAACTTCGATACTAATTATGACAGGTTACTGTAACATCGTTGCTAATGATGACAAGTAACTTTAATTTCGATACAAATTATGGCAGGTAACTGTAACTTCCATACTAATTATGACAGGTAACAGTTACTTCGATACTAATTATGACAGGATACTGTAACTTCGTTACTAATTATGACAAGTAACTGTAATTTCGATACAAATTATGACAGGTAACTGTAACTTCGTTACTAATTATGACAAGTAACAGTACCTTCGATACTAATTGTGACAGGTAACTGTAACTTCGATACTTATTATGACAGGTAACAGTAACTTCGATACTAATTATGACAAGTAACTGTAACATCGATACTAATTATGACAGGTAACTGTAACTTCGTTACTAATTATGACAAGTAACTGTAATTTCGATACAAATTATGGCAGGTTACTGTAACTTCGATACTAATTATGACAGGTAACAGCAACTTCGATACTAATTATGACAAGTAACTATAACCACGATACAAATTATGACAGGTAACTGTATCTTCGATACTAATTATGACAAGAAACTCTAACTTCGTTACTAATTATGACAAGTAACTGTAATTTTGATAAAAAAATATTGTAGGTAACTGTAACTTCAATACTAATTATGACAGGTAACAGTTACTTCGATACTAATTATGACAGGTTACTGTAACTTCGTTACTAATTATGACAAGTCCCTGTAATTTCAATACAAATTATGGCAGGTAATTGTAATTTCGATGCTAATTATGACAGGTAACATTAACTTCGATACTAATTATGACATGTAACAGTAACTTCGATACTAATTATGACAGGTAACTGTAACTTCGTTACTAATTATGACAATAACTGTAATTTCGATTCAAATTTTGGCAGGTAACTGTAACTTCGATACTTATTATGACAGGTAACAGTAACTTCGATACTAATTATGACAAGTAACTGTAACTTCGATACTAATTATGACAGGTAACTGTAACTTCGTTACTAATTATGACAAGTAACTGTAATTTCGATACAAATTATGGCAGGAAACTGTTCCTTCGATACTAATTACGACAGGTAACAGCAACTTCGATACTAATTATGACAAGTAACTATAACTTCGATACAAATTATGACAGGTAACTGTAACTTCGATACTAATTATGACAAGAAACTCTAACTTCGTTACTAATTATGACAAGTAACTGTAATTTTGATAAAAAATTATTGTAGATAACTGTAACTTCAATACTAATTATGACAGGTAACAGTAACTTCGATACTAATTATGACACGTAACAGTAACTACGATACTAATTATGACAAGTAACTGTAACTTCGATACTAATTATGACAGGTAACTGTAACTTCGTAACTAATTATGACAAGTAACTGTAATTTCGATACAAATTATGGCAGGTAACAGTAACTTCGATACTAATTATGACAAGTAACTGTAACTTCGATACTAATTATGACAGGGAACTGTAATTTCGATACAAATTATGGCAGGTAACTGTAACTTCGATACTAATTGTGACTGGTAACAGTAACTTCGATACTAATTATGACAAGTAACTATAACTTCGAATCAAATTATGACAGGTAACTGTAACTTCGATACTAATTATGACAAGAAACTCTAACTTCGTTACTAATTATGACAAGTAACTGTAATTTTGATAAAAAATTATGGTAGGTAACAGTAACTTCGATACTTATTATGACAGGTAACTGTAACTTCGTTAATAATTATCACAAGTAACTTTAATTTCGATACTAATTATGGCAGGTAACTGTAACTTCGTTACTAATTATTACAAGTCCCTGTAATTTCGATACAAATTATGGCAGGTAACGGTAACTTCGAAACTAATTATTACAAGTAACTGTAACTTCGATACTAATTATGACAGGTAACTGTAGCTTGGTTACTAATTATGACAAGTAACTGTAATTTCGATACAAATTTTGGCAGGTAACTATAACTTCGATTCTAATTATGACAGGTAACAGTAACTTCGATACTAATTATGACAAGTAACTGTAACTTCGATACTAATTATGACAGGTAACAGTAACTTCGATACTATTTATGACAAGTAACATTAACTTCGATACTAATTATGACAGGTTACTGTAACAGCGTTGCTAATGATGACAAGTAACTTTAATTTCGATACTAATTATGGCAGGTAACTGTAACTTCCATACTAATTATGACAGGTAACAGTTACTTCGATACTAATTATGACAGGATACTGTAACTTCGTTACTAATTATGACAAGTAACTGTAATTTCGATACAAATTATGACAGGTAACTGTAACTTCGTTACTAATTATGACAAGTAACAGTACCTTCGATACTAATTGTGACAGGTAACTGTAACTTCGATACCAATTATGACAGGTAACAGCAACTTCGATACTAATTATGACAAGTAACTATAACTTCGATACAAATTATGACAGGTAACTGTAACTTCGATACTAATTATGACAAGAAACTCTAACTACGTTACTAATTATGACAAGTAACTGTAATTTTGATTAAAAAAAAATTGTAGGTAACTGTAACTTCAATACTAATTATGACAGGTAACAGTAACTTCGATACTAATTATGACAGGTAACTGTAACTTCGTTACTTATTATGACAAGTAACTTTAATTTCGATACTAATTATGGTAGGTTACCGTAACTTCGTTACTAATTATGACGAGTCCCTGTAATTTCGGTACAAATTATTGCAGGTAATTGTAATTTCGATACTAATTATGACAGGTAACAGTAACTTCGATACTAATTATGACAGGTAACAGAAACTTCGATACTAATTATGACAAGTAACTGTAACTTCGATACTAATTATGACAGGTAACAGTAACTTCGATACTAATTATGACAGGTAACTGTAACTTCGATACTAATTATGACAAGGAACTATAACTTCGATACAAATTATGACAGGTAACAGTAACTCCGATACTAATTATGACAGGTTACAGTAACTACGATACTAATTATGACAAGTAACTGTAACTTCGATACTAATTATGACAGGTAACTGTAACTTGGTAACTAATTATGACAAGTAACTGTAATTTCGATACAAATTATGGCTGGTAACAGTAACTTCGATGCTAATTATGACAGGTAACTGTAACTTCGATACTAATTATGACAAGGAACTGTAATTTCGATACAAATTATGGCAGGTAACTGTAACGTCGGTACTAATTGTGACAGGTAACAGTAACTTCAGTACTAATTATGACAGGTAACAGGAACTTCGATACTAATTATGACAGGTAACTGTAACTTCGTTACTAATTATCACAAGTAACTTTAATTTCGATACTAATTAGGGCAGGTAACTGTAACTTCGTTACTAATTATGACAAGTCCTTGTAATTTCAATACAAATTATGGCAGGTAACGGTAACTTCGATACTAATTATTACAAGTAACTGTAACTTCGATACTAATTATGACAGGTAACTGTAACTTCGTTACTAATTATGACAAGTAACTGTAATTTCGATACAAATTTTGGCAGGTAACGGTAACTTCGATACTAATTATTACAAGTAACTGTAACTTCGATACTAATTATTACAAGTAACTGTAACTTCGATACTAATTATGACAGGATACTGTAACTTCGTTACTAATTATGACAAGTAACTGTAATTTCGATACAAATTATGACAGGTAACTGTAACTTCGTTACTAATTATGACAAGTAACAGTACCTTCGATACTAATTGTGACAGGTAACTGTAACTTCGATACTTATTAAGACAGGTAACAGTAACTTCGATACTAATTATGACAAGTAACTGTAACATCGATACTAATTATGACAGGTAACTGTAACTTCGTTACTAATTATGACAAGTAACTGTAATTTCGATACAAATTATGGCAGGTTACTGTAACTTCGATACTAATTATGACAGGTAACAGCAACTTCGATACTAATTATGACAAGTAACTATAACCACGATACAAATTATGACAGGTAACTGTAACTTCGATACTAATTATGACAAGTAACTGTAACTTCGATACTAATTATGACAGGTAACAGTAACTTCGATACTATTTATGACAAGTAACATTAACTTCGATACTAATTATGACAGGTTACTGTAACATCGTTGCTAATGATGACAAGTAACTTTAATTTCGATACAAATTATGGCAGGTAACTGTAACTTCCATACTAATTATGACAGGTAACAGTTACTTCGATACTAATTATGACAGGATACTGTAACTTCGTTACTAATTATGACAAGTAACTGTAATTTCGATACAAATTATGACAGGTAACTGTAACTTCGTTACTAATTATGACAAGTAACAGTACCTTCGATACTAATTGTGACAGGTAACTGTAACTTCGATACTTATTATGACAGGTAACAGTAACTTCGATACTAATTATGACAAGTAACTGTAACATCGATACTAATTATGACAGGTAACTGTAACTTCGTTACTAATTATGACAAGTAACTGTAATTTCGATACAAATTATGGCAGGTTACTGTAACTTCGATACTAATTATGACAGGTAACAGCAACTTCGATACTAATTATGACAAGTAACTATAACCACGATACAAATTATGACAGGTAACTGTATCTTCGATACTAATTATGACAAGAAACTCTAACTTCGTTACTAATTATGACAAGTAACTGTAATTTTGATAAAAAAATATTGTAGGTAACTGTAACTTCAATACTAATTATGACAGGTAACAGTTACTTCGATACTAATTATGACAGGTTACTGTAACTTCGTTACTAATTATGACAAGTCCCTGTAATTTCAATACAAATTATGGCAGGTAATTGTAATTTCGATGCTAATTATGACAGGTAACATTAACTTCGATACTAATTATGACATGTAACAGTAACTTCGATACTAATTATGACAGGTAACTGTAACTTCGTTACTAATTATGACAATAACTGTAATTTCGATTCAAATTTTGGCAGGTAACTGTAACTTCGATACTTATTATGACAGGTAACAGTAACTTCGATACTAATTATGACAAGTAACTGTAACTTCGATACTAATTATGACAGGTAACTGTAACTTCGTTACTAATTATGACAAGTAACTGTAATTTCGATACAAATTATGGCAGGAAACTGTTCCTTCGATACTAATTACGACAGGTAACAGCAACTTCGATACTAATTATGACAAGTAACTATAACTTCGATACAAATTATGACAGGTAACTGTAACTTCGATACTAATTATGACAAGAAACTCTAACTTCGTTACTAATTATGACAAGTAACTGTAATTTTGATAAAAAATTATTGTAGATAACTGTAACTTCAATACTAATTATGACAGGTAACAGTAACTTCGATACTAATTATGACACGTAACAGTAACTACGATACTAATTATGACAAGTAACTGTAACTTCGATACTAATTATGACAGGTAACTGTAACTTCGTAACTAATTATGACAAGTAACTGTAATTTCGATACAAATTATGGCAGGTAACAGTAACTTCGATACTAATTATGACAAGTAACTGTAACTTCGATACTAATTATGACAGGGAACTGTTATTTCGATACAAATTATGGCAGGTAACTGTAACTTCGATACTAATTGTGACTGGTAACAGTAACTTCGATACTAATTATGACAAGTAACTATAACTTCGAATCAAATTATGACAGGTAACTGTAACTTCGATACTAATTATGACAAGAAACTCTAACTTCGTTACTAATTATGACAAGTAACTGTAATTTTGATAAAAAATTATGGTAGGTAACAGTAACTTCGATACTTATTATGACAGGTAACTGTAACTTCGTTAATAATTATCACAAGTAACTTTAATTTCGATACTAATTATGGCAGGTAACTGTAACTTCGTTACTAATTATTACAAGTCCCTGTAATTTCGATACAAATTATGGCAGGTAACGGTAACTTCGAAACTAATTATTACAAGTAACTGTAACTTCGATACTAATTATGACAGGTAACTGTAGCTTGGTTACTAATTATGACAAGTAACTGTAATTTCGATACAAATTTTGGCAGGTAACTATAACTTCGATTCTAATTATGACAGGTAACAGTAACTTCGATACTAATTATGACAAGTAACTGTAACTTCGATACTAATTATGACAGGTAACAGTAACTTCGATACTATTTATGACAAGTAACATTAACTTCGATACTAATTATGACAGGTTACTGTAACAGCGTTGCTAATGATGACAAGTAACTTTAATTTCGATACTAATTATGGCAGGTAACTGTAACTTCCATACTAATTATGACAGGTAACAGTTACTTCGATACTAATTATGACAGGATACTGTAACTTCGTTACTAATTATGACAAGTAACTGTAATTTCGATACAAATTATGACAGGTAACTGTAACTTCGTTACTAATTATGACAAGTAACAGTACCTTCGATACTAATTGTGACAGGTAACTGTAACTTCGATACCAATTATGACAGGTAACAGCAACTTCGATACTAATTATGACAAGTAACTATAACTTCGATACAAATTATGACAGGTAACTGTAACTTCGATACTAATTATGACAAGAAACTCTAACTACGTTACTAATTATGACAAGTAACTGTAATTTTGATTAAAAAAAAATTGTAGGTAACTGTAACTTCAATACTAATTATGACAGGTAACAGTAACTTCGATACTAATTATGACAGGTAACTGTAACTTCGTTACTTATTATGACAAGTAACTTTAATTTCGATACTAATTATGGTAGGTTACCGTAACTTCGTTACTAATTATGACGAGTCCCTGTAATTTCGGTACAAATTATTGCAGGTAATTGTAATTTCGATACTAATTATGACAGGTAACAGTAACTTCGATACTAATTATGACAGGTAACAGAAACTTCGATACTAATTATGACAAGTAACTGTAACTTCGATACTAATTATGACAGGTAACAGTAACTTCGATACTAATTATGACAGGTAACTGTAACTTCGATACTAATTATGACAAGGAACTATAACTTCGATACAAATTATGACAGGTAACAGTAACTCCGATACTAATTATGACAGGTTACAGTAACTACGATACTAATTATGACAAGTAACTGTAACTTCGATACTAATTATGACAGGTAACTGTAACTTGGTAACTAATTATGACAAGTAACTGTAATTTCGATACAAATTATGGCTGGTAACAGTAACTTCGATGCTAATTATGACAGGTAACTGTAACTTCGATACTAATTATGACAAGGAACTGTAATTTCGATACAAATTATGGCAGGTAACTGTAACGTCGGTACTAATTGTGACAGGTAACAGTAACTTCAGTACTAATTATGACAGGTAACAGGAACTTCGATACTAATTATGACAGGTAACTGTAACTTCGTTACTAATTATCACAAGTAACTTTAATTTCGATACTAATTAGGGCAGGTAACTGTAACTTCGTTACTAATTATGACAAGTCCTTGTAATTTCAATACAAATTATGGCAGGTAACGGTAACTTCGATACTAATTATTACAAGTAACTGTAACTTCGATACTAATTATGACAGGTAACTGTAACTTCGTTACTAATTATGACAAGTAACTGTAATTTCGATACAAATTTTGGCAGGTAACTGTAACTTCGATTCTAATTATTACAGGTAACAGTAACTTCGATACTAATTATGACAAGTAACTGTTACATCGATACTAATTATGACAGGTAACTGTAACTTCGTTAGTAATTATGACAAGTAACAGTAATTTCGATACAAATTATGGCAGTTAACTGTATCTTCGATACTAATTATGACAGGTAACAGTAACTTCGATACTTATTATGACAAGTAACATTAACTTCGATACTAATTATGGCAGGTTACTGTAACATCGCTACTAATTATGACAAGTAACTTTAATTTCGATACAAATTATGGCAGATAACTGTAACTTCCATACTAATTATGACAGGTAACAGTAACTTCGATATTAATTATGACAGGTAACTGTAACTTCGATACTAATTATGACAAGGAACTGTAATTTCGATACAAATTATGGCAGGTAACTGTAACTTCGTTACTAATTATGAAAAGTAACTGTAATTTCGATACAAATTTTGGCAGGTAACTGTAACTTCGATAGTAATTATGACAGGTAACAGTAACTTCGATACTAATTATGACAAGTAACTGGAACTTCGATACTAATTATGACAGGTAACTGTAACTTCGTTACTAATAATGACAAGTAATTCTAATTTCGATACTAATTATGGCAGGTAACAGTAACTTCGATACTTATTATGACAAGTAACATTAACTTCGATACTAATTATGGCAGGTTACTGTAACTTCGTTACTAATTATGACAAGTAACTGTAACTTCGATACTAATTATGACAGGTAACTGTAACTTCGTTACTAATTATGACAAGTAACTGTAATTTCGATACAAATTTTGGCAGGTAACTGTAACTTCGATTCTAATTATTACAGGTAACAGTAACTTCGATACTAATTATGACAAGTAACTGTTACATCGATACTAATTATGACAGGTAACTGTAACTTCGTTAGTAATTATGACAAGTAACAGTAATTTCGATACAAATTATGGCAGTTAACTGTATCTTCGATACTAATTATGACAGGTAACAGTAACTTCGATACTTATTATGACAAGTAACATTAACTTCGATACTAATTATGGCAGGTTACTGTAACTTCGTTACTAATTATGACAAGTAACTGTAATTTCGATACAAATTATGACAGGTAACTGTAACTTCGTTACTAATTATGACAAGTAACAGTACCTTCGATACTAATTATGACAGGTAACTGTAACTTCGATACTAATTATGACAAGGAACTGTAATTTCGATACAAATTATGGCAGGTAACTGTAACTTCGTTACTAATTATGAAAAGTAACTGTAATTTCGATACAAATTTTGGCAGGTAACTGTAACTTCGATAGTAATTATGACAGGTAACAGTAACTTCGATACTAATTATGACAAGTAACTGGAACTTCGATACTAATTATGACAGGTAACTGTAACTTCGTTACTAATAATGACAAGTAATTCTAATTTCGATACTAATTATGGCAGGTAACTGTAACTTCGATACTAATTATGACAAGTAACTATAACTTCGATAAAAATTATGACTGGTTACTGTAACTTCGATTCTAATTATGACAAGAAACTCAAACTTCGTTACTAATTATGACAAGTAACTGTAATTTTGATAAAAAATTATCGTAGATAACTGTAACTTCATTACTAATAATGACAGGTAACAGTAACTTCGATACTAATTATGACAGGAAACTGTAACTTCGTTACTAATTATGACAAGTAACATTAATTTCGATACTAGTTATGGCAGGAAACTGTAACTTCGTTACTAATTATGACAAGTCCCTATAATATCGATACAAATTATGGCAGGTAACTGTAACTTCGATACTAATTAGGACAAGTAACTGTAACTTCGATACTAATTATGACAGGTAACTGTAACTTCGTTATTAATTATGACAAGTAACTGTAATTTTGATAAAAAATTATTGTAGGTAACTGTAACTTCAATACTAATTATGACAGGTAACAGTAACTTCGATACATATTATGACAGGTAACAGTAACCTCGATACTAATTATGACAAGTAACTGTAACTTCGATACTTATTATGACAGGTAACAGTAACTTCGATTCTAATTATGACAGGTAACTGTAACTTCGATACTAATTATGACAAGGAACTATAACTCCGATACAAATTATGACAGGTAACAGTAAATTCGATACTAATTATGACAGGTTACAGTAACTACGATACTAATTATGACAAGTAACTGTAACTTCGATACTAATTATGACAGGTAACTGTAACTTGGTAACTAATTATGACAAGTAACTGTAATTTCGATACAAAATATGGCTGGTAACAGTAACTTCGATGCTAATTATGACAGGTAACTGTAACTTCGATACTAATTATGACAAGGAACTGTAATTTCGATACAAATTATGGCAGGTAACTGTAACGTCGGTACTAATTGTGACAGGTAACAGTAACTTCGATACTAATTATGACAAGTAACTATAACTTCGAATCAAATTATGACAGGTAACTGTAACTTCGATACTAATTATGACAAGAAAATCTAACTTCGTTACTAATTATGACAAGTAACTGTAATTTTGATAAAAATTATGGTAGGTAACTGTAACTTCAATACTAATTATGACAGGTAACAGGAACTTCGATACTAATTATGACAGGTATCTGTAACTTCGTTACTAATTATCACAAGTAACTTTAATTTCGATACTAATTAGGGCAGGTAACTGTAACTTCGATACTAATTATGACAAGTAACAGTACCTTCGATACTAATTATGACAGTTAACTGTAACTTCGATAATAATTATGACAAGGAACTGTAATTTCGATACAAATTATGACAAGAAACTCTAACTTCGTTACTAATTATGACAAGTAACTGCAATTTTGATAAAAAATTATTGTAGGTAACTGTAACTTCAATACTAATTATGACAGGTAACAGTTACTTCGATACTAATTATGACAGGTAACTGTATCTTCGTTACTTATTATGTCAAGTAACTTTAATTTCGATACTAATTATGGCAGGTTACTGTAACTTCGTTACTAATTATGACAAGTCCCTGTAATTTCGATACAAATTATGGCAGGTAATTGTAATTTCGATGCTAATTATGACAGGTAACAGTAACTTCGATACTAATTATGACAAGTAACAGTAACTTCGATACTAATTATGACAAGTAACTGTAACTTCGATACTAATTATGATAAGTAACTGTAACTTCGATTCAAATTTTGGCAGGTAACTGTAACTTCGATACTTATTATGACAGGTAACAGTAACTTCGATACTAATTATGACAAGTAACTGTAACTTCGATACTAATTATGACAGGTAACTGTAACTTCGTTACTAATTATGACAAGTAACTGTAATTTTGATAAAAAATTATTGTAGATAACTGTAACTTCAATACTAATTATGACAGGTAACAGTAACTTCGATACTAATTATGACAGGTAACAGTAACTACGATACTAATTATGACAAGTAACTGTAACTTCGATACTAATTATGACAGGTAACTGTAACTTCGTAACTAATTATGACAAGTAACTGTAATTTCGATACAAATTATGGCAGGTAACAGTAACTTCGATACTAATTATGACAAGTAACTGTAACTTCGATACTAATTATGACAGGGAACTGTAATTTCGATACAAATTATGGCAGGTAACTGTAACTTCGATACTAATTGTGACTGGTAACAGTAACTTCGATACTAATTATGACAAGTAACTATAACTTCGAATCAAATTATGACAGGTAACTGTAACTTCGATACTAATTATGACAAGAAACTCTAACTTCGTTACTAATTATGACAAGTAACTGTAATTTTGATAAAAAATTATGGTAGGTAACAGTAACTTCGATACTTATTATGACAGGTAACTGTAACTTTGTTAATAATTATCACAAGTAACTTTAATTTCGATACTAATTATGGCAGGTAACTGTAACTTCGTTACTAATTATTACAAGTCCCTGTAATTTCGATACAAATTATGGCAGGTAACGGTAACTTCGAAACTAATTATTACAAGTAACTGTAACTTCGATACTAATTATGACAGGTAACTGTAACTTGGTTACTAATTATGACAAGTAACTGTAATTTCGATACAAATTTTGGCAGGTAACTATAACTTCGATTCTAATTATGACAGGTAACAGTAACTTCGATACTAATTATGACAAGTAACTGTAACTTCGATACTAATTATGACAGGTAACTGTAACTTCGTTATTAATTATGACAAGTAACTGTAATTTTGATAAAAAATTATTGTAGGTAATTGTAACTTCAATACTAATTATGACAGGTAACAGTAACTTCGATACTAATTATGACAAGAAACTCAAACTTCGTTACTAATTATGACAAGTAACTGTAATTTTGATAAAAAAATATGGTAGGTAACTGTAACTTCAATACTAATTATGACAGGTAACAGTAACTTCGATACTAATTATGACAGGAAACTGTAACTTCGTCACTAATTATGACAAGTAACTTTAATTTCGTTATTAATTATGGCAGGAAACTGTAACTTCGTTACTAATTATGACAAGTCCCTGTAATTTCGATACAAATTATGGCAGGTAACTGTAACCTCGAAACTAATTATTACAAGTAACTGTAACTTCGATACTAATTATGACAGGTAACTGTAACTTGGTTACTAATTATGACAAGTAACTGTAATTTCGATACAAATTTTGGCAGGTAACTGTAACTTCGATACTAATTAGGACAGGTAACAGTAACTTCGATACTAATTATGACAAGTAACTATAACTTCGAATCAAATTAGTCATAATTAGTAACTGTGACTTCGATACTAATTATGACAAGTAACAGTACCTTCGATACTAATTATGACAGTTAACTGTAACTTCGATACTAATTATGACAAGAAAATCTAACTTCGTTACTAATTATGACAAGTAACTGTAATTTTGATAAAAAATTATGGTAGGTAACTGTAACTTCAATACTAATTATGACAGGTAACAGGAACTTCGATACTAATTATGACAGGTAACTGTAACTTCGTTACTAATTATCACAAGTAACTTTAATTTCGATACTAATTAGGGCAGGTAACTGTAACTTCGATACTAATTATGACAAGTATCAGTACCTTCGATACTAATTATGACAGGTAACTGTAACTTCGATACTAATTATGACAAGGAACTGTAATTTCGATACAAATTATGACAAGAAACTCTAACTTCGTTACTAATTATGACAAGTAACTGTAATTTTGATAAAATATTATTGTAGGTAACTGTAACTTCAATACTAATTATGACAGGTAACAGTAACTTCGATACTAATTATGACAGGTAACTGTAACTTCGTTACTTATTATGACAAGTAACTTTAATTTCGATACTAATTATGGCAGGTTACTGTAACTTCGTTACTAATTATGACAAGTCCCTGTATTTTCGATACAAATTATGGCAGGTAATTGTAATTTCGATGCTAATTATGACAGGTAACAGTAACTTCGATACTAATTATGACAAGTAACAGTAACTTCAATACTAATTGTGACAAGTAACTGTAACTTCGATACTAATTATGACAGGTATCTGTAACTTCGTTACTAATTATGACAAGTAACTGTAATTTCGATTCAAATTTTGGCAGGTAACTGTAACTTCGATACTTATTATGACAGGTAACAGTAACTTCGATACTAATTATGACAAGTAACTATAACTTCGATACAAATTATGACAGGTAACTGTAACTTCGATAATAATTATGACAAGAAACTCTGACTTCGTTTCTAATTATGACAAGTAACTGTAATTTTGATAAAAAATTATTGTCGGTAACTGAAACTTCAATACTAATTATGACAGGTAACAGTAACTTCGATACTAATTATGACCGGTAACAGTAACTACGATACTAATTATGACAAGTAAATGTAACTTCGATACTAATTATGACAGGTTACTGTAACTTCGTAACTAATTATGACAAGTAACTGTTATTTTGATACAAATTATGGCGGGTAACGGTAACTTCGATACAAATTATTACAAGTAACTGTAACTTCGATACTAATTATGACAGGTAACTGTAACTTCGTTACTAATTATGACAAGTAACTGTAATTTCGATACAAATTTTGGCAGGTAACTGTAACTTCGATTCTAATTATTACAGGTAACAGTAACTTCGATACTAATTATGACAAGTAACTGTAACTTCGATACTAATTATGACAGGTAACTCTAACTTCGTTAGTAATTATGACAAGTAACAGTAATTTCGATACAAATTATGGCAGGTAACTGTATCTTCGATACTAATTATGACAGGTAACAGTAACTTCGATACTAATTATGACAAGTAACATTAACTTCGATACTAATTATGGCAGGTTACTGTAACATCGCTACTAATTATGACAAGTAACTTTAATTTCGATACAAATTATGGCAGATAACTGTAACTTCCATACTAATTATGACAGGTAACAGTAACTTCGATACTAATTATGACAGAAAACTGTAACTTCGTTACTAATTATGACAAGTAACAGTACCTTCGATACTAATTATGACAGGTACCTGTAACTTCGATACTAATTATGACAAGTAACATTAACTTCGATACTAATTATGGCAGGTTACTGTAACATCGCTACTAATTATGACAAGTAACTTTAATTTCGATACAAATTATGGCAGATAACTGTAACTTCCATACTAATTATGACAGGTAACAGTAACTTCGATACTAATTATGACAGAAAACTGTAACTTCGTTACTAATTATGACAAGTAACTGTAATTTCGATACAAATTATGACAGGTAACTGTAACTTCGTTACTAATTATGACAAGTAACAGTACCTTCGATACTAATTATGACAGGTACCTGTAACTTCGATACTAATTATGACAAGGAACTGTAATTTCGATACAAATTATGGCAGGTAACTGTAACTTCGTTACTAATTATGACAAGTAACTGTAATTTCGATACAAATTTTGGCTGGTAACTGTAACTTCGATAGTAATTATGACAGGTAACAGTAACTTCGATACTAATTATGACAAGTTACTGTAACTTCGATACTAATTATGACAGGTAACTGTAACTTCGTTACTAATAATGACAAGTAACTCTAATTTCGATACTAATTATGGCAGGTAACTGTAACTTCGATACTAATTAGGACAGGTAACAGTAACTTCGATACTAATTATGACAAGTAACTATAACTTCGATAAAAATTATGACTGGTTACTGTAACTTCGATTCTAATTATGACAAGAAACTCAAACTTCGTTACTAATTATGACAAGTAACTGAAATTTTGATTAAAAAAACTATGGTAGTTAACTGTAACTTCATTACTAATTATGACAGGTAACAGTAACTTCGATACTAATTATGACAGGAAACTGTAACTTCGTTACTAATTATGACAAGTAACTTTAATTTCGATACTAGTTATGGCAGGAAACTGTAACTTCGTTACTAATTATGACAAGTCCCTGTAATTTCGATACAAATCATGGCAGGTAACTGTAACTTCGATACTAATTATGACAAGTAACTGTAACTTCGATACTAATTATGACAGGTAACTGTAACTTCATTATTAATTATGACAAGTAACTGTAATTTTGATAAAAAATTATTGTAGGTAACTGTAACTTCAATACTAATTATGACAGGTAACAGTAACTTCGATACTAATTATGACAAGAAACTCAAATTTCGTTACTAATTATGACTAGTAACTGTAATTTTGATAAAAAAATTATGGTAGGTAACTGTAAGTTCAATACTAATTATGACAGGTAACTGTATCTTCGATACTAATTATGACAGGAAACTGTAACTTCGTCACTAATTATGACAAGTAACTTTAATTTCGATATTAATTATGGCAGGAAACTGTAACTTCGTTACTAATTATGACAAGTCCCTGTAATTTCGATACATATTATGGCAGGTAACTGTAACCTCGATACTAATTATGACAAGTAACTGTAACTTCGATACTAATTATGACAGGTAACTGTAACTTCGTTATTAATTATGACAAGTAACTGTAATTTCGATACAAATTTTGGCAGGTAACTGTATCATCGTTACTAATTATGACAGGTAACAGTAACTTCGATACTAATTATGATAAGTAACTGTAACTTCGATACTAGTTATGACAGGTAACTGTAACTTCGATACTAATTATGACAGGTAACTGTAACTTCGTTACTAATTATGACAAGTAACTGTAATTTCGATTCAAATTTTGGCAGGTAACGGTAACTTGGTAACTAATTATGACAAGTAACTGTAATTTCGATACAAATTATGGCTGGTAACAGTAACTTCGATGCTAATTATGACAGGTAAATGTAACTTCGATACTAATTATGACAAGGAACTGTAATTTCGATACAAATTATGGCAGGTAACTGTAACGTCGGTACTAATTGTGACAGGTAACAGTAACTTCGATACTAATTAGGACAGGTAACAGTAACTTCGATACTAATTATGACAAGTAACTATAACTTCGATAAAAATTATGACTGGTTACTGTAACTTCGATTCTAATTATGACAAGAAACTCAAACTTCGTTACTAATTATGACAAGTAACTGAAATTTTGATAAAAAAACTATGGTAGTTAACTGTAACTTCATTACTTATTATGACAGGTAACAGTAACTTCGATACTAATTATGACAGGAAACTGTAACTTCGTTACTAATTATGACAAGTAACTTTAATTTCGATACTAGTTATGGCAGGAAACTGTAACTTCGTTACTAATTATGACAAGTCCCTGTAATTTCGATACAAATCATGGCAGGTAACTGTAACTTCGATACTAATTATGACAAGTAACTGTAACTTCGATACTAATTATGACAGGTAACTGTAACTTCATTATTAATTATGACAAGTAACTGTAATTTTGATAAAAAATTATTGTAGGTAACTGTAACTTCAATACCAATTATGACAGGTAACAGTAACTTCGATACTAATTATGACAAGAAACTCAAATTTCGTTACTAATTATGACAAGTAACTGTAATTTTGATAAAAAAAATTATAGGTAGGTAACTGTAACTTCAATACTAATTATGACAGGTAACTGTAACTTCGATACTAATTATGACAGGAAACTGTAACTTCGTCACTAATTATGACAAGTAACTTTAATTTCGATATTAATTATGGCAGGAAACTGTAACTTCGTTACTAATTATGACAAGTCCCTGTAATTTCGATACATATTATGGCAGGTAACTGTAACCTCGATACTAATTATGACAAGTAACTGTAACTTCGATACTAATTATGACAGGTAACTGTAACTTCGTTATTAATTATGACAAGTAACTGTAATTTCGATACAAATTTTGGCAGGTAACTGTATCATCGTTACTAATTATGACAGGTAACAGTAACTTCGATACTAATTATGATAAGTAACTGTAACTTCGATACTAATTATGACAGGTAACTGTAACTTCGATACTAATTATGACAGGTAATTGTAACTTCGTTACTAATTATGACAAGTAACTGTAATTTCGATTCAAATTTTGGCAGGTAACGGTAACTTGGTAACTAATTATGACAAGTAACTGTAATTTCGATACAAATTATGGCTGGTAACAGTAACTTCGATGCTAATTATGACAGGTAACTGTAACTTCGATACTAATTATGACAAGGAACTGTAATTTCGATACAAATTATGGCAGGTAACTGTAACGTCGGTACTAATTGTGACAGGTAACAGTAACTTCGATACTAATTATGACAAGTAACTATAACTTCGAATCAAATTAGTCATAATTAGTAACTGTAACTTCGATACTAATTATGACAAGTAACAGTACCTTCGATACTAATTATGACAGGTAACTGTAACTTCGATACTAATTATGACAAGAAAATCTAACTTCGTTACTAATTATGACAAGTAACTGTAATTTTGATAAAAAATTATGGAAGGAAACTGTAACTTCAATACTAATTATGACAGGTAACAGGAACTTCGATACTAATTATGACAGGTAACTGTAACTTCGTTACTAATTATCACAAGTAACTTTAATTTCGATACTAATTAGGGCAGGTAACTGTAACTTCGATACTAATTATGACAAGAATCAGTACCTTCGATACTAATTATGACAGGTAACTGTAACTTCGATACTAATTATGACAAGGAACTGTAATTTCGATACAAATTATGACAAGAAACTCTAACTTCGTTACTAATTATGACAAGTAACTGTAATTTTGATAAAAAATCATTGTAGGTAACTGTAACTTCAATACTAATTATGACAAGTAAATGTAACTTCGATACTAATTATGACAGGTTACTGTAACTTCGTAACTAATTATGACAAGTAACTGTTATTTCGATACAAATTATGGCGGGTAACGGTAACTTCGATACTAATTATGACAAGTAACTGTAACTTCGATACTAATTATGACAGGTAACTGTAACTTCGTTAGTAATTATGACAAGTAACAGTATTTTCGATACAAATTATGGCAGGTAACTGTATCTTCGATACTAATTATGACAGGTAACAGTAACTTCGATACTAATTTTGACAAGTAACATTAACTTCGATACTAATTATGGCAGGTTACTGTAACATCGCTACTAATTATGACAAGTAACTTTAATTTCGATACAAATTATGGCAGATAACTGTAACTTCCATACTAATTATGACAGGTAACAGTAACTTCGATACTAATTATGACAGAAAACTGTAACTTCGTTACTAATTATGACAAGTAACTGTAATTTCGATACAAATTATGACAGGTAACTGTAACTTCGTTACTAATTATGACAAGTAACAGTACCTTCGATACTAATTATGACAGGTAACTGTAACTTCGAAACTAATTATGACAAGGAACTGTAATTTCGATACAAATTATGGCAGGTAACTGTAACTTCGTTACTTATTATGACAAGTAACTGTAATTTCGATACAAATTTTGGCTGGTAACTGTAACTTCGATAGTAATTATGACAGGTAACAGTAACTTCGATACTAATTATGACAAGTTACTGTAACTTCGATACTAATTATGACAGGTAACTGTAACTTCGTTACTAATAATGACATGTAACTCTAATTTCGATACTAATTATGGCAGGTAACTGTAACTTCGATATTAATTAGGACAGGTAACAGTAACTTCGATACTAATTATGACAAGTAACTATAATTTCGATAAAAATTATGACTGGTTACTGTAACTTCGATTCTAATTATGACAAGAAACTCAAACTTCGTTACTAATTATGACAAGTAACTGAAATTTTGATTAAAAAAACTATGGTAGTTAACTGTAACTTCATTACTAATTATGACAAGTCCCTGTAATTTCGATACAAATCATGGCAGGTAACTGTAACTTCGATACTAATTATGACAAGTAACTGTAACTTCGATACTAATTATGACAGCTAACTGTAACTTCGTTATTAATTATGACAAGTAACTGTAATTTTGATAAAAAATTATTGTAGGTTACTGTAACTTCAATACTAATTATGACAGGTAACAGTAACTTCGATACTAATTATGACAAGAAACTCAAATTTCGTTACTAATTATGACAAGTAACTGTAATTTTGATTAAAAAAATTATGGTAGGTAACTGTAACTTCAATACTAATTATGACAGGTAACTGTAACTTCGATACTAATTATGACAGGAAACTGTAACTTCGTCACTAATTATGACAAGTAACTTTAATTTCGATATTAATTATGGCAGGAAACTGTAACTTCGTTACTAATTATGACAAGTCCCTGTAATTTCGATACAAATTATGGCAGGTAACTGTAACCTCGATACTAATTATGAAAAGTAACTGTAACTTCGATACTAATTATGACAGGTAACTGTAACTTCGTTATTAATTATGACAAGTAACTGTAATTTCGATACAAATTTTGGCAGGTAACTGTATCATCGTTACTAATTATGACAGGTAACAGTAACTTCGATACTAATTATGAAAAGTAACTGTAACTTCGATACTAACTATGACAGGTTACTGTAACTTCGATACTAATAATGACAGGTAACTGTAACTTTGTTACTAATTATGACAAGTAACTGTAATTTTGATAAAAAATTATGGTAGGTAACTGTAACTTCAATACTAATTATGACAGGTAACAGTAACTTCGATACTTATTAAGACAGGTAACTGTAACTTCGTTACTAATTATCACTAGTAACATTAATTTCGATACTAATTATGGCAGGTAACTGTAACTTCGTTACTAATTATTGCAATTCCCTGTAATTTCGATACAAATTATGGCGGGTAACTGTAACTTCGTTACTAATTATGACAAGTAACAGTACCTTCGATACTAATTATGACAGGTAACTGTAACTTCGATACTAATTATGACAAGGAACTGTAATTTCGATACAAATTATGGCAGGTAACTGTAACTTCGTTACTAATTATGACAAGTAACTGTAATTTCGATACAAATTTTGGCTGGTAACTGTAACTTCGATAGTAATTATGACAGGTAACAGTAACTTCGATACTAATTATGACAAGTTACTGTAACTTCGATACTAATTATGACAGGTAACTGTAACTTCGTTACTAATAATGACAAGTAACTCTAATTTCGATACTAATTATGGCAGGTAACTGTAACTTCGATACTAATTAGGACAGGTAACAGTAACGTCGATACTAATTATGACAAGTAACTATAACTTCGATAAAAATTATGACTGGTTACTGTAACTTCGATTCTAATTATGACAAGAAACTCAAACTTCGTTACTAATTATGACAAGTAACTGAAATTTTGATTTAAAAAACTATGGTAGTTAACTGTAACTTCATTACTAATTATGACAGGTAACAGTAACTTCGATACTAATTAAGACAGGTAACTGTAACTTCGTTACTAATTATCACTAGTAACATTAATTTCGATACTAATTATGGCAGGTAACTGTAACTTCGTTACTAATTATTGCAATTCCCTGTAATTTCGATACAAATTATGGCGGGTAACTGTAACTTCGTTACTAATTATGACAAGTAACAGTACCTTCGATACTAATTATGACAGGTACCTGTAACTTCGATACTAATTATGACAAGGAACTGTAATTTCGATACAAATTATGGCAGGTAACTGTAACTTCGTTACTAATTATGACAAGTAACTGTAATTTCGATACAAATTTTGGCTGGTAACTGTAACTTCGATACTAATTATGACAGAAAACTGTAACTTCGTTACTAATTATGACAAGTAACTGTAATTTCGATACAAATTATGACAGGTAACTGTAACTTCGTTACTAATTATGACAAGTAACAGTACCTTCGATACTAATTTTGACAGGTACCTGTAACTTCGATACTAATTATGACAAGGAACTGTAATTTCGATACAAATTATGGCAGGTAACTGTAACTTCGTTACTAATTATGACAAGTAACTGTAATTTCGATACAAATTTTGGCTGGTAACTGTAACTTCGATAGTAATTATGACAGGTAACAGTAACTTCGATACTAATTATGACAAGTTACTGTAACTTCGATACTAATTATGACAGGTAACTGTAACTTCGTTACTAATAATGACAAGTAACTCTAATTTCGATACTAATTATGGCAGGTAACTGTAACTTCGATACTAATTAGGACAGGTAACAGTAACGTCGATACTAATTATGACAAGTAACTATAACTTCGATAAAAATTATGACTGGTTACTGTAACTTCGATTCTAATTATGACAAGAAACTCAAACTTCGTTACTAATTATGACAAGTAACTGAAATTTTGATTAAAAAAACTATGGTAGTTAACTGTAACTTCATTACTAATTATGACAGGTAACAGTAACTTCGATACTAATTATGACAGGAAACTGTAACTTCGTTACTAATTATGACAAGTAACTTTAATTTCGATACTAGTTATGGCAGGAAACTGTAACTTCGTTACTAATTATGACAAGTCCCTGTAATTTCGATACAAATCATGGCAGGTAACTGTAACTTCGATACTAATTATGACAAGTAACTGTAACTTCGATACTAATTATGACAGGTAACTGTAACATCATTATTAATTATGACAAGTAACTGTAATTTTGATAAAAAATTATTGTAGGTAACTGTAACTTCAATACTAATTATGACAGGTAACAGTAACTTCGATACTAATTATGACAAGAAACTCAAATTTCGTTACTAATTATGACTAGTAACTGTAATTTTGATAAAAAAATTATGGTAGGTAACTGTAACTTCAATACTAATTATGACAGGTAACTGTAACTTCGATACTAATTATGACAGGAAACTGTAACTTCGTCACTAATTATGACAAGTAACTTTAATTTCGATATTAATTATGGCAGGAAACTGTAACTTCGTTACTAATTATGACAAGTCCCTGTAATTTCGATACATATTATGGCAGGTAACTGTAACCTCGATACTAATTATGACAAGTAACTGTAACTTCGATACTAATTATGACAGGTAACTGTAACTTCGTTATTAATTATGACAAGTAACTGTAATTTCGATACAAATTTTGGCAGGTAACTGTATCATCGTTACTAATTATGACAGGTAACAGTAACTTCGATACTAATTATGATAAGTAACTGTAACTTCGATACTAATTATGACAGGTAACTGTAACTTCGATACTAATTATGACAGGTAACTGTAACTTCGTTACTAATTATGACAAGTATCTGTAATTTCGATTCAAATTTTGGCAGGTAACGGTAACTTGGTAACTAATTATGACAAGTAACTGTAATGTCGATAAAAATTATGGCTGGTAACAGTAACTTCGATGCTAATTATGACAGGTAAATGTAACTTCGATACTAATTATGACAAGGAACTGTAATTTCGATACAAATTATGGCAGGTAACTGTAACGTCGGTACTAATTGTGACAGGTAACAGTAACTTCGATACTAATTAGGACAGGTAACAGTAACTTCGATACTAATTATGACAAGTAACTATAACTTCGATAAAAATTATGACTGGTTACTGTAACTTCGATTCTAATTATGACAAGAAACTCAAACTTCGTTACTAATTATGACAAGTAACTGAAATTTTGATAAAAAAAACTATGGTAGTTAACTGTAACTTCATTACTAATTATGACAGGTAACAGTAACTTCGATACTAATTATGACAGGAAACTGTAACTTCGTTACTAATTATGACAAGTAACTTTAATTTCGATACTAGTTATGGCAGGAAACTGTAACTTCGTTACTAATTATGACAAGTCCCTGTAATTTCGATACAAATCATGGCAGGTAACTGTAACTTCGATACTAATTATGACAAGTAACTGTAACTTCGATACTAATTATGACAGGTAACTGTAACTTCATTATTAATTATGACAAGTAACTGTAATTTTGATAAAAAATTATTGTAGGTAACTGTAACCTCGATACTAATTATGACAAGTAACTGTAACTTCGATACTAATTATGACAGGTAACTGTAACTTCGTTATTAATTATGACAAGTAACTGTAATTTCGATACAAATTTTGGCAGGTAACTGTATCATCGTTACTAATTATGACAGGTAACAGTAACTTCGATACTAATTATGATAAGTAACTGTAACTTCGATACTAATTATGACAGGTAACTGTAACTTCGATACTAATTATGACAGGTAACTGTAACTTCGTTACTAATTATGACAAGTAACTGTAATTTCGATTCAAATTTTGGCAGGTAACGGTAACTTGGTAACTAATTATGACAAGTAACTGTAATTTCGATACAAATTATGGCTGGTAACAGTAACTTCGATGCTAATTATGACAGGTAACTGTAACTTCGATACTAATTATGACAAGGAACTGTAATTTCGATACAAATTATGGCAGGTAACTGTAACGTCGGTACTAATTGTGACAGGTAACAGTAACTTCGATACTAATTATGACAAGTAACTATAACTTCGAATCAAATTAGTCGTAATTAGTAACTGTAACTTCGATACTAATTATGACAAGTAACAGTACCTTCGATACTAATTATGACAGGTAACTGTAACTTCGATACTAATTATGACAAGAAAATCTAACTTCGTTACTAATTATGACAAGTAACTGTAATTTTGATAAAAAATTATGGAAGGAAACTGTAACTTCAATACTAATTATGACAGGTAACAGGAACTTCGATACTAATTATGACAGGTAACTGTAACTTCGTTACTAATTATCACAAGTAACTTTAATTTCGATACTAATTAGAGCAGGTAACTGTAACTTCGATACTAATTATGACAAGTATCAGTACCTTCGATACTAATTATGACAGGTAACTGTAACTTCGATACTAATTATGACAAGGAACTGTAATTTCGATACAAATTATGACAAGAAACTCTAACTTCGTTACTAATTATGACAAGTAACTGTAATTTTGATAAAAAATCATTGTAGGTAACTGTAACTTCAATACTAATTATGACAAGTAAATGTAACTTCGATACTAATTATGACAGGTTACTGTAACTTCGTAACTAATTATGACAAGTAACTGTTATTTCGATACAAATTATGGCGGGTAACGGTAACTTCGATACTAATTATGACAAGTAACTGTAACTTCGATACTAATTATGACAGGTAACTGTAACTTCGTTAGTAATTATGACAAGTAACAGTATTTTCGATACAAATTATGGCAGGTAACTGTATCTTCGATACTAATTATGACAGGTAACAGTAACTTCGATACTAATTATGACAAGTAACATTAACTTCGATACTAATTATGGCAGGTTACTGTAACATCGCTACTAATTATGACAAGTAACTTTAATTTCTATACAAATTATGGCAGATAACTGTAACTTCCATACTAATTATGACAGGTAACAGTAACTTCGATACTAATTATGACAGAAAACTGTAACTTCGTTACTAATTATGACAAGTAACTGTAATTTCGATACAAATTATGACAGGTAACTGTAACTTCGTTACTAATTATGACAAGTAACAGTACCTTCGATACTAATTATGACAGGTAACTGTAACTTCGATACTAATTATGACAAGGAACTGTAATTTCGATACAAATTATGGCAGGTAACTGTAACTTCGTTACTTATTATGACAAGTAACTGTAATTTCGATACAAATTTTGGCTGGTAACTGTAACTTCGATAGTAATTATGACAGGTAACAGTAACTTCGATACTAATTATGACAAGTTACTGTAACTTCGATACTAATTATGACAGGTAACTGTAACTTCGTTACTAATAATGACATGTAACTCTAATTTCGATACTAATTATGGCAGGTAACTGTAACTTCGATATTAATTAGGACAGGTAACAGTAACTTCGATACTAATTATGACAAGTAACTATAATTTCGATAAAAATTATGACTGGTTACTGTAACTTCGATTCTAATTATGACAAGAAACTCAAACTTCGTTACTAATTATGACAAGTAACTGAAATTTTGATTAAAAAAACTATGGTAGTTAACTGTAACTTCATTACTAATTATGACAAGTCCCTGTAATTTCGATACAAATCATGGCAGGTAACTGTAACTTCGATACTAATTATGACAAGTAACTGTAACTTCGATACTAATTATGACAGCTAACTGTAACTTCGTTATTAATCATGACAAGTAACTGTAATTTTGATAAAAAATTATTGTAGGTTACTGTAACTTCAATACTAATTATGACAGGTAACAGTAACTTCGATACTAATTATGACAAGAAACTCAAATTTCGTTACTAATTATGACAAGTAACTGTAATTTTGATAAAAAAAATTATGGTAGGTAACTGTAACTTCAATACTAATTATGACAGGTAACTGTAACTTCGATACTAATTATGACAGGAAACTCAAATTTCGTTACTAATTATGACTAGTAACTGTAATTTTGATAAAAAAATTATGGTAGGTAACTGTAACTTCAATACTAATTATGACAGGTAACTGTAACTTCGATACTAATTATGACAGGAAACTGTAACTTCGTCACTAATTATGACAAGTAACTTTAATTTCGATATTAATTATGGCAGGAAACTGTAACTTCGTTACTAATTATGACAAGTCCCTGTAATTTCGATACATATTATGGCAGGTAACTGTAACCTCGATACTAATTATGACAAGTAACTGTAACTTCGATACTAATTATGACAGGTAACTGTAACTTCGTTATTAATTATGACAAGTAACTGTAATTTCGATACAAATTTTGGCAGGTAACTGTATCATCGTTACTAATTATGACAGGTAACAGTAACTTCGATACTAATTATGATAAGTAACTGTAACTTCGATACTAATTATGACAGGTAACTGTAACTTCGATACTAATTATGACAGGTAACATTAACTTCGATACTAATTATGGCAGGTTACTGTAACATCGCTACTAATTATGACAAGTAACTTTAATTTCTATACAAATTATGGCAGATAACTGTAACTTCCATACTAATTATGACAGGTAACAGTAACTTCGATACTAATTATGACAGAAAACTGTAACTTCGTTACTAATTATGACAAGTAACTGTAATTTCGATTCAAATTTTGGCAGGTAACGGTAACTTGGTAACTAATTATGACAAGTAACTGTAATTTCGATACAAATTATGGCTGGTAACAGTAACTTCGATGCTAATTATGACAGGTAACTGTAACTTCGATACTAATTATGACAAGGAACTGTAATTTCGATACAAATTATGGCAGGTAACTGTAACGTCGGTACTAATTGTGACAGGTAACAGTAACTTCGATACTAATTAGGACAGGTAACAGTAACTTCGATACTAATTATGACAAGTAACTATAACTTCGATAAAAATTATGACTGGTTACTGTAACTTCGATTCTAATTATGACAAGAAACTCAAACTTCGTTACTAATTATGACAAGTAACTGAAATTTTGATAAAAAAAACTATGGTAGTTAACTGTAACTTCATTACTAATTATGACAGGTAACAGTAACTTCGATACTAATTATGACAGGAAACTGTAACTTCGTTACTAATTATGACAAGTAACTTTAATTTCGATACTAGTTATGGCAGGAAACTGTAACTTCGTTACTAATTATGACAAGTCCCTGTAATTTCGATACAAATCATGGCAGGTAACTGTAACTTCGATACTAATTATGACAAGTAACTGTAACTTCGATACTAATTATGACAGGTAACTGTAACTTCATTATTAATTATGACAAGTAACTGTAATTTTGATAAAAAATTATTGTAGGTAACTGTAACTTCAATACTAATTATGACAGGTAACAGTAACTTCGATACTAATTATGACAAGAAACTCAAATTTCGTTACTAATTATGACAAGTAACTGTAATTTTGATAAAAAAAAATATGGTAGGTAACTGTAACTTCAATACTAATTATGACAGGTAACTGTAACTTCGATACTAATTATGACAGGAAACTGTAACTTCGTCACTAATTATGACAAGTAACTTTAATTTCGATATTAATTATGGCAGGAAACTGTAACTTCGTTACTAATTATGACAAGTCCCTGTAATTTCGATACATATTATGGCAGGTAACTGTAACCTCGATACTAATTATGACAAGTAACTGTAACTTCGATACTAATTATGACAGGTAACTGTAACTTCGTTATTAATTATGACAAGTAACTGTAATTTCGATACAAATTTTGGCAGGTAACTGTATCATCCTTACTAATTATGACAGGTAACAGTAACTTCGATACTAATTATGATAAGTAACTGTAACTTCGATACTAATTATGACAGGTAACTGTAACTTCGATACTAATTATGACAGGTAACTGTAACTTCGTTACTAATTATGACAAGTAACTGTAATTTCGATTCAAATTTTGGCAGGTAACGGTAACTTGGTAACTAATTATGACAAGTAACTGTAATTTCGATACAAATTATGGCTGGTAACAGTAACTTCGATGCTAATTATGACAGGTAACTGTAACTTCGATACTAATTATGACAAGGAACTGTAATTTCGATACAAATTATGGCAGGTAACTTTAACGTCGGTACTAATTGTGACAGGTAACAGTAACTTCGATACTAATTATGACAAGTAACTATCACTTCGAATCAAATTAGTCATAATTAGTAACTGTAACTTCGATACTAATTATGACAAGTAACAGTACCTTCGATACTAATTATGACAGGTAACTGTAACTTCGATACTAATTATGACAAGAAAATCTAACTTCGTTACTAATTATGACAAGTAACTGTAATTTTGATAAAAAATTATGGAAGGAAACTGTAACTTCAATACTAATTATGACAGGTAACAGGAATTTCGATACTAATTATGACAGGTAACTGTAACTTCGTTACTAATTATCACAAGTAACTTTAATTTCGATACTTATTAGGGCAGGTAACTGTAACTTCGATACTAATTATGACAAGTATCAGTACCTTCGATACTAATTATGACAGGTAACTGTAACTTCGATACTAATTATGACAAGGAACTGTAATTTCGATACAAATTATGACAAGAAACTCTAACTTCGTTACTAATTATGACAAGTAACTGTAATTTTGATAAAAAATTATTGTAGGTAACTGTAACTTCAATACTAATTATGACAAGTAAATGTAACTTCGATACTAATTATGACAGGTTACTGTAACTTCGTAACTTATTATGACAAGTAACTGTTATTTCGATACAAATTATGGCGGGTAACGGTAACTTCGATACTAATTATGACAAGTAACTGTAACTTCGATACTAATTATGACAGGTAACTGTAACTTCGTTAGTAATTATGACAAGTAACAGTAATTTCGATACAAATTATGGCAGGTAACTGTATCTTCGATACTAATTATGACAGGTAACAGTAACTTCGATAGTAATTATGACAAGTAACATTAACTTCGATACTAATTATGGCAGGTTACTGTAACATCGCTACTAATTATGACAAGTAACTTTAATTTCGATACAAATTATGGCAGATAACTGTAACTTCCATACTAATTATGACAGGTAACAGTAACTTCGATACTAATTATGACAGAAAACTGTAACTTCGTTACTAATTATGACAAGTAACTGTAATTTCGATACAAATTATGACAGGTAACTGTAACTTCGTTACTAATTATGACAAGTAACAGTACCTTCGATACTAATTATGACAGGTAACTGTAACTTCGATACTAATTATGACAAGGAACTGTAATTTCGATACAAATTATGGCAGGTAACTGTAACTTCGTTACTTATTATGACAAGTAACTGTAATTTCGATACAAATTTTGGCTGGTAACTGTAACTTCGATAGTAATTATGACAGGTAACAGTAACTTCGATACTAATTATGACAAGTTACTGTAACTTCGATACTAATTATGACAGGTAACTGTAACTTCGTTACTAATAATGACATGTAACACTAATTTCGATACTAATTATGGCAGGTAACTGTAACTTCGATATTAATTAGGACAGGTAACAGTAACTTCGATACTAATTATGACAAGTAACTATAATTTCGATAAAAATTATGACTGGTTACTGTAACTTCGATTCTAATTATGACAAGAAACTCAAACTTCGTTACTAATTATGACAAGTAACTGAAATTTTGATTTAAAAAACTATGGTAGTTAACTGTAACTTCATTACTAATTATGACAAGTCCCTGTAATTTCGATACAAATCATGGCAGGTAACTGTAACTTCGATACTAATTATGACAAGTAACTGTAACTTCGATACTAATTATGACAGCTAACTGTAACTTCGTTATTAATTATGACAAGTAACTGTAATTTTGATAAAAAATTATTGTAGGTTACTGTAACTTCAATACTAATTATGACAGGTAACAGTAACTTCGATACTAATTATGACAAGAAACTCAAATTTCGTTACTAATTATGACAAGTAACTGTAATTTTGATAAAAAAAATTATGGTAGGTAACTGTAACTTCAATACTAATTATGACAGGTAACTGTAACTTCGATACTAATTATGACAGGAAACTGTATCTTCGTCACTAATTATGACAAGTAACTTTAATTTCGATATTAATTATGGCAGGAAACTGTAACTTCGTTACTAATTATGACAAGTCCCTGTAATTTCGATACAAATTATGGCAGGTAACTGTAACCTCGATACTAATTATGAAAAGTAACTGTAACTTCGATACTAATTATGACAGGTAACTGTAACTTCGTTATTAATTATGACACGTAACTGTAATTTCGATACAAATTTTGGCAGGTAACTGTATCATCGTTACTAATTATGACAGGTAACAGTAACTTCGATACTAATTATGAAAAGTAACTGTAACATCGATACTAATTATGACAGGTAACTGTAACTTCGATACTAATTATGACAGGTAACTGTAACTTCGTTACTAATTATGACAAGTAACTGTTTTTTTGATAAAAAATTATGGTAGGTAACTGTAACTTCAATACTAATTATGACAGGTAACAGTAACTTCGATACTTATTAAGACAGGTAACTGTAACTTCGATACTAATTATGACAGGTAACTGTAACTTCGATACTAATAATGACAGGTAACTGTAACTTCGTTACTAATTATGACAAGTAACTGTAATTTTGATAAAAAATTATGGTAGGTAACTGTAACTTCAATACTAATTATGACAGGTAACTGTAACTTCGATACTAATTATGACAGGAAACTGTAACTTCGTCACTAATTATGACAAGTAACTGTAACTTCGATACTAATTATGACAGGTAACTGTAACTTAGTTACTAATTATGACAAGTAACTGTAATTTCGATACAAATTTTGGCAGGTAACTGTAACTTCGATTCAAATTATGTCAGGTAACAGTAACTTCGATACTAATTATGACAAGTAACTGTAACTTCGATACTAATTATGACAGGTAACTGTAACTTCGTAACTATTTATGACAAGTAACAGTAATTTCGATACAAAATATGGCAGGTAACAGTAACTTCGATACTAATTATGACAGGTAACAGTAACTTCGATACTAATTATGACAAGTAACATTAACTTCGATACTAATTATGACAGGTTACTGTAACATCGTTGTTAATGATGACAAATAACTTTAATTTCGATACAAATTATGGCAGGTAACTGTAACTTTCATACTAATTATGACAGGTAACAGTTACTTCGATACTAATTATGACAGGAAACTGTAACTTCGTTACTAAATATGACAAGTAACTGTAATTTCGATACAAATTATGACAGGTAACTGTAACTTCGTTACTAATTATGAAAAGTAACAGTACCTTCGATACTAATTATGACTGGTAACTGTAACATCGATACTAATTATGACAAGGAACTGTAATTTCGAAACAAATTATGGCAGGTAACTGTAACTTCGTTACTAATTATGACAAGTAACTGTAATTTCGATACAAATTTTGGCAGGTAACTGTAACTTCGATACTTATTATGACAGGTAACAGTAACTTCGATACTAATTATGACAAGTAACAGTAACTTCGATACTTATTATGACAGGTAACTGTAACTTCGGTACTAATTATGACAGGTAACAGTAACTTCGATACTAATTTTGACAAGTAAATATAACTTCGATAAAAATTATGACTGGTTACTGTAACTTCGATTCTAATTATGACGAGAAACTCAAACTTCGTTACTAATTATGACAAGTAACTGTAATTTTGATAAAAAATTATGGTAGGTAATTGTAACTTCAATACTAATTATGACAGGTAACAGTAACTTCGATACTAATTATGACAGGAAACTGTAACTTCGTTACTAATTATGACAAGTAACTTTAATTTCGATACTAATTATGGCAGGAAACTGTAACTTCGTTACTAATTATGACAAGTCCCTGTAATTTCGATACAAATTTTGGCAGGTAACTGTAACATCGATACTAATTATGACAAGTAACTGTAATTTCGATACTAATTATGACAGGTAACTGTAACTTCGTCACTAATTATAACAAGTAACTGTAATTTCGTTACAAATTATGGCAGGTAACAGTAACTTCGATACAAATTATGACAAGAAACTCTAACTTCGTTAATAATTATGACAAGTAACATTAATTTTGATAAAAATTTGCGGTAGGTAACTGTAACTTCAATACTAATTATGACTGTAACAGTAACTTCGTTACTAATTATGACAGGTAACAGTAATTCGATATTAATTATGACAAGTAACTATAACTTCGATACAAATTATGACAGGTAACAGAAACTTCGATACTAATTATGACAAAAACTCGAACTTCGTTACTAATTATGACAAGTCCCTGTAATTTCGATACAAATTATGGCAGGTAACTGTAACTTCCATACTAATTATGACAGGTAACAGTAACTTCGATACTAATTATGACAGGAAACTGTAACTTCGTTACTAATTATGACAAGTAACTGTAATTTCGATACAAATTATGACAGGTAACTGTAACTTCGTTACTAATTATGACAGGTTACTGTAACTTCGTTACTAATTATGTCAAGTAACTGTAGCTTCGATGCTAATTATGACAAGTAACTGTAATTTCGATACAAATTATGACAGGTAACATTAACTTCGATACAAATTATGACAAGAAACTCTAACTTCGTTAATAATTATGACAAGTAACATTAATTTTGATAAAAATTTATGGTAGGTAACTGTAACTTCAATACTAATTATGACTGTAACAGTAACTTCGTTACTAATTATGACAAGTAACTGTAATTTCGATACAAATTATGGCAAGTAACAGTAACATCGATACTAATTATGACAGGTAACTGTAACTTCGATACTAATCATTACAACGAACTGTAATTTCGATACAAATTATGGCAGGTAACTGTAACATCCATACTAATTATGACAGGTAACAGTAACTTCGATAATAATTATGACAAGAAACTGTATCTTCGTTACTAATTATGACAAGTAACTGTAATTTCGATACAAATTATGGCAGGTAACTGTAACTTCGTTACTAATTATGACAAGTAACAGTACCTTCGATACTAATTATGACAGGTAACTGTAACTTCGATACTAATTATGACAAGGAACTGTAATTTCGATACAAATTATGGCAGGTAACTGTAACTTCGTTACTAATTATGACAAGTAACTGTAATTTCGATACAAATTATGGCAGGTAACTGTAACTTCGGTACTAATTATGACAGGTAACAGTAACATCGGTGCTAATTATGACAAGTAACTATAACTTCGATAAAAATTATGACTGGTTACTGTAACTTCGATTCTAATTATGACAAGAAACTCTAACTTCGTTACTAATTATGACAAGTAACTGTAATTTTGATAAAAAATTAAGGTAGGTAACTGTAACTTCAATATTAATTATGACAGGTAACAGTAACATCGATTAAGCCTCCGTGGCTTAGGCGGCAGCACACCGGCCTCTCACCGCTGGGTCCGTGGTTCAAATCCCGGTCACTCCATGTGAGATCTGTGCTGGACAGAACGGAGGCAGACAGGTTTTTCTCCGGGTACTCCGGTTTTCCCTGTCAAATTTCATTCCAGCAACACTCTCCACTATCATTTCATTTCATCTGTCATTCATTTAATCATTGCCCCAGAGGAGTGCGTCAGGCCTCGGCAGCCGGCACAATTCATATCCTCGCCGCTAGAAGGGGGCTTCATTCATTCCATTCCTGACCCGGTCGGAGACTGGAAGCAGGCTGTGGATTTTCAACAGTAACTTCGATACTAATTATGACAGGAAACTGTAACTTCGTTACTAATTATGACAAGTAACTTTAATTTCGATACTAATTATGGCAGGTAACTGTAACATTATTACTAATTATGACAAGTCCCTGTAATTGCGATACAAATTATGGCAGGTAACTGTAACTTCGATACTAATTATGACAAGTAACTGTAACTTCGATACTAATTATGACAGGTAACTGTAACTTCGTTATTAATTATGACAAGTAACTGTAATTTCGATACAAATTTTGGCAGGAAACTGTTACTTCGATACTAATTATGACAGGTAACAGTAACTTCGATACTAATTATGACAAGTAACTATAACTTCGATACAAATTATGACAGGTAACTGTAACTTCGATACTAATTATGACAAGAAACTCGAACTTCATTACTAATTATGACAAGTCCCTGTAATTTCGATACAAATTATGGCAGGTAACTGTAACTTCCATACTAATTATGACAGATAACAGTAACTTCGATACTAATTATGACAGGAAACTGTAACTTCGTTACTAATTATGACAAGTAACTGTAATTTCGATAGAAATTATGACAGGTAACTGTAACTTCGTTACTACTTATGACAAGTAACAGTACCTTCGATACTAATTATGACAGGTAACTGTAACTTCGATATTAATTATGACAAGGAACAGTAATTTTGATACAAATAATGGCAGGTAACTGTAACTTTGATACTAATTATGACAGCTAACAGTAACTTCGATACTAATTATGACAAGTAACAGTAACTTCGTTACTAATTATGACAAGTAACTCTAATTTTGATAAAAAATTATGGCAGGTAACTGTAACTTCGATACTAATTATGACAGGTAACATTAACTTCGATACTAATTATGACAGGTTACTCTAACGTCGTTACTAATTATGTCAAGTAACTGTAACTTCGATACTAATTATGACAAGTAACTGTAATTTCGATACAAATTATGACAGGTTACCGTAACTTCGTTACTAATGATGACAAGTTACTGTAATTTCGATACGAATTATGGCAGGTAACTGTAACTTCGGTACTAATTATATCAGGTATCAGTAACTTCGATACTAATTATGACAAGGAACTGTAATTTCGATACAAATTATGGCAGGTAACTGTAACTTCGTTACTAATTATGACAGGTTACTGTAACTTCGTTACTAATTATGTCAAGTAATTGTAGCTTCGATTCTAATTATGACAAGTAACTGTAATTTCGATAAAAAATATGACAGGTAACAGTAACTTCGATACAAATTATGACAAGAAACTCTAACTTCGTTAATAATTATGACAAGTAACATTAATTTTGATAAAAAATTATGGTAGGTAACTGTAACATCAATACTAATTATGACAGGTAACAGTAACTTCGATACTAATTATTACAGGTAAGAGTAACTACGATACTAATTATGACAAGTAACTGTAACTTCGATACTAATTATGACAGGTAACAGTTACTTCGATACTATTTATGACAGGAAACTGTAACTTTGTTACTAATTATGACAAGTAACTGTAATTTCGATACAAATTATGACAGGTAACTGTAACTTCGTTACTAATTATGACAGGAAACTGTAACTGCGTTACTAATTATGACATGTAACTTTAATTTGGATACTAGTTATGGCAGGAAACTGTATCTTCGTTACTAATTATGACAAGTCCCTGTAATTTCGATACAAATTATGGCAGATAACTGTAACTTCGATACTAATTATGACAAGTAACTGTAACATCGATACTAATTATGACAGGTAACTGTAACTTCGTTATTAATTATGACTAGTAACTGTAATTTTGATAAAAAATTATTGTAGGTTACTGTAACTTCAATACTAATTATGACAGGTAACAGTAACTTTGATACTAATTATGACAAGAAACTCAAACTTCGTTATTAATTATGACTAGTAACTGTAATTTTGATAAAAAATTATTGTAGGTAACTGTAACTTCAATACTAATTATGACAGGTAACAGTAACGTCGATACTAATTATGACAAGAAACTCTAACTTCGTCACTAATTATGACAAGTAACTGTAATTTCGATATTAATTATGGCAGGAAACTGTAACTTCGTTACTAATTATGACAAGTCCCTGTAATTTCGATACAAATTATGGCAGGTAACTGTAACCTCGATACTAATTATGACAAGTAACTGTAACTTCGATACTAATTATGACAGGTAACTGTAACTTCGTTATTAATTATGACAAGTAACTGTAATTTCGATACAAATTTTGGCAGGTAACTGTATCATCGTTACTAATTATGACAGGTAACAGTAACTTCGATACTAATTATGACAAGTAACTGTAACTTCGATACTAATTATGACAGGTAACTGTAACTTCGATACTAATTATGACAGGTAACTGTAACTTCGTTACTAATTATGACAAGTAACTGTAATTTCGAAACAAATTATGACAGGTAATTGTAACTTCGTTACTAATTATGACAGGTTACTGTAACTTCGTTACTAATTATGTCAAGTAACTGTAGCTTCGATGCTAATTGTGACAAGTAACTGAAATTTCGATACAAATTATGACAGGTAACATTAACTTCGATACTAATTATGACAAGAAACTCTAACTTCGTCACTAATTATGACAAGTAACTGTAATTTCGATACAAATTATGGCAGGTAAATGTAACTTCGATACTAATTATGACAGGTAACAGTAAGTTCGATACTAATTATGACAAGTAACTATAACTTCGATACAAATTATGACAGGTAACTGTAACTTCGATACTAATTATGACAAAAAACTCGAACTTCGTTACTAATTATGACAAGTCCCTGTAATTTCGATACAAATTATGGCAGGTAACTGTAACTTCCATACTAATTATGACAGGTAACAGTAACTTCGATACTAATTCTCACAAGTAACATTAACTTCGATACTAATTATGGCAGGTTACTGTAACATCGCTACTAATTATGACAAGTAACTTTAATTTCGATACAAATTATGGCAGGTAACTGTAACTTCCATACTAATTATGACAGGTAACAGTAACTTCGATACTAATTATGACAGGAAACTGTAACTTCGTTACTAATTATGACAAGTAACTGTAATTTCGATACAAATTTTGGCAGGTAACTGTAACTTCGATACTAATTATGACAGGTAACAGTAACTTCGATACTAATTATGACAAGTAGCTGTAACTTCGATACTAATTATGACAGGTAACTGTAACTTCGTTACTAATTTTGACAAGTGACAGTACCTTCGATACTAATTATGACAGGTAACTGTAACTTCGATACTAATTATGACAAGGAACTGTAATTTCGATACAAATTATGGCAGGTAACTGTAACTTCGTTACTAATTATGACAAGTAACAGTAATTTCGAAACAAATTTTGGCAGGTAACTGTAACTTCGATACTAATTATGACAGGTAACAGTAACTTCGATACTAATTATGACAGGTAACTGTAACTTCGTTACTATTTATGACAAGTAACAGTAATTTCGATACAAAATATGGCAGATAACAGTAACTTCGATACTAATTATGACAGGTAACAGTAACTTCGATACTATTTATGACAAGTAACATTAACTTCGATACTAATTATGACAGGTTACTGTAACATCGTTGCTAATGATGACAAGTAACTTTAATTTCGATACAAATTATGGCAGGTAACTGTAACTTCCATACTAATTATGACAGGTAACAGTTACTTCGATACTAATTATGACAGGAAACTGTAACTTCGTTACTAATTATGACAGGTAACAGCAACATCGATACTAATTATGACAAGTAACTATAACTTCGATACAAATTATGACAGGTAACAGTACCTTCGATACTAATTATGACAGGTTACAGTAACTACGATACTAATTATGACAAGTAACTGTAACTTCGATACTAATTATGACAGGTAACTGTAACTTGGTAACTAATTACGACAAGTAACAGTACCTTCGATACTAATTATCACAGGTAACTGTAACATCGATACTAATTATGACAAGGAACTGTAATTTCGATACAAATTATGGCAGGTAACACTACCTTCGATACTAATTATGACAGGTAACAGCAACATCGATACTAATTATGACAAGTAACTATAACTTCGATACAAATTATGACAGGCAACTGTAACTTCGATACTAATAATGACAAGAAACTCTAATTTCGTTACTAATTATGACAAGTAAATGTAATTTTGATAAAAAATTATTGTAGGTAACTGTAACTTCAATACTAATTATGACAGGTTACAGTAACTTCGATACTAATTATGACAGGTAACTGTAACTTCGTTACTTATTATGACAAGTAACTTTAATTTCGATACTAATTATGGCAGGTTACTGTAACTTCGTTACTAATTATGACAAGTCCCTGTAATTTCGATACAAATTATTGCAGGTAATTGTAATTTCGATACTAATTATGACAGGTAACAGTAACTTCGATACTAATTATGACAGGTAACAGTAACTTCGATAATAATTATGACAAGTAACTGTAACTTCGATACTAATTATGACAGGTAACAGCAACTTCGATACTAATTATGACAAGTAATTATAACTTCGATACAAATTATGACAGGTAACAGTACCTTCGATACTAATTATGACAGGTTACAGTAACTACGATACTAATTATGACAAGTAACTGTAACTTCGATACTAATTATGACAGGTAACTGTAACTTGGTAACTAATTACGACAAGTAACTGTAATTTCGATAAAAATTATGGCTGGTATTAGTAACTTCGATGCTAATTATGACAGGTAACTGTAACTTCGATACTAATTATGACAAGGAACTGTAATTTCGATACAAATTATGGCAGGTAACTCTAACTTCGATACTAATTGTGACAGGTAACAGTAACGTCGATACTAATTATGACAAGTAACTGTAACTTCGAATCAAATTATGACAGGTAACTGTAGCTTCGATACTAATTATGACAAGAAAATCTAACTTCGTTACTAATTATGACAAGTAACTGTAATTTTGATAAAAAATTATGGTAGATAACTGTAACTTCAATACTAATTATGACAGGTAACAGGAACTTCGATACTAATTATGACAAGTAACTGTAACTTCGTTAATAATTATCACAAGTAACTTTAATTTCGATACTAATTATGGCAGGTAACTGTAACTTCGTTACTAATTATGACAAGTCCCTGTAATTTCGATACAAATTATGGCAGGTAACGGTAACTTCGATACTAATTATTACAAGTAACTGTAACTTCGATACTAATTATGAGAGGTAACTGTAACTTCGTTACTAATTATGACAAGTAACTGTAATTTCGATACAAATTTTGCCAGGTAACTGTAACTTCGATTCTAATTATGACAGGTAACAGTAACTTCGATACTAATTATGACAAGTAACTGTAACGTCGATACTAATTATGACAGGTAACTGTAACTTCGTTACTAATTATGACAAGTAACAGTAATTTCGATACAAATTATGGCAGGTAACTGTATCGTCGATACTAATTATGACAGGTAACAGTAACTTTGATACTAATTATGACAAGTAACATTAACTTCGATACTAATTATGGCAGGTTACTGTAACATCGCTACTAATTATGACAAGTAACTTTAATTTCGATACAAATTATGGCAGGTAACTGTAACTTCAATACTAATTATGACAGGTAACAGTAACTTCGATACTAATTATGACAGGAAACTGTAACTTCGTTACTAATTATGACAAGTAACTGTAATTTCGATACAAATTATGACAGGTAACTGTAACTTCGTTGCTAATTATGACAAGTAACAGTACCTTCGATACTAATTATGACAGGTAACTGTAACTTCGATACTAATTATGACAAGGAACTGTAATTTCGATACAAATTATGGCAGGTAACTGTAACTTCGTTACTAATTATGACAAGTAACTGTAATTTCGATACAAATTTTGGCAGGTAACTGTAACTTCGATACTAATTATGACAGGTAACAGTTACTTCGATACTAATTATGAAAAGTAACTGTATCTTCGATACTAATTATGACAGGTAACTGTAACTTCGTTACTAATAATGACAAGTAACTCTAATTTCGATACTAATTATGGCAAGTAACTGTAACTTCGATACTAATTATGACAGGTAACAGCAACTTCGATACTAATTATGACAAGTAACTATAACTTCGATACAAATTATGACAGGCAACTGTAACTTCGATACTAATTATGACAAGAAACTCTAACTTCGTTACTAATTATGACAAGTAACTGTACTTTTGATAAAAAGTTATTGTAGGTAACTGTAACTTCAATACTAATTATGACAGGTAACAGTAACTTCGATACTAATTATGACAGGTAACTGTAACTTCGTTACTTATTATGACTAGTAACTTTATTTCGATACTAATTATGGCAGGTTACTGTAACTTCGTTACTAATTATGACAAGTCCCTGTAATTTCGATACAAATTATTGCAGGTAATTGTAATTTCGATACTAATTATGACAGGTAACAGTAACTTCGATACTAATTATGACAGGTAACAGTAACTTCGATACTAATTATGACAAGTAACTGTAACTTCGATACTAATTATGACAAGTAACAGCAACTTCGATACTAATTATGACAAGTTATTATAACTTCGATACAAATTATGACAGGTAACAGTAACTTCGATACTAATTATGACAGGTTACAGTAACTACGATACTAATTATGACAAGTAACAGTAACTTCGATACTAATTATGACAGGTAACTGTAACTTGGTAACTAATTATGACAAGTAACTGTAATTTCGATACAAATTATGGCAGGTAACTGTAACCTCGATACTAATTATGACAAGTAACTGTAACTTCGATACTAATTATGACATGTAACTGCAACTTCGTTATTAATTATGACAAGTCCCTGTAATTTCGATACTAATTATGGCAGGTTACTGTAACTTCGTTACTAATTATGACAAGTCCCTGTAATTTCGATACAAATTATGGCAGGTAATTGTAATTTCGATGCTAATTATGACAGGTAACAGTAACTTCGATACTAATTATGACAAGTAACAGTAACATCGATACTAATTATGACAGGTAACTGTAACTTCGTCACTTATTATAACAAGTAACTGTAATTTCGTTACAAATTATGGCAGGTAACAGTAACTTCGATACTAATTAGGACAGGTAACAGTAATTCGATACTAATTATGACAAGTAACTAAAACTTCTATACAAATTATGACAGGTAACTGTAACTTCGATACTAATTATGACAAGAAACTCGAACTTCGTTACTAATTATGACAAGTCCCTGTAATGTCGATACAAATTATGGCAGGTAACTGTAACTTCGATACTAATTATGACAAGTAACTGTAACTTCGATACTAATTATGACAGGTAACTGTAACTTCGTCACTTATATAACAAGTAACTGTAATTTCGTTACAAATTATGGCAGGTAACAGTAACTTCGATACTAATTATGACAGGTAACAGTAATTCGATACTAATTATGACAAGTAACTATAACTTCTATACAAATTATGACAGGTAACTGTAACTTCGATACTAATTATGACAAGAAACTCGAACTTCGTTACTAATTATGACAAGTCCCTGTAATTTCGATACAAATTATGGCAGGTAACTGTATCTTCCATACTAATTATGACAGGTAACAGTAACTTCGATACTAATTATGACAGGAAACTGTAACTTCGTTACTAATCATGACTGGTTACTGTAACTTCGATACTAATTATGACAAGAAACTCTAACTTCGTTACTAATTATGACAAGTAACTGTAATTTTGATAAAAAATTATGGTAGGTAACTGTAACTTCAATACTAATTATGACAGGTAACAGTAACTTCGATACTAATTATGACAGGAAACTGTAACTTCGTTACTAATTATGACAAGTAACTGTAATTTCGATACAAATTATGACAGGTAACTGTAACTTCGTTACTAATTATGACAGGTTACTGTAACATCTTTACTAATTATGTCAAGTAACTGTAGCTTCGATGCTAATTATGACAAGTAACTGTAATTTCGATACAAATTATGACAGGTAACATTAACTTCGATACTAATTATGACAAGAAACTCTAACTACGTCACTAATTATGACAAGTAACTGTAATTTCGATACAAATTATGGCAGGTAACTGTATCTTCGATACTAATTATGACAGATAACAGTAACTTCGATACTAATTATGACAAGTAACTATAACTTCGATACAAATTATGACAGGTAACTGTAACTTCGATACTAATTATGACAAGAAACTCGACTTCGTTACTAATTATGAAAAGTCCCTGTAATTTCGATACAAATTATGGCAGGTAACTGTAACTTCCATACTAATTATGACAGGTAACAGTAACTTCGATACTAATTATGACATGTAACATTAACTTCGATACTAATTATGGCAGTTTACTGTAACATCGCTTCTAATTATGACAAGTAACTTTAATTTCGATACAAATTATGTCAGGTAACTGTAACTTCCATACTAATTATGAATGGTAACAGTAACTTCGATACTTATTATGACAGGAAACAGTAACTTCGTTACTAATTATGACAAGTAACTCTTATTTCGATACAAATTATGACAGGTAACTGTAACTTCGTTACTAATTAAGACAAGTAACAGTACCTTCGATACTAATTATGACAGGTAACTGTAACTTCGATACTAATTATGACAAGGAACTGTAATTTCGATACAAATTATGGCAGGTAACTGTAACTTCGTTACTAATTATGACAAGTAACTGTAATTTCGATACAAATTTTGGCAGGTAACTGTAACTTCGATACTAATTATGACAGGTAACAGTAACTTCGATATTAATTATGACAAGTAACTGTAACTTCGATACTAATTATGACAGGTAACTGTAACTTCGTTACTATTTATGACAAGTAACAGTAATTTCGATACAAAATATGGCAGATAACAGTAACTTCGATACTAATTATGTTAGGTACTAGCAACTTCGATACTAATTATGACAAGTAACTATAACATCGATACAAATTATGACAGGCAACTGTAACTTCGATACCAATTATGACAAGAAACTCTAACTTCGTTACTAATTATGACAAGTAACTGTTATTTTGATAAAAAATTATTGTAGGTAACTGTAACTTCAATACTAATTATGAGAGGTAACAGTAACTTCGATACTAATTATGACAGGTAACAGCAACTTCGATACTAATTATGACAAGTAATTATAACTTCGATACAAATTATGACAGGTAACAGTAACTTCGATACTAATTATGACAGGTTACAGTTACTTCGATACTAATTATGACAAGTAACTGTAACTTCGATACTAATTATGACAGGTAACAGCAACTTCGATACTAATTATGACAAGTAATTATAACTTCGATACAAATTATGACAGGTAACAGTAACTTCGATACTAATTATGACAGGTTACAGTAACTACGATACTAATTATGACAAGTAACTGTAACTTCGATACTAATTATGACAGGTAACTGTAACTTGGTAACTAATTATGACAAGTAACTGTAATTTCGATACATATTATGGTTGGTAACAGTAACTTCGATGCAAATTATGACAGGTAACTGTAACTTCGATACTAATTATGACAAGGAACTGTAATTTCGATACAAATTATGGCAGGTAACTGTAACTTCGATACTAATTGTGACAGGTAACGGTAACTTCGATACTAATTATGACAATCAACTATAACTTCGAATCTAATTATGACAGGTAACTGTAACTTCGATACTAATTATGACAAGAAAATCTAACTTCGTTACTAATTATGACACGTAACTGCAATTTTGATAAAAATTATGGTAGGTAACTGTAACTTCAATACTAATTATGACAGGTAACAGGAACATCGATACTAATTATGACAGGTAACTGTAACTTCGTTAATAATAATCACCAGTAACTTTAATTTCGATACTAATTATGGCAGGTAACTGTAACTTCGTTACTAATTGTGACAAGTCCCTGTAATTTCGATACAAATTATGGCAGGTAACGGTAACTTCGATACTAATTATTACAAGTAACTGTAACTTCGATACTAATTATGACAGGTAACTGTAACTTCGTTACTAATTATGATAAGTAACTGTAATTTGCATACAAATTTTGGCAGGTAACTGTAACTTCGATTCTAATTATGACAGGTAACAGTAACGTCGATACTAATTATGACAAGTAACTGTAACTTCGATACTAATTATGACAGGTAACTGTAACTTCGTTACTAATTATGACAAGTAACAGTAATTTCGATACAAATTATGGCAGGTAACTGTATCTTCGATAGTAATTATGACAGGTAACAGTAACTTTGATACTAATTATGACAAGTAACATTAACTTCGATATAATTATGGCAGGTTACTGTAACATCGCTACTAATTATGACAAGTAACTTTAATTTCGATACAAATTATGGCAGGTAACTGTAACTTCCATTCTAATTATGACAGGTAACAGTAACTTCGATTCTAATTATGACAGGAAACTGTAACTTCGTTACTAATTATGACAAGTAACTGTAATTTCGATACAAATTATGACAGGTAACTGTAACTTCGTTACTAATTATGACAAGTAACAGTACCTTCGATACTAATAATGACAGGTAACTGTAACTTCGATACTAATTATGACAAGGAACTGTAATTTCGATACAAATTATGGCAGGTAACTGTAACTTCGTTACTAATTATGACAAGTAACTGTAATTTCGATACAAATTTTGGCAGGTAACTGTAACTTCGATACTAATTATGACAGGTAACAGTAACTTCGATATTAATTATGACAAGTAACTGTAACTTCGATACTAATTATGACAGGTAACTGTAACTTCGTTACTATTTATGACAAGTAACAGTAATTTCGATACAAAATATGGCAGATAACAGTAACTTCGATACTAATTATGTTAGGTAACAGCAACTTCGATACTAATTATGACAAGTAACTATAACATCGATACAAATTATGACAGGCAACTGTAACTTCGATACCTATTATGACAATAAACTCTAACTTCGTTACTAATTATGACAAGTAACTGTTATTTTGATAAAAAATTATTGTAGGTAACTGTAACTTCAATACTAATTATGAGAGGTAACAGTAACTTCGATACTAATTATGACAGGTAACAGCAACTTCGATACTAATTATGACAAGTAATTATAACTTCGATACAAATTATGACAGGTAACAGTAACTTCGATACTAATTATGACAGGTTACAGTAACTACGATACTAATTATGACAAGTAACTGTAACTTCGATACTAATTATGACAGGTAACTGTAACTTGGTAACTAATTATGACAAGTAACTGTAATTTCGATACATATTATGGTTGGTAACAGTAACTTCGATGCAAATTATGACAGGTAACTGTAACTTCGTTACTTATTATGACAAGTAACTTTAATTTCGATACTAATTATGGCAGGTTACTGTAACTTCGTTACTAATTATGACGAGTCCCTGTAATTTCGATACAAATTATTGCAGGTAATTGTAATTTCGATACTAATTATGACAGGTAACAGTAACTTCGATACTAATTATGACAGGTAACAGTAACTTCGATACTATTTATGACAAGTAACTGTAACTTCGATACTAATTATGACAGGTAACAGCAACTTCGATACTAATTATGACAAGTAATTATAACTTCGATACAAATTATGACAGGTAACAGTAACTTCGATACTAATTATGACAGGTTACAGTAACTACGATACTAATTATGACAAGTAACTGTAACTTCGATACTAATTATGACAGGTAACTGTAACTTGGTAACTAATTATGACAAGTAACTGTAATTTCGATACATATTATGGTTGGTAACAGTAACTTCGATGCAAATTATGACAGGTAACTGTAACTTCGATACTAATTATGACAAGGAACTGTAATTTCGATACAAATTATGGCAGGTAACTGTAACTTCGATACTAATTGTGACAGGTAACAGTAACTTCGATACTAATTATGACAAGTAACTATAACTTCGAATCTAATTATGACAGGTAACTGTAACTTCGATACTAATTATGACAAGAAAATCTAACTTCGTTACTAATTATGACACGTAACTGTAATTTTGATAAAAATTATGGTAGGTAACTGTAACTTCAATACTAATTATGACAGGTAACAGGAACATCGATACTAATTATGACAGGTAACTGTAACTTCGTTAATAATTATCACCAGTAACTTTAATTTCGATACTAATTATGGCAGGTAACTGTAACTTCGTTACTAATTGTGACAAGTCCCTGTAATTTCGATACAAATTATGGCAGGTAACGGTAACTTCGATACTAATTATTACAAGTAACTGTAACTTCGATACTAATTATGACAGGTAACTGTAACTTCGTTACTAATTATGATAAGTAACTGTAATTTGCATACAAATTTTGGCAGGTAACTGTAACTTCGATTCTAATTATGACAGGTAACAGTAACGTCGATACTAATTATGACAAGTAACTGTAACTTCGATAAAAATTATGACAGGTAACTGTAACTTCGTTACTAATTATGACAAGTAACAGTATTTTCGATACAAATTATGGCAGGTAACTGTATCTTCGATAGTAATTATGACAGGTAACAGTAACTTTGATACTAATTATGACAAGTAACATTAACTTCGATATAATTATGGCAGGTTACTGTAACATCGCTACTAATTATGACAAGTAACTTTAATTTCGATACAAATTATGGCAGGTAACTGTAACTTCCATTCTAATTATGACAGGTAACAGTAACTTCGATACTAATTATGACAGGAAACTGTAACTTCGTTACTAATTATGACAAGTAACTGTAATTTCGATACAAATTATGACAGGTAACTGTAACTTCGTTACTAATTATGACAAGTAACAGTACCTTCGATACTAATAATGACAGGTAACTGTAACTTCGATACTAATTATGACAAGGAACTGTAATATCGATACAAATTATGGCAGGTAACTGTACCTTCGTTACTAATTATGACAAGTAACTGTAATTTCGAAACAAATTTTGGCAGGTAACTGTAACTTCGATACTAATTATGACAGGTAACAGTAACTTCGATACTAATTATGACAATTAACTGTAACTTCGATACTAATTATGACAGGTAACTGTAACTTCGTTACTAATAATGACAAGTAACTCTAATTTCGGTACTAATTATGGCAGGTAATTGTAACTTCGATACCAATTATGACAGGTAACAGCAACTTCGATACTAATTATGACAAGTAACTATAACATCGATACAAATTATGACAGGCAACTGTAACTTCGATACTAATTATGACAAGAAACTCTAACTTCGTTACTAATTATGACAAGTAACTGTAATTTTGATAGAAAATTATTGTAGGTAACTGTAACTTCAATACTAATTATGACAGGTAACAGTAACTTCGATACTAATTATGACAGGTAACTGTAACTTCGTTACTTATTATGACAAGTAGCTTTAATTTCGATACTAATTATGGCAGGTTACTGTAACTTCGTTACTAATTATGACAAGTCCCTGTAATTTCGATACTAATTATGGCAGGTAACTGTAACTTCGATACTAATTATGACAGGTAACAGTAACTTCGATACTTATTATGACAAGTAACTATAACTTCGATACAAATTATGACTGGTTACTGTAACTTCGATTCTAATTATGACAAGAAACTCAAACTTCGTTACTAATTATGACAAGTAACTGTAATTTTGATAAAAAATTATGGTAGGTAACTGTAACTTCATTACTACTTATGACAGGTAACAGTTACTTCGATAATAATTATGACAGGAAACTGTAACTTCGTTTCTAATTATGACAAGTAACTTTAATTTCGATACTAGTTATGGCAGGAAACTGTAACTTCGTTACTAATTATGACAAGTCCCTGTAATTTCGATACAAATTATGGCAGGTAACTGTAACTTCGATACTAATTAAGACAAGTAACTGTAACTTCGATACTAATTATGACAGGTAACTGTAACTTCGTTATTAATTATGACAAGTAACTGTAATTTTGATAAAAAATTATTGTTGGTAACTGTAACTTCAATACTAATTATGACAGGTTACAGTAACTTCGATACTAATTATGACAAGAAACTCAAACTTCGTTACTAATTATGACAAGTAACTGTAATTTTGATAAAAAATTATGGTAGGTAACTGTAAATTCAATACTAATTATGACAGGTAACAGTAACTTCGATACTAATTATGACAGGAAACTGTAACTTCGTTACTAATTATGACAAGTAACTTTAATTTCGATATTAATTATGGCAGGTAACTGTAACTTCGTTATTAATTTTGACAAGTAACTGTAATTTCGATACAAATTTTGGCAGGTAACTGTATCATCGTTACTAATTTTGACAGGTAACAGTAACTTCGATACTAATTATGACAAGTAACTGTAACTTCGATACTAATTATGACAGGTAACTGTAACTTCGATACTAATTATGACAGGTAACTGTAACTTCGTTACTAATTATGACAAGTAACTGTAATTTCGATTCAAATTTTGGCAGGTAACTGTAACTTCGATACTTATTATGACAGGTAACAGTAACTTCGATACTAATTATGACAAGTAACTGTAACATCGATACTAATTATGACAGGTAACTGTAACTTCGTTACTAATTATGACAAGCAACTGTAATTTTGATACAAATTATGGCAGGTTACTGTAACTTCGATACTAATTATGACAGGTAACAGCAACATCGATACTAATTATGACAAGTAACTATAACTTCGATACAAATTATGACAGGTAACTGTAACTTCGATACTAATTATGACAAGAAACTCTAACTTCGTTACTAATTATGACAAGTAACTGTAATTTTGATAAAAAATTATTGTAGGTAACTGTAACTTCAATACTAATTATGACAGGTAACAGTAACTTCGATACTAATTATGACAGGTAACTGTAACTTCGATACTAATTATGACAGGTAACAGCAACTTCGATACTAATTATGACAAGTAATTATAACTTCGATACAAATTATGACAGGTAACAGTAACTTCGATACTAATTATGACAGGTTACAGTAACTACGATACTAATTATGACATGTAACTGTAACTTCGATACTAATTATGACAGGTAACTGTAACTTGGTAACTAATTATGACAAGTAACTGTAATTTCGATACATATTATGGCTGGTAACAGTAACTTCGATGCTAATTATGACAGGTAACTGTAACTTCGATACTAATTATGACAAGGAACTGTAATTTCGATACAAATTAGGGCAGGTAACTGTAACTTCGATACTAATTGTGACAGGTAACAGTAACTTCGATACTAGTTATGACAAGTAACTATAACTTCGAATCTAATTATGACAGGTAACTGTATCTTCGATACTTATTATGACAAGAAAATCTAACTTCGTTACTAATTATGACAAGTAACTGTAATTTTGATAAAAATTATGGTAGGTAACTGTAACTTCAATACTAATTATGACAGGTAACAGTAACTTCGATACTAATTATGACAGGTAACTGTAACTTCGTTACTAATTATGACAAGTAACAGTAATTTCGATACAAATTATGGCAGGTAACTGTATCTTCGATAGTAATTATGACAGGTAACAGTAACTTTGATACTAATTATGACAAGTAACATTAACTTCGATATAATTATGGCAGGGTACTGTAACATCGCTACTAATTATGACAAGTAACTTTAATTTCGATACAAATTATGGCAGGTAACTGTAACTTCCATTCTAATTATGACAGGTAACAGTAACTTCGATACTAATTATGACAGGAAACTGTAACTTCGTTACTAATTATGACATGTAACTGTAATTTCGATACAAATTATGACAGGTAACTGTAACTTCGTTACTAATTATGACAAGTAACAGTACCTTCGATACTAATAATGACATGTAACTGTAACTTCGATACTAATTATGACAAGGAACTGTAATTTCGATACAAATTATGGCAGGTAACTGTACCTTCGTTACTAATTATGACAAGTAACTGTAATTTCGAAACAAATTTTGGCAGGTAACTGTAACTTCGATACTAATTATGACAGGTAACAGTAACTTCGATACTAATTATGACAATTAACTGTAACTTCGATACTAATTATGACAGGTAACTGTAACTTCGTTACTAATAATGACAAGTAACTCTAATTTCGGTACTAATTATGGCAGGTAACTGTAACTTCGATACTAATTATGACAGGTAACAGCAACTTCGATACTAATTATGACAAGTAATTATAACTTCGATACAAATTATGACAGGCAACTGTAACTTCGATACTAATTATGACAAGAAACTCTAACTTCGTTACTAATTATGACAAGTAACTGTAATTTTGATAGAAAATTATTGTAGGTAACTGTCACTTCAATACTAATTATGACAGGTAACAGTAACTTCGATACTAATTATGACAGGTAACTGTAACTTCGTTACTTATTATGACAAGTAGCTTTAATTTCGATACTAATTATGGCAGGTTACTGTAACTTCGTTACTAATTATGACAAGTCCCTGTAATTTCGATACTAATTATGGCAGGTGACTGTAACTTCGATACTAATTATGACAGGTTACAGTAACTTCGATACTTATTATGACAAGTAACTATAACTTCGATAAAAATTATGACTGGTTACTGTAACTTCGATTCTAATTATGACAAGAAACTCAAACTTCGTTACTAATTATGACAAGTAACTGTAATTTTGATAAAAAATTATGGTAGGTAACTGTAACTTCATTACTACTTATGACAGGTAACAGTAACTTCGATAATAATTATGACAGGAAACTGTAACTTCGTTACTAATTATGACAAGTAACTTTAATTTCGATACTAGTTATGGCAGGAAACTGTAACTTCGTTACTAATTATGACAAGTCCCTGTAATTTCGATACAAATTATGGCAGGTAACTGTAACTTCGATACTAATTATGACAAGTAACTGTAACTTCGATACTAATTATGACAGGTAACTGTAACTTCGTTATTAATTATGACAAGTAACTGTAATTTTGATAAAAAATTATTGTTGGTAACTGTAACTTCAATACTAATTATGACAGGTTACAGTAACTTCGATACTAATTATGACAAGAAACTCAAACTTCGTTACTAATTATGACAAGTAACTGTAATTTTGATAAAAAATTATGGTAGGTAACTGTAACTTCAATACTAATTATGACAGGTAACAGTAACTTCGATACTAATTATGACAGGAAACTGTAACTTCGTTACTAATTATGACAAGTAACTTTAATTTCGATATTAATTATGGCCGGTAACTGTAACTTCGTTATTAATTTTGACAAGTAACTGTAATTTCGATACAAATTTTGGCAGGTAACTGTATCATCGTTACTAATTTTGACAGGTAACAGTAACTTCGATACAATTATGACAAGTAACTGTAACTTCGATACTAATTATGACAGGTAACTGTAACTTCGATACTAATTATGACAGGTAACTGTAACTTCGTTACTAATTATGACAAGTAACTGTAATTTCGATTCAAATTTTGGCAGGTAACTGTAACTTCGATACTTATTATGACAGGTAACAGTAACTTCGATACTAATTATGACAAGTAACTGTAACATCGATACTAATTATGACAGGTAACTCTAACTTCGTTACTAATTATGACAAGTAACTGTAATTTCGATACAAATTATGGCAGGTTACTGTAACTTCGATACTAATTATGACAGGTAACAGCAACATCGATACTAATTATGACAAGTAACTATAACTTCGATACAAATTATGACAGGTAACTGTAGCTTCGATACTAATTATGACAAGAAACTCTAACTTCGTTACTAATTATGACAAGTAACTGTAATTTTGATAAAAAATTATTGTAGGTAACTGTAACTTCAATACTAATTATGACAGGTAACAGTAACTTCGATACTAATTATGACAGGTAACTGTAACTTCGTTACTTTTTATGACAAGTAACTTTAATTTCGATACTAATTATGGCAGGTTACTGTAACTTCGTTACTAATTATGACAAGTCCCTGTAATTTCGATACAAATTATGGCAGGTAATTGTAATTTCGATGCTAATTATGTCATGTAACGGTAACTTCGATACTAATTATGACAAGTAAAAGTAACTTCGATACTAATTATGACAAGTAACTGTAACTTCGATACTAATTATGACAGGTAACTGTAACTTCGTTACTAATTATGACAAGTAACTGTAATTTCGATTCAAATTTTGGCAGGTAACTGTAACTTCGATACTTATTATGACAGGTAACAGTAACTTCGATACTAATTATGACAAGTAACTGTAACTTCGATACTAATTATGACAGGTAACTGTAACTTCGTTACTAATTATGACAAATTACTGTAATTTCGATACAAATTATGGCAGGTAACTGTAACTTCGATACTAATTATGACAGGTAACAGCAACTTCGATACTAATTATGACAAGTAACTATAACGTCGATACAAATTATGACAGGTAACTGTAACTTCGATACTAATTATGACAAGAAACTCTAACTTCGTTACCAATTATGACAAGTAACTGTAATTTTGATAAAAAATTATTGTAGGTAACTGTAACTTCAATACTAATTATGACAGGTAACAGTAACTTCGATACTAATTATGACAGGTAACAGTAACTACGACACTAATTATGACAAGTAACTGTAACTTCGATACTAATTATGACAGGTAACTGTAACTTCGTAACTAATTATGACAAGTAACTGTAATTTCGATACAAATTATGGCAGGTAACAGTAACTTCGATACTAATTATGACAAGTAACTGTAACTTCGATACTAATTATGACAGGGAACTGTAATTTCGATACAAATTATGGCAGGTAACTGTAACTTCGATACTAATTGTGACTGGTAACAGTAACTTCGATACTAATTATGACAAGTAACTGTAACTTCGATACTAATTGTGACAGGTAACTGAAACTTCGTTACTATTTATGACAAGTAACAGTAATTTCGATACAAAATATGGCAGGTAACAGTAACTTCGATACTAATCATGACAGGTAACAGTAACTTCGATACTAATTATGACAAGTAACATTAACTTCGATACTAATTATGACAGGTTACTGTAACATCGTTGCTAATGATGACAAGTAACTTTAATTTCGATACAAATTATGGCAGGTAACTGTAACTTCCATACTAATTATGACAGGTAACAGTTACTTCGATACTAATAATGACAGGTAACTGTAACTTCGTTACTAATTATGACAAGTATCTGTAATTTCGATACAAATTAAGACAGGTAACTGTAACTTCGTTACCAATTATGACAAGTAACAGTATCTTCGATACTAATTATGACAGGTAACTGTAACTTCGATACTAATTATGACAAGGAACTGTAATTTCGATACAAATTATGGCAGGTAACTGTAACTTCGTTACTAATTATGACAAGTAACTGTAATTTCGATACAAATTTTGTCAGGTAACTGTTACTTCGATACTAATTATGACAGGTAACAGTAACTTCGATACTAATTATGACTAGTAACAGTAACTTCGATACTTATTATGACAGGTAACTGTAACTTCGTTACTAATTATGACAAGAAACTCTAATTTCGATACAAATTATGGCAGGTAACTGTAACTTCGGTACTAATTATGACAGGTAACAGTAACTTCGATACTAATTATGACAAGTAACTATAACTTCGATAAAAATTATGACTGGTTACTGTAACTTCGATTCTAATTATGACGAGAAACTCAAACTTCGTTACTAATTATGACAAGTAACTGTAATTTTGATAAAAAATTATGGTAGGTAACTGTAACTTCAATACTAATTATGACAGGTAACAGTAACTTCGATACTAATTATGACAGGAAACTGTAACTTCGTTACTAATTATGACAAGTAACTTTAATTTCTATACTAATTATGGCAGGAAACTGTAACTTCGTTACTAATTATGACAAGTCCCTGTAATTTCGATACAAATTATGGCAGGTAACTGTTACTTCGATACTAATTATGACAAGTAACTGTAACTTTGATACTAATTATGACAGGTAACTGTAACTTCGTCACTTATTATAACAAGTAACTGTAATTTCGTTACAAATTATGGCATGTAACAGTAACTTCGATACTAATTATGACAGGTAACAGTAATTCGATACTAATTATGACAAGTAACTATAACTTCTATACAAATTATGACAGGTAACTGTAACTTCGATACTAATTATGACAAGAAACTCGAACTTCGTTACTAATTATGACAAGTCCCTGTAATTTCGATACAAATTATGGCAGGTAACTGTAACTTCCATACTAATTATGACAGGTAACAGTAACTTCGATACTAATTATGACAGGAAACTGTAACTTCGTTACTAATTATGACAGGTTACTGTAACTTCGTTACTAATTATGTCAAGTAACTGTAGCTTCGATGCTAATTATGACAAGGAACTGTAATTTCGAAACAAATTATGGCAGGTAACTGTAACTTCGTTACTAATTATGACAAGTAACTGTAATTTCGATACAAATTTTGGCAGGTAACTGTTACTTCGATACTAATTATGACAGGTAACAGTAACTTCGATACTAATTATGACAAGTAACTGTAACTTCGATACTAATTATGACAGGTAACTGTAACTTCGTTACTATTTATGACAAGTAACAGTAATTTCGATACAAAATATGGCAGGTTACAGTTACTTCGATACTAATTATGACAGGTAACAGAAACTTCGATACTATTTATGACAAGTAACATTAACTTCGATACTAATTATGACAGGTTACTGTAACATCGTTGCTAATGATGACAAGTAACTTTAATTTCGATACAAATTATGGCAGGTAACTGTAACGTCCATACTAATTATGACAGGTAACAGTTACTTCGATACTAATTATGACAGGAAACTGTAACTTCGTTACTAATTATGACAAGTAACTGTAATTTCGATACAAATTATGAAAGGTAACTGTAGCTTCGTTACTAATTATGACAAGTAACAGTACCTTCGATACTAATTATGACAGGTAACTGTAACATCGATACTAATTATGACAAGGAACTGTAATTTCGATACCAATTATGGCAGGTAACTGTAACTTCGATACTAATTATGACAAGGAACTGTAATTTCGATACAAATTATGGCAGGTAACTGTAACTTCGATACTAATTGTGACAGGTAACAGTAACTTCGATACAAATTATGACAAGTAACTATAACTTCGAATCTAATTATGACAGGTAACTGTAACTTCGATACTAATTATGACAAGAAAATCTAACTTCGTTACTAATTATGACAAGTAACTGTAATTTTGATAAAAATTATGGTAGGTAACTGTAACTTCAATACTAATTATGACAGGTAACAGGAACATCGATACTAATTATGACAGGTAACTGTAACTTCGTTAATAATTATCACCAGTAACTTTAATTTCGATACTAATTATGGCAGGTAACTGTAACTTCGTTACTAATTGTGACAAGTCCCTGTAATTTCGATACACATTATGGCAGGTAACGGTAACTTCGATACTAATTATTACAAGCAACTGTAACTTCGATACTAATTATGACAGGTAACTGTAACTTCGTTACTAATTATGATAAGTAACTGTAATTTGCATACAAATTTTGGCAGGTAACTGTAACTTCGATTCTAATTATGACAGGTAACAGTAACGTCGATACTAATTATGACAAGTAACTGTAACTTCGATACTAATTATGACAGGTAACTGTAACTTCGTTACTAATTATGACAAGTAACAGTAATTTCGATACAAATTATGGCAGGTAACTGTATCTTCGATAGTAATTATGACAGGTAACAGTAACTTTGATACTAATTATGACAAGTAACATTAACTTCGATATAATTATGGCAGGTTACTGTAACATCGCTACTAATTATGACAAGTAACTTTAATTTCGATACAAATTATGGCAGGTAACTGTAACTTCCATTCTAATTATGACAGGTAACAGTAACTTCGATACTAATTATGACAGGAAACTGTAACTTCGTTACTAATTATGACAAGTAACTGTAATTTCGATACAAATTATGACAGGTAACTGTAACTTCGTTACTAATTATGACAAGTAACAGTACCTTCGATACTAATAATGACAGGTAACTGTAACTTCGATACTAATTATGACAAGGAACTGTAATTTCGATACAAATTATGGCAGGTAACTGTACCTTCGTTACTAATTATGACAAGTAACTGTAATTTCGAAACAAATTTTGGCAGGTAACTGTAACTTCGATACTAATTATGACAGGTAACAGTAACTTCGATACTAATTATGACAATTAACTGTAACTTCGATACTAATTATGACAGGTAACTGTAACTTCGTTACTAATAATGACAAGTAACTCTAATTTCGGTACTAATTATGGCAGGTAACTGTAACTTCGATACCAATTATGACAGGTAACAGCAACTTCGATACTAATTATGACAAGTAACTATAACTTCGATACAAATTATGACAGGCAACTGTAACTTCGATACTAATTATGACAAGAAACTCTAACTTCGTTACTAATTATGACAAGTAACTGTAATTTTGATAGAAAATTATTGTAGGTAACTGTAACTTCAATACTAATTATGACAGGTAACAGTAACTTCGATACTAATTATGACAGGTAACTGTAACTTCGTTACTTATTATGACAAGTAGCTTTAATTTCGATACTAATTATGGCAGGTTACTGTAACTTCGTTACTAATTATGACAAGTCCCTGTAATTTCGATACTAATTATGGCAGGTAACTGTAACATCGATACTAATTATGACAGGTAACAGTAACTTCGATACTTATTATGACAAGTAACTATAACTTCGATAAAAATTATGACTGGTAACTGTAACTTCGATTCTAATTATGACAAGAAACTCAAACTTCGTTACTAATTATGACAAGTAACTGTAATTTTGATAAAAAATTATGGTAGGTAACTGTAACTTCATTACTACTTATGACAGGTAACAGTTACTTCGATAATAATTATGACAGGAAACTGTAACTTCGTTTCTAATTATGACAAGTAACTTTAATTTCGATACTAGTTATGGCAGGAAACTGTAACTTCGTTACTAATTATGACAAGTCCCTGTAATTTCGATACAAATTATGGCAGGTAACTGTAACTTCGATACTAATTATGACAAGTAACTGTAACTTCGATACTAATTATGACAGGTAACTGTAACTTCGTTATTAATTATGACAAGTAACTGTAATTTTGATAAAAAATTATTGTTGGTAACTGTAACTTCAATACTAATTATGACAGGTTACAGTAACTTCGATAGTAATTATGACAAGAAACTCAAACTTCGTTACTAATTATGACAAGTAACTGTAATTTTGATAAAAAATTATGGTAGGTAACTGTAACTTCAATACTAATTATGACAGGTAACAGTAACTTCGATACTAATTATGACAGGAAACTGTAACTTCGTTACTAATTATGACAAGTAACTTTAATTTCGATATTAATTATGGCAGGTAACTGTAACTTCGTTATTAATTTTGACAAGTAACTGTAATTTCGATACAAATTTTGGCAGGTAACTGTATCATCGTTACTAATTTTGACAGGTAACAGTAACTTCGATACTAATTATGACAAGTAACTGTAACTTCGATACTAATTATGACAGGTAACTGTAACTTCGATACTAATTATGACAGGTAACTGTAACTTCGTTACTAATTATGACAAGTAACTGTAATTTCGATTCAAATTTTGGCAGGTAACTGTAACTTCGATACTTATTATGACAGGTAACAGTAACTTCGATACTAATTATGACAAGTAACTGTAACATCGATACTAATTATGACAGGTAACTGTAACTTCGTTACTAATTATGACAAGTAACTGTAATTTCGATACAAATTATGGCAGGTTACTGTAACTTCGATACTAATTATGACAGGTAACAGCAACATCGATACTAATTATGACAAGTAACTATAACTTCGATACAAATTATGACAGGTAACTGTAACTTCGATACTAATTATGACAAGAAACTCTAACTTCGTTACTATTTATGACTAGTAACTGTAATTTTGATAAAAAATTATTGTAGGTAACTGTAACTTCAATACTAATTATGACAGGTAACAGTAACTTCGATACTAATTATGACAGGTAACTGTAACTTCGATACTAATTATGACAGGTAACAGCAACTTCGATACTAATTATGACAAGTAATTATAACTTCGATACAAATTATGACAGGTAACAGTAACATCGATACTAATTATGACAGGTTACAGTAACTACGATACTAATTATGACAAGTAACTGTAACTTCGATACTAATTATGACAGGTAACTGTAACTTGGTAACTAATTATGACAAGTAACTGTAATTTCGATACATATTATGGCTGGTAACAGTAACTTCGATGCTAATTATGACAGGTAACTGTAACTTCGATACTAATTATGACAAGGAACTGTAATTTCGATACAAATTAGGGCAGGTAACTGTAACTTCGATACTAATTGTGACAGGTAACAGTAACTTCGATACTAATTATGACAAGTAACTATAACTTCGAATCTAATTAAGACAGGTAACTGACACTTCGATACTAATTATGACAAGAAAATCTAACTTCGTTACTAATTATGACAAGTAACTGTAATTTTGATAAAAATTATGGTAGGTAACTGTAACTTCAATACTAATTATGACAGGTAACAGGAACTTCGATACTAATTATGACAGGTAACTGTAACTTCGTTAATAATTATCACAAGTAACTTTAATTTCGATACTAATTATGGCAGGTAACTGTAACTTCGTTACTAATTGTGACAAGTCCCTGTAATTTCGATACAAATTATGGCAGGTAACGGTAACTTCGATACTAATTATTACAAGTAACTGTAACTTCGATACTAATTATGACAGGTAACTGTAACTTCGTTACTAATTATGATAAGTAACTGTAATTTGCATACAAATTTTGGCAGGTAAATGTAACTTCGATTCTAATTATGACAGGTAACAGTAACGTCGATACTAATTATGACAAGTAACTGTAACTTCGATACTAATTATGACAGGTAACTGTAACTTCGTTACTAATTATGACAAGTAACAGTAATTTCGATACAAATTATGGCAGGTAACTGTATCTTCGATAGTAATTATGACAGGTAACAGTAACTTTGATACTAATTATGACAAGTAACATTAACTTCGATATAATTATGGCAGGTTACTGTAACATCGCTACTAATTATGACAAGTAACTTTAATTTCGATACAAATTATGGCAGGTAACTGTAACTTCCATTCTAATTATGACAGGTAACAGTAACTTCGATACTAATTATGACAGGAAACTGTAACTTCGTTACTAATTATGACAAGTAACTGTAATTTCGATACAAATTATGACAGGTAACTGTAACTTCGTTACTAATTATGACAAGTAACAGTACCTTCGATACTAATAATGACAGGTAACTGTAACTTCGATACTAATTATGACAAGGAACTGTAATTTCGATACAAATTATGGCAGGTAACTGTACCTTCGTTACTAATTTTGACAAGTAACTGTAATTTCGAAACAAATTTTGGCAGGTAACTGTAACTTCGATACTAATTATGACAGGTAACAGTAACTTCGATACTAATTATGACAATTAACTGTAACTTCGATACTAATTATGACAGGTAACTGTAACTTCGTTACTAATAATGACAAGTAACTCTAATTTCGGTACTAATTATGGCAGGTAACTGTAACTTCGATACTAATTATGACAGGTAACAGCAACTTCGATACTAATTATGACAAGTAACTATAACTTCGATACTAATTATGACAAGTAACTGTAATTTTGATAGAAAGTTATTGTAGGTAACTGTCACTTCAATACTAATTATGACAGGTAACAGTAACTTCGATACTAATTATGACAGGTAACTGTAACTTCGTTACTTATTATGACAAGTAGCTTTAATTTCGATACTAATTATGGCAGGTTACTGTAACTTCGTTACTAATTATGACAAGTCCCTGTAATTTCGATACTAATTATGGCAGGTAACTGTAACTTCGATACTAATTATGACAGGTAACAGTAACTTCGATACTTATTATGACAAGTAACTATAACTTCGATAAAAATTATGACTGGTTACTGTAACTTCGATTCTAATTATGACAAGAAACTCAAACTTCGTTACTAATTATGACAAGTAACTGTAATTTTGATAAAAAAATTATGGTAGGTAACTGTAACTTCATTACTACTTATGACAGGTAACAGTAACTTCGATAATAATTATGACAGGAAACTGTAACTTCGTTACTAATTATGACAAGTAACTTTAATTTCGATACTAGTTATGGCAGGAAACTGTAACTTCGTTACTAATTATGACAAGTCCCTGTAATTTCGATACAAATTATGGCAGGTAACTGTAACTTCGATACTAATTATGACAAGTAACTGTAACTTCGATACTAATTATGACAGGTAACTGTAACTTCGTTATTAATTATGACAAGTAACTGTAATTTTGATAAAAAATTATTGTTGGTAACTGTAACTTCAATACTAATTATGACAGGTTACAGTAACTTCGATACTAATTATGACAAGAAACTCAAACTTCGTTACTAATTATGACAAGTAACTGTAATTTTGATAAAAAATTATGGTAGGTAACTGTAACTTCAATACTAATTATGACAGGTAACAGTAACTTCGATACTAATTATGACAGGAAACTGTAACTTCGTTACTAATTATGACAAGTAACTTTAATTTCGATATTAATTATGGCAGGTAACTGTAACTTCGTTATTAATTTTGACAAGTAACTGTAATTTCGATACAAATTTTGGCAGGTAACTGTATCATCGTTACTAATTTTGACAGGTAACAGTAACTTCGATACTAATTATGACAAGTAACTGTAACTTCGATACTAATTATGACAGGTAACTGTAACTTCGATACTAATTATGACAGGTAACTGTAACTTCGTTACTAATTATGACAAGTAACTGTAATTTCGATTCAAATTTTGGCAGGTAACTGTAACTTCGATACTTATTATGACAGGTAACAGTAACTTCGATACTAATTATGACAAGTAACTGTAACATCGATACTAATTATGACAGGTAACTCTAACTTCGTTACTAATTATGACAAGTAACTGTAATTTCGATACAAATTATGGCAGGTTACTGTAACTTCGATACTAATTCTGACAGGTAACAGCAACATCGATACTAATTATGAAAAGTAACTATAACTTCGATACAAATTATGACAGGTAACTGTAGCTTCGATACTAATTATGACAAGAAACTCTAACTTCGTTACTAATTATGACAAGTAACTGTAATTTTGATAAAAAATTATTGTAGGTAACTGTAACTTCAATACTAATTATGACAGGTAACAGTAACTTCGATACTAATTATTACAGGTAACTGTAACTTCGTTACTTTTTATGACAAGTAACTTTAATTTCGATACTAATTATGGCAGGTTACTGTAACTTCGTTACTAATTATGACAAGTCCCTGTAATTTCGATACAAATTATGGCAGGTAATTGTAATTTCGATGCTAATTATGTCATGTAACGGTAACTTCGATACTAATTATGACAAGTAAAAGTAACTTCGATACTAATTATGACAAGTAACTGTAACTTCGATACTAATTATGACAGGTAACTGTAACTTCGTTACTAATTATGACAAGTAACTGTAATTTCGATTCAAATTTTGACAGGTAACTGTAACTTCGATACTTATTATGACAGGTAACAGTAACTTCGATACTAATTATGACAAGTAACTGTAACTTCGATACTAATTATGACAGGTAACTGTAACTTCGTTACTAATTATGACAAGTTACTGTAATTTCGATACAAATTATGGCAGGTAACTGTAACTTCGATACTAATTATGACAGGTAACAGCAACTTCGATACTAATTATGACAAGTAACTATAACTTCGATACAAATTATGACAGGTAACTGTAACTTCGATACTAATTATGACAAGAAACTCTAACTTCGTTACTAATTATGACAAGTAACTGTAATTATGATAAAAAATTATTGTAGGTAACTGTAACTTCAATACTAACTATGACAGGTAACAGTAACTTCGATACTAATTATGACAGGTAACAGTAACTACGACACTAATTATGACAAGTAACTGTAAATTCGATACTAATTATGACAGGTAACTGTAACTTCGTAACTAATTATGACAAGTAACTGTAATTTCGATACAAATTATGGCAGGTAACTGTAACTTCGATACTAATTATGACAGGTAACAGCAACTTCGATACTAATTATGACAAGTAACTATAACTTCGATACAAATTATGACAGGTAACTGTAACTTCGATACTAATTATGACAAGAAACTCTAACTTCGTTACTAATTATGACAAGTAACTGTAATTATGATAAAAAATTATTGTAGGTAACTGTAACTTCAATACTAACTATGACAGGTAACAGTAACTTCGATACTAATTATGACAAGTAACTGTAACTTCGATACTAATTATGACAGGTAACTGTAACTTCGTTACTAATTATGACAAGTTACTGTAATTTCGATACAAATTATGGCAGGTAACTGTAACTTCGATACTAATTATGACAGGTAACAGCAACTTCGATACTAATTATGACAAGTAACTATAACTTCGATACAAATTATGACAGGTAACTGAAACTTCGATACTAATTATGACAAGAAACTCTAACTTCGTTACTAATTATGACAAGTAACTGTAATTATGATAAAAAATTATTGTAGGTAACTGTAACTTCAATACTAACTATGACAGGCAACAGTAACTTCGATACTAATTATGACAGGTAACAGTAACTACGACACTAATTATGACAAGTAACTGTAAATTCGATACTAATTATGACAGGTAACTGTAACTTCGTAACTAATTATGACAAGTAACTGTAATTTCGATACAAATTATGGCAGGTAACAGTAACTTCGATACTAATTATGACAAGTAACTGTAACTTCGATACTAATTATGACAGGGAACTGTAATTTCGATACAAATTATGGCAGGTAACTGTAACTTCGAAACTAATTGTGACTGGTAACAGTAACTTCGATACTAATTATGACAAGTAACTGTAACTTCGATACTAATTATGACAGGTAACTGAAACTTCGTTACTATTTATGACAAGTAACAGTAATTTCGATACAAAATATGGCAGGTAACAGTAACTTCGATACTAATCATGACAGGTAACAGTAACTTCGATACTAATTATGACAAGTAACATTAACTACGATACTAATTATGACAGGTTACTGTAACATCGTTGCTAATGATGACAAGTAACTTTAATTTCGATACAAATTATGGCAGGTAATTGTAACTTCCATACTAATTATGACAGGTAACAGTTACTTCGATACTAATAATGACAGGAAACTGTAACTTCGTTACTAATTATGACAAGTATCTGTAATTTCGATACAAATTATGACAGGTAACTGTAACTTCGTTACTAATTATGACAAGTAACAGTATCTTCGATACTAATTATGACAGGTAACTGTAACTTCGATACTAATTATGACAAGGAACTGTAATTTCGATACAAATTATGGCAGGTAACTGTAACTTCGTTACTAATTATGACAAGTAACTGTAATTTCGATACAAATTTTGTCAGGTAACTGTTACTTCGATACTAATTATGACAGGTAACAGTAACTTCGATACTAATTATGACAAGTAACAGTAACTTCGATACTTATTATGACAGGTAACTGTAACTTCGTTACTAATTATGACAAGAAACTCTAATTTCGATACAAATTATGGCAGGTAACTGTAACTTCGGTACTAATTACTACAGGTAACAGTAACTTCGATACTAATTATGACAAGTAACTATAACTTCGATAAAAATTATGACTGGTTACTGTAACTTCGATTCTAATTATGACGAGAAACTCAAACTTCGTTACTAATTATGACAAGTAACTGTAATTTTGATAAAAAATTATGGTAGGTAACTGTAACTTCAATACTATTTATGACAGGTAACAGTAACTTCGATACTAATTATGACAGGAAACTGTAACTTCGTTACTAATTATGACAAGTAACTTTAATTTCTATACTAATTATGGCAGGAAACTGTAACTTCGTTACTAATTATGACAAGTCCCTGTAATTTCGATACAAATTATGGCAGGTAACTGTTTCTTCGATACTAATTATGACAAGTAACTGTAACTTCGATACTAATTATGACAGGTTACTGTAACATCGTTGCTAATGATGACAAGTAACTTTAATTTCGATACAAATTATGGCAGGTAACTGTAACGTCCATACTAATTATGACAGGTAACAGTTACTTCGATACTAATTATGACAGGAAACTGTAACTTCGTTACTAATTATGACAAGTAACTGTAATTTCGATACAAATTATGAAAAGTAACTGTAGCTTCGTTACTAATTATGACAAGTAACAGTACCTTCGATACTAATTATGACAGGTAACTGTAACATCGATACTAATTATGACAAGGAACTGTAATTTCGATACCAATTATGGCAGGTAACTGTAACTTCGATACTAATTATGACAGGTAACAGCAACTTCGATACTAATTATGACAAGTAACTATAACTTCGATACAAATTATGACAGATAACTGCAACTTCGATACTAATTATGACAAGAAACTCTAACTTCGTTACTAATTATGACAAGTAACTGTAATTTTGATAAAAAAATTATTGTAGGTAACTGTAACTTCAATACTAATTATGACAGGTAACAGTAACTTCGATACTAATTATGACAGGTAACTGTAACATCGTTACTTATTATGACAAGTAACTTTAATTTCGATACAAATTCTGCCAGGTTACTGTAACTTCGTTAATAATTATGACAAGTCCCTGTAATTTCGATACAAATTATTGCATGTAATTGTAATTTCGATACTAATTATGACAGGTAACAGTAACTTCGATACTAATTATGACAGGTAACAGTAACTTCGATACTAATTATGACAAGTTACTGTAACTTCGATACTAATTATGACAGGTAACAGCAACTTCGATACTAAATATGACAAGTAACTATAACTTCGATACAAATTATGACAGGTAACAGTAACTTCGATACTAATTATGACAGGTTACAGTAACTACGATACTAATTATGACAAGTAACTGTAACTTCGATACTAATTATGACAGGTAACTGTAACTTGGTAACTAGTTATGACAAGTAACTGTAATTTCGATATAAATTATGGCTGGTAACAGTAACTTCGATGCTAATTATGACAGGTAACTGTAACTTCGATACTAATTATGACAAGGAACTGTAATTTCGATACAAATTATGGCAGGTAACTGTAACTTCGATACTAATTGTGACAGGTAACAGTAACTTCGATACTAATTATGACAAGTTACTATAACTTCGAATCAAATTATGACAGGTAACTGTAACTTCGGTACTAATTATGACAAGAAAATCTAACTTCGTTACTAATTATGACAAGTAACTGTAATTTTGATAAAAAAATTATGGTAGGTAACTGTCACATCAATACTAATTATGACAGGTAACAAGAACTTCGATACTAATTATGACAGGTAACTGTAACTTCGTTAATAATTATCACGAGTAACTTTAATTTCGATACTAATTATGGCAGGTAACTGTAACTTCGTTACTAATTTTGACAAGTCCCTGTAATTTCGATACAAATTATGGCAGGCAACGGTAACTTCGATACTAATTATTACAAGTAACTGTAACTTCGATATTAATTATGACAGGCAACTGTAAGTTCGTTACTAATTATGGCAAGTAACTGTAATTTCGATACAAATTATTGCAGGTAACTGTATCTTCGATACTAATTATGACAGGTAACAGTAACTTCGATACTAATTATGACAAGTAACATTAACTTCGATACTAATTATGGCACGTTACTGTAACATCGCTACTAATTATGACATGTAACTTTAATTTCGATACAAATTATGGCAGGTAACTGTAACTTCCATACTAATTATGACAGGTAACAGTAACTTCGATACTAATTATGACAGGAAACTGTAACTTCGTTACTAATTATGACAAGTAACTGTAATTTCGATACAAATTATGACAGGTAACTGTAACTTCGTTACTAATTATGACAAGTAACAGTACCTTCGATACTAATTATGACAGGTAACTGTAACATCGATACTAATTATGACAAGGAACTGTAATTTCGATACAAATTATGGCAGGTAACTGTAACTTCGTAACTAATTATGACAAGTAACTGTAATTTCGATACAAATTTTGGTAGGTAACTGTAACTTCGATACTAATTATGACAGGTAACAGTAACTTCGATACTAATTATGACAAGTAACTGTAACTTCGATACTAATTATGACAGGTAACTGTAACTTCGTTACTAATAATGACAAGTAACTCTAATTTCGATACTAATTATGGCAGGTAACTGGTACTTCGATACTAATTATGACAGGTAACAGTAACTTCGATACTAATTATGACAAGTAACTATAACTTCGATAAAAATTATGACTGGTTACTGTAACTTCGATTCAAATTATGTCAAGAAACTCAAACTTCGTTACTAATTATGACAAGTAACTGTAATTTTGATAAAAAATTATGGTAGGTAACTGTAACTTCATTACTAATTATGACAGGTAACAGTAACTTCGATACTAATTATGACAGGAAACTGTGACTTCGTTACTAATTATGACAAGTAACTTTAATTTCGATACTAGTTATGGCAGGAAACTGTAACTTCGTTACAAATTATGACAAGTCCCTGTAATTTCGATACAAATTATGGCAGGTAACTGTAACTTCGATACTAATTATGACAAGTAACTGTAACTTCGATACAAATTATGACATGTAATTGTAACTTCGTTATTAATTATGACAAGTAACTGTAATTTTGATAAAAAATTATTGTTGGTAACTGTAACTTCAATACTAATTATGACAGGTAACAGTAACTTCGATACTAATTATGACAAGAAACTCAAACTTCGTTACTAATTATGACAAGTAACTGTAATTTTGTTAAAAAATTATGGTAGGTAACTGTAACTACAATACTAATTATGACAGGTAACAGTATCTTCGATACTAATTATGACAGGAAACTGTAACTTCGTTACTAATTATGACAAGTAACTTTAATTTCGATATTAATTATGGCAGGAAACTGTAATTTCGTTACTAATTATGACAAGTCCCTGTAATTTCGATACAAATTATGGCAGGTAACTGTAACCTCGATACTAATTATGACAAGTAACTGTAACTTCGATACTAATTATGACAGGTAACTGTAACTTCGTTATTAATTATGACAAGTAACTGTAATTTCGATACAAATTTTGGCAGGTAACTGTATCATCGTTACTAATTTTGACAGGTAACAGTAACTTCGATACTAATTATGACAAGTAACTGTAAATTCGATACTAATTATGACAGGTAACTGTAACTTCGATACTAATTATGACAGGTAACTGTAACTTCGTTACTAATTATGACAAGTAACTGTAATTTCGATACAAATTATGGCAGGTTACTGTAACTTCGATACTAGTTATGACAGGTAACAGCAACTTCGATACTAATTATGACAAGTAACTATAACTTCGATACGTATTATGACAGGTAACTGTAACTTCGATACTAATTATGACAAGAAACTCTAACTTCGTTACTAATTATGACAAGTAACTGTAATTTTGATAAAAAATTATTGTAGGTAACTGTAATTTCAATACTAATTATGACAGGTAACAGTAACTTCGATACTAATTATGACAGGTATCAGTAACTACGATACTAATTATGACAAGTAACTTTAACTTCGATACTAATTATGGCAGGTAACTCTAACTTCGTAACTAATTATGACAAGTAACTGTAATTTCGATACATATTATGGCAGGTTACAGTAACTTCGATACTAATTATGACAAGTAACTGTAACTTCGATACTAATTATGACAGGGAACTGTAATTTCGATACAAATTATGGCAGGTAACTGTAACCTCCATACTAATTATGACAGGTAACTGAAACTTCGTTACTATTTATGACAAGTAACAGTAATTTCGATACAAAATATGGCAGGTAACAGTAACTTCGATACTAATTATGACAGGTAACAGTAACTTCGATACTAATTATGACAAGTAACATTAACTTCGATACTAATTATGACAGGTTACTGTAACATCGTTGCTAATGATGACAAGTAACTTTAATTTTGATACAAATTATGGCAGGTAACTGTAACTTCCATACTAATTATGACAGGTAACAGTTACTTCGATACTAATAATGACAGGAAACTGTAACTTCGTTACTAATTATGACAAGTATCTGTAATTTCGATACAAATTATGACAGGTAACTGTAACTTCGTTACTAATTATGACAAGTAACAGTACCTTCGATACTAATTATGACAGGTAACTGTAACTTCGATACTAATTATGACAAGGAACTGTAATTTCGATACAAATTATGGCAGGTAACTGTAACTTCGTTACTAATTTTGACAAGTAACTGTAATTTCGATACATATTTTGTCAGGTAACTGTTACTTCGATACTAATTATGACAGGTAACAGTAACTTCGATACTAATTATGACAAGTAACAGTAACTTCGATATTTATTATGACAGGTAACTGTAACTTCGTTACTATTTATGACAAGAAACTCTAATTTCGATACAAATTATGGCAGGTAACTGTAACTTCGGTACTAATTATGACAGGTAACAGTAACTTCGATACTAATTATGACAAGTAACTATAACTTCGATAAAAATTATGACTGGTTACTGTAACTTCGATTCTAATTATGACGAGAAACTCAAACTTCGTTACTAATTATGACAAGTAACTTTAATTTTGATAAAAAATTATGGTAGGTAACTGTAACTTCAATACTAATTATGACAGGTAACAGTAACTTCGATACTAATTATGACAGGAAACTGTAACTTCGTTACTAATTATGACAAGTAACTTTAATTTCGATACTAATTATGGCAGGAAACTGTAACTTCGTTACTAATTATGACAAGTCCCTGTAATTTCGATACAAATTATGGCAGGTAACTGTTACTTCGATACTAATTATGACAAGTAACTGTAACTTCGATACTAATTATGACAGGTAACTGTAACTTCGTCACTTATTATAACAAGTAACTGTAATTTCGTTACAAGTTATGGCATGTAACAGTAACTTCGATACTAATTATGACAGGTAACAGTAATTCGATACTAATTATGACAAGTAACTATAACTTCTATACAAATTATGACAGGTAACTGTAACTTCGATAATAATTATGACAAGAAACTCGAACTTCGTTACTAATTATGACAAGTCCCTGTAATTTCGATACAAATTATGGCAGGTAACTGTAACTTCCATACTAATTATGACAGGTAACAGTAACTTCGTTACTAATTATGACAGGAAACTGTAACTTCGTTACTAATTATGACAGGTTACTGTAACTTCGTTACTAATTATGTCAAGTAACTGTAGCTTCGATGCTAATTATGACAAGGAACTGTAATTTCGGAACAAATTATGGCAGGTAACTGTAACTTCGTTACTAATTATGACAAGTAACTGTAATTTCGACACAAATCTTGGCAGGTAACTGTAACTTCGATACTAATTATGACAGGTGACAGTAACTTCGATACTAATTATGACAAGTAACTGTAACTTCGATACTAATTATGACAGGTAACTGTAACTTCGTTACTATTTATGACAAGTAACAGTAATTTCGATACAAAATATGGCAGGTAACAGTAACTTCGATACTAATTATGACAGGTAACAGAAACTTCGATACTATTTACGACAAGTAACATTAACTTCGATACTAATTATGACAGGTTACTGTAACATCGTTGCTAATGATGACAAGTAACTTTAATTTCGATACAAATTTTGGCAGGTAACTGTATCATCGTTACTAATTTTGACAGGTAACAGTAACTTCGATACTAATTATGACTAGTAACTGTAAATTCGATACTAATTATGACAGGTAACTGTAACTTCGATACTAATTATGACAGGTAACTGTAACTTCGTTACTAATTATGACAAGTAACTGTAATTTCGATACAAATTATGGCAGGTTACTGTAACTTCGATACTAGTTATGACAGGTAACAGCAACTTCGATACTAATTATGACAAGTAACTATAACTTCGATACAAATTATGACAGGTAACTGTAACTTCGATACTAATAATGACAAGAAACTCTAACTTCGTTACTAATTATGACAAGTAACTGTAATTTTGATAAAAAATTATTGTAGGTAACTGTAATTTCAATACTAATTATGACAGGTAACAGTAACTTCGATACTAATTATGACAGGTATCAGTAACTACGATACTAATTATGACAAGTAACTGTAACTTCGATACTAATTATGACAGGTAACTCTAACTTCGTAACTAATTATGACAAGTAACTGTAATTTCGATACATATTATGGCAGGTAACAGTAACTTCGATACTAATTATGACAAGTAACTGTAACTTCGATACTAATTATGACAGGGAACTGTAATTTCGATACAAATTATGGCAGGTAACTGTAACCTCCATACTAATTATGACAGGTAACTGAAACTTCGTTACTATTTATGACAAGTAACAGTAATTTCGATACAAAATATGGCAGGTAACAGTAACTTCGATACTAATTATGACAGGTAACAGTAACTTCGATACTAATTATGACAAGTAACATTAACTTCGATACTAATTATGAGAGGTTACTGTAACATCGTTGCTAATGATGACAAGTAACTTTAATTTCGATACAAATTATGGCAGGTAACTGTAACTTCCATACTAATTATGACAGGTAACAGTTACTTCGATACTAATAATGACAGGAAACTGTAACTTCGTTACTAATTATGACAAGTATCTGTAATTTCGATACAAATTATGACAGGTAACTGTAACTTCGTTACTAATTATGACAAGTAACAGTACCTTCGATACTAATTATGACAGGTAACTGTAACTTCGATACTAATTATGACAAGGAACTGTAATTTCGATACAAATTATGGCAGGTAACTGTAACTTCGTTACTAATTTTGACAAGTAACTGTAATTTCGATACATATTTTGTCAGGTAACTGTTACTTCGATACTATTTATGACAGGTAACAGTAACTTCGATACTAATTATGACAAGTAACAGTAACTTCGATATTTATTATGACAGGTAACTGTAACTTCGTTACTATTTATGACAAGAAACTCTAATTTCGATACAAATTATGGCAGGTAACTGTAACTTCGGTACTAATTATGACAGGTAACAGTAACTTCGATACTAATTATGACAAGTAACTATAACTTCGATAAAAATTATGACTGGTTACTGTAACTTCAATTCTAATTATGACGAGAAACTCAAACTTCGTTACTAATTATGACAAGTAACTTTAATTTTGATAAAAAATTATGGTAGGTAACTGTAACTTCAATACTAATTATGACAGGTAACAGTAACTTCGATACTAATTATGACAGGAAACTGTAACTTCGTTACTAATTATGACAAGTAACTTTAATTTCGATACTAATTATGGCAGGACACTGTAACTTCGTTACTAATTATGACAAGTCCCTGTAATTTCGATACAAATTATGGCAGGTAACTGTTACTTCGATACTAATTATGACAAGTAACTGTAACTTCGATACTAATTATGACAGGTAACTGTAACTTCGTCACTTATTATAACAAGTAACTGTAATTTCGTTACAAATTATGGCATGTAACAGTAACTTCGATACTAATTATGACAGGTAACGGTAATTCGATACTAATTATGACAAGTAACTATAACTTCTATACAAATTATGACAGGTAACTGTAACTTCGATACTAATTATGACAAGAAACTCGAACTTCGTTACTAATTATGACAAGTCCCTGTAATTTCGATACAAATTATGGCAGGTAACTGTAACTTCCATACTAATTATGACAGGTAACAGTAACTTCGTTACTAATTATGACAGGAAACTGTAACTTCGTTACTTATTATGACAGGTTACTGTAACTTCGTTACTAGTTATGTCAAGTAACTGTAGCTTCGATGCTAATTATGACAAGGAACTGTAATTTCGGAACAAATTATGGCAGGTAACTGTAACTTCGTTACTAATTATGACAAGTAACTGTAATTTCGACACAAATCTTGGCAGGTAACTGTAACTTCGATACTAATTATGACAGGTGACAGTAACTTCGATACTAATTATGACAAGTAACTGTAACTTCGATACTAATTATGACAGGTAACTGTAACTTCGTTACTATTTATGACAAGTAACAGTAATTTCGATACAAAATATGGCAGGTAACAGTAACTTCGATACAAATTATGACAGGTAACAGAAACTTCGATACTATTTACGACAAGTAGGCCTAACATTAACTTCGATACTAATTATGACAGGTTACTGTAACATCGTTGCTAATGATGACAAGAAACTTTAATTTCGATACAAATTTTGGCAGGTAACTGTATCATCGTTACTAATTTTGACAGGTAACAGTAACTTCGATACTAATTATGACTAGTAACTGTAAATTCGATACTAATTATGACAGGTAACTGTAACTTCGATACTAATTATGACAGGTAACTGTAACTTCGTTACTAATTATGACAAGTAACTGTAATTTCGATACAAATTATGGCAGGTTACTGTAACTTCGATACTAGTTATGACAGGTAACAGCAACTTCGATACTAATTATGACAAGTAACTATAACTTCGATACAAATTATGACAGGTAACTGTAACTTCGATACTAATTATGACAAGAAACTCTAACTTCGTTACTAATTATGACAAGTAACTGTAATTTTGATAAAAAATTATTGTAGGTAACTGTAATTTCAATACTAATTATGACAGGTAACAGTAACTTCGATACTAATTATGACAGGTATCAGTAACTACGATACTAATTATGACAAGTAACTGTAACTTCGATACTAATTATGACAGGTAACTCTAACTTCGTAACTAATTATGACAAGTAACTGTAATTTCGATACATATTATGGCAGGTAACAGTAACTTCGATACTAATTATGACAAGTAACTGTAACTTCGATACTAATTATGACAGGGAACTGTAATTTCGATACAAATTATGGCAGGTAACTGTAACCTCCATACTAATTATGACAGGTAACTGAAACTTCGTTACTATTTATGACAAGTAACAGTAATTTCGATACAAAATATGGCAGGTAACAGTAACTTCGATACTAATTATGACAGGTAACAGTAACTTCGATACTAATTATGACAAGTAACATTAACTTCGATACTAATTATGACAGGTTACTGTAACATCGTTGCTAATGATGACAAGTAACTTTAATTTCGATACAAATTATGGCAGGTAACTGTAACTTCCATACTAATTATGACAGGTAACAGTTACTTCGATACTAATAATGACAGGAAACTGTAACTTCGTTACTAATTATGACAAGTATCTGTAATTTCGATACAAATTATGACAGGTAACTGTAACTTCGTTACTAATTATGACAAGTAACAGTACCTTCGATACTAATTATGACAGGTAACTGTAACTTCGATACTAATTATGACAAGGAACTGTAATTTCGATACAAATTATGGCAGGTAACTGTAACTTCGTTACTAATTTTGACAAGTAACTGTAATTTCGATACATATTTTGTCAGGTAACTGTTACTTCGATACTAATTATGACAGGTAACAGTAACTTCGATACTAATTATGACAAGTAACAGTAACTTCGATATTTATTATGACAGGTAACTGTAACTTCATTACTATTTATGACAAGAAACACTAATTTCGATACAAATTATGGCAGGTAACTGTAACTTCGGTACTAATTATGACAGGTAACAGTAACTTCGATACTAATTATGACAAGTAACTATAACTTCGATAAAAATTATGACTGGTTACTGTAACTTCGATTCTAATTATGACGAGAAACTCAAATTTCGTTACTAATTATGACAAGTAACTTTAATTTTGATAAAAAATTATGGTAGGTAACTGTAACTTCAATACTAATTATGACAGGTAACAGTAACTTCGATACTAATTATGACAGGAAACTGTAACTTCGTTACTAATTATGACAAGTAACTTTAATTTCGATACTAATTATGGCAGGAAACTGTAACTTCGTTACTAATTATGACAAGTCCCTGTAATTTCGATACAAATTATGGCAGGTAACTGTTACTTCGATACTAATTATGACAAGTAACTGTAACTTCGATACTAATTATGACAGGTAACTGTAACTTCGTCACTTATTATAACAAGTAACTGTAATTTCGTTACAAATTATGGCATGTAACAGTAACTTCGATACTAATTATGACAGGTAACAGTAATTCATTCTAATTATGACAAGTAACTATAACTTCTATACAAATTATGACAGGTAACTGTAACTTCGATACTAATTATGACAAGAAACTCGAACTTCGTTACTAATTATGACAAGTCCCTGTAATTTCGATACAAATTATGGCAGGTAACTGTAACTTCCATACTAATTATGACAGGTAACAGTAACTTCGTTACTAATTATGACAGGAAACTGTAACTTCGTTACTAATTATGACAGGTTACTGTAACTTCGTTACTAATTATGTCAAGTAACTGCAGCTTCGATGCTAATTATGACAAGGAACTGTAATTTCGGAACAAATTATGGCAGGTAACTGTAACTTCGTTACTAATTATGACAAGTAACTGTAATTTCGACACAAATTTTGGCAGGTAACTGTAACTTCGATACTAATTATGACAGGTGACAGTAACTTCGATACTAATTATGACAAGTAACTGTAACTTCGATACTTATTATGACAGGTAACTGTAACTTCGTTACTATTTATGACAAGTAACAGTAATTTCGATACAAAATATGGCAGGTAACAGTAACTTCGATACTAATTATGACAGGTAACAGAAACTTCGATACTATTTACGACAAGTAACATTAACTTCGATACTAATTATGACAGGTTACTGTAACATCGTTGCTAATGATGACAAGTAACTTTAATTTCGATACAAATTATGGCAGGTAACTGTAACGTCCATACTAATTATGACAGGTAACAGTTACTTCGATACTAATTATGACAGGAAACTGTAACTTCGTTACTAATTATGACAAGTAACTGCAATTTCGATACAAATTATGAAAGGTAACTGTAGCTTCGTTACTAATTATGACAAGTAACAGTACCTTCGATACTAATTATGACAGGCAAATGTAACATCGATACTAATTATGACAAGGAACTGTAATTTCGATTCCAATTATGGCAGGTAACTGTAACTTCGATACTAATTATGACAGGTAACAGCAACTTCGATACTAATTATGACAAGTAACTATAACTTCGATACAAATTATGACAGGTAACTGCAACTTCGATACTAATTATGACAAGAAACGCTAACTTCGCTACTAATTATGACAAGTAACTGTAATTTTGATAAAAAATTATTGTAGGTAACTGTAACTTCAATACTAATTATGACAGGTAACAGTAACTTCGATACTAATTATGACAGGTAACTGTAACTTCGTTACTTATTATGACAAGTAACTTTAATTTCGATACAAATTCTGGCGGGTTACTGTAACTTCGTTAATAATTATGACAAGTCCCTGTAATTTCGATACAAATTATTGCATGTAATTGTAATTTCGATACTAATTATGACAGGTAACAGTAACTTCGATACTAATTATGACAGGTAACAGTAACTTCGATACTAATTATGACAAGTAACTGTAACTTCGATACTAATTATGACAGGTAACAGCAACTTCGATACTAATTATGACAAGTTACTATAACTTCGATACAAATTATGGCAGGTAACAGTCACTTCGATACTAATTATGACAGGTTACAGTAACTACGATACTAATTATGACAAGTAACTGTAACATCGATACTAATTATGACAGGTAACTGTAACTTGGTAACTAATAATGACAAGTAACTGTAATTTCGATACAAATTATGGCTGGTAACAGTAACTTCGATGCTAATTATGACAGGTAACTGTATCTTCGATACTAATTATGACAAGTTACTATAACTTCGAATCAAATTATGACAGGTAACTGTAACTTCGATACTACTTATGACAAGAAAATCTAACTTCGTTACTAATTATGACAAGTAACTGTAATTTTGATAAAAAAAATTATGGTAGGTAACTGTAACTTCAATACTAATTATGACAGGTAACAAGAACTTCGATACTAATGATGACAGGTAACTGTAACTTCGTTACTAATTATGACAAGTCCCTGTAATTTCGATACAAATTATGGCAGGCAACGGTAACTTCGATACTAATTATTACAAGTAACTGTAACTTCGATACTAATTATGACAGGCAACTGTAACTTCGTTACTAATTATGGCAAGTAACTGTAATTTCGATACAAATTTTGGCAGGTAACTGTAACTTCGATTCAAATTATTACAGGCAACAGTAACTTCGATACTAATTATGACAAGTAACTGTAACTTCGATACGAATTATGACTGGTAACTGTTACTTCGTTACTAATTATGACAAGTAACAGTAATTTCGATACAAATTATGGCAGGTAACTGTATCTTCGATACTAATTATGACAGGTAACAGTAACTTCGATACTAATTATGACAAGTAACATTAACTTCGATACTAATTATGGCACGTTACTGTAACATCGCTACTAATTATGACAAGTAACTTTAATTTCGATACTAATTATGGCAGGTAACTGTAACTTCCATACTAATTATGACAGGTAACAGTAACTTCGATACTAATTATGACAGGAAACTGTAACTTCGTTACTAATTATGACAAGTAAATGTAATTTCGATACAAATTATGACAGGTAACTGTAACTTCGTTACTAATTATGACAAGTAATATTACCTTCGATACTAATTATGACAGGTAACTGTAACTTCGATACTAATTATGACAAGGAACTGTAATTTCGATACAAATTATGGCAGGTAACTGTAACTTCGTTACTAATTATGACAAGTAACTGTAATTTAGATACAAATTTTGGCAGGTAAATGTAACTTCGATACTAATTATGACAGGTAACAGTAACTTCGATACTAATTATGACAAGTAACTGTAACTTCGATACTAATTATGACAGGTAACTGTAACTTCGTTACTAATAATGACAAGTAACTCTAATTTCGATACTAATTATGGCAGGTAACTGGTACTTCGATACTAATTATGACAGGTAACAGTAACTTCGATACTAATTATGACAAGTAACTATAACTTCGATAAAAATTATGACTGGTTACTGTAACTTCGATTCAAATTATGACAAGAAACTCAAACTTCGTTACTAATTATGACAAGTAACTGTAATTTTGATAAAAAATTATTGTAGGTAACTGTAATTTCAATACTAATTATGACAGGTAACAGTAACTTCGATACTAATTATGACAGGTATCAGTAACTACGATACTAATTATGACAAGTAACTGTAACTTCGATACTAATTATGACAGGTAACTCTAACTTCGTAACTAATTATGACAAGTAACTGTAATTTCGATACATATTATGGCAGGTAACAGTAACTTCGATACTAATTATGACAAGTAACTGTAACTTCGATACTAATTATGACAGGGAACTGTAATTTCGATACAAATTATGGCAGGTAACTGTAACCTCCATACTAATTATGACAGGTAACTGAAACTTCGTTACTATTTATGACAAGTAACAGTAATTTCGATACAAAATATGGCAGGTAACAGTAACTTCGATACTAATTATGACAGGTAACAGTAACTTCGATACTAATTATGACAAGTAACATTAACTTCGATACTAATTATGACAGGTTACTGTAACATCGTTGCTAATGATGACAAGTAACTTTAATTTCGATACAAATTATGGCAGGTAACTGTAACTTCCATACTAATTATGACAGGTAACAGTTACTTCGATACTAATAATGACAGGAAACTGTAACTTCGTTACTAATTATGACAAGTATCTGTAATTTCGATACAAATTATGACAGGTAACTGTAACTTCGTTACTAATTATGACAAGTAACAGTACCTTCGATACTAATTATGACAGGTAACTGTAACTTCGATACTAATTATGACAAGGAACTGTAATTTCGATACAAATTATGGCAGGTAACTGTAACTTCGTTACTAATTTTGACAAGTAACTGTAATTTCGATACATATTTTGTCAGGTAACTGTTACTTCGATACTAATTATGACAGGTAACAGTAACTTCGATACTAATTATGACAAGTAACAGTAACTTCGATATTTATTATGACAGGTAACTGTAACTTCATTACTATTTTTGACAAGAAACTCTAATTTCGATACAAATTATGGCAGGTAACTGTAACTTCGGTACTAATTATGACAGGTAACAGTAACTTCGATACTAATTATGACAAGTAACTATAACTTCGATAAAAATTATGACTGGTTACTGTAACTTCGATTCTAATTATGACGAGAAACTCAAACTTCGTTACTAATTATGACAAGTAACTTTAATTTTGATAAAAAATTATGGTAGGTAACTGTAACTTCAATACTAATTATGACAGGTAACAGTAACTTCGATACTAATTATGACAGGAAACTGTAACTTCGTTACTAATTATGACAAGTAACTTTAATTTCGATACTAATTATGGCAGGAAACTGTAACTTCGTTACTAATTATGACAAGTCCCTGTAATTTCGATACAAATTATGGCAGGTAACTGTTACTTCGATACTAATTATGACAAGTAACTGTAACTTCGATACTAATTATGACAGGTAACTGTAACTTCGTCACTTATTATAACAAGTAACTGTAATTTCGTTACAAATTATGGCATGTAACAGTAACTTCGATACTAATTATGACAGGTAACAGTAATTCATTCTAATTATGACAAGTAACTATAACTTCTATACAAATTATGACAGGTAACTGTAACTTCGATACTAATTATGACAAGAAACTCGAAATTCGTTACTAATTATGACAAGTCCCTGTAATTTCGATACAAATTATGGCAGGTAACTGTAACTTCCATACTAATTATGACAGGTAACAGTAACTTCGTTACTAATTATGACAGGAAACTGTAACTTCGTTACTAATTATGACAGGTTACTGTAACTTCGTTACTAATTATGTCAAGTAACTGTAGCTTCGATGCTAATTATGACAAGGAACTGTAAATTCGGAACAAATTATGGCAGGTAACTGTAACTTCGTTACTAATTATGACAAGTAACTGTAATTTCGACACAAATTTTGGCAGGTAACTGTAACTTCGATACTAATTATGACAGGTGACAGTAACTTCGATACTAATTATGACAAGTAACAGTAACTTCGATACTTATTATGACAGGTAACTGTAACTTCGTTACTATTTATGACAAGTAACAGTAATTTCGATACAAAATATGGCAGGTAACAGTAACTTCGATACTAATTATGACAGGTAACAGAAACTTCGATACTATTTACGACAAGTAACATTAACTTCGATACTAATTATGACAGGTTACTGTAACATCGTTGCTAATGATGACAAGTAACTTTAATTTCGATACAAATTATGGCAGGTAACTGTAACGTCCATACTAATTATGACAGGTAACAGTTACTTCGATACTAATTATGACAGGAAACTGTAACTTCGTTACTAATTATGACAAGTAACTGCAATTTCGATACAAATTATGAAAGGTAACTGTAGCTTCGTTACTAATTATGACAAGTAACAGTACCTTCGATACTAATTATGACAGGTAAATGTAACATCGATACTAATTATGACAAGGAACTGTAATTTCGATTCCAATTATGGCAGATAACTGTAACTTCGATACTAATTATGACAGGTAACAGCAACTTCGATACTAATTATGACAAGTAACTATAACTTCGATACAAATTATGACAGGTAACTGCAACTTCGATACTAATTATGACAAGAAACGCTAACTTCGCTACTAATTATTACAAGTAACTGTAATTTTGATAAAAAATTATTGTAGGTAACTGTAACTTCAATACTAATTATGACAGGTAACAGTAACTTCGATACTAATTATGACAGGTAACTGTAACTTCGTTACTTATTATGACAAGTAACTTTAATTTCGATACAAATTCTGGCGGGTTACTGTAACTTCGTTAATAATTATGACAAGTCCCTGTAATTTCGATACAAATTATTGCATGTAATTGTAATTTCGATACTAATTATGACAGGTAACAGTAACTTCGATACTAATTATGACAGGTAACAGTAACTTCGATACTAATTATGACAAGTAACTGTAACTTCGATACTAATTATGACAGGTAACAGCAACTTCGATACTAATTATGACAAGTTACTATAACTTCGATACAAATTATGGCAGGTAACAGTCACTTCGATACTAATTATGACAGGTTACAGTAACTACGATACTAATTATGACAAGTAACTGTAACTTCGATACTAATTATGACAGGTAACTGTAACTTGGTAACTAATAATGACAAGTAACTGTAATTTCGATACAAATTATGGCTGGTAACAGTAACTTCGATGCTAATTATGACAGGTAACTGTAACTTCGATACTAATTATGACAAGGAACTGTAATTTCGATACAAATTATGGCAGGTAACTGTAACTTCGATACTAATTGTGACAGGTAACAGTAACTTCGATACTAATTATGACAAGTTACTATAACTTCGAATCAAATTATGACAGGTAACTGTAACTTCGATACTACTTATGACAAGAAAATCTAACTTCGTTACTAATTATGACAAGTAACTGTAATTTTGATTAAAAAAATTATGGTAGGTAACTGTAACTTCAATACTAATTATGACAGGTAACAAGAACTTCGATACTAATGATGACAGGTAACTGTAACTTCGTTACTAATTATGACAAGTCCCTGTAATTTCGATACAAATTATGGCAGGCAACGGTAACTTCGATACTAATTATTACAAGTAACTGTAACTTCGATACTAATTATGACAGGCAACTGTAACTTCGTTACTAATTATGGCAAGTAACTGTAATTTCGATACAAATTTTGGCAGGTAACTGTAACTTCGATTCAAATTATTACAGGCAACAGTAACTTCGATACTAATTATGACAAGTAACTGTAACTTCGATACGAATTATGACTGGTAACTGTTACTTCGTTACTAATTATGACAAGTAACAGTAATTTCGATACAAATTATGGCAGGTAACTGTATCTTCGATACTAATTATGACAGGTAACAGTAACTTCGATACTAATTATGACAAGTAACATTAACTTCGATACTAATTATGGCACGTTACTGTAACATCGCTACTAATTATGACAAGTAACTTTAATTTCGATACTAATTATGGCAGGTAACTGTAACTTCCATACTAATTATGACAGGTAACAGTAACTTCGATACTAATTATGACAGGAAACTGTAACTTCGTTACTTATTATGACAAGTAAATGTAATTTCGATACAAATTATGACAGGTAACTGTAACTTCGTTACTAATTATGACAAGTAACATTACCTTCGATACTAATTATGACAGGTAACTGAAACTTCGATACTAATTATGACAAGGAACTGTAATTTCGATACAAATTATGGCAGGTAACTGTAACTTCGTTACTAATTATGACAAGTAACTGTAATTTAGATACAAATTTTGGCAGGTAACTGTAACTTCGATACTAATTATGACAGGTAACAGTAACTTCGATACTAATTATGACAAGTAACTGTAACTTCGATACTAATTATGACAGGTAACTGTAACTTCGTTACTAATAATGACAAGTAACTCTAATTTCGATACTAATTATGGCAGGTAACTGGTACTTCGATACTAATTATGACAGGTAACAGTAACTTCGATACTAATTATGACAAGTAACTATAACTTCGATAAAAATTATGACTGGTTACTGTAACTTCGATTCAAATTATGACAAGAAACTCAAACTTCGTTACTAATTATGACAAGTAACTGTAATTTTGATAAAAAATTATGGTCAGTAACTGTAACTTCATTACTAATTATGACAGGTAACAGTAACTTCGATACTAATTATGACAGGAAACTGTAACTTCGTTACTAATTATGACAAGTAACTTTAATTTCGATACTAGTTATGGCAGGAAACTGTAACTTCGTTACTAATTATGACAAGTCCCTGTAATTTCGATACAAATTATGGCAGGTAACTGTAACTTCGATACTAATTATGACAGGTAACTGTAACTTCGATACTAATTATGACAGGTAACTGTAACTTCGTTATCAATTATGACAAGTAACTGTAATTTTGATAAAAAATTATTGTAGGTAACTGTAACTTCAATACTAATTATGACAGGTAACAGTAACTTCGATACTAATTATGACAAGTAACAGTAACTTCGATACTAATTATGATAAGTAACTGTAACTTCGATACTAATTATGACAGGTAACTGTAACTTCGTTACTAATTATGACAAGTAACTGTAATTTCGATTCAAATTTTGGCAGGTAACTGTAACTTCGATACTTATTATGACAGTTAACAGTAACTTCGATACTAATTATGACAAGTAACTGTAACTTCGATACTAATTATGACAGGTAACTGTAACTTCGTTACTAATTATGACAGGTAACAGCAACTTCGATACTAATTATGACAAGTAACTATAACTTCAATACTAATTATGACAGGTAACAGTAACTTCGATACTAATTATGACAGGTAACAGTAACTACGATACTAATTATGACAAGTAACTGTAACTTCGATACTAATTATGACAGGTACCTGTAACTTCGTAACCAATTATGACAAGTAACTGTAATTTCGATACAAATTATGGCAGGTAACAGTAACTTCGATACTAATTATGACAAGTAACTGTAACTTCGATACTAATTATGACAGGGAACTGTAATTTCGATACAAATTATGGCAGGTAACTGTAACTTCGATACTAATTGTGACTGGTAACAGTAACTTCGATACTAATTATGACAAGTAACTATAACTTCGAATCAAATTATGACAGGTAACTGTAACTTCGATACTAAATATGACAAGAAACTCTAACTTCGTTACTAATTATGACAAGTAACTGTAATTTTGATTTAAAAAAGTTATGGTAGGTAACTGTAACTTCAATACTAATTTTGACAGGTGACAGTAACTTCGATACTTATTATGACAGGTAACTGTAACTTCGTTACTAATTATCACAAGTAACTTTAATTTCGATACTAATTATGGCAGGTAACTGTAACTTCCATACTAATTATGACAGGTACCAGTTACTTCGATACTAATTATGACAGGAAACTGTAACTTCGTTACTAATTATGACAAGTAACTGTAATTTCGATACAAATTATGACAGGTAACTGTAACTTCGTTACTAATTATGACAATTAACAGTACCTTCGATACTATTTATGACAGGTAACTGTAACTTCGATACTAATTATGACAAGGAACTGTAATTTCGATACAAATTATGGCGGGTAACTGTAACTTCGTTACTAATTATGACAAGTAACTGTAATTTCGATACAAATTTTGGCAGGTAACTGTAACTTCGATACTAATTATGACAGGTAACAGTAACTTCGATACTAAGTATGACAAGTAACAGTAACTTCGATACTTATTATGACAGGTAACTGTAACTTCGTTACTAATTATGACAAGAAACCCTTATTTCGATACAAATTATGGCAGGTAACTGTAACTTTGGTACTAATTATGACAGGTAACAGTAACTTCGATACTAATTATGACATGTAACTATAACTTCGATAAAAATTATGACTGGTTACTGTAACTTCGATTCTAATTATGACGAGAAACTCAAACTTCGTTACTAATTATGACAAGTAACTGTAATTTTGATAAAAAATTATGGTAGGTAACTGTAACTTCAATACTAATTATGACAGGTAACAGTAACTTCGATGCTGATTATGACAGGAAACTGTAACTTCGTTACTAATTATGACAAGTAACTTTAATTTCGATACTAATCATAGCAGGAAACTGTAACTTCGTTACTAATTATGTCAAGTCTCTGTAATTTCGATACAAATTATGGCAGGTAACTGTAACTTCGATACTATTTATGACAAGTAACTATAACTTCGATACTAATTATGACAGGTAACTGTAACTTCGTCACTAATTATAACAAGTAACTGTAATTTCGTTACAAATTATGGCAGGTAACAGAAACTTCGATACTAATTATGACAGGTAACAGTAATTCGATACTAATTATGACAAGAAACTATAACTTCGTTACAAATTATGACAGGTAACTGTAACTTCGATACTAATTATGACAAGAAACTCGAACTTCGTTACTAATTATGACAAGTCCCTGTAATTTCGATACAAATTTTGGCAGGTAACTGTAACTTCCATACTAATTATGACAGGTAACAGTAACTTCGATACTAATTATGACGGGAAACTGTAACTTCGTTACTAATTATGACAAGTAACAGTACCTTCGATACTAATTATGACTGGTAACTGTAACTTCGTTACTAATTATGACAAGTAACAGTAACTTCGATACTAATTATGACAAGTAACTGTAACTTCGATACTAATTATGACAGGTAACTGTAACTTCGTTACTAATAATGACAAGTAACTCTAATTTCGATACTAATTATGGCAGGTAACTGGTACTTCGATACTAATTATGACAGGTAACAGTAACTTCGATACTAATTATGACAAGTAACTATAACTTCGATAAAAATTATGACTGGTTACTGTAACTTCGATTCAAATTATGACAAGAAACTCAAACTTCGTTACTAATTATGACAAGTAACTGTAATTTTGATAAAAAATTATGGTCTGTAACTGTAACTTCATTACTAATTATGACAGGTAACAGTAACTTCGATAAAAATTATGACAGGAAACTGTAACTTCGTTACTAATTATGACAAGTTACTTTAATTTCGATACTAGTTATGGCAGGAAACTGTAACTTCGTTACTAATTATGACAAGTCCCTGTAATTTCGATACAAATTATGGCAGGTAACTGTAACTTCGATACTAATTATGACAGGTAACTGTAACTTCGATACTAATTATGACAGGTAACTGTAACTTCGTTATCAATTATGACAAGTAACTGTAATTTTGATAAAAAATTATTGTAGGTAACTGTAACTTCAATACTAATTATGACAGGTAACAGTAACTTCGATACTAATTATGACAAGTAACAGTAACTTCGATACTAATTATGATAAGTAACTGTAACTTCGATACTAATTATGACAGGTAACTGTAACTTCGTTACTAATTATGACAAGTAACTGTAATTTCGATTCAAATTTTGGCAGGTAACTGTAACTTCGATACTTATTATGACAGGTAACAGTAACTTCGATACTAATTATGACAAGTAACTGTAACTTCGATACTAATTATGACAGGTAACTGTAACTTCGTTACTAATTATGACAGGTAACAGCAACTTCGATACTAATTATGACAAGTAACTATAACTTCAATACTAATTATGACAGGTAACAGTAACTTCGATACTAATTATGACAGGTAACAGTAACTACGATACTAATTATGACAAGTAACTGTAACTTCGATACTAATTATGACAGGTACCTGTAACTTCGTAACCAATTATGACAAGTAACTGTAATTTCGATACAAATTATGGCAGGTAACAGTAACTTCGATACTAATTATGACAAGTAACTGTAACTTCGATACTAATTATGACAGGGAACTGTAATTTCGATACAAATTATGGCAGGTAACTGTAACTTCGATACTAATTGTGACTGGTAACAGTAACTTCGATACTAATTATGACAAGTAACTATAACTTCGAATCAAATTATGACAGGTAACTGTAACTTCGATACTAAATATGACAAGAAACTCTAACTTCGTTACTAATTATGACAAGTAACTGTAATTTTGATTTAAAAAAAGTTATGGTAGGTAACTGTAACTTCAATACTAATTTTGACAGGTGACAGTAACTTCGATACTTATTATGACAGGTAACTGTAACTTCGTTACTAATTATCACAAGTAACTTTAATTTCGATACTAATTATGGCAGGTAACTGTAACTTCCATACTAATTATGACAGGTACCAGTTACTTCGATACTAATTATGACAGGAAACTGTAACTTCGTTACTAATTATGACAAGTAACTGTAATTTCGATACAAATTATGACAGGTAACTGTAATTTCGTTACTAATTATGACAGGTAACAGTACCTTCGATACTATTTATGACAGGTAACTGTAACTTCGATACTAATTATGACAAGGAACTGTAATTTCGATACAAATTATGGCGGGTAACTGTAACTTCGTTACTAATTATGACAAGTAACTGTAATTTCGATAAAAAAAATTGGCAGGTAACTGTTACTTCGATACTAATTATGACAGGTAACAGTAACTTCGATACTAAGTATGACAAGTAACAGTAACTTCGATACTTATTATGACAGGTAACTGTAACTTCGTTACTAATTATGACAAGAAACCCTTATTTCGATACAAATTATGGCAGGTAACTGTAACTTTGGTACTAATTATGACAGGTAACAGTAACTTCGATACTAATTATGACATGTAACTATAACTTCGATAAAAATTATGACTGGTTACTGTAACTTCGATTCTAATTATGACGAGAAACTCAAACTTCGTTACTAATTATGACAAGTAACTGTAATTTTGATAAAAATTATGGTAGGTAACTGTAACTTCAATACTAATTATGACAGGTAACAGTAACTTCGATGCTGATTATGACAGGAAACTGTAACTTCGTTACTAATTATGACAAGTAACTTTAATTTCGATACTAATCATGGCAGGAAACTGTAACTTCGTTACTAATTATGTCAAGTCCCTGTAATTTCGATACAAATTATGGCAGGTAACTGTAACTTCGATAATAATTATGACAAGTAACTGTAACTTCGATACTAATTATGACAGGTAACTGTAACTTCGTCACTAATTATAACAAGTAACTGTAATTTCGTTACAAATTATGGCAGGTAACAGAAACTTCGATACTAATTATGACAGGTAACAGTAATTCGATACTAATTATGACAAGAAACTATAACTTCGTTACAAATTATGACAGGTAACTGTAACTTCGATACTAATTATGACAAGAAACTCGAACTTCGTTACTAATTATGAGAAGTCCCTGTAATTTCGATACAAATTTTGGCAGGTAACTGTAACTTCCATACTAATTATGACAGGTAACAGTAACTTCGATACTAATTATGACGGGAAACTGTAACTTCGTTACTAATTATGACAAGTAACAGTACCTTCGATACTAATTATGACTGGTAACTGTAACTTCGTTACTAATTATGACAAGTAACAGTAATTTCGATACAAATTTTGGCAGGTAACTGTATCTTCGATACTAATTATGACAGGTAACAGTAACTTCGATACTAATTATGACAAGTAACATTAACTTCGATACTAATTATGGCAGGTTACTGTAACATCGCTACTAATTATGACAAGTAACTTTAATTTCGATACAAATTATGGCAGGTTACTGTAACATCCATACTAATTATGACAGGTAACAGTAACTTCGATACTAATTATGACAGGAAACTGTAACTTCGTTACTAATTATGACACGTAACTGTAATTTCGATAAAAATTTTGACAGGTAACTGTAACTTCGTTACTAATTATGACAAGTAACAGTACCTTCGATACTAATTATGACAGGTAACTGTAACTTCGATACTAATTATGACAAGGAACTGTAATTTCGATACAACTTATGGCAGGTAACTGTAACTTCGTTACTAATTATGACAAGTCCCTGTAATTTCGATACAAATTTTGTCAGGTAACTGTAACTTCGATACTAATTATGACAGGTAACAGTAACTTCGTTACTAATAATGACAAGTAACTCTAATTTCGATACTAATTATGGCAGGTAACTGGTACTTCGATACTAATTATGTCAGGTAACAGTAACTTCGATACTAATTATGACAAGTAACTATAACTTCGATAAAAATTATGACTGGTTACTGTAACTTCGATTCAAATTATGACAAGAAACTCAAACTTCGTTACTAATTATGACAAGTAACTTTAATTTCGATACTAGTTATGGCAGGAAACTGTAACTTCGTTACTAATTATGACAAGTCCCTGTAATTTCGATACAAATTATGGCAGGTAACTGTAACTTCGATACTAATTATGACAAGTAACTGTAACTTCGATACTAATTATGACAGGTAATTGTAACTTCGTTATTAATTATGACAAGTAACTGTAATTTTGATAAAAAATTATTGTAGGTAACTGTAACTTCAATACTAATTATGACAGGTAACAGTAACTTCGATACTAATTATGACAAGAAACTCAAACTTCGTTACTAATTATGACAGGTAACTTTAATTTCGATATTAATTATGGCAGGAAACTGTAACTTCGTTACTAATTATGACAAGTCCCTGTAATTTCGATACAAATTATGGCAGGTAACTGTAACCTCGATACTAATTATGACAAGTAACTGTAACATCGATACTAATTATGACAGGTAACTGTAACTTCGTTATTAATTATGACAAGTAACTGTAATTTCGATACAAATTTTGGCAGGTAACTGTATCATCGTTACTAACTTTGACAGGTAACAGTAACTTGGATACTAATTATGGCAAGTAACTGTAACTTCGATACTAATTATGACAGGTAACTGTAACTTCGATACTAATTATGACAGGTAACTGTAACTTCGTTACTAATTATGACAAGTAACTGTAATTTCGATTCAAATTTTGGCAGGTAACTGTAACTTTGATACTTATTATGACAGGTAACAGTAACTTCGATACTAATTATGACAGGTAACTGTAACTTCGTTACTAATTATGACGAGTAACTGTAATTTCGATACAAATTATGGCAGGTTACTGTAACTTCGATACTAATTATGACAGGTAACAGCAACTTCGATACTAATTATGACAAGTAACTATAACTTCGATACAAATTATGACAGGTAACTGTAACTTCGATACTAATTATGACAAGAAACTCTAACTTCGTTACTAATTATGACAAGTAACTGTAATTTTGATAAAAAATTATTGTAGGTCACTGTAACTTCAATAATAATTATGACAGGTAACAGTAACTTCGATACTAATTATGACAGGTAACTGTAACTTCGTTACTTTTTAAGACCAGTTACATTAATTTCGATACTAATTTGGGCAGGTTACTGTAACTTCGTTACTAATTATGACAAGTCCCTGTAATTTCGATACAAATTATGGCAGGTAATTGTAATTTCGATGCTAATTATGACAGGTAACAGTAACTTCGATACTAATTATGACAAGTAACAGTAACTTCGATAATAATTATGAAAAGTAACTGTAACTTCGATACTAATTATGACAGGTAACTGTAACTTCGTTACTAATTATGACAAGTAACTGTAATTTCGATTCAAATTTTGGCAGGTAACTGTAACTTCGATACTTATTATGACAGGTAACAGTAACTTCGATACTAATTATGACAAGTAACTGTAACTTCGATACTAATTATGACAGGTAACTGTAACTTCGTTACTGATTATGACAAGTAACTGTAATTTCGATACAAATTATGGCAGGTAACTGTAACTTCGATACTAATTATGACAGGTAACAGCAAATTCGATACTAATTATGACATGTAACTATAACTTCGATACAAATTATGACAGGTAACTGTAACTTCGATACTAATTATGACAAGAAACTCTAACTTCGTTACTAATTATGACAAGTAACTGTAATTTTGATAAAAAATTATTGTAGGTAACTGTAACTTCAATACTAATTATGACAGGTAACAGTAACTTCGATACTAATTATGACAGGTAACAGTAACTACGATACTAATTATGACAAGTAACTGTAACTTCGATACTAATTATGACAGGTACCTGTAACTTCGTAACCAATTATGACAAGTAACTGTAATTTCGATACAAATTATGGCAGGTAACAGTAACTTCGATACTAATTATGACAAGTAACTGTAACTTCGATACTAATTATGACAGGGAACTGTAATTTCGATACAAATTATGGCAGGTAACTGTAACTTCGATACTAATTGTGACTGGTAACAGTAACTTCGATACTAATTATGACAAATAACTATAACTTCGAATCAAATTATGACAGGTAACTGTAACTTCGATACTAATTATGACAAGAAACTCTAACTTCGTTACTAATTATGACAAGTAACTGTAATTTTGATAAAAAATTATGGTAGGTAACTGTAACTTCAATACTAATTTTGACAGGTAACAGTAACTTCGATACTTATTATGACAGGTAACTGTAACTTCGTTACTAATTATCACAAGTAACTTTAATTTCGATACTAATTATGGCAGGTAACTGTAACTTCCATACTAATTATGACAGGTAACAGTTACTTCGATACTAATTATGACAGGAAACTGGAACTTCGTTACTAATTATGACAAGTAACTGTAATTACGATACAAATTATGACAGGTAACTGTAACTTCGTTACTAATTATGACAAGTAACAGAACCTTCGATACTAATTATGACATGTAACTGTAACTTCGATACTAATTATGACAAGGAACTGTAATTTCGATACAAATTATGGCAGGTAACTGTAACTTCGTTACTAATTATGACAAGTAACTGTAGTTTCGATACAAATTTTGGCTGGTAACTGTTACTTCGATACTAATTATGACAGGTAACAGTAACTTCGATACTAATTATGACAAGTAACAGTAACTTCGATACTTATTATGACAGGTAACTGTAACTTCGTAACTAATTATGACAAGAAACTCTAATTTCGTTACAAAATATGGCAGGTAACTGTAACTTCGGTACTAATTATGACAGGTAACAGTAACTTCGATACTAATTATGACAAGTAACTATAACTTCGATAAAAATTATGACTGGTCACTGTATCTTCGATTCTAATTATGACGAGAAACTCAAACTTCGTTACTAATTATGACAAGTAACTGTAATTTTGATAAAAAATTATGGTAGGTAACTGTAACTTCAATACTAATTATGACAGGTAACAGTAACTTCGATACTAATTATGACAGGAAACTGTAATTTCGTTACAAATTATGGCAGGTAACAGTAACTTCGATACTAATTATGACAGGTAACAGTAATTCGATACTAATTATGACAAGTTACTATTACTTCGATACAAATTATGACAGGTAACTGTAACTTCGATACTAATTATGACAAGAAACTCGAACTTCGTTACTAATTATGACAAGTCCCTGTAATTTCGATACAAATTATGGCAGGTAACTGTATCTTCGATACCAATTATGACAGGTAACAGTAACTTCGATAGTAATCATGACAAGTAACATTAACTTCGATACTAATTATGGCAGGTTACTGTAGCATCGCTACTAATTATGACAAGTAACTTTAATTTCTATACAAATTATGGCAGGTAACTGTAACTTCCATACTAATTATGACAGGTAACAGTAACTTCGATACTAATTATGACAGGAAACTGTAACTACGTTACTAATTATGACAAGTAACTGTAATTTCGATACAAATTATGACAGGTAACTGTAACTTCGTTACTAATTATGACAAGTAACAGTACCATCGATACTAATTAAGACAGGTAACTGTAACTTCGTTACTAATTATGACAAGTAACAGTAATTTCGATACAAATTTTGGCAGGTAACTGTAACTTCGATACTAATTATGACAGGTAACAGTAACTTCGATACTAATTATGACAAGTAACTGTAACTTCGATACTAATTATGACAGGTAACTGTAACTTCGTTACTAATAATGACAAGTAACACTAATTTCGATACTAATTATGGCAGGTAACTGTTACTTCGATACTAATTATGACAGGTAACAGTAACTTCGATACTAATTATGACAAGTAACTATAACTTCGATAAAAATTATGACTGGTTACTGTAACTTCGATTCAAATTATGACAAGAAACTCAAACTTCGTTACTAATTATGACAAGTAACTGTAATTTTGATAAAAAATTATGGTAGGTAACTGTAACTTCATTACTAATTATGACAGGTAACAGTAACTTCGATACTAATTATGACAGGAAACTGTTACTTCGTTACTAATTATGACAAGTAACTTTAATTTCGATACTAGTTATGGCAGGAAACTGTAACTTCGTTACTAATTATGACAAGTCCCTGTAATTTCGATACAAATTATGGCAGGTAATTGTAACTTCGATACTAATTATGACAAGTAACTGTAACTTCGAAAGCCTCCGTGGCTTAGGCGGCAGCACGTCGGCCTCTCACCGCTGGGTCCGTGGTTCAAATCCCGGTCACTCCATGTGAGATCTGTGCTGGACAAAACGGAGGCAGACAGGTTTTTCTCCGGTTACACTGGTTTTCCCTGTCAAAATTTCATTCCAGCAACACTCTACACTATCATTTCATATCATCTGTCATTCATCTAATCATTGCCCCAGAGGAGTGCGTCAGGCCTCGGCAGCCGGCACAGTCCATATCCTCGCCGCTAGTTGGGGGCTTCATTCATTCCATTCCTGACCCGGTCGGAGACTGGAAGCAGGCTGTGGATTTTCATTCATTCAACTGTAACTTCGATACTAATTATGACAGGTAACTGTAACTTCGTTATTAATTATGACAAGTAACTGTAATTTTGATAAAAAATTATTGTAGGTAACAGTAACTTCAATACTAATTATGACAGGTAACAGTAACTTCGATACTAATTATGACAAGAAACTCAAACTTTGTTACTAATTATGACAAGTAACTGTAATTTTGATAAAAATTATGGTAGGTAACTGTAACTTCAATACTAATTATGACAGGTAAGAGTATCTTCGATACTAATTATGACAGGAAACTGTAACTTCGTTACTAATTATGACAAGTAACTTTAATTTCGATATTAATTATGGCAGGAAACTGTAACTTCGTTACTAATTATGACAAGTCCCTGTAATTTCGATACAAATTATGGCAGGTAACTGTAACCTCGGTACTAATTATGACAAGTAACTGTAACTTCGATACTAATTATGACAGGTAACTGTAACTTCGTTATTAAGTATGACAAGTAACTGTAATTTCGATACAAATTATGGCAGGTAACTCTATCATCGTTACTAATTTTGACAGGTAACAGTAACTTCGATACAAATTATGACAAGTAACTGTAACTTCGATACTAATTATGACAGGTAACTGTAACTTCGATACTAATTATGACAGGTAACTGTAACTTCGTTACTAATTATGACAATTAACTGTAATTTCGATTCAAATTTTGGCAGGTAACTGTAACTTCGTTACTAATTATGACAAGTAACTGTAATTTCGATACAAATTATGGCAGGTTACTGTAACTTCGATACTAATTATGACAGGTAACAGCAACTTCGATACTAATTATGACAAGTAACTATAACTTCGATACAAATTATGACAGGTAACTGTAACTTCGATACTAATTATGACAAGAAACTCTAACTTCGTTACTAATTATGACAAGTAACTGTAATTTTGATAAAAAATTATTGTAGGTAACTGTAACTTCAATACTAATTATGACAGGTAACAGTAACTTCGATACTAATTATGACAGGTAACTGTAACTTCGTTACTTATTATGACCAGTAACTTTAATTTCGATACTAATTATAGCAGATTACTGTAACTTCGTTACTAATTATGACAAGTCCCTGTAATTTCGATACAAATTATGGCAGGTAATTGTAATTTCGATGCTAATTATGACAGGTAACTGTAACTTCGATACTAATTATGACAAGTAACAGTAACTTCGATAATAATTATGAAAAGTAACTGTAACTTCGATACTAATTATGACAGGTAACTGTAACTTCGTTACTAATTATGACAAGTAACTGTAATTTCGATTCAAATTTTGGCAGGTAACTGTAATTTCGATACTTATTATGACAGGTAACAGTTACTTCGATACAAATTATGACAAGTAACTGTAACTTCGATACTAATTATGACAGGTAACTGTAACTTCGTTACTAATTATGACAAGTAACTGTAATTTCGATACAAATTATGGCAGGTAACTGTAACTTCGATACTAATTATGACAGGTAACAGCAACTTCGATACTAATTATGACAAGTAACTATAACTTCGATACAAATTATGACAGGTAACTGTAACTTCGATACTAATTATGACAAGAAACTCTAACTTCGTTACTAATTATGACAAGTAACTGTAATTTTGATAAAAAATTATTGTAGGTAACTGTAACTTCAATACTAATTAATACAGGTAACAGTAACTTCGATACTAATTATGACAGGTAACAGTAACTACGATACTAATTATGACAAGTAACTGTAACTTCGATACTAATTATGACAGGTACCTGTAACTTCGTAACCAATTATGACAAGTAACTGTAATTTCGATACAAATTATGGCAGGTAACAGTAACTTCGATACTAATTATGACAAGTAACTGTAACTTCGATACTAATTATGACAGGGAACTGTAATTTCGATACAAATTATGGCAGGTAACTGTAACTTCGATACTAATTGTGACTGGTAACAGGAACTTCGATACTAATTATGACAAATAACTATAACTTCGAATCAAATTATGACAGGTAACTGTAACTTCGATACTAATTATGACAAGAAACTCTAACTTCGTTACTAATTATGACAAGTAACTGTAATTTTGATAAAAAATTATTGTAGATAACTGTAACTTCAATACTAATGTTGACAGGTAACAGTAACTTCGATACTTATTATGACAGGTAACTGTAACTTCGTTACTAATTATCACAAGTAACTTTAATTTCGATACTAATTATGGCAGGTAACTGTAACTTCCATACTAATTATGACAGGTAACAGTTACTTCGATACTAATTATGACAGGAAACTGTAACTTCGTTACTAATTATGACAAGTAACTGTAATTTCGATACAAATTATGACAAGTAACAGTAACTTCGATACTTATTATGACAGGTAACTGTAACTTCGTTACTAATTATGACAAGAAACTCGAACTTCGTTACTAATTATGACAAGTCCCTGTAATTTCGATACAAATTATGGCAGGTAACTGTATCTTCGATACCAATTATGACGGGTAACAGTAACTTCGATAGTAATCATGACAAGTAACATTAACTTCGATACTAATTATGGCAGGTAACTGTAACTTCGTTACTAATTATGACAAGAAACTCTAATTTCGTTACAAATTATGGCAGGTAACTGTAACCTCGGTACTAATTATGACAGGTAACAGTAACTTCGATAGTAATTATGACAAGTAAATATAACTTCGATGAAAATTATGACTGGTTACTGTAACTTCGATTCTAATTATGACGAAAAACTCAAACTTCGTTACTAATTATGACAAGTAACTGTAATTTTGATAAAAAATTATTGTAGGTAACTCTAACTTCAATACTAATTATGACAGATAACAGTAACTTCGATACTAATTATGACAGGAAACTGTAACTTCGTTACTAATTATGACAAGTAACTTTAATTTCGATACTAATTATGGCAGGAAACTGTAACTTCGTTACTAATTATGTCAAGTCCCTGTAATTTCGATACAAATTATGGCAGGTAACTGTAACTTCGATACTAATTATGACAAGAAACTCGAACTTCGTTACTAATTATGACAAGTCCCTGTAATTTCGATACAAATTATGGCAGGTAACTGTATCTTCGATACCAATTATGACGGGTAACAGTAACTTCGATAGTAATCATGACAAGTAACATTAACTTCGATACTAATTATGGCAGGTTACTGTAGCATCGCTACTAATTATGACAAGTAACTTTAATTTCGATACAAATTATGGCAGGTAACTGTAACTTCCATACTAATTATGACAGGTAACAGTAACTTCGATACTAATTATGACAGGAAACTGTAACTACGTTACTAATTATGACAAGTAACTGTAATTTCGATACAAATTATGACAGGTAACTGTAACTTCGTTACTAATTATGACAAGTAACAGTACCTTCGATACTAATTAAGACAGGTAACTGTAATTTCGATACTAATTATGACAAGGAACTGTAATTTCGATATAAATTATGGCAGGTAACTGTAACTTCGTTACTAATTATGACAAGTAACAGTAATTTCGATACAAATTTTGGCAGGTAACTGTAACTTCGATACTAATTATGACAGGTAACAGTAACTTCGATACTAATTATGACAAGTAACTGTAACTTCGATACTAATTATGACAGGTAACTGTAACTTCGTTACTAATAATGACAAGTAACACTAATTTCGATACTAATTATGGCAGGTAACTGTTACTTCGATACTAATTATGACAGGTAACAGTAACTTCGATACTAATTATGACAAGTAACTATAACTTCGATAAAAATTATGACTGGTTACTGTAACTTCGATTCAAATTATGACAAGAAACTCAAACTTCGTTACTAATTATGACAAGTAACTGTAATTTTGATAAAAAATTATGGTAGGTAACTGTAACTTCATTACTAATTATGACAGGTAACAGTAACTTCGATACTAATTATGACAGGAAACTGTTACTTCGTTACTAATTATGACAAGTAACTTTAATTTCGATACTAGTTATGGCAGGAAACTGTAACTTCGTTACTAATTATGACAAGTCCCTGTAATTTCGATACAAATTATGGCAGGTAATTGTAACTTCGATACTAATTATGACAAGTAACTGTAACTTCGAAAGCCTCCGTGGCTTAGGCGGCAGCACGTCGGCCTCTCACCACTGGGTCCGTGGTTCAAATCCCGGTCACTCCATGTGAGATCTGTGCTGGTCAAAACGGAGGCAGACAGGTTTTTCTCCGGTTACACCGGTTTTCCCTGTCAAAATTTCATTCCAGCAACACTCTACACTATCATTTCATATCATCTGTCATTCATCTAATCATTGCCCCAGAGGAGTGCGTCAGGCCTCGGCAGCCGGCACAGTCCATATCCTCGCCGCTAGTTGGGGGCTTCATTCATTCCATTCCTGACCCGGTCGGAGACTGGAAGCAGGCTGTGGATTTTCATTCATTCAACTGTAACTTCGATACTAATTATGACAGGTAACTGTAACTTCGTTATTAATTATGACAAGTAACTGTAATTTTGATAAAAAATTATTGTAGGTAACAGTAACTTCAATACTAATTATGACAGGTAACAGTAACTTCGATACTAATTATGACAAGAAACTCAAACTTTGTTACTAATTAGGACAAGTAACTGTAATTTTGATAAAAATTATGGTAGGTAACTGTAACTTCAATACTAATTATGACAGGTAAGAGTATCTTCGATACTAATTATGACAGGAAACTGTAACTTCGTTACTAATTATGACAAGTAACTTTAATTTCGATATTAATTATGGCAGGAAACTGTAACTTCGTTACTAATTATGACAAGTCCCTGTAATTTCGATACAAATTATGGCAGGTAACTGTAACCTAGGTACTAATTATGACAAGTAACTGTAACTTCGATACTAATTATGACAGGTAACTGTAACTTCGTTATTAAGTATGACAAGTAACTGTAATTTCGATACAAATTATGGCAGGTAACTCTATCATCGTTACTAATTTTGACAGGTAACAGTAACTTCGATACAAATTATGACAAGTAACTGTAACTTCGATACTAATTATGACAGGTAACTGTAACTTCGATACTAATTATGACAGGTAACTGTAACTTCGTTACTAATTATGACAATTAACTGTAATTTCGATTCAAATTTTGGCTGGTAACTGTTACTTCGATACTAATTATGACAGGTAACAGTAACTTCGATACTAATTATGACAAGTAACAGTAACTTCGATACTTATTATGACAGGTAACTGTAACTTCGTAACTAATTATGACAAGAAACTCTAATTTCGTTACAAAATATGGCAGGTAACTGTAACTTCGGTACTAATTATGACAGGTAACAGTAACTTCGATACTAATTATGACAAGTAACTATAACTTCGATAAAAATTATGACTGGTCACTGTATCTTCGATTCTAATTATGACGAGAAACTCAAACTTCGTTACTAATTATGACAAGTAACTGTAATTTTGATAAAAAATTATGGTAGGTAACTGTAACTTCAATACTAATTATGACAGGTAACAGTAACTTCGATACTAATTATGACAGGAAACTGTAATTTCGTTACAAATTATGGCAGGTAACAGTAACTTCGATACTAATTATGACAGGTAACAGTAATTCGATACTAATTATGACAAGTTACTATTACTTCGATACAAATTATGACAGGTAACTGTAACTTCGATACTAATTATGACAAGAAACTCGAACTTCGTTACTAATTATGACAAGTCCCTGTAATTTCGATACAAATTATGGCAGGTAACTGTATCTTCGATACCAATTATGACAGGTAACAGTAACTTCGATAGTAATCATGACAAGTAACATTAACTTCGATACTAATTATGGCAGGTTACTGTAGCATCGCTACTAATTATGACAAGTAACTTTAATTTCTATACAAATTATGGCAGGTAACTGTAACTTCCATACTAATTATGACAGGTAACAGTAACTTCGATACTAATTATGACAGGAAACTGTAACTACGTTACTAATTATGACAAGTAACTGTAATTTCGATACAAATTATGACAGGTAACTGTAACTTCGTTACTAATTATGACAAGTAACAGTACCATCGATACTAATTAAGACAGGTAACTGTAATTTCGATACTAATTATGACAAGGAACTGTAATTTCGATATAAATTATGGCAGGTAACTGTAACTTCGTTACTAATTATGACAAGTAACAGTAATTTCGATACAAATTTTGGCAGGTAACTGTAACTTCGATACTAATTATGACAGGTAACAGTAACTTCGATACTAATTATGACAAGTAACTGTAACTTCGATACTAATTATGACAGGTAACTGTAACTTCGTTACTAATAATGACAAGTAACACTAATTTCGATACTAATTATGGCAGGTAACTGTTACTTCGATACTAATTATGACAGGTAACAGTAACTTCGATACTAATTATGACAAGTAACTATAACTTCGATAAAAATTATGACTGGTTACTGTAACTTCGATTCAAATTATGACAAGAAACTCAAACTTCGTTACTAATTATGACAAGTAACTGTAATTTTGATAAAAAATTATGGTAGGTAACTGTAACTTCATTACTAATTATGACAGGTAACAGTAACTTCGATACTAATTATGACAGGAAACTGTTACTTCGTTACTAATTATGACAAGTAACTTTAATTTCGATACTAGTTATGGCAGGAAACTGTAACTTCGTTACTAATTATGACAAGTCCCTGTAATTTCGATACAAATTATGGCAGGTAATTGTAACTTCGATACTAATTATGACAAGTAACTGTAACTTCGAAAGCCTCCGTGGCTTAGGCGGCAGCACGTCGGCCTCTCACTGCTGGGTCCGTGGTTCAAATCCCGGTCACTCCATGTGAGATCTGTGCTGGACAAAACGGAGGCAGACAGGTTTTTCTCCGGTTACACTGGTTTTCCCTGTCAAAATTTCATTCCAGCAACACTCTACACTATCATTTCATATCATCTGTCATTCATCTAATCATTGCCCCAGAGGAGTGCGTCAGGCCTCGGCAGCCGGCACAGTCCATATCCTCGCCGCTAGTTGGGGGCTTCATTCATTCCATTCCTGACCCGGTCGGAGACTGGAAGCAGGCTGTGGATTTTCATTCATTCAACTGTAACTTCGATACTAATTATGACAGGTAACTGTAACTTCGTTATTAATTATGACAAGTAACTGTAATTTTGATAAAAAATTATTGTAGGTAACAGTAACTTCAATACTAATTATGACAGGTAACAGTAACTTCGATACTAATTATGACAAGAAACTCAAACTTTGTTACTAATTATGACAAGTAACTGTAATTTTGATAAAAATTATGGTAGGTAACTGTAACTTCAATACTAATTATGACAGGTAAGAGTATCTTCGATACTAATTATGACAGGAAACTGTAACTTCGTTACTAATTATGACAAGTAACTTTAATTTCGATATTAATTATGGCAGGAAACTGTAACTTCGTTACTAATTATGACAAGTCCCTGTAATTTCGATACAAATTATGGCAGGTAACTGTAACCTCGGTACTAATTATGACAAGTAACTGTAACTTCGATACTAATTATGACAGGTAACTGTAACTTCGTTATTAAGTATGACAAGTAACTGTAATTTCGATACAAATTATGGCAGGTAACTCTATCATCGTTACTAATTTTGACAGGTAACAGTAACTTCGATACAAATTATGACAAGTAACTGTAACTTCGATACTAATTATGACAGGTAACTGTAACTTCGATACTAATTATGACAGGTAACTGTAACTTCGTTACTAATTATGACAATTAACTGTAATTTCGATTCAAATTTTGGCAGGTAACTGTAACTTCGTTACTAATTATGACAAGTAACTGTAATTTCGATACAAATTATGGCAGGTTACTGTAACTTCGATACTAATTATGACAGGTAACAGCAACTTCGATACTAATTATGACAAGTAACTATAACTTCGATACAAATTATGACAGGTAACTGTAACTTCGATACTAATTATGACAAGAAACTCTAACTTCGTTACTAATTATGACAAGTAACTGTAATTTTGATAAAAAATTATTGTAGGTAACTGTAACTTCAATACTAATTATGACAGGTAACAGTAACTTCGATACTAATTATGACAGGTAACTGTAACTTCGTTACTTATTATGACCAGTAACTTTAATTTCGATACTAATTATAGCAGATTACTGTAACTTCGTTACTAATTATGACAAGTCCCTGTAATTTCGATACAAATTATGGCAGGTAATTGTAATTTCGATGCTAATTATGACAGGTAACAGTAACTTCGATACTAATTATGACAAGTAACAGTAACTTCGATAATAATTATGAAAAGTAACTGTAACTTCGATACTAATTATGACAGGTAACTGTAACTTCGTTACTAATTATGACAAGTAACTGTAATTTCGATTCAAATTTTGGCAGGTAACTGTAATTTCGATACTTATTATGACAGGTAACAGTTACTTCGATACAAATTATGACAAGTAACTGTAACTTCGATACTAATTATGACAGGTAACTGTAACTTCGTTACTAATTATGACAAGTAACTGTAATTTCGATACAAATTATGGCAGGTAACTGTAACTTCGATACTAATTATGACAGGTAACAGCAACTTCGATACTAATTATGACAAGTAACTATAACTTCGATACAAATTATGACAGGTAACTGTAACTTCGATACTAATTATGACAAGAAACTCTAACTTCGTTACTAATTATGACAAGTAACTGTAATTTTGATAAAAAATTATTGTAGGTAACTGTAACTTCAATACTAATTAATACAGGTAACAGTAACTTCGATACTAATTATGACAGGTAACAGTAACTACGATACTAATTATGACAAGTAACTGTAACTTCGATACTAATTATGACAGGTACCTGTAACTTCGTAACCAATTATGACAAGTAACTGTAATTTCGATACAAATTATGGCAGGTAACAGTAACTTCGATACTAATTATGACAAGTAACTGTAACTTCGATACTAATTATGACAGGGAACTGTAATTTCGATACAAATTATGGCAGGTAACTGTAACTTCGATACTAATTGTGACTGGTAACAGTAACTTCGATACTAATTATGACAAATAACTATAACTTCGAATCAAATTATGACAGGTAACTGTAACTTCGATACTAATTATGACAAGAAACTCTAACTTCGTTACTAATTATGACAAGTAACTGTAATTTTGATAAAAAATTATTGTAGATAACTGTAACTTCAATACTAATGTTGACAGGTAACAGTAACTTCGATACTTATTATGACAGGTAACTGTAACTTCGTTACTAATTATCACAAGTAACTTTAATTTCGATACTAATTATGGCAGGTAACTGTAACTTCCATACTAATTATGACAGGTAACAGTTACTTCGATACTAATTATGACAGGAAACTGTAACTTCGTTACTAATTATGACAAGTAACTGTAATTTCGATACAAATTATGACAAGTAACAGTAACTTCGATACTTATTATGACAGGTAACTGTAACTTCGTTACTAATTATGACAAGAAACTCGAACTTCGTTACTAATTATGACAAGTCCCTGTAATTTCGATACAAATTATGGCAGGTAACTGTATCTTCGATACCAATTATGACGGGTAACAGTAACTTCGATAGTAATCATGACAAGTAACATTAACTTCGATACTAATTATGGCAGGTAACTGTAACTTCGTTACTAATTATGACAAGAAACTCTAATTTCGTTACAAATTATGGCAGGTAACTGTAACCTCGGTACTAATTATGACAGGTAACAGTAACTTCGATACTAATTATGACAAGTAAATATAACTTCGATGAAAATTATGACTGGTTACTGTAACTTCGATTCTAATTATGACGAGAAACTCAAACTTCGTTACTAATTATGACAAGTAACTGTAATTTTGATAAAAAATTATTGTAGGTAACTCTAACTTCAATACTAATTATGACAGATAACAGTAACTTCGATACTAATTATGACAGGAAACTGTAACTTCGTTACTAATTATGACAAGTAACTTTAATTTCGATACTAATTATGGCAGGAAACTGTAACTTCGTTACTAATTATGTCAAGTCCCTGTAATTTCGATACAAATTATGGCAGGTAACTGTAACTTCGATACTAATTATGACAAGAAACTCGAACTTCGTTACTAATTATGACAAGTCCCTGTAATTTCGATACAAATTATGGCAGGTAACTGTATCTTCGATACCAATTATGACGGGTAACAGTAACTTCGATAGTAATCATGACAAGTAACATTAACTTCGATACTAATTATGGCAGGTTACTGTAGCATCGCTACTAATTATGACAAGTAACTTTAATTTCGATACAAATTATGGCAGGTAACTGTAACTTCCATACTAATTATGACAGGTAACAGTAACTTCGATACTAATTATGACAGGAAACTGTAACTACGTTACTAATTATGACAAGTAACTGTAATTTCGATACAAATTATGACAGGTAACTGTAACTTCGTTACTAATTATGACAAGTAACAGTACCTTCGATACTAATTAAGACAGGTAACTGTAATTTCGATACTAATTATGACAAGGAACTGTAATTTCGATATAAATTATGGCAGGTAACTGTAACTTCGTTACTAATTATGACAAGTAACAGTAATTTCGATACAAATTTTGGCAGGTAACTGTAACTTCGATACTAATTATGACAGGTAACAGTAACTTCGATACAAATTATGACAAGTAACTGTAACTTCGATACTAATTATGACAGGTAACTGTAACTTCGTTACTAATAATGACAAGTAACACTAATTTCGATACTAATTATGGCAGGTAACTGTTACTTCGATACTAATTATGACAGGTAACAGTAACTTCGATACTAATTATGACAAGTAACTATAACTTCGATAAAAATTATGACTGGTTACTGTAACTTCGATTCAAATTATGACAAGAAACTCAAACTTCGTTACTAATTATGACAAGTAACTGTAATTTTGATAAAAAATTATGGTAGGTAACTGTAACTTCATTACTAATTATGACAGGTAACAGTAACTTCGATACTAATTATGACAGGAAACTGTTACTTCGTTACTAATTATGACAAGTAACTTTAATTTCGATACTAGTTATGGCAGGAAACTGTAACTTCGTTACTAATTATGACAAGTCCCTGTAATTTCGATACAAATTATGGCAGGTAATTGTAACTTCGATACTAATTATGACAAGTAACTGTAACTTCGAAAGCCTCCGTGGCTTAGGCGGCAGCACGTCGGCCTCTCACCACTGGGTCCGTGGTTCAAATCCCGGTCACTCCATGTGAGATCTGTGCTGGTCAAAACGGAGGCAGACAGGTTTTTCTCCGGTTACACCGGTTTTCCCTGTCAAAATTTCATTCCAGCAACACTCTACACTATCATTTCATATCATCTGTCATTCATCTAATCATTGCCCCAGAGGAGTGCGTCAGGCCTCGGCAGCCGGCACAGTCCATATCCTCGCCGCTAGTTGGGGGCTTCATTCATTCCATTCCTGACCCGGTCGGAGACTGGAAGCAGGCTGTGGATTTTCATTCATTCAACTGTAACTTCGATACTAATTATGACAGGTAACTGTAACTTCGTTATTAATTATGACAAGTAACTGTAATTTTGATAAAAAATTATTGTAGGTAACAGTAACTTCAATACTAATTATGACAGGTAACAGTAACTTCGATACTAATTATGACAAGAAACTCAAACTTTGTTACTAATTATGACAAGTAACTGTAATTTTGATAAAAATTATGGTAGGTAACTGTAACTTCAATACTAATTATGACAGGTAAGAGTATCTTCGATACTAATTATGACAGGAAACTGTAACTTCGTTACTAATTATGACAAGTAACTTTAATTTCGATATTAATTATGGCAGGAAACTGTAACTTCGTTACTAATTATGACAAGTCCCTGTAATTTCGATACAAATTATGGCAGGTAACTGTAACCTAGGTACTAATTATGACAAGTAACTGTAACTTCGATACTAATTATGACAGGTAACTGTAACTTCGTTATTAAGTATGACAAGTAACTGTAATTTCGATACAAATTATGGCAGGTAACTCTATCATCGTTACTAATTTTGACAGGTAACAGTAACTTCGATACAAATTATGACAAGTAACTGTAACTTCGATACTAATTATGACAGGTAACTGTAACTTCGATACTAATTATGACAGGTAACTGTAACTTCGTTACTAATTATGACAATTAACTGTAATTTCGATTCAAATTTTGGCAGGTAACTGTAACTTCGTTACTAATTATGACAAGTAACTGTAATTTCGATACAAATTATGGCAGGTTACTGTAACTTCGATACTAATTATGACAGGTAACAGCAACTTCGATACTAATTATGACAAGTAACTATAACTTCGATACAAATTATGACAGGTAACTGTAACTTCGATACTAATTATGACAAGAAACTCTAACTTCGTTACTAATTATGACAAGTAACTGTAATTTTGATAAAAAATTATTGTAGGTAACTGTAACTTCAATACTAATTATGACAGGTAACAGTAACTTCGATACTAATTATGACAGGTAACTGTAACTTCGTTACTTATTATGACCAGTAACTTTAATTTCGATACTAATTATAGCAGATTACTGTAACTTCGTTACTAATTATGACAAGTCCCTGTAATTTCGATACAAATTATGGCAGGTAATTGTAATTTCGATGCTAATTATGACAGGTAACAGTAACTTCGATACTAATTATGACAAGTAACAGTAACTTCGATAATAATTATGAAAAGTAACTGTAACTTCGATACTAATTATGACAGGTAACTGTAACTTCGTTACTAATTATGACAAGTAACTGTAATTTCGATTCAAATTTTGGCAGGTAACTGTAATTTCGATACTTATTATGACAGGTAACAGTTACTTCGATACTAATTATGACAAGTAACTGTAACTTCGATACTAATTATGACAGGTAACTGTAACTTCGTTACTAATTATGACAAGTAACTGTAATTTCGATACAAATTATGGCAGGTAACTGTAACTTCGATACTAATTATGACAGGTAACAGCAACTTCGATACTAATTATGACAAGTAACTATAACTTCGATACAAATTATGACAGGTAACTGTAACTTCGATACTAATTATGACAAGAAACTCTAACTTCGTTACTAATTATGACAAGTAACTGTAATTTTGATAAAAAATTATTGTAGGTAACTGTAACTTCAATACTAATTAATACAGGTAACAGTAACTTCGATACTAATTATGACAGGTAACAGTAACTACGATACTAATTATGACAAGTAACTGTAACTTCGATACTAATTATGACAGGTACCTGTAACTTCGTAACCAATTATGACAAGTAACTGTAATTTCGATACAAATTATGGCAGGTAACAGTAACTTCGATACTAATTATGACAAGTAACTGTAACTTCGATACTAATTATGACAGGGAACTGTAATTTCGATACAAATTATGGCAGGTAACTGTAACTTCGATACTAATTGTGACTGGTAACAGTAACTTCGATACTAATTATGACAAATAACTATAACTTTGAATCAAATTATGACAGGTAACTGTAACTTCGATACTAATTATGACAAGAAACTCTAACTTCGTTACTAATTATGAAAAGTAACTGTAATTTTGATAAAAAATTATTGTAGATAACTGTAACTTCAATACTAATGTTGACAGGTAACAGTAACTTCGATACTTATTATGACAGGTAACTGTAACTTCGTTACTAATTATCACAAGTAACTTTAATTTCGATACTAATTATGGCAGGTAACTGTAACTTCCATACTAATTATGACAGGTAACAGTTACTTCGATACTAATTATGACAGGAAACTGTAACTTCGTTACTAATTATGACAAGTAACTGTAATTTCGATACAAATTATGACAGGTAACTGTAACTTCGTTACTAATTATGACAAGTAACAGTACCTTCGATACTAATTATGACAGGTAACTGTAACATCGATACTAATTATGACAAGGAACTGTAATTTCGATACAAATTATGGCAGGTAACTGTAACTTCGTTACTAATTATGACAAGTAACTGTAATTTCGATACAAATTTTGGCAGGTAACTGTTACTTCGATACTAATTATGACAGGTAACAGTAACTTCGATACTAATTATGACAAGTAACAGTAACTTCGATACTTATTATGACAGGTAACTGTAACTTCGTTACTAATTATGACAAGAAACTCTAATTTCGTTACAAATTATGGCAGGTAACTGTAACCTCGGTACTAATTATGACAGGTAACAGTAACTTCGATACTAATTATGACAAGTAACTATAACTTCGATGAAAATTATGACTGGTTACTGTAACTTCGATTCTAATTATGACGATAAACTCAAACTTCGTTACTAATTATGACAAGTAACTGTAATTTTGATAAAAAATTATTGTAGGTAACTCTAACTTCAATACTAATTATGACAGGTAACAGTAACTTCGATACTAATTATGACAGGAAACTGTAACTTCGTTACTAATTATGACAAGTAACTTTAATTTCGATACTAATTATGGCAGGAAACTGTAACTTCGTTACTAATTATGTCAAGTCCCTGTAATTTCGATACAAATTATGGCAGGTAACTGTAACTTCGATACTAATTATGACAAGTAACTGTAACTTCGATACTAATTATGACAGGTAACTGTAACTTCGTCACTAATTATAACAAGTAACTGTAATTTCGTTACAAATTATGGCAGGTAACAGTAACTTCGATACTAATTATGACAGGTAACAGTAATTCGATACTAATTATGACAAGTTACTATAACTTCGATACAAATTATGACAGGTAACTGTAACTTCTATACTAATTATGACAAGAAACTCGAACTTCGTTACTAATTATGACAAGTCCCTGTAATTTCGATACAAATTATGGCAGGTAACTGTATCTTCGGTACCAATTATGACAGGTAACAGTAACTTCGATACTAATTATGACAAGTAACATTAACTTCGATACTAATTATGGCAGGTTACTGTAACATCGCTACTAATTATGACAAGTAACTTTAATTTCGATACAAATTATGGCAGGTAACTGTAACTTCCATACTAATTATGACAGGTAACAGTAACTTCGATACTAATTATGACAGGAAACTGTAACTACGTTACTAATTATGACAAGTAACTGTAATTTCGATACAAATTATGACAGGTAACTGTAACTTCGTTACTAATTATGACAAGTAACAGTACCTTCGATACTAATTATGACAGGTAACTGTAACTTCGATACTAATTATGACAAGGAACTGTAATTTCGATACAAGTTATGGCAGGTAACTGTAACTTCGTTACTAATTATGACAAGTAACAGTAATTTCGATACAAATTTTGGCAGGTAACTGTAACTTCGATACTAATTATGACAGGTAACAGTAACTTCGATACTAATTATGACAAGTAACTGTAACTTCGATACTAATTATGACAGGTAACTGTAACTTCGTTACTAATAATGACAAGTAACACTAATTTCGATAGTAATTATGGCAGGTAACTGTTACTTCGATACTAATTATGACAGGTAACAGTAACTTCGATACTAATTATGACAAGTAACTATAACTTCGATAAAAATTATGACTGGTTACTGTAACTTCGATTCAAATTATGAAGAGAAACTCAAACTTCGTTACTAATTATGACAAGTAACTGTAATTTTGATAAAAAATTATGGTAGGTAACTGTAACTTCATTACTAATTATGACAGGTAACAGTAACTTCGATACTAATTATGACAGGAAACTGTAACTTCGTTACTTATTATGACAAGTAACTTTAATTTCGATACTAGTTATGGCAGGAAACTGTAACTTCGTTACTAATTATGACAAGTCCCTGTAATTTCGATACAAATTATGGCAGGTAATAGTAACTTCGATACTAATTATGACAAGTAACTGTAACTTCGAAAGCCTCTGTGGCTTAGGCGGCAGCACGTCGGCCTCTCACCGCTGGGTCCGTGGTTCAAATCCCGGTCACTCCATGTGAGATCTGTGCTGGACAAAACGGAGGCAGACAGGTTTTTCTCCGGGTACTCCGGTTTTCCATGTCAAAATTTCATTCCAGCAACACTCTACACTATCATTTCATATCATCTGTCATTCATCTAATCATTGCCCCAGAGGAGTGCGTCAGGCCTCGGCAGCCGGCACAGTCCATATCCTCGCCGCTAGTTGGGGGCTTCATTCATTCCATTCCTGACCCGGTCGGAGACTGAAAGCAGGCTGTGGATTTTCATTCATTCAACTGTAACTTCGATACTAATTATGACAGGTAACTGTAACTTCGTTATTAATTATGACAAGTAACTTGAATTTTGATAAAAAATTATTGTAGGTAACTGTAACTTCAATACTAATTATGACAGGTAACAGTAACTTCGATATTAATTATGACAAGAAACTCTAACTTCGTTACTAATTATGACAAGTAACTGTAATTTTGATAAAAATTATGGTAGGTAACTGTAACTACAATACTAATTATGACAGGTAACAGTATCTTCGATACTAATTATGACAGGAAACTGTAAATTCGTTACTAATTATGACAAGTAACTTTAATTTCGATATTAATTATGGCAGGAAACTGTAACTTCGTTACTAATTATGACAAGTCCCTGTAATTTCGATACAAATTATGGCAGGTAACTGTAACCTCGATACTAATTATGACAAGTAACTGTAACTTCGATACTAATTATGACAGGTAACTGTAACTTCGTTATTAATTATGACAAGTAACTGTAATTTCGATACAATTTTGGCAGGTAACTGTATCATCGTTACTAATTTTGACAGGTAACAGTAACTTCGATACTAATTATGACAAGTAACTGTAACTTCGATACTAATTATGACAGGTAACTGTAACTTCGATACTAATTATGACAGGTAACTGTAACTTCGTTACTAATTATGACAAGTAACTGTAATTTCGATACAAATTATGGCAGGTTACTGTAACTTCGATACTAATTATGACAGGTAACAGCAACTTCGATACTAATTATGACAAGTAACTATAACTTCGATACAAAATATGACAGGTAACTGTAACTTCGATACTAATTATGACAGGTAACTGTAACTTCGTTACTAATTATGACAAGTAACTGTAATTTCGATACAAATTATGGCAGGTAACAGTAACTTCGATACTAATATTGACAGGTAACTGTAACTTCGTTACTTATTATGACTAGTAACTTTAATTTCGATACTAATTATGGCAGGTTACTGTAACTTCGTTACTAATTATGACAAGTCCCTGTAATTTCGATACAAATTATGGCAGGTAATTGTAATTTCGATGCTAATGATGACAGGTAACAGTAACTTCGATACTAATTATGACAAGTAACAGTAACTTCGATACTAATTATGAAAAGTAACTGTAACTTCGATACTAATTATGACAGGTAACTGTAACTTCGTTACTAATTATGACAAGTAACTGTAATTTCGATTCAAATTTTGGCAGGTAACTGTAACTTCGATACTTATTATGACAGGTAACAGTAACTTTGATACTAATTATGAGAAGTAACTGTAACTTCGAAACTAATTATGACAGGTAACTGTAACTTCGTTACTAATTATGACAAGTAACTGTAATTTCGATACAAATTATGGCAGGTAACTGTAACTTCGATACTTATTATGACAGGTAACAGCAACTTCGATACTAATTATGACAAGTAAATATAACTTCGATACAAATTATGACAGGTAATTGTAACTTCGATACTAATTATGACAAGAAACTCTAACTTCGTTACTAATTATGACAAGTAACTGTAATTTTGATAAAAAATTATGGTAGGTAACTGTAACTTCAATACTAATTTTGACAGGTGACAGTAACTTCGATACTTATAATGACAGGTAACTGTAACTTCGTTACTAATTATCACATGTAACTTTAATTTCGATACTAATTATGGCAGGTAACTGTAACTTCCATACTAATTAGGACAGGTACCAGTTACTTCGATACTAATTATGACAGGAAACTGTAACTTCGTTACTTATTATGACAAGTAACTGTAATTTCGATACAAATTATGACAGGTAACTGTAACTTCGTTACTAATTATGACAAGTAACAGTACCTTCGATACTATTTATGACAGGTAACTGTAACTTCGACACTAATTATGACAAGGAACTGTAATTTCGATACACATTATGGCGGGTAACTGTAACTTCGTTACTAATTATGACAAGTAACTGTAATTTCGATACAAATTTTGGCAGGTAACTGTTACTTCGATACTAATTATGACAGGTAACAGTAACTTCGATACTAAATATGACAAGTAACAGTAACTTCGATACTTATTATGACAGGTAACTGTAACTTCGTTACTAATTATGACAAGAAACCCTTATTTCGATACAAATTATGGCAGGTAACTGTAACTTCGGTACTAATTATGACAGGTAACAGTAACTTCGATGCTAATTATGACATGTAACTTTAACTTCGATAAAAATTATGACTGGTTACTGTAACTTCGATTCTAATTATGACGAGAAACTCAAACTTCGTTACTAATTATGACAAGTAACTGTAATTTTGATAAAAAATTATGGTAGGTAACTGTTACTTCAATACTAATTATGAGAGGTAACAGTAACTTCGATACTGATTATGACAGGAAACTGTAACTTCGTTACTAATTATGACAAGTAACTTTAATTTCGATACTAATTATGGCAGGAAACTGTAACTTCGTTACTAATTATGTCAAGTCCCTGTAATTTCGATACAAATTATGGCAGGTAACTGTAACTTCGATACTAATTATGACAAGTAACTGTAACTTCGATATTAATTATGACAGGTAACTGTAACTTCGTCACTAATTATAACAAGTAACTGTAATTTCGTTACAAATTATGGCAGGTAACAGTAACTTCGATACTAATTATGACAGGTAACAGTAATTCGATACTAATTATGACAAGAAACTATAACTTCGTTACAAATTATGACAGGTAACTGTAACTTCGATACTAATTATGACAAGAAACTCGAACTTCGTTACTAATTATGACAAGTCCCTGTAATTTCGATACAAATTATGGCAGGTAACTGTGACTTCCATACTAATTATGACAGGTAACAGTAACTTCGATACTAATTATGACAGGAAACTGTAACTTCGTTACTAATTATGACAAGTAACAGTACCTTCGATACTAATTATGACTGGTAACTGTAACTTCTTTACTAATTATGACAAGTAACAGTAATTTCGATACAAATTATGGCAGGTAACTGTATCTTCGATACTAATTATGACAGGTAACAGTAACTTCGATACTAATTATGACAAGTAACATTAACTTCGATACTAATTATGGCAGGTTACTGTAACATCGCTACTAATTATGACAAGTAACTTTAATTTCGATACAAATTATGGCAGGTAACTGTAACTTCCATACTAATTATGACAGGTAACAGTAACTTCGATACTAATTATGACAGGAAACTGTAACTTCGTTACTAATTATGACACGTAACTGTAATTTCGATACAAATTTTGACAGGTAACTGTAACTTCGTTACTAATTATGACAAGTAACAGTACCTTCGATACTAATTATGACAGGTAACTGTAACTTCGATACTAATTATGACAAGGAACTGTAATTTCGATACTAATTATGGCAGGTAACTGGTACTTCGATACTAATTATGACAGGTAACAGTAACTTCGATACTAATTATGACAAGTAACTATAACTTCGATAAAAATTATGACTGGTTACTGTAACTTCGATTCAAATTATGACAAGAAACTCAAACTTCGTTACTAATTATGACAAGTAACTTTAATTTCGATACTAGTTATGGCAGGAAACTGTAACTTCGTTACTAATTATGAAAAGTCCCTGTAATTTCGATACAAATTATGGCAGGTAACTGTAACTTCGATACTAATTATGACAAGTAACTGTAACTTCGATACTAATTATGACAGGTAATTGTAACTTCGTTATTAATTATGACAAGTAACTGTAATTTTGATAAAAAATTATTGTAGGTAACTGTAACTTCAATACTAATTATGACAGGTAACAGTAACTTCGATACTAAATATGACAAGTAACAGTAACTTCGATACTTATTATGACAGGTAACTGTAACTTCGTTACTAATTATGACAAGAAACCCTTATTTCGATACAAATTATGGCAGGTAACTGTAACTTCGGTACTAATTATGACAGGTAACAGTAACTTCGATGCTAATTATGACATGTAACTATAACTTCGATAAAAATTATGACTGGTTACTGTAACTTCGATTCTAATTATGACGAGAAACTCAAACTTCGTTACTAATTATGACAAGTAACTGTAATTTTGATAAAAATTTATGGTAGGTAACTGTAACTTCAATACTAATTATGAGAGGTAACAGTAACTTCGATACTGATTATGACAGGAAACTGTAACTTCGTTACTAATTATGACAAGTAACTTTAATTTCGATACTAATTATGGCAGGAAACTGTAACTTCGTTACTAATTATGTCAAGTCCCTGTAATTTCGATACAAATTATGGCAGGTAACTGTAACCTCGATACTAATTATGACAAGTAACTGTAACTTCGATACTCACTATGACAGGTAACTGTAACTTCGTCACTAATTATAACAAGTAACTGTAATTTCGTTACAAATTATGGCAGGTAACAGTAACTTCGATACTAATTATGACAGGTAACAGTAATTCGATACTAATTATGACAAGAAACTATAACTTCGTTACAAATTATGACAGGTAACTGTAACTTCGATACTAATTATGACAAGAAACTCGAACTTCGTTACTAATTATGACAAGTCCCTGTAATTTCGATACAAATTATGGCAGGTAACTGTGACTTCCATACTAATTATGACAGGTAACAGTAACTTCGATACTAATTATGACAGGAAACTGTAACTTCGTTACTAATTATGACAAGTAACAGTACCTTCGATACTAATTATGACTGGTAACTGTAACTTCGTTACTAATTATGACAAGTAACAGTAATTTCGATACAAATTATGGCAGGTAACTGTATCTTCGATACTAATTATGACAGGTAACAGTAACTTCGATACTAATTATGACAAGTAACATTAACTTCGATACTAATTATGGCAGGTTACTGTAACATCGCTACTAATTATGACAAGTTACTTTAATTTCGATACAAATTATGGCAGGTAACTGTAACTTCCATACTAATTATGACAGGTAACAGTAACTTCGATACTAATTATGACAGGAAACTGTAACTTCGTTACTAATTATGACACGTAACTGTAATTTCGATACAAATTTTGACAGGTAACTGTAACTTCGTTACTAATTATGACAAGTAACAGTACCTTCGATACTAATTATGACAGGTAACTGTAACTTCGATACTAATTATGACAAGGAACTGTAATTTCGATACTAATTATGGCAGGTAACTGGTACTTCGATACTAATTATGACAGGTAACAGTAACTTCGATACTAATTATGACAAGTAACTATAACTTCGATAAAAATTATGACTGGTTACTGTAACTTCGATTCAAATTATGACAAGAAACTCAAACTTCGTTACTAATTATGACAAGTAACTTTAATTTCGATACTAGTTATGGCAGGAAACTGTAACTTCGTTACTAATTATGAAAAGTCCCTGTAATTTCGATGTAAATTATGGCAGGTAACTGTAACTTCGATACTAATTATGACAAGTAACTGTAACTTCGATACTAATTATGACAGGTAATTGTAACTTCGTTATTAATTATGACAAGTAACTGTAATTTTGATAAAAAATTATTGTAGGTAACTGTAACTTCAATACTAATTATGACAGGTAACAGTAACTTCGATACTAATTATGACAAGAAACTCAAACATCGATACAAATTATGACAAGTAACTTTAATTTCGATATTAATTATGGCAGGAAACTGTAACTTCGTTACTAATTATGACAAGTCCCTGTAATTTCGATACAAATTATGGCAGATAACTGTAACCTCGATACTAATTATGACAAGTAACTGTAACTTCGATACTAATTATGACAGGTAACTGTAACTTCGATACTAATTATGACAGGTAACTGTAACTTCGTTACTAATTATGACAAGTAACTGTAATTTCGATTCAAATTTTGGCAGGTAACTGTAACTTCGATACTTATTATGACAGGTAACAGTAACTTCGATACTAATTATGACAAGTAACTGTAACATCGATACTAATTATGACAGGTAACTGTTACTTCGTTACTAATTATGACAAGTAACTGTAATTTCGATACAAATTATGGCAGGTTACTGAAACTTCGATACTAATTATGACAGGTAACAGCAACTTCGATACTAATAAAGACAAGTAACTATAACTTCGATACAAATTATGACAGGTAACTGTAACTTCGATACTAATTATGACAAGAAACTCTAACTTCGTTACTAATTATGACAAGTAACTGTAATTTTGATAAAAAATTATTGTAGGTAACTGTAACTTCAATGCTATTTATGACAGGTAACAGTAACTTCGATACTAATTATGACAGGTAACTGTAACTTCGTTACTTTTTATGACCAGTAACTTTAATTTCGATACTAATTATGGCAGGTTACTGTAACTTCGTTACTAATTATGACAAGTCCCTGTAACTTCGATACAAATTATGGAAGGTAATTGTAATTTCGATGCTAATTATGACAAGTTACAGTAACTTCGATACTAATTATGACAAGTAACAGTAACTTCGATAATAATTATGGAAAGTAACTTTAACTTCGATACTAATTATGACAGGTAACTGTAACTTCGTTACTAATTATTACAAGTAACTGTAATTTCGATTCAAATTTTGGCAGGTAACTGTAACTTCGATACTTATTATGACAGGTAACAGTAACTTCGATACTAATTATGACAAGTAACTGTAACTTCGATACTAATTATGACAGGTAACTGTAACTTCGTTAATAATTATGACAAGTAACTGTAATTTCGATACAAATTATGGCAGGTAACTGTAACTTCGATACTAATTATGACAGGTAACAGCAACTTCGATACTAATTATGACAAGTAACTATAACTTCGATACAAATTATGACAGGTAACTGTAACTTCGATACTAATTATGACAAGAAACTCTAACTTCGTTACTATTTATGACAAGTAACTGTAATTTTGATAAAAAATTATTGTAGGTAACTGTAACTTCAATACTAATTATGACAGGTAACAGTAACTTCGATACTAATTATGACAGTTAACAGTAACTACGATACTAATTATGACAAGTAACTGTAACTTCGATACTAATTATGACAGGTACCTGTAACTTCGTAACCAATTATGACAAGTCCCTGTAATTTCGATACAAATTATGGCAGGTAACTGTGACTTCCATACTAATTATGACAGGTAACAGTAACTTCGATACTAATTATGACAGGAAACTGTAACTTCGTTACTAATTATGACAAGTAACAGTACCTTCGATACTAATTATGACTGGTAACTGTAACTTCGTTACTAATTATGACAAGTAACAGTAATTTCGATACAAATTATGGCAGGTAACTGTATCTTCGATACTAATTATGACAGGTAACAGTAACTTCGATACTAATTATGACAAGTAACATTAACTTCGATACTAATTATGGCAGGTTACTGTAACATCGCTACTAATTATGACAAGTTACTTTAATTTCGATACAAATTATGGCAGGTAACTGTAACTTCCATACTAATTATGACAGGTAACAGTAACTTCGATACTAATTATGACAGGAAACTGTAACTTCGTTACTAATTATGACACGTAACTGTAATTTCGATACAAATTTTGACAGGTAACTGTAACTTCGTTACTAATTATGACAAGTAACAGTACCTTCGATACTAATTATGACAGGTAACTGTAACTTCGATACTAATTATGACAAGGAACTGTAATTTCGATACTAATTATGGCAGGTAACTGGTACTTCGATACTAATTATGACAGGTAACAGTAACTTCGATACTAATTATGACAAGTAACTATAACTTCGATAAAAATTATGACTGGTTACTGTAACTTCGATTCAAATTATGACAAGAAACTCAAACTTCGTTACTAATTATGACAAGTAACTTTAATTTCGATACTAGTTATGGCAGGAAACTGTAACTTCGTTACTAATTATGAAAAGTCCCTGTAATTTCGATGTAAATTATGGCAGGTAACTGTAACTTCGATACTAATTATGACAAGTAACTGTAACTTCGATACTAATTATGACAGGTAATTGTAACTTCGTTATTAATTATGACAAGTAACTGTAATTTTGATAAAAAATTATTGTAGGTAACTGTAACTTCAATACTAATTATGACAGGTAACAGTAACTTCGATACTAATTATGACAAGAAACTCAAACATCGATACTAATTATGACAAGTAACTTTAATTTCGATATTAATTATGGCAGGAAACTGTAACTTCGTTACTAATTATGACAAGTCCCTGTAATTTCGATACAAATTATGGCAGATAACTGTAACCTCGATACTAATTATGACAAGTAACTGTAACTTCGATACTAATTATGACAGGTAACTGTAACTTCGATACTAATTATGACAGGTAACTGTAACTTCGTTACTAATTATGACAAGTAACTGTAATTTCGATTCAAATTTTGGCAGGTAACTGTAACTTCGATACTTATTATGACAGGTAACAGTAACTTCGATACTAATTATGACAAGTAACTGTAACATCGATACTAATTATGACAGGTAACTGTTACTTCGTTACTAATTATGACAAGTAACTGTAATTTCGATACAAATTATGGCAGGTTACTGAAACTTCGATACTAATTATGACAGGTAACAGCAACTTCGATACTAATAAAGACAAGTAACTATAACTTCGATACAAATTATGACAGGTAACTGTAACTTCGATACTAATTATGACAAGAAACTCTAACTTCGTTACTATTTATGACAAGTAACTGTAATTTTGATAAAAAATTATTGTAGGTAACTGAAACTTCAATACTAATTATGACAGGTAACAGTAACTTCGATACTAATTATGACAGTTAACAGTAACTACGATACTAATTATGACAAGTAACTGTAACTTCGATACTAATTATGACAGGTACCTGTAACTTCGTAACCAATTATGACAAGTTACTGTAATTTCGATACAAATTATGGCAGGTAACAGTAACTTCGATACTAATTATGACAAGTAACTGTAACTTCGATACTAATTATGACAGGGAACTGTAATTTCGATACAAATTATGGCAGGTAACTGGAACTTCGATACTAATTGTGACTGGTAACAGTAACTTCGATACTAATTATGACAAATAACTATAACTTCGAATCAAATTATGACAGGTAACTGTAACTTCGATACTAATTATGACAAGAAACTCTAACTTCGTTACTAATTATGACAAGTAACTGTAATTTTGATAAAAAATTATGGTAGGTAACTGTAACTTCAATACTAATTTTGACAGGTAACAGTAACTTCGATACTTATTATGACAGGTAAATGTAACTTCGTTACTAATTATCACAAGTAACTTTAATTTCGATACTAATTATGGCAGGTAACTGTAACTTCCATACTAATTATGACAGGTAACAGTTACTTCGATACTAATTATGACAGGAAACTGTAACTTCGTTACTAATTATGACAGGTAACTGTAATTTCGATACAAATTATGACAGGTAACTGTAACTTCGTTACTAATTATGACAAGTAACAGTACCTTCGATACTAATTATGACAGGTAACTGTAACTTCGATACTAATTATGACAAGGAACTGTAATTTCGATACAAATTATGGCAGGTAACTGTAACTTCGTTACTAATTATGACAAGTAACTGTAATTTCGATACAAATTTTGGCAGGTAACTGTTACTTCGATACTAATTATGACAGGTAACAGTAACTTCGATACTAATTATGACAAGTAACAGTAACTTCGATACTTATTATGACAGGTAACTGTAACTTCGTTACTAATTATGACAAGAAACTCTAATTTCGTTACAAAATATGGCAGGTAACTGTAACTTCGGTACTAATTATGACAGGTAACAGTAACTTCGATACTAATTATGACAAGTAAATATAACTTCGATAAAAATTATGACTGGTTACTGTAACTTCGATTCTAATTATGACGAGAAACTCAAACTTCATTATTAATTATGACAAGTAACTGTAATTTTGATAAAAAATTATGGTAGGTAACTGTAACTTCAATACTAATTATGACAGGTAACAGTAACTTCGATACTAATTATGACAGGAAACTGTAATTTCGTTACAAATTATGGCAGGTAACAGTAACTTCGATACTAATTATGACAGGTAACAGTAATTCGATACTAATTATGACAAGTTACTATAACTTCGATACAAATTATGACAGGTAACTGTAACTTCATTACTAATTATGACAAGAAACTCGAACTTCGTTACTAATTATGACAAGTCCCTGTAATTTCGATACAAATTATGGCAGGTAACTGTATCTTCGATACCAATTATGACAGGTAACAGTAACTTCGATACTAATTATGACAAGTAACATTAACTTCGATACTAATTATGGCAGGTTACTGTAAATCGCTACTAATTATGACAAGTAACTTTAATTTCGATACAAATTATGGCAGGTAACTGTAACTTCCATACTAATTATGACAGGTAACAGTAACTTCGATACTAATTATGACAGGAAACTGTAACTACGTTACTAATTATGACAAGTAACTGTAATTTCGATACAAATTATGACAGGTAACTGTAACTTCGTTACTAATTATGACAAGTAACAGTACCTTCGATACTAATTAAGACAGGTAACTGTAACTTCAATACTAATTATGACAAGGAACTGTAATTTCGATACAAATTATGGCAGGTAACTGTAACTTCGTTACTAATTATGACAAGTAACTGTAATTTCGATACAAATTTTGGCAGGTAACTGTAACTTCGATACTAATTATGACAGGTAACAGTAACTTCGATACTAATTATGACAAGTAACTGTAACTTCGATAAAAATTATGACTGGTTACTGTAACTTCGATTCAAATTATGACAAGAAACTCAAACTTCGTTACTAATTACGACAAGTAACTGTAATTTTGATAAAAAATTATGGTAGGTAACTGTAACTTCATTACTAATTATGACAGGTAACAGTTACTTCGATACTAATTATGACAGGAAACTGTAACTTCGTTACTAATTATGACAAGTAACTTTAATTTCGATACTAGTTATGGCAGGAAACTGTAACTTCGTTACTAATTATGACAAGTCCCTGTAATTTCGATACAAATTATGGCAGGTAATTGTAACTTCGATACTAATTATGACAAGTAACTGTAACTTCGAAAGCCTCCGTGGCTTAGGCGGCAGCAAGTCGGCCTCTCACCGCTGGGTCCGTGGTTCAAATCCCGGTCACTCCATGTGAGATCTGTGCTGGACAAAACGGAGGCAGACAGGTTTTTCTCCGGGTACACCGGTTTTCCCTGTCAAAATTTCATTCCAGCAACACTCTACACTATCATTTCATATCATCTGTCATTCATCTAATCATTGCCCCAGAGGAGTGCGTCAGGCCTCGGCAGCCGGCACAGTCCATATCCTCGCCGCTAGTTGGGGGCTTCATTCATTCCATTCCTGACCCGGTCGGAGACTGGAAGCAGGCTGTGGATTTTCATTCATTCAACTGTAACTTCGATACTAATTATGACAGGTAACTGTAACTTCGTTATTAATTATGACAAGTAACTGTAATTTTGATAAAAAATTATTGTAGGTAACTGTAACTTCAATACTAATTATGACAGGTAACAGTAACTTCGATACTAATTATGACAAGAAACTCAAACTTCGTTACTAATTATGACAAGTAACTGTAATTTTGATAAAAAATTATGGTAGTTAACTGTAACTTCAATACTAATTATGACAAGTAAGAGTATCTTCGATACTAATTATGACAGGAAACTGTAACTTCGTTACTAATTATGACAAGTAACTTTAATTTCGATATTAATTATGGCAGGAAACTGTAACTTCGTTACTAATTATGACAAGTCCCTGTAATTTCGATACAAATTATGGCAGGTAACTGTAACCTCGGTACTAATTATGACAAGTAACTGTAACTTCGATACTAATTATGACAGGTAACTGTAACTTCGTTATTAAGTATGACAAGTAACTGTAATTTCGATACAAATTATGGCAGGTAACTGTATCATCGTTACTAATTTTGACAGGTAACAGTAACTTCGATACAAATTATGACAAGTAACAGTAACTTCGATACTAATTATGACAGGTAACTGTAACTTCGATACTAATTATGACAGGTAACTGTAACTTCGTTACTAATTATGACAAGTAACTGTAATTTCGATTCAAATTTTGGCAGGTAACTGTAACTTCGTTACTAATTATGACAAGTAACTGTAATTTCGATACAAATTATGGCAGGTTACTGTAACTTCGATACTAATTATGACAGGTAAGAGCAATTTCGATACTAATTATGACAAGTAACTATAACTTCGATACAAATTATGACAGGTAACTGTAACTTCGATACTAATTATGACAAGAAACTCTAACTTCGTTACTAATTATGACAAGTAACTGTAATTTTGATAAAAAATTATTGTAGGTAACTGTAACTTCAATATTAATTATGACAGGTAACAGTAACTTCGATACTAATTATGACAGGTTACTGTAACTTCGTTACTTATTATGACCAGTAACTTTAATTTCGATACTAATTATGGCAGGTTACTGTAACTTCGTTACTAATTATGACAAGTCCCTGTAATTTCGATACAAATTATGGCAGGTAATTGTAATTTCGATGCTAATTATGACAGGTAACAGTAACTTCGATACTAATTATGACAAGTAACAGTAACTTCGATAATAATTATGAAAAGTAACTGTAACTTCGATACTAATTATGACAGGTAACTGTAACTTCGTTACTAATTATGACAAGTAACTGTAATTTCGATTCAAATTTTGGCAGGTAACTGTAACTTCGATACTTATTATGACAGGTAACAGTAACTTCGATACTAATTATGACAAGTAACTGTAACTTCGATACTAATTATGACAGGTAACTGTAACTTCGTTACTAATTATGACGAGTAACTGTAATTTCGATACAAATTATGGCAGGTAACTGTAACTTCGATACTAATTATGACAGGTAACAGCAACTTCGATACTAATTATGACAAGTAACTATAACTTCGATACAAATTATGACAGGTAACTGTAACTTCGATACTAATTATGACAAGAAACTCTAACTTCGTTACTAATTATGACAAGTAACTGTAATTTTGATAAAAAATTATTGTAGGTAACTGTAACTTCAATACTAATTATGACAGGTAACAGTAACTTCGATACTAATTATGACAGGTAACAGTAACTACGATACTAATTATGACAAGTAACTGTAACTTCAATACTAATTATGACAGGTACCTGTAACTTCGTAACCAATTATGACAAGTAACTGTAATTTCGATACAAATTATGGCAGGTAACAGTAACTTCGATACTAATTATGACAAGTAACTGTAACTTCAATACTAATTATGACAGGGAACTGTAATTTCGATACAAATTATGGCAGGTAATTGTAACTTCGATACTAATTGTGACTGGTAACAGTAACTTCGATACTAATTATGACAAATAACTATAACTTCGAATCAAATTATGACAGGTAACTGTAACTTCGATACTAATTATGACAAGAAACTCTAACTTCGTTACTAATTATGACAAGTAACTGTAATTTTGATAAAAAATTATGGTAGGTAACTGTAACTTCAATACTAATTTTGACAGGTAACAGTAACTTCGATACTTATTATGACAGGTAACTGTAACTTCGTTACTAATTATCACAAGTAACTTTAATTTCGATACTAATTATGGCATGTAACTGTAACTTCCATACTAATTATGACAGGTAACAGTTACTTCGATACTAATTATGACAGGAAACTGTAACTTCGTTACTAATTATGACAAGTAACTGAAATTTCGATACAAATTATGACAGGTAACTGTAACTTCGTTACTAATTATGACAAGTAACAGTACCTTCGATACTAATTATGACAGGTATCTGTAACTTCGATACTAATTATGACAAGGAACTGTAATTTCGATACAAATTATGGCAGGTAACTGTAACTTCGTTACTAATTATGACAAGTAACTGTAATTTCGATACAAATTTTAGCAGGTAACTGTTACTTCGATACTAATTATGACAGGTAACAGTAACTTCGATACTAATTATGACAAGTAACAGTAACTTCGATACTTATTATGACAGGTAACTGTAACTTCGTTACTAATTATGACAAGAAACTCTAATTTCGTTACAAATTATGGCAGGTAACTGTAACTTCGGTACTAATTATGACAGGTAACAGTAACTTCGATACTAATTATGACAAGTAACTATAACTTCGATAAAAATTATGACAGGAAACTGTAACTTCGTCACTAATTATAACAAGTAACTGTAATTTCGTTACTAATTATGACAAGTAACAGTACCTTCGATACTAATTATGACAGGAAACTGTAACTTCGTTACTAATTATGACAAGTAACTTTAATTTTGATACTAATTATGGCAGGAAACTGTAACTTCGTTACTAATTATGTCAAGTCCCTGTAATTTTGATAAAAAATTATGGTAGGTAACTGTAACTTCAATACTAATTATGACAGGTAACAGTAACTTCGATACTAATTATGACAGGAAACTGTAACTTCGTTACTAATTATGACAAGTAACTTTAATTTTGATACTAGTTATGGCAGGAAACTGTAACTTCGTTACTAATTATGTCAAGTCCCTGTAATTTCGATACAAATTATGGCAGGTAACTGTAACTTCGATACTAATTATGACAAGTAACTGTAACTTCGATACTAATTATGACAGGTAACTGTAACTTCGTCACTAATTATAACAAGTAACTGTAATTTCGTTACAAATTATGGCAGGTAACAGTAACTTCGATACTAATTATGACAGGTAACAGTAATTCGATACTAATTATGACAAGTTACTATAACTTCGATACAAATTATGACAGGTAACTGTAACTTCGATACTAATTATGACAAGAAACTCGAACTTCGTTACTAATTATGACAAGTCCCTGTAATTTCGATACAAATTATGGCAGGTAACTGTATCTTCGATACCAATTATGACAGGTAACAGTAACTTCGATACTAATTATGACAAGTAACATTAACTTCGATACTAATTATGGCAGGTTACTGTAACATCGCTACTAATTATGACATGTAACTTTAATTTCGATACAAATTATGGCAGGTAACTGTAACATCCATACTAATTATGACAGGTAACAGTAACTTCGATACTAATTATGACAGGAAACTGTAAATACGTTAGTAATTATGACAAGTAACTGTAATTTCGATACAAATTATGACAGGTAACTGTAACTTCGTTACTAATTATGACAAGTAACAGTACCTTCGATACTAATTATGACAGGTAACTGTAACTTCGATACTAATTATGACAAGGAACTGTAATTTCGATACAAATTAAGGCAGGTAACTGTAACTTCGTTACTAGTTATGACAAGTAACAGTAATTTCGATACAAATTTTGGCAGGTAACTGTAACTTCGATACTAATTATGACAGGTAACAGTAACTTCGATACTAATTATGACAAGTAACTGTAACTTCGATACTAATTATGACAGGTAACTGTAACTTCGTTACTAATAATGACAAGTAACACTAATTTCGATACTAATTATGGCAGGTAACTGTTACTTCGATACTAATTATGACAGGTAACAGTAACTTCGATACTAATTATGACAAGTAACTATAACTTCGATAAAAATTATGACTGGTTACTGTAACTTCGATTCAAATTATGACAAGAAACTCAAACTTCGTTACTAATTATGACAAGTAACTGTAATTTTGATTAAAAATTATGGTAGGTAACTGTAACTTCATTACTAATTATGACAGGTAACAGTAACTTCGATACTAATTATGACAGGAAACTGTAACTTCGTTACTAATTATGACAAGTAACTTTAATTTTGATACTAGTTATGGCAGGAAACTGTAACTTCGTTACTAATTATGACAAGTCCCTGTAATTTCGATACAAATTATGGCAGGTAATTGTAACTTCGATACTAATTATGACAAGTAACTGTAACTTCGAAAGCCTCCGTGGCTTAGGCGGCAGCACGTCGGCCTCTCACCGCTGGGTCCGTGGTTCAAATCCCGGTCACTCCATGTGAGATCTGTGCTGGACAAAACGGAGGCAGACAGGTTTTTCTCCGGGTACACCGTTTTTCCCTGTCAAAATTTCATTCCAGCAACACTCTACACTATCATTTCATATCATCTGTCATTCATCTAATCATTGCCCCAGAGGAGTGCGTCAGGCCTCGGCAGCCGGCACAGTCCATATCCTCGCCGCTAGTTGGGGGCTTCATTCATTCCTTTCCTGACACGGTCGGAGACTGGAAGCAGGCTGTGGATTTTCATTCATTCGACTGTAACTTCGATACTTATTATGACAGGTAACTGTAACTTCGTTATTAATTATGACAAGTAACTGTAATTTTGATAAAAAATTATTGTAGGTAACTGTAACTTCAATACTAATTATGACAGGTAACAGTAACTTCGATACTAATTATGACAAGAAACTCAAACTTCGTTACTAATTATGACAAGTAACTGTATTTTGATAAAAAATTATGGTAGGTAACTGTAACTTCAATACTAATTATGACAGGGAAGAGTATCTTCGATACTAATTATGAGAGGAAACTGTAACTTCGTTACTAATTATGACAAGTAACTTTAATTTCGATATTAATTATGGCAGGAAACTGTAACTTCGTTACTAATTATGACAAGTCCCTGTAATTTCGATACAAATTATGGCAGGTAACTGTAACCTCGGTACTAATTATGACAAGTAACTGTAACATCGATACTAATTATGACAGGTAACTGTAACTTCGTTATTAACTATGACAAGTAACTGTAATTTCGATACAAATTATGGCAGGTAACTGTATCATCGTTACTAATTTTGACAGGTAACAGTAACTTCGATACAAATTATGACAAGTAACTGTAACTTCGATACTAATTATGACAGGTAACTGTAACTTCGATACTAATTATGACAGGTAACTGTAACTTCGTTACTTATTATGACAAGTAACTGTAATTTCGATTCAAATTTTGGCAGGTAACTGTAACTTCGTTACTAATTATGACAAGTAACTGTAATTTCGATACAAATTATGGCAGGTTACTGTAACTTCGATACTAATTATGACAGGTAACAGCAACTTCGATACTAATTATGACAAGTAACTATAACTTCGATACAAATTATGACAGGTAACTGTATCTTCGATACTAATTATGACAAGAAACTCTAACTTCGTTACTAATTATGACAAGTAACTGTAATTTTGATAAAAAAATTATTGTAGGTAACTGTAACTTCAATACTAATTATGACAGATAACAGTAACTTCGATACTAATTATGACAGGTAACTGTAACATCGTTACTTATTATGACCAGTAACTTTAATTTCGATACTAATTATGGCAGGTTACTGTAACTTCGTTACTAATTATGACAAGTCCCTGTAATTTCGATACAAATTATGGCAGGTAATTGTAATTTCGATGCTAATTATGACAGGTAACAGTAACTTCGATACTAATTATGACAAGTAACAGTAACTTCGATAATAATTATGAAAAGTAACTGTAACTTCTATACTAATTATGACAGGTAACTGTAACTTCGTTACTAATTATGACAAGTAACTGTAATTTCGATTCAAATTTTGGCAGGTAACTGTAACTTCGATACTTATTATGACAGGTAACAGTAACTTCGATACTAATTATGACAAGCAACTGTAACTTCGATACTAATTATGACAGGTAACTGTAACTTGGTTACTAATTATGACAAGTAACTGTAATTTCGATACAAATTATGGCAGGTAACTGTAACTTCGATACTAATTATGACAGGTGACAGCAAGTTCGATACTAATTATGACGAGTAACTATAACTTCGATACAAATTATGACAGGTAACTGTAACTTCGATACTAATTACGACAAGAAACTCTAACTTCGTTACTAATTATGACAAGTAACTGTAATTTTGATAAAAAATTATTGTAGGTAACTGTAACTTCAATACTAATTATGACAGGTAACAGTAACTTCGATACTAATTATGACAGGTAACAGTAACTACGATACTAATTATGACAAGTAACTGTAACTTTGATACTAATTATGACAGGTACCTGTAACTTCGTAACCAATTATGACAAGTAACTGTAATTTCGATACAAATTATGGCAGGTAACAGTAACTTCGATACTAATTATGACAAGTAACTGTAACTTCGATGCTAATTATGACAGGGAACTGTAATTTCGATACAAATTATGGCAGGTAACTGTAACTTCGATACTAATTGTGACTGGTAACAGTAACTTCGATACTAATTATGACAAATAACTATAACTTCGAATCAAATTATGACAGGTAACTGTAACTTCGATACTAATTATGACAAGAAACTTTAACTTCGTTACTAATTATGACAAGTAACTGTAATGTTGATAAAAAATTATGGTAGGTAACTGTAACTTCAATACTAATTTTGACAGGTAACAGTTACTTCGATACTTATTATGACAGGTAACTGTAACTTCGTTACTAATTATCACAAGTAACTTTAATTTCGATACTAATTATGGCAGGTAACTGTAACTTCCATACTAATTATGACAGGTAACAGTTACTTCGATACTAATTATGACAGGAATCTGTAACTTCGTTACTAATTATGACAAGTAACTGTAATTTCGATACAAATTATGACAGGTAACTGTAACTTCGTTACTAATTATGACAAGTAACAGTACCTTCGATACTAATTATGACAGGTAACTGTAACTTCGATACTAATTATGACAAGGAACTTTAATTTCGATACAAATTATGGCAGGTAACTGTAACTTCGTTACTAATTATGACAAGTAACTGTAATTTCGATACAAATTTTGGCAGGTAACTGTTACTTCGATACTAATTATGACAGGTAACAGTAACTTCGATACTAATTATGACAAGTAACAGTAACTTCGATACTTATTATGACAGGTAACTGTAACTTCGTTACTAATTATGACAAGAAACTCTAATTTCGTTACAAATTATGGCAGGTAACTGTAACTTCGGTACTAATTATGACAGGTAACACTAACTTCGATACTAATTATGACAAGTAATTATAACTTCGATAAAAATTATGACTGGTTACTGTAACTTCGATTCTAATTATGACGAGAAACTCAAACTTCGTTACTAATTATGACAAGTAACTGTAATTTTGATAAAAAATTATGGTAGGTTACTGTAACTTCAATACTAATTATGACAGGTAACAGTAACGTCGATACTAATTATGACAGGAAACTGTAACTTCGTTACTAATTATGACAAGTAACTTTAATTTCGATACTAATTATGGCAGGAAACTGTAACTTCGTTACTAATTATGTCAAGTCCCTGTAATTTCGATAGAAATTATGGCAGCTAACTGTAACTTCGATACTAATTATGACAAGTAACTGTAACTTCGATACTAATTATGACAGGTAACTGTAACTTCGTCACTAATTATAACAAGTAACTGTAATTTCGTTACAAATTATGGCAGGTAACAGTAACTTCGATACTAATTATGACAGGTAACAGTAATTCGATACTAATTATGACAAGTTACTATAACTTCGATACAAATTATGACAGGTAACTGTAACTTCGATACTAATTATGACAAGAAACTCGAACTTCGTTACTAATTATGACAAGTCCCTGTAATTTCGATACAAATTATGGCAGGTAACTGTATCTTCGATACCAATTATGACAGGTAACAGTAACTTCGATACTAATTATGACAAGTAACATTAACTTCGATACTAATTATGGCAGGTTACTGTAACATCGCTACTAATTATGAAAAGTATCTTTAATTTCGATACAAATTATGGCAGGTAACTGTAACTTCCATATTAATTATGACAGGTAACAGTAACTTCGATACTAATTATGACAGGAAACTGTAACTACGTTACTAATTATGACAAGTAACTGTAATTTCGATACAAATTATGACAGGTAACTGTAACTTCGTTACTAATTATGACAAGTAACAGTACCTTCGATACTAATTATGACAGGTAACTGTAACTTCGATACTAATTATGACAAGGAACTGTAATTTCGATACAAATTATGGCAGGTAACTGTAACTTCGTTTCTAATTATGACAAGTAACAGTAATTTCGATACAAATTTTGGCAGGTAACTGTAACTTCGATACTAATTATGACAGGTAACAGTAACTTCGATACTAATTATGACAAGTAACTGTAACTTCGATACTAATTATGACAGGTAACTGTAACTTCGTTACTAATAATGACTAGTATCACTTATTTCGATACTAATTATGGCAGGTAACTGTTACTTCGATACTAATTATGACAGGTAACAGTAACTTCGATACTTATTATGACAAGTAACTATAACTTCGATAAAAATTATGACTGGTTACTGTAACTTCGATTCAAATTATGACAAGAAACTCAAACTTCGTTACTAATTATGACAAGTAACTGTAATTTTGATAAAAAATTATGGTAGGTAACTGTAACTTCATTACTAATTATGACAGGTAACAGTAACTTCGATACTAATTATGACAGGAAACTGTAACTTCGTTACTAATTATGACAAGTAATTTTAATTTCGATACTAGTTATGGCAGGAAACTGTAACTTCGTTACTAATTATGACTAGTCCCTGTAATTTCGATACAAATTATGGCAGGTAATTGTAACTTCGATACTAATTATGACAAGTAACTGTAACTTCGAAAGCCTCCGTGGCTTAGGCGGCAGCACGTCGGCCTCTCACCGCTGGGTCCGTGGTTCAAATCCCGGTCACTCCATGTGAGATCTGTGCTGGACAAAACGGAGGAAGACAGGTTTTTCTCCGGGTACTCCGGTTTTCCCTGTCAAAATTTCATTCCAGCAACACTCTACACTATCATTTCATATCATCTGTCATTCATCTAATCATTGCCCCAGAGGAGTGCGTCAGGCCTCGGCAGCCGGCACAGTCCATATCCTCGCCGCTAGTTGGGGGCTTCATTCATTCCATTCCTGACCCGGTCGGAGACTGGAAGCAGGCTGTGGATTTTCATTCATTCAACTGTAACTTCGATACTAATTATGACAGGTAACTGTAACTTCGTTATTAATTATGACAAGTAACTGTAATTTTGATAAAAATTATTGTAGGTAACTGTAACTTCAATACTAATTATGACAGGTAACAGTAACTTCGATACTAATTATGACAAGAAACTCAAAATTCGTTACTAATTAGGACAAGTAACTGTAATTTTGATAAAAAATTATGGTAGGTAACTGTAACTTCAATACTAATTATGACAGGTAACAGTATCTTCGATACTAATTATGACAGGAAACTGTAACTTCGTTACTAATTATGACAAGTAACATTAATTTCGATATTAATTATGGCAGGAAACTGTAACTTCGTTACTAATTATGACAAGTCCCTGTAATTTCGATACAAATTATGGCAGGTAACTGTAACCTCGGTACTAATTATGACAGGTAACAGTAACTTCGATACTTATTATGACAAGTAACTATAACTTCGATAAAAATTATGACTGGTTACTGTAACTTCGATTCTAATTATGACGAGAAACTCAAACTTCGATACTAATTATGACAGGTAACAGTAATTCGATACTAATTATGACCAGTTACTATAACTTCGATACAAATTATGACAGGTAACTGTAACTTCGATACTAATTATGACAAGAATTTCGAACTTCGTTACTAATTATGACAAGTCCCTGTAATTTCGATACAAATTATGGCAGGTAACTGTATCTTCGATACCAATTATGACAGGTAACAGTAACTTCGATACTAATTATGACAAGTAACATTAACTTCGATACTAATTATGGCAGGTTACTGTAACATCCCTACTAATTATGACAAGTAACTTTAATTTCGATACAAATTATGGCAGGTAACTGTAACTTCCATACTAATTATGACAGGTAACAGTAACATCGATACTAATTATGACAGGAAACTGTATCTACGTTACTAATTATGACAAGTAACTGTAATTTCGATACAAATTATGACAGGTAACTGTAACTTCGTTACTAATTATGACAAGTAACAGTACCTTCGATACTAATTATGACAGGTAACTGTAACTTCGATACTAATTATGACAAGGAACTGTAATTTCGATACAAATTATGGCAGGTAACTGTAACTTCGTTACTAATTATGACATGTAACAGTAATTTCGATACAAATTTTGGCAGGTAACTGTAACTTCGATACTAATTATGACAGGTAACAGTAACTACGATACTAATTATGACAAGTAACTGTAACTTCGATACTAATTATGACAGGTAACTGTAACTTCGTTACTAATAATGACAAGTAACACTAATTTCGATACTAATTATGGCAGGTAACTGTTACTTCGATACTAATTATGACAGGTAACAGTAACTTCGATACTAATTATGACAAGTAACTATAACTTCGATAAAAATTATGACTGGTTACTGTAACTTCGATTCAAATTATGACAAGAAACTCAAACTTCGTTACTAATTATGACAAGTAACTGTAATTTTGATAAAAAATTATGGTAGGTAACTGTAACTTCATTACTAATTATGACAGGTAACAGTAACTTCGAAACAAATTATGGCAGGTAATTGTAACTTCGATACTAATTATGACAAGTAACCTTAACTTCGAAAGCCTCCGTGGCTTAGGCGGCAGCACGTCGGCCTCTCACCGCTGGGTCCGTGGTTCAAATCCCGGTCACTCCATGTGAGATCTGTGCTGGACAAAACGGAGGCAGACAGGTTTTTCTCCGGGTACTCCGGTTTTCCCTGTCAAAATTTCATTCCAGCAACACTCTACACTATCATTTCATATCATCTGTCATTCATCTAATCATTGCCCCAGAGGAGTGCGTCAGGCCTCGGCAGCCGGCACAGTCCATATCCTCGCCGCTAGTTGGGGGCTTCATTCATTCCATTCCTGACCCGGTCGGAGACTGGAAGCAGGCTGTGGATTTTCATTCATTCAACTGTAACTTCGATACTAATTATGACAGGTAACTGTAACATCGTTATTAATTATGACAAGTAACTGTAATTTTGATAAAAAATTATTGTAGGTAACTGTAACTTCAATACTAATTATGACAGGTAACAGTAACTTCGATACTAATTATGACAAGAAACTCAAACTTCGTTACTAATTATGACAAGTAACTGTAATTTTGATAAAAAATTATGGTAGGTAACTGTAACTTCAATACTAATTATGACAGGTAACAGTATCTTCGATACTAATTATGACAGGAAACTGTAACTTCGTTACTAATTATGACAAGTAACTTTAATTTCGATATTAATTATGGCAGGAAACTGTAACTTCGTTACTAATTATGACAAGTCCCTGTAATTTCGATATAAATTATGGTAGGTAACTGTAACCTCGGTACTAATTATGACAAGTAACTGTAACTTCGATACTTATTATGACAGGTAACTGTAACTTCGTTATTAAGTATGACAAGTAACTGTAATTTCGATACAAATTATGGCAGGTAACTGTTTCATCGTTACTAATTTTGACAGGTAACAGTAACTTCGATACAAATTATGACAAGTAACTGTAACTTCGATACTAATTATGACAGGTAACTGTAACTTCGTTACAAATTATGACAAGTAACTGTAATTTCGATTCAAATTTTGGCAGGTAACTGTAACTTCGATACTTATTATGACAGGTAACAGTAAATACGATACTAATTATGACAAGTAACTGTAACATCGATACTAATTATGACAGGTAACTGTGACTTCGTTACTAATTATGACAAGTAACTGTAATTTCGATACAAATTTTGGCAGGTTACTGTAACTTCGATACTAATTATGACAGGTAACAGCAACTTCAATACTAATTATGACAAGTAACTATAACTTCGATACAAATTATGACAGGTAACTGTAACTTCGATACTAATTATGACAAGAAACTCTAACTTCGTTACTAATTATGACAAGTAACTGTAATTTTGATAAAAAATTATTGTAGGTAACTGTAACTTCAATACTAATTATGACAGGTAACAGTAACTTCGATACTAATTATGACAGGTAACTGTAACTTCGTTACTTATTATGACAAGTAACTTTAATTTCGTTACTAATTATGGCAGGTTACTGTAACTTCGTTACTAATTATGACAAGTCCCTGTAATTTCGATACAAATTATGGCAGGTAATTGTAATTTCGATGCTAATTATGACAGGTAACAGTAACTTCGATACTAATTATGACAGGTAACTGTAACTTCGTTACTAATTATGACAAGTGACTGTAATTTCGATACAAATTATGGCAGGTAACTGTAACTTCGATACTAATTATGACAGGTAACAGCAACTTCGATACTAATTATGACAAGTAACTATAACTTCGATACAAATTATGACAGGTAACTGTAACTTCGATACTAGTTATGACAAGAAACTCTAACTTCGTTACTAATTATGACAAGTAACTGTAATTTTGATAAAAAATTATTGTAGGTAACTGTAACTTCAATACTAATTATGACAGGTAACAGTAACTTCGATACTAATTATGACAGGTAACAGTAACTACGATACTAATTATGACAAGTAACTGTAACTTCGATACAAATTATGGCAGGTAACAGTAACTTCGATACTAATTATGACAAGTAACTGTACCTTCGATACTAATTATGACAGGGAACTGTAGTTTGGATACAAATTATGGAAGGTAACTGTAACTTCGATACTATTTATGTCAAGTAACATTAACTTCGATACTAATTATGACAGGTTACTGTAACATCGTTGCTAATGATGACAAGTAACTTTAATTTCGATACAAATTATGGCAGATAACTGTAACTTCCATACTAATTATGACAGGTAACAGTTACTTCGATACTAATTATGACTGGAAACTGTAACTTCGTTACTAATTATGACAAGTAACTGTAATTTCGATACAAATCATGACAGGTAACTGTAACTTCGTTACTAATTATGACAAGTAACAGTACCTTCGATACTAATTATGACAGGTAACTGTAACATCGGTACTAATTATGACAAGGAACTGTAATTTCGATACAAATTATGGCAGGTAACTGTAACTTCGATACTAATTATGACAGGTAACAGCAACTTCGACACTAATTATGACAAGTAACTATAACTTCGATACAAATTATGACAGGTAACTGTAACTTCGATACTAATTATGACAAGAAACTCTAACTTCGTTACTAATTATGACAAGTTACTGTAATTTTGATAAAAAATTATTGTAGGTAACTGTAACTTCAATACTAATTATGACAGGTAACAGTAACTTCGATACTAATTATGACAGGTAACTGTAACTTCGTTACTTATTATGACAAGTAACTTTAATTTCGATACTAATTATGGCAGGTTACTGTAACTTATTTACTAATTATGACAAGTCCCTGTAATTTCGATACAAATTATTGCAGGTAATTGTAATTTCGATACTAATTATGACAGGTAACAGTAACTTCGATACTAATTATGACAGGTAACAGTAACTTCGATACTAATTATGACAGGTTACAGTAACTACGATACTAATTATGACAAGTAACTGTAACTTCGATACTAATTATGACAGGTAACTGTAACTTGGTAACTAATTATGACAAGTAACTTTAATTTCGATACAAATTATGGCTGGTAACAGTAACTTCGATGCTAATTATGACTGGTAACTGAAACTTCGATACTAATTACGACAAGGAACTGTAATTTCGATACAAATTATGGCAGGTAACAGTAACTTCGATACTAATTATGACAAGAAACTATAACTTCGAATCAAATTATGACAGGTAACTGTAACTTCGATACTAATTATGACAAGAAAATCTAACTTCGTAACTAATTATGACAAGTAACTGTAATTTTGATAAAAAATTATGGTAGGTAACTGTAACTTCAATACTAATTATGACAGGTAACAGGAACTTCGATACTAATTATGACAGGTAACTGTAACTTCGTTAATAATTATCACAAGTAACTTTAATTTCGATACTAATTATGGCAGGTAACTGTAACATCGTTACTAATTATGACAAGTCCCTGTAATTTCGATACAAATTATGGCAGGTAACGGTAACTTCGGTACCAATTATTACAAGTAACTGAAACTTCGATACTAATTATGACAGGTAACTGTAACTTCGTTACTAATTATGACAAGTAACTGTAATTTCGATACAAATTTTGGCAGGTAACTGTAACTTCGATTCTAATTATGACAGGTAACAGTAACTTCGATACTAATTATGACAAGTAACTGTAACTTCGATACTAATTATGACAGGTAACTGTAACTTCGTTACTAATTATGACAAGTAACAGTAATTTCGATACAAATTATGGCAGGTAACTGTATCATCGATACTAATTATGACAGGTAACAGTAACTTCGATACTAATTATGACAAGTAACATTAACTTCGATACTAATTATGGCAGGTTACTGTAACATCGCTACTAATTATGACAAGTAACTGTATTTCGATACAAATTATGACAGGTAACTGTAACTTCGTTACTAATTATGACAGGTTACTGTAACTTCGTTACTAATTATGTCAAGTAACTGTAGCTTCGATGCTAATTATGACAAGTAACTGTAATTTCGATACAAATTATGACAGGTTACAGTAACTTCGATACTAATTATGACAAGTAACAGTAACTTCGATACTAATTATGACAAGTAACTGTAACTTCGATACTAATTATGACAGGTAACTATAACTTCGATACAAATTATGACAGGTAACTGTAACTTCGATACTAATTATGACAAGAAACTCGAACTTCATTACTAATTATGACAAGTCCCTGTAATTTCGATACAAATTATGGTAGGTAACTGTAACTTCCATACTAATTATGACAGGTAACAGTAACTTCGATACTAATTATGACAGGAAACTGTAACATCGTTACTAATTATGACAAGTAACTGTAATTTCGATACAAATTATGACAGGTAACTGTAACTTCGTTACTAATTATGACAGGTTACTGTATCTTCGTTGCTAATTATGTCAAGTAACTGTAGCTTCGATGCTAATTATGACAAGTAACTGTAATTTCGATACAAATTATGACAGGTAACATTAACTTCGATACAAATTATGACAAGAAACTCTAACTTCGTTAATAATTATGACAAGTAACAGTAATTTTGATAAAAATTTATGGTAGGTAACTGTAACTTCAATACTAATTATGACTGTAACAGTAACTTCGTTACTAATTATGACAAGTAACTGTAATTTCGATACAAATTATGGCAGGTAACAGTAACTTCGATACTAACTATGACAGGTAACTGTAACTTCGATACTAATTATGACAAGGAACTGTAATTTCGATACAAATTATGGCAGGTAACTGTAACTTCCATACTAATTATGACAGGTAACAGTAACTTCGATACTAATTATGACAAGTAACTGTAATTTCGATACAAATTATAACAGGTAACTGTAACTTCATTACTAATTATGACAAGTAACAGTACCTTCGATACTAATTATGACAGGTAACTGTAACTTCGATACTAATTATGACAAGGAACTGTAATTTCGATACAAATTATGGCAGGTAACTGTAACTTCGTTACTAATTATGACAAGTAACTGTAATTTCGATACAAATTATGGCAGGTAACTGTAACTTCGATACTAATTATGACAGGTAACAGTAACTTCGGTGCTAATTATGACAAGTAACTATAACTTCGATAAAAATTATGACTGGTTATTGTAACTTCGATTCTAATTATGACAAGAAACTCTAACTTCGTTACTAATTATGACAAGTAACTGTAATTTTGATAAAAAATTAAGGTAGGTAACTGTAACTTCAATATTAATTATGACAGGTAACAGTTACTTCGATACTAATTATGACAGGAAACTGTAACTTCGTTACTAATTATGACAAGTAACTTTAATTTCGATACAAATTATGGCAGGTAACTGTAACTTCGATACTAATTATGACAAGTAACTGTAACTTCGATACTAATTATGACAGGTAACTGTAACTTCGTTATTAATTATGACAAGTAACTGTAATTTCGATACAAATTTAGGCAGGTAACTGTAACATCGATACTAATTATGACAGGTAACTGTAACTTCGATACTAATTATGACAGGTAACTGTAACTTCGTCACTAATTATGACAAGTAACTGTAATTTCGATACAAATTATGGCAGGTAACTGTAACTTCGATACTAATTATGACAGGTAACAGTAACTTCGATACTAATTATGACAAGTAACTATAACTTCGATACAAATTATGACAGGTAACTGTAACTTCGATAGTAATTATGACAAGAAACTCGAACTTCGTTACTAATTATGACAAGTCCCAGTAATTTCGATACAAATTATGGCAGGTAACTGTAACTTCCATACTAATTATGACAGATAACAGTAACTTCGACACTAATTATGACAGGAAACTGTAACTTCGTTACTAATTATGACAAGAAACTGTAATTTCGATACAAATTATGACAGGTAACTGTAACTTCGTTACTACTTATGACAAGTAACAGTACCTTCGATACTAATTATGACAGGTAACTGTAACTTCGATATTAATTATGACAAGGAACAGTAATTTTGATACAAATTATGGCAGGTAACTGTAACTTTGATACTAATTATGACAGGTAACAGTAACTTCGATACTAATTATGACAAGTAACTGTAACTTCGTTACTAATTATGACAAGTAACTCTAATTTTGATAAAAAATTATGGCAGGTAACTCTAACTTCGATACTAATTATGACAGGTAACATTAACTTCGATACTAATTATGACAGGTTACTGTAACTTCGTTACTAATTATGTCAAGTAACTGTAATTTCAATACAAATTATGACAGGTTACCGTAACTTCGTTACTAATTATGACAAGTAACTGTAATTTCGATACAAATTATGGCAGGTAACTGTAACTTCGGTACAAATTATATCAGGTATCAGTAACTTCGATACTAATTATGACAAGGAACTGTAATTTCGATACAAATTATGGCAGGTAATTGTAACTTTGTTACTTATTATGACAGGTTACTGTAACTTCGTTACTAATTATGTCAAGTAATTGTAGCTTCGATTCTAATTATGACAAGTAACTGTAATTTCTATTCAAAATATGACAGGTAACAGTAACTTCGATACTAATTATGACAACAAACTCTAACTTCGTTAATAATTATGACAAGTAACAGTAATTTTGATAAAAAAATTATGGTAGGTAACTGTAACATCAATACTAATTATGACAGGTAACAGTAACTTCGATACTATTTATGACAGGTAAGAGTAACTACGATACTAATTATGACAAGTAACTGTAACTTCGATACTAATTATGACAGGTAACAGTTACTTCGATACTAATTATAACAGGAAACTGTAACTTCGTTACTAATTATGACAAGTAACTGTAATTTCGATACAAATTATGACAGGTAACTGTAACTTCGTTACTAATTATGACAGGAAACTGTAACTTCGTTACTAATTATGACAAGTAACTTTAATTTGGATACTAGTTATGGCAGGAAACTGTAACTTCGTTACTAATTATGACAAGTCCCTGTAATTTCGATACAAATTATGGCAGGTAACTGTAACCTCGATACTAATTATGACAAGTAACTGTAACTTCGATACTAATTATGATAGGTAACAGTTACTTCGATACTAATTATGACAGGAAACTGTAACTTCGTTACTAATTATGACAAGTAACTGTAATTTCGATACAAATTATGACAGGTAACTGTAACTTCGATACTAATTATGACAAGTAACTGTAACTTCGATACTAATTATGACAGGTAACTGTAACTTCGTTATTAATTATGACAAGTAACTGTAACTTCGATATTAATTATGGCAGGAAACTGTAACTTCGTTACTAATTATGGCAAGTCCCTGTAATTTCGATACAAATTATGGCAGGTAACTGTAACCTCGATACTAATTATGACAAGTAACTGTAACTTCGATACTTATTATGACAGGTAACTGTAACTTCGTTATTAATTATGACAAGTAACTGTAATTTCGATACAAATTTTGGCAGGTAACTGTATCATCGTTACTAATTATGACAGGTAACAGTAACTTCGATACTAATTATGACAAGTAACTGTAACTTCGATACTAATTATGACAGGTAACTGTAACCTCGATACTAATTATGACAGGTAACTGTAACTTCGTTACTAATTATGACAAGTAACTGTAATTTCGATTCAAATTTTGGCAGGTAATTGTAACTTCGATACTTATTATGACAGGTAACAGTAACTACGATACTAATTATGACAAGTAACTGTAACATCGATACTAATAATGACAGGTAACTGTAACTTCGTTACTAATTATGACAAGTAACTGTAATTTTGATACAAATTATGGCAGATTACTGTAACTTCGATACTAATTATGACAGGTAACAGCAACTTCGATACTAATTATGACAAGTAACTATAACCTCGATACAAATAATGACAGGTAACTGTAACTTCGATACTAATTATGACAAGAAACTCTTACTTCGTTACTAATTATGACAAGTAACTGTAATTTTGATAAAAAATTATGGTAGGTAACTGTAACTTCAATACTAATTATGACAGGTAACAGTAATTTCGATACTAATTATGACATGAAACTGTAACTTCGTTACTAATTATGACAAGTAACTGTAATTTCGATACAAATTATGACAGGTAACTGTAACTTCGTTACTAATTATGACAGGTTACTGTAACTTCGTTACTAATTATGTCAAGTAACTGTAGCTTCGATGCTAATTATGACAAGTAACTGTAATTTCGATACAAATTATGACAGGTAACATTAACTTCGATACTAATTATGACAAGAAACTCTAACTTCGTCACTAATTATGACAAGTAACTGTAATTTCGATACAAATTATGGCAGGTAACTGTAACTTCGATACTAATCATGACAGGTAACAGTAACTTCGATACTAATTATGACAAGTAACTATAACCTCGATACAAATTACGACAGGTAACTGTAACTTCGATACTAAGTATGACAAGAAACTCGAACTTCGTTACTAATTATGACAAGTCCCTGTAATTTCGATACAAATTATGGCAGGTAACTGTAACATCCATACTAATTATGACAGGTAACAGTAACTTCGATACTAATTATGACAAGTAACATTAACTTCGATACTAATTATGGCAGGTTACTGTAACATCGCTTCTAATTATTACAATTAACTTTGATTTCGATACAAATTATGGCAGGTAACGGTAACTTCCATACTAATTATGACAGGTAACAGTAACTTCGATAATAATTATGACAGAAAACTGTTACTTCGTTACTAATTATGACAAGTAACTCTAATTTCGATAAAAATTATGACAGGTAACTGTAACTTCGTTACTAATTATGACAAGTAACAGTACCTTCGATACTAATGATGACAGGTAACTGTAACTTCGATACTAATTATGACAAGTAACTGTAACTTCGATACTAATTATGACAGGTAACTGTAACTTCGTTACTATTTATGACAAGTAACAGTAATTTCGATACAAAATATGGCAGGTAACAGTAACTTCGATACTAATTATGACAGGTAACAGTAACTTCGATACTATTTATGACAAGTAACATTAACTTCGATACTAATTATGACAGGTTACTGTAACATCGTTGCTAATGATGACAAGTAACTTTAATTTCGATACAAATTATGGCAGGTAACTGTAACTTCCATACTAATTATGACAGGTAACAGTTACGTCGATACTAATTATGACAGGAAACTGTAACTTCGTTACTTATTATGACAAGTAACTGTAATTTCGATACAAATTATGACAGGTAACTGTAACTTCGTTACTAATTATGACAAGTAACAGTACCTTCGATACTAATTATGACAGGTAACTGTAACATCGATGCTAATTATGACAAGGAACTGTAATTTCGATACAAATTATGGCAGGTAACTGTAACTTCGATACTAATTATGACAGGTAACAGTAACTTCGATACTATTTATGACAAGTAACATTAACTTCGATACTAATTATGACAGGTTACTGTAACATCGTTGCTAATGATGACAAGTAACTTTAATTTCGATACAAATTATGGCAGGTAACTGTAACTTCCATACTAATTATGACAGGTAACATTAACTTCGATACTAATTATGACAAGTAACTATAACTTCGATACAAATTATGACAGGTAACTGTTACTTCGATACTAATTATGACAAGAAACTCTAACTTCGTTACTAATTATGACAAGTAACTGTAATTTTGATAAAAAATTATTGTAGGTAACTGTAACTTCAATACTTATTATGACAGGTAACAGTAACTTCGATACTAATTATGACAGGTAACTGTAACTTCGTTACTTATTATGACAAGTAACTTTAATTTCGATACTAATTATGGCAGGTTACTGTAACTTCGTTACTAATTATGACAAGTCCCTGTAATTTCGATACAAATTATTGCAGGTAATTGTAATTTCGATATTAATTATGACAGGTAACAGTAACTTCGATACTATTTATGACAGGTAACAGTAACTTCGATACTAATTATGACAGGTTACAGTAACTACGATACTAATTATGACATGTAACTGTAACTTCGATACTAATTATGACAGGTAACTGTAACTTGGTAACTAATTATGACAAGTAACTGTAATTTCGATACAAATTATGGCTGGTAACAGTAACTTCGATGCTAATTATGACAGGTAACTGTAACTTCCATACTAATTATGACAAGGAACTGTAATTTCGATACAAATTATGGTAGGTAACTGTAACTTCGATACTAATTTTGACAGGTAACACAAACTTCGATACTAATTATGACAAGTAACTATAACTTCGAATCAAATTATGACAGGTAACTGTAACTTCGATACTAATTATGACAAGAAAATCTAACTTCGTTACTAATTATGACAAGTAACTGTAATTTTGATAAAAAATTATGGTAGGTAACTGAAACTTCAATACTAATTATGACAGGTAACAGGAACTTCGATACTAATTATGACAGGTAACTGTAACTTCGTTAATAATTATCACAAGTAACTTTAATTTCGATACTAATTATGGCAGGTAACTGTAACTTCGTTACTAATTATGACAAGTCCCTGTAATTTCGATACAAATTATGGCAGGTAACGTTAACTTCGATACTAATTATTACAAGTAACTGTAACTTCGATACTAATTATGACAGGTAACTTTAACTTCGTTACTAATTATGACAAGTAACTGTAATTTCGATACAAATTTTGGCAGGTAACTGTAACTTCGATTCTAATTATGACAGGTAACAGTAACTTCGATACTAATTATGACAAGTAACTGTAACTTCGATACTAATTATGACAGGTAACTGTAACTTCGTTACTAATTATGACAAGTAACAGTAATTTCGATACAAATTATGGCAGGTAACTGTATCTTCGATACTAATTATAACAGGTAACAGTAACTTCGGTACTAATTATGACAAGTAACATTAACTTCGATACTAATTATGGCAGGTTACTGTAACATCGCTACTAATTATGACAAGTAACTTTAATTTCGAAACAAATTAAGGCAGGTAACTGTAACTTCCATACTAATTATGACAGGTAACAGTAACTTCGATACTAATTATGACAGGAAACTGTAACTTCGTTACTAATTATGGCAAGCAACTGTAATTTCGATACAAATTATGACAGGTAACTGTAACTTCGTTACTAATTATGATAAGTAACAGTACCTTCGATAATAATTATGACAGGTAACTGTAACTTCGATACTAATTATGACAAGGAACTGTAATTTCGATACAAATTATGGCAGGTAACTGTAACTTCGTTACTAATTATGACAAGTTAAAGTAACTTCAATACTAATTATGACAAGTAACTGTAAATTCGATACTAATTATGACAGGTAACAGTACCTTCGATACTAATTATGACAGGTAACTGTAACTTCGTTACTATTTATGACAAATAACAGTAATTTCGATACAAAATATGGCAGGTAACAGTAACTTCGATACTAATTATGACAGGTAACAGTAACTTCGATACTATTTATGACAAGTAACATTAACTTCGATACTAATTATGACAGGTTACTGTAACATCGTTGCTAAAGATGACAAGTAACTTTAATTTCGATACAAATTATGGCAGGTAACTGTAACTTCCATACTAATTATGACAGGTAACAGTTACTTCGACACTAATTATGACAGGAAACTGTAACTTCGTTACTAATTATGACAAGTAACTGTAATTTCGATACAAATTATGACAGGTAACTGTAACTTCGTTACTAATTATGACAAGTAACAGTACCTTCGATACTAATTATGACAGGTAACTGTAACATCGATACTAATTATGACAAGGAACTGTAATTTCGATACAAATTATGGCAGGTAACAGTAACTTCGATACCAATTATGACAGGTAACAGCAACTTCGATACTAATTATGACAAGTAACTATAACTTCTATACAAATTATGACAGGTAACTGTAACTTCGATACTAATTATGACAAGTAACTATTACTTCGAATCAAATTATGACAGGTAACTGTAACTTCGATACTAATTATGACAAGAAAATCTAACTTCGTTACTAATTATGACAAGTAACTGTAATTTTGAAAAAAAATTATGGTAGGTAACTGTAACTTCAATACTAATTATGACAGGTAACAGTATCTTCGATACTAATTATGACAGGAAACTGTAACTTCGTTACTAATTATGACAAGTAACTTTAATTTCGATATTAATTATGGCAGGAAACTGTAACTTCGTTACTAATTATGACAAGTCCCTGTAATTTCGATATAAATTATGGTAGGTAACTGTAACCTCGGTACTAATTATGACAAGTAACTGTAACTTCGATACTTATTATGACAGGTAACTGTAACTTCGTTATTAAGTATGACAAGTAACTGTAATTTCGATACAAATTATGGCAGGTAACTGTTTCATCGTTACTAATTTTGACAGGTAACAGTAACTTCGATACAAATTATGACAAGTAACTGTAACTTCGATACTAATTATGACAGGTAACTGTAACTTCGATACTAATTATGACAGGTAACTGTAACTTCGTTACAAATTATGACAAGTAACTGTAATTTCGATTCAAATTTTGGCAGGTAACTGTAACTTCGATACTTATTATGACAGGTAACAGTAAATACGATACTAATTATGACAAGTAACTGTAACATCGATACTAATTATGACAGGTAACTGTGACTTCGTTACTAATTATGACAAGTAACTGTAATTTCGATACAAATTTTGGCAGGTTACTGTAACTTCGATACTAATTATGACAGGTAACAGCAACTTCAATACTAATTATGACAAGTAACTATAACTTCGATACAAATTATGACAGGTAACTGTAACTTCGATACTAATTATGACAAGAAACTCTAACTTCGTTACTAATTATGACAAGTAACTGTAATTTTGATAAAAAATTATTGTAGGTAACTGTAACTTCAATACTAATTATGACAGGTAACAGTAACTTCGATACTAATTATGACAGGTAACTGTAACTTCGTTACTTATTATGACAAGTAACTTTAATTTCGTTACTAATTATGGCAGGTTACTGTAACTTCGTTACTAATTATGACAAGTCCCTGTAATTTCGATACAAATTATGGCAGGTAATTGTAATTTCGGTGCTAATTATGACAGGTAACAGTAACTTCGATACTAATTATGACAAGTAACAGTAACTTCGATACTAATTATGAAAAGTAACTGTAACTTCGATACTAATTATGACAGGTAACTGTAACTTCGTTACTAATTATGACAAGTAACTGTAATTTCGATTCAAATTTTGGCAGGTAACTGTAACTTCGATACTTATTATGACAGGTAACAGTAACTTCGATACTAATTATGACAAGTAACTGTAACTTCGATACTAATTATGACAGGTAACTGTAACTTCGTTACTAATTATGACAAGTGACTGTAATTTCGATACAAATTATGGCAGGTAACTGTAACTTCGATACTAATTATGACAGGTAACAGCAACTTCGATACTAATTATGACAAGTAACTATAACTTCGATACAAATTATGACAGGTAACTGTAACTTCGATACTAGTTATGACAAGAAACTCTAACTTCGTTACTAATTATGACAAGTAACTGTAATTTTGATAAAAAATTATTGTAGGTAACTGTAACTTCAATACTAATTATGACAGGTAACAGTAACTTCGATACTAATTATGACAGGTAACAGTAACTACGATACTAATTATGACAAGTAACTGTAACTTCGATACAAATTATGGCAGGTAACAGTAACTTCGATACTAATTATGACAAGTAACTGTAACTTCGATACTAATTATGACAGGGAACTGTAGTTTGGATACAAATTATGGAAGGTAACTGTAACTTCGATACTATTTATGTCAAGTAACATTAACTTCGATACTAATTATGACAGGTTACTGTAACATCGTTGCTAATGATGACAAGTAACTTTAATTTCGATACAAATTATGGCAGATAACTGTAACTTCCATACTAATTATGACAGGTAACAGTTACTTCGATACTAATTATGACTGGAAACTGTAACTTCGTTACTAATTATGACAAGTAACTGTAATTTCGATACAAATCATGACAGGTAACTGTAACTTCGTTACTAATTATGACAAGTAACAGTACCTTCGATACTAATTATGACAGGTAACTGTAACATCGGTACTAATTATGACAAGGAACTGTAATTTCGATACAAATTATGGCAGGTAACTGTAACTTCGATACTAATTATGACAGGTAACAGCAACTTCGACACTAATTATGACAAGTAACTATAACTTCGATACAAATTATGACAGGTAACTGTAACTTCGATACTAATTATGACAAGAAACTCTAACTTCGTTACTAATTATGACAAGTTACTGTAATTTTGATAAAAAATTATTGTAGGTAACTGTAACTTCAATACTAATTATGACAGGTAACAGTAACTTCGATACTAATTATGACAGGTAACTGTAACTTCGTTACTTATTATGACAAGTAACTTTAATTTCGATACTAATTATGGCAGGTTACTGTAACTTCTTTACTAATTATGACAAGTCCCTGTAATTTCGATACAAATTATTGCAGGTAATTGTAATTTCGATACTAATTATGACAGGTAACAGTAACTTCGATACTAATTATGACAGGTAACAGTAACTTCGATACTAATTATGACAGGTTACAGTAACTACGATACTAATTATGACAAGTAACTGTAACTTCGATACTAATTATGACAGGTAACTGTAACTTGGTAACTAATTATGACAAGTAACTTTAATTTCGATACAAATTATGGCTGGTAACAGTAACTTCGATGCTAATTATGACTGGTAACTGAAACTTCGATACTAATTACGACAAGGAACTGTAATTTCGATACAAATTATGGCAGGTAACAGTAACTTCGATACTAATTATGACAAGAAACTATAACTTCGAATCAAATTATGACAGGTAACTGTAACTTCGATACTAATTATGACAAGAAAATCTAACTTCGTAACTAATTATGACAAGTAACTGTAATTTTGATAAAAAATTATGGTAGGTAACTGTAACTTCAATACTAATTATGACAGGTAACAGGAACTTCGATACTAATTATGACAGGTAACTGTAACTTCGTTAATAATTATCACAAGTAACTTTAATTTCGATACTAATTATGGCAGGTAACTGTAACATCGTTACTAATTATGACAAGTCCCTGTAATTTCGATACAAATTATGGCAGGTAACGGTAACTTCGGTACCAATTATTACAAGTAACTGAAACTTCGATACTAATTATGACAGGTAACTGTAACTTCGTTACTAATTATGACAAGTAACTGTAATTTCGATACAAATTTTGGCAGGTAACTGTAACTTCGATTCTAATTATGACAGGTAACAGTAACTTCGATACTAATTATGACAAGTAACTGTAACTTCGATACTAATTATGACAGGTAACTGTAACTTCGTTACTAATTATGACAAGTAACAGTAATTTCGATACAAATTATGGCAGGTAACTGTATCATCGATACTAATTATGACAGGTAACAGTAACTTCGATACTAATTATGACAAGTAACATTAACTTCGATACTAATTATGGCAGGTTACTGTAACATCGCTACTAATTATGACAAGTAACTGTATTTCGATACAAATTATGACAGGTAACTGTAACTTCGTTACTAATTATGACAGGTTACTGTAACTTCGTTACTAATTATGTCAAGTAACTGTAGCTTCGATGCTAATTATGACAAGTAACTGTAATTTCGATACAAATTATGACAGGTTACAGTAACTTCGATACTAATTATGACAAGTAACAGTAACTTCGATACTAATTATGACAAGTAACTGTAACTTCGATACTAATTATGACAGGTAACTATAACTTCGATACAAATTATGACAGGTAACTGTAACTTCGATACTAATTATGACAAGAAACTCGAACTTCATTACTAATTATGACAAGTCCCTGTAATTTCGATACAAATTATGGTAGGTAACTGTAACTTCCATACTAATTATGACAGGTAACAGTAACTTCGATACTAATTATGACAGGAAACTGTAACTTCGTTACTAATTATGACAAGTAACTGTAATTTCGATACAAATTATGACAGGTAACTGTAACTTCGTTACTAATTATGACAGGTTACTGTATCTTCGTTGCTAATTATGTCAAGTAACTGTAGCTTCGATGCTAATTATGACAAGTAACTGTAATTTCGATACAAATTATGACAGGTAACATTAACTTCGATACAAATTATGACAAGAAACTCTAACTTCGTTAATAATTATGACAAGTAACAGTAATTTTGATAAAAATTTATGGTAGGTAACTGTAACTTCAATACTAATTATGACTGTAACAGTAACTTCGTTACTAATTATGACAAGTAACTGTAATTTCGATACAAATTATGGCAGGTAACAGTAACTTCGATACTAACTATGACAGGTAACTGTAACTTCGATACTAATTATGACAAGGAACTGTAATTTCGATACAAATTATGGCAGGTAACTGTAACTTCCATACTAATTATGACAGGTAACAGTAACTTCGATACTAATTATGACAAGTAACTGTAATTTCGATACAAATTATAACAGGTAACTGTAACTTCATTACTAATTATGACAAGTAACAGTACCTTCGATACTAATTATGACAGGTAACTGTAACTTCGATACTAATTATGACAAGGAACTGTAATTTCGATACAAATTATGGCAGGTAACTGTAACTTCGTTACTAATTATGACAAGTAACTGTAATTTCGATACAAATTATGGCAGGTAACTGTAACTTCGATACTAATTATGACAGGTAACAGTAACTTCGGTGCTAATTATGACAAGTAACTATAACTTCGATAAAAATTATGACTGGTTATTGTAACTTCGATTCTAATTATGACAAGAAACTCTAACTTCGTTACTAATTATGACAAGTAACTGTAATTTTGATAAAAAATTAAGGTAGGTAACTGTAACTTCAATATTAATTATGACAGGTAACAGTTACTTCGATACTAATTATGACAGGAAACTGTAACTTCGTTACTAATTATGACAAGTAACTTTAATTTCGATACAAATTATGGCAGGTAACTGTAACTTCGATACTAATTATGACAAGTAACTGTAACTTCGATACTAATTATGACAGGTAACTGTAACTTCGTTATTAATTATGACAAGTAACTGTAATTTCGATACAAATTTAGGCAGGTAACTGTAACTTCGATACTAATTATGACAGGTAACTGTAACTTCGATACTAATTATGACAGGTAACTGTAACTTCGTCACTAATTATGACAAGTAACTGTAATTTCGATACAAATTATGGCAGGTAACTGTAACTTCGATACTAATTATGACAGGTAACAGTAACTTCGATACTAATTATGACAAGTAACTATAACTTCGATACAAATTATGACAGGTAACTGTAACTTCGATAGTAATTATGACAAGAAACTCGAACTTCGTTACTAATTATGACAAGTCCCAGTAATTTCGATACAAATTATGGCAGGTAACTGTAACTTCCATACTAATTATGACAGATAACAGTAACTTCGACACTAATTATGACAGGAAACTGTAACTTCGTTACTAATTATGACAAGAAACTGTAATTTCGATACAAATTATGACAGGTAACTGTAACTTCGTTACTACTTATGACAAGTAACAGTACCTTCGATACTAATTATGACAGGTAACTGTAACTTCGATATTAATTATGACAAGGAACAGTAATTTTGATACAAATTATGGCAGGTAACTGTAACTTTGATACTAATTATGACAGGTAACAGTAACTTCGATACTAATTATGACAAGTAACTGTAACTTCGTTACTAATTATGACAAGTAACTCTAATTTTGATAAAAAATTATGGCAGGTAACTCTAACTTCGATACTAATTATGACAGGTAACATTAACTTCGATACTAATTATGACAGGTTACTGTAACTTCGTTACTAATTATGTCAAGTAACTGTAATTTCAATACAAATTATGACAGGTTACCGTAACTTCGTTACTAATTATGACAAGTAACTGTAATTTCGATACAAATTATGGCAGGTAACTGTAACTTCGGTACAAATTATATCAGGTATCAGTAACTTCGATACTAATTATGACAAGGAACTGTAATTTCGATACAAATTATGGCAGGTAATTGTAACTTTGTTACTTATTATGACAGGTTACTGTAACTTCGTTACTAATTATGTCAAGTAATTGTAGCTTCGATTCTAATTATGACAAGTAACTGTAATTTCTATTCAAAATATGACAGGTAACAGTAACTTCGATACTAATTATGACAACAAACTCTAACTTCGTTAATAATTATGACAAGTAACAGTAATTTTGATAAAAAAATTATGGTAGGTAACTGTAAAATCAATACTAATTATGACAGGTAACAGTAACTTCGATACTATTTATGACAGGTAAGAGTAACTACGATACTAATTAGGACAAGTAACTGTAACTTCGATACTAATTATGACAGGTAACAGTTACTTCGATACTAATTATAACAGGAAACTGTAACTTCGTTACTAATTATGACAAGTAACTGTAATTTCGATACAAATTATGACAGGTAACTGTAACTTCGTTACTAATTATGACAGGAAACTGTAACTTCGTTACTAATTATGACAAGTAACTTTAATTTGGATACTAGTTATGGCAGGAAACTGTAACTTCGTTACTAATTATGACAAGTCCCTGTAATTTCGATACAAATTATGGCAGGTAACTGTAACCTCGATACTAATTATGACAAGTAACTGTAACTTCGTTACTAATTATGATAGGTAACAGTTACTTCGATACTAATTATGACAGGAAACTGTAACTTCGTTACTAATTATGACAAGTAACTGTAATTTCGATACAAATTATGACAGGTAACTGTAACTTCGATACTAATTATGACAAGTAACTGTAACTTCGATACTAATTATGACAGGTAACTGTAACTTCGTTATTAATTATGACAAGTAACTGTAACTTCGATATTAAATATGGCAGGAAACTGTAACTTCGTTACTAATTATGGCAAGTCCCTGTAATTTCGATACAAATTATGGCAGGTAACTGTAACCTCGATACTAATTATGACAAGTAACTGTAACTTCGATACTTATTATGACAGGTAACTGTAACTTCGTTATTAATTATGACAAGTAACTGTAATTTCGATACAAATTTTGGCAGGTAACTGTATCATCGTTACTAATTATGACAGGTAACAGTAACTTCGATACTAATTATGACAAGTAACTGTAACTTCGATACTAATTATGACAGGTAACTGTAACCTCGATACTAATTATGACAGGTAACTGTAACTTCGTTACTAATTATGACAAGTAACTGTAATTTCGATTCAAATTTTGGCAGGTAATTGTAACTTCGATACTTATTATGACAGGTAACAGTAACTACGATACTAATTATGACAAGTAACTGTAACATCGATACTAATAATGACAGGTAACTGTAACTTCGTTACTAATTATGACAAGTAACTGTAATTTTGATACAAATTATGGCAGATTACTGTAACTTCGATACTAATTATGACAGGTAACAGCAACTTCGATACTAATTATGACAAGTAACTATAACCTCGATACAAATAATGACAGGTAACTGTAACTTCGATACTAATTATGACAAGAAACTCTTACTTCGTTACTAATTATGACAAGTAACTGTAATTTTGATAAAAAATTATGGTAGGTAACTGTAACTTCAATACTAATTATGACAGGTAACAGTAATTTCGATACTAATTATGACATGAAACTGTAACTTCGTTACTAATTATGACAAGTAACTGTAATTTCGATACAAATTATGACAGGTAACTGTAACTTCGTTACTAATTATGACAGGTTACTGTAACTTCGTTACTAATTATGTCAAGTAACTGTAGCTTCGATGCTAATTATGACAAGTAACTGTAATTTCGATACAAATTATGACAGGTAACATTAACTTCGATACTAATTATGACAAGAAACTCTAACTTCGTCACTAATTATGACAAGTAACTGTAATTTCGATACAAATTATGGCAGGTAACTGTAACTTCGATACTAATCATGACAGGTAACAGTAACTTCGATACTAATTATGACAAGTAACTATAACCTCGATACAAATTACGACAGGTAACTGTAACTTCGATACTAAGTATGACAAGAAACTCGAACTTCGTTACTAATTATGACAAGTCCCTGTAATTTCGATACAAATTATGGCAGGTAACTGTAACATCCATACTAATTATGACAGGTAACAGTAACTTCGATACTAATTATGACAAGTAACATTAACTTCGATACTAATTATGGCAGGTTACTGTAACATCGCTTCTAATTATTACAATTAACTTTGATTTCGATACAAATTATGGCAGGTAACGGTAACTTCCATACTAATTATGACAGGTAACAGTAACTTCGATAATAATTATGACAGAAAACTGTTACTTCGTTACTAATTATGACAAGTAACTCTAATTTCGATAAAAATTATGACAGGTAACTGTAACTTCGTTACTAATTATGACAAGTAACAGTACCTTCGATACTAATGATGACAGGTAACTGTAACTTCGATACTAATTATGACAAGTAACTGTAACTTCGATACTAATTATGACAGGTAACTGTAACTTCGTTACTATTTATGACAAGTAACAGTAATTTCGATACAAAATATGGCAGGTAACAGTAACTTCGATACTAATTATGACAGGTAACAGTAACTTCGATACTATTTATGACAAGTAACATTAACTTCGATACTAATTATGACAGGTTACTGTAACATCGTTGCTAATGATGACAAGTAACTTTAATTTCGATACAAATTATGGCAGGTAACTGTAACTTCCATACTAATTATGACAGGTAACAGTTACGTCGATACTAATTATGACAGGAAACTGTAACTTCGTTACTTATTATGACAAGTAACTGTAATTTCGATACAAATTATGACAGGTAACTGTAACTTCGTTACTAATTATGACAAGTAACAGTACCTTCGATACTAATTATGACAGGTAACTGTAACATCGATGCTAATTATGACAAGGAACTGTAATTTCGATACAAATTATGGCAGGTAACTGTAACTTCGATACTAATTATGACAGGTAACAGTAACTTCGATACTATTTATGACAAGTAACATTAACTTCGATACTAATTATGACAGGTTACTGTAACATCGTTGCTAATGATGACAAGTAACTTTAATTTCGATACAAATTATGGCAGGTAACTGTAACTTCCATACTAATTATGACAGGTAACATTAACTTCGATACTAATTATGACAAGTAACTATAACTTCGATACAAATTATGACAGGTAACTGTTACTTCGATACTAATTATGACAAGAAACTCTAACTTCGTTACTAATTATGACAAGTAACTGTAATTTTGATAAAAAATTATTGTAGGTAACTGTAACTTCAATACTTATTATGACAGGTAACAGTAACTTCGATACTAATTATGACAGGTAACTGTAACTTCGTTACTTATTATGACAAGTAACTTTAATTTCGATACTAATTATGGCAGGTTACTGTAACTTCGTTACTAATTATGACAAGTCCCTGTAATTTCGATACAAATTATTGCAGGTAATTGTAATTTCGATATTAATTATGACAGGTAACAGTAACTTCGATACTATTTATGACAGGTAACAGTAACTTCGATACTAATTATGACAGGTTACAGTAACTACGATACTAATTATGACATGTAACTGTAACTTCGATACTAATTATGACAGGTAACTGTAACTTGGTAACTAATTATGACAAGTAACTGTAATTTCGATACAAATTATGGCTGGTAACAGTAACTTCGATGCTAATTATGACAGGTAACTGTAACTTCCATACTAATTATGACAAGGAACTGTAATTTCGATACAAATTATGGTAGGTAACTGTAACTTCGATACTAATTTTGACAGGTAACACAAACTTCGATACTAATTATGACAAGTAACTATAACTTCGAATCAAATTATGACAGGTAACTGTAACTTCGATACTAATTATGACAAGAAAATCTAACTTCGTTACTAATTATGACAAGTAACTGTAATTTTGATAAAAAATTATGGTAGGTAACTGAAACTTCAATACTAATTATGACAGGTAACAGGAACTTCGATACTAATTATGACAGGTAACTGTAACTTCGTTAATAATTATCACAAGTAACTTTAATTTCGATACTAATTATGGCAGGTAACTGTAACTTCGTTACTAATTATGACAAGTCCCTGTAATTTCGATACAAATTATGGCAGGTAACGTTAACTTCGATACTAATTATTACAAGTAACTGTAACTTCGATACTAATTATGACAGGTAACTTTAACTTCGTTACTAATTATGACAAGTAACTGTAATTTCGATACAAATTTTGGCAGGTAACTGTAACTTCGATTCTAATTATGACAGGTAACAGTAACTTCGATACTAATTATGACAAGTAACTGTAACTTCGATACTAATTATGACAGGTAACTGTAACTTCGTTACTAATTATGACAAGTAACAGTAATTTCGATACAAATTATGGCAGGTAACTGTATCTTCGATACTAATTATGACAGGTAACAGTAACTTCGGTACTAATTATGACAAGTAACATTAACTTCGATACTAATTATGGCAGGTTACTGTAACATCGCTACTAATTATGACAAGTAACTTTAATTTCGAAACAAATTAAGGCAGGTAACTGTAACTTCCATACTAATTATGACAGGTAACAGTAACTTCGATACTAATTATGACAGGAAACTGTAACTTCGTTACTAATTATGGCAAGCAACTGTAATTTCGATACAAATTATGACAGGTAACTGTAACTTCGTTACTAATTATGATAAGTAACAGTACCTTCGATAATAATTATGACAGGTAACTGTAACTTCGATACTAATTATGACAAGGAACTGTAATTTCGATACAAATTATGGCAGGTAACTGTAACTTCGTTACTAATTATGACAAGTTAAAGTAACTTCAATACTAATTATGACAAGTAACTGTAAATTCGATACTAATTATGACAGGTAACAGTACCTTCGATACTAATTATGACAGGTAACTGTAACTTCGTTACTATTTATGACAAATAACAGTAATTTCGATACAAAATATGGCAGGTAACAGTAACATCGATACTAATTATGACAGGTAACAGTAACTTCGATACTATTTATGACAAGTAACATTAACTTCGATACTAATTATGACAGGTTACTGTAACATCGTTGCTAAAGATGACAAGTAACTTTAATTTCGATACAAATTATGGCAGGTAACTGTAACTTCCATACTAATTATGACAGGTAACAGTTACTTCGACACTAATTATGACAGGAAACTGTAACTTCGTTACTAATTATGACAAGTAACTGTAATTTCGATACAAATTATGACAGGTAACTGTAACTTCGTTACTAATTATGACAAGTAACAGTACCTTCGATACTAATTATGACAGGTAACTGTAACATCGATACTAATTATGACAAGGAACTGTAATTTCGATACAAATTATGGCAGGTAACAGTAACTTCGATACCAATTATGACAGGTAACAGCAACTTCGATACTAATTATGACAAGTAACTATAACTTCTATACAAATTATGACAGGTAACTGTAACTTCGATACTAATTATGACAAGTAACTATTACTTCGAATCAAATTATGACAGGTAACTGTAACTTCGATACTAATTATGACAAGAAAATCTAACTTCGTTACTAATTATGACAAGTAACTGTAATTTTGAAAAAAAATTATGGTAGGTAACTGTAACTTCAATACTAATTATGACAGGTAACAGGAACTTCGATACTAATTATGACAGACAACTGTAACTTCGTTACTAATTATGGCAAGCAACTGTAATTTCGATACAAATTATGACAGGTAACTGTAACTTCCATACTAATTATGACAGGTAACAGTTACGTCGATACTAATTATGACAGGAAACTGTAACTTCGTTACTTATTATGACAAGTAACTGTAATTTCGATACAAATTATGACAGGTAACTGTAACTTCGTTACTAATTATGACAAGTAACAGTACCTTCGATACTAATTATGACAGGTAACTGTAACATCGATGCTAATTATGACAAGGAACTGTAATTTCGATACAAATTATGGCAGGTAACTGTAACTTCGATACTAATTATGACAGGTAACAGTAACTTCGATACTATTTATGACAAGTAACATTAACTTCGATACTAATTATGACAGGTTACTGTAACATCGTTGCTAATGATGACAAGTAACTTTAATTTCGATACAAATTATGGCAGGTAACTGTAACTTCCATACTAATTATGACAGGTAACATTAACTTCGATACTAATTATGACAAGTAACTATAACTTCGATACAAATTATGACAGGTAACTGTTACTTCGATACTAATTATGACAAGAAACTCTAACTTCGTTACTAATTATGACAAGTAACTGTAATTTTGATAAAAAATTATTGTAGGTAACTGTAACTTCAATACTTATTATGACAGGTAACAGTAACTTCGATACTAATTATGACAGGTAACTGTAACTTCGTTACTTATTATGACAAGTAACTTTAATTTCGATACTAATTATGGCAGGTTACTGTAACTTCGTTACTAATTATGACAAGTCCCTGTAATTTCGATACAAATTATTGCAGGTAATTGTAATTTCGATATTAATTATGACAGGTAACAGTAACTTCGATACTATTTATGACAGGTAACAGTAACATCGATACTAATTATGACAGGTTACAGTAACTACGATACTAATTATGACATGTAACTGTAACTTCGATACTAATTATGACAGGTAACTGTAACTTGGTAACTAATTATGACAAGTAACTGTAATTTCGATACAAATTATGGCTGGTAACAGTAACTTCGATGCTAATTATGACAGGTAACTGTAACTTCCATACTAATTATGACAAGGAACTGTAATTTCGATACAAATTATGGTAGGTAACTGTAACTTCGATACTAATTTTGACAGGTAACACAAACTTCGATACTAATTATGACAAGTAACTATAACTTCGAATCAAATTATGACAGGTAACTGTAACTTCGATACTAATTATGACAAGAAAATCTAACTTCGTTACTAATTATGACAAGTAACTGTAATTTTGATAAAAAATTATGGTAGGTAACTGAAACTTCAATACTAATTATGACAGGTAACAGGAACTTCGATACTAATTATGACAGGTAACTGTAACTTCGTTAATAATTATCACAAGTAACTTTAATTTCGATACTAATTATGGCAGGTAACTGTAACTTCGTTACTAATTATGACAAGTCCCTGTAATTTCGATACAAATTATGGCAGGTAACGTTAACTTCGATACTAATTATTACAAGTAACTGTAACTTCGATACTAATTATGACAGGTAACTTTAACTTCGTTACTAATTATGACAAGTAACTGTAATTTCGATACAAATTTTGGCAGGTAACTGTAACTTCGATTCTAATTATGACAGGTAACAGTAACTTCGATACTAATTATGACAAGTAACTGTAACATCGATACTAATTATGACAGGTAACTGTAACTTCGTTACTAATTATGACAAGTAACAGTAATTTCGATACAAATTATGGCAGGTAACTGTATCTTCGATACTAATTATGACAGGTAACAGTAACTTCGGTACTAATTATGACAAGTAACATTAACTTCGATACTAATTATGGCAGGTTACTGTAACATCGCTACTAATTATGACAAGTAACTTTAATTTCGAAACAAATTAAGGCAGGTAACTGTAACTTCCATACTAATTATGACAGGTAACAGTAACTTCGATACTAATTATGACAGGAAACTGTAACTTCGTTACTAATTATGGCAAGCAACTGTAATTTCGATACAAATTATGACAGGTAACTGTAACTTCGTTACTAATTATGATAAGTAACAGTACCTTCGATAATAATTATGACAGGTAACTGTAACTTCGATACTAATTATGACAAGGAACTGTAATTTCGATACAAATTATGGCAGGTAACTGTAACTTCGTTACTAATTATGACAAGTTAAAGTAACTTCAATACTAATTATGACAAGTAACTGTAAATTCGATACTAATTATGACAGGTAACAGTACCTTCGATACTAATTATGACAGGTAACTGTAACTTCGTTACTATTTATGACAAATAACAGTAATTTCGATACAAAATATGGCAGGTAACAGTAACTTCGATACTAATTATGACAGGTAACAGTAACTTCGATACTATTTATGACAAGTAACATTAACTTCGATACTAATTATGACAGGTTACTGTAACATCGTTGCTAAAGATGACAAGTAACTTTAATTTCGATACAAATTATGGCAGGTAACTGTAACTTCCATACTAATTATGACAGGTAACAGTTACTTCGACACTAATTATGACAGGAAACTGTAACTTCGTTACTAATTATGACAAGTAACTGTAATTTCGATACAAATTATGACAGGTAACTGTAACTTCGTTACTAATTATGACAAGTAACAGTACCTTCGATACTAATTATGACAAGTAACTGTAACATCGATACTAATTATGACAAGGAACTGTAATTTCGATACAAATTATGGCAGGTAACAGTAACTTCGATACCAATTATGACAGGTAACAGCAACTTCGATACTAATTATGACAAGTAACTATAACTTCTATACAAATTATGACAGGTAACTGTAACTTCGATACTAATTATGACAAGTAACTATTACTTCGAATCAAATTATGACAGGTAACTGTAACTTCGATACTAATTATGACAAGAAAATCTAACTTCGTTACTAATTATGACAAGTAACTGTAATTTTGAAAAAAAATTATGGTAGGTAACTGTAACTTCAATACTAATTATGACAGGTAACAGGAACTTCGATACTAATTATGACAGACAACTGTAACTTCGTTACTAATTATGACAAGTAACTGTAATTTCGATACAAATTTTGGCAGGTAACTGTAACTTCGATTCTAATTATTACAGGTAACAGTAACTTCGATACTAATTATGACAAGTAACTGTAACTTCGATACTAATTATGACAGGTAACTGTAACTTCGTTAGTAATTATGACAAGTAACAGTAATTTCGATACAAATTATGGCAGGTAACTGTAACTTCGATTCTAATTATTACAGGTAACAGTAACTTCGATACTTATTATGACAAGTAACTGTAACTTCGATACTAATTATGACAGGTAACTGTAACTTCGTTAGTAATTATGACAAGTAACAGTAATTTCGATACAAATTATTGCAGGTAACTGTATCTTCGATACTAATTATGACAGGTAACATTAACTTCGATACTAATTATGACAAGTAACATTAACTTCGATACTAATTATGGCAGGTTACTGTAACATCGCTACTAATTATGACAAGTCCCTGTAATTTCGATACAAATTATGGCAGGTAACGGTAACTTCGATACTAATTAATACAAGTAACTGTAACTTCGATACTAATTATGACAGGTAACTGTAACTTCGTTACTAATTATGAAAAGTAACTGTAATTTCGATACAAATTTTGGCAGGTAACTGTAACTTCGATTCTAATTATTACAGGTAACAGTAACTTCGATACTAATTATGACAAGTAACTGTAACTTCGATACTAATTATGACAGGTAACTGTAACTTCGTTAGTAATTATGACAAGTAACAGTAATTTCGATACAAATTATGGCAGGTAACTGTATCTTCGATACTAATTATGACAGGTAACATTAACTTCGATACTTATTATGACAAGTAACATTAACTTCGATACTAATTATGGCAGGTTACTGTAACATCGCTACTAATTATGACAAGTAAATTTAATTTCGATACAAATTATGGCAGGTAACTGTAACTTCCATACTAATTATGACAGGTAACAGTAACTTCGATACTAATTATGACAGGAAACTGTAACTTCGTTACTAATTATGACAAGTAACTGTAATTTCGATACAAATTATGACAGGTAACTGTAACTTCGTTACTAATTATGACAAGTAACAGTACCTTCGATACTAATTATGACAGGTAACTGTAACTTCGATACTAATTATGACAAGGAACTGTAATTTCGATACAAATTATGGCAGGTAACTGCAACTTCGTTACTAATTATGACAAGTAACTGTGATTTCGATACAAATTTTGGCAGGTAATTGTAACTTCGATACTAATTATGACAGGTAACAGTAACTTCGATACTAATTATGACAAGTAACTGTAACTACGATACTAATTATGACAGGTAACTGTAACTTCGTTACTAATAATGACAAGTAACTCTAATTTCGATACTAATGATGGCAGGTAACTGTAACTTCGATACTAATTAGGACAGGTAACAGTAACTTCGATACTAATTATGACAAGTAACTATAACTTCGATAAAAATTATGACTGGTTACTGTAACTTCGATACTAATTATGACAAGAAACTCTAACTTCGTTACTAATTATGACAAGTAAATGTAATTTTGATAAAAAATTATGGTAGGTAACTGTAACTTCAATACTAATTATGACAGGTAACAGTAACTTCGATACTTATTATGACAGGTAACTGTAACTTCGTTACTAATTATCACAAGTAACTTTAATTCCGATACTAATTATGGCAGGTAACTGTAACATCGTTACTAATTATTACAAGTCCCTGTAATTTCGATACAAATTATGGCGGGTAACGGTAACTTCGATACTAATTATTACAAGTAACTAACTTCGATACTAATTATGACAGGTAACTGTAACTTGGTTACTAATTATGACAAGTAACTGTAATTTCGATACAAAGTTTGGCAGGTAACTGTAACTTCGATTCTAATTATGACAGGTAACAGTAACTTCGATACTAATTATGACAAGTAACTGTAACTTCGATACTAATTATGACAGGTAACTGTAACTTCGTTACTATTTATGACAAGTAACAGTAATTTCGATACAAAATATTGCAGGTAACAGTAACTTCGATACTAATTATGACAGGTAACAGTAACTTCGATACTAATTACGACAAGTAACATTAATTTCGATACTAATTATGACAGGTTACTGTAACATCGTTGCTTATGATGACAAGTAACTTTAATTTCGATACAAATTAAGGCAGGTAACTGAAACTTCCATACTAATTATGACAGGTAACAGTTACTTCGATACTAATTATGACAGAAAACTGTAACTGCGTTACTAATTATGACAAGTAACTGTAATTTCGATACAAATTATGACAGGTAACTGTAACTTCGTTACTAATTATGACAAGTAACAGTACCTTCGATACTAATTATGACAGGTAACTGTAACTTCGATACTAATTATGACAAGGAACTGTAATTTCGATACAAATTATGGCAGGTAACTGTAACTTCGTTACTAATTATGACAAGTAACTGTAATTTCGATACAAATTTTGGCAGGTAACTGTAACTTCGATACTAATTATGACAGGTAACAGTAACTTCGATACTAATTATGACAAGTAACAGTAACTTCCATACTTATTATGACAGGTAACTATAATTTCGATACAAATTATGGCAGGTAACTGTAACTTCGGTACTAATTATGACAGGTAACAGTAACTTAGATACTAATTATGACAAGTAACTATAACTTCGATAAAAATTATGACTGGTTACTGTAACTTCGATTCTAATTATGACGAGAAACTCAAACTTCGTTACTAATTATGACAAGTGGAAAGGGGTGATTGGATAGCACCCCAACTGGGAAAAGGGGGATTAGGATTCGGGCACACAGTGAAATTTAAATAGAGTGACGAGGAAGAGACCAAACATTGATAACCAAGGTTCAATACATTTATTTGATTTTTGAAGCAATAACAAACATTTTCATTTAGAATAATAATTAAAGGAAGCTTATAAAAATGCAATGTTTCTCTAGGAATCTCAGAATAAATAGGAATTACAATAAAAATGCATAAAAAGGCCATATAAAAGGCGATTAATAAAGTATTTTTAAGAAAAATATCCAAAAATCAAGCAAGAAGCAAGAAAAAGGCTTAGCCTTGAAGAATGTATATACCAAGTGAAGGAAGTTCACGTTACCAATGATTTGATACTTTTATACTTAGTATTTGGCCCGCAGGAAGCGGGTTGTAATCCAAACAAAGGCTTCCTCTAGGATGTCTCGGCATGCCTTCCGAGAATGATAGATGGTGGCTCCATTGGCGAATTGTACCCCGCAGGAACAGACCTCTTGGTAATGATCTGTCTGGCGGATTACAAGCAATTATAGTTTCTCATCGCCGAGTTGTAGTGAGCTAGCGGGCTGACTTAGTTGCTGAGGTGAAGGTCGTTGACTCATGCCTCGCCTAGCATGAAAGAGTCCGAGCGATGAAGCATGCCACTTGGCAAGGTTCCAGCCACACAATGTTTACTAACAGGGCCTTCCCCAGAAGGGCCTTGTTGTGGAACGGCAGGCAGCCGTGGTCAGACTGGTTCAGACAGGCAGATGTAGACTCAGCCGCAGGACGGCGAAGCGGAGAATTTATAGTGGAAATGACGACAGCGCGCCGAACATTCCAGAATGAAGGAGGGGTGTCAAACAGCCAATCAACGCACAGCCCCAAGCACATTGCGAATGTTGCCGCTGAGATGAGCACAGTACCTCATGAAAAAGTGTGACAGTATGGTGCGTCTAGAAAGACACTTCAGAAAAAAGGTGAGTTGACAAGAATAATAAAGAACAGTTCAGATGAAACATAAGTTAAATAAATAAATAAATAAATAATCAGAACACCGCGTTCATACTGCAATTATAAAGGAAAAAATAATGGGGCAGAAATTGAACGTGTGTTTCAAACCGTGCGGGAAACATAGCCGACAAAAAACATTCGCAAAAGCGAACATGCTGGGAGGGGCGAGAAAAAATTGCAGTAAGAAAGCGCAGGAGTTAGGCCTCGCGTGGCAAAGGAGCAATCATGGTGATTGGCCTAAGAAAATGACCAGCAGAAGTCTGCAGCTTTACCACGCGAACCCTACCATCTCTGCCAGGAAAGCACTCAACAACCCTACCCAAATTCCAGACAAGAGGAGGACTAGGGTCTTTCAAAAGCACCAAGTCCCCCACCTGAAGGTTAGAGCAGGAAACAAGCCATTTACCACGCTGCTGAAGCAAACCGAGGTATTCCAACCTCCAGCGGCGCCAAAAATTATTGCGCAATCTTTCAATTTTGCGCCAAGAAATGGCTAAAGAAGATTGAGAATTAGAATATAACAAAGGTGGAGAGGCAGTCAACGGACCACCGATAAGAAAATGGCCTGGCGTTAATGGCAGAAGATCTGAAGGATCATTAGATAAAGGTGATAAAGGACGAGAATTAATTATGCCCTCAATAAAAATGATTAAGGGATTAAACTCTTCATGAGAAAGGGGGGTTGGCCACAAACACGTCTAAGGTGCTTCTTGGTGAGTTTCACACAAGACTCCCACCTCCCACCTTGATGAGGTGCATAAGGGGGGATGAAGTGCCACTTGAAATTTCTCTGGTGAGCATAATCAGTAATCCTTTCCAGCGCTGAATTTTGAGTAAGAGCTCTCTTAATTTGCTCAGAAGCTCCGATAAAATTTTTAGCATTGTCTGAGAATACTTCTGAAGGAAGACCTCTGCGAGCTGAAAATCTGGCAAAAGCTGCCAAAAAGTAAGCAGTAGAGGCGTTGGTAACTAGTTCTAAGTGAACTGCTCCGGTGACCATACATACAAACAGCGAAATATAGAGTTTTCCAAAAATACATTTTTTGGCCTCAGGAGAATTTCTTCTGTAAACAAAAGGCCCGGAATAATCCACCCCCGTAAAGGTAAAGGGTCTAGCAGGCGTGGATCTAAAGTTGGGAAGATCACCCATGAGCTGAGCGGTAACTTTAGGTTTGGATTTAAAACATGGAATGCACTTCCGGATAACAGAGGTAACTTCATGGACTCCGTTTATGGGCCAATACCTTTCACGAATGATAGAAAGTAATGTACGAGTTCCAGCATGAAGATGCTGGTAATGATACTGACGAATGATTAAGGAAGTGACATGATGCTTTGAGGGAAGAATAATTGGATGTTTTTTATCCTCAGAAAGATCAGCCAAAGATAAACGTCCTCCTACTCTTAATAAACCATCAGTATCCAAAAAGGGGGCGAGTGAGGAAAGCCTACTCGATTTCTTAAGGGATTGACCTTGGGACAACACCTGGCATTCTTCAGAGAATATTTCTTGTTGAGTAAGCCATAAGATTTTTGTAGTGGCTAAACCTAATTCAGAAAGGGTTAAATATGGCTTAGGAAAAAGAGGTTGTTCTACCACAAAATATTTCCATCGAAGGAGATATGCCATAACTCTCACCAATTTATGGAAAGAGGAATATCGCTGCAAGAGAAGGGGAGAGTCGGAAACGAGAAGAGAAGATCCAGTAATCTTACCAGAATCCGGCAAGTCTGATAACTCCGGAAGAGGAAAATTAGGCCAAGCGGAAGGTTCTTGCAGAAGCCAACGGGGACCGTGCCAGTATAATGTCAGGTTAGCCAACATAAGAGGGGAACATCCCCGAGAAATGACATCTGCAGGGTTCTCCTTGCCAGATACATGATGCCATTGTTCAAGGTTAGACAATTGTTGAATTTTGGACACTCTATTAGCTACAAACACCTGCCAATGCGAGGGAGGTTTGGCAATCCATGCCAACGTGATGGCTGAGTCACTCCAAAAGTAAGTTTTAATAAATCGGATTTTCAAAGATTGACGGATTTTGACCGATAATTCAACCGCCAGAAGAGCAGCACAAAGTTCCAGTCGTGGCAAGGATAAAGATTTAAGAGGGGCCACCTTCGACTTAGCGCAAATTAAATTGGAAAAGAAATATGACTGGACAAAATTACGGCAAACAATATACGCACAACATCCATAAGCTTTCAATGAGCTATCGGCAAAGATGTGAAGTTCATATCCTCCACAGGAGGGAAAGGGAATAATCACTCGCGGGATAATAACATTAGAGAGATCTTCCAAACTATTTCTATAAGAAATCCAATTTTTTTGCAACTCTGAAGGAACTGGTTCATCCCAACCAGTTTTCAAGGACCAAAGGTCTTGCATGAAAAGCTTTGCTGTGACGATGATTGGCGCCAAAAATTGGAGAGGATCAAATATCTTTGCAATCTCAGACAAAATTTGCCGCTTAGTTTGCGGTTTGATGTCACTGAGATTAATTTTGAAAAAGAAAAAATCCTTTTGAGGACTCCAATAGATGCCTAGAGTTTTGATAGAATTATTTTCATGAAGAAGCTCTACTGAGTCGTTATAGACTGAAGTTAATGGAAATTTAGAAAGAAATTCTTCCGAATTAGAGTTCCACTTGCACAAGGAAAATCCGCCTCCCAAAAGCAAAGCTGTCAAATCCTTAGAGACTTGCAGTGCTTCAGATACTGACTCAAATGAATGAAGAAAATCGTCAACGTAGAATGATGATTTTAACACTTCAGAAGCCTTAGGAGAATACAACGGGCCATCCTGTTCAGCAAGTAATTTCAACGCACGTATGGCTAAAAAAGCAGAAGGCTTTAGTCCATAGGTTAATGTTTTTAGCCGAAAAATCTTGACGGATTTAGTAGGCTCGTCGCGCCAAAGAATTCTCTGAAGGTCGCGCTGTTGTTGATCGACCAAAATCTGTCTATACATCTGCTTGATATCAGATATCACTGCGATAGGGAACAAGCGAAAATTCATTAAAACAGAAGAAATGTCAGATTGAATAGGAGGGCCTGATAATAATGTGTCATTCAGAGAAGTTCCATTGGCATCCAATGCAGAGCCATTAAAGACCACTCTTATGTTTTCCATTAAAATTTCATTCTTCCAAACAGGATGATGATTGAGGTAAATGACTTCAGATGGGGTGTAAGAAGCATCATCTTTCTTGGTAACAACCTCCATGTGATCGAGTGCCTCATATTCCTCCATAAATGTGGAGTATTGAGTTTTAACAACAGGGTCACGTTTAAATTTGCTTTCCACAGCATAGAGTGCTCTAAGAGCCCTAGGGTGTGTTTCAAATAAAAGAGGTGGATTATCCACTCGGGGCATTGTTACGACAAATCTACCCTCTGAATTGCGTTTGGTTGTTTCGCGAAACAGTTTTTCACACATTTCATTTTCAACTGAGGAAGGTGAAACTGAATCTATAGTTTCGATTTTCCAAAATCTTTCTAAGTTGTAATCGAGACTTGTATTGACAAAATGACATTGTGAGAAATTTTGAAACGACTTATGAGGGACCTGACCCGTTACTAACCAACCTAGCTTGGTATGATGAACAAACACTCCTGGTGATATTTTAACCTTAGAGCTAAAGAGACATTGCCAAAATACTTGGGCACTGAGAAGTATGTCTACTGGAGCGCTCGTATTAAATGTTGGATCTGCCAACTGAATGTTATGAGGAAATTGCCAATTTCTAATTTCAAAAGAAGTACTAGGGGTATTACTGCCAATAGTATCAATGGCAAGACAATTCAACTGAAATGTTGTGTTACAATTAACAGCATCTTTGATGTGAACACGAACAAAATGCAAAGATTTAACATTGCTATTGTTAATACCGGTAACCTGAATTAATGTAGGTTGCTTGGGAAGACCAAGTTTCTTAATGAGACGCTCACTTATGAAGTCATGGGTGGCGGCATTATCCAATAAGGCACGTGCTTCAAGCCATCTACCAGAGGAATCTTGAACTTTTAATAACACGGTTGATAGTAGCACCTGGGAACGACGAATAGAGCTAGAGCTCTGAGTATAAGATTGCGCATTGACTCCTGGGGATGTATCTTTAGAACATCCAGGGGAAGGAGCCTGACGTGGCTTTTCAAACCTATGAAGCAAGGTATGATGTTGAGCCTTGCAATGGGAGCAAGTATTTTTAGATACGCAATCAGGCACCATATGCCTAGTTGACAGACAGTTGTAGCAATATCTTTTATGAGCTATTAATTTGCGTCTTTCGTCGGTAGAAAGGGCTTTAAAGGCAACGCAGGAATATAACCTGTGAGGCGCTTTACAGAGAATACAATCTGTTGAATTATGTTGAACAGTAAAGACAGCAGATTTGTTTATTTTAGTACCGACTGGCTTCACAACATTAGATTTGTTATCTGCACTTCCTGACATATGACAGGCTACGGCTGATAAAACCTGACATCTATTATTTATAAACGTAAGCAATGAGCCATAGGTATATGAAGCGTCATTTGTTAGTTCCCTCTCCCATGCCTTTAAGGTTGATGAATCAAATTTAGAAGTAACCAAGTGAACTAAGAATAGATCCCAATGCTCGACCGGTTGATTCAACCGTGCCAATGCTCTGACGTGTAGTTGGACCGTGTCACTTAAGGCTCACAGTGTTGACAAGCTGTCAGCTCGCAATGCGGGCAGGTTAAATAAGGCTTGAATATGCCTCTGTAGGCATAATTTTTCGTTGCCATAACGGCCTTTAAGAAGCTCTATAGCAATGTTATAGTTTTCTCCTGTTAAGGGGAGTTCTCTTATAAGTTGAAGGGGTGGTCCCTGCAAAATGGATTTTAAGTAATGAAATTTCTGAATTTCTGGAAGTGTGGCATTATCATGTACTAATGAACTGAACAATTCAAAGAATAATTGCCACATCTCTTCCTTTCCTGAAAAATGCGGAATTTAAATTTTAGGTAGCAATGGTTTGATACCATTCCCAAGGTCGCTAATTCTTCCTTGAGTTTCCTCTACCTTCAACGCCAGGGTCAAAGTTCTAACTAATGCCACAGCCTGAGCGTGTGTATCAAAGTAATTACTCTCTACTTCTTCCCTATCTGATTGATGTTCTGGACTTTTGATTTCAATTTCAAGTTGCACGAGATCATATTTCTCGTACGCCTGTTCAAAAGCTTATAACGCTGAGATATAATATCAAGGTTTTGTTCCTCTTTCGGTAGAGTAGCTAAATATTTTTGAAAACGGGTGAGTTGACCTTTGTAGGCCGCCCGAGAGTTTAACAGTTTATCATCTATTATTACTGGCATGGCTAGCTTGCCACGATGGGTGAGTGGTTCTAGTGTCAGACTACCAACCCCAAGCTTGCAGGTTCGCCCCTGGCCATGGTAAGTGATTTTTGAAGGCGACAAAAATCACGACACTCATGTCATACGTTGTTGGCATGTTAAAGAACCCATTTGAATTCAGTAGGCCGTGTTCAATGGCAAAATTAATCTCGGGATTTTCCGCCAACACAAAGTTCCTCCATTCTCTACTTGAAAGCGCTGTAGTGTCAGGAGTTTAGAAATCTAACCTCCTTGACTTTCATAGCGTTCAAAGGAACGACGAAATTCGACATGCAAGCTACCCTCTGGGTGTCAATTAACAAAGTTTGCACCAGGCACCCGAGGCCATACGATAAAAAAAAAAAACAAAAAAAAAACTGGCATGGCTGGGAAGTTGGAATAACTCACTTACCAAAGCTGCTTGCGGCACCAGACAGACCTGCTTTCCAGAAAGAAACCAGTTGTGTAATATGCTGGGATTGTTTCCGCTTTCCCGCAGATCTCCCGCGCTAGCCACGATATACTGAAATGTATAAGACAAATATTAGATTGCACAAGTTTTTTTTTTAGAATGGAATTTGTGGTCTCAGAATGAAGGTTCTGGGTTCGATCCGGGGTTGAGGTACCATGGAAAGGGGTGATTGGATACCACCCCAACTGGGAAAAGGGGGATTAGGATTCGGGCACACAGTGAAATTTAAATAGAGTGACGAGGAAGAGACCAAACATTGATAACCAAGGTTCAATACATTTATTTGATTTTTGAAGCAATAACAAACATTTTCATTTAGAATAATAATTAAAGGAAGGTAATAAAAAATGCAATGTTTCTCCAGGAAACTCAGAATAAATAGGAATTACAATAAAAATGCATAAAAAGGCCATATAAAAGGCGATTAATAAAGTATTTTTAAGAAAAATATCCAAAAACCAAGCAAGAAGCAAGAAAAAGGCTTAGCCTTGAAGAATGTATAAACCAAGTGAAGGAAGTTCACGTTACCAATGATTTGATACTTTTATACTTAGTATTTGGCCCGCAGGAAGCGGGTTGTAATCCAAACAAAGGCTTCCTCTAGGATGTCTCGGCATGCCTTCCGAGAAAGATAGATGGTGGCTCCATTGGCGATTTGTACCCCGCAGGAACAGACCTCTTGGTAATGATCTGTCTGGCGGATTACAATCAATTATAGTTTCTCATCGCCGAGTTGTAGTGAGCTAGCGGGCTGACTTAGTTGCTGAGGTGAAGGTCGTTGACTCATGCCTCGCCTAGCATGACAGAGTCCGAGCGATGAAGCATGCCACTTGGCAAGGTTCCAGCCACACAATGTTTACTAACAGGGCCTTCCCCAGAAGGGCCTTGTTGTGGAACGGCAGGCAGCCGTGGTCAGACTGGTTCAGACAGGCAGATGTAGACTCAGCCGCAGGACGGCGAAGCGGAGAATTTATAGTGGAAATGACGACAGCGCGCCGAACATTCCAGAATGAAGGAGGGGTGTCAAACAGCCAATCAACACACAGCCCCAAGCACATTGCGAAGGTTGCCGCTGAGATGAGCACAGTACCTCATGAAAAAGTGTGACAGTATGGTGCGTCTAGAAAGACACTTCAGAAAAGAGGTGAGTTGACAAGAATAATAAAGAACAGTTCAGATGAAACATAAGTTAAATAAATAAATAAATAAATAATCAGAACACCGCGTTCATACTGCAATTATAAAGGAAAAAATAATGGGGCAGAAATTGAACGTGTGTTTCAAACCGTGCGGGAAACATAGCCGACAAAAAACATTCGCAAAAGCGAACAACAAGTAACTGTAATTTTGATAAAAAATTATGGTAGGTAACTGTAACTTCAATACTAATTATGACAGGTAACAGTAACTTCGATACTAATTATGACAGGAAACTGTAACTTCGTTACTAATTATGACAAGTAACTTTAATTTCGATACTAATTATGGCGGGAAACTGTAACTTCGTTACTAATTATGACAAGTAACTGTAACTTCGATACTAATTATGACAGGTAACTGTAACTTCGTCACTAATTATAACAAGTAACTGTAATTTCGTTACAAATTATGGCAGGTAACAGTAACTTCGATACTAATTATGACAGGTAACAGTAATTCGATACTAATTATGACAAGTAACCATAACTTCGATACAAATTATGACAGGTAACTGTAACTTCGATACTAATTATGACAAGAAACTCGAACTTCGTTACTAATTATGACAAGTCCCTGTAATTTCGATACAAATTATGGCAGGTAACTGTAACTTCCATACTAATTATGACAGGTAACAGTAACTTCGATACTAATTATGACAAGGAACTGTAATTTCGATACAAATTATGGCAGGTAACTGTAACTTCGTTACTAATTAAGACAAGTAACTGTAATTTCGATACAAATTATGGCAGGTAACTGTAACTTCGATACTAATTATGACAGGTAACAGTAACTTCGGTGCTAATTATGACAAGTAACTATAACTTCGATAAAAATTATGACTGGTTACTGTAACTTCGATTCTAATTATGACAAGAAACTCTAAATTCGTTACTAATTATGACAAGTAACTGTAATTTTGATACAAAATTAAGGTAGGTAACTGTAACTTCAATATTAATTATGACAGGTAACAGTAACTTCGATACTAATTATGACAGGAAACTGTAACTTCGTTACTAATTATGACAAGTAACTTTAATTTCGATACTAATTATGGCAGGTAACTGTAACATCGTTACTAATTATGACAAGTCCCTGTAATTGCGATACAAATTATGGCAGGTAACTGTAACTTCGATACTAATTATGAAAAGTAACTGTAACTTCGATACTAATTATGACAGGTAACTGTAACTTCGTCACTAATTATAAAAAGTAACTGTAATTTCGTTACAAATTATGGCAGGTAACAGTAACTTCGATACTAATTATGACAGGTAACAGTAATTCGATACTATATATGACAAGTAACTATAACTTCGATACAAATTATGACAGGAAACTGTAACTTCGTTACTAATTATGGCAAGTAACTGTAATTTCGATACAAATTATGACAGGTAACTGTAACTTCGTTACTAATTATGACAGGTTACTGTAACTTCGTTACTAATTATGTCATGTAACTGTAGCTTCGATGCTAATTATGACAAGTAACTGTAATTTCGATACAAATTATGACAGGTAACATTAACTTCGATACAAATTATGACAAGAAACTCTAACTTCGTTAATAATTATGACAAGTAACAGTAATTTTGATAAAAAATTTTGGTAGGTAACTGTAACTTCAATACTAATTATGACTGTAACAGTAACTTCGTTACTAATTATGACAAGTAACTGTAATTTCGATGCAAATTATGGCAGGTAACAGTAACTTCGATACTAATTATGACAGGTAACTGTAACTTCGATACTAATTATGACAAGGAACTGTAATTTCGATACAAATTATGGCAGGTAACTGTAACTTCCATACTAATTATGACAGGTAACAGTAACTTCGATACTAATTATGACAAGAAACTGTAATTTCTTTACTAATTATGACAAGTAACTGTAATTTCGATACAAATTAAGACAGGTAACTGTAACTTCGTTACTAATTATGACAAGTAACAGTACCTTCGATACTAATTATGACAGGTAACTGTAACTTCGATACTAATTATGACAAGGAACTGTAATTTCGATACAAATTATGGCAGGTAACTGTAACTTCGTTACTAATTAAGACAAGTAACTGTAATTTCGATACAAATTATGGCAGGTAACTGTAACTTCGATACTAATTATGACAGGTAACAGTAACTTCGGTGCTAATTATGACAAGTAACTATAACTTCGATAAAAATTATGACTGGTTACTGTAACTTCGATTCTAATTATGACAAGAAACTCTAACTTCGTTACTAATTAAGACAAGTAACTGTAATTTTGATACAAAATTAAGGTAGGTAACTGTAACTTCAATATTAATTATGACAGGTAACAGTAACTTCGATACTAATTATGACAGGAAACTGTAACTTCATTGCTAATTATGACAAGTAACTTTAATTTCGATACTAATTATGGCAGGTAACTGTAACATCGTTACTAATTATGACAAGTCCCTGTAATTGCGATACAAATTATGGCAGGTAACTGTAACTTCGATACTAATTATGACAAGTAACTGTAACTTCGATACTAATTATGACAGGTAACTGTAACTTCATTATTAATTATGACAAGTAACTGTAATTTCGATACAAATTTTGGCAGGTAACTGTAACTTCGATACTAATTATGACAGGTAACAGTAACTTCGATACTAATTATGACAAGTAACTATAACTTCGATACAAATTATGACAGCTAACTGTAATTTCGATACTAATTTTGACAAGAAACTCGAACTTCGTTATTAATTATGACAAGTCCCTGTAATTTCGATACAAATTATGGCAGGTAACTGTAACTTCCATACTAATTATGACAGATAACAGTAACTTCGATACTAATTATGACAGGAAACTGTAACTTCGTTACTAATTATGACAAGTAACTGTAATTTCGATACAAATTATGACAGGTAACTGTAACTTTGTTACTACTTATGACAAGTAACAGTACCTTCGAGACTAATTATGACAGGTAACTGTAACTTCGATATTAATTATGACAAGGAACAGTAATTTTGATACAAATTATGGCAGGTAACTGTAACGTTGATACTAATTATGACAGGTAACAGTAACTTCGATACTGATTATGACAAAGTAACTGTAACTTCGTTACTAATTATGACAAGTAACTTTAATTTTGATAAAAAATTATGGCGGGTAACTGTAACTTCGATACTAATTATGACAGGTAACATTAACTTCGATACTAATTATGACAGGTTACTGTAACTTCGTTACTAATTATGTTAAGTAACTGTAACTTCAATACTAATTAGGACAAGTAACTGTAATTTCGATACAAATTATGACAGGTTACCGTAACTTCGTTACTAATTATGACAAGTAACTGTAATTTCGATACAAATTATGGCAGGTAACTGTAACTTCGGTACTAATTATATCAGGTATCAGTAACTTCGATACTAATTATGACAAGGAACTGTAATTTCGATACAAATTATGGCAGGTAACTGTAACATCGTTATTAATTATGACAAGAAACTCTAACTTCGTTACTAATTAAGACAAGTAACTGTAATTTTGATACAAAATTAAGGTAGGTAATTGTAACTTCAATATTAATTATGACAGGTAACAGTAACTTCGATACTAATTATGACAGGACACTGTAACTTCGTTGCTAATTATGACAAGTAACTTTAATTTCGATACTAATTATGGCAGGTAACTGTAACATCGTTACTAATTATGACAAGTCCCTGTAATTGCGATACAAATTATGGCAGGTAACTGTAACTTCGATACTAAATATGACAAGTAACTGTAACTTCGATACTAATTATGACAGGTAACTGTAACTTCATTATTAATTATGACAAGTAACTGTAATTTCGATACAAATTTTGGCAGGTAACTGTAACTTCGATACTAATTATGACAGGTAACAGTAACTTCGATACTAATTATGACAAGTAACTATAACTTCTATACAAATTATGACAGCTAACTGTAATTTCGATACTAATTATGACAAGAAACTCGAACTTCGTTATTAATTATGACAAGTCCCTGTAATTTCGATACAAATTATGGCAGGTAACTGTAACTTCCATACTAATTATGACAGATAACAGTAACTTCGATACTAATTATGACAGGAAACTGTAACTTCGTTACTAATTATGACAAGTAACTGTAATTTCGATACAAATTATGACAGGTAACTGTAACTTTGTTACTACTTATGACAAGTAACAGTACCTTCGAGACTAATTATGACAGGTAACTGTAACTTCGATATTAATTATGACAAGGAACAGTAATTTTGATACAAATTATGGCAGGTAACTGTAACGTTGATACTAATTATGACAGGTAACAGTAACTTCGATACTGATTATGACAAAGTAACTGTAACTTCGTTACTAATTATGACAAGTAACTTTAATTTTGATAAAAAATTATGGCAGGTAACTGTAACTTCGATACTAATTATGACAGGTAACATTAACTTCGATACTAATTATGACAGGTTACTGTAACTTCGTTACTAATTATGTCAAGTAACTGTAACTTCAATACTAATTAGGACAAGTAACTGTAATTTCGATACAAATTATGACAGGTTACCGTAACTTCGTTACTAATTATGACAAGTAACTGCAATTTCGATACAAATTATGGCAGGTAACTGTAACTTCGGTACTAATTATATCAGGTATCAGTAACTTCGATACTAATTATGACAAGGAACTGTAATTTCGATACAAATTATGGCAGGTAACTGTAACTTCGTTACTAATTATGACAGGTTACTGTAACTTCGTTACTAATTATGTCAAGTAATTGTAGCTTCGATTCTAATTTTGACATGTAACTGTAATTTCGATACAAAATATGACAGGTAACAGTAACTTCGATACTAATTATGACAAGGAACTCTAACTTCGTTAATAATTATGACAAGTAACAGTAATTTTGATAAAAAATTATGATAGGTAACTGTAACATCAATACTAATTATGACAGGTAACAGTAACTTCGATACTAATTATGACAGGTAAGAGTAACTACGATACTAATTATGACAAGTAACTGTAACTTCGATACTAATTATGACAGGTAACATTTACTTCGATATTAATTATGACAGGAAACTGTAACTTCGTTACTTATTATGAAAAGTAACTGTAATTTCGATACAAATTATGACAGGTAACTTTAACTTCGTTACTAATTATGACAGGAAATTGTAACTTCGTTACTAATTATGACAGGTAACTTTAATTTGGATACTAGTAATGGCAGGAAACTGTAACTTCGTTACTAATTATGACAAGTCCCTGTAATTTCGATACAAATTATGGCAGATAACTGTAACTTCGATACTAATTATGACATGTAACTGTAACTTCGATACTAATTATGACACGTAACTGTAACTTCGTTATTAATTATGACAAGTAACTGTAATTTTGATAAAAAATTATTGTAGGTAACAGTAACTTCAATACTAATTATGACAGGTAACATTAACTTCGATACTAATTATGACAAGAAACTCAAACTTCGTTACTAATTATGACAAGTAACTGTAATTTTGATAAAAAAATTATGGTAGGTAACTGTAACTTCAATACTAATTATGACAGGTAACAGTAACTTCGATACTAATTATGACAGGAAACTGTAACTTCGTTACTAATTATGACAAGTAACTTTAATTTCGATATTAATTATGGCAGGAAACTGTAACTTCGTTACTAATTATGACAAGTCCCTGTAATTTCGATACAAATTATCGCAGGTAACTGTAACCTCGATACTAATTATGACAAGTAACTGTAACTTCGATACTAATTATGACAGGTAACTATAACTTCGATACAAATTATGACAGGAAACTGTAACTTCGTTACTAATTATGGCAAGTAACTGTAATTTCGATACAAATTATGACAGGTAACTGTAACTTCGTTACTAATTATGACAGGTTACTGTAACTTCGTTACTAATTATGTCAAGTAACTGTAGCTTCGATGCTAATTATGACAAGTAACTGTAATTTCGATACAAATTATGACAGGTAACATTAACTTCGATACAAATTATGACAAGAAACTCTAACTTCGTTAATAATTATGACAAGTAACAGTAATTTTGATAAAATTTTTTGGTAGGTAACTGTAACTTCAATACTAATTATGACTGTAACAGTAACTTCGTTACTAATTATGACAAGTAACTGTAATTTCGATGCAAATTATGGCAGGTAACAGTAACTTCGATACTAATTATGACAGGTAACTGTAACTTCGATACTAATTATGACAAGGAACTGTAATTTCGATACAAATTATGGCAGGTAACTGTAACTTCCATACTAATTATGACAGGTAACAGTAACTTCGATACTAATTATGACAAGAAACTGTAATTTCTTTACTAATTATGACAAGTAACTGTAATTTCGATACAAATTATGACAGGTAACTGTAACTTCGTTACTAATTATGACAAGTAACAGTACCTTCGATACTAATTATGACAGGTAACTGTAACTTCGATACTAATTATGACAAGGAACTGTAATTTCGATACAAATTATGGCAGGTAACTGTAACTTCGTTACTAATTAAGACAAGTAACTGTAATTTCGATACAAATTATGGCAGGTAACTGTAACTTCGATACTAATTATGACAGGTAACAGTAACTTCGGTGCTAATTATGACAAGTAACTATAACTTCGATAAAAATTATGACTGGTTACTGTAACTTCGATTCTAATTATGACAAGAAACTCTAACTTCGTTACTAATTAAGACAAGTAACTGTAATTTTGATACAAAATTAAGGTAGGTAACTGTAACTTCAATATTAATTATGACAGGTAACAGTAACTTCGATACTAATTATGACAGGAAACTGTAACTTCGTTGCTAATTATGACAAGTAACTTTAATTTCGATACTAATTATGGCAGGTAACTGTAACATCGTTACTAATTATGACAAGTCCCTGTAATTGCGATACAAATTATGGCAGGTAACTGTAACTTCGATACTAATTATGACAAGTAACTGTAACTTCGATACTAATTATGACAGGTAACTGTAACTTCATTATTAATTATGACAAGTAACTGTAATTTCGATACAAATTTTGGCAGGTAACTGTAACTTCGATACTAATTATGACAGGTAACAGTAACTTCGATACTAATTATGACAAGTAACTATAACTTCGATACGAATTATGACAGCTAACTGTAATTTCGATACTAATTTTGACAAGAAACTCGAACTTCGTTATTAATTATGACAAGTCCCTGTAATTTCGATACAAATTATGGCAGGTAACTGTAACTTCCATACTAATTATGACAGATAACAGTAACTTCGATACTAATTATGACAGGAAACTGTAACTTCGTTACTAATTATGACAAGTACCTGTAATTTCGATACAAATTATGACAGGTAACTGTAACTTTGTTACTACTTATGACAAGTAACAGTACCTTCGAGACTAATTATGACAGGTAACTGTAACTTCGATATTAATTATGACAAGGAACAGTAATTTTGATACAAATTATGGCAGGTAACTGTAACGTTGATACTAATTATGACAGGTAACAGTAACTTCGATACTGATTATGACAAAGTAACTGTAACTTCGTTACTAATTATGACAAGTAACTTTAATTTTGATAAAAAATTATGGCGGGTAACTGTAACTTCGATACTAATTATGACAGGTAACATTAACTTCGATACTAATTATGACAGGTTACTGTAACTTCGTTACTAATTATGTCAAGTAACTGTAACTTCAATACTAATTAGGACAAGTAACTGTAATTTCGATACAAATTATGACAGGTTACCGTAACTTCGTTACTAATTATGACAAGTAACTGTAATTTCGATACAAATTATGGCAGGTAACTGTAACTTCGGTACTAATTATATCAGGTATCAGTAACTTCGATACTAATTATGACAAGGAACTGTAATTTCGATACAAATTATGGCAGGTAACTGTAACTTCGTTACTAATTATGACAGGTTACTGTAACTTCGTTACTAATTATGTCAAGTAATTGTAGCTTCGATTCTAATTTTGACATGTAACTGTAATTTCGATACAAAATATGACAGGTAACAGTAACTTCGATACTAATTATGACAAGGAACTCTAACTTCGTTAATAATTATGACAAGTAACAGTAATTTTGATAAAAAATTATGATAGGTAACTGTAACATCAATACTAATTATGACAGGTAACAGTAACTTCGATACTAATTATGACAGGTAAGAGTAACTACGATACTAATTATGACAAGTAACTGTAACTTCGATACTAATTATGACAGGTAACATTTACTTCGATATTAATTATGACAGGAAACTGTAACTTCGTTACTTATTATGAAAAGTAACTGTAATTTCGATACAAATTATGACAGGTAACTTTAACTTCGTTACTAATTATGACAGGAAATTGTAACTTCGTTACTAATTATGACAGGTAACTTTAATTTGGATACTAGTAATGGCAGGAAACTGTAACTTCGTTACTAATTATGACAAGTCCCTGTAATTTCGATACAAATTATGGCAGATAACTGTAACTTCGATACTAATTATGACATGTAACTGTAACTTCGATACTAATTATGACACGTAACTGTAACTTCGTTATTAATTATGACAAGTAACTGTAATTTTGATAAAAAATTATTGTAGGTAACAGTAACTTCAATACTAATTATGACAGGTAACATTAACTTCGATACTAATTATGACAAGAAACTCAAACTTCGTTACTAATTATGACAAGTAACTGTAATTTTGATAAAAAAATTATGGTAGGTAACTGTAACTTCAATACTAATTATGACAGGTAACAGTAACTTCGATACTAATTATGACAGGAAACTGTAACTTCGTTACTAATTATGACAAGTAACTTTAATTTCGATATTAATTATGGCAGGAAACTGTAACTTCGTTACTAATTATGACAAGTCCCTGTAATTTCGATACAAATTATCGCAGGTAACTGTAACCTCGATACTAATTATGACAAGTAACTGTAACTTCGATACTAATTATGACAGGTAACTATAACTTCGATACAAATTATGACAGGAAACTGTAACTTCGTTACTAATTATGGCAAGTAACTGTAATTTCGATACAAATTATGACAGGTAACTGTAACTTCGTTACTAATTATGACAGGTTACTGTAACTTCGTTACTAATTATGTCAAGTAACTGTAGCTTCGATGCTAATTATGACAAGTAACTGTAATTTCGATACAAATTATGACAGGTAACATTAACTTCGATACAAATTATGACAAGAAACTCTAACTTCGTTAATAATTATGACAAGTAACAGTAATTTTGATAAAATTTTTTGGTAGGTAACTGTAACTTCAATACTAATTATGACTGTAACAGTAACTTCGTTACTAATTATGACAAGTAACTGTAATTTCGATGCAAATTATGGCAGGTAACAGTAACTTCGATACTAATTATGACAGGTAACTGTAACTTCGATACTAATTATGACAAGGAACTGTAATTTCGATACAAATTATGGCAGGTAACTGTAACTTCCATACTAATTATGACAGGTAACAGTAACTTCGATACTAATTATGACAAGAAACTGTAATTTCTTTACTAATTATGACAAGTAACTGTAATTTCGATACAAATTATGACAGGTAACTGTAACTTCGTTACTAATTATGACAAGTAACAGTACCTTCGATACTAATTATGACAGGTAACTGTAACTTCGATACTAATTATGACAAGGAACTGTAATTTCGATACAAATTATGGCAGGTAACTGTAACTTCGTTACTAATTAAGACAAGTAACTGTAATTTCGATACAAATTATGGCAGGTAACTGTAACTTCGATACTAATTATGACAGGTAACAGTAACTTCGGTGCTAATTATGACAAGTAACTATAACTTCGATAAAAATTATGACTGGTTACTGTAACTTCGATTCTAATTATGACAAGAAACTCTAACTTCGTTACTAATTAAGACAAGTAACTGTAATTTTGATACAAAATTAAGGTAGGTAACTGTAACTTCAATATTAATTATGACAGGTAACAGTAACTTCGATACTAATTATGACAGGAAACTGTAACTTCGTTGCTAATTATGACAAGTAACTTTAATTTCGATACTAATTATGGCAGGTAACTGTAACATCGTTACTAATTATGACAAGTCCCTGTAATTGCGATACAAATTATGGCAGGTAACTGTAACTTCGATACTAATTATGACAAGTAACTGTAACTTCGATACTAATTATGACAGGTAACTGTAACTTCATTATTAATTATGACAAGTAACTGTAATTTCGATACAAATTTTGGCAGGTAACTGTAACTTCGATACTAATTATGACAGGTAACAGTAACTTCGATACTAATTATGACAAGTAACTATAACTTCGATACAAATTATGACAGCTAACTGTAATTTCGATACTAATTTTGACAAGAAACTCGAACTTCGTTATTAATTATGACAAGTCCCTGTAATTTCGATACAAATTATGGCAGGTAACTGTAACTTCCATACTAATTATGACAGATAACAGTAACTTCGATACTAATTATGACAGGAAACTGTAACTTCGTTACTAATTATGACAAGTACCTGTAATTTCGATACAAATTATGACAGGTAACTGTAACTTTGTTACTACTTATGACAAGTAACAGTACCTTCGAGACTAATTATGACAGGTAACTGTAACTTCGATATTAATTATGACAAGGAACAGTAATTTTGATACAAATTATGGCAGGTAACTGTAACGTTGATACTAATTATGACAGGTAACAGTAACTTCGATACTGATTATGACAAAGTAACTGTAACTTCGTTACTAATTATGACAAGTAACTTTAATTTTGATAAAAAATTATGGCGGGTAACTGTAACTTCGATACTAATTATGACAGGTAACATTAACTTCGATACTAATTATGACAGGTTACTGTAACTTCGTTACTAATTATGTCAAGTAACTGTAACTTCAATACTAATTAGGACAAGTAACTGTAATTTCGATACAAATTATGACAGGTTACCGTAACTTCGTTACTAATTATGACAAGTAACTGTAATTTCGATACAAATTATGGCAGGTAACTGTAACTTCGGTACTAATTATATCAGCTATCAGTAACTTCGATACTAATTATGACAAGGAACTGTAATTTCGATACAAATTATGGCAAGTAACTGTAACTTCGTTATTAATTATGACAAGAAACTCTAACTTCGTTACTAATTAAGACAAGTAACTGTAATTTTGATACAAAATTAAGGTAGGTAACTGTAACTTCAATATTAATTATGACAGGTAACAGTAACTTCGATACTAATTATGACAGGAAACTGTAACTTCGTTGCTAATTATGACAAGTAACTTTAATTTCGATACTAATTATGGCAGGTAACTGTAACATCGTTACTAATTATGACAAGTCCCTGTAATTGCGATACAAATTATGGCAGGTAACTGTAACTACGATACTAATTATGACAAGTAACTGTAACTTCGATACTAATTATGACAGGTAACTGTAACTTCATTATTAATTATGACAAGTAACTGTAATTTCGATACAAATTTTGGCAGGTAACTGTAACTTCGATACTAATTATGACAGGTAACAGTAACTTCGATACTAATTATGACAAGTAACTATAACTTCTATACAAATTATGACAGCTAACTGTAATTTCGATACTAATTATGACAAGAAACTCGAACTTCGTTATTAATTATGACAAGTCCCTGTAATTTCGATACAAATTATGGCAGGTAACTGTAACTTCCATACTAATTATGACAGATAACAGTAACTTCGATACTAATTATGACAGGAAACTGTAACTTCGTTACTAATTATGACAAGTAACTGTAATTTCGATACAAATTATGACAGGTAACTGTAACTTTGTTACTACTTATGACAAGTAACAGTACCTTCGAGACTAATTATGACAGGTAACTGTAACTTCGATATTAATTATGACAAGGAACAGTAATTTTGATACAAATTATGGCAGGTAACTGTAACGTTGATACTAATTATGACAGGTAACAGTAACTTCGATACTGATTATGACAAAGTAACTGTAACTTCGTTACTAATTATGACAAGTAACTTTAATTTTGATAAAAAATTATGGCAGGTAACTGTAACTTCGATACTAATTATGACAGGTAACATTAACTTCGATACTAATTATGACAGGTTACTGTAGCTTCGTTACTAATTATGTCAAGTAACTGTAACTTCAATACTAATTAGGACAAGTAACTGTAATTTCGATACAAATTATGACAGGTTACCGTAACTTCGTTACTAATTATGACAAGTAACTGTAATTTCGATACAAATTATGGCAGGTAACTGTAACTTCGGTACTAATTATATCAGGTATCAGTAACTTCGATACTAATTATGACAAGGAACTGTAATTTCGATACAAATTATGGCAGGTAACTGTAACTTCGTTACTAATTATGACAGGTTACTGTAACTTCGTTACTAATTATGTCAAGTAATTGTAGCTTCGATTCTAATTTTGACATGTAACTGTAATTTCGATACAAAATATGACAGGTAACAGTAACTTCGATACTAATTATGACAAGGAACTCTAACTTCGTTAATAATTATGACAAGTAACAGTAATTTTGATAAAAATTATGATAGGTAACTGTAACATCAATACTAATTATGACAGGTAACAGTAACTTCGATACTAATTATGACAGGTAAGAGTAACTACGATACTAATTATGACAAGTAACTGTAACTTCGATACTAATTATGACAGGTAACATTTACTTCGATATTAATTATGACAGGAAACTGTAACTTCGTTACTTATTATGACAAGTAACTGTAATTTCGATACAAATTATGACAGGTAACTTTAACTTCGTTACTAATTATGACAGGAAATTGTAACTTCGTTACTAATTATGACAAGTAACTTTAATTTGGATACTAGTTATGGCAGGAAACTGTAACTTCGTTACTAATTATGACAAGTCCCTGTAATTTCGATACAAATTATGGCAGATAACTGTAACTTCGATACTAATTATGACATGTAACTGTAACTTCGATACTAATTATGACACGTAACTGTAACTTCGTTATTAATTATGACAAGTAACTGTAATTTTGATAAAAAATTATTGTAGGTAACTGTAACTTCAATACTAATTATGACAGGTAACATTAACTTCGATACTAATTATGACAAGAAACTCAAACTTCGTTACTAATTATGACAAGTAACTGTAATTTTGATAAAAAAATTATGGTAGGTAACTGTAACTTCAATACTAATTATGACAGGTAACAGTAACTTCGATACTAATTATGACAGGAAACTGTAACTTCGTTACTAATTATGACAAGTAACTTTAATTTCGATATTAATTATGGCAGGAAACTGTAACTTCGTTACTAATTATGACAAGTCCCTGTAATTTCGATACAAATTATCGCAGGTAACTGTAACCTCGATACTAATTATGACAAGTAACTGTAACTTCGATACTAATTATGACAGGTAACTGTAACTTCGTTATTAATTATGACAAGTAACTGTAATTTCGATACAAATTTTGGCAGGTAACTGTATCATCGTTACTAATTATGACAGGTAACAGTAACTTCGATACTAATTATGACAAGTAACTGTAACTTCGATACTAATTATGACAGGTAACTGTAACTTCGATACTAATTATGACAGGTAACTGTAACTTCGTTACTAATTATGACAAGTAACTGTAATTTCGATTCAAATTTTGGCAGGTAACTGTAACTTCGATACTTATTATGACAGGTAACAGTAACTACGATACTAATTATGACAAGTAACTGTAACATCGATACTAATAATGACAGGTAAATGTAACTTCGTTACTAATTATGACAAGTAAGTGTAATTTTGATACAAATTATGGCAGGTTACTGTAACTTCGATACTAATTATGACAGGTAACAGCAACTTCGATACTAATTATGACAAGTAACTATAACCTCGATACAAATTATGACAGGTAACTGTAACTTCGATACTAATTATGACAAGAAACTCTAACTTCGTTACTAATTATGACAAGTAACTGTAATTTTGATAAAAAATAATGGTAGGTAACTTTAACTTTAATACTAATTATGACAGGTAACAGTAACTTCGACACTAATTATGACAGGAAACTGTAACATCGTTACTAATTATGACAAGTAACTGTAATTTCGATACAAATTATGACAGGTAACTGTAACTTCGTTACTAATTATGACAGGTTACTGTAACTTCGTTACTAATTATGTCAAGTAACTGTAGCTTCGATGCTAATTATGACAAGTAACTGTAATTTCGATACAAATTATGACAGGTAACATTAACTTCGATACTAATTATGACAAGAAACTCTAACTTCGTCACTAATTATGACAAGTAACTGTTATTTCGATACAAATTATGGCAGGTAATTGTAACTTCGATACTAATTATGACAGGTAACAGTAACTTCGATACTAATTATGACAAGTAACTATAACTTCGATACAATTTATGTCAGGTAACTGTAACTTCGATACTAATTATGACAAGAAACTCGAACTTCGTTACTAATTTTGAAAAGTCCCTGTAATTTCGATACAAATTATGGCAGGTAACTGTAACATCCATACTAATTATGACAGGTAACAGTAACTTCGATACTAATTATGACAGGAAACTGTAACTTCGTTACTAATTATGACAAGTAACTGTAATTTCGATACAAATTATGACAGGTAACTGTAACTTCGTTACTAATTATGACAAGCAACAGTAACTTCGATACTAATTATGACAGGTAACTGTAACTTCGATACTAATTATGACAAGGAACTGTAATTTCGATACAAATTATTGCAGGTAACTGTAACTTCGTTACTAATTATGACAAGTAACTGTAATTTCGATACAAATTTTGGCAGGTAACTGTAACTTCGATACTAATTATGACAGGTAACAGTAACTTCGATACTAATTATGACAAGTAACTGTAACTTCGATACTAATTATGACAGGTTACTGCAACTTCGTTACTATTTATGACAAGTAACAGTAATTTCGATACAAAATATGGCAGGTAACAGTAACTTCGATACTAATTATGACAGGTAACAGTTACTTCGATACTATTTATGACAAGTAACATTAACTTCGATACTAATTATGACAGGTTACTGTAACATCGTTGCTAATGATGACAAGTAACTTTAATTTCGATACAAATTATGGCAGGTAACTGTAACTTCCATACTAATTATGACAGGTAACAGTTACTTCGATACTAATTATGACAGGAAACTGTAACTTCGTTACTAATTATGACAAGTAACTGTAATTTCGATACAAATCATGACAGGTTACTGTAACTTCGTTACTAATTATGACAAGTAACAGTACCTTCGATACTAATTATGACAGGTAACTGTAACATCGATACTAATTATGACAAGGAACTGTAATTTCGATACAAATAATGGCAGGTAACTGTAACTTCGATACTAATTATGACAGGTAACTGTAACTTCGTTAATAATTATCACAAGTAACTTTAATTTCGGTACTAATTATGGCAGGTAACTGTAACTTCGTAACTAATTATGACAAGTAACTGTAATTTTGATAAAAAATTATGGTAGGTAACTGTAACTTCAATACTAATTATGACAGGTAACAGGAACTTCGATACTAATTATGACAGGTAACTGTAACTTCGTTAATAATTATCACAAGTAACTTTAATTTCGGTACTAATTATGGCAGGTAACTGTAACTTCGTTACTAATTATGACAAGTCCCTGTAATTTCGATACAAAATATGGCAGGTAACGGTAACTTCGGTACCAATTATTACAAGTAACTGTAACTTCGATACTAATTATGACAGGTAACTGTAACTTCGTTACTAATTATGACAAGTAACTGTAATTTCGATACAAATTTTGGCAGGTAACTGTAACTTCGATTCTAATTATGACAGGTAACAGTAACTTCGATACTAATTATGACAAGTAACTGTAACTTCGATACTAATTATGACAGGTAACTGTAACTTCGTTACTAATTATGACAAGTAACAGTAATTTCGATTCAAATTATGGCAGGTAACTGTATCATCGATACTAATTATGACAGGTAACAGTAACTTCGATACTAATTATGACAAGTAACATTAACTTCGATACTAATTATGGCAGGTTACTGTATCATCGCTACTAATTATGACAAGTAACTGTATTTCGATACAAATTATGACAGGTAACTGTAACTTCGTTACTTATTATGACAGGTTACTGTAACTTCGTTACTAATTATGTCAAGTAACTGTAGCTTCGATGCTAATTATGACAAGTAACTGTAATTTCGATACAAATTATGACAGGTTACAGTAACTTCGATACTAATTATGACAAGTAACAGTAACTTCGATACTAATTATGACAAGTAACTGTAACTTCGATACTAATTATGACAGGTAACTATAACTTCGATACAAATTATGACAGGTAACTGTAACTTCGATACTAATTATGACAAGAAACTCGATCTTCATTACTAATTATGACAAGTCCCTGTAATTTCGATACAAATTATGGCAGGTAACTGTAACTTCCATACTAATTATGACAGGTAACAGTAACTTCGATACTAATTATGACAGGAAACTGTAACTTCGTTACTTATTATGACAAGTAACTGTAATTTCGATACAAATTATGACAGGTAACTGTAACTTCGTTACTAATTATGACAGGTTACTGTATCTTCGTTACTAATTATGTCATGTAACTGTAGCTTCGATGCTAATTATGACAAGTAACTGTAATTTCGATACAAATTATGACAGGTAACATTAACTTCGATACAAATTATGACAAGAAACTCTAACTTCGTTAATAATTATGACAAGTAACAGTAATTTTGATAAAAATTTATGGTAGGTAACTGTAACTTCAATACTAATTATGACTGTAACAGTAACTTCGTTACTAATTATGACAAGTAACTGTAATTTCGATACAAATTATGGCAGGTAACAGTAACTTCGATACTAACTATGACAGGTAACTGTAACTTCGGTACTAATTATGACAAGGGACTGTAATTTCGATACAAATTATGGCAGGTAACTGTAACTTCCATACTAATTATGACAGGTAACAGTAACTTCGATACTAATTATGACAAGAAACTGTAACTTCGTTACTAATTATGACAAGTAACTGTAATATCGATACAAATTATAACAGGTAACTGTAACTTCGTTACTAATTATGACAAGTAACAGTACCTTCGATACTAATTATGACAGGTAACTGTAACTTCGATACTAATTATGACAAGGAACTGTAATTTCGATACAAATTATGGCAGGTAACTGTAACTTCGTTACTAATTATGACAAGTAACTGTAATTTCCATACAAATTATGGAAGGTAACTGTAACTTCGATACTAATTATGACAGGTAACAGTACCTTCGATACTAATTATGACAGGTAACTGTAACATCGATACTAATTATGACAAGGAACTGTAATTTCGATACAAATAATGGCAGGTAACTGTAACTTCGATACTAATTATGACAGGTAACAGCAACTTCGATACTAATTATGACAAGTAACTATAACTTCGATACAAATTATGACAGGTAACTGTCACTTCGATACTAATTATGACAAGAAACTCTAACTTCGTTACTAATTATGACAAGTTACTGTAATTTTGATAAAAAATTATTGTAGGTAACTGTAACTTCAATACTAATTATGACAGGTAACAGTAACTTCGATACTAATTATGACAGGTAACTGTAACTTCGTTACTTATTATGACAAGTAACTTTAATTTCGATACTAATTATGGCAGGTTACTGTAACTTCTTTACTAATTAAGACAAGTCCCTGTAATTTCGATACAAATTATTGCAGGTAATTGTAATTTCGATACTAATTATGACAGGTAACAGTAACTTCGATACTAATTATGACAGGTAACAGTAACATCGATACTAATTATGACAAGTAACTGTAACTTCGATACTAATTATGACAGGTAACAGCAACTTCGATACTAATTACGACAAGTAACTATAACTTCGATACAAATTATGACAGGTAACAGTAACTTCGATACTAATTATGACAGGTTACAGTAACTACGATACTAATTATGACAAGTAACTGTAACTTCGATACTAATTATGACAGGTAACTTTAACTTGGTAACTAATTATGACAAGTAACTTTAATTTCGATACAAATTATGGCTGGTAACAGTAACTTCGATGCTAATTATGACTGGTAACTGAAACTTCGATACTAATTACGACAAGGAACTGTAATTTCCATACAAATTATGGCAGGTAACAGTAACTTCGATACTAATTATGACAAGAAACTATAACTTCGAATCAAATTATGACAGGTAACTGTAACTTCGATACTAATTATGACAGGTAACAGGAACTTCGATACTAATTATGACAGGTAACTGTAACTTCGTTAATAATTATCACAAGTAACTTTAATTTCGGTACTAATTGTGGCAGGTAACTGTAACTTCGTAACTAATTATGACAAGTAACTGTAATTTTGATAAAAAATTATGGTAGGTAACTGTAACTTCAATACTAATTATGACAGGTAACAGGAACTTCGATACTAATTATGACAGGTAACTGTAACTTCGTTAATAATTATCACAAGTAACTTTAATTTCGGTACTAATTATGGCAGGTAACTGTAACTTCGTTACTAATTATGACAAGTCCCTGTAATTTCGATACAAAATATGGCAGGTAACGGTAACTTCGGTACCAATTATTACAAGTAACTGTAACTTCGATACTAATTATGACAGGTAACTGTAACTTCGTTACTAATTATGACAAGTAACTGTAATTTCGATACAAATTTTGGCAGGTAACTGTAACTTCGATTCTAATTATGACAGGTAACAGTAACTTCGATACTAATTATGACAAGTAACTGTAACTTCGATACTAATTATGACAGGTAACTGTAACTTCGTTACTAATTATGACAAGTAACAGTAATTTCGATTCAAATTATGGCAGGTAACTGTATCATCGATACTAATTATGACAGGTAACAGTAACTTCGATACTAATTATGACAAGTAACATTAACTTCGATACTAATTATGGCAGTTTACTGTATCATCGCTACTAATTATGACAAGTAACTGTATTTCGATACAAATTATGACAGGTAACTGTAACTTCGTTACTTATTATGACAGGTTACTGTAACTTCGTTACTAATTATGTCAAGTAACTGTAGCTTCGATGCTAATTATGACAAGTAACTGTAATTTCGATACAAATTATGACAGGTTACAGTAACTTCGATACTAATTATGACAAGTAACAGTAACTTCGATACTAATTATGACAAGTAACTGTAACTTCGATACTAATTATGACAGGTAACTATAACTTCGATACAAATTATGACAGGTAACTGTAACTTCGATACTAATTATGACAAGAAACTCGAACTTCATTACTAATTATGACAAGTCCCTGTAATTTCGATACAAATTATGGCAGGTAACTGTAACTTCCATACTAATTATGACAGGTAACAGTAACTTCGATACTAATTATGACAGGAAACTGTAACTTCGTTACTTATTATGACAAGTAACTGTAATTTCGATACAAATTATGACAGGTAACTGTAACTTCGTTACTAATTATGACAGGTTACTGTATCTTCGTTGCTAATTATGTCAAGTAACTGTAGCTTCGATGCAATTTATGACAAGTAACTGTAATTTCGATACAAATTATGACAGGTAACATTAACTTCGATACAAATTATGACAAGAAACTCTAACTTCGTTAATAATTATGACAAGTAACAGTAATTTTGATAAAAATTTATGGTAGGTAACTGTAACTTCAATACTAATTATGACTGTAACAGTAACTTCGTTACTAATTATGACAAGTAACTGTAATTTCGATACAAATTATGGCAGGTAACAGTAACTTCGATACTAACTATGACAGGTAACTGTAACTTCGGTACTAATTATGACAAGGGACTGTAATTTCGATACAAATTATGGCAGGTAACTGTAACTTCCATACTAATTATGACAGGTAACAGTAACTTCGATACTAATTATGACAAGAAACTGTAACTTCGTTACTAATTATGACAAGTAACTGTAATATCGATACAAATTATAACAGGTAACTGTAACTTCGTTACTAATTATGACAAGTAACAGTACCTTCGATACTAATTATGACAGGTAACTGTAACTTCGATACTAATTATGACAAGGAACTGTAATTTCGATACAAATTATGGCAGGTAACTGTAACTTCGTTACTAATTATGACAAGTAACTGTAATTTCCATACAAATTATGGAAGGTAACTGTAACTTCGATACTAATTATGACAGGTAACAGTAACTTCGGTGCTAATTATGACAAGTAACTATAACTTCGATAAAAATTATGACTGGCTATTGTAACTTCGATTCTAATTATGACAAGAAACTCTAACTTCGTTACTAATTATGACAAGTAACTGTAATTTTGATAAAAAATTAAGGTAGGTAACTGTAACTTCAATATTAATTATGACAGGTAACTGTAATTTCGATACAAATTTAGGCAGGTAACTGTAACTTCGATACTAATTATGACAGGTAACTGTAACTTCGATACTAATTATGACAGGTAACTGTAACTTCGTCACTAATTATGACAAGTAACTGTAATTTCGATACAAATTATGGCAGGTAACTGTAACTTCGATACTAATTATGATAGGTAACAGTAACTTCGATACTAATTATGACAAGTAACTATAACTTCGATACAAATTATGACAGGTTATTGTAACTTCGATACTAATTATGACAAGAAACTCGAACTTCGTTACTAATTATGACAAGTCCCAGTAATTTCGATACAAATTATGGCAGGTAACTGTAACTTCCATACTAATTATGACAGATAACAGTAACTTCGATACTAATTATGACAGGAAACTGTAACTTCGTTACTAATTATGACAAGAAACTGTAATTTCGATACAAATTATGACAGGTAACTGTAACTTCGTTACTACTTATGACAAGTAACAGTACCTTCGATACTAATTATGACAGGTAACTGTAACTTCGATACTAATTATGACAAGTAACTCTATTTTGATAAAAAATTATGACAGGTAACTGTAACTTCGATACTAATTAATACAGGTAACATTAACTTCGATACTAATTATGACAGGTTACTGTAACTTCGTTACTAATTATGTCAAGTAACTGTAATTTCGATACAAATTATGACAGGTTACCGTAACTTCGTTACTAATTATGACAAGTAACTGTAATTTCGATACAAATTATGGCAGGTAACTGTAACTTCGGTACAAATTATATCAGATATCAGTAACTTCGATACTAATTATGACAAGGAACTGTAATTTCGATACAAATTATGGCAGGTAACTGTAACTTCGTAATAATTATGACAAGTTACTGTAACTTCGTTACTAATTATGTCATGTAATTGTAGCTTCGATTCTAATTATGACAAGTAACTGTAAATTCTATTCAAAATATGACAGGTAACAGTAACTTCGATACTAATTATGACAACAAACTCTAACTTCGTTAATAATTATGACAAGTAACAGTAATTTTGATAAAAAAATTATGGTAGGTAACTGTAACATCAATACTAATTATGACAGGTAACAGTAACTTCGATACTAATTATGACAGGTAAGAGTAACTACGATACTAATTATGACAAGTAACTGTAACTTCGATACTAATTATGACAGGTAACAGTTACTTCGATACTAATTATGACAGGAAACTGTAACTTCGTTACTAATTATGACAAGTAACTGTAATTTCGATACAAATTATGACAGGTAACTGTAACTTCGATACTAATTATGACAAGTAACTGTAACTTCGATACTAATTATGACAGGTAACTGTAACTTAGTTATTAATTATGACAAGTAACTGTAACTTCGATATTAATTATGGCAGGAAACTCTAACTTCGTTACTAATTATGACAAGTAACTGTAATTTCGATACAAATTATGGCAGGTAACTGTAACTTCGATACTAATTAAGACAGGTAACAGTAACTTCGGTGCTAATTATGACAAGTAACTATAACTTCGATAAAAAATTATGACTGGTTATTGTAACTTCGATTCTAATTATGACAAGAAAATCTAACTTCGTTACTAATTATGACAAGTAACTGTAATTTTGATAAAAAATTAAGGTAGGTAACTGTAACTTCAATATTAATTATGACAGGTAACAGTTACTTCGATACTAATTATGACAGGAAACTGTAACTTCGTTACTAATTATGACAAGTAACTTTAATTTCGATACAAATTAAGGCAGGTAATTGTAACTTCGATACTAATTATGACAAGTAACAGTAACTTCGATACTAATTATGACAGGTAACTGTAACTTCGTTATTAATTATGACAAGTAACTGTAATTTCGATACAAATTTAGGCAGGTAACTGTAACTTCGATACTAATTATGACAGGTAACTGTAACTTCGATACTAATTATGACAGGTAACTGTAACTTCGTCACTAATTATGACAAGTAACTGTAATTTCGATACAAATTATGGCAGGTAACTGTAACTTCGATACTAATTATGATAGGTAACAGTAACTTCGATACTAATTATGACAAGTAACTATAACTTCGATACTAATTATGACAAGAAACTCGAACTTCGTTACTAATTATGACAAGTCCCAGTAATTTCGATACAAATTATGGCAGGTAACTGTAACTTCCATACTAATTATGACAGATAACAGTAACGTCGATACTAATTATGACAGGAAACTTTAACTTCGTTACTAATTATGACAAGTAACTGTAATTTCGATACAAATTATGACAGGTAACTGTAACTTCGTTACTACTTATGACAGGTAACAGTACCTTCGATACTAATTATGACAGGTAACTGTAACTTCGATATTAATTATGACAAGGAACAGTAATTTTGATACAAATTATGGCAGGTAACTGTAACTTTGATACTAATTATGACAGGTAACAGTAACTTCGATACTAATTATGACAAGTAACTGTAACTTCGTTACTAATTATGACAAGTAACTCTAATTTTGATAAAAAATTATGGCAGGTAACTGTAACTTCGATACTAATTATGACAGGTAACATTAACTTCGATACTAATTATGACAGGTTACTGTAACTTCGTTACTAATTATGTCAAGTAACTGTAATTTCGATACAAATTATGACAGGTTACCGTAACTTCGTTACTAATTATGACAAGTAACTGTAATTTCGATACAAATTATGGCAGGTAACTGTAACTTCGGTACAAATTATATCAGGTATCAGTAACTTCGATACTAATTATGACAAGGAACTGTAATTTCGATACAAATTATGGCAGGTAACTGTAACTTCGTTACTAATTATGACAGGTTACTGTAACTTCGTTACTAATTATGTCAAGTAATTGTAGCTTCGATTCTAATTATGACAAGTAACTGTAATTTCTATTCAAAATATGACAGGTAACAGTAACTTCGATACTAATTATGACAACAAATTCTAACTTCGTTAATAATTATGACAAGTAACAGTAATTTTGATAAAAATATTATGGTAGGTAACTGTAACATCAATACTAATTATGACAGGTAACAGTAACTTCGATACTAATTATGACAGGTAAGAGTAACTACGATACTAATTATGACAAGTAACTGTAACTTCGATACTAATTATGACAGGTAACAGTTACTTCGATATTAATTATGACAGGAATCTGTAACTTCGTTACTAATTATGACAAGTAACTGTAATTTCGATACAAATTATGACAGGTAACTGTAACTTCGTTACTAATTATGACAGGAAACTGTAACTTCGTTACTAATTATGACAAGTAACTTTAATTTGGATACTAGTTATAGCAGGAAACTGTAACTTCGTTACTAATTATGACAAGTCCCTGTAATTTCGATACAAATTATGGCAGGTAACTGTAACCTCGATACTAATTATGACAAGTAACTGTAACTTCGATACTAATTATGACAGGTAACAGTTACTTCGATACTAATTATGACAGGAAATTGTAACTTCGTTACTAATTATGACAAGTAACTGTAATTTCGATACAAATTATGACAGGTAACTGTAACTTCGATACTAATTATGACAAGTAACTGTAACTTCGATACTAATTATGACAGGTAACTGTAACTTCGTTATGAATTATGACAAGTAACTGTAACTTCGATATTAATTATGGCAGGAAACTGTAACTTCGTTACTAATTATGGCAAGTCCCTGTAATTTCGATACAAATTATGGCAGGTAACTGTAACCTCGATACTAATTATGACAAGTAACTGTAACTTCGATACTTATTATGACAGGTAACTGTAACTTCGTTATTAATTATGACAAGTAACTGTAATTTCGATACAAATTTTGGCAGGTAACTGTATCATCGTTACTAATTATGACAGGTAACAGTAACTTCAATACTAATTATGACAAGTAACTGTAACTTCGATACTAATTATGACAGGTAACTGTAACCTCGATACTAATTATGACAGGTAACTGTAACTTCGTTACTAATTATGACAAGTAACTGTAATTTCGATTCAAATTTTGGCAGGTAATTGTAACTTCGATACTTATTATGACAGGTAACAGTAACTACGATACTAATTATGACAAGTAACTGTAACATCGATACTAATATTGACAGGTAACTGTAACTTCGTTACTAATTATGACAAGTAACTGTAATTTTGATACAAATTATATCAGATTACTGTAACTTCGATACTAATTATGACAGGTAACAGCAACTTCGATACTAATTATGACAAGTAACTATAACCTCGATACAAATTATGACAGGTAACTGTAACTTCGATACTAATTATGACAAGAAACTCTAACTTCGTTACTAATTATGACAAGTAACTGTAATTTTGATAAAAAATTATGGTAGGTAACTGTAACTTCAATACTAATTATGACAGATAACAGTAACTTCGATACTAATTATGACATGAAACTGTAACTTCGTTACTAATTATGACAAGTAACTGTAATTTCGATACAAATTATGACAGGTAACTGTAACTTCGTTACTAATTATGACAGGTTACTGTAACTTCGTTACTAATTATGTCAAGTAACTGTAGCTTCGATGCTAATTATGACAAGTAACTGTAATTTCGATACAAATTATGACAGGTAACATTAACTTCGATACTAATTATGACAAGAAACTCTAACTTCGTCACTAATTATGACAAGTAACTGTAATTTCGATACAAATTATGGCAGGTAACTGTAACTTCGATACTAATTATGACAGGTAACAGTAACTTCGATACTAATTATGACAAGTAACTATAACCTCGATACAAATTATGACAGGTAACTGTAACTTCGATACTAATTATGACAAGAAACTCGAACTTCGTTACTAATTATGACAAGTCCCTGTAATTTCGATACAAATTATGGCAGGTAACTGTAACTTCCATACTAATTATGACAGGTAACAGTAACTTCGATACTAATTATGACAAGTAACATTAACTTCGATACTAATTATGGCAGGTTACTGTAACATCGCTACTAATTATGACAATTAACTTTGATTTCGATACAAATTATGGCAGGTAATGGTAACTTCCATACTAATTATGACAGGTAACAGTAACTTCGATAATAATTATGACAGGAAACTGTAACTTCGTTACTAATTATGACAAGTAACAGTACCTTCGAGACTAATGATGACAGGTAACTGTAACTTCGATACTAATTATGACAAGGAACTGTAATTTCGATACAAATTATGGCAGGTAACTGTAACTTCGTTACTAATTATGACAAGTAACTGTAATTTCGATACAAATTTTGGCAGGTAACTGTAACTTCGATACTATTTATGACAGGTAACAGTAACTTCGATACTAATTATGACAAGTAACTGTAACTTCGATACTAATTATGACAGGTAACTGTAACTTCGTTACTATTTATGACAAGTAACAATAATTTCGATACAAAATATGGCAGGTAACAGTAACTTCGATACTAATTATGACAGGTAACAGTAACTTCGATACTATTTATGACAAGTAACATTAACTTCGATACTAATAATGACAGGTTACTGTAACATCGTTGCTAATGATGACAAGTAACTTTAATTTCGATACAAATTATGGCAGGTAACTGTAACTTCCATACTAATTATGACAGGTAACAGTTACGTCGATACTAATTATGACAGGAAACTGTAATTTCGTTACTAATTATGACGGGTAACTGTAATTTCGATACAAATTATGACAGGTAACTGTAACTTCGTTACTAATTATGACAAGTAACAGTACCTTCGATACTAATTATGACAGGTAACTGTAACATCGATGCTAATTGTGACAAGGAACTGTAATTTCGATACAAATTATGGCAGGTAACTGTAACTTCGATACTAATTATGACAGTTAACAGCAACTTCGATACTAATTATGACAAGTAACTATAACTTCGATACAAATTATGACAGGTAACTGTAACTTCGATACTAATTATGACAAGAAACTCTAACTTCGTTACTAATTATGACAAGTAACTGTAATTTTGATAAAAAATTATTGTAGGTAACTGTAACTTCAATAATAATTATGATAGGTAACAGTAACTTCGATACTAATTATGACAGGTAACTGTAACTTCGTTACTTATTATGACAAGTAACTTTAATTTCGATACTAATTATGGCAGGTTACTGTAACTTCGTTACTAATTATGACAAGTCCCTGTAATTTCGATACAAATTATTGCAGGTAATTGTAATTTCGATACTAATTATGACAGGTAACAGTAACTTCGATACTAATTATGACAGGTAACAGTAACTTCGATACTTATTATGACAAGTTACTGTAACTTCGATACTAATTATGACAGGTAACAGCAACTTCGATACTAATTATGACAAGTAACTATAACTTCGATACAAATTATGACAGGTAACAGTAACTTCGATACTAATTATGACAGGTTACAGTAACTACGATACTAATTATGACAAGTAACTGTAACTTCGATACTAATTATGACAGGTAACTGTAACTTGGTAACTAATTATGACAAGTAACTGTAATTTCGATACAAATTATGGCTGGTAACAGTAACTTCAATGCTAATTATGACAGGTAACTGTAACTTCCATACTAATTATGACAAGGAAGTGTAATTTCGATACAAATTTTGGCAGGTAACTGTAACTTCGATACTAATTGTGACAGGTAACACAAACTTCGATACTAATTATGACAAGTAACTATAACTTCGAATCAAATTATGACAGGTAACTGTAACTTCGATACTAATTATGACAGTTAACAGCAACTTCGATACTAATTATGACAAGTAACTATAACTTCGATACAAATTATGACAGGTAACTGTAACTTCGATACTAATTATGACAAGAAACTCTAACTTCGTTACTAATTATGACAAGTAACTGTAATTTCCATACAAATTATGGAAGGTAACTGTAACTTCGATACTAATTATGACAGGTAACAGTAACTTCGGTGCTAATTATGACAAGTAACTATAACTTCGATAAAAATTATGACTGGCTATTGTAACTTCGATTCTAATTATGACAAGAAACTCTAACTTCGTTACTAATTATGACAAGTAACTGTAATTTTGATAAAAAATTAAGGTAGGTAACTGTAACTTCAATATTAATTATGACAGGTAACTGTAATTTCGATACAAATTTAGGCAGGTAACTGTAACTTCGATACTAATTATGACAGGTAACTGTAACTTCGATACTAATTATGACAGGTAACTGTAACTTCGTCACTAATTATGACAAGTAACTGTAATTTCGATACAAATTATGGCAGGTAACTGTAACTTCGATACTAATTATGATAGGTAACAGTAACTTCGATACTAATTATGACAAGTAACTATAACTTCGATACAAATTATGACAGGTTATTGTAACTTCGATACTAATTATGACAAGAAACTCGAACTTCGTTACTAATTATGACAAGTCCCAGTAATTTCGATACAAATTATGGCAGGTAACTGTAACTTCCATACTAATTATGACAGATAACAGTAACTTCGATACTAATTATGACAGGAAACTGTAACTTCGTTACTAATTATGACAAGAAACTGTAATTTCGATACAAATTATGACAGGTAACTGTAACTTCGTTACTACTTATGACAAGTAACAGTACCTTCGATACTAATTATGACAGGTAACTGTAACTTCGATACTAATTATGACAAGTAACTCTATTTTGATAAAAAATTATGACAGGTAACTGTAACTTCGATACTAATTATGACAGGTAACATTAACTTCGATACTAATTATGACAGGTTACTGTAACTTCGTTACTAATTATGTCAAGTAACTGTAATTTCGATACAAATTATGACAGGTTACCGTAACTTCGTTACTAATTATGACAAGTAACTGTAATTTCGATACAAATTATGGCAGGTAACTGTAACTTCGGTACAAATTATATCAGATATCAGTAACTTCGATACTAATTATGACAAGGAACTGTAATTTCGATACAAATTATGGCAGGTAACTGTAACTTCGTAATAATTATGACAAGTTACTGTAACTTCGTTACTAATTATGTCATGTAATTGTAGCTTCGATTCTAATTATGACAAGTAACTGTAAATTCTATTCAAAATATGACAGGTAACAGTAACTTCGATACTAATTATGACAACAAACTCTAACTTCGTTAATAATTATGACAAGTAACAGTAATTTTGATAAAAAAATTATGGTAGGTAACTGTAACATCAATACTAATTATGACAGGTAACAGTAACTTCGATACTAATTATGACAGGTAAGAGTAACTACGATACTAATTATGACAAGTAACTGTAACTTCGATACTAATTATGACAGGTAACAGTTACTTCGATACTAATTATGACAGGAAACTGTAACTTCGTTACTAATTATGACAAGTAACTGTAATTTCGATACAAATTATGACAGGTAACTGTAACTTCGATACTAATTATGACAAGTAACTGTAACTTCGATACTAATTATGACAGGTAACTGTAACTTAGTTATTAATTATGACAAGTAACTGTAACTTCGATATTAATTATGGCAGGAAACTCTAACTTCGTTACTAATTATGACAAGTAACTGTAATTTCGATACAAATTATGGCAGGTAACTGTAACTTCGATACTAATTAAGACAGGTAACAGTAACTTCGGTGCTAATTATGACAAGTAACTATAACTTCGATAAAAAATTATGACTGGTTATTGTAACTTCGATTCTAATTATGACAAGAAAATCTAACTTCGTTACTAATTATGACAAGTAACTGTAATTTTGATAAAAAATTAAGGTAGGTAACTGTAACTTCAATATTAATTATGACAGGTAACAGTTACTTCGATACTAATTATGACAGGAAACTGTAACTTCGTTACTAATTATGACAAGTAACTTTAATTTCGATACAAATTAAGGCAGGTAATTGTAACTTCGATACTAATTATGACAAGTAACAGTAACTTCGATACTAATTATGACAGGTAACTGTAACTTCGTTATTAATTATGACAAGTAACTGTAATTTCGATACAAATTTAGGCAGGTAACTGTAACTTCGATACTAATTATGACAGGTAACTGTAACTTCGATACTAATTATGACAGGTAACTGTAACTTCGTCACTAATTATGACAAGTAACTGTAATTTCGATACAAATTATGGCAGGTAACTGTAACTTCGATACTAATTATGATAGGTAACAGTAACTTCGATACTAATTATGACAAGTAACTATAACTTCGATACTAATTATGACAAGAAACTCGAACTTCGTTACTAATTATGACAAGTCCCAGTAATTTCGATACAAATTATGGCAGGTAACTGTAACTTCCATACTAATTATGACAGATAACAGTAACGTCGATACTAATTATGACAGGAAACTTTAACTTCGTTACTAATTATGACAAGAAACTGTAATTTCGATACAAATTATGACAGGTAACTGTAACTTCGTTACTACTTATGACAGGTAACAGTACCTTCGATACTAATTATGACAGGTAACTGTAACTTCGATATTAATTATGACAAGGAACAGTAATTTTGATACAAATTATGGCAGGTAACTGTAACTTTGATACTAATTATGACAGGTAACAGTAACTTCGATACTAATTATGACAAGTAACTGTAACTTCGTTACTAATTATGACAAGTAACTCTAATTTTGATAAAAAATTATGGCAGGTAACTGTAACTTCGATACTAATTATGACAGGTAACATTAACTTCGATACTAATTATGACAGGTTACTGTAACTTCGTTACTAATTATGTCAAGTAACTGTAATTTCGATACAAATTATGACAGGTTACCGTAACTTCGTTACTAATTATGACAAGTAACTGTAATTTCGATACAAATTATGGCAGGTAACTGTAACTTCGGTACAAATTATATCAGGTATCAGTAACTTCGATACTAATTATGACAAGGAACTGTAATTTCGATACAAATTATGGCAGGTAACTGTAACTTCGTTACTAATTATGACAGGTTACTGTAACTTCGTTACTAATTATGTCAAGTAATTGTAGCTTCGATTCTAATTATGACAAGTAACTGTAATTTCTATTCAAAATATGACAGGTAACAGTAACTTCGATACTAATTATGACAACAAATTCTAACTTCGTTAATAATTATGACAAGTAACAGTAATTTTGATAAAAATATTATGGTAGGTAACTGTAACATCAATACTAATTATGACAGGTAACAGTAACTTCGATACTAATTATGACAGGTAAGAGTAACTACGATACTAATTATGACAAGTAACTGTAACTTCGATACTAATTATGACAGGTAACAGTTACTTCGATATTAATTATGACAGGAATCTGTAACTTCGTTACTAATTATGACAAGTAACTGTAATTTCGATACAAATTATGACAGGTAACTGTAACTTCGTTACTAATTATGACAGGAAACTGTAACTTCGTTACTAATTATGACAAGTAACTTTAATTTGGATACTAGTTATAGCAGGAAACTGTAACTTCGTTACTAATTATGACAAGTCCCTGTAATTTCGATACAAATTATGGCAGGTAACTGTAACCTCGATACTAATTATGACAAGTAACTGTAACTTCGATACTAATTATGACAGGTAACAGTTACTTCGATACTAATTATGACAGGAAATTGTAACTTCGTTACTAATTATGACAAGTAACTGTAATTTCGATACAAATTATGACAGGTAACTGTAACTTCGATACTAATTATGACAAGTAACTGTAACTTCGATACTAATTATGACAGGTAACTGTAACTTCGTTATGAATTATGACAAGTAACTGTAACTTCGATATTAATTATGGCAGGAAACTGTAACTTCGTTACTAATTATGGCAAGTCCCTGTAATTTCGATACAAATTATGGCAGGTAACTGTAACCTCGATACTAATTATGACAAGTAACTGTAACTTCGATACTTATTATGACAGGTAACTGTAACTTCGTTATTAATTATGACAAGTAACTGTAATTTCGATACAAATTTTGGCAGGTAACTGTATCATCGTTACTAATTATGACAGGTAACAGTAACTTCAATACTAATTATGACAAGTAACTGTAACTTCGATACTAATTATGACAGGTAACTGTAACCTCGATACTAATTATGACAGGTAACTGTAACTTCGTTACTAATTATGACAAGTAACTGTAATTTCGATTCAAATTTTGGCAGGTAATTGTAACTTCGATACTTATTATGACAGGTAACAGTAACTACGATACTAATTATGACAAGTAACTGTAACATCGATACTAATATTGACAGGTAACTGTAACTTCGTTACTAATTATGACAAGTAACTGTAATTTTGATACAAATTATATCAGATTACTGTAACTTCGATACTAATTATGACAGGTAACAGCAACTTCGATACTAATTATGACAAGTAACTATAACCTCGATACAAATTATGACAGGTAACTGTAACTTCGATACTAATTATGACAAGAAACTCTAACTTCGTTACTAATTATGACAAGTAACTGTAATTTTGATAAAAAATTATGGTAGGTAACTGTAACTTCAATACTAATTATGACAGATAACAGTAACTTCGATACTAATTATGACATGAAACTGTAACTTCGTTACTAATTATGACAAGTAACTGTAATTTCGATACAAATTATGACAGGTAACTGTAACTTCGTTACTAATTATGACAGGTTACTGTAACTTCGTTACTAATTATGTCAAGTAACTGTAGCTTCGATGCTAATTATGACAAGTAACTGTAATTTCGATACAAATTATGACAGGTAACATTAACTTCGATACTAATTATGACAAGAAACTCTAACTTCGTCACTAATTATGACAAGTAACTGTAATTTCGATACAAATTATGGCAGGTAACTGTAACTTCGATACTAATTATGACAGGTAACAGTAACTTCGATACTAATTATGACAAGTAACTATAACCTCGATACAAATTATGACAGGTAACTGTAACTTCGATACTAATTATGACAAGAAACTCGAACTTCGTTACTAATTATGACAAGTCCCTGTAATTTCGATACAAATTATGGCAGGTAACTGTAACTTCCATACTAATTATGACAGGTAACAGTAACTTCGATACTAATTATGACAAGTAACATTAACTTCGATACTAATTATGGCAGGTTACTGTAACATCGCTACTAATTATGACAATTAACTTTGATTTCGATACAAATTATGGCAGGTAATGGTAACTTCCATACTAATTATGACAGGTAACAGTAACTTCGATAATAATTATGACAGGAAACTGTAACTTCGTTACTAATTATGACAAGTAACAGTACCTTCGAGACTAATGATGACAGGTAACTGTAACTTCGATACTAATTATGACAAGGAACTGTAATTTCGATACAAATTATGGCAGGTAACTGTAACTTCGTTACTAATTATGACAAGTAACTGTAATTTCGATACAAATTTTGGCAGGTAACTGTAACTTCGATACTATTTATGACAGGTAACAGTAACTTCGATACTAATTATGACAAGTAACTGTAACTTCGATACTAATTATGACAGGTAACTGTAACTTCGTTACTATTTATGACAAGTAACAATAATTTCGATACAAAATATGGCAGGTAACAGTAACTTCGATACTAATTATGACAGGTAACAGTAACTTCGATACTATTTATGACAAGTAACATTAACTTCGATACTAATAATGACAGGTTACTGTAACATCGTTGCTAATGATGACAAGTAACTTTAATTTCGATACAAATTATGGCAGGTAACTGTAACTTCCATACTAATTATGACAGGTAACAGTTACGTCGATACTAATTATGACAGGAAACTGTAATTTCGTTACTAATTATGACGGGTAACTGTAATTTCGATACAAATTATGACAGGTAACTGTAACTTCGTTACTAATTATGACAAGTAACAGTACCTTCGATACTAATTATGACAGGTAACTGTAACATCGATGCTAATTGTGACAAGGAACTGTAATTTCGATACAAATTATGGCAGGTAACTGTAACTTCGATACTAATTATGACAGTTAACAGCAACTTCGATACTAATTATGACAAGTAACTATAACTTCGATACAAATTATGACAGGTAACTGTAACTTCGATACTAATTATGACAAGAAACTCTAACTTCGTTACTAATTATGACAAGTAACTGTAATTTTGATAAAAAATTATTGTAGGTAACTGTAACTTCAATAATAATTATGATAGGTAACAGTAACTTCGATACTAATTATGACAGGTAACTGTAACTTCGTTACTTATTATGACAAGTAACTTTAATTTCGATACTAATTATGGCAGGTTACTGTAACTTCGTTACTAATTATGACAAGTCCCTGTAATTTCGATACAAATTATTGCAGGTAATTGTAATTTCGATACTAATTATGACAGGTAACAGTAACTTCGATACTAATTATGACAGGTAACAGTAACTTCGATACTTATTATGACAAGTTACTGTAACTTCGATACTAATTATGACAGGTAACAGCAACTTCGATACTAATTATGACAAGTAACTATAACTTCGATACAAATTATGACAGGTAACAGTAACTTCGATACTAATTATGACAGGTTACAGTAACTACGATACTAATTATGACAAGTAACTGTAACTTCGATACTAATTATGACAGGTAACTGTAACTTGGTAACTAATTATGACAAGTAACTGTAATTTCGATACAAATTATGGCTGGTAACAGTAACTTCAATGCTAATTATGACAGGTAACTGTAACTTCCATACTAATTATGACAAGGAAGTGTAATTTCGATACAAATTTTGGCAGGTAACTGTAACTTCGATACTAATTGTGACAGGTAACACAAACTTCGATACTAATTATGACAAGTAACTATAACTTCGAATCAAATTATGACAGGTAACTGTAACTTCGATACTAATTATGACAAGAAAATCTAACTTCGTTACTAATTATGACAAGTAACTGTAATTTCGATACAAATTATTGCAGGTAATTGTAATTTCGATACTAATTATGACAGGTAACAGTAACTTCGATACTTATTATGACAAGTTACTGTAACTTCGATACTAATTATGACAGGTAACAGCAACTTCGATACTAATTATGACAAGTAACTATAACTTCGATACAAATTATGGCAGGTAACTGTAACTTCGATACTAATTATGACAGTTAACAGCAACTTCGATACTAATTATGACAAGTAACTATAACTTCGATACTAATTATGACAGGTAACTGTAACTTCGTTAATAATTATCACAAGTAACTTTAATTTCGATACTAATTATGGCAGGTAACTGTAACTTCGTTACCAATTATGACAAGTCCCTGTAATTTCGATACAAATTATGGCAGGTAACGTTAACTTCGATACTAATTATGACAGGTAACTGTAACTTCGTTACTAATTATGACAAGTAACTGTAATTTCGATACAAATTTTGGCAGGTAACTGTAACTTCGATACTAATTATGACAGGTAACAGTAACTTCGATACTAATTATGACAAGTAACTGTAACTTCGATACTAATTATGACAGGTAACTGTAACTTCGTTACTAATTATGACAAGTAACAGTAATTTCGATACAAATTATGGCAGGTAACTGTATCTTCGATACTTATTATGACAGGTAACAGTAACTTCGGTACTAATTATGACAAGTAACATTAACTTCGATACTAATTATGGCAGGTTACTGTAACATCGCTACTAATTATGACAAGTAACTTTAATTTCGAAACAAATTATGGCAGGTTACTGTAACTTCCATACTAATTATGACAGGTAACAGTAACTTCGATACTAATTATGACAGGAAACTGTAACTTCGTTACTAATTATGACAAGCAACTGTAATTTCGATACAAATTATGACAGGTAACTGTAACTTCGTTACTAATAATGACAAGTAACTGTAATTTCGATACAAATTATGGCAGGTAACTGTAACTTCGATACTAATTATGACAGGTAACAGTAACTTCGATACTAATTATGACAAGTAACTATAACTTAGATAAAAATTATGACTGGTTACTGTAACTTCGATTCTAATTATGACAAGAAACTCAAACTTCCTTACTAATTATGACAAGTAATTGTAATTTTGATAAAGAATTATGGTAGGTAACTGTAACCTCATTTATAATAATGACAGGTAAGAGTAACGTCGATACTAATTATGACAAGTAACTGTAACTTCGATACTAATTATGACAAGTAACTGTAATTTTGATACAAATTATGGCAGGTTACTGTAACTTCGATACTAATTATGACAGGTAACAGCAACTTCGATACTAATTATGACAGGTAACAGTAACTTCGATACTAATTATGACAAGAAATTCAAACTTCGTTACTAATTATGACAAGTAACTGTAATTATGATAAAAAATTATGGTAGGTAACTGGAACTTCAATACTAATTATGACAGGTAACAGTAACTTCTATACTAATTATGACAGGAAACTGTAACTTCGTTACTAATTATGACAAGTAACTTTAATTTCGATATTAATTATGGCAGGAAACTGTAACTTCGTTACTAATTATGCTAAGTCCCTGTAATTTCGATACAAATTATGGCAGGTAACTGTAACCTCGATACTAATTATGACAAGTAACTGTAACTTCGATACTAATTATGACAGGTAACTGTAACGTCGTTATTAATTATGACAAGTAACTGTAATTTCGATACAAATTTTGGCAGGTAACTGTATCATCGTTACTAATTATGACAGGTAACAGTAACTTCGATACTAATTATGACAAGTAACTGTAACTTCGATACTAATTATGACAGGTAACTGTAACTTCGATACTAATTATGACAGGTAAATGTAACTTCGTTACTAATTATGACAAGTAACAGTAATTTCGATTCAAATTTTGGCAGGTAACTGTAACTTCGATACTTAATATGACAGGTAACAGTAACTTCGATACTAATTATGACAAGTAACTGTAACATCGATACTAATTATGACAGGTAACTGTAACTTCGTTACTAATTATGACAAGTAAGTGTAATTTCGATACAAATTATGGCAGGTAACTGTAACTTCGATACTCATTATGACAGTTAACAGCAACTTCGATACTAATTATGTCAAGTAACTATAACCTCGATACAAATTATGACAGGTAACTGTAACTTCGATACTAATTATGACAAGATACACTAACTTCGTTACTATTTATGACAAGTAACTGTAATTTTGATAAAAAATTATTGTAGGTAACTGTAACTTCAATACTAATTATGACAGGTAACAGTAACTTCGATACTAATTATGACAGGTAACTGTAACTTCGTTACTATTTATGACAAGTAACTTTAATTTCGATACTAATTATGGCATGTTACTGTAACTTCGTTACTAATTATGACAAGTGCCTGTAATTTCAATACAAATTATGGCAGGTAATTGTAATTTCGATGCTAATTATGACAGGTAACATTAACTTCGATACTAATTATGACAAGTAACAGTAACTTCGATACTAATTATGACAAGTAACTGTAACTTCAATACTAATTATGACAGGTAACTGTAACTTCGTTACTAATTATGACAATAACTGTAATTTCGATTCAAATTTTGGCAGGTAACTGTAACTTCGATACTTATTATGACAGGTAACAGTAACTTCGATACTAATTATGACAAGAAACTGTAACTTCGATACTAATTATGACAGGTAACCGTAACTTCGTTACTAATTATGACAAGTAACTGAAATTTCGATACAAATTATGGCAGGTAACTGTTCCTTCGTTACTAATTATGACAGGTAACAGCAACTTCGATACTAATTATGACAAGAAACTCTAACTTCGTTACTAATTATGACAAGTAACTGTAATTTTGATAAAAAATTATTGTAGGTAACTGTAACTTCAATACTAATTATGACAGGTAACAGTAACTTCGATACTAATTATGACAGGTAACAGTAACTACGATACTAATTATGACAAGTAACTGTAACTTCGATACTAATTATTACAGGTAACTGTATCTTCCTAACTAATTATGAAAAGTAACTGTAATTTCGATACAAATTATGGCAGGTAACAATAACATCGATACTAATTATGACAAGTGACTGTAACATCGATACTAATTATGACGGGGAACTGTAATTTCGATACAAATTATGGCAGGTAACTGTAACTTCGATACTAATTGTGACTGGTAACAGTAACTTCGGTACTAATTATGACATGTAACTATAACTTCGAATCAAATTATGACAGGTAACTGTAACTTCGATACTAATTATGACAAGAAACTCTAACTTCGTTACTAATTATGACAAGTAACTGTAATTTTGATAAAAAATTATGGTAGGTAACTGTAACTTCAATACTAATTATGACAGGTCACAGTAACTTCGATACTTATTATGACAGGTAACTGTGACTTCGTTACTAATTATCACAAGTCCCTGTAATTTCGATACAAATTATGGCATGTAACGGTAACTTCGAAACTAATTATTACAAGTAACTGTAACTTCGATACTAATTATGACAGGTAACTGTAACTTGGTTACTAATTATGACAAGTAACTGTAATTTCGATACAAATTTTGGCAGGTAACTGTAACTTAGATTCTAATTATGACAGGTAACAGTAACTTCGATACTAATTATGACAAGTAACTGTAACTTCGATACTAATTATGACAGGTAACTGTAACTTGGTTACTAATTAGGACAAGTAACTGTAATTTCGATACAAATTTTGGCAGGTAACTGTTACTTAGATTCTAATTATGACAGGTAACATTAACTTCGATACTAATTATGACAAGTAACTGTAACTTCGATACTAATTATGACAGGTAACAGTAACTTCGATACTATTTATGACAAGTAACATTAACTTCGATACTAATTATGACAGGTTACTGTAACATCGTTGCTAATGATGACAAGTAACTTTAATTTCGATACAAATTATGGCAGGTAACTGTAACTTCCGTACTAATTATGACAGGTAACAGTTACTTCGACACTAATTATGACAGGAAACTGTAACTTCGTTACTAATTATGACAAGTAACTGTAATTTCGATACAAATTATGACAGGTAACTGTAACTTCGTTACTAATTATGACAAGTAACAGTACCTTCGATACTAATTATGACAGGTAACTGTAACATCGATACTAATTATGACAAGGAACTGTAATTTCGATACAAATTATGGCAGGTAACTGTAACTTCGATACCAATTATGACAGGTAACAGCAACTTCGATACTAATTATGACAAGTAACTATAACTTCTATACAAATTATGACAGGTAACTGTAACTTCGATACTAATTATGACAAGAAACTCGAACTTCGTTACTAATTATGACAAGTCCCTGTAATTTCGATACAAATTATGGCAGGTAACTGTAACTTCCATACTAATTATGACAGGTAACAGTAACTTCGATACTAATTATGACAAGTAACTATAACCTCGATACAAATTATGACAGGTAACTGTAACTTCGATACTAATTATGACAAGAAACTCGAACTTCGTTACTAATTATGACAAGTCCCTGTAATTTCGATACAAATTATGGCAGGTAACTGTAACTTCCATACTAATTATGACAGGTAACAGTAACTTCGATACTAATTATGACAAGTAACATTAACTTCGATACTAATTATGGCAGGTTACTGTAACATCGCTACTAATTATGACAATTAACTTTGATTTCGATACAAATTATGGCAGGTAATGGTAACTTCCATACTAATTATGACAGGTAACAGTAACTTCGATAATAATTATGACAGGAAACTGTAACTTCGTTACTAATTATGACAAGTAACAGTACCTTCGAGACTAATGATGACAGGTAACTGTAACTTCGATACTAATTATGACAAGGAACTGTAATTTCGATACAAATTATGGCAGGTAACTGTAACTTCGTTACTAATTATGACAAGTAACTGTAATTTCGATACAAATTTTGGCAGGTAACTGTAACTTCGATACTATTTATGACAGGTAACAGTAACTTCGATACTAATTATGACAAGTAACTGTAACTTCGATACTAATTATGACAGGTAACTGTAACTTCGTTACTATTTATGACAAGTAACAATAATTTCGATACAAAATATGGCAGGTAACAGTAACTTCGATACTAATTATGACAGGTAACAGTAACTTCGATACTATTTATGACAAGTAACATTAACTTCGATACTAATAATGACAGGTTACTGTAACATCGTTGCTAATGATGACAAGTAACTTTAATTTCGATACAAATTATGGCAGGTAACTGTAACTTCCATACTAATTATGACAGGTAACAGTTACGTCGATACTAATTATGACAGGAAACTGTAATTTCGTTACTAATTATGACGGGTAACTGTAATTTCGATACAAATTATGACAGGTAACTGTAACTTCGTTACTAATTATGACAAGTAACAGTACCTTCGATACTAATTATGACAGGTAACTGTAACATCGATGCTAATTGTGACAAGGAACTGTAATTTCGATACAAATTATGGCAGGTAACTGTAACTTCGATACTAATTATGACAGTTAACAGCAACTTCGATACTAATTATGACAAGTAACTATAACTTCGATACAAATTATGACAGGTAACTGTAACTTCGATACTAATTATGACAAGAAACTCTAACTTCGTTACTAATTATGACAAGTAACTGTAATTTTGATAAAAAATTATTGTAGGTAACTGTAACTTCAATAATAATTATGATAGGTAACAGTAACTTCGATACTAATTATGACAGGTAACTGTAACTTCGTTACTTATTATGACAAGTAACTTTAATTTCGATACTAATTATGGCAGGTTACTGTAACTTCGTTACTAATTATGACAAGTCCCTGTAATTTCGATACAAATTATTGCAGGTAATTGTAATTTCGATACTAATTATGACAGGTAACAGTAACTTCGATACTAATTATGACAGGTAACAGTAACTTCGATACTTATTATGACAAGTTACTGTAACTTCGATACTAATTATGACAGGTAACAGCAACTTCGATACTAATTATGACAAGTAACTATAACTTCGATACAAATTATGACAGGTAACAGTAACTTCGATACTAATTATGACAGGTTACAGTAACTACGATACTAATTATGACAAGTAACTGTAACTTCGATACTAATTATGACAGGTAACTGTAACTTGGTAACTAATTATGACAAGTAACTGTAATTTCGATACAAATTATGGCTGGTAACAGTAACTTCAATGCTAATTATGACAGGTAACTGTAACTTCCATACTAATTATGACAAGGAAGTGTAATTTCGATACAAATTTTGGCAGGTAACTGTAACTTCGATACTAATTGTGACAGGTAACACAAACTTCGATACTAATTATGACAAGTAACTATAACTTCGAATCAAATTATGACAGGTAACTGTAACTTCGATACTAATTATGACAAGAAAATCTAACTTCGTTACTAATTATGACAAGTAACTGTAATTTCGATACAAATTATTGCAGGTAATTGTAATTTCGATACTAATTATGACAGGTAACAGTAACTTCGATACTTATTATGACAAGTTACTGTAACTTCGATACTAATTATGACAGGTAACAGCAACTTCGATACTAATTATGACAAGTAACTATAACTTCGATACAAATTATGGCAGGTAACTGTAACTTCGATACTAATTATGACAGTTAACAGCAACTTCGATACTAATTATGACAAGTAACTATAACTTCGATACTAATTATGACAGGTAACTGTAACTTCGTTAATAATTATCACAAGTAACTTTAATTTCGATACTAATTATGGCAGGTAACTGTAACTTCGTTACCAATTATGACAAGTCCCTGTAATTTCGATACAAATTATGGCAGGTAACGTTAACTTCGATACTAATTATGACAGGTAACTGTAACTTCGTTACTAATTATGACAAGTAACTGTAATTTCGATACAAATTTTGGCAGGTAACTGTAACTTCGATACTAATTATGACAGGTAACAGTAACTTCGATACTAATTATGACAAGTAACTGTAACTTCGATACTAATTATGACAGGTAACTGTAACTTCGTTACTAATTATGACAAGTAACAGTAATTTCGATACAAATTATGGCAGGTAACTGTATCTTCGATACTTATTATGACAGGTAACAGTAACTTCGGTACTAATTATGACAAGTAACATTAACTTCGATACTAATTATGGCAGGTTACTGTAACATCGCTACTAATTATGACAAGTAACTTTAATTTCGAAACAAATTATGGCAGGTTACTGTAACTTCCATACTAATTATGACAGGTAACAGTAACTTCGATACTAATTATGACAGGAAACTGTAACTTCGTTACTAATTATGACAAGCAACTGTAATTTCGATACAAATTATGACAGGTAACTGTAACTTCGTTACTAATAATGACAAGTAACTGTAATTTCGATACAAATTATGGCAGGTGACTGTAACTTCGATACTAATTATGACAGGTAACAGTAACTTCGATACTAATTATGACAAGTAACTATAACTTAGATAAAAATTATGACTGGTTACTGTAACTTCGATTCTAATTATGACAAGAAACTCAAACTTCCTTACTAATTATGACAAGTAATTGTAATTTTGATAAAGAATTATGGTAGGTAACTGTAACCTCATTTATAATAATGACAGGTAAGAGTAACGTCGATACTAATTATGACAAGTAACTGTAACTTCGATACTAATTATGACAAGTAACTGTAATTTTGATACAAATTATGGCAGGTTACTGTAACTTCGATACTAATTATGACAGGTAACAGCAACTTCGATACTAATTATGACAGGTAACAGTAACTTCGATACTAATTATGACAAGAAATTCAAACTTCGTTACTAATTATGACAAGTAACTGTAATTATGATAAAAAATTATGGTAGGTAACTGGAACTTCAATACTAATTATGACAGGTAACAGTAACTTCTATACTAATTATGACAGGAAACTGTAACTTCGTTACTAATTATGACAAGTAACTTTAATTTCGATATTAATTATGGCAGGAAACTGTAACTTCGTTACTAATTATGCTAAGTCCCTGTAATTTCGATACAAATTATGGCAGGTAACTGTAACCTCGATACTAATTATGACAAGTAACTGTAACTTCGATACTAATTATGACAGGTAACTGTAACGTCGTTATTAATTATGACAAGTAACTGTAATTTCGATACAAATTTTGGCAGGTAACTGTATCATCGTTACTAATTATGACAGGTAACAGTAACTTCGATACTAATTATGACAAGTAACTGTAACTTCGATACTAATTATGACAGGTAACTGTAACTTCGATACTAATTATGACAGGTAAATGTAACTTCGTTACTAATTATGACAAGTAACAGTAATTTCGATTCAAATTTTGGCAGGTAACTGTAACTTCGATACTTAATATGACAGGTAACAGTAACTTCGATACTAATTATGACAAGTAACTGTAACATCGATACTAATTATGACAGGTAACTGTAACTTCGTTACTAATTATGACAAGTAAGTGTAATTTCGATACAAATTATGGCAGGTAACTGTAACTTCGATACTCATTATGACAGTTAACAGCAACTTCGATACTAATTATGTCAAGTAACTATAACCTCGATACAAATTATGACAGGTAACTGTAACTTCGATACTAATTATGACAAGATACACTAACTTCGTTACTATTTATGACAAGTAACTGTAATTTTGATAAAAAATTATTGTAGGTAACTGTAACTTCAATACTAATTATGACAGGTAACAGTAACTTCGATACTAATTATGACAGGTAACTGTAACTTCGTTACTATTTATGACAAGTAACTTTAATTTCGATACTAATTATGGCATGTTACTGTAACTTCGTTACTAATTATGACAAGTGCCTGTAATTTCAATACAAATTATGGCAGGTAATTGTAATTTCGATGCTAATTATGACAGGTAACATTAACTTCGATACTAATTATGACAAGTAACAGTAACTTCGATACTAATTATGACAAGTAACTGTAACTTCAATACTAATTATGACAGGTAACTGTAACTTCGTTACTAATTATGACAATAACTGTAATTTCGATTCAAATTTTGGCAGGTAACTGTAACTTCGATACTTATTATGACAGGTAACAGTAACTTCGATACTAATTATGACAAGAAACTGTAACTTCGATACTAATTATGACAGGTAACCGTAACTTCGTTACTAATTATGACAAGTAACTGAAATTTCGATACAAATTATGGCAGGTAACTGTTCCTTCGTTACTAATTATGACAGGTAACAGCAACTTCGATACTAATTATGACAAGAAACTCTAACTTCGTTACTAATTATGACAAGTAACTGTAATTTTGATAAAAAATTATTGTAGGTAACTGTAACTTCAATACTAATTATGACAGGTAACAGTAACTTCGATACTAATTATGACAGGTAACAGTAACTACGATACTAATTATGACAAGTAACTGTAACTTCGATACTAATTATTACAGGTAACTGTATCTTCCTAACTAATTATGAAAAGTAACTGTAATTTCGATACAAATTATGGCAGGTAACAATAACATCGATACTAATTATGACAAGTGACTGTAACATCGATACTAATTATGACGGGGAACTGTAATTTCGATACAAATTATGGCAGGTAACTGTAACTTCGATACTAATTGTGACTGGTAACAGTAACTTCGGTACTAATTATGACATGTAACTATAACTTCGAATCAAATTATGACAGGTAACTGTAACTTCGATACTAATTATGACAAGAAACTCTAACTTCGTTACTAATTATGACAAGTAACTGTAATTTTGATAAAAAATTATGGTAGGTAACTGTAACTTCAATACTAATTATGACAGGTCACAGTAACTTCGATACTTATTATGACAGGTAACTGTGACTTCGTTACTAATTATCACAAGTCCCTGTAATTTCGATACAAATTATGGCATGTAACGGTAACTTCGAAACTAATTATTACAAGTAACTGTAACTTCGATACTAATTATGACAGGTAACTGTAACTTGGTTACTAATTATGACAAGTAACTGTAATTTCGATACAAATTTTGGCAGGTAACTGTAACTTAGATTCTAATTATGACAGGTAACAGTAACTTCGATACTAATTATGACAAGTAACTGTAACTTCGATACTAATTATGACAGGTAACTGTAACTTGGTTACTAATTAGGACAAGTAACTGTAATTTCGATACAAATTTTGGCAGGTAACTGTTACTTAGATTCTAATTATGACAGGTAACATTAACTTCGATACTAATTATGACAAGTAACTGTAACTTCGATACTAATTATGACAGGTAACAGTAACTTCGATACTATTTATGACAAGTAACATTAACTTCGATACTAATTATGACAGGTTACTGTAACATCGTTGCTAATGATGACAAGTAACTTTAATTTCGATACAAATTATGGCAGGTAACTGTAACTTCCGTACTAATTATGACAGGTAACAGTTACTTCGACACTAATTATGACAGGAAACTGTAACTTCGTTACTAATTATGACAAGTAACTGTAATTTCGATACAAATTATGACAGGTAACTGTAACTTCGTTACTAATTATGACAAGTAACAGTACCTTCGATACTAATTATGACAGGTAACTGTAACATCGATACTAATTATGACAAGGAACTGTAATTTCGATACAAATTATGGCAGGTAACTGTAACTTCGATACCAATTATGACAGGTAACAGCAACTTCGATACTAATTATGACAAGTAACTATAACTTCTATACAAATTATGACAGGTAACTGTAACTTCGATACTAATTATGACAAGTAACTATAACTTCGAATCAAATTATGACAGGTAACTGTAACTTCGATACTAATTATGACAAGAAAATCTAACTTCGTTACTAATTATGACAAGTAACTGTAATTTTGAAAAAAAATTATGGTAGGTAACTGTAACTTCAATACTAATTATGACAGGTAACAGGAACTTCGATACTAATTATGACAGGTAACTGTAACTTCGTTACTAATTATCACAAGTAACTTTAATTTCGATACTAATTATGGCAGGTAACTGTAACTTCGTTACTAATTATGACAAGTCCCTGTAATTTCGATACAAATTATGGCAGGTAACGGTAACTTCGATACTAATTATTACAAGTAACTGTAACTTCGATACTAATTATGACAGGTAACTGTAACTTCGTTACTAATTATGACAAGTAACTGTAATTTCGATACAAAATTTGGCAGGTAACTGTAACTTCGATTCTAATTATTACAGGTAACAGTATCTTCGATACTAATTATGACAAGTAACTGTAACTTCGATACTAATTATGACAGGTAACTGTAACTTCGTTAGTAATTATGACAAGTAACAGTAATTTCGATACAAATTATGGCAGGTAACTGTATCTTCGATACTAATTATGACAGGTAACATTAACTTCGATACTAATTATGACAAGTAACATTAACTTCGATACTAATTATGGCAGGTTACTGTAACATCGCTACTAATTATGACAAGTAACGTTAATTTCGATACAAATAATGGCAGGTAACTGTAACTTCCATACTAATTATGACAGGTAACAGTAACTTCGATACTAATTATGACAGGAAACTGTAACTTCGTTACTAATTATGACAAGGAACTGTAATTTCGATACAAATTATGGCAGGTAACTGCAACTTCGTTACTAATTATGACAAGTAACTGTAATTTCGATACAAATTTTGGCAGGTAATTGTAACTTCGATACTAATTATGACAGGTAACAGTAACTTCGATACTAATTATGACAAGTAACTGTAACTTCGATACTAATTATGACAGGTAACTGTAACTTCGTTACTAATAATGACAAGTAACTCTAATTTCGATACTAATTATGGCAGGTAACTGTAACTTCGATACTAATTAGGACAGGTAACAGTAACTTCGATACTAATTATGACAAGTAACTATAACTTCGATAAAAATTATGACTGGTTACTGTAACTTCGATTCTAATTATGACAAGAAACTCAAACTTCGTTACTAATTATGACAAGTAACTGTAATTTTGATAAAAAATTATGGTAGGTAACTGTAACTTCATTACTAATTATGACAGGTAACAGTAACTTCGATACTAATTATGACAGGAAACTGTAACATCGTTACTAATTATGACAAGTAACTTTAATTTCGATACTAGTTACGGCAGGAAACTGTAACTTCGTTACTAATTATGACAAGTCCCTGTAATTTCGATACAAATTATGGCAGGTAACTGTAACTTCGATACTAATTATGACAAGTAAATGTATCTTCGATACTAATTATGACAGGTAACTGTAACTTCGTTATTAATTATGACAAGTAACTTAAATTTTGATAAAAAATTATTGTAGGTAACTGTAACTTCAATACTAATTATGACAGGTAACAGTAACTTCGATACTAATTATGACAAGAAACTCAAACTTCGTTACTAATGATGACAAGTAACTGTAATTTTGATAAAAAATTATGGTAGGTAACTGTAACTTCAATACTAATTATGACAGGTAACAGTAACTTCGATACTAATTATGACAGGAAACTGTAACGTCGTTACTAATTATGACAAGTAACTTTAATTTCGATATTAATTATGGCAGGAAACTGTAACTTCGTTACTAATTATGACAAGTCCCTGTAATTTCGATACAAATTATGGCAGGTAACTGTAACCTCGATACTAATTATGAAAAGTAACTGTAACTTCGATACTAATTATGACAGGTAACTGTAACTTCGTTATTAATTATGACAAGTAACTGTAATTTCGATACAAATTTTGGCAGGTAACTGTATCATCGTTACTAATTATGACAGGTAACAGTTACTTCGATACTAATTATGATAAGTAACTGTAACTTCGATACTAATTATGACAGGTTACTGTAACTTCGATACTAATTATGACAGGTAACTGTAACTTCGTTACTAATTATGACAAGTAACTGTAATTTCGATTCAAATTTTGACAGGTAACTGTAACTTCGATACTTATTATGACAGGTAACAGTAACTTCGATACTAATTATGACAAGTAACTGTAACATCGATACTAATTATGACAGGTAACTGTAACTTCGTTACTAATTATGACAAGTAACTGTAATTTCGATACAAATTATGGCAGGTTACTGTAACTTCGATACTAATTATGACTGGTAACAGCAACTTCGATACTAATGATGACAAGTAACTATAACTTCGATACAAATTATGACAGGTAACTGTAACTTCGATACTAATTATGACAAGAAACTCTAACTTCGTTACTAATTATGACAAGTAACTGTAATTTTGATAAAAAATTATTGTAGGTAACTGTAACTTCAATACTAATTATGACAGGTAACAGTAACTTCGATACTAATTATGACAGGTAACTGTAACTTCGTTACTTATTATGACAAGTAACTTTAATTTCGATACTAATTATGGCAGGTTACTGTAACTTCGTTACTAATTATGACAAGTCCCTGTAATTTCGATACAAATTATGGCAGGTAATTGTAATTTCGATGCTAATTATGACAGGTAACAGTAACTACGATACTAATTATTACAAGTAACAGTAACTTCGATACTAATTATGACAAGTAACTGTAACTTCGATATTAATTATGACAAGTAACTGTAATTTTGATAAAAATTATTGTAGGTAACTGTAACTTCAATACTAATTATGACAGGTAACAGTAACTTCGATACATATTATGACAGGTAACAGTAACTTCGATACTAATTATGACAAGTAACTGTAACTTCGATACTAATTATGACAGGTAACAGTAACTTCGATACTAATTATGACAGGTAACTGTAACTTCGATACTAATTATGACAAGTCCCTGTAATTTCGATACAAATTATGGCAGGTAACGGTAACTTCGATACTAATTATTACAAGTAACTGTAACTTCGATACTAATTATGACAGGTAACTGTAACTTCGTTACTAATTATGACAAGTAACTGTAATTTCGATACAAAATTTGGCAGGTAACTGTAACTTCGATTCTAATTATTACAGGTAACAGTATCTTCGATACTAATTATGACAAGTAACTGTAACTTCGATACTAATTATGACAGGTAACTGTAACTTCGTTAGTAATTATGACAAGTAACAGTAATTTCGATACAAATTATGGCAGGTAACTGTATCTTCGATACTAATTATGACAGGTAACATTAACTTCGATACTAATTATGACAAGTAACATTAACTTCGATACTAATTATGGCAGGTTACTGTAACATCGCTACTAATTATGACAAGTAACGTTAATTTCGATACAAATTATGGCAGGTAACTGTAACTTCCATACTAATTATGACAGGTAACAGTAACTTCGATACTAATTATGACAGGAAACTGTAACTTCGTTACTAATTATGACAAGGAACTGTAATTTCGATACAAATTATGGCAGGTAACTGCAACTTCGTTACTAATTATGACAAGTAACTGTAATTTCGATACAAATTTTGGCAGGTAATTGTAACTTCGATACTAATTATGACAGGTAACAGTAACTTCGATACTAATTATGACAAGTAACTGTAACTTCGATACTAATTATGACAGGTAACTGTAACTTCGTTACTAATAATGACAAGTAACTCTAATTTCGATACTAATTATGGCAGGTAACTGTAACTTCGATACTAATTAGGACAGGTAACAGTAACTTCGATACTAATTATGACAAGTAACTATAACTTCGATAAAAATTATGACTGGTTACTGTAACTTCGATTCTAATTATGACAAGAAACTCAAACTTCGTTACTAATTATGACAAGTAACTGTAATTTTGATAAAAAATTATGGTAGGTAACTGTAACTTCATTACTAATTATGACAGGTAACAGTAACTTCGATACTAATTATGACAGGAAACTGTAACTTCGTTACTAATTATGACAAGTAACTTTAATTTCGATACTAGTTACGGCAGGAAACTGTAACTTCGTTACTAATTATGACAAGTCCCTGTAATTTCGATACAAATTATGGCAGGTAACTGTAACTTCGATACTAATTATGACAAGTAAATGTATCTTCGATACTAATTATGACAGGTAACTGTAACTTCGTTATTAATTATGACAAGTAACTTAAATTTTGATAAAAAATTATTGTAGGTAACTGTAACTTCAATACTAATTATGACAGGTAACAGTAACTTCGATACTAATTATGACAAGAAACTCAAACTTCGTTACTAATGATGACAAGTAACTGTAATTTTGATAAAAAATTATGGTAGGTAACTGTAACTTCAATACTAATTATGACAGGTAACAGTAACTTCGATACTAATTATGACAGGAAACTGTAACGTCGTTACTAATTATGACAAGTAACTTTAATTTCGATATTAATTATGGCAGGAAACTGTAACTTCGTTACTAATTATGACAAGTCCCTGTAATTTCGATACAAATTATGGCAGGTAACTGTAACCTCGATACTAATTATGAAAAGTAACTGTAACTTCGATACTAATTATGACAGGTAACTGTAACTTCGTTATTAATTATGACAAGTAACTGTAATTTCGATACAAATTTTGGCAGGTAACTGTATCATCGTTACTAATTATGACAGGTAACAGTTACTTCGATACTAATTATGATAAGTAACTGTAACTTCGATACTAATTATGACAGGTTACTGTAACTTCGATACTAATTATGACAGGTAACTGTAACTTCGTTACTAATTATGACAAGTAACTGTAATTTCGATTCAAATTTTGACAGGTAACTGTAACTTCGATACTTATTATGACAGGTAACAGTAACTTCGATACTAATTATGACAAGTAACTGTAACATCGATACTAATTATGACAGGTAACTGTAACTTCGTTACTAATTATGACAAGTAACTGTAATTTCGATACAAATTATGGCAGGTTACTGTAACTTCGATACTAATTATGACTGGTAACAGCAACTTCGATACTAATGATGACAAGTAACTATAACTTCGATACAAATTATGACAGGTAACTGTAACTTCGATACTAATTATGACAAGAAACTCTAACTTCGTTACTAATTATGACAAGTAACTGTAATTTTGATAAAAAATTATTGTAGGTAACTGTAACTTCAATACTAATTATGACAGGTAACAGTAACTTCGATACTAATTATGACAGGTAACTGTAACTTCGTTACTTATTATGACAAGTAACTTTAATTTCGATACTAATTATGGCAGGTTACTGTAACTTCGTTACTAATTATGACAAGTCCCTGTAATTTCGATACAAATTATGGCAGGTAATTGTAATTTCGATGCTAATTATGACAGGTAACAGTAACTTCGATACTAATTATTACAAGTAACAGTAACTTCGATACTAATTATGACAAGTAACTGTAATTTCGATTCAAATTTTGGCAGGTAACTGTAACTTCGATACTTATTATGACAGGTAACAATAACTTCGATACTAATTATGACAAGTAACTGTAACTTCGATACTAATTATGACAGGTAACTGTAACTTCGTTACTAATTATGACAAGTAACTGTAATTTCGATACAAATTATGGCAGGTAACTGTAACTTCGATACTAATTATGACAGGTAACATCAACTTCGATACTAATTATGACAATTCCCTGTAACTTCGATACTAATTATGACAAGTAACTGTAACTTCGATACTAATTATGACAGGTAACTGTAACTTCGTTACTAATTATGACAAGTAACTGTAATTTCGATACAAATTATGGCAGGTAACTGTAACGTCGGTACTAATTGTGACAGGTAACAGTAACTTCAATACTAATTATGACAGGTAACAGGAACTTCGATACTAATTATGACAGGTAACTGTAACTTCGTTACTAATTATCACAAGTAACTTTAATTTCGATACTAATTAGGGCAGGTAACTGTAACTTCGTTACTAATTATGACAAGTCCTTGTAATTTCGATACAAATTATGGCAGGTAACGGTAACTTCGATACTAATTATTACAAGTAACTGTAACTTCGATACTAATTATGACAGGTAACTGTAACTTCGTTACTAATTATGACAAGTAACTGTAATTTCGATACAAATTTTGGCAGGTAACTGTAACTTCGATTCTAATTATTACAGGTAACAGTAACTTCGATACTAATTATGACAAGTAACTGTAACTTCGATACTAATTATGACAGGTAACTGTAACTCCGTTAGTAATTATGACAAGTAACAGTAATTTCGATACAAATTTTGGCAGGTAACTGTATCTTCGATACTAATTATGACAGGTAACAGTAACTTCGATACAAATTATGACAAGTAACATTAACTTCGATACTAATTATGGCAGGTTACTGTAACATCGCTACTAATTATGACAAGTAACTTTAATTTCGATACAACTTATGGCAGATAACTGTAACTTCCATACTAATTATGACAGGTAACAGTAACTTCGATACTAATTATGACAGAAAACTGTAACTTCGTTACTAATTATGACAAGTAACTGTAATTTCGATACAAATTATGACAGGTAACTGTAACTTCGTTACTAATTATGACAAGTAAGAGTACCTTCGATACTAATTATGACAGGTAACTGTAACTTCGATACTAATTATGACAAGGAACTGTAATTTCGATACAAATTATGGCAGGTAACTGTAACTTCGTTACTAATTATGACAAGTAACTGTAATTTCGATACAAATTTTGGCAGGAAACTGTAACTTCGATAGTAATTATGACAAGTAACTGGAACTTCGATACTAATTATGACAGGTAACTGTAACTTCGTTACTAATAATGACAAGTAATTCTAATTTCGATACTAATTATGGCAGGTAACTGTAACTTCGATACTAATTATGACAAGTAACTATAACTTCGATAAAAATTATGACTGGTTACTGTAACTTCGATTCTAATTATGACAAGAAACTCAAACTTCGTTACTAATTATGACAAGTAACTGTAATTTTGATAAAAAATTATCATAGGTAACTGTAACTTCATTACTAATTATGACAGGTAACAGTAACTTCGATACTAATTTTGACAGGAAACTGTAACTTCGTTACTAATTATGACAAGTAACTTTAATTTCGATACTAGTTATGGCAGGAAACTGTAACTTCATTACTAATTATGACAAGTCCCTGTAATATCGATACATATTATGGCAGGTAACTGTAACTTCGATACTAATTATGACAAGTAACTGTAACTTCGATACTAATTATGACAGGTAACTGTAACTTCGTTATTAATTATGACAAGTAACTGTAATTTTGATAAAAATTATTGTAGGTAACTGTAACTTCAATACTAATTATGACAGGTAACAGTAACTTCGATACATATTATGACAGGTAACAGTAACTTCGATACTAATTATGACAAGTAACTGTAACTTCGATACTAATTATGACAGGTAACAGTAACTTCGATACTAATTATGACAGGTAACTGTAACTTCGATACTAATTATGACAAGGAACTATAACTCCGATACAAATTATGACAGGTAACAGTAAATTCGATACTAATTATGACAGGTTACAGTAACTACGATACTAATTATGACAAGTAACTGTAACTTCGATACTAATTATGACAGGTAACTGTAACTTCGTAACTAATTATGACAACTAACTGTAATTTCGATACAAATTATGGCTGGTAACAGTAACTTCGATGGTAATTATGACAGGTAACTTTAACTTCGATACTAATTATGACAAGGAACTGTAATTTCGATACAAATTATGGCAGGTAACTGTAACGTCGGTACTAATTGTGACAGGTAACAGTAACTTCGATACTAATTATGACAAGTAACTATAACTTCGAATCAAATTATGACAGGTAACTGTAACTTCGATACTAATTATGACAAGAAAATCTAACTTCGTTACTAAATATGACATGTAACTGTAATTTTGATAAAAATTATGGTAGGTAACTGTAACTTCAATACTAATTTAGACAGGTAACAGGAACTTCGATACTAATTATGACAGGTAACTGTAACTTCGTTACTAATTATCACAAGTTACTTTAATTTCGATACTAATTAGGGCAGGTAACTGTAACTTCGATACTAATTATGACAAGTAACAGTACCTTCGATACTAATTATGACAGGTAACTGTAACTTCGATACTAATTATGACAAGGAACTGTAATTTCGATACAAATTATGACAAGAAACTCTAACTTCGTTACTAATTATGACAAGTAACTGCAATTTTGATAAAAAATTATTGTAGGTAACTGTAACTTCAATACTAATTATGACAGGTAACAGTTACTTCGATACTAATTATGACATGTAACTGTAACTTCGTTACTTATTATGACAAGTAACTTTAAATTCGATACTAATTATGGCAGGTTACTGTAACTTCGTTACTAATTATGACAAGTCCCTGTAATTTCGATACAAATTATGGCAGGTAATTGTAATTTCGATGCTAATTATGACAGGTAACAGTAACTTCGATACTAATTATGACAAGTAACAGTAACTTCAATACTAATTATGACAAGTAACTGTAACTTCGATACTAATTATGACAGGTAACTGTAACTTCGATTCAAATTTTGGCAGGTAACTGTAACTTCGATACTTATTATGACAGGTAACAGTAACTTCGATACTAATTATGACAAGTAACTGTAACTTCGATACTAATTATGACAGGTAACTGTAACTTCGTTACTAATTATGACAAGTAACTGTAATTTCGATACAAATTATGGCAGGTAACTGTAACTTCGATACTAATTATGACAGGTAACAGCAACTTCGATACTAATTATGACAAGTAACTATAACGTCGATACAAATTATGACAGGTAACTGTAACTTCGATACTAATTACGACAAGAAACTCTAACTTCGTTTCTAATTATGACAAGTAACTGTAATTTTGATAAAAATTATTGTAGGTAACTGTAACTTCAATACTAATTATGACAGGTAACAGTAACTTCGATACTAATTATGACAGGTAACAGTAACTACGATACTAATTATGACAAGTAAATGTAACTTCGATACTAATTATGACAGGTTTCTGTAACTTCGTAACTAATTATGACAAGTAACTGTTATTTCGATACAAATTATGGCGGGTAACGGTAACTTCGATACTAATTATTACAAGTAACTGTAACTTCGATACTAATTATGACAGGTAACTGTAACTTCGTTACTAATTATGACAAGTAACTGTAATTTCGATACAAATTTTGGCAGGTAACTGTAACTTCGATTCTAGTTATTACAGGTAACAGTAACTTCGATACTAATTATGACAAGTAACTGTAACTTCGATACTAATTATGACAGGTAACTGTAACTTCGTTAGTAATAATGATAAGTAACAGTAATTTCGATACAAATTATGGCAGGTAACTGTATCTTCGATACTAATTATGACAGGTAACAGTAACTTCGATACTAATTATTACAAGTAACATTAACTTCGATACTAATTATGGCAGGTTACTGTAACATCGCTACTAATTATGACAAGTAACTTTAATTTCGATACAAATTATGGCAGATAACTGTAACTTCCATACTAATTATGACAGGTAACAGTAACTTCGATACTAATTATGACAGAAAACTGTAACTTCGTTACTAATTATGACAAGTAACTGTAATTTCGATACAAATTATGACAGGTAACTGTAACTTCGTTACTAATTATGACAAGTAACAGTACCTTCGATACTAATTATGACGAGTAACTGTAACTTCGATACTAATTATGACAAGGACCTGTAATTTCGATACAAATTATGGCAGGTAACTGTAACTCCGTTACTAATTATGACAAGTAACTGTAATTTCGATACAAATTTTGGCAGGTAACTGTAACTTCGATAGTAATTATGACAGGTAACAGTAACTTCGATACTAATTATGACAAGTAACTGTAACTTCGATACTAATTATGACAGGTAACTGTAACTTCGTTACTAATAATGACAAGTAACTCTAATTTCGATACTAATTATGGCAGGTAACTGTAACTTCGGTACTAATTAGGACAGGTAACAGTAACTTCGATACTAATTATGACAAGTAACTATAACTTCGATAAAAATTAGGACTGGTTACTGTAACTTCGATCCTAATTATGACAAGAAACTCAAACTTCGTTACTAATTATGACAAGTAACTGTAATTTTGATAAAAAATTATGGTAGGTAACTGTAACTTCATTACTAATTATGACAGGTAACAGTAACTTCGATACTAATTATGACAGGAAACTGTAACTTCGTTACTAATTATGATAAGTAACTTTACTTTCGATACTAGTTATGGCAGGAAACTGTAACTTCGTTACTAATTATGACAAGTCCCTGTAATTTTGATACAAATTATGGCAGGTAACTGTAACTTCGATACTAATTATGACAAGTAACTGTAACTTCGATACTAATTATGACAGGTAACTGTAACTTCGTTATTAATGATGACAAGTAACTGTAATTTTGATAAAAAATTATTGTAGGTAATTGTAACTTCAATACTAATTATGACAGGTAACAGTAACTTCGATACTAATTATGACAAGAAACTCAAACTTCGTTACTAATTATGACAAGTAACTGTAATTTTGATTAAAAAATTATGGTAGGTAACTGTAACTTCAATACTAATTATGACAGGTAACAGTAACTTCGATACTAATTATGACAGGAAACTGTAACTTCGTCACTAATTATGACAAGTAACTTTAATTTCGATATTAATTATGGCAGGAAACTGTAACTTCGTTACTAATTATGACAAGTCCCTGTAATTTCGATACAAATTATGGCAGGTAACTGTAACCTCGAAACTAATTATTACAAGTAACTGTAACTTCGATACTAATTATGACAGGTAACTGTAACTTGGTTACTAATTATGACAAGTAACTGTAATTTCGATACAAATTTTGGCAGGTAACTGTAACTTCGATACTAATTAGGACAGGTAACTGTAACTTCGATACTAATTATGACAAGTAACTATAACTTCGAATCAAATTAGTCATAATTAGTAACTGTAACTTCGATACTAATTATGACAAGTAACAGTACCTTCGATACTAATTATGACAGGTAACTGTAACTTCGATACTAATTATGACAAGAAAATCTAACTTCGTTACTAATTATGACAAGTAACTGTAATTTTGATAAAAAATTATGGTAGGTAACTGTAACTTCAATACTAATTATGACAGGTAACAGGAACTTCGATACTAATTATGACAGGTAACTGTAACTTCGTTAATAATTATCACAAGTAACTTTAATTTCGATACTAATTAGGGCAGGTAACTGTAACTTCGATACTAATTATGACAAGTATCAGTACCTTCGATACTAATTATGACAGGTAACTGTAACTTCGATACTAATTATGACAAGGAACTGTAATTTCGATACAAATTATGACAAGAAACTCTAACTTCGTTACTAATTATGACAAGTAACTGTAATTTTGATAAAATATTATTGTAGGTAACTGTAACTTCAATACTAATTATGACAGGTAACAGTAACTTCGATACTAATTATGGCAGGTAACTGTAACTTCGTTACTTATTATGACAAGTAACTTTAATTTCGATACTAATTATGGCAGGTTACTGTAACTTCGTTACTAATTATGACAAGTCCCTGTAATTTCGATACAAATTATGGCAGGTAATTGTAATTTCGATGCTAATTATGACAGGTAACAGTAACTTCGATACTAATTATGACAAGTAACAGTAACTTCAATACTAATTATGACAAGTAACTGTAACTTCGATACTAATTATGACAGGTATCTGTAACTTCGTTACTAATTATGACAAGTAACTGTAATTTCGATTCAAATTTTGGCAGGTAACTGTAACTTCGATACTTATTATGACAGGTAACAGTAACTTCGATACTAATTATGACAAGTAACTGTAACTTCGATACTAATTATGACAGGTAACTGTAACTTCGTTACTAATTATGACAAGTAACTGTAATTTCGATACAAATTATGGCAGGTAACTGTAACTTCGATACTAATTATGACAGGTAACAGCAACTTCGATACTAATTATGACAAGTAACTATAACATCGATACTAATTATGACAGGTAACTGTAACTTCGATAATAATTATGACAAGAAACTCTAACTTCGTTTCTAATTATGACAAGTAACTGTAATTTTGATAAAAAATTATTGTCGGTAACTGCAACTTCAATACTAATTATGACAGGTAACAGTAACTTCGATACTAATTATGACCGGTAACAGTAACTACGATACTAATTATGACAAGTAAATGTAACTTCGATACTAATTATGACAGGTTACTGTAACTTCGTAACTAATTATGGCAAGTAACTGTTATTTCGATACAAATTATGGCGGGTAACGGTAACTTCGATACAAATTATTACGAGTAACTGTAACTTCGATACTAATTATGACAGGTAACTGTAACTTCGTTACTAATTATGAAAAGTAACTGTAATTTCGATACAAATTTTGGCAGGTAACTGTAACTTCGATTCTAATTATTACAGGTAACAGTAACTTCGATACTAATTATGACAAGTAACTGTAACTTCGATACTAATTATGACAGGTAACTGTAACTTCGTTAGTAATTATGACAAGTAACAGTAATTTCGATACAAATTATGGCAGGTAACTGTATCTTCGATACTAATTATGGCAGGTAACAGTAACTTCGATACTAATTATGACAAGTAACATTAACTTCGATACTAATTATGGCAGGTTACTGTAACATCGCTACTAATTATGACAAGTAACTTAAATTTCGATACAAATTATGGCAGATAACTGTAACTTCCATACTAATTATGACAGGTAACAGTAACTTCGATACTAATTATGACAGAAAACTGTAACTTCGTTACTAATTATGACAAGTAACTGTAATTTCGATACAAATTATGACAGGTAACTGTAACTTCGTTACTAATTATGACAAGTAACAGTACCTTCGATACTAATTATGACAGGTAACTGTAACTTCGATACTAATTATGACAAGGAACTGTAATTTCGATACAAATTATGGCAGGTAACTGTAACTTCGTTACTAATTATGACAAGTAACTGTAATTTCGATACAAATTTTGGCTGGTAACTGTAACTTCGATAGTAATTATGACAGGTAACAGTAACTTCGATACTAACTATGACAAGTTACTGTAACTTCGATACTAATTATGACAGGTAACTGTAACTTCGTTACTAATAATGACAAGTAACTCTAATTTCGATACTAATTATGGCAGGTAACTGTAACTTCGATTCTAATTAGGACAGGTAACAGTAACTTCGATACTAATTATGACAAGTAACTATAACTTCGATAAAAATTATGACTGGTTACTGTAACTTCGATTCTAATTATGACAAGAAACTCAAACTTCGTTACTAATTATGACAAGTAACTGAAATTTTGATAAAAAAAACTATGGTAGTTAACTGTAACTTCATTACTATTTATGACAGGTAACAGTAACTTCGATACTAATTATGACAGGAAACTGTAACTTCGTTACTAATTATGACAAGTAACTTTAATTTCGATACTAGTTATGGCAGGAAACTGTAACTTCGTTACTAATTATGACAAGTCCCTGTAATTTCGATACAAATCATGGCAGGTAACTGTAACTTCGATACTAATTATGACAAGTAACTGTAACTTCGATACTAATTATGACAGGTAACTGTAACATCATTATTAATTATGACAAGTAACTGTAATTTTGATAAAAAATTATTGTAGGTAACTGTAACTTCAATACTAATTATGACAGGTAACAGTAACTTCGATACTAATTATGACAAGAAACTCAAACTTCGTTACTAATTATGACAAGTAACTGTAATTTTGATAAAAAAATTATGGTAGGTAACTGTAATTTCAATACTAATTATGACAGGTAACTGTAACTTCGATACTAATTATGACAGGAAACTGTAACTTCGTCACTAATTATGACAAGTAACTTTAATTTCGATATTAATTATGGCAGGAAACTGTAACTTCGTTACTAATTATGACAAGTCCCTGTAATTTCTGTACAAATTATGGCAGGTAACTGTAACCTCGATACTAATTATGACAAGTAACTGTAACTTCGATACTAATTATGACAGGTAACTGTAACTTCGTTATTAATTATGACAAGTAACTGTAATTTCGATACAAATTTTGGCAGGTAACTGTATCATCGTTACTAATTATGACAGGTAACAGTAACTTCGATACTAATTATGATAAGTAACTGTAACTTCGATACTAATTATGACAGGTAACTGTAACTTCGATACTAATTATGACAGGTAACTGTAACTTCGTTACTAATTATGACAAGTAACTGTAATTTCGATTCAAATTTTGGCAGGTAACGGTAACTTGGTAACTAATTATGACAAGTAACTGTAATTTCGATACAAATTATGGCTGGTAACAGTAACTTCGATGCTAATTATGACAGGTAACTGTAACTTCGATACTAATTATGACAAGGAACTGTAATTTCGATACAAATTATGGCAGGTAACTGTAACGTCGGTACTAATTGTGACAGGTAACAGTAACTTCGATACTAATTATGACAAGTAACTATAACTTCGAATCAAATTAGTCATAATTAGTAACTGTAACTTTGATACTAATTATGACAAGTCCCTGTAATTTCGGTACAAATTATGGCAGGTAACTGTAACCTCGATACTAATTATGACAAGTAACTGTAACTTCGATACTAATTATGACAGGTAACTGTAACTTCGTTATTAATTATGACAAGTAACTGTAATTTCGATACAAATTTTGGCAGGTAACTGTATCATCGTTACTAATTATGACAGGTAACAGTAACTTCGATATTAATTATGATAAGTAACTGTAACTTCGATACTAATTATGACAGGTAACTGTAACTTCAATACTAATTATGACAGGTAACTGTAACTTCGTTACTAATTATGACCAGTAACTGTAATTTCGATTCAAATTTTGGCAGGTAACGGTAACTTGGTAACTAATTATGACAAGTAACTGTAATTTCGATACAAATTATGGCTGGTAACAGTAACTTCGATGCTAATTATGACAGGTAACTGTAACTTCGATACTAATTATGACAAGTCCCTGTAATTTCGGTACAAATTATGGCAGGTAACTGTAACCTCGATACTAATTATGACAAGTAACTGTAACTTCGATACTAATTATGACAGGTAACTGTAACTTCGATACTAATTATGACAAGGAACTGTAATTTCGATACAAATTATGGCAGGTAACTGTAACGTCGGTACTAATTATGACAGGAAACTGTAACTTCGATACTAATTATGACAAGAAAATCTAACTTCGTTACTAATTATGACAAGTAACTGTAATTTTGATAAAAAATTATGGTAGGTAACTGTAACTTCAATACTAATTATGACAGGTAACAGGAACTTCGATACTAATTATGACAGGTAACTGTAACTTCGTTACTAATTATCACAAGTAACTTTAATTTCGATACTAATTAGGGCAGGTAACTGTAACTTCGATACTAATTATGACAAGTATCAGTACCTTCGATACTAATTATGACAGGTAACTGTAACTTCGATACTAATTATGACAAGGAACTGTAATTTCGATACAAATTATGACAAGAAACTCTAACTTCGTTACTAATTATGACAAGTAACTGTAATTTTGATAAAAAATTATTGTAGGTAACTGTAACTTCAATACTAATTATGACAGGTAACAGTAACTTCGATACTAATTATGACAGGTAACTGTAAATTCGTTACTTATTATGACAAGTTACTTTAATTTCGATACTAATTATGGCAGGTTACTGTAACTTCGTTACTAATTATGACAAGTCCCTGTAATTTCGATACAAATTATGGCAGGTAATTGTAATTTCGATGCTAATTATGACAGGTAACAGTAACTTCGATACTAATTATGACAAGTAACAGTAACTTCAATACTAATTATGACAAGTAACTGTAACTTCGATACTAATTATGACAGGTATCTGTAACTTCGTTACTAATTATGACAAGTAACTGTAATTTCGATTCAAATTTTGGCAGGTAACTGTAACTTCGATACTTATTATGATAGGTAACAGTAACTTCGATACTAATTATGACAAGTAACTGTAACTTCGATACTAATTATGACAGGTAACTGTAACTTCGTTACTAATTATGACAAGTAACTGTAATTTCGATACAAATTATGGCAGGTAACTGTAACTTCGATACTAATTATGACAGGTAACAGCAACTTCGATACTAATTATGACAAGTAACTATAACTTCGATACAAATTATGACAGGTAACTGTAACTTCGATAATAATTATGACAAGAAACTCTAACTTCGTTTCTAATTATGACAAGTAACTGTAATTTTGATAAAAAATTATTGTAGGTAACTGTAACTTCAATACTAATTATGACAGGTAACAGTAACTTCGATACTAATTATGACAGGTAACAGTAACTACGATACTAATTATGACAAGTAAATGTAACTTCGATACTAATTATGACAGGTTACTGTAACTTCGTAACTAATTATGACAAGTAACTGTTATTTCGATACAAATTATGACAGGTAACTGTAACTTCGTTACTAATTATGACAAGTAACTGTAAATTCGATACAAATTATGACAGGTAACTGTAACTTCGTTACTAATTATGACAGGTTACTGTAACTTCGTTACTAATTATGTCAAGTAACTGTAGCTTCGATGCTAATTATGACAAGTAACTGTAATTTCGATACAAATTACGACAGGTAACATTAACTTCGATACTAATTATGACAGGAAACTGTAACTTCGTTACTAATTATGACAAGTAACTGTAATTTCGATACAAATTATGACAGGTAACTGTAACTTCGTTACTAATTATGACAGGTTACTGTAACTTCGTTACTAATTATGTCAAGTAACTGTAGCTTCGATGCTAATTATGACAAGTAACTGTAATTTCGATGCAAATTACGACAGGTAACATTAACTTCGATACAAATTATGACAAGAAATTTTAACTTCGTTAATAATTATGACAAGTAACATTAATTTTGATAAAAATTTATGGTAGGTAACTGTAACTTCAATACTAATTATGACTGTAACAGTAACTTCGTTACTAATTATGACAAGTAACTGTAATTTCGATACAAATTATGGCAGGTAACAGTAACTTCGATACTAATTATGACAGGTAACTGTAACTTCGATACTAATTGTGACAAGGAACTGTAATTTCGATACAAATTATGGCAGGTATCTGTTACTTCCATACTAATTATGACAGGTAACAGTAACTTCGATAATAATTATGACAAGAAACTGTATCTTCGTTACTAATTATGACAAGTAACTGTAATTTCGATACAAATTATGGCTGGTAACTGTAACTTCGTTACTAATTATGACAAGTAACAGTACCTTCGATACTAATTATGACAGGTAACTGTATCTTCGATACTAATTATGACAAGGAACTATAATTTCGATACAAATTATGGCAGGTAACTGTAACTTCGTTACTAATTATGACAAGTAACTGTAATTTCGATACAAATTATTGCAGGTAACTGTAACTTCGGTACTAATTATGACAGGTAACAGTAACATCGGTGCTAATTATGACAAGTAACTATAACTTCGATAAAAATTATGACTGGTTACTGTAACTTCGATTCTAATTATGACAAGAAACTCTAACTTCGTTACTAATTATGACAAGTAACTGTAATTTTGATAAAAAATTAAGGTAGGTAACTGTAACTTCAATATTAATTATGACAGGTAACAGTAACTTCGATACTAATTATGACAGGAAACTGTAACTTCGTTACTAATTATGACAAGTAACTTTAATTTCGATACTAATTATGGCAGGTAACTGTAACATTGTTACTAATTATGACAAATCCCTGTAATTGCGATACAAATTATGGCAGGTAACTGTAACTTCGATACTAATTATGACAAGTAACTGTAACTTCGATACTAATTATGACAGGTAACTGTAACTTCGTTATTAATTATGACAAGTAACTGTAATTTCGATACAAATTTTGGCAGGTAACTGTAACTTCGATACTAATTATGACGGGTAACAGTAACTTCGATACTAATTATGACAAGTAACTATAACTTCGATACAAATTACGACAGGTAACTGTAACTTCGATACTAATTATGACAAGAAACTCGAACTTCATTACTAATTATGACAAGTCCCTGTAATTTCGATACAAATTATTGCAGGTAACTGTAACTTCCATACTAATTATGACAGATAACAGTAACTTCGATACTAATTATTACAGGAAACTGTAACTTCGTTACTAATTATGACAAGTAACTGTAATTTCGATAGAAATTATGACAGGTAACTGTAACTTCGTTACTACTTATGACAAGTAACAGTACCTTCGATACTAATTATGACAGGTAACTGTAACTTCGATATTAATTATGACAAGGAACAGTAATTTTGATACAAATTATGGCAGGTAACTGTAACTTTGATACTAATTATGACAGCTAACAGTAACTTCGATACTAATTATGACAAGTAACTGTAACTTCGTTACAAATTATGACAAGTAACTCTAATTTTGATAAAAAATTATGGCAGGTAACTGTAACTTCGGTACTAATTATGACAGGTAACGTTAACATAGATACTAATTATGACAGGTTACTCTAACTTCGTTACTAATTATGTCAAGTAACTGTAACTTCGATACTAATTATGACAAGTAACTGTAATTTCGATACAAATTATGACAGGTTACCGTAACTTCGTTACTAATGATGACAAGTAACTGTAATTTCGATACGAATTATGGCAGGTAGTTGTAACTTCGGTACTAATTATATCATTCATTCATTCATTCATTCATTTATTTGCAATGGGGGGTGTGTCCCCCGGTGGCAAATTGGATATACATAACAAATACATAATTATACATAACAATACATAATTATACATAACAATTCAATAACAATTATACAACAATTAAACTGGAGTATTTACACAAATAGTCAGTCTTTTCTTAAACACACCTATATGTTTGGGAAAAGGCTCTAAGACTGCGGCAGGTAGAGAGTTCCAGTTATCAATGGCACGGTTTACAAAAGAATATTTACCATAATTTGTTCGCTGTGGTCGGCCCTTAACTTTGAAAGGATGATCGCTCCTACCCATGTAAGTGGGCTTTCCCAATCGTTTGCTAAGCTCACCCCATGCTGGTTGATTTGTATACGTGTTGTACATAGCGCAGAGTCTAGATTTCATCCTCCTAGCCTCCAGTGATTCCCACCCAAGTTTCTTTAACATACGGCTCACACTGCTCCTGGGATTAAAGTCACTGAGCACAAATCTAGCGGCCTTTCTTTGTACCATTTCCAACTCATTGATGAGCCCTACTTGATATGGATCCCAAACCGCCGAGGCATATTCCAGAATAGGTCTTACAAGTGACAAATAGCCTAATTCTTTAGCAGAGGTACTACTTCCTTTTAATACCCTCATTACAAAGTGCAGGGATTTGTAAGCTTTTGAAACTACACATCCTACATGACTACTCCATTTCATATCATTCCTTACGTGAACGCCCAAATATTTGCAAGAATCTTCTTCTACAAGTATTTCCGAGCCAACATTATATTGAAAATCCTGCCTTCGCACTTTCCCTATTTTTAAGAGACTACATTTTCTTGTGTTTATTTTCATTTTATTTACAATCGCCCACTTATAGACCAGGTTCAGGTCCTCTTGCAGCACTGCATTGTCTTGTGAGTCATGTATCTTTCGATATATTACACAATCATCCGCAAACAATCGACAGTCACTGCGAATTCCATTTGGTAAGTCATTTATAAACGCCAAAAACAACAAAGTTCTGATTACGCTGCCCTGAGGGATACCCGATGTTACGGTAATTTCATCCGAGAATATGCCTTCGACTTTCACTTTCTGGGAACGACCCGTCAAAAATTCTTGGATCCATAAAATTACTCTTCTATCAATCTTCGTCGAAGCTAATTTATGGAGTAGCATGTCATGCGGCACGACATCAAATGCTTTCGCAAAATCTATAACCACGGCGTCGACTGAAACTCCATGGTCTAACGATTCGCTAATGTCTTGAAAAAGTGATAGCATCTGACTCTCGCATGAGTAACCTTTCCGAAATCCATGCTGCCTATCATTAAACCATGATAATGTTTCCCACTGTTCCCTCAAGTAGTCGCAAATGAGATGCTCCATCTGCTTACAAACGATGGACGTAAGGCTAACCGGCCTGTAGTTGCCCAATTCAAGTCTGCTCCCTCCCTTAAATATTGGGACTACCGTAGCTCTTTTCCAGTCATCTGGGATTTGCGCATTATTTATGGACACATTAAATATCACCTCCAAGTATCGTGCCACGGCCCTACCTCCTAATTTAAGTACTTCACTAACAATATTATCAGGACCCTTTGATACATTGAAACGCAGTTTTTGTATTAGCTTTACAATTGCTGACTGGTTTATTTGGAACAGAGGGGCCCCTGATTCGTCGTTAAGGTCCAACACACAGCTATTGGATTTATTGAACACACTACCGTAAAAGACATTTAATTCATTAGCAATGGCCTGTTTCTCAGTAATTAATTTACCGTCACCGGACATTATCATCGACAAATTAATTGAATTTCCCTTTCTTCTCCTAACATAACTGTAAAATTTTTTCCACCCACCCCTTCCCGAACCAAGTAAACCTTGCATATAACTGTCATGAGCAGCCCTCTTTTTTAAGACGAGCTCTCTTGATAAGGACTTAAATTTCAACATATACTTGTCACTATCATGTCTTTTATTGTATAATTTCCTAATTTTCCTTTTTAGTCTCCTAATTTCTCGTGTGTAATACTCAGGGTCTGGGTTTTGTTTCAGCAATTTAAATGGGACAAATTTATCAACAGCGCTATTTAAAATTTTCAAAAAGTTAGTCCACAGGATATTAATGTGATTTCCTTCCGATGCCCATCCTACAAATAGCTCATTCAAATACCCCTGAAACTTGCCCTGATCCGCCCTGCGATACTGGAATATGATCTTTTTTGCTACATCAGAGTCTAATTTTGTAACGTCACCATATCTAATATTTAATTCAACCCCAGAATGGTCACTAATTCCTGGTACTTTCAGACAGTTAATATACAGCTCTACAGGCCTTACGAGATAAACATCTAAGGTATTATTGTCTCTAGTTGGGAAGTCAACTACTTGGGAAAATCCCCCCTCCCTTAAGAATTTATTTGCAGCGCTCTGAGCTTGACCACAGCTAGTTGACTCACCAGACCAGTCTACTTTGGGGAGGTTTAAATCTCCAGCAATTATTATGCTCTTTTTCATAGCATTACCCGTACAAGTTTTATCATACAGTGTTTCGAGGAGAGAAAAGTTATCTTTCGGTGCTCTATACGCCCCTATCACCTGAAGAGGGAATTTATTTCCTTTATCTGAAATTTGTACACATAACATTTCATGATCCATATCAGCCCACTTTAAGAAACTAGCTATATTTTTGCGCACACAAATAAATAGCCCACCACCTCGTTTCCCCCGATCCCTTCTGTACATTTCGTAGGTCCCTTGAATTATTTCGCTACTATTTATGTCCTCATATAACCAAGATTCAGTTGCAATGACAATGTCCGGAGAATACGTCTCTACAAGATTCCAAAATTCAATTAATTTATTTCCTAAACTCTGACAATTAACCTGCAGTAATCTTAGAGTCTTACCTCCGGAGCAAATATCTTGAAGTAGCTCCTTCTGTTCCCATCGGCTGGCAACCTCTGGACCTGCTCCTCCTCACAAAAGCCGGCACGAACCGATGACCCTGTCATGTAGGCTCCCTAGGTTGTAAGCGCCCCGTCGATTTAGATGCAGCCCGTCCCGGGCGAAGTCACGGCCACCAATCCAGCAGTCAGCTTCTACGTACACTAATCCCAGTTGTGCACATACCCAGTCCATGCGGTCATTTACAGTCTTAACTCGCCTTAACGGAACATCTCCCCGCCGAACAATGCCACTCATTATAATTTTTGCATTTCTAAACTTGCTTTTAGCTTTTCTGCCTAGTTCGTAGAGCTCCCCCATGATGTAATCAGCTGTAGCCCTCTTCTTCAAATCGTTCGTCCCAACATGGAGCAACAACACTTTAACTTTGTCACAGTCCTCTACATTTGCTTCTTCCACTTGTTGGGCAAGCTGGTCAATTTTAATCCCCGGATAACACCGCACTTTCGCACCTGATTTCCTCGAGATATTCGCACTCCATCGTATCATAGAATCACCCATTATGATAACGTCATCCTCAGTTTGCTCCTGCACGCCCTCTTCCACACTGATCCCAGTAGAAAGCTGTTCAGTCACATCCTTCACCGTTTCTTCTGATTCACGAAGCTTAGCTCTAAGTTCCTGTATTATTTGATCCCTTGCTTTGATTTGCACCCTCAAACAGTCCGGCGTATCACATACTTTACAAAACCAATTTCCGACATCACAATCCTCCTTCTTGACCTTAATACAGCCGAAGTGAAACCATTTCTCACATAGTCCACACTCAACACCATTCTTCAATGTTTTACTGCACGTCGAACACTTTAAAACTGTCACTGGATCATTTGCCTGATTCACATTTGGAGTAACAGGCCCTGGATTCACTTCCACTCCACCAATAACTAGCAATGCAGCTATCACTAGGGCTATGAACCACAAGTTGCTAGGTCCCGCACTCACACACAAACACCGGAAATCAGGTATCAGTAACTTCGATACTAATTATGACAAGGAACTGTAATTTCGATACAAATTATGGCAGGTAACTGTAACTTCGTTACTAATTATGACAGGTTACTGTAACTTCGTAACTAATTATGTCAAGTAATTGTAGCTTCGATTCTAATTATGACAAGTAACTGTAATTTCGATACAAAATATGACAGGTAACAGTAACTTCGATACAAATTATGACAAGAAACTCTAACTTCGTTAATAATTATGACAAGTAACATTAATTTTGATAAAAAATTATGGTAGGTAACTGTAACATCAATACTAATTATGACAGGTAACAGTAACTTCGATACTAATTATTACAGGTAAGAGTAACTACGATACTAATTATGACAAGTAACTGTAACTTCGATACTAATTATGACAGGTAACAGTTACTTCGATACTATTTATGACAGGAAACTGTAACTTCGTTACTAATTATGACAAGTAACTGTAATTTCGATACAAATTATGACAGGTAACTGTAACTTCGTTACTAATTATGACAGGAAACTGTAACTTCGTTACTAATTATGACAAGTAACTTTAATTTGGATACTAGTTATGGCAGGAAACTGTATCTTGGTTACTAATTATGACAAGTCCCTGTAATTTCGATACAAATTATGGCAGATAACTGTAACTTCGATACTAATTATGACAAGTAACTGTAACTTCGTTACTAATTATGACAGGTAACTGTAACTTCGTTATTAATTATGACTAAAAACTGTAATTTTGATAAAAATTATTGTAGGTAACTGTAACTTCAATACTAATTATGACAGGTAACAGTAACGTCGATACTAATTATGACAGGAAACTGTAACTTCGTTACTCATTATGACAAGTAACTTTAATTTCGATATTAATTAAGGCAGGAAACTGTAACTTCGTTACTAATTATGACAAGTCCCTGTAATTTCGATACAAATTATGGCAGGTAACTGTAACCTCGATACTAATTATGACAAGTAACTGTAACTTCGATACTAATTATGACAGGTAACTGTAACTTCGTTATTAATTATGACAAGTAACTGTAATTTTGATAAAAAATTATTGTAGGTAACTGTAACTTCAATACTAATTATGACAGGTAACAGTAACTTCGATACTAATTATGACAAGAAACTCAAATTTCGTTACTAATTATGACAAGTAACTGTAATTTTGATTAAAAAAATTATGGTAGGTAACTGTAACTTCAATACTAATTATGACAGGTAACTGTAACTTCGATACTAATTATGACAGGAAACTGTAACTTCGTCACTAATTATGACAAGTAACTTTAATTTCGATATTAATTATGGCAGGAAACTGTAACTTCGTTACTAATTATGACAAGTCCCTGTAATTTCGATACAAATTATGGCAGGTAACTGTAACCTCGATACTAATTATGAAAAGTAACTGTAACTTCGATACTAATTATGACAGGTAACTGTAACTTCGTTATTAATTATGACAAGTAACTGTAATTTCGATACAAATTTTGGCAGGTAGGTAACTCTATCATCGTTACTAATTATGACAGGTAACAGTAACTTCGATACTAATTATGATAAGTAACTGTAACTTCGATACTAATTATGACAGGTAACTGTAACTTCGATACTAATTATGACAGGTAACTGTAACTTCGTTACTAATTATGACAAGTAACTGTAATTTCGATTCAAATTTTGGCAGGTAACGGTAACTTCGATACTTATTATGACAGGTAACAGTAACTTCGATACTAATTATGATAAGTAACTGTAACTTCGATACTAATTATGACAGGTAACTGTAACTTCGATACTAATTATGACAGGTAACTGAAACTTCGTTACTAATTATGACAAGTAACTGTAATTTCGATTCAAATTTTGGCAGGTAACGGTAACTTCGATACTTATTATGACAGGTAACAGTAACTTCGATACTAATTATGACAAGTAACTGTAACATCGATACTAATTATGTAAAGTAACTGTAACTTCGTTACTAATTATGACAAGTAACTGTAATTTCGATACAAATTATGGCAGGTTACTGTAACTTCGATACTAATTACGACAGGTAACAGCAACTTCGATACTAATTATGACAAGTAACTATAACTTCGATACAAATTATGACAGGTAACTGTAACTTCGATACTAATTATGACAAGAAACTCTAACTTCGTTACTAATTATGACAAGTAACTGTAATTTTGATAAAAAATTATTGTAGGTAACTGTAACTTCAATACTAATTATGACAGGTAACAGTAACTTCGATACTTATTATGACAGAAAACTGTAACTTCGTTACTTATTATGACAAGTAACTTTAATTTCGATACTAATTATGGCAGGTTACTGTAACTTCGTTACTAATTATGACATGTCCCTGTAATTTCGATACAAATTATGGCAGGTAATTGTAATTTCGATGCTAATTATGACAGGTAACAGTAACGTCGGTACTAATTATGACAAGTAACAGTAACATCGATACTAATTATGACAAATAACTGTAACGTCGATACTAATTATGACATGTAACTGTAACTTCGTTACTAATTATGACAAGTAACTGTAATTTCGATTGAAATTTTGGCAGGTAACTCTAACTTCGATACTTATTATGACAGGTAACAGTAACTTCGATACTAATTATGACAAGTAACTGTAACTTCGATACTAATTATGACAGGTAACTGTAACTTCGTTACTAATTATGACAAGTAACTGTAATTTCGATACAAATTATGGCAGGTAACTGTAACTTCGATACTAATTATGACAGGTAACAGCAACTTCGATACTAATTATGACAAGTAACTTTAACTTCGATACAAATTATGACAGGTAACTGTAACTTCGATACTAATTATGACAAGAAACTCTAACTTCGTTTCTATTTATGACAAGTAACTGTAATTTTGATAAAAAATTATTTTAGGTATTTGTAACTTCAATACTAATTAAGACAGGTAACAGTAACTTCGATACTAATTATGACAGGTAACAGTAACTACGATACTAATTATGACAAGTAACTGTAACTTCGATACTAATTATGACAGGTTACTGTAACTTCGTAACTAATTATGACAAGTAACTGTTATTTCGATACAGATTATGGCAGGTAACAGTAACTTCGATACTAATTATGTCAAGTAACTGTAACTTCGATACTAATTATGACAGGGAACTGTAATTTCGATACAAATTATGGCAGGTAACTGTAACTTCGATACTCATTGTGAATCGTAACAGTAACTTCGATACCTATTATGACAAGTAACTATAACTTCGAATAAAATTATGACAGGTAACTGTAACTTCGATACTAATTATGACAAGAAACTCTAACTTCGTTACTAATTATGACAAGTAACTGTAATTTTGATAAAAATTATGGTAGGTAACTGTAACTTCAATACTAATTATAACAGGTAACAGTAACTTCGATACTTATTATGACAGGTAACTGTAACTTCGTTACTAATTATCACTAGTAACTTTAATTTCGATACTAATTATGGCAGGTAACTGTAACTTCGTTACTAATTATTGCAAGTCCCTGTAATTTCGATACAAATTATGGCGGGTAACGGTAACTTCGATACTAATTATAACAAGTAACTGTAACTTCGATACTAATTATGACAGGTAACTGTAACTTAGTTAATAATTATGACAAGTAACTGTAATTTCGATACAAATTTTGGCAGGTAACTGTAACTTCGATTCTAATTATGACAGGTAACAGTAACTTCGATACTAATTATGACAAGTAACTGTAACTTCGATACTAATTATGACAGGTAACTGTAACTTCGTAACTATTTATGACAAGTAACAGAAATTTCGATACAAAATATGGCAGGTAACAGTAACTTCGATACTAATTATGACAGGTAACAGTAACTTCGATACTAATTATGACAAGTAACATTAATTCGATACTAATTATGACAGGTTACTGTAACATCGTTGTTAATGATGACAAATAACTTTAATTTCGATACAAATTATGGCAGGTAACTGTAACTTTCATACTAATTATGACAGGTAACAGTTACTTCGATACTAATTATGACAGGAAACTGTAACTTCGTTACTAATTATGACAAGTAACTGTAATTTCGATACAAATTATGACAGGTAACTGTAACTTCGTTACTAATTATGAAAAGTAACAGTACCTTCGATACTAATTATGACTGGTAACTGTAACATCGATACTAATTATGACAAGGAACTGTAATTTCGAAACAAATTATGGCAGGTAAATGTAACTTCGTTACTAATTATGACAAGTAACTGTAATTTCGATACAAATTTTGGCAGGTAACTGTAACTTCGATACTTATTATGACAGGTAACAGTAACTTTGATACTAATTATGACAAGTAACAGTAACTTCGATACTTATTATGACAGGTAACTGTAACTTCGTTACTAATTATGACAAGAAACTCTAATTTCGATACAAATTATGGCAGGTAACTGTAACTTCGGTACTAATTATGACAGGTAACAGTAACTTCGATACTAATTATGACAAGTAAATATAACTTCGATAAAAATTATGACTGGTTACTGTAACTTCGATTCTAATTATGACGAGAAACTCAAACTTCGTTAATAATTATGACAAGTAACTGTAATTTTGATAAAAAATTATGGTAGGTAATTGTAACTTCAATACTAATTATGACTGGTAAAAGTAACTTCGATACTAATTATGACAGGAAACTGTGACTTCGTTACTAATTATAACAAGTAACTTTAATTTCGATACTAATTATGGCAGGAAACTGTAACTTCGTTACTAATTATGACAAGTCCCTGTAATTTCGATACAAATTATGACAGGTAACTGTAACATCGATACTAATTATGACAAGTAACAGTAACTTCGATACTAATTATGACAGGTAACTGTAACTTCGTCACTAATTATAACAAGTAACTGTAATTTCGTTACAAATTATGGCAGGTAACAGTAAATTCGATACTAATTATGACAGGTAACAGTAACTTCGATACTAATTATGACAGGAAACTGTAACTTCGTTACTAATTATGACAAGTAACTGTAATTTCGATACAAATTATGACAGGTAACTGTAACTTCGTTACTAATTATGAAAAGTAACAGTACCTTCGATACTAATTATGACTGGTAACTGTAACATCGATACTAATTATGACAAGGAACTGTAATTTCGAAACAAATTATGGCAGGTAAATGTAACTTCGTTACTAATTATGACAAGTAACTGTAATTTCGATACAAATTTTGGCAGGTAACTGTAACTTCGATACTTATTATGACAGGTAACAGTAACTTTGATACTAATTATGACAAGTAACAGTAACTTCGATACTTATTATGACAGGTAACTGTAACTTCGTTACTAATTATGACAAGAAACTCTAATTTCGATACAAATTATGGCAGGTAACTGTAACTTCGGTACTAATTATGACAGGTAACAGTAACTTCGATACTAATTATGACAAGTAAATATAACTTCGATAAAAATTATGACTGGTTACTGTAACTTCGATTCTAATTATGACGAGAAACTCAAACTTCGTTAATAATTATGACAAGTAACTGTAATTTTGATAAAAAATTATGGTAGGTAATTGTAACTTCAATACTAATTATGACAGGTAAAAGTAACTTCGATACTAATTATGACAGGAAACTGTGACTTCGTTACTAATTATAACAAGTAACTTTAATTTCGATACTAATTATGGCAGGAAACTGTAACTTCGTTACTAATTATGACAAGTCCCTGTAATTTCGATACAAATTATGACAGGTAACTGTAACATCGATACTAATTATGACAAGTAACAGTAACTTCGATACTAATTATGACAGGTAACTGTAACTTCGTCACTAATTATAACAAGTAACTGTAATTTCGTTACAAATTATGGCAGGTAACAGTAAATTCGATACTAATTATGACAGGTAACAGTAACTTCGATACTAATTATGACAGGAAACTGTAACTTCGTTACTAATTATGACAAGTAACTGTAATTTCGATACAAATTATGACAGGTAATTGTAACTTCGTTACTAATTATGACAGGTTACTGTAACTTCGTTACTAATTATGTCAAGTAACTGTAGCTTCGATGCTAATTATGACAAGTAACTGTAATTTCGATACAAATTATGACAGGTAACATTAACTTCTATACAAATTATGACAAGAAATTCTAACTTCGTTAATAATTATGACAAGTAACATTAATTTTGATAAAAATTTATGGTAGGTAACTGTAACTTCAATACTAATTATGACTGTAACAGTAACTTCGTTACTAATTATGACAAGTAACTGTAATTTCGATACAAATTATGGCAGGTAACAGTAACTTCGATACTAATTATGACAGGTAACTGTAACTTCGATACTAATTATGACAAGGAACTGTAATTTCGATACAAATTATGGCAGGTAACTGTAACTTCCATACTAATTATGACAGGTAACAGTAACTTCGATAATAATTATGACAAGAAACTGTATCTTCGTTACTAATTATGACAAGTAACTGTAATTTCGATACAAATTATGGCTGGTAACTGTAACTTCGTTACTAATTATGACAAGTAACAGTACCTTCGATACTAATTATGACAGGTAACTGTATCTTCGATACTAATTATGACAAGGAACTGTAATTTCGATACAAATTATGGCAGGTAACTGTAACTTCGTTACTAATTATGACAAGTAACTGTAATTTCGATACAAATTATTGCAGGTAACTGTAACTTCGGTACTAATTATGACAGGTAACAGTAACATCGGTGCTAATTATGACAAGTAACTATAACTTCGATAAAAATTATGACTGGTTACTGTAACTTCGATTCTAATTATGACAAGAAACTCTAAATTCGTTACTAATTATGACAAGTAACTGTAATTTTGATAAAAAATTAAGGTAGGTAACTGTAACTTCAATATTAATTATGACAGGTAACAGTAACTTCGATACTAATTATGACAGAAAACTGTAACTTCGTTACTAGTTATGACAAGTAACTTTAATTTCGATACTAATTATGGCAGGTAACTGTAACATTGTTACTAATTATGACAAATCCCTGTAATTGCGATACAAATTATGGCAGGTAACTGTAACTTCGATACTAATTATGACAAGTAACTGTAACTTCGATACTAATTATGACAGGTAACTGTAACTTCGTTATTAATTATGACAAGTAACTGTAATTTCGATACAAATTTTGGCAGGTAACTGTAACTTCGATACTAATTATGACAGGTAACAGTAACTTCGATACTAATTATGACAAGTAACTATAACTTCGATACAAATTATGACAGGTAACTGTAACTTCGATACTAATTATGACAAGAAACTCGAACTTCATTACTAATTATGACAAGTCCCTGTAATTTCGATACAAATTATGGCAGGTAACTGTAACTTCCATACTAATTATGACAGATAACAGTAACTTCGATACTAATTATGACAGGAAACTGTAACTTCGTTACTAATTATGACAAGTAACTGTAATTTCGATAGAAATTATGACAGGTAACTGTAACTTCGTTACTACTTATGACAAGTAACAGTACCTTCGATACTAATTATGACAGGTAACTGTAACTTCGATATTAATTATGACAAGGAACAGTAATTTTGATACAAATTATGGCAGGTAACTGTAACTTTGATACTAATTATGACAGCTAACAGTAACTTCGATACTAATTATGACAAGTAACTGTAACTTCGTTACAAATTATGACAAGTAACTCTAATTTTGATAAAAAATTATGGCAGGTAATTGTAACTACGATACTAATTATGACAGGTAACATTAACTTCGATACTAATTATGACAGGTTACCCTAACTTCGTTACTAATTATGTCAAGTAACTGTAACTTCGATACTAATTATGACAAGTAACTGTAATTTCGATACAAATTATGACAGGTTACCGTAACTTCGTTACTTATGATGACAAGTAACTGTAATTTCGATACGAATTATGGCAGGTAACTGTAACTTCGGTACTAATTATATCAGGTATCAGTAACTTCGATACAAATTATGACAAGAAACTCTAACTTCGTTAATAATTATGACAAGTAACATTAATTTTGATAAAAATTATGGTAGGTAACTGTAACATCAATACTAATTATGACAGGTAACAGTAACTTCGATACTAATTATTACAGGTAAGAGTAACTACGATACTAATTATGACAAGTAACTGTAACTTCGATACTAATTATGACAGGTAAGAGTTACTTCGATGCTATTTATGACAGGAAACTGTAACTTCGTTACTAATTATGACAAGTAACTGTAATTTCGATACAAATTATGACAGGTAACTGTAACTTCGTTACTAATTATGACAGGAAACTGTAACTTCGTTACTAATTATGACAAGTAACTTTAATTTGGATACTAGTTATGGCAGGAAACTGTATCTTCGTTACTAATTATGACAAGTCCCTGTAATTTCGATACAAATTATGGCAGATAACTGTAACTTCGATACTAATTATGACAAGTAACTGTAACTTCGATACTAATTATGACAGGTAACTGTAACTTCGTTATTAATTATGACTAGTAACTGTAATTTTGATAAAAATTATTGTAGGTAACTGTAACTTCAATACTAATTATGACAGGTAACAGTAACGTCGATACTAATTATGACAGGAAACTGTAACTTCGTTACTCATTATGACAAGTAACTTTAATTTCGATATTAATTAAGGCAGGAAACTGTAACTTCGTTACTAATTATGACAAGTCCCTGTAATTTCGATACAAATTATGGCAGGTAACTGTAACCTCGATACTAATTATGACATGTAACTGTAACTTCGATACTAATTATGACAGGTAACTGTAACTTCGTTATTAATTATGACAAGTAACTGTAATTTCGATACAAATTTTGGCAGGTAACTGTATCATCGTTACTAATTATGACAGGTAACAGTAACTTCGATACTAATTATGACAAGTAACTGTAACTTCGATACTAATTATGACAGGTAACTGTAACTTCGATACTAATTATGACAGGTAACTGTAATTTCGGTACTAATTATGACAAGTAACTGTAATTTCGAAACAAATTATGACAGGTAATTGTAACTTCGTTACTAATTATGACAGGTTACTGTAACTTCGTTACTAATTATGTCAAGTAACTGTAGCTTCGATGCTAATTGTGACAAGTAACTGAAATTTCGATACAAATTATGACAGGTAACTGTAACTTCGATACTAATTATGACAAGAAACTCGAACTTCGTTACTAATTATGACAAGTCCCTGTAATTTCGATACAAATTATGGCAGGTAACTGTAACTTCCATACTAATTATGACAGGTAACAGTAACTTCGATACTAATTCTGACAAGTAACATTAACTTCGATACTAATTATGGCAGGTTACTGTAACATCGCTACTAATTATGACAAGTAACTTTAATTTCGATACAAATTATGGCAGGTAACTGTAACTTCCATACTAATTATGACAGATAACAGTAACTTCGATACTAATTATGACAGGAAACTGTAACTTCGTTACTAATTATGACAAGTAACTGTAATTTCGATACAAATTTTGGCAGGTAACTGTAACTTCGATACTAATTATGACAGGTAACAGTAACTTCGATACTAATTATGACAAGTAACTGTAACTTCGATACTAATTATGACAGGTAACTGTAACTTCGTTACTAATTTTGACAAGTAACAGTACCTTCGATACTAATTATGACAGGTAACTCTAACTTCGATACTAATTATGACAAGGAACTGTAATTTCGATACAAATTATGGCAGGTAACTGTAACTTCGTTACTAATTATGACAAGTAACTGTAATTTCGAAACAAATTTTGGCAGGTAACTGTAACTTCGATACTAATTATGACAGGTAACAGTAACTTCGATACTAATTATGACAAGTAACTGTAACTTCGATACTAATTATGACAGGTAACTGTAACTTCGTTACTATTTATGACAAGTAACAGTAATTTCGATACAAAATATGGCAGGTTACAGTAACTTCGATACTAATTATGACAGGTAACAGTAACTTCGATACTATTTATGACAAGTAACATTAACTTCGGTACTAATTATGACAGGTTACTGTAACATCGTTGCTAATGATGACAAGTAACTTTAATTTCGATACAAATTATGGCAGGTAACTGTAACTTCCATACTAATTATGACAGGTAACAGTTACTTCGATACTAATTATGACAGGAAACTGTAACTTCGTTACTAATTATGACAAGTAACTGTAATTTCGATACAAATTATGACAGGTAACTGTAACTTCGTTACTAATTATGACAAGTAACAGTACCTTCGATACTAATTATCACAGGTAACTGTAACATCGATACTAATTATGACAAGGAACTGTAATTTCGATACAAATTATGGCAGGTAACTCTACCTTCGATACTAATTATGACAGGTAACAGCAACATCGATACTAATTATGACAAGTAACTATAACTTCGATACAAATTATGACAGGCAACTGTAACTTCGATACTAATTATGACAAGAATCTCTAACTTCGTTACTAATTATGACATGTAAATGTAATTTTGATAAAAAATTATTGTAGGTAACTGTAACTTCAATACTAATTATGACAGGTAACAGTAACTTCGATACTAATTATGACAGGTAACTGTAACTTCGTTACTTATTATGACAAATAACTTTAATTTCGATACTAATTATGGCAGGTTACTGTAACTTCGTTACTAATTATGACAAGTCCCTGTAATTTCGATACAAATTATTGCAGGTAATTGTAATTTCGATACTAATTATGACAGGTAACAGTAACTTCGATACTAATTATGACAGGTAACAGTAACTTCGATACAATTTATGACAAGTAACTGTAACTTCGATACTAATTATGACAGGTAACAGCAACTTCGATACTAATTATGACAAGTAATTATAACTTCGATACAAATTATGACAGGTAACAGTAACCTCGATACTAATTATGACAGGTTACAGTAACTACGATACTAATTATGACAAGTAACTGTAACTTCGATACTAATTATGACAGGTAACTGTATCTTGGTAACTAATTATGACAAGTAACTGTAATTTCGATAAAAATTATGGCTGGTAACAGTAACTTCGATGCTAATTATGACAGGTAACTGTAACTTCGATACTAATTATGACAAGGAACTGTAATTTCGATACAAATTATGGCAGGTAACTGTAACTTCGATACTAATTGTGACAGGTAACAGTAACGTCGATACTAATTATGACAAGTAACTGTAACTTCGAATCAAATTTTGACAGGTAACTGTAGCTTCGATACTAATTATGACAAGAAAATCTAACTTCGTTACTCATTATGACAAGTAACTGTAATTTTGATAAAAAATTATGGTAGGTAACTGTAACTTCAATACTAATTATGACAGGTAACAGGAACTTCGATACTAATTATGACAAGTAACTGTAACTTCGTTAATAATTATCACAAGTAACTTTAATTTCGATACTAATTATGGCAGGTAACTGTAACTTCGTTACTAATTAGGACAAGTCCCTGTAATTTCGATACAAATTATGGCAGGTAACGGTAACTTCGATACTAATTATTACAAGTAACTGTAACTTCGATACTAATTATGAGAGGTAACTGTAACTTCGTTACTAATTATGACAAGTAACTGTAATTTCGATACAAATTTTGGGAGGTAAATGTAACTTCGATTCTAATTATGACAGGTAACAGTAACTTCGATACTAATTATGACAAGTAACTGTAACGTCGATACTAATTATGACAGGTAACTGTAACTTCGTTACTAATTATGACAAGTAACAGTAATTTCGATACAAATTATGGCAGGTAACTGTATCTTCGATACTAATTATGACAGGTAACAGTAACTTTGATACTAATTATGACAAGTAACATTAACTTCGATACTAATTATGGCAGGTTACTGTAACATCGCTACTAATTATGACATGTAACATTAACTTCGATACTAATTATGACCGGTAACTGTATCTTCGATACTAATTATGACAAGGAACTGTAATTTCGATACAAATTATGGCAGGTAACTGTAACTTCGTTACTAATTATGACAAGTAACTGTAATTTCGATACAAATTTTGTCAGGTAACTGTAACTTCGATACTAATTATGACAGGTAACAGTTACTTCGATACTAATTATGACAAGTAACTGTAACTTCGATACTAATTGTGACAGGTAACAGTAACGTCGATACTAATTATGACAAGTAACTGTAACTTCGAATCAAATTATGACAGGTAACTGTAGCTTCGATACTAATTATGACAAGAAAATCTAACTTCGTTACTCATTATGACAAGTAACTGTAATTTTGATAAAAAAATTATGGTAGGTAACTGTAACTTCAATACTAATTATGACAGGTAACAGGAACTTCGATACTAATTATGACAAGTAACTGTAACTTCGTTAATAATTATCACAAGTAACTTTAATTTCGATACTAATTATGGCAGGTAACTGTAACTTCGTTACTAATTAGGACAAGTCCCTGTAATTTCGATACAAATTATGGCAGGTAACGGTAACTTCGATACTAATTATTACAAGTAACTGTAACTTCGATACTAATTATGAGAGGTAACTGTAACTTCGTTACTAATTATGACAAGTAACTGTAATTTCGATACAAATTTTGGGAGGTAACTGTAACTTCGATTCTAATTATGACAGGTAACAGTAACTTCGATACTAATTATGACAAGTAACTGTAACGTCGATACTAATTATGACAGGTAACTGTAACTTCGTTACTAATTATGACAAGTAACAGTAATTTCGATACAAATTATGGCAGGTAACTGTATCTTCGATACTAATTATGACAGGTAACAGTAACTTTGATACTAATTATGACAAGTAACATTAACTTCGATACTAATTATGGCAGGTTACTGTAACATCGCTACTAATTATGACAAGTAACATTAACTTCGATACTAATTATGACAGGTAACTGTAACTTCGATACTAATTATGACAAGGAACTGTAATTTCGATACAAATTATGGCAGGTAACTGTAACTTCGTTACTAATTATGACAAGTAACTGTAATTTCGATACAAATTTTGGCAGGTAACTGTAACTTCGATACTAATTATGACAGGTAACAGTTACTTCGATACTAATTATGACAAGTAACTGTAACTTCGATACTAATTATGACAGGTAACTGTAACTTCGTTACTAATAATGACAAGTAACTCTAATTTCGATACTAATTATGGCAGGTAACTGTAACTTCGATACTAATTATGACAGGTAACAGCAACATCGATACTAATTATGACAAGTAACTATAACTTCGATACAAATTATGACAGGCAACTGTAACTTCGATACTAATTATGACAAGAAACTCTAACTTCGTTACTAATTATGACAAGTAACTGTAATTTGGTAAAAAGTTATTGTAGGTAACTGTAACTTCAATACTAATTATGACAGGTAACAGTAACTTCGATACTAATTATGACAGGTAACTGTAACTTCGTTAGTTATTATGACAAGTAACTTTATTTCGATACTAATTATGGCAGGTTACTGTAACTTCGTTACTAATTATGACAAGTCCCTGTAATTTCGATACAAATTATTGCAGGTAATTGTAATTTCGATACTAATTATGACAGGTAACAGTAACTTCGATGCGAATTATGACAGGTAACAGTAACTTCGATACTAATTATGACAAGTAACTGTAACTTCGATACTAATAATGACAAGTAACAGCAACTTCGATACTAATTATGACAAGTTATTATAACTTCGATACAAATTATGACAGGTAACAGTAACTTCGATACTAATTATGACAGGTTACAGTAACTACGATACTAATTATGACAAGTAACAGTAACTTCGATACTAATTATGACAGGTAACTGTAACTTGGTAACTAATTATGACAAGTAACTGTAATTTCGATACAAATTATGGCTGGTAACAGTAACTTCGATACTAATTATGACAGGTAACATTAACTTCGATACTAATTATGACAGGTTACTCTAACTTCGTTACTAATTATGTCAAGTAACTGTAACTTCGATACTAATTATGACAAGTAACTGTAATTTCGATACAAATTATGACAGGTTACCGTAACTTCGTTACTAATGATGACAAGTAACTGTAATTTCGATACGAATTATGGCAGGTAACTGTAACTTCGTTACTAATTATATCAGGTATCAGTAACTTCGATACTAATTATGACAAGGAACTGTAATTTCGATACAAATTATGGCAGGTAACTGTAACTTCGTTACTAATTATGACAGGTTACTGTAACTTCGTAACTAATTATGTCAAGTAATTGTAGCTTCGATTCTAATTATGACAAGTAACTGTAATTTCGATACAAAATATGACAGGTAACAGTAACTTCGATACAAATTATGACAAGAAACTCTAACTTCGTTAATAATTATGACAAGTAACATTAATTTTGATAAAAAATTATGGTAGGTAACTGTAACATCAATACTAATTATGACAGGTAACAGTAACTTCGATACTAATTATTACAGGTAAGAGTAACTACGATACTAATTATGACAAGTAACTGTAACTTCGATACTAATTATGACAGGTAACTGTAACTTGGTAACTAATTATGACAAGTAACTGTAATTTCGATAAAAATTATGGCTGGTAACAGTAACTTCGATGCTAATTATGACAGGTAACTGTAACTTCGATACTAATTATGACAGGTAACTGTAACTTGGTAACTAATTATGACAAGTAACTGTAATTTCGATAAAAATTATGGCTGGTAACAGTAACTTCGATGCTAATTATGACAGGTAACTGTAACTTCGATACTAATTATGACAAGGAACTGTAATTTCGATACAAATTATGGCAGGTAACTGTAACTTCGATACTAATTGTGACAGGTAACAGTAACGTCGATACTAATTATGACAAGTAATTATAACTTCGATACAAATTATGACAGGTAACAGTAACCTCGATACTAATTATGACAGGTTACAGTAACTACGATACTAATTATGACAAGTAACTGTAACTTCGATACTAATTATGACAGGTAACTGTAACTTGGTAACTAATTATGACAAGTAACTGTAATTTCGATAAAAATTATGGCTGGTAACAGTAACTTCGATGCTAATTATGACAGGTAACTGTAACTTCGATACTAATTATGACAAGGAACTGTAATTTCGATACAAATTATGGCAGGTAACTGTAACTTCGATACTAATTGTGACAGGTAACAGTAACGTCGATACTAATTATGACAAGTAACTGTAACTTCGAATCAAATTTTGACAGGTAACTGTAGCTTCGATACTAATTATGACAAGAAAATCTAACTTCGTTACTCATTATGACAAGTAACTGTAATTTTGATAAAAAATTATGGTAGGTAACTGTAACTTCAATACTAATTATGACAGGTAACAGGAACTTCGATACTAATTATGACAAGTAACTGTAACTTCGTTAATAATTATCACAAGTAACTTTAATTTCGATACTAATTATGGCAGGTAACTGTAACTTCGTTACTAATTAGGACAAGTCCCTGTAATTTCGATACAAATTATGGCAGGTAACGGTAACTTCGATACTAATTATTACAAGTAACTGTAACTTCGATACTAATTATGAGAGGTAACTGTAACTTCGTTACTAATTATGACAAGTAACTGTAATTTCGATACAAATTTTGGGAGGTAACTGTAACTTCGATTCTAATTATGACAGGTAACAGTAACTTCGATACTAATTATGACAAGTAACTGTAACGTCGATACTAATTATGACAGGTAACTGTAACTTCGTTACTAATTATGACAAGTAACAGTAATTTCGATACAAATTATGGCAGGTAACTGTATCTTCGATACTAATTATGACAGGTAACAGTAACTTTGATACTAATTATGACAAGTAACATTAACTTCGATACTAATTATGGCAGGTTACTGTAACATCGCTACTAATTATGACATGTAACATTAACTTCGATACTAATTATGACCGGTAACTGTAACTTCGATACTAATTATGACAAGGAACTGTAATTTCGATACAAATTATGGCAGGTAACTGTAACTTCGTTACTAATTATGACAAGTAACTGTAATTTCGATACAAATTTTGTCAGGTAACTGTAACTTCGATACTAATTATGACAGGTAACAGTTACTTCGATACTAATTATGACAAGTAACTGTAACTTCGATACTAATTGTGACAGGTAACAGTAACGTCGATACTAATTATGACAAGTAACTGTAACTTCGAATCAAATTATGACAGGTAACTGTAGCTTCGATACTAATTATGACAAGAAAATCTAACTTCGTTACTCATTATGACAAGTAACTGTAATTTTGATAAAAAAATTATGGTAGGTAACTGTAACTTCAATACTAATTATGACAGGTAACAGGAACTTCGATACTAATTATGACAAGTAACTGTAACTTCGTTAATAATTATCACAAGTAACTTTAATTTCGATACTAATTATGGCAGGTAACTGTAACTTCGTTACTAATTAGGACAAGTCCCTGTAATTTCGATACAAATTATGGCAGGTAACGGTAACTTCGATACTAATTATTACAAGTAACTGTAACTTCGATACTAATTATGAGAGGTAACTGTAACTTCGTTACTAATTATGACAAGTAACTGTAATTTCGATACAAATTTTGGGAGGTAACTGTAACTTCGATTCTAATTATGACAGGTAACAGTAACTTCGATACTAATTATGACAAGTAACTGTAACGTCGATACTAATTATGACAGGTAACTGTAACTTCGTTACTAATTATGACAAGTAACAGTAATTTCGATACAAATTATGGCAGGTAACTGTATCTTCGATACTAATTATGACAGGTAACAGTAACTTTGATACTAATTATGACAAGTAACATTAACTTCGATACTAATTATGGCAGGTTACTGTAACATCGCTACTAATTATGACAAGTAACATTAACTTCGATACTAATTATGACAGGTAACTGTAACTTCGATACTAATTATGACAAGGAACTGTAATTTCGATACAAATTATGGCAGGTAACTGTAACTTCGTTACTAATTATGACAAGTAACTGTAATTTCGATACAAATTTTGGCAGGTAACTGTAACTTCGATACTAATTATGACAGGTAACAGTTACTTCGATACTAATTATGACAAGTAACTGTAACTTCGATACTAATTATGACAGGTAACTGTAACTTCGTTACTAATAATGACAAGTAACTCTAATTTCGATACTAATTATGGCAGGTAACTGTAACTTCGATACTAATTATGACAGGTAACAGCAACATCGATACTAATTATGACAAGTAACTATAACTTCGATACAAATTATGACAGGCAACTGTAACTTCGATACTAATTATGACAAGAAACTCTAACTTCGTTACTAATTATGACAAGTAACTGTAATTTGGTAAAAAGTTATTGTAGGTAACTGTAACTTCAATACTAATTATGACAGGTAACAGTAACTTCGATACTAATTATGACAGGTAACTGTAACTTCGTTAGTTATTATGACAAGTAACTTTATTTCGATACTAATTATGGCAGGTTACTGTAACTTCGTTACTAATTATGACAAGTCCCTGTAATTTCGATACAAATTATTGCAGGTAATTGTAATTTCGATACTAATTATGACAGGTAACAGTAACTTCGATGCGAATTATGACAGGTAACAGTAACTTCGATACTAATTATGACAAGTAACTGTAACTTCGATACTAATAATGACAAGTAACAGCAACTTCGATACTAATTATGACAAGTTATTATAACTTCGATACAAATTATGACAGGTAACAGTAACTTCGATACTAATTATGACAGGTTACTGTAACTACGATACTAATTATGACAAGTAACAGTAACTTCGATACTAATTATGACAGGTAACTGTAACTTGGTAACTAATTATGACAAGTAACTGTAATTTCGATACAAATTATGGCTGGTAACAGTAACTTCGATACTAATTATGACAGGTAACATTAACTTCGATACTAATTATGACAGGTTACTCTAACTTCGTTACTAATTATGTCAAGTAACTGTAACTTCGATACTAATTATGACAAGTAACTGTAATTTCGATACAAATTATGACAGGTTACCGTAACTTCGTTACTAATGATGACAAGTAACTGTAATTTCGATACGAATTATGGCAGGTAACTGTAACTTCGTTACTAATTATATCAGGTATCAGTAACTTCGATACTAATTATGACAAGGAACTGTAATTTCGATACAAATTATGGCAGGTAACTGTAACTTCGTTACTAATTATGACAGGTTACTGTAACTTCGTAACTAATTATGTCAAGTAATTGTAGCTTCGATTCTAATTATGACAAGTAACTGTAATTTCGATACAAAATATGACAGGTAACAGTAACTTCGATACAAATTATGACAAGAAACTCTAACTTCGTTAATAATTATGACAAGTAACATTAATTTTGATAAAAAATTATGGTAGGTAACTGTAACATCAATACTAATTATGACAGGTAACAGTAACTTCGATACTAATTATTACAGGTAAGAGTAACTACGATACTAATTATGACAAGTAACTGTAACTTCGATACTAATTATGACAGGTAACAGTTACTTCGATACTATTTATGACAGGAAACTGTAACTTCGTTACTAATTATGACAAGTAACTGTAATTTCGATACAAATTATGACAGGTAACTGTAACTTCGTTACTAATTATGACAGGAAACTGTAACTTCGTTACTAATTATGACAAGTAACTTTAATTTGGATACTAGTTATGGCAGGAAACTGTATCTTCGTTACTAATTATGACAAGTCCCTGTAATTTCGATACAAATTATGGCAGATAACTGTAACTTCGATACTAATTATGACAAGTAACTGTAACTTCGATACTAATTATGACAGGTAACTGTAACATCGTTATTAATTATGACTAGTAACTGTAATTTTGATAAAAATTATTGTAGGTAACTGTAACTTCAATACTAATTATGACAGGTAACAGTAACGTCGATACTAATTATGACAGGAAACTGTAACTTCGTTACTCATTATGACAAGTAACTTTAATTTCGATATTAATTAAGGCAGGAAACTGTAACTTCGTTACTAATTATGACAAGTCCCTGTAATTTCGATACAAATTATGGCAGGTAACTGTAACCTCGATACTAATTATGACAAGTAACTGTAACTTCGATACTAATTATGACAGGTAACTGTAACTTCGTTATTAATTATGACAAGTAACTGTAATTTCGATACAAATTTTGGCAGGTAACTGTATCATCGTTACTAATTATGACAGGTAACAGTAACTTCGATACTAATTATGACAAGTAACTGTAACTTCGATACTAATTATGACAGGTAACTGTAACTTCGATACTAATTATGACAGGTAACTGTAACTTCGTTACTAATTATGACAAGTAACTGTAATTTCGAAACAAATTATGACAGGTAATTGTAACTTCGTTACTAATTATGACAGGTTACTGAAACTTCGTTACTAATTATGTCAAGTAACTGTAGCTTCGATGCTAATTGTGACAAGTAACTGAAATTTCGATACAAATTATGACAGGTAACATTAACTTCGATACTAATTATGACAAGAAACTCTAACTTCGTCACTAATTATGACAAGTAACTGTAATTTCGATACAAATTATGGCAGGTTAATGTAACTTCGATACTAATTATGACAGGTAACAGTAAGTTCGATACTAATTATGACAAGTAACTATAACTTCGATACAAATTATGACAGGTAACTGTAACTTCGATACTAATTATGACAAGAAACTCGAACTTCGTTACTAATTATGACAAGTCCCTGTAATTTCGATACAAATTATGGCAGGTAACTGTAACTTCCATACTAATTATGACAGGTAACAGTAACTTCGATACTAATTCTGACAAGTAACATTAACTTCGATACTAATTATGGCAGGTTACTGTAACATCGCTACTAATTATGACAAGTAACTTTAATTTCGATACAAATTATGGCAGGTAACTGTAACTTCCATACTAATTATGACAGGTAACAGTAACTTCGATACTAATTATGACAGGAAACTGTAACTTCGTTACTAATTATGACAAGTAACTGTAATTTCGATACAAATTTTGGCAGGTAACTGTAACTTCGATACTAATTATGACAGGTAACAGTAACTTCGATACTAATTATGACAAGTAACTGTAACTTCGATACTTATTATGACAGGTAACTGTAACTTCGTTACTAATTTTGACAAGTAACAGTACCTTCGATACTAATTATGACAGGTAACTGTAACTTCGATACTAATTATGACAAGGAACTGTAATTTCGATACAAATTATGGCAGGTAACTGTAACTTCGTTACTAATTATGACAAGTAACTGTCATTTCGAAACAAATTTTGGCAGGTAACTGTAACTTCGATACTAATTATGACAGGTAACAGTAACTTCGATACTAATTATGACAAGTAACTGTAACTTCGATACTAATTATGACAGGTAACTGTAACTTCGTTACTATTTATGACAAGTAACAGTAATTTCGATACAAAATATGGCAGGTAACAGTAACTTCGATACTAATTATGACAGGTAACAGTAACTTCGATACTATTTATGACAAGTAACATTAACTTCGGTACTAATTATGACAGGTTACTGTAACATCGTTGCTAATGATGACAAGTAACTTTAATTTCGATACAAATTATGGCAGGTAACTGTAACTTCCATACTAATTATGACAGGTAACAGTTACATCGATACTAATTATGACAGGAAACTGTAACTTCGTTACTAATTATGACAAGTAACTGTAATTTCGATACAAATTATGACAGGTAACTGTAACTTCGTTACTAATTATGACAAGTAACAGTACCTTCGATACTAATTATCACAGGTAACTGTAACATCGATACTAATTATGACAAGGAACTGTAATTTCGATACAAATTATGGCAGGTAACTCTACCTTCGATACTAATTATGACAGGTAACAGCAACATCGATACTAATTATGACAAGTAACTATAACTTGGATACAAAGTATGACAGGCAACTGTAACTTCGGTACTAATTATGACAGGTTACTGTAACATCGTTACTAATTATGACAAGTCCCTGTAATTTCGATACAAATTATTGCAGGTAATTGTAATTTCGATACTAATTATGACAGGTAACAGTAACTTCGATACTAATTATGACAGGTAACAGTAACTTCGATACTAATTATGACAAGTAACTGTAACTTCGATACTAATTATGACAGGTAACAGCAACTTCGATACTAATTATGACAAGTAATTATAACTTCGATACAAATTATGACAGGTAACAGTAACCTCGATACTAATTATGACAGGTTACAGTAACTACGATACTAATTATGACAAGTAACTGTAACTTCGATACTAATTATGACAGGTAACTGTAACTTGGTAACTAATTATGACAAGTAACTGTAATTTCGATAAAAATTATGGCTGGTAACAGTAACTTCGATGCTAATTATGACAGGTAACTGTAACTTCGATACTAATTATGACAAGGAACTGTAATTTCGATACAAATTATGGCAGGTAACTGTAACTTCGATACTAATTGTGACAGGTAACAGTAACGTCGATACTAATTATGAAAAGTAACTGTAACTTCGAATCAAATTATGACAGGTAACTGTAGCTTCGATACTAATTATGACAAGAAAATCTAACTTCGTTACTAATTATGACAAGTAACTGTAATTTTGATAAAAAATTATGGTAGGTAACTGTAACTTCAATACTAATTATGACAGGTAACAGAAACTTCGATACTAATTATGACAAGTAACTGTAACTTCGTTAATAATTATCACAAGTAACTTTAATTTCGATACTAATTATGGCAGGTAACTGTAACTTCGTTACTAATTAGGACAAGTCCCTGTAATTTCGATACAAATTATGGCAGGTAACGGTAACTTCGATACTAATTATTACAAGTAACTGTAACTTCGATACTAATTATGAGAGGTAACTGTAACTTCGTTACTAATTATGACAAGTAACTGTAATTTCGATACAAATTTTGGCAGGTAACTGTAACTTAGATTCTAATTATGACAGGTAACAGTAACTTCGATACTAATTATGACAAGTAACTGTAACGTCGATACTAATTATGACAGGTAACTGTAACTTCGTTACTAATTATGACAAGTAACAGTAATTTCGATACAAATTATGGCAGGTAACTGTAACTTCGATACTAATTATGACAGGTAACAGTAACTTTGATACTAATTATGACAAGTAACATTAACTTCGATACTAATTATGGCAGGTTACTGTAACATCGCTACTAATTAAGACAAGTAACTTTAATTTCGATACAAATTATGGCAGGTAACTGTAACTTAAATACTAATTATGACAGGTAACAGTAACTTCGATACTAATTATGACAGGAAACTGTAACTTCGTTACTAATTATGACAAGTAACTGTAATTTCGATACAAATTATGACAGGTAACTGTAACTTCGTTACTAATTATGACAAGTAACAGTACCTTCGATACTAATTATGACAGGTAACTGTAACTTCGATACTAATTATGACAAGGAACTGTAATTTCGATACAAATTACGGCAGGTAACTGTAACTTCGTTACTAATTATGACAAGTAACTGTAATTTCGATACAAATTTTGGCAGGTAACTGTAACTTCGATACTAATTATGACAGGTAACAGTTACTTCGATACTAATTATGACAAGTAACTGTAACTTCGATACTAATTATGACAGGTAACTGTAACTTCGTTACTAATAATGACAAGTAACTCTAATTTCGATACTAATTATGGCAGGTAACTGTAACTTCGATACTAATTATGACAGGTAACAGCAATTTCGATACTAATTATGACAAGTAACTATAACTTCGATACAAATTATGACAGGCAACTGTAACTTCGATACTAATTATGACAAGAAACTCTAACTTCGTTACTAATTATGACAAGTAACTGTAATTTGGTAAAAAGTTATTGTAGGTAACTGTAACTTCAATACTAATTATGACAGGTAACAGTAACTTCGATACTAATTATGACAGGTAACTGTAACTTCGTTACTTATTATGACAAGTAACTTTATTTCGATACTAATTATGGCAGGTTACTGTAACTTCGTTACTAATTATGACAAGTCCCTGTAATTTCGATACAAATTATTGCAGGTAATTGTAATTTCGATACTAATTATGACAGGTAACAGTAACTTCGATACTAATTATGACAGGTAACAGTAACTTCGATACTAATTATGACAGGTTACAGTAACTACGATACTAATTATGACAAGTAACAGTAACTTCGATACTAATTATGACAGGTAACTGTAACTTGGTAACTAATTATGACAAGTAACTGTAATTTCGATACAAATTATGGCTGGTAACAGTAACTTCGATGCTAATTATGACAGGTAACTGTAACTTGGATACTAATTATGACAATGATCTGTAATTTCGATACAAATTATGGCAGGTAACTGTAACTTCGATACTAATTGTGACAGGTAACAGTAACTTCGATACTAATTATGACAAGTAACTATAACATCGAATCAAATTATGACAGGTAACTGTAACTTCGATACTAATTATGACAAGAAAATCTAACTTCGTTACTAATTATGACAAGTAACTGTAATTTTGATAAAAAATTATGGTAGGTAACTGTAACTTCAATACTAATTATGACAGGTAACAGTAACGTCGATACTAATTATGACAGGAAACTGTAACTTCGTTACTCATTATGACAAGTAACTTTAATTTCGATATTAATTAAGGCAGGAAACTGTAACTTCGTTACTAATTATGACAAGTCCCTGTAATTTCGATACAAATTATGGCAGGTAACTGTAACCTCGATACTAATTATGACAAGTAACTGTAACTTCGATACTAATTATGACAGGTAACTGTAACTTCGTTATTAATTATGACAAGTAACTGTAATTTCGATACAAATTTTGGCAGGTAACTGTATCATCGTTACTAATTATGACAGGTAACAGTAACTTCGATACTAATTATGACAAGTAACTGTAACTTCGATACTAATTATGACAGGTAACTGTAACTTCGATACTAATTATGACAGGTAACTGTAACTTCGTTACTAATTATGACAAGTAACTGTAATTTCGAAACAAATTATGACAGGTAATTGTAACTTCGTTACTAATTATGACAGGTTACTGAAACTTCGTTACTAATTATGTCAAGTAACTGTAGCTTCGATGCTAATTGTGACAAGTAACTGAAATTTCGATACAAATTATGACAGGTAACATTAACTTCGATACTAATTATGACAAGAAACTCTAACTTCGTCACTAATTATGACAAGTAACTGTAATTTCGATACAAATTATGGCAGGTTAATGTAACTTCGATACTAATTATGACAGGTAACAGTAAGTTCGATACTAATTATGACAAGTAACTATAACTTCGATACAAATTATGACAGGTAACTGTAACTTCGATACTAATTATGACAAGAAACTCGAACTTCGTTACTAATTATGACAAGTCCCTGTAATTTCGATACAAATTATGGCAGGTAACTGTAACTTCCATACTAATTATGACAGGTAACAGTAACTTCGATACTAATTCTGACAAGTAACATTAACTTCGATACTAATTATGGCAGGTTACTGTAACATCGCTACTAATTATGACAAGTAACTTTAATTTCGATACAAATTATGGCAGGTAACTGTAACTTCCATACTAATTATGACAGGTAACAGTAACTTCGATACTAATTATGACAGGAAACTGTAACTTCGTTACTAATTATGACAAGTAACTGTAATTTCGATACAAATTTTGGCAGGTAACTGTAACTTCGATACTAATTATGACAGGTAACAGTAACTTCGATACTAATTATGACAAGTAACTGTAACTTCGATACTTATTATGACAGGTAACTGTAACTTCGTTACTAATTTTGACAAGTAACAGTACCTTCGATACTAATTATGACAGGTAACTGTAACTTCGATACTAATTATGACAAGGAACTGTAATTTCGATACAAATTATGGCAGGTAACTGTAACTTCGTTACTAATTATGACAAGTAACTGTCATTTCGAAACAAATTTTGGCAGGTAACTGTAACTTCGATACTAATTATGACAGGTAACAGTAACTTCGATACTAATTATGACAAGTAACTGTAACTTCGATACTAATTATGACAGGTAACTGTAACTTCGTTACTATTTATGACAAGTAACAGTAATTTCGATACAAAATATGGCAGGTAACAGTAACTTCGATACTAATTATGACAGGTAACAGTAACTTCGATACTATTTATGACAAGTAACATTAACTTCGGTACTAATTATGACAGGTTACTGTAACATCGTTGCTAATGATGACAAGTAACTTTAATTTCGATACAAATTATGGCAGGTAACTGTAACTTCCATACTAATTATGACAGGTAACAGTTACATCGATACTAATTATGACAGGAAACTGTAACTTCGTTACTAATTATGACAAGTAACTGTAATTTCGATACAAATTATGACAGGTAACTGTAACTTCGTTACTAATTATGACAAGTAACAGTACCTTCGATACTAATTATCACAGGTAACTGTAACATCGATACTAATTATGACAAGGAACTGTAATTTCGATACAAATTATGGCAGGTAACTCTACCTTCGATACTAATTATGACAGGTAACAGCAACATCGATACTAATTATGACAAGTAACTATAACTTGGATACAAAGTATGACAGGCAACTGTAACTTCGGTACTAATTATGACAGGTTACTGTAACATCGTTACTAATTATGACAAGTCCCTGTAATTTCGATACAAATTATTGCAGGTAATTGTAATTTCGATACTAATTATGACAGGTAACAGTAACTTCGATACTAATTATGACAGGTAACAGTAACTTCGATACTAATTATGACAAGTAACTGTAACTTCGATACTAATTATGACAGGTAACAGCAACTTCGATACTAATTATGACAAGTAATTATAACTTCGATACAAATTATGACAGGTAACAGTAACCTCGATACTAATTATGACAGGTTACAGTAACTACGATACTAATTATGACAAGTAACTGTAACTTCGATACTAATTATGACAGGTAACTGTAACTTGGTAACTAATTATGACAAGTAACTGTAATTTCGATAAAAATTATGGCTGGTAACAGTAACTTCGATGCTAATTATGACAGGTAACTGTAACTTCGATACTAATTATGACAAGGAACTGTAATTTCGATACAAATTATGGCAGGTAACTGTAACTTCGATACTAATTGTGACAGGTAACAGTAACGTCGATACTAATTATGAAAAGTAACTGTAACTTCGAATCAAATTATGACAGGTAACTGTAGCTTCGATACTAATTATGACAAGAAAATCTAACTTCGTTACTAATTATGACAAGTAACTGTAATTTTGATAAAAAATTATGGTAGGTAACTGTAACTTCAATACTAATTATGACAGGTAACAGAAACTTCGATACTAATTATGACAAGTAACTGTAACTTCGTTAATAATTATCACAAGTAACTTTAATTTCGATACTAATTATGGCAGGTAACTGTAACTTCGTTACTAATTAGGACAAGTCCCTGTAATTTCGATACAAATTATGGCAGGTAACGGTAACTTCGATACTAATTATTACAAGTAACTGTAACTTCGATACTAATTATGAGAGGTAACTGTAACTTCGTTACTAATTATGACAAGTAACTGTAATTTCGATACAAATTTTGGCAGGTAACTGTAACTTAGATTCTAATTATGACAGGTAACAGTAACTTCGATACTAATTATGACAAGTAACTGTAACGTCGATACTAATTATGACAGGTAACTGTAACTTCGTTACTAATTATGACAAGTAACAGTAATTTCGATACAAATTATGGCAGGTAACTGTAACTTCGATACTAATTATGACAGGTAACAGTAACTTTGATACTAATTATGACAAGTAACATTAACTTCGATACTAATTATGGCAGGTTACTGTAACATCGCTACTAATTAAGACAAGTAACTTTAATTTCGATACAAATTATGGCAGGTAACTGTAACTTAAATACTAATTATGACAGGTAACAGTAACTTCGATACTAATTATGACAGGAAACTGTAACTTCGTTACTAATTATGACAAGTAACTGTAATTTCGATACAAATTATGACAGGTAACTGTAACTTCGTTACTAATTATGACAAGTAACAGTACCTTCGATACTAATTATGACAGGTAACTGTAACTTCGATACTAATTATGACAAGGAACTGTAATTTCGATACAAATTACGGCAGGTAACTGTAACTTCGTTACTAATTATGACAAGTAACTGTAATTTCGATACAAATTTTGGCAGGTAACTGTAACTTCGATACTAATTATGACAGGTAACAGTTACTTCGATACTAATTATGACAAGTAACTGTAACTTCGATACTAATTATGACAGGTAACTGTAACTTCGTTACTAATAATGACAAGTAACTCTAATTTCGATACTAATTATGGCAGGTAACTGTAACTTCGATACTAATTATGACAGGTAACAGCAATTTCGATACTAATTATGACAAGTAACTATAACTTCGATACAAATTATGACAGGCAACTGTAACTTCGATACTAATTATGACAAGAAACTCTAACTTCGTTACTAATTATGACAAGTAACTGTAATTTGGTAAAAAGTTATTGTAGGTAACTGTAACTTCAATACTAATTATGACAGGTAACAGTAACTTCGATACTAATTATGACAGGTAACTGTAACTTCGTTACTTATTATGACAAGTAACTTTATTTCGATACTAATTATGGCAGGTTACTGTAACTTCGTTACTAATTATGACAAGTCCCTGTAATTTCGATACAAATTATTGCAGGTAATTGTAATTTCGATACTAATTATGACAGGTAACAGTAACTTCGATACTAATTATGACAGGTAACAGTAACTTCGATACTAATTATGACAGGTTACAGTAACTACGATACTAATTATGACAAGTAACAGTAACTTCGATACTAATTATGACAGGTAACTGTAACTTGGTAACTAATTATGACAAGTAACTGTAATTTCGATACAAATTATGGCTGGTAACAGTAACTTCGATGCTAATTATGACAGGTAACTGTAACTTGGATACTAATTATGACAATGATCTGTAATTTCGATACAAATTATGGCAGGTAACTGTAACTTCGATACTAATTGTGACAGGTAACAGTAACTTCGATACTAATTATGACAAGTAACTATAACATCGAATCAAATTATGACAGGTAACTGTAACTTCGATACTAATTATGACAAGAAAATCTAACTTCGTTACTAATTATGACAAGTAACTGTAATTTTGATAAAAAATTATGGTAGGTAACTGTAACTTCAATACTAATTATGACAGGTAACAGGAACTTCGATACTAATTATGACAGGTAACTGTAACTTCGTTAATAATTATCACAAGTAACTTTAATTTCGATACTAATTATGGCAGGTAACTGTAACTTCGTTACTAATTATGACAAGTCCCTGTAATTTCGATACAAATTATGGCAGGTAACGGTAACTTCGATAATAATTATTACAAGTAACTGTAACTTCGATACTAATTATGACAGGTAATTGTAACTTCGTTACTAATTATGACAAGTAACTGTAATTTCGATACAAATTTTAGCAGGTAACTGTAACTTCGATTCTAATTATGACAGGTAACAGTAACTTCGATACTATTTATGACAAGTAACTGTAACTTCGATACTAATTATGACAGGTAACTGTAACTTCGTTACTAATTATGACAAGTAACAGTGATTTCGATACAAATTATGGCAGGTAACTGTAACTTCGTTACTAATTATGACAAGTAACAGTACCTCCGATACTAATTATGACAGGTAACTGTAACTTCGATACTAATTATGACAAGGAAATGTAATTTCGATACAAATTATGGCAGGTAACTGTAACTTCGTTACAAATTATGACAAGTAACTGTAATTTCGATACAAATTTTGGCAGGTAACTGTAACTTCGATACTAATTATGACAGGTAACAGTAACTTCGATACTAATTATGACAAGTAACTGTAACTTCGATACTAATTATGACTGGTTACTGTAACTTCGTTACTAATAATGACAAGTAACTCTAATTTCGATACTAATTATGGCAGGTAACTGTAACTTCGATACTAATTATGACAGGTAACAGTAACTTCGATACTAATTATGACAAGTAACTATAACTTCGATAAAAATTATGACTGGTTACTGTAACGTCGATTCTAATTATGACAAGAAAATCAAACTTCGTTACTAATTATGACAAGTAACTGTAATTTTGATAAAAAATTATGGTAGGTAACTGTAACTTCGATACTAATTATGACAAGTAACTGTAACTTCGATACTAATTATGACAGGTAACTGTAACTTCGTTATTATTTATGACAAGTAACTGTAATTTTGATAAAAAGTTATTGTAGGTAACTGTAACTTCAATACTAATTATGACAGGTAACAGTAACATCGATACTAATTATGGCAGGTAGCTGTAACTTCGATACTAATTATGACAGGTAACTGTAACTTCGTTAATAATTATCACAAGTAACTTTAATTTCGATACTAATTATGGCAGGTAACTGTAACTTTGTTACTAATTATGACAAGTCCCTGTAATTTCGACACAAATTATGGCAGGTAACGGTAACTTCGATAATAATTATTACAAGTAACTGTAACTTCGATACTAATTATGACAGGTAATTGTAACTTCGTTATTAATTATGACAAGTAACTGTAATTTCGATACAAATTTTGGCAGGTAACTGTAACTTCGATTCTAATTATGACAGGTAACAGTAACTTCGATACTAATTATGACAAGTAACTGTAACTTCATTACTACTTATGACAGGTAACAGTAACTTCGATACTAATTATGACAGGAAACTGTAACATCGTTACTAATTATGACAAGTAACTTTAATTTCGATATTAATTATGGCAGGAAACTGTAACTTCGTTACTAATTATGACAAGTCCCTGTAATTTCGATACAAATTATGGCAGGTAACTGTAACCTCGATACTAATTATGACAAGTAACTGTAACTTCGATACTAATTATGACATGTAACTGTAACTTCGTTATTAATTATGACAAGTAACTGTAATTTCGAAACAAATTTTGGCAGATAACTGTATCATCGTTACTAATTTTGACAGGTAACAGTAACTTCGATACTAATTATGACAAGTAACTGTAACATCGATAATAATTATGACAGGTAACTGTAACTTCGATACTAATTATGACAGGTAACTGTAACTTCGTTACTAATTATGACAAGTTACTGTAATTTCGATTCAAATTTTGGCAGGTAACTGTAACTTCGATACTTATTAAGACAGGTAACAGTAACTTCGATACTAATTATGACAAGTAACTGTAACATCGATACTAATTATGACAGGTAACAGTAACTTCGTTACTAATTATGACAAGTAACTGTAATTTCGATACAAATTATGGCAGGTTACTGTAACTTCAATACTAATTATGACAGGTAACAGCAACTTCGATACTAATTATGACAAGTAACTATAACTTCGATACAAATTATGACAGGTAACTGTAACTTCGATACTAATTATGACAAGAAATTCTAATTTCGTTACTAATTATGACAAGTAACTGTAATTTTGATAAAAAATTATTGTAGGTAACTGTAACTTAAATACTAATTATGACAGGTAACAGTTACTTCGATACTAATTATGACAGGTAACTGTAACTTCGTTACTTATTATGACAAGAAACTCGAACTTCGTTACTAATTATGACAAGTCCCTGTAATTTCGATACAAATTATGGCAGGTAACTGTAACTTCGATACTAATTATGACAAGTAACTCTAACTTCGATACTAATTATGACAGGTAACTGTAACTTCGTCACTTATATAACAAGTAACTGTAATTTCGTTACAAATTATGGCAGGTAACAGTAACTTCGATACTAATTATGACAGGTAACAGTAATTCGATACTAATTATGACAAGTAACTATAACTTCTATACAAATTATGACAGGTAACTGTAACTTCGATACTAATTATGACAAGAAACTCGAACTTCGTTACTAATTATGACAAGTCCCTGTAATTTCGATACAAATTATGGCAGGTAACTGTATCTACCATACTAATTATGACAGGTAACAGTAACTTCGATACTAATTATGACAGGAAACTGTAACTTCGTTACTAATCATGACTGGTTACTGTAACTTCGATACTAATTATGACAAGAAACTCTAACTTCGTTACTAATTATGACAAGTAACTGTAATTTTGATAAAAAATTATGGTAGGTAACTGTAACTTCAATACTAATTATGACGGGTAACAGTAACTTCGATACTAATTATGAGAGGAAACTGTAACTTCGTTACTAATTATGACAAGTAACTGTAATTTCGATACAAATTATGACAGGTAACTGTAACATCGTTACTAATTATGACAGGTTACTGTAACATTGTTACTAATTATGTCAAGTAACTGTAGCTTCGATGCTAATTATGACAAGTAACTGTAATTTCGATACAAATTATGACAGGTAACATTAACTTCGATACTAATTATGACAAGAAACTCTAACTTCGTCACTAATTATGACAAGTAACTGTAATTTCGATACTAATTATGGCAGGTAACTGTAACATCGATACTAATTATGACAGGAAACAGTAACTTCGATACTAATTATGACATGTAACATTAACTTCGATAGTAATTATGGCAGGTTACTGTAACATCGCTTCTAATTATGACAAGTAACTTTAATTTCGATACAAATTATGTCAGGTAACTGTAACTTCCATACTAATTATGAAAGGTAACAGTAACTTCGATACTTATTGTGACAGGAAACAGTAACTTCGTTACTAATTATGACAAGTAACTCTAATTTCGATAAAAATTATGACAGGTAACTGTAACTTCGTTACTAATTAAGACAAGTAACAGTACCTTCGATACTAATTATGACAGGTAACTGTAACTTCGATACTAATTATGACAAGGAACTGTAATTTCGATACAAATTATGGCAGGTAACTGTAACTTCGTTACTAATTATGACAAGTAACTGTAATTTCGATACAAATTTTGGCAGGTAACTGTAACTTCGATACTAATTATGACAGGTAACTGTAACTTCGATACTAATTATGACAAGTAACTGTAACTTCGATACTAATTATGTCAGGTAACTGTAACTTCGTTACTATTTATGACAAGTAACAGTAATTTCGATACAAAATATGGCAGATAAGAGTAACTTCGATACTAATTATGATAGGTAACAGCAAGTTCGATACTAATTATGACAAGTAACTATAACTTCGATACAAATTATGACAGGCAACTGTAACTTCGATACCAATTATGACAAGAAACTCTAACTTCGTTACTAATTATGACAAGTAACTGTTATTTTGATAAAAAATTATTGTAGGTAACTGTAACTTCAATACTAATTATGAGAGGTAACAGTAACTTCGATACTAATTATGACAGGTAACTGTAACTTCGTTACTTATTATGACAAGTAACTTTAATTTCGATACTAATTATGGCAGGTTACTGTAACTTCGTTACTAATTATGACAAATCCCTGTAATTTCGATACAAATTATTGCAGGTAATTGTAATTTCGATACTAATTATGACAGGTAACAGTAACTTCGATACTAATTATGACAGGTAACAGTAACTTCGATACTAATTATGACAAGTAACTGTAACTTCGATACTAATTATGACAGGTAACAGTAACTTCGATACTAATTATGACAGGTTACAGTAACTACGATACTAATTATGACAAGTAACTGTAACTTCGATATTAATTATGTCAGGTAACTGTAACTTGGTAACTAATTATGAAAAGTAACTGTAATTTCGATACATATTATGGCTGGTAACAGTAACTTCGATGCTAATTATGACAGGTAACTGTAACTTCGATACAAATTATGACAAGGAACTGTAATTTCGATACAAATTATGGCAGGTAACTGTAACTTCGATACTAATTGTGACAGGTAACAGTAACTTCGATACTAATTATGACAAGTAACTATAACTTCGAATCAAATTATGACAGGTAACTGTAACTTCGATACTAATTATGACAAGAAAATCTAACTTCGTTACTAATTATGACAAGTAACTGTAATTTTGATAAAAATTATGGTAGGTAACTGTAACTTAAATACTAATTATGACAGGTAACAGGAACTTCGATACTAATTATGACAGGTAACTGTAACTTCGTTAATAATTATCACAAGTAACTTTAATTTCGATACTAATTATGGCAGTTAACTGTAACTTCGTTACTAATTATGACAAGTCCCTGTAATTTCGATACAAATTATGGCAGGTAACGGTAACTTCGATACTAATTATTACAAGTAACTGTAACATCGATACTAATTATGACAGGTAACTGTAACTTCGTTAATAATTATCACAAGTAACTTTAATTTCGATACTAATTATGGCAGGTAACTGTAACTTCGTTACTAATTATGACAAGTCCCTGTAATTTCGATACAAATTTTGGCAGGTAACTGTAACTTCGATTCTAATTATGACAGGTAACAGTAACGTCGATACTAATTATGACAAGTAACTGTAACTTCGATACTAATTATGACAGGTAACTGTAACTTCGTTACTAATTATGACAAGTAACAGTAATTTCGATACAAATTATGGCAGGTAACTGTATCTTCGATAGTAATTATGACAGGTAACAGTAACTTTGATACTAATTATGACAAGTAACATTAACTTCGATATAATTATGGCAGGTTACTGTAACATCGCTACTAATTATGACAAGTAACTTTAATTTCGATACAAATTATGGCAGGTAACTGTAACTTCCATTCTAATTATGACAGGTAACAGTAACTTCGATACTAATTATGACAGGAAACTGTAACTTCGTTACTAATTATGACAAGTAACTGTAATTTCGATACAAAATATGACAGGTAACTGTAACGTCGATACTAATTATGACAAGGAACTGTAATTTCGATACAAATTATGGCAGGTAACTGTACCTTCGTTACTAATTATGACAAGTAACTGTAATTTCGAAACAAATTATGACAAGTAACTAATTATGACAGGTAACAGTAACTTCGATACTAATTATGACAGGAAACTGTAACTTCGTTACTAATTATGACAAGTAACTGTAATTTCGATACAAATTATGACAGGTAACAGTAACATCGATACTAATTATGACAATTAAGTGTAACTTCGATACTAATTATGACAGGTAACTGTAACTTCGTTACTTATAATGACAAGTAACTCTAATTTCGGTACTAATTATGGCAGGTAACTGTAACTTCGATACTAATTATGACAGGTAACAGCAACTTCGATACTAATTATGACAAGTAACTATAACTTCGATACAAATTGTGACAGGCAACTGTAACTTCGATACTAATTATGACAAGAAACTCTAACATCGTTACTAATTATGACAAGTAACTGTAATTTTGATAGAAAATTATTGTAGGTAACTGTAACTTCAATACTAATTATGACAGGTAACAGTAACTTCGATACTAATTATGACAGGTAACTGTAACTTCGTTACTTATTATGACAAGTAGCTTTAATTTCGATACAAATTATGGCAGGTTACTGTAACTTCGTTACTAATTATGACAAGTCCCTGTAATTTCGATACTAATTATGGCAGGTAACTGTAACTTCGATACTAATTATGACAGGTAACAGTAACTTCGATACTTATTATGACAAGTAACTATAACTTCGATAAAAATTATGACTGGTTACTGTAACATCGATTCTAATTATGACAAGAAACTCAAACTTCGTTACTAATTATGACAAGTAACTGTAATTTTGATAAAAAATTATGGTAGGTTACTGTAACTTCATTACTACTTATGACAGGTAACAGTAACTTCGATAATAATTATGACAGGAAACTGTAACTTCGTTACTAATTATGACAAGTAACTTTAATTTCGATACTAGTTATGGCAGGAAACTGTAACTTCGTTACTAATTATGACAAGTCCCTGTAATTTCGATACAAATTATGGCAGGTAACTGTAACTTCGATACTAATTATGACAAGTAACTGTAACTTCGATACTAATTATGACAGGTAACTGTAACTTCGTTATTAATTATGACAAGTAACTGTAATTTTGATAAAAAATTACTGTTGGTAACTGTAACTTCAATACTAATTATGACAGGTTACAGTAACTTCGATACTAATTATGACAAGAAACTCAAACTTCGTTACTAATTATGACAAGTAACTGTAATTTTGATAAAAAATTATGGTAGGTAACTGTAACTTCAATACTAATTATGACAGGTAACAGTAACTTCGATACTAATTATGACAGGAAACTGTAACTTCGTTACTAATTATGACAAGTAACTTTAATTTCGATATTAATTATGGCAGGTAACTGTAACTTCGTTATTAATTTTGACAAGTAACTGTAATTTCGATACAAATTTTGGCAGGTAACTGTATCATCGTTACTAATTTTGACAGGTAACAGTAACTTCGATACTAATTATGACAAGTAACTGTAACTTCGATACTAATTATGACAGGTAACTGTAACTTCGATACTAATTATGACAGGTAACTGTAACTTCGTTACTAATTATGACAAGTAACTGTAATTTCGATTCAAATTTTGGCAGGTAACTGTAACTTCGATACTTATTATGACAGGTAACAGTAACTTCGATACTAATTATGACTAGTAACTGTAACATCGATACTAATTATGACAGGTAACTGTAACTTCGTTACTAATTATGACAAGTAACTGTAATTTCGATACAAATTATGGCAGGTTACTGTAACTTCGATACTAATTATGACAGGTAACAGCAACATCGATACTAATTATGACAAGTAACTATAACTTCGATACAAATTATGACAGGTAACTGTAACTTCGATACCAAATATGACAAGAAACTCTAACTTCGTTACTAATTATGACAAGTAACTGTAATTTTGATAAAAAAAATTTGTAGGTAACTGTAACTTCAATACTAATTATGACAGATAACAGTAACTTCGATACTAATTATGACAGGTAACTGTAACTTCGTTACTTTTTATGACAAGTAACTTTAATTTCGATACTAATTATGGCAGGTTACTGTAACTTCGTTACTAATTATGACAAGTCCCTGTAATTTCGATACAAATTATGGCAGGTAATTGTAATTTCGATGCTAATTATGACATGTAACAGTAACTTCGATACTAATTATGACAAGTAAAAGTAACTTCGATACTCATTATGACAAGTAACTGTAACTTCGAAACTAATTATGACAGGTAACTGTAACTTCGTTACTAATTATGACAAGTAACTGTAATTTCGATTCAAATTTTGGCAGGTAACTGTAACTTCGATACTTATTATGACAGGTAACAGTAACTTCGATACTAATTATGACAAGTAACTGTAACTTCGATACTAATTATGACAGGTAACTGTAACTTCGTTACTAATTATGACAAGTTACTGTAATTTCGATACAAATTATGGCAGGTAACTGTAACTTCGATACTAATTATGACAGGTAACAGCAACTTCGATACTAATTATGACAAGTAACTATAACTTCGATACAAATTATGACAGGTAACTGTAACTTCGATACTAATTATGACAAGAAACTCTAACTTCGTTACTAATTATGACAAGTAACTGTAATTTTGATAAAAAATTATTGTAGGTAACTGTAACTTCAATACTAATTATGACAGGTAACAGTAACTTCGATACTAATTATGACAGGTAACAGTAACTACGACACTAATTATGACAAGTAACTGTAACTTCGATACTAATTATGACAGGTAACTGTAACTTCGTAACTAATTATGACAAGTAACTGTAATTTCGATACAAATTATGGCAGGTAATTGTAATTTCGATGCTAATTATGACATGTAACAGTAACTTAGATACTAATTATGACAAGTAACTGTAATTTCGATTCAAATTTTGGCAGGTAACTGTAACTTCCATACTAATTATGACAGGTAACAGTTACTTCAGTACTAATAATGACAGGAAACTGTAACTTAGTTACTAATTATGACAAGTATCTGTAATTTCGATACAAATTATGACAGGTAACTGTAACTTCGTTACTAATTATGACAAGTAACAGTATCTTCGATACTAATTATGACAGGTAACTGTAACTTCGATACTAATTATGACAAGGAACTGTAATTTCGATACAAATTATGGCAGGTAACTGTAACTTCGTTACTAATTATGACAAGTAACTGTAATTTCGATACAAATTTTGTCAGGTAACTGTTACTTCGATACTAATTATGACAGGTAACAGTAACTTCGATACTAATTATGACAAGTAACAGTAACTTCGATACTTATTATGACAGGTAACTGTAACTTCGTTACTAATTATGACAAGAAACTCTAATTTCGATACAAATTATGGCAGGTAACTGTAACTTCGGTACTAATTATGACAGGTAACAGTAACTTCGATACTAATTATGACAAGTAACTATAACTTCGATAAAAATTATGACTGGTTACTGTAACTTCGATTCTAATTATGACGAGAAACTCAAACTTCGTTACTAATTATGACAAGTAACTGTAATTTTGATAAAAAATTATGGTAGGTAACTGTAACTTCAATACTAATTATGACAGGTAACAGTAACTTCGATACTAATTATGACAGGAAACTGTAACTTCGTTACTAATTATGACAAGTAACTTTAATTTCGATACTAATTATGGCAGGAAACTGTAACTTCGTTACTAATTGTGACAAGTCCCTGTAATTTCGATACAAATTATGGCAGGTAACTGTTACTTCGATACTAATTATGACAAGTAACTGTAACTTCGATACTAATTATGACAGGTAACTGTAACTTCGTCACTTATTATAACAAGTAACTGTAATTTCGTTACAAATTATGGCATGTAACAGTAACTTCGATACTAATTATGACAGGTAACAGTAATTCGATACTAATTATGACAAGTAACTATAACTTCTATACAAATTATGACAGGTAACTGTAACTTCGATACTAATTATGACAAGAAACTCGAACTTCGGTACTAATTATGACAAGTCCCTGTAATTTCGATACAAATTATGGCAGGTAACTTTAACTTCCATACTAATTATGACAGGTAACAGTAACTTCGATACTAATTATAACAGGAAACTGTAACTTCGTTACTAAATATGACAGGTTACTGTAACTTCGTTACTAATTATGTCAAGTAACTGTAGCTTCGATGCTAATTATGACAAGGAACTGTAATTTCGAAACAAATTATGGCAGGTAACTGTATCTTCGTTACTAATTACGACAAGTAACTGTAATTTCGATACAAATTTTGGCAGGTAACTGTAACTTCGATACTAATTATGACAGGTAACAGTAACTTCGATACTAATTATGACAAGTAACTGTAACTTCGATACTAATTATGACAGGTAACTGTAACTTCGTTACTATTTATGACAAGTAACAGTAATTTCGATACAAAATATGGCAGGTTACAGTAACTTCGATACTAATTATGACAGGTAACAGAAACGTCGATACTATTTATGACAAGTAACATTAACTTCGATACTAATTATGACAGGTTACTGTAACATCGTTGCTAATGATGACAAGTAACTTTAATTTCGATACAAATTATGGCAGGTATCTGTAACGTCCATACTAATTATGACAGGTAACAGTTACTTCGATACTAATTATGACAGGAAACTGTAACTTCGTTACTAATTATGACAAGTAACTGTAATTTCGATACAAATTATAAAAGGTAACTGTAGCTTCGTTACTAATTATGACAAGTAACAGTACCTTCGATACTAATTATGACAGGTAACTGTGACATCGATACTAATTATGACAAGGAACTGTAATTTCGATACCAATTATGGCAGGTAACTGTAACTTCGATACTAATTATGACAGGTAACAGCAACTTCGATACTAATTATGACAAGTAACTATAACTTCGATACAAATTATGACAGGTAACTGCAACTTCGATACTAATTATGACAAGAAACTCTAACTTCGTTACTAATTATGACAAGTAACTGTAATTTTGATAAAAAATTATTGTAGGTAACTGTAACTTCAATACTAATTATGACAGGTAACAGTAACTTCGATACTAATTATGACAGGTAACTGTAACTTCGTTACTTATTATGACAAGTAACTTTAATTTCGATACAAATTCTGGCAGGTTACTGTAACTTCGTTAATAATTATGACAAGTCCCTGTAATTTCGATACAAATTATTGCATGTAATTGTAATTTCGATACTAATTATGACAGGTAACAGTAACTTCGATACTAATTATGACAGGTAACAGTAACTTCGATACTAATTATGACAAGTAACTGTAACTTCGATACTAATTATGACAGGTAACAGCAACTTCGATACTAATTATGACAAGTAACTATAACTTCGATACAAATTATGACAGGTAACAGTAACTTCGATACTAATTATGACAGGTAACAGCAACTTCGATACTAATTATGACAAGTAACTATAACTTCGATACAAATTATGACAGGTAACTGCAACTTCGATACCAATTATGACAAGAAACTCTAACTTCGTTACTAATTATGACAAGTAACTGTAATTTTGATCAAAAATTATTGTAGGTAACTGTAACTTCGATTCTAATTATGACAAGGAACTGTAATTTCGATACAAATTATGGCAGGTAACTGTAACTTCGATACTAATTGTGACAGGTAACAGTAACTTCGATACTAATTATGACAAGTTACTATAACTTCGAATCAAATTATGACAGGTAACTGTAACTTCGGTACTAATTATGACAAGAAAATCTAACTTCGTTACTAATTATGACAAGTAACTGTAATTTTGATAAAAAAATTATGGTAGGTAACTGTAACTTCAATACTAATTATGACAGGTAACAAGAACTTCGATACTAATTATGACAGGTAACTGTAACTTCGTTAATAATTATCACGAGTACCTTTAATTTCGATACTAATTATGGCAGGTAACTGTAACTTCGTTACTAATTATGACAAGTCCCTGTAATTTCGATACAAATTATGGCAGGCAACGGTAACTTCGATACTAATTATTACAAGTAACTGTAACTTCGATACTAATTATGACAGGCAACTGTAACTTCGTTACTAATTATGGCAAGTAACTGTAATTTCGATACAAATTTTGGCAGGTTACTGTAACTTCGATTCTAATTATTACAGGCAACAGTAACTTCGATACTAATTATGACAAGTAACGTTAACTTCGATACGAATTATGACTGGTAACTGTAACTTCGTTACTAATTATGACAAGTAACAGTAATTTCGATACAAATTATGGCAGGTAACTGTATCTTCGATACTAATTATGACAGGTAACAGTAACTTCGATACTAATTATGACAAGTAACATTAACTTCGATACTAATTATGGCACGGTACTGTAACATCGCTACTAATTATGACAAGTAACTTTAATTTCGATACAAATTATGGCAGGTAACTGTAACTTCCATACTAATTATGACAGGTAACAGTAACTTCGATACTAATTATGACAGGAAACTGTAACTTCGTTACAAATTATGACAAGTAACAGTAATTTCGATACAAATTATGACAGGTAACTGTAACTTCGTTACTAATTATGACAAGTAACAGTACCTTCGATACTAATTATGACAGGTAACTGTAACTTCGATACTAATTATGACAAGGAACTGTAATTTCGATACAAATTATGGCAGGTAACTGTAACTTCGATACTAATTGTGACAGGTAACAGTAACTTCGATACTAATTATGACAAGTAACTATAAATTCGAATCAAATTATGACAGGTAACTGTAACTTCGATACTAATTATGACAAAAAAATCTAACTTCGTTACTAATTATGACAAGTAACTGTAATTTTGATAAAAATTATGGTAGGTAACTGTAACTTCAATACTAATTATGACAGGTAACAGGAACTTCGATACTAATTATGACAGGTAACTGTAACTTCGTTAATAATTATCACAAGTAACTTAAATTTCGATACTAATTATGGCAGGTAACTGTAACTTCGTTACTAATTATGACAAGTCCCTGTAATTTCGATACAAATTATGGCAGGTAACGGTAACTTCGATACTAATTATTACAAGTAACTGTAACTTCGATACTAATTATGACAGGTAACTGTAACTTCGTTAATAATTATCACAAGTAACTTTAATTTCGATACTAATTATGGCAGGTAACTGTAACTTCCTTACTAATTATGACAAGTCCCTGTAATTTCGATACAAATTTTGGCAGGTAACTGTAACTTCGATTCTAATTATGACAGGTAACAGTAACGTCGATACTAATTAAGACAAGTAACTGTAACTTCGATACTAATTATGACAGGTAACTGTAACTTCGTTACTAATTATGACAAGTAACAGTAATTTCGATATAAATTATGGCAGGTAACTCTATCTTCGATAGTAATTATGACAGGTAACAGTAACTTTGATACTAATTATGACAAGTAACATTAACTTCGATATAATTATGGCAGGTTACTGTAACATCGCTACTAATTATGACAAGTAACTTTAATTTCGATACAAATTATGGCAGTTAACTGTAACTTCCATTCTAATTATGACAGGTAACAGTAACTTCGATACTAATTATGACAGGAAACTGTAACTTCGTTACTAATTATGACAAGTAACTGTAATTTCGATACAAATTATGACAGGTAACTGTAACTTCGATACTAATTATGACAAGGAACTGTAATTTCGATACAAATTATGGCAGGTAACTGTACCTTCGTTACTAATTATGACAAGTAACTGTAATTTCGAAACAAATTTTGGCAGGTAACTGTAACTTCGATACTAATTATGACAGGTAACAGTAACTTCGATACTAATTATGACAATTAACTGTAACTTCGATACTAATTATGACAGGTAACAGTAACTTCGTTACTAATAATGACAAGTAACTCTAATTTCGGTACTAATTATGGCAGGTAACTGTAACTTCGATACTAATTATGACAGGTAACAGCAACTTCGATACTAATTATGACAAGTAACTATAACTTCGATACAAATTATGACAGGCAACTGTAACTTCGATACTAATTATGACAAGAAACTCTAACTTCGTTACTAATTATGACAAGTAATTGTAATTTTGATAGAAAATTATTGTAGGTAACTGTAACTTCAATACTAATTATGACAGGTAACAGTAACTTCGATACTAATTATGACAGGTAACTGTAACTTCGTTACTTATTATGACAAGTAGCTTTAATTTCGATACTAATTATGGCAGGTTACTGTAACTTCGTTACTAATTATGACAAGTCCCTGTAATTTCGATACTAATTATGGCAGGTAACTGTAACTTCGATACTAATTATGACAGGTAAGAGTAACTTCGATACTTATTATGACAAGTAACTATAACTTCGATAAAAATTATGACTGGTTACTGTAACTTCGATTCTAATTATGACAAGAAACCCAAACTTCGTTACTAATTATGACAAGTAACTGTAATTTTGATAAAAAATTATGGTAGGTTACTGTAACTTCATTACTACTTATGACAGGTAACAGTAACTTCGATAATAATTATGACAGGAAACTGTAACTTCGGTACTAATTATGACAAGTAACTTTAATTTCGATACTAGTTATGGCAGGAAACTGTAACTTCGTTACTAATTATGACAAGTCCCTGTAATTTCGATACAAATTATGGCAGGTAACTGTAACTTCGGTACTAATTATGACAAGTAACTGTAACTTCGATACTAATTATGACAAGTAACTGTAACTTCGTTATTAATTATGACAAGTAACTGTAATTTTGATAAAAAATTACTGTTGGTAACTGTAACTTCAATACTAATTATGACAGGTTACAGTAACTTCGATACTAATTATGACAAGAAACTCAAACTTCGTTACTAATTATGACAAGTAACTTTAATTTCGATATTAATTATGGCAGGTAACTGTAACTTCGTTATTAATTTTGACAAGTAACTGTAATTTCGATACAAATTTTGGCAGGTAACTGTATCATCGTTACTAATTTTGACAGGTAACAGTAACTTCGATACTAATTATGACAAGTAACTGTAACTTCGATACTAATTATGACAGGTAACTGTAACTTCGATACTAATTATGACAGGTAACTGTAACTTCGTTACTAATTATGACAAGTAACTGTAATTTCGATTCAAATTTTGGCAGGTAACTGTAACTTCGATACTTATTATGACAGGTAACAGTAACTTCGATACTAATTATGACAAGTAACTGTAACATCGATACTAATTATGACAGGTAACTGTAACTTCGTTACTAATTATGACAAGTAACTGTAATTTCGATACAAATTATGGCAGGTTACTGTAACTTCGATACTAATTATGACAGGTAACAGCAACATCGATACTAATTATGACAAGTAACTATAACTTCGATACAAATAATGACAGGTAACTGTAACTTCGATACTAAGTATGACAAGAAACTCTAACTTCGTTACTAATTATGACAAGTAACTGTAATTTTGATAAAAAATTATTGTTGGTAACTGTAACTTCAATACTAATTATGACAGGTAACAGTAACTTCGATACTAATTATGACAGGTAACTGTAACTTCGTTACTTTTTATGACAAGTAACTTTAATTTCGATACTAATTATGGCAGGTTACTGTAACTTCGTTACTAATTATGACAAGTCCCTGTAATTTCGATACAAATTATGGCAGGTAATTGTAATTTCGATGCTAATTATGACATGTAACAGTAACTTCGATACTAATTATGACAAGTAAAAGTAACTTCGATACTAATTATGACAAGTAACTGTAACTTCGATACTAATTATGACAGGTAACTGTAACTTCGTTACTAATTATGACAAGTAACTGTAATTTCGATTCAAATTTTGGCAGGTAACTGTAACGTCGATACTTATTATGACAGGTAACAGTAACTTCGATACTAATTATGACAAGTAACTGTAACTTCGATACTAATTATGACAGGTATCTGTAACATCGTTACTAATTATGACAAGTTACTGTAATTTCGATACAAATTATGGCAGGTAAATGTAACTTCGATACTAATTATGACAGGTAACAGCAACTTCGATACTAATTATGACAAGTAACTATAACGTCGATACAAATTATGACAGGTAACTGTAACTTCGATACTAATTATGACAAGAAACTCTAACTCCGTTACTAATTATGACAAGTAACTGTAATTTTGATAAAAAATCATTGTAGGTAACTGTAACTTCAATACTAATTATGACAGGTAACAGTAACTTCGATACTAATTATGACAGGTAACAGTAACTACGACACTAATTATGACAAGTAACTGTAACTTCGATACTAATTATGACAGGTAACTGTAACTTCGTAAATAATTATGACAAGTAACTGTAATTTCGATACAAATTATGGCAGGTAATTGTAATTTCGATGCTATTTATGACATGTAACAGTAACTTCGATACTAATTATGACAAGTTACTGTAACTTCGATACTAATTATGACAGGTAACTGTAACTTCGTTACTAATTATGACAAGTAACTGTAATTTCGATTCAAATTTTGGCAGGTAACTGTAACTTCCATAATAATTATGACAGGTAACAGTTACTTCGATACTAATAATGACAGGAAACTGTAACTTCGTTACTAATTATGACAAGTATCTGTAATTTCGATACAAATTATGACAGGTAACTGTAACTTCGTTACTAATTATGACAAGTAACAGTATCTTCGATACTGATTATGACAGGTAACTGTAACTTCGATATTAATTATGACAAGGAACTGTAATTTCGATACAAATTATGGCAGGTAACTGTAACTTCGTTACTAATTATGACAAGTAACTGTAATTTCGATACAAATTTTGTCAGGTAACTGTTACTTCGATACTAATTATGACAGGTAACAGTAACTTCGATACTAATTATGACAAGTAACAGTAACTTCGATACTTATTATGACAGGTAACTGTAACTTCGTTACTAATTATGACAAGAAACTCTAATTTCGATACAAATTATGGCAGGTAACTGTAACTTCGGTACTAATTATGACAGGTAACAGTAACTTCGATACTAATTATGACAAGTAACTATAACTTCGATAAAAATTATGACTGGTTACTGTAACTTCGATTCTAATTATGACGAGAAACTCAAACTTCGTTACTAATTATGACAAGTAACTGTAATTTTGATAAAAAATTATGGTAGGTAACTGTAACTTCAATACTAATTATGACAGGTAACAGTAACTTCGATACTAATTATGACAGGAAACTGTAACTTCGTTACTAATTATGACAAGTAACTATAATTTCGATACTAATTATGGCAGGAAACTGTAACTTCGTTACTAATTATGACAAGACCCTGTAATTTCGATACAAATTATGGCAGGTAACTGTTACTTCGATACTAATTATGACAAGTAACTGTAACTTCGATACTAATTAGGACAGGTAACTGTAACGTCGTCACTTATTATAACAAGTAACTGTAATTTCGTTACAAATTATGGCATGTAACAGTAACTTCGATACTAATTATGACAGGTAACTGTAAATTCGATACTAATTATGACAAGAAACTCGAACTTCGTTACTAATTATGACAAGTCCCTGTAATTTCGATACAAATTATGGCAGGTAACTGTAACTTCCATACTAATTATGACAGGTAACAGTAACTTCGATACTAATTATGACAGGAAACTGTAACTTCGTTACTAATTATGACAGGTTACTGTAACTTCGTTACTAATTATGTCAAGTAACTGTAGCTTCGATGCTAATTATGACAAGGAACTGTAATTTCGAAACAAATTATGGCAGGTAACTGTAACTTCGTTACTAATTATGACAAGTAACTGTAATTTCGATACAAATTTTGGCAGGTAACTGTAACTTAGATACTAATTATGACAGGTAACAGTAACTTCGATACTAATTATGACAAGTAACTGTTACTTCGATACTAATTATGACAGGTAACTGTAACTTCGTTACTATTTATGACAAGTAAAAGTAATTTCGATACAAAATATGGCAGGTTACAGTAACTTCGATACTAATTATGACAGGTAACAGAAACTTCGATACTATTTATGACAAGTAACATTAACTTCGATACTAATTATGACAGGTTACTGTAACATCGTTGCTAATGATGACAAGTAACTTTAATTTCGATACAAATTATGGCAGGTAACTGTAACGTCCATACTAATTATGACAGGTAACAGTTACTTCGATACTAATTATGACAGGAAACTGTAACTTCGTTACTAATTATGAAAAGTAACTGTAATTTCGATACAAATTATGAAAGGTAAGTGTAGCTTCGTTACTAATTATGACAAGTAACAGTACCTTCGATACTAATTATGACAGGTAACTGTAACATCGATACTAATTATGACAAGGAACTGTAATTTCGATACCAATTATGGCAGGTAACTGTAACTTCGATACTAATTATGACAGGTAACAGCAACTTCGATACTAATTATGACAAGTAACTATAACTTCGATACAAATTATGACAGGTAACTGCAACTTCGTTACTTATTATGACAAGTAACTTTAATTTCGATACAAATTCTGGCAGGTTACTGTAACTTCGTTAATAATTATGACAAGTCCCTGTAATTTCGATACAAATTATTGCATGTAATTGTAATTTCGATACTAATTATGACAGGTAACAGTAACTTCGATACTAATTATGACAGGTAACAGTAACTTCGATACTAATTATGACAAGTAACTGTAACTTCGATACTAATTATGACAGGTAACAGCAACTTCGATACTAATTATGACAAGTAACTATAACTTCGATACAAATTATGACAGGTAACAGTAACTTCGATACTAATTATGACAGGTTACAGTAACTAAGATACTAATTATGACAAGTAACTGTAACTTCGATACTAATTATGACAGGTAACTGTAACTTGGTAACTAATTATGACAAGTAACTGTAATTTCGATATAAATTATGGCTGGTAACAGTAACTTCGATGCTAATTATGACAGGTAACTGTAACTTCGATACTAATTATGACAAGGAACTGTAATTTCGATACAAATTATGGCAGGTAACTGTAACTTCGATACTAATTGTGACAGGTAACAGTAACTTCGATACTAATTATGACAGGTAACAGTCACTACGACACTAATTATAACAAGTAACTGTAACTTCGATACTAATTATGACAGGTAACTGTAACTTCGTAACTAATTATGACAAGTAACTGTAATTTCGATACAAATTATGGCAGGTAATTGTAATTTCGATGCTAATTATGACATGTAACAGTAACTTCGATACTAATTATGACAAGTAAAAGTAACTTCGATACTAATTATGACAAGTTACTGTAACTTCGATACTAATTATGACAGGTAACTGTAACTTCGTTACTAATTATGACAAGTAACTGTAATTTCGATTCAAATTTTGGCAGGTAACTGTAACTTCCATAATAATTATGACAGGTAACAGTTACTTCGATACTAATAATGACAGGAAACTGTAACTTCGTTACTAATTATGACAAGTATCTGTAATTTCGATACAAATTATGACAGGTAACTGTAACTTCGTTACTAATTATGACAAGTAACAGTATCTTCGATACTAATTATGACAGGTAACTGTAACTTCGATACTAATTATGACAAGGAACTGTAATTTCGATACAAATTATGGCAGGTAACTGTAACTTCGTTACTAATTATGACAAGTAACTGTAATTTCGATACAAATTTTGTCAGGTAACTGTTACTTCGATACTAATTATGACAGGTAACAGTAACTTCGATACTAATTATGACAAGTAACAGTAACTTCGATACTTATTATGACAGGTAACTGTAACTTCGTTACTAATTATGACAAGAAACTCTAATTTCGATACAAATTATGGCAGGTAACTGTAACTTCGGTACTAATTATGACAGGTAACAGTAACTTCGATACTAATTATGACAAGTAACTATAACTTCGATAAAAATTATGACTGGTTACTGTAACTTCGATTCTAATTATGACGAGAAACTCAAACTTCGTTACTAATTATGACAAGTAACTGTAATTTTGATAAAAAATTATGGTAGGTAACTGTAACTTCAATACTAATTATGACAGGTAACAGTAACTTCGATACTAATTATGACTGGAAACTGTAACTTCGTTACTAATTATGACAAGTAACTTTAATTTCGATACTAATTATGGCAGGAAACTGTAACTTCGTTACTAATTATGACAAGTCCCTGTAATTTCGACACAAATTATGGCAGGTAACTGTTACTTCGATACTAATTATGACAAGTAACTGTAACTTCGATACTAATTAGGACAGGTAATTGTAACTTCGTCACTTATTATAACAAGTAACTGTAATTTCGTTACAAATTATGGCATGTAACAGTAACTTCGATACTAATTATGACAGGTAACAGTAATTCGATACTAATTATGACAAGTAACTATAACTTCTATACAAATTATGACAGGTAACTGTAACTTCGATACTAATTATGACAAGAAACTCGAACTTCGTTACTAATTATGACAAGTCCCTGTAATTTCGATACAAATTATGGCAGGTAACTGTAACTTCCATACTAATTATGACAGGTAACAGTAACTTCGATACTAATTATGACAGGAAACTGTAACTTCGTTACTAATTATGACAGGTTACTGTAACTTCGTTACTAATTATGTCAAGTAACTGTAGCTTCGATGCTAATTATGACAAGGAACTGTAATTTCGAAACAAATTATGGCAGGTAACTGTAACTACGTTACTAATTATGACAAGTAACTGTAATTTCGATACAAATTTTGGCAGGTAACTGTAACTTCGATACTAATTATGACAGGTAACAGTAACTTCGATACTAATTATGACAAGTAACTGTAACTTCGATACTAATTATGACAGGTAACTGTAACTTCGTTACTATTTATGACAAGTAACAGTAATTTCGATACAAAATATGGCAGGTTACAGTAACTTCGATACTAATTATGACAGGTAACAGAAACTTCGATACTATTTATGACAAGTAACATTAACTTCGATACTAATTATGACAGGTTACTGTAACATCGTTGCTAATGATGACAAGTAACTTTAATTTCGATACAAATTATGGCAGGTAACTGTAACGTCCATACAAATTATGACAGGTAACAGTTACTTCGATACTAATTATGACAGGAAACTGTAACTTCGTTACTAATTATGACAAGTAACTGTAATTTTGATACAAATTATGACAGGTAACTGTAACTTCGTAACTAATTATGACAAGTAACTGTAATTTCGATACAAATTATGGCAGGTAATTGTAATTTCGATGCTAATTATGACAGGTAACAGTAACTTCGATACTAATTATGACAGGTAACAGTAACTTCGATACTAATTATGACAAGTAACTGTAACTTCGATACTAATTATGACAGGTAACAGCAACTTCGATACTAATTATGACAAGTAACTATAACTTCGATACAAATTATGACAGGTAACAGTAACTTCGATACTAATTATGACAGGTTACAGTAACTACGATACTAATTATGACAAGTAACTGTAACTTCGATACTAATTATGACAGGTAACTGTAACTTGGTAACTAATTATGACAAGTAACTGTAATTTCGATATAAATTATGGCTGGTAACAGTAACTTCGATGCTAATTATGACAGGTAACTGTAACTTCGATACTAATTATGACAAGGAACTGTAATTTCGATACAAATTATGGCAGGTAACTGTAACTTCGATACTAATTGTGACAGGTAACAGTAACTTCGATACTAATTATGACAGGTAACAGTCACTACGACACTAATTATGACAAGTAACTGTAACTTCGATACTAATTATGACAGGTAACTGTAACTTCGTAACTAATTATGACAAGTAACTGTAATTTCGATACAAATTATGGCAGGTAATTGTAATTTCGATGCTAATTATGACATGTAACAGTAACTTCGATACTAATTATGCCAAGTAAAAGTAACTTCGATACTAATTATGACAAGTTACTGTAACTTCGATACTAATTATGACAGGTAACTGTAACTTCGTTACTAATTATGACAAGTAACTGTAATTTCGATTCAAATTTTGGCAGGTAACTGTAACTTCCATAATAATTATGACAGGTAACAGTTACTTCGATACTAATAATGACAGGAAACTGTAACTTCGTTACTAATTATGACAAGTATCTGTAATTTCGATACAAATTATGACAGGTAACTGTAACTTCGTTACTAATTATGACAAGTAACAGTATCTTCGATACTAATTATGACAGGTAACTGTAACTTCGATACTAATTATGACAAGGAACTGTAATTTCGATACAAATTATGGCAGGTAACTGTAACTTCGTTACTAATTATGACAAGTAACTGTAATTTCGATACAAATTTTGTCAGGTAACTGTTACTTCGATACTAATTATGACAGGTAACAGTAACTTCGATACTAATTATGACAAGTAACAGTAACTTCGATACTTATTATGACAGGTAACTGTAACTTCGTTACTAATTATGACAAGAAACTCTAATTTCGATACAAATTATGGCAGGTAACTGTAACTTCGGTACTAATTATGACAGGTAACAGTAACTTCGATACTAATTATGACAAGTAACTATAACTTCGATAAAAATTATGACTGGTTACTGTAACTTCGATTCTAATTATGACGAGAAACTCAAACTTCGTTACTAATTATGACAAGTAACTGTAATTTTGATAAAAAATTATGGTAGGTAACTGTAACTTCAATACTAATTATGACAGGTAACAGTAACTTCGATACTAATTATGACAGGAAACTGTAACTTCGTTACTAATTATGACAAGTAACTTTAATTTCGATACTAATTATGGCAGGAAACTGTAACTTCGTTACTAATTATGACAAGTCCCTGTAATTTCGACACAAATTATGGCAGGTAACTGTTACTTCGATACTAATTATGACAAGTAACTGTAACTTCGATACTAATTAGGACAGGTAACTGTAACTTCGTCACTTATTATAACAAGTAACTGTAATTTCGTTACAAATTATGGCATGTAACAGTAACTTCGATACTAATTATGACAGGTAACAGTAATTCGATACTAATTATGACAAGTAACTATAACTTCTATACAAATTATGGCAGGTAACTGTAACTTCCATACTAATTATGACAGGTAACAGTAACTTCGATACTAATTATGACAGGAAACTGTAACTTCGTTACTAATTATAACAGGTTACTGTAACTTCGTTACTAATTATGTCAAGTAACTGTAGCTTCGATGCTAATTATGACAAGGAACTGTAATTTCGAAACAAATTATGGCAGGTAACTGTAACTTCGTTACTAATTATGACAAGTAACTGTAATTTCGATACAAATTTTGGCAGGTAACTGTAACTTCGATACTAATTATGACAGGTAACAGTAACTTCGATACTAATTATGACAAGTAACTGTAACTTCGATACTAATTATGACAGGTAACTGTAACTTCGTTACTATTTATGACAAGTAACAGTAATTTCGATACAAAATATGGCAGGTTACAGTAACTTCGATACTAATTATGACAGGTAACAGAAACTTCGATACTATTTATGACAAGTAACATTAACTTCGATACTAATTATGACAGGTTACTGTAACATCGTTGCTAATGATGACAAGTAACTTTAATTTCGATACAAATTATGGCAGGTAACTGTAACGTCCATACTAATTATGACAGGTAACAGTTACTTCGATACTAATTATGACAGGAAACTGTAACTTCGTTACTAATTATGACAAGTAACTGTAATTTCGATACAAATTTTGGCAGGTAACTGTAACATCGATACTAATTATGACAAGGAACTGTAATTTCGATACCAATTATGGCAGGTAACTGTAACTTCGATACTAATTATGACAGGTAACAGCAACTTCGATACTAATTATGACAAGTAACTATAACTTCGATACAAATTATGACAGGTAACTGCAACTTCGATACCAATTATGACAAGAAACTCTAACTTCGTTACTAATTATGACAAGTAACTGTAATTTTGATCAAAAATTATTGTAGGTAACTGTAACTTCGATACTAATTATGACAAGGAACTGTAATTTCGATACAAATTATGGCAGGTAACTGTAACTTCGATACTAATTGTGACAGGTAACAGTAACTTCGATACTAATTATGACAAGTTACTATAACTTCGAATCAAATTATGAGAGGTAACTGTAACGTCGGTACTAATTATGACAAGAAAATCTAACTTCGTTACTAATTATGACAAGTAACTGTAATTTTGATAAAAAAATTATGGTAGGTAACTGTAACTTCAATACTAATTATGACAGGTAACAAGAACTTCGATACTAATTATGACAGGTAACTGTAACTTCGTTAATAATTATCACGAGCAACTTTAATTTCGATACTAATTATGGCAGGTAACTGTAACTTCGTTACTAATTATGACAAGTCCCTGTAATTTCGATACAAATTATGGCAGGCAACGGTAACTTCGATACTAATTATTACAAGTAACTGTAACTTCGATACTAATTATGACAGGCAACTGTAACTTCGTTACTAATTATGGCAAGTAACTGTAATTTCGATACAAATTTTGGCAGGTAACTGTAACTTCGATTCTAATTATTACAGGCAACAGTAACTTCGATACTAATTATGACAAGTAACGTTAACTTCGATACGAATTATGACTGGTAACTGTAACTTCGTTACTAATTATGACAAGTAACAGTAATTTCGATACAAATTATGGCAGGTAACTGTATCTTCGATACTAATTATGACAGGTAACAGTAACTTCGATACTAATTATGACAAGTAACATTAACTTCGATAATAATTATGGCACGGTACTGTAACATCGCTACTAATTATGACAAGTAACTTTAATTTCGATACAAATTATGGCAGGTAACTGTAACTTCCATACTAATTATGACAGGTAACAGTAACTTCGATACTAATTATGACAGGAAACTGTAACTTCGTTACTAATTATGACAAGTAACTGTAATTTCGATACAAATTATGACAGGTAACTGTAACTTCGTTACTAATTATGACAAGTAACAGTACCTTCGATACTAATTATAACAGGTAACTGTAACTTCGATACTAATTATGACAAGGAACTGTAATTTCGATACAAATTATGGCAGGTTACTGTAACTTCGTAACTAATTATGACAAGTAACTGTAATTTCGATACAAATTTTGGCAGGTAACTGTAACTTCGATACTAATTATGACAGGTAACAGTAACTTCGATACTAATTATGACAAAAACTGTAACTTCGATACTAATTATGACAGGTAACTGTAACTTCGTTACTAATAATGACAAGTAACTCTAATTTCGATACTAATTATGGCAGGTAACTGGTACTTCGATACTAATTATGACAGGCAACAGTAACTTCGATACTAATTATGACAAGTAACTATAACTTCGATAAAAATTATGACTGGTTACTGTAACTTCGATTCAAATTATGACAAGAAACTCAAACTTCGTTACTAATTATGACAAGTAACTGTAATTTTGATAAAAAATTATGGTAGGTAACTGTAACTTCATTACTAATTATGACAGGTAACAGTAACTTCGATACTAATTATGACAGGAAACTGTAACTTCGTTACTAATTATGACAAGTAACTTTAATTTCGATACTAGTTATGGCAGGAAACGGTAACTTCGATACTAATTATGACAAGTCCCTGTAATTTCGATACAAATTATGGCAGGTAACTGTAACGTCGATACTAATTATGACAAGTAACTGTAACTTCGATACAAATTATGACAGGTAACTGTAACTTCGTTATTAATTATGACAAGTAACTGTAATTTTGATAAAGAAATATTGTAGGTAACTGTAACTTCAATACTAATTATGACAGGTAACAGTAACTTCGATACTAATTATGACAAGAAACTCAAACTTCGTTACTAATTATGACAAGTAACTGTAATTTTGTAAAAAAATATGGTAGGTTACTGTAACTACAATACTAATTATGACAGGTAACAGTATCTTCGATACTAGTTATGACAGGAAACTGTAACTTCGTTACTAATTATGACAAGTAACTTTAATTTCGATATTAATTATGGCAGGAAACTGTAATTTCGTTACTAATTATGACAAGTCCCTGTAATTTCGATACAAATTATGGCAGGTAACTGTAACCTCGATACTAATTATTACAAGTAACTGTAACTTCGATACTAATTATGACAGGTAACTGTAACTTCGTTATTAATTATGACAAGTAACTGTAATTTCGATACAAATTTTGGCAGGTAACTGTATCATCGTTACTAATTTTTACAGGTAACAGTAACTTCGATACTAATTATGACAAGTAACTGTAAATTCGATACTTATTATGACAGGTAACTGTAACTTCGATACTAATTATGACAGGTAACTGTAACTTCGTTACTAATTATGACAAGTAACTGTAATTTCGATACAAATTATGGCAGGATACTGTAACTTCGATACTAGTTATGACAGGTAACAGCAACTTGGATACTAATTATGACAAGTAACTATAACTTCGATACAAATTATGACAGGTAACTGTAACTTCGATACTAATTATGACAAGAAACTCTAACTTCGTTACTAATTATGACAAGTAACTGTAATTTTGATAAAAAATAATTGTAGGTAACTGTAACTTCAATACTAATTATGACAGGTAACAGTAACTTCGATACTAATTATGACAGGTATCAGTAACTACGATACTAATTATGACAAGTAACTGTAACTTCGATACTAATTATGACAGGTAACTGTAACTTCGTAACTAATTATGACAAGTAACTGTAATTTCGATACATATTATGGCAGGTAACAGTAACTTCGATACTAATTATGACAGGAAACTGTAACTTCGTTACTAATTATGACAAGTAAATTTAATTTCGATACTAGTTATGGCAGGAAACTGTAACTTCGTTACTAATTATGACAAGTCCCTGTAATTTCGATACAAATTAAGGCAGGTAACTGTAACTTCGATACTAATTATGACAAGTAACTGTAACTTCGATACAAATTATGACAGGTAACTGTAACTTCGTTATTAATTATGACAAGTAACTGTAATTTTGATAAAAAATTATTGTAGGTAACTGTAACTTCAATACTAATTATGACAGGTAACAGTAACTTCGATACTAATTATGACAAGAAACTCAAACTTCGTTACTAATTATGACAAGTAACTGTAATTTTGTTAAAAAATTATGGTAGGTAACTGTAACTACAATACTAATTATGACAGGTAACAGTATCTTCGATACTAATTATGACAGGAAACTGTAACTTCGTTACTAATTATGACAAGTAACTTTAATTTCGATATTAATTATGGCAGGAAACTGTAATTTCGTTACTAATTATGACAAGTCCCTGTAATTTCGATACAAATTATGGCAGGTAACTGTAACCTCGATACTAATTATGACAAGTAACTGTAACTTCGATACTAATTATGACAGGTAACTGTAACTTCGTTATTAATTATGACAAGTAACTGTAATTTCGATACAAATTTTGGCAGGTAACTGTATCATCGTTACTAATTTTGACAGGTAACAGTAACTTCGATACTAATTATGACAAGTAACTGTAAATTCGATACTAATTATGACAGGTAACTGTAACTTCGATACTAATTATGACAGGTAACTGTAACTTCGTTACTAATTATGACAAGTAACTGTAATTTCGATACAAATTATGGCAGGTTACTGTAACTTCGATACTAGTTATGACAGGTAACAGCAACTTCGATACTAATTATGACAAGTAACTATAACTTCGATACAAATTATGACAGGTAACTGTAACTTCGATACTAATTATGACAAGAAACTCTAACTTCGTTACTAATTATGACAAGTAACTGTAATTTTGATAAAAAATTATTGTAGGTAACTGTAACTTCAATACTAATTATGACAGGTAACAGTAACTTCGATACTAATTATGACAGGTATCAGTAACTACGATACTAATTATGACAAGTAACTGTAACTTCGATACTAATTATGACAGGTAACTGTAACTTCGTAACTAATTATGACAAGTAACTGTAATTTCGATACATATTATGGCAGGTAACAGTAACTTCGATACCAATTATGACAAGTAACTGTAACTTCGATACTAATTATGACAGGGAACTGTAATTTCGATACAAATTATGGCAGGTAACTGTAACTTCGATACTAATTGTGACAGGTAACAGTAACTTCGATACTAATTATGACAAGTTACTAAAACTTCGAATCAAATTATGACAGGTAACTGTAACTTCGATACTAATTATGACAAGAAAATCTAACTTCGTTACTAATTATGACAAGTAACTGTAATTTTGATAAAAAAATTATGGTAGGTAACTGTAACCTCCATACTAATTATGACAGGTAACTGAAACTTCGTTACTATTTATGACAAGTAACAGTAATTTCGATACAAAATATGGCAGGTAACAGTAACTTCGATACTAATTATGACAGGTAACAGTAACTTCGATACTAATTATGACAAGTAACATTAACTTCGATACTAATTATGACAGGTTACTGTAACATCGTTGCTAATGATGACAAGTAACTTTAATTTCGATACAAATTATGGCAAGTAACTGTAACTTCCATACTAATTATGACAGGTAACAGTTACTTCGATACTAATAATGACAGGAAACTCTAACTTCGTTACTAATTATGACAAGTATCTGTAATTTCGATACAAATTATGACAGGTAACTGTAACTTCGTTACTAATTATGACAAGTAACAGTACCTTCGATACTAATTATGACAGGTAACTGTAACTTCGATACTAATTATGACAAGGAACTGTAATTTCGATACAAATTATGGCAGGTAACTGTAACTTCGTTACTAATTTTGACAAGTAACTGTAATTTCGATACAAATTTTGTCAGGTAACTGTTACTTCGATACTAATTATGACAGGTAACAGTAACTTCGATACTAATTATGACAAGTAACAGTAACTTCGATACTTATTATGACAGGTAACTGTAACTTCGTTACTAATTATGACAAGAAACACTAATTTCGATACAAATTATGGCAGGTAACTGTAACTTCGGTACTAATTATGACAGGTAACAGTAACTTCGATACTAATTATGACAAGTAACTATAACTTCGATAAAAATTATGACTGGTTACTGTAACTTCGATTCTAATTATGACGAGAAACTCAAACTTCGTTACTAATTATGACAAGTAACTTTAATTTTGATAAAAATTATGGTAGGTAACTGTAACTTCAATACTAATTATGACAGGTAACAGTAACTTCGATACTAATTATGACAGGAAACTGTAACTTCGTTACTAATTATGACAAGTAACTTTAATTTCGATACTAATTATGGCAGGAAACTGTAACTTCGTTAGTAATTATGACAAGTCCCTGTAATTCGATACAAATTATGGCAGGTAACTGTTACTTCGATACTAATTATGACAAGTAACTGTAACTTCGATACTAATTATGACAGGTAACTGTAACTTCGTCACTTATTATAACAAGTAACTGTAATTTCGTTACATATTATGGCATGTAAAAGTAACTTCGATACTAATTATGACAGGTAACAGTAATTCGATACTAATTATGACAAGTAACTATAACTTCTATACAAATTATGACAGGTAACTGTAACTTCGATACTAATTATGACAAGATACTCGAAATTCGTTACTAATTATGACAAGTCCCTGTAATTTCGATACAAATTATGGCAGGTAACTGTAACTTCCATACAAATTATGACAGGTAACAGTAACTTCGTTACTAATTATGACAGGAAACTGTAACTTCGTTACTTATTATGACAGGTTACTGTAACTTCGTTAATAATTATGTCAAGTAACTGTAGCTTCGATGCTAATTATGACAAGGAACTGTAATTTCGAAACAAATTATGGCAGGTAACTGTAACTTCGTTACTAATTATGACAAGTAACTGTAATTTCGATACAAATTTTGGCAGGTAACTGTAACTTCGTTACTAATTATGACAAGTAACTGTAATTTCGATACAAATTTTGTCAGGTAACTGTTACTTCGATACTAATTATGACAGGTAACAGTAACTTCGATACTAATTATGACAAGTAACAGTAACTTCGATACTTATTATGACAGGTAACTGTAACTTCGTTACTAATTATGACAAGAAACTCTAATTTCGATACAAATTATGGCAGGTAACTGTAACTTCGGTACTAATTATGACAGGTAACAGTAACTTCGATACTAATTATGACAAGTAACTATAACTTCGATAAAAATTATGACTGGTTACTGTAACTTCGATTCTAATTATGACGAGAAACTCAAACTTCGTTACTAATTATGACAAGTAACTGTAATTTTGATAAAAAATTATGGTAGGTAACTGTAACTTCAATACTAATTATGACAGGTAACAGTAACTTCGATACTAATTATGACTGGAAACTGTAACTTCGTTACTAATTATGACAAGTAACTTTAATTTCGATACTAATTATGGCAGGAAACTGTAACTTCGTTACTAATTATGACAAGTCCCTGTAATTTCGACACAAATTATGGCAGGTAACTGTTACTTCGATACTAATTATGACAAGTAACTGTAACTTCGATACTAATTAGGACAGGTAATTGTAACTTCGTCACTTATTATAACAAGTAACTGTAATTTCGTTACAAATTATGGCATGTAACAGTAACTTCGATACTAATTATGACAGGTAACAGTAATTCGATACTAATTATGACAAGTAACTATAACTTCTATACAAATTATGACAGGTAACTGTAACTTCGATACTAATTATGACAAGAAACTCGAACTTCGTTACTAATTATGACAAGTCCCTGTAATTTCGATACAAATTATGGCAGGTAACTGTAACTTCCATACTAATTATGACAGGTAACAGTAACTTCGATACTAATTATGACAGGAAACTGTAACTTCGTTACTAATTATGACAGGTTACTGTAACTTCGTTACTAATTATGTCAAGTAACTGTAGCTTCGATGCTAATTATGACAAGGAACTGTAATTTCGAAACAAATTATGGCAGGTAACTGTAACTTCGTTACTAATTATGACAAGTAACTGTAATTTCGATACAAATTTTGGCAGGTAACTGTAACTTCGATACTAATTATGACAGGTAACAGTAACTTCGATACTAATTATGACAAGTAACTGTAACTTCGATACTAATTATGACAGGTAACTGTAACTTCGTTACTATTTATGACAAGTAACAGTAATTTCGATACAAAATATGGCAGGTTACAGTAACTTCGATACTAATTATGACAGGTAACAGAAACTTCGATACTATTTATGACAAGTAACATTAACTTCGATACTAATTATGACAGGTTACTGTAACATCGTTGCTAATGATGACAAGTAACTTTAATTTCGATACAAATTATGGCAGGTAACTGTAACGTCCATACTAATTATGACAGGTAACAGTTACTTCGATACTAATTATGACAGGAAACTGTAACTTCGTTACTAATTATGACAAGTAACTGTAATTTTGATACAAATTATGACAGGTAACTGTAACTTCGTAACTAATTATGACAAGTAACTGTAATTTCGATACAAATTATGGCAGGTAATTGTAATTTCGATGCTAATTATGACAGGTAACAGTAACTTCGATACTAATTATGACAGGTAACAGTAACTTCGATACTAATTATGACAAGTAACTGTAACTTCGATACTAATTATGACAGGTAACAGCAACTTCGATACTAATTATGACAAGTAACTATAACTTCGATACAAATTATGACAGGTAACAGTAACTTCGATACTAATTATGACAGGTTACAGTAACTACGATACTAATTATGACAAGTAACTGTAACTTCGATACTAATTATGACAGGTAACTGTAACTTGGTAACTAATTATGACAAGTAACTGTAATTTCGATATAAATTATGGCTGGTAACAGTAACTTCGATGCTAATTATGACAGGTAACTGTAACTTCGATACTAATTATGACAAGGAACTGTAATTTCGATACAAATTATGGCAGGTAACTGTAACTTCGATACTAATTGTGACAGGTAACAGTAACTTCGATACTAATTATGACAGGTAACAGTCACTACGACACTAATTATGACAAGTAACTGTAACTTCGATACTAATTATGACAGGTAACTGTAACTTCGTAACTAATTATGACAAGTAACTGTAATTTCGATACAAATTATGGCAGGTAATTGTAATTTCGATGCTAATTATGACATGTAACAGTAACTTCGATACTAATTATGCCAAGTAAAAGTAACTTCGATACTAATTATGACAAGTTACTGTAACTTCGATACTAATTATGACAGGTAACTGTAACTTCGTTACTAATTATGACAAGTAACTGTAATTTCGATTCAAATTTTGGCAGGTAACTGTAACTTCCATAATAATTATGACAGGTAACAGTTACTTCGATACTAATAATGACAGGAAACTGTAACTTCGTTACTAATTATGACAAGTATCTGTAATTTCGATACAAATTATGACAGGTAACTGTAACTTCGTTACTAATTATGACAAGTAACAGTATCTTCGATACTAATTATGACAGGTAACTGTAACTTCGATACTAATTATGACAAGGAACTGTAATTTCGATACAAATTATGGCAGGTAACTGTAACTTCGTTACTAATTATGACAAGTAACTGTAATTTCGATACAAATTTTGTCAGGTAACTGTTACTTCGATACTAATTATGACAGGTAACAGTAACTTCGATACTAATTATGACAAGTAACAGTAACTTCGATACTTATTATGACAGGTAACTGTAACTTCGTTACTAATTATGACAAGAAACTCTAATTTCGATACAAATTATGGCAGGTAACTGTAACTTCGGTACTAATTATGACAGGTAACAGTAACTTCGATACTAATTATGACAAGTAACTATAACTTCGATAAAAATTATGACTGGTTACTGTAACTTCGATTCTAATTATGACGAGAAACTCAAACTTCGTTACTAATTATGACAAGTAACTGTAATTTTGATAAAAAATTATGGTAGGTAACTGTAACTTCAATACTAATTATGACAGGTAACAGTAACTTCGATACTAATTATGACAGGAAACTGTAACTTCGTTACTAATTATGACAAGTAACTTTAATTTCGATACTAATTATGGCAGGAAACTGTAACTTCGTTACTAATTATGACAAGTCCCTGTAATTTCGACACAAATTATGGCAGGTAACTGTTACTTCGATACTAATTATGACAAGTAACTGTAACTTCGATACTAATTAGGACAGGTAACTGTAACTTCGTCACTTATTATAACAAGTAACTGTAATTTCGTTACAAATTATGGCATGTAACAGTAACTTCGATACTAATTATGACAGGTAACAGTAATTCGATACTAATTATGACAAGTAACTATAACTTCTATACAAATTATGACAGGTAACTGTAACTTCGATACTAATTACGACAAGAAACTCGAACTTCGTTACTAATTATGACAAGTCCCTGTAATTTCGATACAAATTATGGCAGGTAACTGTAACTTCCATACTAATTATGACAGGTAACAGTAACTTCGATACTAATTATGACAGGAAACTGTAACTTCGTTACTAATTATAACAGGTTACTGTAACTTCGTTACTAATTATGTCAAGTAACTGTAGCTTCGATGCTAATTATGACAAGGAACTGTAATTTCGAAACAAATTATGGCAGGTAACTGTAACTTCGTTACTAATTATGACAAGTAACTGTAATTTCGATACAAATTTTGGCAGGTAACTGTAACTTCGATACTAATTATGACAGGTAACAGTAACTTCGATACTAATTATGACAAGTAACTGTAACTTCGATACTAATTATGACAGGTAACTGTAACTTCGTTACTATTTATGACAAGTAACAGTAATTTCGATACAAAATATGGCAGGTTACAGTAACTTCGATACTAATTATGACAGGTAACAGAAACTTCGATACTATTTATGACAAGTAACATTAACTTCGATACTAATTATGACAGGTTACTGTAACATCGTTGCTAATGATGACAAGTAACTTTAATTTCGATACAAATTATGGCAGGTAACTGTAACGTCCATACTAATTATGACAGGTAACAGTTACCTCGATACTAATTATGACAGGAAACTGTAACTTCGTTACTAATTATGACAAGTAACTGTAATTTCGATACAAATTTTGGCAGGTAACTGTAACATCGATACTAATTATGACAAGGAACTGTAATTTCGATACCAATTATGGCAGGTAACTGTAACTTCGATACTAATTATGACAGGTAACAGCAACTTCGATACTAATTATGACAAGTAACTATAACTTCGATACAAATTATGACAGGTAACTGCAACTTCGATACCAATTATGACAAGAAACTCTAACTTCGTTACTAATTATGACAAGTAACTGTAATTTTGATCAAAAATTATTGTAGGTAACTGTAACTTCGATACTAATTATGACAAGGAACTGTAATTTCGATACAAATTATGGCAGGTAACTGTAACTTCGATACTAATTGTGACAGGTAACAGTAACTTCGATACTAATTATGACAAGTTACTATAACTTCGAATCAAATTATGACAGGTAACTGTAACGTCGGTACTAATTATGACAAGAAAATCTAACTTCGTTACTAATTATGACAAGTAACTGTAATTTTGATAAAAAAATTATGGTAGGTAACTGTAACTTCAATACTAATTATGACAGGTAACAAGAACTTCGATACTAATTATGACAGGTAACTGTAACTTCGTTAATAATTATCACGAGCAACTTTAATTTCGATACTAATTATGGCAGGTAACTGTAACTTCGTTACTAATTATGACAAGTCCCTGTAATTTCGATACAAATTATGGCAGGCAACGGTAACTTCGATACTAATTATTACAAGTAACTGTAACTTCGATACTAATTATGACAGGCAACTGTAACTTCGTTACTAATTATGGCAAGTAACTGTAATTTCGATACAAATTTTGGCAGGTAACTGTAACTTCGATTCTAATTATTACAGGCAACAGTAACTTCGATACTAATTATGACAAGTAACGTTAACTTCGATACGAATTATGACTGGTAACTGTAACTTCGTTACTAATTATGACAAGTAACAGTAATTTCGATACAAATTATGGCAGGTAACTGTATCTTCGATACTAATTATGACAGGTAACAGTAACTTCGATACTAATTATGACAAGTAACATTAACTTCGATAATAATTATGGCACGGTACTGTAACATCGCTACTAATTATGACAAGTAACTTTAATTTCGATACAAATTATGGCAGGTAACTGTAACTTCGTTACTAATTATGACAAGTAACAGTATCTTCGATACTAATTATGACAGGTAACTGTAACTTCGATACTAATTATGACAAGGAACTGTAATTTCGATACAAATTATGGCAGGTAACTGTAACTTCGTTACTAATTATGACAAGTAACTGTAATTTCGATACAAATTTTGTCAGGTAACTGTTACTTCGATACTAATTATGACAGGTAACAGTAACTTCGATACTAATTATGACAAGTAACAGTAACTTCGATACTTATTATGACAGGTAACTGTAACTTCGTTACTAATTATGACAAGAAACTCTAATTTCGATACAAATTATGGCAGGTAACTGTAACTTCGGTACTAATTATGACAGGTAACAGTAACTTCGATACTAATTATGACAAGTAACTATAACTTCGATAAAAATTATGACTGGTTACTGTAACTTCGATTCTAATTATGACGAGAAACTCAAACTTCGTTACTAATTATGACAAGTAACTGTAATTTTGATAAAAAATTATGGTAGGTAACTGTAACTTCAATACTAATTATGACAGGTAACAGTAACTTCGATACTAATTATGACAGGAAACTGTAACTTCGTTACTAATTATGACAAGTAACTTTAATTTCGATACTAATTATGGCAGGAAACTGTAACTTCGTTACTAATTATGACAAGTCCCTGTAATTTCGACACAAATTATGGCAGGTAACTGTTACTTCGATACTAATTATGACAAGTAACTGTAACTTCGATACTAATTAGGACAGGTAACTGTAACTTCGTCACTTATTATAACAAGTAACTGTAATTTCGTTACAAATTATGGCATGTAACAGTAACTTCGATACTAATTATGACAGGTAACAGTAATTCGATACTAATTATGACAAGTAACTATAACTTCTATACAAATTATGACAGGTAACTGTAACTTCGATACTAATTACGACAAGAAACTCGAACTTCGTTACTAATTATGACAAGTCCCTGTAATTTCGATACAAATTATGGCAGGTAACTGTAACTTCCATACTAATTATGACAGGTAACAGTAACTTCGATACTAATTATGACAGGAAACTGTAACTTCGTTACTAATTATAACAGGTTACTGTAACTTCGTTACTAATTATGTCAAGTAACTGTAGCTTCGATGCTAATTATGACAAGGAACTGTAATTTCGAAACAAATTATGGCAGGTAACTGTAACTTCGTTACTAATTATGACAAGTAACTGTAATTTCGATACAAATTTTGGCAGGTAACTGTAACTTCGATACTAATTATGACAGGTAACAGTAACTTCGATACTAATTATGACAAGTAACTGTAACTTCGATACTAATTATGACAGGTAACTGTAACTTCGTTACTATTTATGACAAGTAACAGTAATTTCGATACAAAATATGGCAGGTTACAGTAACTTCGATACTAATTATGACAGGTAACAGAAACTTCGATACTATTTATGACAAGTAACATTAACTTCGATACTAATTATGACAGGTTACTGTAACATCGTTGCTAATGATGACAAGTAACTTTAATTTCGATACAAATTATGGCAGGTAACTGTAACGTCCATACTAATTATGACAGGTAACAGTTACCTCGATACTAATTATGACAGGAAACTGTAACTTCGTTACTAATTATGACAAGTAACTGTAATTTCGATACAAATTTTGGCAGGTAACTGTAACATCGATACTAATTATGACAAGGAACTGTAATTTCGATACCAATTATGGCAGGTAACTGTAACTTCGATACTAATTATGACAGGTAACAGCAACTTCGATACTAATTATGACAAGTAACTATAACTTCGATACAAATTATGACAGGTAACTGCAACTTCGATACCAATTATGACAAGAAACTCTAACTTCGTTACTAATTATGACAAGTAACTGTAATTTTGATCAAAAATTATTGTAGGTAACTGTAACTTCGATACTAATTATGACAAGGAACTGTAATTTCGATACAAATTATGGCAGGTAACTGTAACTTCGATACTAATTGTGACAGGTAACAGTAACTTCGATACTAATTATGACAAGTTACTATAACTTCGAATCAAATTATGACAGGTAACTGTAACGTCGGTACTAATTATGACAAGAAAATCTAACTTCGTTACTAATTATGACAAGTAACTGTAATTTTGATAAAAAAATTATGGTAGGTAACTGTAACTTCAATACTAATTATGACAGGTAACAAGAACTTCGATACTAATTATGACAGGTAACTGTAACTTCGTTAATAATTATCACGAGCAACTTTAATTTCGATACTAATTATGGCAGGTAACTGTAACTTCGTTACTAATTATGACAAGTCCCTGTAATTTCGATACAAATTATGGCAGGCAACGGTAACTTCGATACTAATTATTACAAGTAACTGTAACTTCGATACTAATTATGACAGGCAACTGTAACTTCGTTACTAATTATGGCAAGTAACTGTAATTTCGATACAAATTTTGGCAGGTAACTGTAACTTCGATTCTAATTATTACAGGCAACAGTAACTTCGATACTAATTATGACAAGTAACGTTAACTTCGATACGAATTATGACTGGTAACTGTAACTTCGTTACTAATTATGACAAGTAACAGTAATTTCGATACAAATTATGGCAGGTAACTGTATCTTCGATACTAATTATGACAGGTAACAGTAACTTCGATACTAATTATGACAAGTAACATTAACTTCGATAATAATTATGTCACGGTACTGTAACATCGCTACTAATTATGACAAGTAACTTTAATTTCGATACAAATTATGGCAGGTAACTGTAACTTCCATACTAATTATGACAGGTAACAGTAACTTCGATACTAATTATGACAGGAAACTGTAACTTCGTTACTAATTATGACAAGTAACTGTAATTTCGATACAAATTATGACAGGTAACTGTAACTTCGTTACTAATTATGACAAGTAACAGTACCTTCGATACTAATTATGACAGGTAACTGTAACTTCGATACTAATTATGACAAGGAACTGTAATTTCGATACAAATTATGGCAGGTTACTGTAACTTCGTAACTAATTATGACAAGTAACTGTAATTTCGATACAAATTTTGGCAGGTAACTGTAACTTCGATACTAATTATGACAGGTAACAGTAACTTCGATACTAATTATGACAAGTAACTGTAACTTCGATACTAATTATGACAGGTAACTGTAACTTCGTTACTAATAATGACAAGTAACTCTAATTTCGATACTAATTATGGCAGGTAACTGGTACTTCGATACTAATTATGACAGGTAACAGTAACTTCGATACTAATTATGACAAGTAACTATAACTTCGATAAAAATTATGACTGGTTACTGTAACTTCGATTCAAATTATGACAAGAAACTCAAACTTCGTTACTAATTATGACAAGTAACTGTAATTTTGATAAAAAATTATGGTAGGTAACTGTAACTTCATTACTAATTATGACAGGTAACAGTAACTTCGATACTAATTATGACAGGAAACTGTAACTTCGTTACTAATTATGACAAGTAACTTTAATTTCGATACTAGTTATGGCAGGAAACGGTAACTTCGATACTAATTATGACAAGTCCCTGTAATTTCGATACAAATTATGGCAGGTAACTGTAACGTCGATACTAATTATGACAAGTAACTGTAACTTCGATACAAATTATGACAGGTAACTGTAACTTCGTTATTAATTATGACAAGTAACTGTAATTTTGATAAAGAAATATTGTAGGTAACTGTAACTTCAATACTAATTATGACAGGTAACAGTAACTTCGATACTAATTATGACAAGAAACTCAAACTTCGTTACTAATTATGACAAGTAACTGTAATTTTGTAAAAAAATATGGTAGGTTACTGTAACTACAATACTAATTATGACAGGTAACAGTATCTTCGATACTAATTATGACAGGAAACTGTAACTTCGTTACTAATTATGACAAGTAACTTTAATTTCGATATTAATTATGGCAGGAAACTGTAATTTCGTTACTAATTATGACAAGTCCCTGTAATTTCGATACAAATTATGGCAGGTAACTGTAACCTCGATACTAATTATTACAAGTAACTGTAACTTCGATACTAATTATGACAGGTAACTGTAACTTCGTTATTAATTATGACAAGTAACTGTAATTTCGATACAAATTTTGGCAGGTAACTGTATCATCGTTACTAATTTTTACAGGTAACAGTAACTTCGATACTAATTATGACAAGTAACTGTAAATTCGATACTTATTATGACAGGTAACTGTAACTTCGATACTAATTATGACAGGTAACTGTAACTTCGTTACTAATTATGACAAGTAACTGTAATTTCGATACAAATTATGGCAGGATACTGTAACTTCGATACTAGTTATGACAGGTAACAGCAACTTGGATACTAATTATGACAAGTAACTATAACTTCGATACAAATTATGACAGGTAACTGTAACTTCGATACTAATTATGACAAGAAACTCTAACTTCGTTACTAATTATGACAAGTAACTGTAATTTTGATAAAAAATAATTGTAGGTAACTGTAACTTCAATACTAATTATGACAGGTAACAGTAACTTCGATACTAATTATGACAGGTATCAGTAACTACGATACTAATTATGACAAGTAACTGTAACTTCGATACTAATTATGACAGGTAACTGTAACTTCGTAACTAATTATGACAAGTAACTGTAATTTCGATACATATTATGGCAGGTAACAGTAACTTCGATACTAATTATGACAGGAAACTGTAACTTCGTTACTAATTATGACAAGTAAATTTAATTTCGATACTAGTTATGGCAGGAAACTGTAACTTCGTTACTAATTATGACAAGTCCCTGTAATTTCGATACAAATTAAGGCAGGTAACTGTAACTTCGATACTAATTATGACAAGTAACTGTAACTTCGATACAAATTATGACAGGTAACTGTAACTTCGTTATTAATTATGACAAGTAACTGTAATTTTGATAAAAAATTATTGTAGGTAACTGTAACTTCAATACTAATTATGACAGGTAACAGTAACTTCGATACTAATTATGACAAGAAACTCAAACTTCGTTACTAATTATGACAAGTAACTGTAATTTTGTTAAAAAATTATGGTAGGTAACTGTAACTACAATACTAATTATGACAGGTAACAGTATCTTCGATACTAATTATGACAGGAAACTGTAACTTCGTTACTAATTATGACAAGTAACTTTAATTTCGATATTAATTATGGCAGGAAACTGTAATTTCGTTACTAATTATGACAAGTCCCTGTAATTTCGATACAAATTATGGCAGGTAACTGTAACCTCGATACTAATTATGACAAGTAACTGTAACTTCGATACTAATTATGACAGGTAACTGTAACTTCGTTATTAATTATGACAAGTAACTGTAATTTCGATACAAATTTTGGCAGGTAACTGTATCATCGTTACTAATTTTGACAGGTAACAGTAACTTCGATACTAATTATGACAAGTAACTGTAAATTCGATACTAATTATGACAGGTAACTGTAACTTCGATACTAATTATGACAGGTAACTGTAACTTCGTTACTAATTATGACAAGTAACTGTAATTTCGATACAAATTATGGCAGGTTACTGTAACTTCGATACTAGTTATGACAGGTAACAGCAACTTCGATACTAATTATGACAAGTAACTATAACTTCGATACAAATTATGACAGGTAACTGTAACTTCGATACTAATTATGACAAGAAACTCTAACTTCGTTACTAATTATGACAAGTAACTGTAATTTTGATAAAAAATTATTGTAGGTAACTGTAACTTCAATACTAATTATGACAGGTAACAGTAACTTCGATACTAATTATGACAGGTATCAGTAACTACGATACTAATTATGACAAGTAACTGTAACTTCGATACTAATTATGACAGGTAACTGTAACTTCGTAACTAATTATGACAAGTAACTGTAATTTCGATACATATTATGGCAGGTAACAGTAACTTCGATACCAATTATGACAAGTAACTGTAACTTCGATACTAATTATGACAGGGAACTGTAATTTCGATACAAATTATGGCAGGTAACTGTAACTTCGATACTAATTGTGACAGGTAACAGTAACTTCGATACTAATTATGACAAGTTACTATAACTTCGAATCAAATTATGACAGGTAACTGTAACTTCGATACTAATTATGACAAGAAAATCTAACTTCGTTACTAATTATGACAAGTAACTGTAATTTTGATAAAAAAATTATGGTAGGTAACTGTAACCTCCATACTAATTATGACAGGTAACTGAAACTTCGTTACTATTTATGACAAGTAACAGTAATTTCGATACAAAATATGGCAGGTAACAGTAACTTCGATACTAATTATGACAGGTAACAGTAACTTCGATACTAATTATGACAAGTAACATTAACTTCGATACTAATTATGACAGGTTACTGTAACATCGTTGCTAATGATGACAAGTAACTTTAATTTCGATACAAATTATGGCAAGTAACTGTAACTTCCATACTAATTATGACAGGTAACAGTTACTTCGATACTAATAATGACAGGAAACTCTAACTTCGTTACTAATTATGACAAGTATCTGTAATTTCGATACAAATTATGACAGGTAACTGTAACTTCGTTACTAATTATGACAAGTAACAGTACCTTCGATACTAATTATGACAGGTAACTGTAACTTCGATACTAATTATGACAAGGAACTGTAATTTCGATACAAATTATGGCAGGTAACTGTAACTTCGTTACTAATTTTGACAAGTAACTGTAATTTCGATACAAATTTTGTCAGGTAACTGTTACTTCGATACTAATTATGACAGGTAACAGTAACTTCGATACTAATTATGACAAGTAACAGTAACTTCGATACTTATTATGACAGGTAACTGTAACTTCGTTACTAATTATGACAAGAAACACTAATTTCGATACAAATTATGGCAGGTAACTGTAACTTCGGTACTAATTATGACAGGTAACAGTAACTTCGATACTAATTATGACAAGTAACTATAACTTCGATAAAAATTATGACTGGTTACTGTAACTTCGATTCTAATTATGACGAGAAACTCAAACTTCGTTACTAATTATGACAAGTAACTTTAATTTTGATAAAAAATTATGGTAGGTAACTGTAACTTCAATACTAATTATGACAGGTAACAGTAACTTCGATACTAATTATGACAGGAAACTGTAACTTCGTTACTAATTATGACAAGTAACTTTAATTTCGATACTAATTATGGCAGGAAACTGTAACTTCGTTAGTAATTATGACAAGTCCCTGTAATTCGATACAAATTATGGCAGGTAACTGTTACTTCGATACTAATTATGACAAGTAACTGTAACTTCGATACTAATTATGACAGGTAACTGTAACTTCGTCACTTATTATAACAAGTAACTGTAATTTCGTTACATATTATGGCATGTAAAAGTAACTTCGATACTAATTATGACAGGTAACAGTAATTCGATACTAATTATGACAAGTAACTATAACTTCTATACAAATTATGACAGGTAACTGTAATTTCGATACTAATTATGACAAGATACTCGAAATTCGTTACTAATTATGACAAGTCCCTGTAATTTCGATACAAATTATGGCAGGTAACTGTAACTTCCATACAAATTATGACAGGTAACAGTAACTTCGTTACTAATTATGACAGGAAACTGTAACTTCGTTACTTATTATGACAGGTTACTGTAACTTCGTTAATAATTATGTCAAGTAACTGTAGCTTCGATGCTAATTATGACAAGGAACTGTAATTTCGAAACAAATTATGGCAGGTAACTGTAACTTCGTTACTAATTATGACAAGTAACTGTAATTTCGATACAAATTTTGGCAGGTAACTGTAACTTCGATACTAATTATGACAGGTAACAGTAACTTCGATACTAATTATGACAAGTAACTGTAACTTCGATACTAATTATGACAGGTAACTGTAACTTCGTTACTATTTATGACAAGTAACAGTAATTTCGATACAAAATATGGCAGGTAACAGTACCTTCGATACTAATTATGACAGGTAACAGAAACTTCGATACTATTTATGACAAGTAACATTAACTTCGATACTAATTATGACAGGTTACTGTAATATCGTTGCTAATGATGACAAGTAACTTTAATTTCGATACAAATTATGGCAGGTAACTGTAACCTCCATACTAATTATGACAGGTAACAGTTACTTCGATACTAATTATGACAGGAAACTGTAACTTCGTTACTAATTAAGACAAGTAACTGTAATTTCGATACAAATTATGAAAGGTAACTGTAGCTTCGTTACTAATTATGACAAGTAACAGTACCTTCGATACTAATTATGACTGGTAACTGTAACATCGATACTAATTATGACAAGGAACTGTAATTTCGATTCCAATTATGGCAGGTAACTGTAACTTCGATACTAATTATGACAGGTAACAGCAACTTCGATACTAATTATGACAAGTAACTATAACTTCGATACAAATTATGACAGGTAACTGCAACTTCGATACTAATTATGACAAGAAACTCTAACTTCGTTACAAATTATGACAAGTAACTGTAATTTTGATAAAAAATTATTGTAGGTAACTGTAACTTCAATACTAATTATGACAGGTAACAGTAACTTCGATACTAATTATGACAGGTAACTGTAACTTCGTTACTTATTATGACAAGTAACTTTAATTTCGATACAAATTCTGGCAGGTTACTGTAACTTCGTTAATAATTATGACAAGTCCCTGTAATTTCGATACAAATTATTGCATGTAATTGTAATTTCGATACTAATTATGACAGGTAACAGTAACTTCGATACTAATTATGACAGGTAACAGTAACTTCGATACTAATTATGACAAGTAACTGTAACTTCGATACTAATTATGACAGGTAACAGCAACTTCGATACTAATTATGACAAGTAACTATAACTTCGATACAAATTATGACAGGTAACAGTAACTTCGATACTATTTATGACAAGTAACATTAACTTCGATACTAATTATGACAGGTTACTGTAACATCGTTGCTAATGATGACAAGTAACTGTAACTTCGATACTAATTATGACAGGTAACTGTAACTTGGTAACTAATAATGACAAGTAACTGTAATTTCGATACAAATTATGGCTGGTAACAGTAACTTCGATGCTAATTATGACAGGTAACTGTAACTTCGATACTAATTATGACAAGGAACTGTAATTTCGATACAAATTATGGCAGGTAACTGTAACTACAATACTAATTATGACAGGTAACAGTATCTTCGATACTAATTATGACAGGAAACTGTAAATTCGATACTAATTATGACAGGTAACTGTAACTTCGATACTAATTATGACAGGTAACTGTAACTTTGTTACTAATTATGACAAGTAACTGTAATTTCGATACAAATTATAGCAGGTTACTGTAACTTCGATACTAGTTATGACAGGTAACAAGAACTTCGATACTAATTATGACAGGTAACTGTAACTTCGTTACTAATTATGACAAGTCCCTGTAATTTCGATACAAATTATGGCAGGCAACGGTAACTTCGATACTAATTATTACAAGTAACTGTAACTTCGATACTAATTATGACAGGCAACTGTAACTTCGTTATTAATTATGACAAGTAACTGTAATTTTGATAAAAAATTATTGTAGGTAACTGTAACTTCAATACTAATTATGACAGGTAACAGTAACTTCGATACTAATTATGACAAGAAACTCAAACTTCGTTACTAATTATGACAAGTAACTGTAATTTTGTTAAAAAATTATGGTAGGTAACTGTAACTACAATACTAATTATGACAGGTAACAGTATCTTCGATACTAATTGTGACAGGAAACTGTAACTTCGTTACTAATTATGACAAGTAACTTTAATTTCGATATTAATTATGGCAGGAAACTGTAATTTCGTTACTAATTATGACAAGTCCCTGTAATTTCGATACAAATTATGGCAGGTAACTGTAACCTCGATACTAATTATGACAAGTAACTGTAACTTCGATACTAATTATGACAGGTAACTGTAACTTCGTTATTAATTATGACAAGTAACTGTAATTTCGATACAAATTTTGGCAGGTAACTGTATCATCGTTACTAATTTTGACAGGTAACAGTAACTTCGATACTAATTATGACAAGTAACTGTAAATTCGATACTAATTATGACAGGTAACTGTAACTTCGATACTAATTATGACAGGTAACTGTAACTTTGTTACTAATTATGACAAGTAACTGTAATTTCGATACAAATTATAGCAGGTTACTGTAACTTCGATACTAGTTATGACAGGTAACAGCAACTTCGATACTAATTATGACAAGTAACTATAACTTCGATACAAATTATGACAGGTAACTGTAACTTCGATACTAATTATGACAAGAAACTCTAACTTCGTTACTAATTATGACAAGTAACTGTACTTTGATAAAAAATTATTGTAGGTAACTGTAACTTCAATACTAATTATGACAGGTAACAGTAACTTCGATACTAATTATGACAGGTATCAGTAACTACGATACTAATTATGACAAGTAACTGTAACTTCGATACTAATTATGACAGGTAACTGTAACTTCGTAACTAATTATGACAAGTAACTGTAATTTCGATACATATTATGGCAGGTAACAGTAACTTCGATACTAATTATGACAAGTAACTGTAACTTCGATACTAATTATGACAGGGAACTGTAATTTCGATACAAATTATGGCAGGTAACTGTAACCTCCATACTAATTATGACAGGTAACTGAAACTTCGTTACTATTTATGACAAGTAACAGTAATTTCGATACAAAATATGGCAGGTAACAGTAACTTCGATACTAATTATGACAGGTAACAGTAACTTCGATACTAATTATGACAAGTAACATTAACTTCGATACTAATTATGACAGGTTACTGTAACATCGTTGCTAATGATGACAAGTAACTTTAATTTCGATACAAATTATGGCAGGTAACTGTAACTTCGTAACTAATTATGACAAGTAACTGTAATTTCGATACATATTATGGCAGGTAACAGTAACTTCGATACTAATTATGACAAGTAACTGTATCTTCGATACTAATTATGACAGGGAACTGTAATTTCGATACAAATTATGGCAGGTAACTGTAACTACGATACTAATTATGACAAGTAACTGTAACTTCGATACTAATTATGACAGGTAACTGTAACTTGGTAACTAATAATGACAAGTAACTGTAATTTCGATACAAATTATGGCTGGTAACAGTAACTTCGATGCTAATTATGACAGGTAACTGTAACTTCGATACTAATTATGACAAGGAACTGTAATTTCGATACAAATTATGGCAGGTAACTGTAACTACAATACTAATTATGACAGGTAACAGTATCTTCGATACTAATTATGACAGGAAACTGTAACTTCGTTACTAATTATGACAAGTAACTTTAATTTCGATATTAATTATGGCAGGAAACTGTAATTTCGTTACTAATTATGACAAGTCCCTGTAATTTCGATACAAATTATGGCAGGTAACTGTAACCTCGATACTAATTATGACAAGTAACTGTAACTTCGATACTAATTATGACAGGTAACTGTAACTTCGTTATTAATTATGACAAGTAACTGTAATTTCGATACAAATTTTGGCAGGTAACTGTATCATCGTTACTAATTTTGACAGGTAACAGTAACTTCGATACTAATTATGACAAGTAACTGTAAATTCGATACTAATTATGACAGGTAACTGTAACTTCGATACTAATTATGACAGGTAACTGTAACTTCGTTACTAATTATGACAAGTAACTGTAATTTCGATACAAATTATGGCAGGTTACTGTAACTTCGATACTAGTTATGACAGGTAACAGCAACTTGGATACTAATTATGACAAGTAACTATAACTTCGATACAAATTATGACAGGTAACTGTAACTTCGATACTAATTATGACAAGAAACTCTAACTTCGTTACTAATTATGACAAGTAACTGTAATTTTGATAAAAAATTATTGTAGGTAACTGTAACTTCAATACTAATTATGACAGGTAACAGTAACTTCGATACTAATTATGACAGGTATCAGTAACTACGATACTAATTATGACAAGTAACTGTAACTTCGATACTAATTATGACAGGTAACTGTAACTTCGTAACTAATTATGACAAGTAACTGTAATTTCGATACATATTATGGCAGGTAACAGTAACTTCGATACTAATTATGACAGGAAACTGTAACTTCGTTACTAATTATGACAAGTAACTTTAATTTCGATACTAGTTATGGCAGGAAACTGTAACTTCGTTACTAATTATGACAAGTCCCTGTAATTTCGATACAAATTTTGGCAGGTAACTGTAACTTCGATACTAATTATGACAAGTAACTGTAACTTCGATACTAATTATGACAGGTAACTGTAACTTCGTTATTAATTATGACAAGTAACTGTAATTTTGATAAAAAATTATTGTAGGTAACTGTAACTTCAATACTAATTATGACAGGTAACAGTAACTTCGATACTAATTATGACAAGAAACTCAAACTTCGTTACTAATTATGACAAGTAACTGTAATTTTGTTAAAAAATTATGGTAGGTAACTGTAACTACAATACTAATTATGACAGGTAACAGTATCTTCGATACTAATTATGACAGGAAACTGTAACTTCGTTACTAATTATGACATGTAACTTAAATGTCGATATTAATTATGGCAGGAAACTGTAATTTCGTTACTAATTATGACAAGTCCCTGTAATTTCGATACAAATTATGGCAGGTAACTGTAACCTCGATACTAATTATGACAAGTAACTGTAACTTCGATACTAATTATGACAGGTAACTGTAACTTCGTTATTAATTATGACAAGTAACTGTAATTTCGATACAAATTTTGGCAGGTAACTGTATCATCGTTACTAATTTTGACAGGTAACAGTAACTTCGATACTAATTATGACAAGTAACTGTAAATTCGATACTAATTATGACAGGTAACTGTAACTTCGATACTAATTATGACTGGTAACTGTAACTTTGTTACTAATTATGACAAGTAACTGTAATTTCGATACAAATTATAGCAGGTTACTGTAACTTCGATACTAGTTATGACAGGTAACAGCAACTTCGATACTAATTATGACAAGTAACTATAACTTCGATACAAATTATGACAGGTAACTGTAACTTCGATACTATTTATGACAAGAAACTCTATCTTCGTTACTAATTATGACAAGTAACTGTAATTTTGCTAAAAAATTATTGTAGGTAACTGTAACTTCAATACTAATTATGACAGGTAACAGTAACTTCGATACTAATTATGACAGGTATCAGTAACTACGATACTAATTATGACAAGTAACTGTAACTTCGATACTAATTACGACAGGTAACTGTAACTTCGTAACTAATTATGACAAGTAACTGTAATTTCGATACATATTATGGCAGGAAACAGTAACTTCGATACTAATTATGACAAGTAACTGTAACTTCGATACTAATTATGACAGGGAACTGTAATTTCGATACAAATTATGGCAGGTAACTGTAACCTCCATACTAATTATGACAGGTAACTGAAACTTCGTTACTATTTATGACAAGTAACAGTAATTTCGATACAAAATATGGCAGGTAACAGTAACTTCGATACTAATTATGACAGGTAACAGTAACTTCGATACTAATTATGACAAGTAACATTAACTTCGATACTAATTATGACAGGTTACTGTAACATCGTTGCTAATGATGACAAGTAACTTTAATTTCGATACAAATTATGGCAGGTAACTGTAACTTCCATACTAATTATGACAGGTAACAGTTACTTCGATACTAATAATGACAGGAAACTGTAACTTCGTTACTAATTATGACAAGTATCTGTAATTTCGTTACAAATTATGAAAGGTAACTGTAACTTCGTTACTAATTATGACAAGTAACAGTACCTTCGATACTAATTATGACAGGTAACTGTAACTTCGATACTAATTATGACAAGGAACTGTAATTTCGATACAAATTATGGCAGGTAACTGTAACTTCCTTACTAATTTCGACAAGTAACTGTAATTTCGATACAAATTTTGTCAGGTAACTGTTACTTCGATACTAATTATGACAGGTAACAGTAACTTCGATACTAATTATGACAAGTAACAGTAACTTCGATACTTATTATGACAGGTAACTGTAACTTCGTTACTAATTATGACAAGAAACACTAATTTCGATACAAATTATGGCAGGTAACTGTAACTTCGGTACTAATTATGACAGGTAACAGTAACTTCGATACTAATTATGACAAGTAACTATAACTTCGATAAAAATTATGACTGGTTACTGTAACTTCGATTCTAATTATGACGAGAACTCAAACTTCGTTACTAATTATGACAAGTAACTTTAATTTTGATAAAAAATTATGGTAGGTAACTGTAACTTCAATACTAATTATGACAGGTAACAGTAACTTCGATACTAATTATGACAGGAAACTGTAACTTCGTTACTAATTATGACAAGTAACTTTAATTTCGATACTAATTATGGCAGGAAACTGTAACTTCGTTACTAATTATGACAAGTCCCTGTAATTTCTATACAAATTATGGCAGGTAACTGTTACTTCGATACTAATTATGACAAGTAACTGTAACTTCGATACTAATTATGACAGGTAACTGTAACTTCGTCACTTATTATAACAAGTAACTGTAATTTCGTTACAAATTATGGCATGTAAAAGTAACTTCGATACTAATTATGACAGGTAACAGTAATTCGCTACTAATTATGACAAGTAACTATAACTTCTATACAAATTATGACAGGTAACTGTAACTTCGATACTAATTATGACAAGATACTCGAACTTCGTTACTAATTATGACAAGTCCCTGTATTTTCGATACAAATTATGGCAGGTAACTGTAACTTCGATACTAATTATGACAGGTAACAGTAACTTCGATACTAATTATGACAAGTAACTGTAACTTCGATACTAATTATGACAGGTAACTGTAACTTCGTTACTATTTATGACAAGTAACAGTAATTTCGATACAAAATATGGCAGGTAACAGTAACTTCGATACTAATTATGACAGGTAACAGAAACTTATACTATTTATGACAAGTAACATTAACTTCGATACTAATTATGACAGGTTACTGTAACATCGTTGCTAATGATGACAAGTAACTTTAATTTCGATACAAATTATGGCAGGTAACTGTAACGTCCATACTAATTATGACAAGTAACAGTTACTTCGATACTAATTATGACAGGAAACTGTAACTTCGTTTCTAATTAAGACAAGTAACTGTAATTTCGATACAAATTATGAAAGGTAACTGTAGCTTCGTTACTAATTATGACAAGTAACAGTACCTTCGATACTAATTATGACAGGTAACTGTAACATCGATACTAATTATGACAAGGAACTGTAATTTCGATTCCAATTATGGCAGGTAACTGTAATTTCGATACTTATTATGACAGGTTACAGCAACTTCGATACTAATTATGACAAGTAACTATAACTTCGATACAAATTATGACAGGTAACTGCAACTTCGATACTAATTATGACAAGAAACTCTAACTTCGTTACTAATTATGACAAGTAACTGTAATTTTGATAAAAAATTATTGTAGGTAACTGTAACTTCAATACTAATTATGACAGGTAACAGTAACTTCGATACTAATTATGACAGGTAACTGTAACTTCGTTACTTATTATGACAAGTAACTTTAATTTCGATACAAATTCTGGCAGGTTACTGTAACTTCGTTAATAATTATGACAAGTCCCTGTAATTTGGATGCAAATTATTGCATGTAATTGTAATTTCGATACTAATTATGACAGGTAACAGTAACTTCGATACTAATTATGACAGGTAACAGTAACTTCGATACTAATTATGACAAGTAACTGTAACTTCGATACTAATTATGACAGGTAACAGCAACTTCGATACTAATTATGACAAGTAACTATAACTTCGATACAAATTATGACAGGTAACAGTAACTTCGATACTAATTATGACAGGTTACAGTAACTACGATACTAATTATGACAAGTAACTGTAACTTCGATACTAATTATGACAGGTAACTGTAACTTGGTAACTAATAATGACAAGTAACTGTAATTTCGATACAAATTATGGCTGGTAACAGTAACTTCGATGCTAATTATGACAGGTAACTGTAACTTCGATACTAATTATGACAAAGAACTGTAATTTCGATACAAATTATGGCAGGTAACTGTAACTTCGATACTAATTGTGACAGGTAACAGTAACTTCGATACTAATTATGACAAGTTACTATAACTGCGAATCAAATTATGACAGGTAACTGTAACTTCGATACTAATTATGACAAGAAAATCTAACTTCGTTACTAATTATGACAAGTAACTGTAATTTTGATAAAAAAATTATGGTAGGTAACTGTAACTTCAATACTAATTATGACAGGTAACAAGAACTTCGATACTAATTATGACAGGTAACTGTAACTTCGTTACCAATTATGACAAGTCCCTGTAATTTCGATACAAATTATGGCAGGCAACGGTAACTTCGATACTAATTATTACAAGTAACTGTAACTTCGATACTAATTATGACAGGCAACTGTAACTTCGTTATTAATTATGACAATTAACTGTAATTTTGATAAAAAATTATTGTAGGTAACTGTAACTTCAATACTAATTATGACAGGTAACAGTAACTTCGATACTAATTATGACAAGAAACTCAAACTTCGTTACTAATTATGACAAGTAACTGTAATTTTGTTAAAAAATTATGGTAGGTAACTGTAACTACAATACTAATTATGACAGGTAACAGTATCTTCGATACTAATTGTGACAGGAAACTGTAACTTCGTTACTAATTATGACAAGTAACTTTAATTTCGATATTAATTATGGCAGGAAACTGTAATTTCGTTACTAATTATGACAAGTCCCTGTAATTTCGATACAAATTATGGCAGGTAACTGTAACTTCGATACTAGTTATGACAGGTAACAGCAACTTCGATACTAATTATGACAAGTAACTATAACTTCGATACAAATTATGACAGGTAACTGTAACTTCGATACTAATTATGACAAGAAACTCTAACTTCGTTACTAATTATGACAAGTAACTGTACTTTGATAAAAAATTATTGTAGGTAACTGTAACTTCAATATTAATTATGACAGGTAACAGTAACTTCGATACTAATTATGACAGGTATCAGTAACTACGATACTAATTATGACAAGTAACTGTAACTTCGATACTAATTATGACAGGTAACTGTAACTTCGTAACTAATTATGACAAGTAACTGTAATTTCGATACATATTATGGCAGGTAACAGTAACTTCGATACTAATTATGACAAGTAACTGTAACTTCGATACTAATTATGACAGGGAACTGTAATTTCGATACAAATTATGGCAGGTAACTGTAACCTCCATACTAATTATGACAGGTAACTGAAACTTCGTTACTATTTATGACAAGTAACAGTAATTTCGATACAAAATATGGCAGGTAACAGTAACTTCGATACTAATTATGACAGGTAACAGTAACTTCGATACTAATTATGACAAGTAACATTAACTTCGATACTAATTATGACAGGTTACTGTAACATCGTTGCTAATGATGACAAGTAACTTTAATTTCGATACAAATTATGGCAGGTAACTGTAACTTCCATACTAATTATGACAGGTAACAGTTACTTCGATACTAATAATGACAGGAAACTGTAACTTCGTTACTAATTATGACAAGTATCTGTAATTTCGATACAAATTATGACAGGTAACTGTAACTTCGTTACTAATTATGACAAGTAACAGTACCTTCGATACTAATTATGACAGGTAACTGTAACTTCGATACTAATTATGACAAGGAACTGTAATTTCGATACAAATTATGGCAGGTAACTGTAACTTCGTTACTAATTTTGACAAGTAACTGTAATTTCGATACAAATTTTGTCAGGTAACTGTTACTTCGATACTAATTATGACAGGTAACAGTAACTTCGATACTAATTATGACAAGTAACAGTAACTTCGATACTTATTATGACAGGTAACTGTAACTTCGTTACTAATTATGACAAGAAACACTAATTTCGATACAAATTATGGCAGGTAACTGTAACTTCGGTACTAATTATGACAGGTAACAGTAACTTCGATACTAATTATGACAAGTAACTATAACTTCGATAAAAATTATGACTGGTTACTGTAACTTCGATTCTAATTATGACGAGAAACTCAAACTTCGTTACTAATTATGACAAGTAACTTTAATTTTGATAAAAAATTATGGTAGGTAACTGTAACTTCAATACTAATTATGACAGGTAACAGTAACTTCGATACTAATTATGACAGGAAACTGTAACTTCGTTACTAATTTTGACAAGTATCTTTAATTTCGATACTAATTATGGCAGGAAACTGTAACTTCGTTACTAATTATGACAAGTCCCTGTAATTTCGATACAAATTATGGCAGGTAACTGTTACTTCGATACTAATTATGACAAGTAACTGTAACTTCGATACTAATTATGACAGGTAACTGTAACTTCGTCACTTATTATAACAAGTAACTGTAATTTCGTTACAAATTATGGCATGTAAAAGTAACTTCGATACTAATTATGACAGGTAACAGTAATTCGCTACTAATTATGACAAGTAACTATAACTTCTATACAAATTATGACAGGTAACTGTAACTTCGATACTAATTATGACAAGATACTCGAACTTCGTTACTAATTATGACAAGTCCCTGTAATTTCGATACAAATTATGGCAGGTAACTGTAACTTCCATACTAATTATGACAGGTAACAGTAACTTCGTTACTAATTATGACAGGAAACTGTAACTTCGTTACTAATTATAACAGGTTACTGTAACTTCGTTACTAATTATGTCAAGTAACTGTAGCTTCGATGCTAATTATGACAAGGAACTGTAATTTCGAAACAAATTATGGCAGGTAACTGTAACTTCGTTACTAATTATGACAAGTAACTGTAATTTCGATACAAATTTTGGCAGGTAACTGTAACTTCGATACTAATTATGACAGGTAACAGTAACTTCGATACTAATTATGACAAGTAACTGTAACTTCGATACTAATTATGAGAGGTAACTGTAACTTCGTTACTATTTATGACAAGTAACAGTAATTTCGATACAAAATATGGCAGGTAACAGTAACTTCGATACTAATTATGACAGGTAACAGAAACTTCGATACTATTTATGACAAGTAACATTAACTTCGATACTAATTATGACAGGTTACTGTAACATCGTTGCTAATGATGACAAGTAACTTTAATTTCGATACAAATTATGGCTGGTAACTGTAACGTCCATACTAATTATGACAGGTAACAGTTACTTCGATACTAATTATGACAGGAAACTGTAACTTCGTTACTAATTAAGACAAGTAACTGTAATTTCGATACAAATTATGAAAGGTAACTGTAGCTTCGTTACTAATTATGACAAGTAACAGTACCTTCGATACTAATTATGACAGGTAACTGTAACATCGATACTAATTATGACAAGGAACTGTAATTTCGATTCCAATTATGGCAGGTAACTGTAACTTCGATACTGATTATGACAGGTAACAGCAACTTCGATACTAATTACGACAAGTAAATATAACTTCGATACAAATTATGACAGGTAACTGCAACTTCGATACTAATTATGACAAGAAACTCTAACTTCGTTACTAATTATGACAAGTAACTGTAATTTTGATAAAAAATTATTGTAGGTAACTGTAACTTCAATACTAATTATGACAGGTAACAGTAACTTCGATACTAATTATGACAGGTAACTGTAACTTCGTTACTTATTATGACAAGTAACTTTAATTTCGATACAAATTCTGGCAGGTTACTGTAACTTCGTTAATAATTATGACAAGTCCCTGTAATTTCGATACAAATTATTGCATGTAATTGTAATTTCGATACTAATTATGACAGGTAACAGTAACTTCGATACTAATTATGACAGGTAACAGTAACTTCGATACTAATTATGACAGGTAACAGCAACTTCGATACTAATTATGACAAGTAACTATAACTTCGATACAAATTATGACAGGTAACAGTAACTTCGATACTAATTATGACAGGTTACAGTAACTACGATACTAATTATGACAAGTAACTGTAACTTCGATACTAATTATGACAGGTAACTGTAACTTGGTAACTAATAATGACAAGTAACTGTAATTTCGATACAAATTATGGCTGGTAACAGTAACTTCGATGCTAATTATGACAGGTAACTGTAACTTCGATACTAATTATGACAAGGAACTGTAATTTCGATACAAATTATGGCAGGTAACTGTAACTTCGATACTAATTGTGACAGGTAACAGTAACTTCGATACTAATTATGACAAGTTACTATAACTTCGAATCAAATTATGACAGGTAACTGTAACTTCGATACTAATTATGACAAGAAAATCTAACTTCGTTACTAATTATGACAAGTAACTGTAATTTTGATAAAAAAATTATGGTAGGTAACTGTAACTTCAATACTAATTATGACAGGTAACAAGAACTTCGATACTAATTATGACAGGTAACTGTAACTTCGTTACTAATTATGACAAGTCCCTGTAATTTCGATACAAATTATGGCAGGCAACGGTAACTTCGATACTAATTATTACAAGTAACTGTAACTTCGATACTAATTATGACAGGCAACTGTAACTTCGTTATTAATTATGACAAGTAACTGTAATTTTGATAAAAAATTATTGTAGGTAACTGTAACTTCAATACTAATTATGACAGGTAACAGTAACTTCGATACTAATTATGACAAGAAACTCAAACTTCGTTACTAATTATGACAAGTAACTGTAATTTTGTTAAAAAATTATGGTAGGTAACTGTAACTACAATACTAATTATGACAGGTAACAGTATCTTCGATACTAATTATGACAGGAAACTGTAACTTCGTTACTAATTATGACAAGTACCTTTAATTTCGATATTAATTATGGCAGGAAACTGTAATTTCGTTACTAATTATGACAAGTCCCTGTAATTTCGATACAAATTATGGCAGGTAACTGTAACCTCGATACTAATTATGACAAGTAACTGTAACTTCGATACTAATTATGACAGGTAACTGTAACTTCGTTATTAATTATGACAAGTAACTGTAATTTCGATACAAATTTTGGCAGGTAACTGTATCATCGTTACTAATTTTGACAGGTAACAGTAACTTCGATACTAATTATGACAAGCAACTGTAAATTCGTTACTAATTATGACAGGTAACTGTAACTTCGATACTAATTATGACAGGTAACTGTAACTTTGTTACTAATTATGACAAGTAACTGTAATTTCGATACAAATTATAGCAGGTTACTGTAACTTCGATACTAGTTATGACAGGTAACAGCAACTTCGATACTAATTATGACAAGTAACTATAACTTCGATACAAATTATGACAGGTAACTGTAACTTCGATACTAATTATGACAAGAAACTCTAACTTCGTTACTAATTATGACAAGTAACTGTAATTTTGATAAAAAATTATTGTAGGTAACTGTAACTTCAATACTAATTATGACAGGTAACAGTAACTTCGATACTAATTATGACAGGTATCAGTAACTACGATACTAATTATGACAAGTAACTGTAACTTCGATACTAATTATGACAGGTAACTGTAACTTCGTAACTAATTATGACAAGTAACTGTAATTTCGATACATATTATGGCAGGTAACAGTAACTTCGATACTAATTATGACAAGTAACTGTAACTTCGATACTAATTATGACAGGGAACTGTAATTTCGATACAAATTATGGCAGGTAACTGTAACCTCCATACTAATTATGACAGGTAACTGAAACTTCGTTACTATTTATGACAAGTAACAGTAATTTCGATACAAAATATGGCAGGTAACAGTAACTTCGATACTAATTATGACAGGTAACAGTAACTTCGATACTAATTATGACAAGTAACATTAACTTCGATACTAATTATGACAGGTTACTGTAACATCGTTGCTAATGATGACAAGTAACTTTAATTTCGATACAAATTATGGCAGGTAACTGTAACTTCCATACTAATTATGACAGGTAACAGTTACTTCGATACTAATAATGACAGGAAACTGTAACTTCGTTACTAATTATGACAAGTATCTGTAATTTCGATACAAATTATGACAGGTAACTGTAACTTCGTTACTAATTATGACAAGTAACAGTACCTTCGATACTAATTATGACAAGTTACTATAACTTCGAATCAAATTATGACAGGTAACTGTAACTTCGATACTAATTATGACAAGAAAATCTAACTTCGTTACTAATTATGACAAGTAACTGTAATTTTGATAAAAAAATTATGGTAGGTAACTGTAACTTCAATACTAATTATGACAGGTAACAAGAACTTCGATACTAATTATGACAGGTAACTGTAACTTCGTTACTAATTATGACAAGTCCCTGTAATTTCGATACAAATTATGGCAGGTAACTGTAACTTCCATACTAATTATGACAGGTAACAGTAACTTCGTTACTAATTATGACAGGAAACTGTAACTTCGTTACTAATTATAACAGGTTACTGTAACTTCGTTACTAATTATGTCAAGTAACTGTAGCTTCGATGCTAATTATGACAAGGAACTGTAATTTCGAAACAAATTATGGCAGGTAACTGTAACTTCGTTACTAATTATGACAAGTGACTGTAATTTCGATACAAATTTTGGCAGGTAACTGTAACTTCGATACTAATTATGACAGGTAACAGTAACTTCGATACTAATTATGACAAGTAACTGTAACTTCGATACTAATTATGAGAGGTAACTGTAACTTCGTTACTATTTATGACAAGTAACAGTAATTTCGATACAAAATATGGCAGGTAACAGTAACTTCGATACTAATTATGACAGGTAACAGAAACTTCGATACTATTTATGACAAGTAACATTAACTTCGATACTAATTATGACAGGTTACTGTAACATCGTTGCTAATGATGACAAGTAACTTTAATTTCGATACAAATTATGGCAGGTAACTGTAACGTCCATACTAATTATGACAGGTAACAGTTACTTCGATACTAATTATGACAGGAAACCGTAACTTCGTTACTAATTAAGACAAGTAACTGTAATTTCGATACAAATTATGAAAGGTAACTGTAGCTTCGTTACTAATTATGACAAGTAACAGTACCTTCGATACTAATTATGACAGGTAACTGTAACATCGATACTAATTAAGACAAGGAACTGTAATTTCGATTCCAATTATGGCAGGTAACTGTAACTTCGATACTGATTATGACAGGTAACAGCAACTTCGATACTAATTATGACAAGTAAATATAACTTCGATACAAATTATGACAGGTAACTGCAACTTCGATACTAATTATGACAAGAAACTCTAACTTCGTTACTAATTATGACAAGTAACTGTAATTTTGATAAAAAATTATTGTAGGTAACTGTAACTTCAATACTAATTATGACAGGTAACAGTAACTTCGATACTAATTATGACAGGTAACTGTAACTTCGTTACTTATTATGACAAGTAACTTTAATTTCGATACAAATTCTGGCAGGTTACTGTAACTTCGTTAATAATTATGACAAGTCCCTGTAATTTCGATACAAATTATTGCATGTAATTGTAATTTCGATACTAATTATGACAGGTAACAGTAACTTCGATACTAATTATGACAGGTAACAGTAACTTCGATACTAATTATGACAAGTAACTGTAACTTCGATACTAATTATGACAGGTAACAGCAACTTCGATACTAATTATGACAAGTAACTATAACTTCGATACAAATTATGACAGGTAACAGTAACTTCGATACTAATTATGACAGGTTACAGTAACTACGATACTAATTATGACAAGTAACTGTAACTTCGATACTAATTATGACAGGTAACTGTAACTTGGTAACTAATAATGACAAGTAACTGTAATTTCGATACAAATTATGGCTGGTAACAGTAACTTCGATGCTAATTATGACAGGTAACTGTAACTTCGATACTAATTATGACAAGGAACTGTAATTTCGATACAAATTATGGCAGGTAACTGTAACTTCGATACTAATTGTGACAGGTAACAGTAACTTCGATACTAATTATGACAAGTTACTATAACTTCGAATCAAATTATGACAGGTAACTGTAACTTCGATACTAATTATGACAAGAAAATCTAACTTCGTTACTAATTATGACAAGTAACTGTAATTTTGATAAAAAAAATTATGGTAGGTAACTGTAACTTCAATACTAATTATGACAGGTAACAAGAACTTCGATACTAATTATGACAGGTAACTGTAACTTCGTTACTAATTATGACAAGTCCCTGTAATTTCGATACAAATTATGGCAGGCAACGGTAACTTCGATACTAATTATTACAAGTAACTGTAACTTCGATACTAATTATGAGAGGCAACTGTAACTTCGTTATTAATTATGACAAGTAACTGTAATTTTGATAAAAAGTTATTGTAGGTAACTGTAACTTCAATACTAATTATGACAGGTAACAGTAACTTCGATACTAATTATGACAAGAAACTCAAACTTCGTTACTAATTATGACAAGTAACTGTAATTTTGTTAAAAAATTATGGTAGGTAACTGTAACTACAATACTAATTATGACAGGTAACAGTATCTTCGATACTAATTATGACAGGAAACTGTAACTTCGTTACTAATTATGACAAGTAACTTTAATTTCGATATTAATTATGGCAGGAAACTGTAATTTCGTTACTAATTATGACAAGTCCCTGTAATTTCGATACAAATTATGGCAGGTAACTGTAACCTCGATACTAATTATGACAAGTAACTGTAACTTCGATACTAATTATGACAGGTAACTGTAACTTCGTTATTAATTATGACAAGTAACTGTAATTTCGATACAAATTTTGGCAGGTAACTGTATCATCGTTACTAATTTTGACAGGTAACAGTAACTTCGATACTAATTATGATAAGTAACTGTAAATTCGATACTAATTATGACAGGTAACTGTAACTTCGATACTAATTATGACAGGTAACTGTAACTTTGTTACTAATTATGACAAGTAACTGTAATTTCGATACAAATTATAGCAGGTTACTGTAACTTCGATACTAGTTATGACAGGTAACAGCAACTTCGATACTAATTATGACAAGTAACTATAACTTCGATACAAATTATGACAGGTAACTGTAACTTCGATACTAATTATGACAAGAAACTCTAACTTCGTTACTAATTATGACAAGTAACTGTAATTTTGATAAAAAATTATTGTAGGTAACTGTAACTTCAATACTAATTATGACAGGTAACAGTAACTTCGATACTAATTATGACAGGTATCAGTAACTACGATACTAATTATGACAAGTAACTGTAACTTCGATACTAATTATGACAGGTAACTGTAACTTCGTAACTAATTATGACAAGTAACTGTAATTTCGATACATATTATGGCAGGTAACAGTAACTTCGATACTAATTATGACAAGTAACTGTAACTTCGATACTAATTATGACAGGGAACTGTAATTTCGATACAAATTATGGCAGGTAACTGTAACCTCCATACTAATTATGACAGGTAACTGAAACTTCGTTACTATTTATGACAAGTAACAGTAATTTCGATACAAAATATGGCAGGTAACAGTAACTTCGATACTAATTATGACAGGTAACAGTAACTTCGATACTAATTATGACAAGTAACATTAACTTCGATACTAATTATGACAGGTTACTGTAACATCGTTGCTAATGATGACAAGTAACTTTAATTTCGATACAAATTATGGCAGGTAACTGTAACTTCCATACTAATTATGACAGGTAACAGTTACTTCGATACTAATAATGACAGGAAACTGTAGCTTCGTTACTAATTATGACAAGTATCTGTAATTTCGATACAAATTATGACAGGTAACTGTAACTTCGTTACTAATTATGACAAGTAACAGTACCTTCGATACTAATTATGACAGGTAACTGTAACTTCGATACTAATTATGACAAGGAAATGTAATTTCGATACAAATTATGGCAGGTAACTGTAACTTCGTTACTAATTTTGACAAGTAACTGTAATTTCGATACAAATTTTGTCAGGTAACTGTTACTTCGATACTAATTATGACAGGTAACAGTAACTTCGATACTAATTATGACAAGTAACAGTAACTTCGATACTTATTATGACAGGTAACTGTAACTTCGTTACTAATTATGACAAGAAACACTAATTTCGATACAAATTATGGCAGGTAACTGTAACTTCGGTACTAATTATGACAGGTAACAGTAACTTCGATACTAATTATGACAAGTAACTATAACTTCGATAAAAATTATGACTGGTTACTGTAACTTCGATTCTAATTATGACGAGAAACTCAAACTTCGTTACTAATTATGACAAGTAACTTTAATTTTGATAAAAAATTATGGTAGGTAACTGTAACTTCAATACTAATTATGACAGGTAACAGTAACTTCGATACTAATTATGACAGGAAACTGTAACTTCGTTACTAATTACGACAAGTAACTTTAATTTCGATACTAATTATGGCAGGAAACTGTAACTTCGTTACTAATTATGACAAGTCCCTGTAATTTCGATACAAATTATGGCAGGTAACTGTTACTTCGATACTAATTATGACAAGTAACTGTAACATCGATACTAATTATGACAGGTAACTGTAACTTCGTCACTTATTATAACAAGTAACTGTAATTTCGTTACAAATTATGGCATGTAAAAGTAACTTCGATACTAATTATGACAGGTAACAGTAATTCGCTACTAATTATGACAAGTAACTATAACTTCTATACAAATTATGACAGGTAACTGTAACTTCGATACTAATTATGACAAGATACTCGAACTTCGTTACTAATTATGACAAGTCCCTGTAATTTCGATACAAATTATGGCAGGTAACTGTAACTTCCATACTAATTATGACAGGTAACAGTAACTTCGTTACTAATTATGACAGGAAACTGTAACTTCGTTACTAATTATAACAGGTTACTGTAACTTCGTTACTAATTATGTCAAGTAACTGTAGCTTCGATGCTAATTATGACAAGGAACTGTAATTTCGAAACAAATTATGCCAGGTAACTGTAACTTCGTTACTAATTATGACAAGTAACTGTAATTTCGATACAAATTTTGGCAGGTAACTGTAACTTCGATACTAATTATGACAGGTAACAGTAACTTCGATACTAATTATGACAAGTAACTGTAACTTCGATACTAATTATGACAGGTAACTGTAACTTCGTTACTATTTATGACAAGTAACAGTAATTTCGATACAAAATATGGCAGGTAACAGTAACTTCGATACTAATTATGACAGGTAACAGAAACTTCGATACTATTTATGACAAGTAACATTAACTTCGATACTAATTATGACAGGTTACTGTAACATCGTTGCTAATGATGACAAGTAACTTTAATTTCGATACAAATTATGGCAGGTAACTGTAACGTCCATACTAATTATGACAGGTAACAGTTACTTCGATACTAATTATGACAGGAAACTGTAACTTCGTTACTAATTAAGACAAGTAACTGTAATTTCGATACAAATTATGAAAGGTAACTGTAGCTTCGTTACTAATTATGACAAGTAACAGTACCTTCGATACTAATTATGACAGGTAACTGTAACATCGATACTAATTATGACAAGGAACTGTAATTTCGATTCCAATTATGGCAGGTAACTGTAACTTCGATACTAATTATGACAGGTAACAGCAACTTCGATACTAATTATGACAAGTAACTATAACTTCGATACAAATTATGACAGGTAACTGCAACTTCGATACTAATTATGACAAGAAACTCTAACTTCGTTACTAATTATGACAAGTAACTGTAATTTTGATAAAAAATCATTGTAGGTAACTGTAACTTCAATACTAATTATGACAGGTAACAGTAACTTCGATACTAATTAATACAGGTAACTGTAACTTCGTTACTTATTATGACAAGTAACTTTAATTTCGATACAAATTCTGGCAGGTTACTGTAACTTCGTTAATAATTATGACAAGTCCCTGTAATTTCGATACAAATTATTGCATGTAATTGTAATTTCGATACTAATTATGACAGGTAACAGTAACTTCGATACTAATTATGACAGGTAACAGTAACTTCGATACTAATTATGACAAGTAACTGTAACTTCGATACTAATTATGACAGGTAACAGCAACTTCGATACTAATTATGACAAGTAACTATAACTTCGATACAAATTATGACAGGTAACAGTAACTTCGATACTAATTATGACAGGTTACAGTAACTACGATACTAATTATGACAAGTAACTGTAACTTCGATACTAATTATGACAGGTAACTGTAACTTGGTAACTAATAATGACAAGTAACTGTAATTTCGATACAAATTATGGCTGGTAACAGTAACTTCGTTGCTAATTATGACAGGTAACTGTAACTTCGATACTAATTATGACAAGGAACTGTAATTTCGATACAAATTATGGCAGGTAACTGTAACTTCGATACTAATTGTGACAGGTAACAGTAACTTCGATACTAATTATGACAAGTTACTATAACTTCGAATCAAATTATGACAGGTAACTGTAACTTCGATACTAATTATGACAAGAAAATCTAACTTCGTTACTAATTATGACAAGTAACTGTAATTTTGATAAAAAAATTATGGTAGGTAACTGTAACTTCAATACTAATTATGACAGGTAACAAGAACTTCGATACTAATTATGACAGGTAACTGTAACTTCGTTACTAATTATGACAAGTCCCTGTAATTTCGATACAAATTATGGCAGGCAACGGTAACTTCGATACTAATTATTACAAGTAACTGTAACTTCGATACTAATTATGACAGGCAACTGTAAGTTCGTTACTAATTATGGCAAGTAACTGTAATTTCGATACAAATTATGGCAGGTAACTGTAACTTCGATACTTATTATGACAGGTAACAGTAACTTCGATACTAATTATGACAAGTAACTGTAACTTCGATACTAATTATGACAGGTAACTGTAACTTCGTTACTAATTATGACAGGTAACAGCAACTTCGATACTAATTATGACAAGTAATTATAACTTCAATACTAATTATGACAGGTAACAGTAACTTCGATACTAATTATGACAAGTAACAGTAACTACGATACTAATTATGACAAGTACTGTAACTTCGATACTAATTATGACAGGTACCTGTAACTTCGTAACCAATTATGACAAGTAACTGTAATTTCGATACAAATTATGGCAGGTAACAGTAACTTCGATACTAATTATGACAAGTAACTGTAACTTCAATACTAATTATGACAGGGAACTGTAATTTCGATACAAATTTTGGCAGGTAACTGTAACTTCGATACTAATTGTGACTGGTAACAGTAACTTCGATACTAATTATGACAAGTAACTATAACTTCGAATCAAATTATGACAGGTAACTGTAACTTCGATACTAATTATGACAAGATACTCTAACTTCGTTACTAATTATGACAAGTTACTGTAATTTTGATAAAAAATTATGGTAGGTAACTGTAACTTCAATATTAATTTTGACAGGTGACAGTAACTTCGATACTTATTATGACAGGTAACTGTAACTTCGTTACTAATTATCACAAGTAACTTTAATTTCGATACTAATTATGGCAGGTAACTGTAACTTCCATACTAATTATGACAGGTACCAGTTACTTCGATACTAATTATGACAGGAAACTGTAACTTCGTTACTAATTATGACAAGTAACTGTAATTTCGATACAAATTATGACAGGTAACTGTAACTTCGTTACTAATTATGACAAGTAACAGTACCTTCGATACTATTTATGACAGGTAACTGTAACTTCGATACTAATTATGACAAGGAACTGTAATTTCGATACAAATTATGGCGGGTAACTGTAACTTCTTTACTAATTATGAAAAGTAACTGTAATTTCGATACAAATTTTGGCAGGTAACTGTTACTTCGATACTAATTATGACAGGTAACAGTAACTTCGATACTAAGTATGACAAGTAACAGTAACTTCGATACTTATTATGACAGGTAACTGTAACTTCGTTACTAATTATGACAAGAAACCCTTATTTCGATACAAATTATGGCAGGTAACTGTAACTTCGGTACTAATTATGACAGGTAACAGTAACTTCGATACTAATTATGACATGTAACTATAACTTCGATAAAAATTATGACTGGTTACTGTAACTTCGATTCTAATTATGACGAGAAACTCAAACTTCGTTACTAATTATGACAAGTAACTGTAATTTTGATAAAAAATTATGGTAGGTAACTGTAACTTCAATACTAATTATGACAGGTAACAGTAACTTCGATACTGATTATGACAGCAAACTGTAACTTCGTTACTAATTATGACAAGTAACTTTAATTTCGATACTAATTATGGCAGGAAACTGTAACTTCGTTACTAATTATGTCAAGTTCCTGTAATTTCGATACAAATTATGGCAGGTAACTGTAACTTCGATACTAATTATGACATGTAACTGTAACTTCGATACTAATTATGACAGGTAACTGTAACTTCGTCACTAATTATAACAAGTAACTGTAATTTCGTTACAAATTATGGCAGGTAACAGTAACTTCGATACTAATTATGACAGGTAACAGTAATTCGATACTAATTATGACAAGAAACTATAACTTCGTTACAAATTATGACAGGTAACTGTAACTTCGATACTAATTATGACAAGAAACTCGAACTTCGTTACTAATTATGACAAGTCCCTGTAATTTCGATACAAATTATGGCAGGTAACTGTAACTTTCATACTAATTATGACAGGTAACAGTAACTTCGATATTAATTATGACAGGAAACTGTAACTTCGTTACTAATTATGACAAGTAACAGTACCTTCGATACTAATTATGACTGGTAACTGTAACTTCGTTACTAATTATGACAAGTAACAGTATTTTCGATACAAATTATGGCAGGTAACTGTATCTTCGATACTAATTATGACAGGTCACAGTAACTTCGATACTAATTATGACAAGTAACATTAACTTCGATACTAATTATGGCAGGTTACTGTAACATCGCTACTAATTATGACAAGTAACAGTAATTTCGATACAAATTATGGCAGGTAACTGTAACTTCGATACTAATTATGACAAGTAACAGTACCTTCGATACTAATTATGACAGGTAACTGTAACTTCGATACTAATTATCACAAGTAACTTTAATTTCGATACTAATCATGGCAGGTAACTGTAACTTCCATACTAATTATGACAGGTAACAGTTACTTCGAGACTAAATATGACAGGAAACTGGAACTTCGTTACTAATTATCACAAGTAACTTTAATTTCGATACTAATTATGGCAGGTAACTGAAACATCCATACTAATTATGACAGGTAACAGTTACTTCGATACTAATTATGACAGGTAACAGTAACTACGATACTAATTATGACAAGTAACTGTAACTTCGATACTAATTACGACAGGTACCTGTAACTTCGTAACCAATTATGACAAGTAACTGTAATTTCGATACAAATTATGGCAGGTAACAGTAACTTCGATACTAATTATGACAAGTAACTGTAACTTCGATACTAATTATGACAGGGAACTGTAATTTCGATACAAATTATGGCAGGTAACCGTAACTTCGATACTAATTGTGACTGGTAACAGTAACTTCGATACTAATTATGACAAATAACTATAACTTCGAATCAAATTATGACAGGTAACTGTAACTTCGTTACTAATTATGACAAGTAACAGTACCTTCGATACTAATTATGACAGGTAACTGTAACTTCGATACTAATTATGACAAGGAACTGTAATTTCGATACAAATTATGGCAGGTAACTGTAACTTCGTTACGAATTATGACAAGTAACTGTAATTTCGATACAAATTTTGGCAGGTAACTGTTACTTCGATACTAATTATGACAGGTAACAGTAACTTCGATACTAATTATGACAAGTAACAGTAACTTCGATACTTATTATGACAGGTAACTGTAACTTCGTTACTAATTATGACAAGAAACTCTAATTTCGTTACAAAATATGGCAGGTAACTGTAACTTCGGTACTAATTATGACAGGTAACAGTAACTTCGATACTAATTATGACAAGTAACTATAACTTCGATAAAAATTATGACTGGTTACTGTAACTTCGATTCTAATTATGACGAGAAACTCAAACTTCGTTACTAATTATGACAAGTAACTGTAATTTTGATAAAAAATTATGGTAGGTAACTGTAACTTCAATACTAATTATGACAGGTAACAGTAACTTCGATACTAATTATGACAGGAAACTGTAATTTCGTTACAAATTATGGCAGGTAACAGTAACTTCGATACTAATTATGACAGGTAACAGTAATTCGATACTAATTATGACAAGTTACTATAACTTCGATACAAATTATGACAGGTAACTGTAACTTCGATACTAATTATGACAAGAAACTCGAACTTCGTTACTAATTATGACATGTCCCTGTAATTTCGATACAAATTATGGCAGGTAACTGTATCTTCGATACCAATTATGACAGGTAACAGTAACTTCAATACTAATTATGACAAGTAACATTAACTTCGATACTAATTATGGCAGGTTACTGTAACATCGCTACTAATTATGACAAGTAACTTTAATTTCGATACAAATTATGGCAGGTAACTGTAACTTCCATACTAATTATGACAGGTAACAGTAACTTCGATACTAATTATGACAGGAAACTGTAACTACGTTACTAATTATGACAAGTAACTGTAATTTCGATACAAATTATGACAGGTAACTGTAACTTCGTTACTAATTATGACAAGTAACAGTACCTTCGATACTAATTAAGACAGGTAACTGTAACTTCGATACTAATTATGACAAGGAACTGTAATTTCGATACAAATTATGGCAGGTAACTGTAACTTCGTTACTAATTATGACAAGTAACAGTAATTTCGATACAAATTTTGGCAGGTAACTCTAACTTCGATACTAATTATGACAGGTAACAGTAACTTCGATACTAATTATGACAAGTAACTGTAACTTCGATACTAATTATGACAGGTAACTGTAACTTCGTTACTAATTATGACAAGTAACTTTAATTTCGATATTAATTATGGCAGGAAACTGTAACTTCGTTACTAATTAGGTCAAGTCCCTGTAATTTCGATACAAATTATGGCAGGTAACTATAACTTCGATAAAAATTATGACTGGTTACTGTAACTTCGATTCAAATTATGACAAGAAACTCAAACTTCGTTACTAATTATGACAAGTAACTGTAATTTTGATAAAAAATTATGGTAGGTAACTGTAACTTCATTACTAATTATGACAGGTAACAGTAACTTCGATACTAATTATGACAGGAAACTGTAACTTCGTTACTAATTATGACAAGTAACTTTAATTTCGATACTAGTTATGGCAGGAAACTGTAACTTCGTTACTAATTATGACAAGTCCCTGTAATTTCGATACAAATTATGGCAGGTAATAGTAACTTCGATACTAATTATGACAAGTAACTGTAACTTCGAAAGCCTCCGTGGCTTAGGCGGCAGCACGTCGGCCTCTCACCGCTGGGTCCGTGGTTCAAATCCCGGTCACTCCATGTGAGATCTGTGCTGGACAAAACGGAGGCAGACAGGTTTTTCTCCGGGTACTCCGGTTTTCCCTGTCAAAATTTCATTCCAGCAACACTCTACACTATCATTTAATATATCATCTGTCATTCATCTAATCATTGCCCCAGAGGAGTGCGTCAGGCCTCGGCAGCCGGCACAGTCCATATCCTCGCCGCTAGTTGGGGGCTTCATTCATTCCATTCCTGACCCGGTCGGAGACTGGAAGCCGGCTGTGGATTTTCATTCATTCAACTGTAACTTCGATACTAATTATGACAGGTAACTGTAACTTCGTTATTAATTATGACAAGTAACTGTAATTTTGATAAAAAATTATTGTAGGTAACTGTAACTTCAATACTAATTATGACAGGTAACAGTAACTTCGATACTAATTATGACAAGAAACTCAAACTTCGTTACTAATTATGACAAGTAACTGTAATTTTGATAAAAAATTATGGTAGGTAACTGTAACTACAATACTAATTATGACAGGTAACAGTATCTTCGATACTAATTATGACAGGAAACTGTAACTTCGTTACTAATTATGACAAGTAACTTTAATTTCGATATTAATTATGGCAGGAAACTGTAACTTCGTTACTAATTATGACAAGTCCCTGTAATTTCGATACAAATTATGGCAGGTAACTGTAACCTCGATACTAATTATGAAAAGTAACTGTAACTTCGATACTAATTATGACAGGTAACTGTAACTTCGTTATTAATTATGACAAGTAACTGTAATTTCGATACAATTTTGGCAGGTAACTGTATCATCGTTACTAATTTTGACAGGTAACAGTAACTTCGATACTAATTATGACAATTAACTGTAACTTGAATACTAATTATGACAGGTAACTGTAACTTCGATACTAATTATGACAGGTAACTGTAACTTCGTTACTAATTATGACAAGTAACTGTAATTTCGATACAAATTATGGCAGGTTACTGTAACTTCGATACTAATTATGACAGGTAACAGCAACTTCGATACTAATTATGACAAGTAACTATAACTTCGATACAAATTATGACAGGTAATTGTAACTTCGATACTAAATATGACAAGAAACTTTAACTTCGTTACTAATTATGACAAGTAACTGTAATTTTGATAAAAAATTAGGGTAGGTAACTGTAACTTCAATACTAATTATGACAGGTAACAGTAACTTCGATACTAATTATGACAGGTAACTGTAACTTCATTACTTATTATGACAAGTAACTTTAATTTCGATACTAATTATGGCAGGTTACTGTAACTTCGTTACTAATTATGACAAGTCCCTGTAATTTCGATAAAAATTATGGCAGGTAATCGTAATTTCGATGCTAATTATGACAGGTAACAGTAACTTCGATACTAATTATGACAAGTAACAGTAACTTCGATACTAATTATGAAAAGTAACTGTAACTTCGATACTAATTATGACAGGTAACTGTAACTTCGTTACTAATTATGACAAGTAACTGTAATTTCGATTCAAATTTTGGCAGGTAACTGTAACTTCGATACTTATTATGACAGGTAACAGTAACTTCGATACTAATTATGACAAGTAACTGTAACTTCGATACTAATTATGACAGGTAACTGTAACTTCGTAACTAATTATGACAAGTAACTTTAATTTCGATACAAATTATGGCAGGTAACTGTAACTTCGATACTAATTATGACAGGTAACAGCAACTTCGATACTAATTATGACAAGTAACTATAACTTCGATACACATTATGACAGGTAACTGTAACTTCGATACTAATTATGACAAGAAACTCTAACTTCGTTACTAATTATGACAAGTAACTGTAATTTTGATAAAAAATTATGGTAGGTAACTGTAACTTCAATACTAATTTTGACAGGTGACAGTAACTTCGATAGTTATTTTGACAGGTAACTGTAACTTCGTTACTAATTATCACAAGTAACTTTAATTTCGATACTAATTATGGCAGGTAACTGTAACTTCCATACTAATTATGACAGGTACCAGTTACTTCGATACTAATTATGACAGGAAACTGTAACTTCGTTACTAATTATGACAAGTAACTGTAATTTCGATACAAATTATGACAGGTAACTGTAACTTCGTTACTAATTATGACAAGTAACAGTACCTTCGATACTATTTATGACAGGTAACTGTAACTTCGATACTAATTATGACAAGGAACTGTAATTTCGATACAAATTATGGCGGGTAACTGTAACTTCGTTACTAATTATGACAAGTAACTGTAATTTCGATACAAATTTTGGCAGGTAACTGTTACTTCGATACTAATTATGACAGGAAACTGTAACTTCGTTACTAATTATGACACGTAACTGTAATTTCGATACAAATTTTGACAGGTAACTGTAACTTCGTTACTAATTATGACAAGTAACAGTACCTTCGATACTAATTATGACAGGTAACTGTAACTTCGATACTAATTATGACAAGGAACTGTAATTTCGATACAAATTATGGCAGGTAACTGTAACTTCGTTACTAATTATGACGAGTAACTGTAATTTCGATACAAATTTTGTCAGGTAACTGTAACTTCGATACTAATTATGACAGGTAACAGTAACTTCGATACTAATTATGACAAGTAACTGGAACTTCGATACTAATTATGACAGGTAACTGTAACTTCGTTACTAATAATGACAAGTAACTCTAATTTCGATACTAATTATGGCAGGTAACTGGTACTTCGATACTAATTATGACAGGTAACAGTAACTTCGATACTAATTATGACAAGTAACTATAACTTCGATAAAAATTATGACTGGTTACTGTAACTTCGATTCAAATTATGACAAGAAACTCAAACTTCGTTACTAATTATGACAAGTAACTTTAATTTCGATACTAGTTATGGCAGGAAAGTGTAACTTCGTTACTAATTATGACAAGTCCCTGTAATTTCGATACAAATTATGGCAGGTAACTGTAACTTCGATACTAATTATGACAAGTAACTGTAACTTCGATACTAATTATGACAGGTAATTGTAACTTCGTTATTAATTATGACAAGTAACTGTAATTTTGATAAAAAATTATTGTAGGTAACTTTAACTTCAATACTAATTATGACAGTTAACAGTAACTTCGATACTAATTATGACAAGAAACTCAAACATCGATACTAATTATGACAAGTAACTTTAATTTCGATATTAATTATGGCAGGAAACTGTAACTTCGTTACTAATTATGACAAGTCCCTGTAATTTCGATACAAATTATGGCAGGTAACTGTAACCTCGATACTAATTATGACAAGTAACTGTAACTTCGATACTAATTATGACAGGTAACTGTAACTTCGCTATTAATTATGACAAGTAACTGTAATTTCGATACAAATTTTGGCAGGTAACTGTATCATCGTTACTAACTTTGACAGGTAACTGTAACTTCGTTACTAATTATGACAAGTAACTGTAGTTTCGATTCAAATTTTGGCAGGTAACTGTAACTTCGATACTTATTATGACAGGTAACAGTAACTTCGATACTAATTATGACAAGTAACTGTAACATCGATACTAATTATGACAGGTAACTGTAACTTCGTTACTAATTATGACAAGTAACTGTAATTTCGATACAAATTATGGCAGGTTACTGTAACTTCGATAGTAATTATGACAGGTAACAGCAACTTCGATACTAATTATGACAAGTAACTATAACTTCGATACAAATTATGACAGGTAACTGTAACTTCGATACTAATTATTACAAGAAACTCTAACTTCGTTACTAATTATGACAAGTAACTGTAATTTTGATAAAAAATTATTGTAGGTAACTGTAACTTCAATACTAATTATGACAGGTAACAGTAACTTCGATACTAATTATGACAGGTAACTGTCACTTCGTTACTTATTCTGACAAGTAACTTTAATTTCGATACAAATTCTGGGAGGTTACTGTAACTTCGTTAATAATTATGACAAGTCCCTGTAATTTCGATACAAATTATTGCATGTAATTGTAATTTCGATACTAATTATGACAGGTAACCGTAACTTCGATACTAATTATGACAGGTAACAGTAACTTCGATACTAATTATGAAAAGTAACTGTAACTTCGATACTAATTATGACAGGTAACAGCAACTTCGATACTAATTATGACAAGTAACTATAACTTCGATACAAATTATGACAGGTAACAGTACCTTCGATACTAATTATGACAGGTTACAGTAACTACGATACTAATTATGACAAGTAACTGTAACTACGATACTAATTATGACAGGTAACTGTAACTTGGTAACTAATAATGACAAGTAACTGTAATTTCGATACAAATTATGGCTGGTAACAGTAACTTCGATGCTAATTATGACAGGTAACTGTAACTTCGATACTAATTATGACAAGGAACTGTAATTTCGATACAAATTATGGCAGGTAACTGTAACTTCGATACTAATTGTGACAGGTAACAGTAACTTCGATACTAATTATGACAAGTTACTATAACTTCGAATCAAATTATGACAGGTAACTGTAACTTCGATACTAATTATGACAAGAAAATCTAACTTCGTTACTAATTATGACAAGTAACTGTAATTTTGATAAAAAAATTATGGTAGGTAACTGTAACTTCAATACTAATTATGACAGGTAACAAGAACTTCGATACTAATTATGACAGGTAACTGTAACTTCGTTACTAATTATGACAAGTCCCTGTAATTTCGATACAAATAATGGCAGGCAACGGTAACTTCGATACTAATTATGACAAGTAACTGTAATTTCGATACAAATTTTGGCAGGTAACTGTAACTTCGATTCAAATTATTACAGGCAACAGTAACTTCGATACTAATTATGACAAGTAACTGTAACTTCGATACGAATTATGACTGGTAACTGTAACTTCGTTACTAATTATGACAAGTAACAGTAATTTCGATACAAATTATGGCAGGTAACTGTATCTTCGATACTAATTATGACAGGTAACTGTAACTTCGATACTAATTATGACAAGTAACATTAACTTCGATACTAATTATGGCACGTTACTGTAACATCGCTACTAATTATGACAAGTAACTTTAATTTCGATACAAATTATGGCAGGTAACTTTAACATCCAAACTAATTATGACAGGTAACAGTAACTTCGATACTAATTATGACAGGAAACTGTAACTTCGTTACTAATTATGACAAGTAAATGTAATTTCGATACAAATTATGACAGGTAACTGTAACTTCGTTACTAATTATGACAAGTAACAGTACCTTCGATACTAATTATGACAGGTAACTGTAACTTCGATACTAATTATGACAAGGAACTGTAATTTCGATACAAATTATGGCAGGTAACTGTAACTTCGTTACTAATTATGACAAGTAACTGTAATTTCGATACAAATTTTGGCAGGTAACTGTAACTTCGATACTAATTATGACAGGTAACAGTAACTTCGATACTAATTATGACAAGTAACTGTAACTTCGATACTAATTATGACAGGTAACTGTAACTTCGTTACTAATAATGACAAGTAACTCTAATTTCGATACTAATTATGGCAGGTAACTGGTACTTCGATACTAATTATGACAGGTAACTGTAACTTCGTTACTTATTATGACAAGTAACTTTAATTTCGATACAAATTCTGGCAGGTTACTGTAACTTCGTTACTAATTATGACAAGTAACTGTAATTTTGATAAAAAATTATGGTCTGTAACTGTAACTTCATTACTAATTATGACAGGTAACAGTAACTTCGATACTAATTATGACAGGAAACTGTAACTTCGTTACTAATTATGACAAGTAACTTTAATTTCGATATTAATTATGGCAGGAAACTGTAACTTCGTTACAAATTATGACAAGTCCCTGTAATTTCGATACAAATTATGGCAGGTAACTGTAACCTCGATACTAATTATGACAAGTAACTGTAACTTCGATACTAATTATGACAGGTAACAGTAACTTCGATACTAATTATGACAGGAAACTGTAACTTCGTTACTAATTATGACACGTAACTGTAATTTCGATACAAATTTTGACAGGTAACTGTAACTTCGTTACTAATTATGACAAGTAACAGTACCTTCGATACTAATTATGACAGGTAACTGTAACTTCGATACTAATTATGACAAGGAACTGTAATTTCGATACAAATTATGGCAGGTAACTGTAACTTCGTTACTAATTATGACGAGTAACTGTAATTTCGATACAAATTTTGTCAGGTAACTGTAACTTCGATACTAATTATGACAGGTAACAGTAACTTCGATACTAATTATGACAAGTAACTGGAACTTCGATACTAATTATGACAGGTAACTGTAACTTCGTTACTAATAATGACAAGTAACTCTAATTTCGATACTAATTATGGCAGGTAACTGGTACTTCGATACTAATTATGACAGGTAACAGTAACTTCGATACTAATTACGACAAGTAACTATAACTTCGATAAAAATTATGACTGGTTACTGTAACTTCGATTCAAATTATGACAAGAAACTCAAACTTCGTTACTAATTATCACAAGTAACTTTAATTTCGATACTAGTTATGGCAGGAAAGTGTAACTTCGTTACTAATTATGACAAGTCCCTGTAATTTCGATACAAATTATGGCAGGTAACTGTAACTTCGATACTAATTATGACAAGTAACTGTAACTTCGATACTAATTATGACAGGTAATTGTAACTTCGTTATTAATTATGACAAGTAACTGTAATTTTGATAAAAAATTATTGTAGGTAACTGTAACTTCAATACTAATTATGACAGGTAACAGTAACTTCGATACTAATTATGACAAGAAACTCAAACATCGATACTAATTATGACAAGTAACTTTAATTTCGATATTAATTATGGCAGGAAACTGTAACTTCGTTACTAATTATGACAAGTCCCTGTAATTTCGATACAAATTATGGCAGGTAACTGTAACCTCGATACTAATTATGACAAGTAACTGTAACTTCGATACTAATTATGACAGGTAACTGTAACTTCGCTATTAATTATGACAAGTTACTGTAATTTCGATACAAATTTTGGCAGGTAACTGTATCATCGTTACTAACTTTGACAGGTAACTGTAACTTCGTTACTAATTATGACAAGTAACTGTAGTTTCGATTCAAATTTTGGCAGGTAACTGTAACTTCGATACTTATTATGACAGGTAACAGTAACTTCGATACTAATTATGACAAGTAACTGTAACATCGATACTAATTATGACAGGTAACTGTAACTTCGTTACTAATTATGACAAGTAACTGTAATTTCGATACAAATTATGGCAGGTTACTGTAACTTCGATAGTAATTATGACAGGTAACAGCAACTTCGATACTAATTATGACAAGTAACTATAACTTCGATACAAATTATGACAGGTAACTGTAACTTCGATACTAATTATTACAAGAAACTCTAACTTCGTTACTAATTATGACAAGTAACTGTAATTTTGATAAAAAATTATTGTAGGTAACTGTAACTTCAATACTAATTATGACAGGTAACAGTAACTTCGATACTAATTATGACAGGTAACTGTCACTTCGTTACTTATTATGACAAGTAACTTTAATTTCGATACAAATTCTGGCAGGTTACTGTAACTTCGTTAATAATTATGACAAGTCCCTGTAATTTCGATACAAATTATTGCATGTAATTGTAATTTCGATACTAATTATGACAGGTAACCGTAACTTCGATACTAATTATGACAGGTAACAGTAACTTCGATACTAATTATGAAAAGTAACTGTAACTTCGATACTAATTATGACAGGTAACAGCAATTTCGATACTAATTATGACAAGTAACTATAACTTCGATACAAATTATGACAGGTAACAGTACCTTCGATACTAATTATGACAGGTTACAGTAACTACGATACTAATTATGACAAGTAACTGTAACTACGATACTAATTATGACAGGTAACTGTAACTTGGTAACTAATAATGACAAGTAACTGTAATTTCGATACAAATTATGGCTGGTAACAGTAACTTCGATGCTAATTATGACAGGTAACTGTAACTTCGATACTAATTATGACAAGGAACTGTAATTTCGATACAAATTATGGCAGGTAACTGTAACTTCGATACTAATTGTGACAGGTAACAGTAACTTCGATACTAATTATGACAAGTTACTATAACTTCGAATCAAATTATGACAGGTAACTGTAACTTCGATACTAATTATGACAAGAAAATCTAACTTCGTTACTAATTATGACAAGTAACTGTAATTTTGATAAAAAAATTATGGTAGGTAACTGTAACTTCAATACTAATTATGACAGGTAACAAGAACTTCGATACTAATTATGACAGGTAACTGTAACTTCGTTACTAATTATGACAAGTCCCTGTAATTTCGATACAAATAATGGCAGGCAACGGTAACTTCGATACTAATTATGACAAGTAACTGTAATTTCGATACAAATTTTGGCAGGTAACTGTAACTTCGATTCAAATTATTACAGGCAACAGTAACTTCGATACTAATTATGACAAGTAACTGTAACTTCGATACGAATTATGACTGGTAACTGTAACTTCGTTACTAATTATGACAAGTAACAGTAATTTCGATACAAATTATGGCAGGTAACTGTATCTTCGATACTAATTATGACAGGTAACTGTAACTTCGATACTAATTATGACAAGTAACATTAACTTCGATACTAATTATGGCACGTTACTGTAACATCGCTACTAATTATGACAAGTAACTTTAATTTCGATACAAATTATGGCAGGTAACTTTACCATCCAAACTAATTATGACAGGTAACAGTAACTTCGATACTAATTATGACAGGAAACTGTAACTTCGTTACTAATTATGACAAGTAAATGTAATTTCGATACAAATTATGACAGGTAACTGTAACTTCGTTACTAATTATGACAAGTAACAGTACCTTCGATACTAATTATGACAGGTAACTGTAACTTCGATACTAATTATGACAAGGAACTGTAATTTCGATACAAATTATGGCAGGTAACTGTAACTTCGTTACTAATTATGACAAGTAACTGTAATTTAGATACAAATTTTGGCAGGTAACTGTAACTTCGATACTAATTATGACAGGTAACAGTAACTTCGATACTAATTATGACAAGTAACTGTAACTTCGATACTAATTATGACAGGTAACTGTAACTTCGTTACTAATAATGACAAGTAACTCTAATTTCGATACTAATTATGGCAGGTAACTGGTACTTCGATACTAATTATGACAGGTAACTGTAACTTCGTTACTTATTATGACAAGTAACTTTAATTTTGATACAAATTCTGGCAGGTTACTGTAACTTCGTTACTAATTATGACAAGTAACTGTAATTTTGATAAAAAATTATGGTCTGTAACTGTAACTTCATTACTAATTATGACAGGTAACAGTAACTTCGATACTAATTATGACAGGAAACTGTAACTTCGTTACTAATTATGACAAGTAACTTTAATTTCGATATTAATTATGGCAGGAAACTGTAACTTCGTTACAAATTATGACAAGTCCCTGTAATTTCGATACAAATTATGGCAGGTAACTGTAACCTCGATACTAATTATGACAAGTAACTGTAACTTCGATACTAATTATGACAGGTAACTGTAACTTCGCTATTAATTATGACAAGTAACTGTAATTTCGATACAAATTTTGGCAGGTAACTGTATCATCGTTACTAACTTTGACAGGTAACTGTAACTTCGTTACTAATTATGACAAGTAACTGTAGTTTCGATTCAAATTTTGGCAGGTAACTGTAACTTCGATACTTATTATGACAGGTAACAGTAACTTCGATACTAATTATGACAAGTAACTGTAACATCGATACTAATTATGACAGGTAACTGTAACTTCGTTACTAATTATGACAAGTAACTGTAATTTCGATACAAATTATGGCAGGTTACTGTAACTTCGATAGTAATTATGACAGGTAACAGCAACTTCGATACTAATTATGACAGGTAACAGTAACTTCGATACTAATTATGACAAGTAACTGTAACTTCGATACTAATTATGACAGGTAACAGCAACTTCGATACTAATTATGACAAGTAACTATAACTTCAATACTAATTATGACAGGTAACAGTAACTTCGATACTAATTATGACAAGAAACTCAAACTTCGTTACTAATTATGACAAGTAACTGTAATTTTGATAAAAATTTATTGTAGGTAACTGTAACTTCAATACTAATTATGACAGGTAACAGTAACTTCGATACTAATTATGACAAGAAACTCAAACTTCGTTACTAATTATGACAAGTAACTGTAATTTTGATAAAAAATTATGGTAGGTAACTGTAACTACAATACTAATTATGACAGGTAACAGTATCTTCGATACTAATTATGACAGGAAAGTGTAACTTCGTTACTAATTATGACAAGTAACTTTAATTTCGATATTAATTATGGCAGGAAACTGTAACTTCGTTACTAATTATGACAAGTCCCTGTAATTTCGATACAAATTATGGCATGTAACTGTAACCTCGATACTAATTATGACAAGTAACTGTAACTTCGATACTAATTATGACAGGTAACTGTAACTTCGTTATTAATTATGACAAGTAACTGTAATTTCGATACAATTTTGGCAGGTAACTGTATCATCGTTACTAATTTTGACAGGTAACAGTAACTTCGATACTAATTATGACAAGTAACTGTAACTTCGATGCTAATTATGACAGGTAACTGTAACTTCGATACAAATTATGACAGGTAACTGTAACTTCGTTACTAATTATGACAAGTAACTGTAATTTCGATACAAATTATGGCAGGTAACTGTAACTTCGATACTTATTATGACAGGTAACAGTAACTTCGATACTAATTATGACAAGTAACTGTAACTTCGATACTAATTATGACAGGTAACTGTAACTTCGTTACTAATTATGACAGGTAACAGCAACTTCGATACTAATTATGACAAGTAACTATAACTTCAATACTAATTATGACAGGTTACAGTAACTTCGATACTAATTATGACAAGTAACAGTAACTACGATACTAATTATGACAAGTACTGTAACTTCGATACTAATTATGACAGGTACCTGTAACTTCGTAACCAATTATGACAAGTAACTGTAATTTCGATACAAATTATGGCAGGTAACAGTAACTTCGATACTAATTATGACAAGTAACTGTAACATCGATACTAATTATGACAGGGAACTGTAATTTCGACACAAATTTTGGCAGGTAACTGTAACTTCGATACCAATTGTGACTGGTAACAGTAACTTCGATACTAATTATGACAAGTAACTATAACTTCGAATCAAATTATGACAGGTAACTGTAACTTCGATACTAATTATGACAAGAAACTCTAACTTCGTTACTAATTATGACAAGTAACTGAAATTTTGATAAAAAATTATGGTAGGTAACTGTAACTTCAATATTAATTTTGACAGGTGACAGTAACTTCGATACTTATTATGACAGGTAACTGTAACTTCGTTACTAATTATCACAAGTAACTTTAATTTCGATACTAATTATGGCAGGTAACTGTAACTTCCATACTAATTATGACAGGTACCAGTTACTTCGATACTAATTATGACAGGAAACTGTAACTTCGTTACTAATTATGACAAGTAACTGTAATTTCGATACAAATTATGACAGGTAACTGTAACTTCGTTACTAATTATGACAAGTAACAGTACCTTCGATAATATTTATGACAGGTAACTGTAACTTCGATACTAATTATGACAAGGAACTGTAATTTCGATACAAATTATTGCGGGTAACTGTAACTTCGTTACTAATTATGACAAGTAACTGTAATTTCGATACAAATTTTGGCAGGTAACTGTTACTTCGATACTAATTATGACAGGTAACAGTAACTTCGATACTAAGTATGACAAGTAACAGTAACTTCGATACTTATTATGACAGGTAACTGTAACTTCGTTACTAATTATGACAAGAAACCCTTATTTCGATACAAATTATGGCAGGTAACTGTAACTTCGGTACTAATTATGACAGGTAACAGTAACTTCGATACTAATTATGACATGTAACTATAACTTCGATAAAAATTATGACTGGTTACTGTAACTTCGATTCTAATTATGACGAGAAACTCAAACTTCGTTACTAATTATGACAAGTAACTGTAATTTTGATAAAAAATTATGGTAGGTAACTGTAACTTCAATACTAATTATGACAGGTAACAGTAACTTCGATACTGATTATGACAGGAAACTGTAACTTCGTTACTAATTATGACAAGTAACTTTAATTTCGATACTAATTATGGCAGGAAACTGTAACTTCGTTACTAATTATGTCAAGTTCCTGTAATTTCGATACAAATTATGGCAGGTAACTGTAACTTCGATACTAATTATGACATGTAACTGTAACTTCGATACTAATTATGACAGGTAACTGTAACTTCGTCACTAATTATAACAAGTAACTGTAATTTCGTTACAAATTATGGTAGGTAACAGTAACTTCGATACTAATTATGACAAGTAACTATAACTTCGAATCAAATTATGACAGGTAACTGTAACTTCGATACTAATTATGACAAGAAACTCTAACTTCGTTACTAATTATGACAAGTTACTGTAATTTTGATAAAAAATTATGGTAGGTAACTGTAACTTCAATATTAATTTTGACAGGTGACAGTAACTTCGATACTTATTATGACAGGTAACTGTAACTTCGTTACTAATTATCACAAGTAACTTTAATTTCGATACTAATTATGGCAGGTAACTGTAACTTCCATACTAATTATGACAGGTACCAGTTACTTCGATACTAATTATGACAGGAAACTGTAACTTCGTTACTAATTATGACAAGTAACTGTAATTTCGATACAAATTATGACAGGTAACTGTAACTTCGTTACTAATTATGACAAGTAACAGTACCTTCGATACTATTTATGACAGGTAACTGTAACTTCGATACTAATTATGACAAGGAACTGTAATTTCGATACAAATTATGGCGGGTAACTGTAACTTCTTTACTAATTATGACAAGTAACTGTAATTTCGATACAAATTTTGGCAGGTAACTGTTACTTCGATACTAATTATGACAGGTAACAGTAACTTCGATACTAAGTATGACAAGTAACAGTAACTTCGATACTTATTATGACAGGTAACTGTAACTTCGTTACTAATTATGACAAGAAACCCTTATTTCGATACAAATTATGGCAGGTAACTTTAACTTCGGTACTAATTATGACAGGTAACAGTAACTTCGATACTAATTATGACATGTAACTATAACTTCGATAAAAATTATGACTGGTTACTGTAACTTCGATTCTAATTATGACGAGAAACTCAAACTTCGTTACTAATTATGACAAGTAACTGTAATTTTGATAAAAAATTATGGTAGGTAACTGTAACTTCAATACTAATTATGACAGGTAACAGTAACTTCGATACTGATTATGACAGGAAACTGTAACTTCGTTACTAATTATGACAAGTAACTTTAATTTCGATACTAATTATGGCAGGAAACTGTAACTTCGTTACTAATTATGTCAAGTTCCTGTAATTTCGATACAAATTATGGCAGGTAACTGTAACTTCGATACTAATTATGACATGTAACTGTAACTTCGAAACTAATTATGACAGGTAACTGTAACTTCGTCACTAATTATAACAAGTAACTGTAATTTCGTTACAAATTATGGCAGGTAACAGTAACTTCGATACTAATTATGACAGGTAACAGTAATTCGATACTAATTATGACAAGAAACTATAACTTCGTTACAAATTATGACAGGTAACTGTAACTTCGATACTAATTATGACAAGAAACTCGAACTTCGTTACTAATTATGACAAGTCCCTGTAATTTCGATACAAATTATGGCAGGTAACTGTAACTTTCATACTAATTATGACAGGTAACAGTAACTTCGATATTAATTATGAGAGGAAACTGTAACTTCGTTACTAATTATGACAAGTAACAGTACCTTCGATACTAATTATGACTGGTAATTTTAACTTCGTTACTAATTATGACAAGTAACAGTATTTTCGATACAAATTATGGCAGGTAACTGTATCTTCGATACTAATTATGACAGGTCACAGTAACTTCGATACTAATTATGACAAGTAACATTAACTTCGATACTAATTATGGCAGGTTACTGTAACATCGCTACTAATTATGACAAGTAACAGTAATTTCGATACAAATTATGGCAGGTAACTGTAACTTCGATACTAATTATGACAAGTAACAGTACCTTCGATACTAATTATGACAGGTAACTGTAACTTCGATACTAATTATCACAAGTAACTTTAATTTCGATACTAATCATGGCAGGTAACTGTAACTTCCATACTAATTATGACAGGTAACAGTTACTTCGAGACTAATTATGACAGGAAACTGGAACTTCGTTACTAATTATCACAAGTAACTTTAATTTCGATACTAATTATGGCAGGTAACTGAAACATCCATACTAATTATGACAGGTAACAGTTACTTCGATACTAATTATGACAGGTAACAGTAACTACGATACTAATTATGACAAGTAACTGTAACTTCGATACTAATTACGACAGGTACCTGTAACTTCGTAACCAATTATGACAAGTAACTGTAATTTCGATACAAATTATGGCAGGTAACAGTAACTTCGATACTAATTATGACAAGTAACTGTAACTTCGATACTAATTATGACAGGGAACTGTAATTTCGATACAAATTATGGCAGGTAACTGTAACTTCGATACTAATTGTGACTGGTAACAGTAACTTCGATACTAATTATGACAAATAACTATAACTTCGAATCAAATTATGACAGGTAACTGTAACTTCGTTACTAATTATGACAAGTAACAGTACCTTCGATACTAATTATGACAGGTAACTGTAACTTCGATACTAATTATGACAAGGAACTGTAATTTCGATACAAATTATGGCAGGTAACTGTAACTTCGTTACGAATTATGACAAGTAACTGTAATTTCGATACAAATTTTGGCAGGTAACTGTTACTTCGATACTAATTATGACAGGTAACAGTAACTTCGATACTAATTATGACAAGTAACAGTAACTTCGATACTTATTATGACAGGTAACTGTAACTTCGTTACTAATTATGACAAGAAACTCTAATTTCGTTACAAAATATGGCAGGTAACTGTAACTTCGGTACTAATTATGACAGGTAACAGTAACTTCGATACTAATTATGACAAGTAACTATAACTTCGATAAAAATTATGACTGGTTACTGTAACTTCGATTCTAATTATGACGAGAAACTCAAACTTCGTTACTAATTATGACAAGTAACTGTAATTTTGATAAAAAATTATGGTAGGTAACTGTAACTTCAATACTAATTATGACAGGTAACAGTAACTTCGATACTAATTATGACAGGAAACTGTAATTTCGTTACAAATTATGGCAGGTAACAGTAACTTCGATACTAATTATGACAGGTAACAGTAATTCGATACTAATTATGACAAGTTACTATAACTTCGATACAAATTATGACAGGTAACTGTAACTTCGGTACTAATTATGACAAGAAACTCGAACTTCGTTACTAATTATGACATGTCCCTGTAATTTCGATACAAATTATGGCAGGTAACTGTATCTTCGATACCAATTATGACAGGTAACAGTAACTTCAATACTAATTATGACAAGTAACATTAACTTCGATACTAATTATGGCAGGTTACTGTAACATCGCTACTAATTATGACAAGTAACTTTAATTTCGATACAAATTATGGCAGGTAACTGTAACTTCCATACTAATTATGACAGGTAACAGTAACTTCGATACTAATTATGACAGGAAACTGTAACTACGTTACTAATTATGACAAGTAACTGTAATTTCGATACAAATTATGACAGGTAACTGTAACTTCGTTACTAATTATGACAAGTAACAGTACCTTCGATACTAATTAAGACAGGTAACTGTAACTTCGATACTAATTATGACAAGGAACTGTAATTTCGATACAAATTATGGCAGGTAACTGTAACTTCGTTACTAATTATGACAAGTAACAGTAATTTCGATACAAATTTTGGCAGGTAACTCTAACTTCGATACTAATTATGACAGGTAACAGTAACTTCGATACTAATTATGACAAGTAACTGTAACTTCGATACTAATTATGACAGGTAACTGTAACTTCGTTACTAATAATGACAAGTAACACTAATTTCGATACTAATTATGGCAGGTAACTGTTACTTCGATACTAATTATGACAGGTAACAGTAACTTCGATACTAATTATGACAAGTAACTATAACTTCGATAAAAATTATGACTGGTTACTGTAACTTCGATTCAAATTATGACAAGAAACTCAAACTTCGTTACTAATTATGACAAGTAACTGTAATTTTGATAAAAAATTATGGTAGGTAACTGTAACTTCATTACTAATTATGACAGGTAACAGTAACTTCGATACTAATTATGACAGGAAACTGTAACTTCGTTACTAATTATGACAAGTAACTTTAATTTCGATACTAGTTATGGCAGGAAACTGTAACTTCGTTACTAATTATGACAAGTCCCTGTAATTTCGATACAAATTATGGCAGGTAATAGTAACTTCGATACTAATTATGACAAGTAACTGTAACTTCGAAAGCCTCCGTGGCTTAGGCGGCAGCACGTCGGCCTCTCACCGCTGGGTCCGTGGTTCAAATCCCGGTCACTCCATGTGAGATCTGTGCTGGACAAAACGGAGGCAGACAGGTTTTTCTCCGGGTACTCCGGTTTTCCCTGTCAAAATTTCATTCCAGCAACACTCTACACTATCATTTAATATATCATCTGTCATTCATCTAATCATTGCCCCAGAGGAGTGCGTCAGGCCTCGGCAGCCGGCACAGTCCATATCCTCGCCGCTAGTTGGGGGCTTCATTCATTCCATTCCTGACCCGGTCGGAGACTGGAAGCAGGCTGTGGATTTTCATTCATTCAACTGTAACTTCGATACTAATTATGACAGGTAACTGTAACTTCGTTATTAATTATGACAAGTAACTGTAATTTTGATAAAAAATTATTGTAGGTAACTGTAACTTCAATACTAATTATGACAGGTAACAGTAACTTCGATACTAATTATGACAAGAAACTCAAACTTCGTTACTAATTATGACAAGTAACTGTAATTTTGATAAAAAATTATGGTAGGTAACTGTAACTACAATACTAATTATGACAGGTAACAGTATCTTCGATACTAATTATGACAGGAAACTGTAACTTCGTTACTAATTATGACAAGTAACTTTAATTTCGATATTAATTATGGCAGGAAACTGTAACTTCGTTACTAATTATGACAAGTCCCTGTAATTTCGATACAAATTATGGCAGGTAACTGTAACCTCGATACTAATTATGACAAGTAACTGTAACTTCGATACTAATTATGACAGGTAACTGTAACTTCGTTATTAATTATGACAAGTAACTGTAATTTCGATACAATTTTGGCAGGTAACTGTATCATCGTTACTAATTTTGACAGGTAACAGTAACTTCGATACTAATTATGACAAGTAACTGTAACTTCGATACTAATTATGACAGGTAACTGTAACTTCGATACTAATTATGACAGGTAACTGTAACTTCGTTACTAATTATGACAAGTAACTGTAATTTCGATACAAATTATGGCAGGTTACTGTAACTTCGATACTAATTATGACAGGTAACAGCAACTTCGATACTAATTATGACAAGTAACTATAACTTCGATACAAATTATGACAGGTAATTGTAACTTCGATACTAAATATGACAAGAAACTCTAACTTCGTTACTAATTATGACAAGTAACTGTAATTTTGATAAAAAATTAGTGTAGGTAACTGTAACTTCAATACTAATTATGACAGGTAACAGTAACTTCGATACTAATTATGACAGGTAACTGTAACTTCGTTACTTATTATGACAAGTAACTTTAATTTCGATACTAATTATGGCAGGTTACTGTAACTTCGTTACTAATTATGACAAGTCCCTGTAATTTCGATAAAAATTATGGCAGGTAATCGTAATTTCGATGCTAATTATGACAGGTAACAGTAACTTCGATACTAATTATGACAAGTAACAGTAACTTCGATACTAATTATGAAAAGTAACTGTAACTTCGATACTAATTATGACAGGTAACTGTAACTTCGTTACTAATTATGACAAGTAACTGTAATTTCGATTCAAATTTTGGCAGGTAACTGTAACTTCGATACTTATTATGACAGGTAACAGTAACTTCGATACTAATTATGACAAGTAACTGTAACTTCGATACTAATTATGACAGGTAACTGTAACTTCGTAACTAATTATGACAAGTAACTTTAATTTCGATACAAATTATGGCAGGTAACTGTAACTTCGATACTAATTATGACAGGTAACAGCAACTTCGATACTAATTATGACAAGTAACAATAACTTCGATACACATTATGACAGGTAACTGTAACTTCGATACTAATTATGACAAGAAACTCTAACTTCGTTACTAATTATGACAAGTAACTGTAATTTTGATAAAAAATTATGGTAGGTAACTGTAACTTCAATACTAATTTTGACAGGTGACAGTAACTTCGATAGTTATTTTGACAGGTAACTGTAACTTCGTTACTAATTATCACAAGTAACTTTAATTTCGATACTAATTATGGCAGGTAACTGTAACTTCCATACTAATTATGACAGGTACCAGTTACTTCGATACTAATTATGACAGGAAACTGTAACTTCGTTACTAATTATGACAAGTAACTGTAATTTCGATACAAATTATGACAGGTAACTGTAACTTCGTTACTAATTATGACAAGTAACAGTACCTTCGATACTATTTATGACAGGTAAGTGTAACTTCGATACTAATTATGACAAGGAACTGTAATTTCGATACAAATTATGGCGGGTAACTGTAACTTCGTTACTAATTATGACAAGTAACTGTAATTTCGATACAAATTTTGGCAGGTAACTGTTACTTCGATACTAATTATGACAGGTAACAGTAACTTCGATACTAATTATGACAAGTAACAGTAACTTCGATACTTATTATGACAGGTAACTGTAACTTCGTTACTAATTATGACAAGAAACCCTTATTTCGATACAAATTATGGCAGGTAACTGTAACATCGGTACTAATTATGACAGGTAACAGTAACTTCGATACTAATTATGACATGTAACTATAACTTCGATACAAATTATGACTGGTTACTGTAACTTCGTTTCTAATTATGACGAGAAACTCAAACTTCGTTACTAATTATGACAAGTAACTGTAATTTTGATAAAAAATTATGGTAGGTAACTGTAACTTCAATACTAATTATGACAGGTAACAGTAACTTCGATACTGATTATGACAGGAAACTGTAACTTCGTTACTAATTATGACAAGTAACTTTAATTTCGATACTAATTATGGCAGGAAACTGTAACTTCGTTACTAATTAGGTCAAGTCCCTGTAATTTCGATACAAATTATGGCAGGTAACTGTAACTTCGATACTAATTATGACAAGTAACTGTAACTTCGATACTAATTATGACAGGTAACTGTAACTTCGTCACTAATTATAACAAGTAACTGTAATTTCGTTACAAATTATGGCAGGTAACAGTAACTTCGATACTAATTATGACAGGTAACAGTAATTCGATACTAATTATGACAAGAAACTATAACTTCGTTACAAATTATGACAGGTAACTGTAACTTCGATACTAATTATGACAAGAAACTCGAACTTCGTTACTAATTATGACAAGTCCCTGTAATTTCGATACAAATTATGGCAGGTAACTGTAACTTCCATACTAATTATGACAGGTAACAGTAACTTCGATACTAATTATGACAGGAAACTGTAACTTCGTTACTAATTATGACAAGTAACAGTACCTTCGATACTAATTATGACTGGTAACTGTAACTTCGTTACTAATTATGACAAGTAACAGTGATTTCGATACAAATTATGGCAGGTAACTGTATCTTCGATACTAATTATGACAGGTAACAGTAACTTCGATACTAATTATGACAAGTAACATTAACTTCGATACTAATTATGGCAGGTTACTGTAACATCGCTACTAATTATGACAAGTAACTTTAATTTCGATACAAATTATTGCAGGTAACTGTAACTTCCATACTAATTATGACAGGTAACAGTAACTTCGATACTAATTATGACAGGAAACTGTAACTTCGTTACTAATTATGACACGTAACTGTAATTTCGATACAAATTTTGACAGGTAACTGTAACTTCGTTACTAATTATGACAAGTAACAGTACCTTCGATACTAATTATGACAGGTAACTGTAACTTCGATACTAATTATGACAAGGAACTGTAATTTCGATACAAATTATGGCAGGTAACTGTAACTTCGTTACTAATTATGACGAGTAACTGTAATTTCGATACAAATTTTGTCAGGTAACTGTAACTTCGATACTAATTATGACAGGTAACAGTAACTTCGATACTAATTATGACAAGTAACTGGAACTTCGATACTAATTATGACAGGTAACTGTAACTTCAATACTAATAATGACAAGTAACTCTAATTTCGATACTAATTATGGCAGGTAACTGGTACTTCGATACTAATTATGACAGGTAACAGTAACTTCGATACTAATTATGACAAGTAACTATAACTTCGATAAAAATTATGACTGGTTACTGTAACTTCGATTCAAATTATGACAAGAAACTCAAACTTCGTTACTAATTATGACAAGTAACTTTAATTTCGATACTAGTTATGGCAGGAAAGTGTAACTTCGTTACTAATTATGACAAGTCCCTGTAATTTCGATACAAATTATGGCAGGTAACTGTAACTTCGATACTAATTATGACAAGTAACTGTAACTTCGATACTAATTATGACAGGTAATTGTAACTTCGTTATTAATTATGACAAGTAACTGTAATTTTGATAAAAATTATTGTAGGTAACTGTAACTTCAATACTAATTATGACAGGTAACAGTAACTTCGATAATAATTATGACAAGAAACTCAAACATCGATACTAATTATGACAAGTAACTTTAATTTCGATATTAATTATGGCAGGAAACTGTAACTTCGTTACTAATTATGACAAGTCCCTGTAATTTCGATACAAATTATGGCAGGTAACTGTAACCTCGATACTAATTATGACAAGTAACTGTAACTTCGATACTAATTATGACAGGTAACTGTAACTTCGCTATTAATTATGACAAGTAACTGTAATATCGATACAAATTTAGGCAGGTAACTGTATCATCGTTACTAACTTTGACAGGTAACTGTAACTTCGTTACTAATTATGACAAGTAACTGTAGTTTCGATTCAAATTTTGGCAGGTAACTGTAACTTCGATACTTATTATGACAGGTAACAGTAACTTCGATACTAATTATGACAAGTAACTGTAACATCGATACTAATTATGACAGGTAACTGTAACTTCGTTACTCATTATGACAAGTAACTGTAATTTCGATACAAATTATGGCAGGTTACTGTAACTTCGATAGTAATTATGACAGGTAACAGCAACTTCGATACTAATTATGACAAGTAACTATAACTTCGATACAAATTATGACAGGTAACTGTAACTTCGATACTAATTATTACAAGAAACTCTAACTTCGTTACTAATTATGACAAGTAACTGTAATTTTGATAAAAAATTATTGTAGGTAACTGTAACTTCAATACTAATTATGACAGGTAACAGTAACTTCGATACGAATTAAGACAGGTAACTGTCACTTCGTTACTTATTATGACAAGTAACTTTAATTTCGATACAAATTCTGGCAGGTTACTGTAACTTCGTTAATAATTATGACAAGTCCCTGTAATTTCGATACAAATTATTGCATGTAATTGTAATTTCGATACTAATTATGACAGGTAACCGTAACTTCGATACTAATTATGACAGGTAACAGTAACTTCGATACTAATTATGAAAAGTAACTGTAACTTCGATACTAATTATGACAGGTAACAGCAACTTCGATACTAATTATGACAAGTAACTATAACTTCGATACAAATTATGACAGGTAACAGTACCATCGATACTAATTATGACAGGTTACAGTAACTACGATACTAATTATGACAAGTAACTGTAACTACGATACTAATTATGACAGGTAACTGTAACTTGGTAACTAATAATGACAAGTAACTGTAATTTCGATACAAATTATGGCTGGTAACAGTAACTTCGATGCTAATTATGACAGGTAACTGTAACTTCGATACTAATTATGACAAGGAACTGTAATTTCGATACAAATTATGGCAGGTAACTGTAACTTCGATACTAATTGTGACAGGTAACAGTAACTTCGATACTAATTATGACAAGTTACTATAACTTCGAATCAAATTATGACAGGTAACTGTAACTTCGATACTAATTATGACAAGAAAATCTAACTTCGTTACTAATTATGACAAGTAACTGTAATTTTGATAAAAAAAATTATGGTAGGTAACTGTAACTTCAATACTAATTATGACAGGTAACAAGAACTTCGATACTAATTATGACAGGTAACTGTAACTTCGTTACTAATTATGACAAGTCCCTGTAATTTCGATACAAATAATGGCAGGCAACGGTAACTTCGATACTAATTATGACAAGTAACTGTAATTTCGATACAAATTTTGGCAGGTAACTGTAACTTCGATTCAAATTATTACAGGCAACAGTAACTTCGATACTAATTATGACAAGTAACTGTAACTTCGATACGAATTATGACTGGTAACTGTAACTTCGTTACTAATTATGACAAGTAACAGTAATTTCGATACAAATTATGGCAGGTAACTGTATCTTCGATACTAATTATGACAGGTAACTGTAACTTCGATACTAATTATGACAAGTAACATTAACTTCGATACTAATTATGGCACGTTACTGAACATCGCTACTAATTATGACAAGTAACTTTAATTTCGATACAAATTATGGCAGGTAACTTTAACATCCAAACTAATTATGACAGGTAACAGTAACTTCGATACTAATTATGACAGGAAACTGTAACTTCGTTACTAATTATGACAAGTAAATGTAATTTCGATACAAATTATGACAGGTAACTGTAACTTCGTTACTAATTATGACAAGTAACAGTACCTTCGATACTAATTATGACAGGTAACTGTAACTTCGATACTAATTATGACAAGGAACTGTAATTTCGATACAAATTATGGCAGGTAACTGTAACTTCGTTACTAATTATGACAAGTAACTGTAATTTCGATACAAATTTTGGCAGGTAACTGTAACTTCGATACTAATTATGACAGGTAACAGTAACTTCGATACTAATTATGACAAGTAACTGTAACTTCGATACTAATTATGACAGGTAACTGTAACTTCGTTACTAATAATGACAAGTAACTCTAATTTCGATACTAATTATGGCAGGTAACTGGTACTTCGATACTAATTATGACAGGTAACTGTAACTTCGTTACTTATTATGACAAGTAACTTTAATTTCGATACAAATTCTGGCAGGTTACTGTAACTTCGTTACTAATTATGACAAGTAACTGTAATTTTGATAAAAAATTATGGTCTGTAACTGTAACTTCATTACTAATTATGACAGGTAACAGTAACTTCGATACTAATTATGACAGGAAACTGTAACTTCGTTACTAATTATGACAAGTAACTTTAATTTCGATATTAATTATGGCAGGAAACTGTAACTTCGTTACAAATTATGACAAGTCCCTGTAATTTCGATACAAATTATGGCAGGTAACTGTAACCTCGATACTAATTATGACAAGTAACTGTAACTTCGATACTAATTATGACAGGTAACTGTAACTTCGCTATTAATTATGACAAGTAACTGTAATTTCGATACAAATTTTGGCAGGTAACTGTATCATCGTTACTAACTTTGACAGGTAACTGTAACTTCGTTACTAATTATGACAAGTAACTGTAGTTTCGATTCAAATTTTGGCAGGTAACTGTAACTTCGATACTTATTATGACAGGTAACAGTAACTTCGATACTAATTATGACAAGTAACTGTAACATCGATACTAATTATGACAGGTAACTGTAACTTCGTTACTAATTATGACAAGTAACTGTAATTTCGATACAAATTATGGCAGGTTACTGTAACTTCGATAGTAATTATGACAGGTAACAGCAACTTCGATACTAATTATGACAAGTAACTATAACTTCGATACAAATTATGACAGGTAACTGTAACTTCGATACTAATTATTACAAGAAACTCTAACTTCGTTACTAATTATGACAAGTAACTGTAATTTTGATAAAAAATTATTGTAGGTAACTGTAACTTCAATACTAATTATGACAGGTAACAGTAACTTCGATACTAATTATGACAGGTAACTGTAACTTCGTTACTTATTATGACAAGTAACTTTAATTTCGATACAAATTCTGGCAGGTTACTGTAACTTCGTTAATAATTATGTCAAGTCCCTGTAATTTCGATACAAATTATTGCATGTAATTGTAATTTCGATACTAATTATGACAGGTAACAGTAACTTCGATACTAATTATGACAGGTAACAGTAACTTCGATACTAATTATGACAAGTAACTGTAACTTCGATACTAATTATGACAGGTAACAGCAACTTCGATACTAATTATGACAAGTAACTATAACTTCGATACAAATTATGACAGGTAACAGTACCTTCGATACTAATTATGACAGGTTACAGTAACTACGATACTAATTATGACAAGTAACTGTAACTACGATACTAATTACGACAGGTAACTGTAACTTGGTAACTAATAATGTCAAGTAACTGTAATTTCGATACAAATTATGGCTGGTAACAGTAACTTCGATGCTAATTATGACAGGTAACTGTAACTTCGATACTAATTATGACAAGGAACTGTAATTTCGATACAAATTATGGCAGGTAACTGTAACTTCGATACTAATTGTGACAGGTAACAGTAACTTCGATACTAATTATGACAAGTTACTATAACTTCGAATCAAATTATGACAGGTAACTGTAACTTCGATACTAATTATGACAAGAAAATCTAACTTCGTTACTAATTATGACAAGTAACTTTAATTTTGATAAAAAAATTATGGTAGGTAACTGTAACTTCAATACTAATTATGACAGGTAACAAGAACTTCGATACTAATTATGACAGGTAACTGTAACTTCGTTACTAATTATGACAAGTCCCTGTAATTTCGATACAAATTATGGCAGGCAACGGTAACTTCGATACTAATTATTACAAGTAACTGTAACTTCGATACTAATTATGACAGGCAACTGTAACTTCGTTACTAATTATGGCTAGTAACTGTAATTTCGATACAAATTTTGGCAGGTAACTGTAACTTCGATTCAAATTATTACAGGCAACAGTAACTTCGATACTAATTATGACAAGTAACTGTAACTTCGATACGAATTATGACTGGTAACTGTAACTTCGTTACTAATTATGACAAGTAACAGTAATTTCGATACAAATTATGGCAGGTAACTGTATCTTCGATACTAATTATGACAGGTAACAGTAACTTCGATACTAATTATGAAAAGTAACATTAACTTCGATACTAATTATGGCACGTTACTGTAACATCGCTACTAATTATGACAAGTAACTTTAATTTCGATACAAATTATGGCAGGTAACTGTAACATCCAAACTAATTATGACAGGTAACAGTAACTTCGATACTAATTATGACAGGAAACTGTAACTTCGTTACTAATTATGACAAGTAAATGTAATTTCGATACAAATTATGACAGGTAACTGTAACTTCGTTACTAATTATGACAAGTAACAGTACCTTCGATACTAATTATGACAGGTAACTGTAACTTCGATACTAATTATGACAAGGAACTGTAATTTCGATACAAATTATGGCAGGTAACTGTAACTTCGTTACTAATTATGACAAGTAACTGTAATTTCGATACAAATTTTGGCAGGTAACTGTAACTTCGATACTAATTATGACAGGTAACAGTAACTTCGATATTAATTATGACAAGTAACTGTAACTTCGATACTAATTATGACAGGTAACTGTAACTTCGTTACTAATAATGACAAGTAACTCTAATTTCGATACTAATTATGGCAGGTAACTGGTACTTCGATACTAATTATGACAGGTAACAGTAACTTCGATACTAATTATGACAAGTAACTATAACTTCGATAAAAATTATGACTGGTTACTGTAACTTCGATTCTAATTATGACAAGAAACTCAAACTTCGTTACTAATTATGACAAGTAACTGTAATTTTGATAAAAATTTATTGTAGGTAACTGTAACTTCAATACTAATTATGACAGGTAACAGTAACTTCGATACTAATTATGACAAGAAACTCAAACTTCGTTACTAATTATGACAAGTAACTGTAATTTTGATAAAAAATTATGGTAGGTAACTGTAACTACAATACTAATTATGACAGGTAACAGTATCTTCGATACTAATTATGACAGGAAACTGTAACTTCGTTACTAATTATGACAAGTAACTTTAATTTCGATATTAATTATGGCAGGAAACTGTAACTTCGTTACTAATTATGACAAGTCCCTGTAATTTCGATACAAATTATGGCAGGTAACTGTAACCTCGATACTAATTATGACAAGTAACTGTAACTTCGATACTAATTATGACAGGTAACTGTAACTTCGTTATTAATTATGACAAGTAACTGTAATTTCGATACAATTTTGGCAGGTAACTGTATCATCGTTACTAATTTTGACAGGTAACAGTAACTTCGATACTAACTATGACAAGTAACTGTAACTTCGATGCTAATTATGACAGGTAACTGTAACTTCGATACAAATTATGACAGGTAACTGTAACTTCGTTACTAATTATGACAAGTAACTGTAATTTCGATACAAATTATGGCAGGTAACTGTAACTTCGATACATATTATGACAGGTAACAGTAACTTCGATACTAATTATGACAAGTAACTTTAACTTCGATACTAATTATGACAGGTAACTGTAACTTCGTTACTAATTATGACAGGTAACAGCAACTTCGATACTAATTATGACAAGTAACTATAACTTCAATACTAATTATGACAGGTAACAGTAACTTCGATACTAATTATGACAAGTAACAGTAACTACGATACTAATTATGACAAGTACTGTAACTTCGATACTAATTATGACAGGTACCTGTAACTTCGTAACCAATTATGACAAGTAACTGTAATTTCGATACAAATTATGGCAGGTAACAGTAACTTCGATACTAATTATGACAAGTAACTGTAACATCGATACTAATTATGACAGGGAACTGTAATTTCGACACAAATTTTGGCAGGTAACTGTAACTTCGATACCAATTGTGACTGGTAACAGTAACTTCGATACTAATTATGACAAGTAACTATAACTTCGAATCAAATTATGACAGGTAACTGTAACTTCGATACTAATTATGACAAGAAACTCTAACTTCGTTACTAATTATGACAAGTAACTGAAATTTTGATAAAAAATTATGGTAGGTAACTGTAACTTCAATATTAATTTTGACAGGTGACAGTAACTTCGATACTTATTATGACAGGTAACTGTAACTTCGTTACTAATTATCACAAGTAACTTTAATTTCGATACTAATTATGGCAGGTAACTGTAACTTCCATACTAATTATGACAGGTACCAGTTACTTCGATACTAATTATGACAGGAAACTGTAACTTCGTTACTAATTATGACAAGTAACTGTAATTTCGATACAAATTATGACAGGTAACTGTAACTTCGTTACTAATTATGACAAGTAACAGTACCTTCGATACTATTTATGACAGGTAACTGTAACTTCGATACTAATTATGACAAGGAACTGTAATTTCGATACAAATTATTGCGGGTAACTGTAACTTCGTTACTAATTATGACAAGTAACTGTAATTTCGATACAAATTTTGGCAGGTAACTGTTACTTCGATACTAATTATGACAGGTAACAGTAACTTCGATACTAAGTATGACAAGTAACAGTAACTTCGATACTTATTATGACAGGTAACTGTAACTTCGTTACTAATTATGACAAGAAACCCTTATTTCGATACAAATTATGGCAGGTAACTGTAACTTCGGTACTAATTATGACAGGTAACAGTAACTTCGATACTAATTATGACATGTAACTATAACTTCGATAAAAATTATGACTGGTTACTGTAACTTCGATTCTAATTATGACGAGAAACTCAAACTTCGTTACTAATTATGACAAGTAACTGTAATTTTGATAAAAAATTATGGTAGGTAACTGTAACTTCAATACTAATTATGACAGGTAACAGTAACTTCGATACTGATTATGACAGGAAACTGTAACTTCGTTACTAATTATGACAAGTAACTTTAATTTCGATACTAATTATGGCAGGAAACTGTAACTTCGTTACTAATTATGTCAAGTTCCTGTAATTTCGATACAAATTATGGCAGGTAACTGTAACTTCGATACTAATTATGACATGTAACTGTAACTTCGATACTAATTATGACAGGTAACTGTAACTTCGTCACTAATTATAACCAGTAACTGTAATTTCGTTAGAAATTATGGTAGGTAACAGTAACTTCGATACTAATTATGACAGGTAACAGTAATTCGATACTAATTATGACAAGAAACTATAACTTCGTTACAAATTATGACAGGTAACTGTAACTTCGATACTAATTATGACAAGAAACTCGAACTTCGTTACTAATTATGACAAGTCCCTGTAATTTCGATACAAATTATGGCAGGTAACTGTAACTTCCATACTAATTATGACAGGTAACAGTAACTTCGATATTAATTATGACAGGAAACTGTAACTTCGTTACTAATTATGACAAGTAACAGTACCTTCGATACTAATTATGACTGGTAACTGTTACTTCGTTACTAATTATGACAAGTAACAGTAATTTCGATACAAATTATGGCAGGTAACTGTATCTTCGATACTAATTATGACAGGTAACAGTAACTTCGATACTAATTATGACAAGTAACATTAACTTCGATACTAATTATGGCAGGTTACTGTAACATCGCTACTAATTATGACAAGTAACAGTAATTTCGATACAAATTATGGCAGGTAACTGTAACTTCGATACTAATTATGACAAGTAACAGTACCTTCGATACTAATTATGACAGGTAACTGTAACTTCGATACTAATTATCACAAGTAACTTTAATTTCGATACTAATTATGGCAGGTAACTGTAACTTCCATACTAATTATGACAGGTAACAGTTACTTTGATACTAATTATGACAGGAAACTGGAACTTCGTTACTAATTATCACAAGTAACTTTAATTTCGATACTAATTATGGCAGGTAACTGAAACTTCCATACTAATTATGACAGGTAACAGTTACTTCGATACTAATTATGACAGGTAACAGTAACTACGATACTAATTATGACAAGTAACTGTAACTTCGATACTAATTATGACAGGTACCTGTAACTTCGTAACCAATTATGACAAGTAACTGTAATTTCGATACAAATTATGGCAGGTAACTGTAACTTCGATACTAATTGTGACTGGTAACAGTAACTTCGATACTAATTATGACAAATAACTATAACTTCGAATCAAATTATGACAGGTAACTGTAACTTCGATACTAATTATGACAAGAAACTCTAACTTCGTTACTAATTATGACAAGTAACTGTAATTTTGATAAAAAATTATGGTAGGTAACTGTAACTTCAATACTAATTTTGACAGGTAACAGTAACTTCGATACTTATTATGACAGGTAACTGTAACTTCGTTACTAATTATCACAAGTAACTTTAATTTCGATACTAATTATGGCAGGTAACTGTAACTTCCATACTAATTTTGACAGGTAACAGTTACTTCGATACTAATTATGACAGGAAACTGGAACTTTGTTACTAATTATGACAAGTAACTGTAATTTCGATACAAATTATGACAGGTAACTGTAACTTCGTTACTAATTATGACAAGTAACAGTACCTTCGATACTAATTATGACAGGTAACTGTAACTTCGATACTAATTATGACAAGGAACTGTAATTTCGATACAAATTATGGCAGGTAACTGTAACTTCGTTACGAATTATGACAAGTAACTGTAATTTCGATACAAATTTTGGCAGGTAACTGTTACTTCGATACTAATTATGACAGGTAACAGTAACTTCGATACTAATTATGACAAGTAACAGTAACTTCGATACTTAATATGACAGGTAACTGTAACTTCGTTACTAATTATGACAAGAAACTCTAATTTCGTTACAAAATATGGCAGGTAACTGTAACTTCGGTACTAATTATGACAGGTAACAGTAACTTCGATACTAATTATGACAAGTAACTATAACTTCGATAAAAATTATGACTGGTTACTGTAACTTCGATTCTAATTATGACGAGAAACTCAAACTTCGTTACTAATTATGACAAGTAACTGTAATTTTGATAAAAAATTATGGTAGGTAACTGTAACTTCAATACTAATTATGACAGGTAACAGTAACTTCGATACTAATTATGACAGGAAACTGTAATTTCGTTACAAATTATGGCAGGTAACAGTAACATCGATACTAATTATGACAGGTAACAGTAATTCGATACTAATTATGACAAGTTACTATAACTTCGATACAAATTATGACAGGTAACTGTAACTTCGATACTAATTATGACAAGAAACTCGAACTTCGTTACTAATTATGACATGTCCCTGTAATTTCGATACAAATTATGGCAGGTAACTGTATCTTCGATACCAATTATGACAGGTAACAGTAACTTCAATACTAATTATGACAAGTAACATTAACTTCGATACTAATTATGGCAGGTTACTGTAACATCGCTACTAATTATGACAAGTAACTTTAATTTCGATACAAATTATGGCAGGTAACTGTAACTTCCATACTAATTATGACAGGTAACAGTAACTTCGATACTAATTATGACAGGAAACTGTAACTACGTTACTAATTATGACAAGTAACTGTAATTTCGATACAAATTATGACAGGTAACTGTAACTTCGTTACTAATTATGACAAGTAACAGTACCTTCGATACTAATTAAGACAGGTAACTGTAACTTCGATACTAATTATGACAAGGAACTGTAATTTCGATACAAATTATGGCAGGTAACTGTAACTTCGTTACTAATTATGACAAGTAACAGTAATTTCGATACAAATTTTGGCAGGTAACTCTAACTTCGATACTAATTATGACAGGTAACAGTAACTTCGATACTAATTATGACAAGTAACTGTAACTTCGATACTAATTATGACAGGTAACTGTAACTTCGTTACTAATAATGACAAGTAACACTAATTTCGATACTAATTATGGCAGGTAACTGTTACTTCGATACTAATTATGACAGGTAACAGTAACTTCGATACTAATTATGACAAGTAACTATAACTTCGATAAAAATTATGACTGGTTACTGTAACTTCGATTCAAATTATGACAAGAAACTCAAACTTCGTTACTAATTATGACAAGTAACTGTAATTTTGATAAAAAATTATGGTAGGTAACTGTAACTTCATTACTAATTATGACAGGTAACAGTAACTTCGATACTAATTATGACAGGAAACTGTAACTTCGTTACTAATTATGACAAGTAACTTTAATTTCGATACTAGTTATGGCAGGAAACTGTAACTTCGTTACTAATTATGACAAGTCCCTGTAATTTCGATACAAATTATGGCAGGTAATAGTAACTTCGATACTAATTATGACAAGTAACTGTAACTTCGAAAGCCTCCGTGGCTTAGGCGGCAGCACGTCGGCCTCTCACCGCTGGGTCCGTGGTTCAAATCCCGGTCACTCCATGTGAGATCTGTGCTGGACAAAACGGAGGCAGACAGGTTTTTCTCCGGGTACTCCGGTTTTCCCTGTCAAAATTTCATTCCAGCAACACTCTACACTATCATTTAATATATCATCTGTCATTCATCTAATCATTGCCCCAGAGGAGTGCGTCAGGCCTCGGCAGCCGGCACAGTCCATATCCTCGCCGCTAGTTGGGGGCTTCATTCATTCCATTCCTGACCCGGTCGGAGACTGGAAGCAGGCTGTGGATTTTCATTCATTCAACTGTAACTTCGATACTAATTATGACAGGTAACTGTAACTTCGTTATTAATTATGACGAGTAACTGTAATTTTGATAAAAAATTATGGTAGGTAACTGTAACTTCAATACTAATTATGACAGGTAACAGTAACTTCGATACTAATTATGACAAGAAACTCGAACTTCGTTACTAATTATGACAAGTCCCTGTAATTTCGATACAAATTATGGCAGGTAACTGTAACTTCCATACTAATTATAACAGGTAACAGTAACTTCGATATTAATTATGACAGGAAACTGTAACTTCGTTACTAATTATGACAAGTAACAGTACCTTCGATACTAATTATGACTGGTAACTGTAACTTCGTTACTAATTATGACAAGTAACAGTAATTTCGATACAAATTATGGCAGGTAACTGTATCTTCGATACTAATTATGACAGGTAACAGTAACTTCGATACTAATTATGACAAGTAACATTAACTTCGATACTAATTATGGCAGGTTACTGTAACATCGCTACTAATTATGACAAGTAACAGTAATTTCGATACAAATTATGGCAGGTAACTGTAACTTCGATACTAATTATGACAAGTAACAGTACCTTCGATACTAATTATGACAGGTAACTGTTACTTCGATACTAATTATCACAAGTAACTTTAATTTCGATACTAATTATGGCAGGTAACTGTAACTTCCATACTAATTATGACAGGTAACAGTTACTTTGATACTAATTATGACAGGAAACTGGAACTTCGTTACTAATTATCACAAGTAACTTTAATTTCGATACTAATTATGGCAGGTAACTGAAACTTCCATACTAATTATGACAGGTAACAGTTACTTCGATACTAATTATGACAGGTAACAGTAACTACGATACTAATTATGACAAGTAACTGTAACTTCGATACTAATTATGACAGGTACCTGTAACTTCGTAACCAATTATGACAAGTAACTGTAATTTCGATACAAATTATGGCAGGTAACTGTAACTTCGATACTAATTGTGACTGGTAACAGTAACTTCGATACTAATTATGACAAATAACTATAACTTCGAATCAAATTATGAAAGGTAACTGTAAATTCGATACTAATTATGACAAGAAACTCTAACTTCGTTACTAATTATGACAAGTAACTGTAATTTTGATAAAAAATTATGGTAGGTAACTGTAACTTCAATACTAATTTTGACAGGTAACAGTAACTTCGATACTTATTATGACAGGTAACTGTAACTTCGTTACTAATTATCACAAGTAACTTTAATTTCGATACTAATTATGGCAGGTAACTGTAACTTCCATACTAATTATGACAGGTAACAGTTACTTCGATACTAATTATGACAGGAAACTGGAACTTCGTTACTAATTATGACAAGTAACTGTAATTTCGATACAAATTATGACAGGTAACTGTAACTTCGTTACTAATTATGACAAGTAACAGTACCTTCGATACTAATTATGACAGGTAACTGTAACTTCGATACTAATTATGACAAGGAACTGTAATTTCGATACAAATTATGGCAGGTAACTGTAACTTCGTTACGAATTATGACAAGTAACTGTAATTTCGATACAAATTTTGGCAGGTAACTGTTACTTCGATACTAATTATGACAGGTAACAGTAACTTCGATACAAATTATGACAAGTAACAGTAACTTCGATACGTATTATGACAGGTAACTGTAACTTCGTTACTAATTATGACAAGAAACTCTAATTTCGTTACAAAATATGGCAGGTAACTGTAACTTCGGTACTAATTATGACAGGTAACAGTAACTTCGATACTAATTATGACAAGTAACTATAACTTCGATAAAAATTATGACTGGTTACTGTAACTTCGATTCTAATTATGACGAGAAACTCAAACTTCGTTACTAATTATAACAAGTAACTGTAATTTTGATAAAAAATTATGGTAGGTAACTGTAACTTCAATACTAATTATGACAGGTAACAGTAACTTCGATACTAATTATGACAGGAAACTGTAATTTCGTTACAAATTATGGCAGGTAACAGTAACTTCGATACTAATTATGACAGGTAACAGTAATTCGATACTAATTATGTCAAGTTACTATAACTTCGATACAAATTATGACAGGTAACTGTAACTTCGATACTAATTATGACAAGAAACTCGAACTTCGTTACTAATTATGACATGTCCCTGTAATTTCGATACAAATTATGGCAGGTAACTGTATCTTCGATACCAATTATGACAGGTAACAGTAACTTCAATACTAATTATGACAAGTAACATTAACTTCGATACTAATTATGGCAGGTTACTGTAACATCGCTACTAATTATGACAAGTAACTTTAATTTCGATACAAATTATGGCAGGTAACTGTAACTTCCATACTAATTATGACAGGTAACAGTAACTTCGATACTAATTATGACAGGAAACTGTAACTACGTTACTAATTATGACAAGTAACTGTAATTTCGATACAAATTATGACAGGTAACTGTAACTTCGTTACTAATTATGACAAGTAACAGTACCTTCGATACTAATTATGACAGGTAACTGTAACTTCGATACTAATTATGACAAGGAACTGTAATTTCGATACAAATTATGGCAGGTAACTGTAACTTCGTTACTAATTATGACAAGTAACAGTAATTTCGATACAAATTTTGGCAGGTAACTCTAACTTCGATACTAATTATGACAGGTAACAGTAACTTCGATACTAATTATGACAAGTAACTGTAACTTCGATACTAATTATGACAGGTAACTGTAACTTCGTTACTAATAATGACAAGTAACACTAATTTCGATACTAATTATGGCAGGTAACTGTTACTTCGATACTAATTATGACAGGTAACAGTAACTTCGATACTAATTATGACAAGTAACTATAACTTCGATAAAAATTATGACTGGTTACTGTAACTTCGATTCAAATTATGACAAGAAACTCAAACTTCGTTACTAATTATGACAAGTAACTGTAATTTTGATAAAAAATTATGGTAGGTAACTGTAACTTCATTACTAATTATGACAGGTAACAGTAACTTCGATACTAATTATGACAGGAAACTGTAACTTCGTTACTAATTATGACAAGTAACTTTAATTTCGATACTAGTTATGGCAGGAAACTGTAACTTCGTTACTAATTATGACAAGTCCCTGTAATTTCGATACAAATTATGGCAGGTAATAGTAACTTCGATACTAATTATGACAAGTAACTGTAACTTCGAAAGCCTCCGTGGCTTAGGCGGCAGCACGTCGGCCTCTCACCGCTGGGTCCGTGGTTCAAATCCCGGTCACTCCATGTGAGATTTGTGCTGGACAAAACGGAGGCAGACAGGTTTTTCTCCGGGTACTCCGGTTTTCCCTGTCAAAATTTCATTCCAGCAACACTCTACACTATCATTTAATATATCATCTGTCATTCATCTAATCATTGCCCCAGAGGAGTGCGTCAGGCCTCGGCAGCCGGCACAGTCCATATCCTCGCCGCTAGTTGGGGGCTTCATTCATTCCATTCCTGACCCGGTCGGAGACTGGAAGCAGGCTGTGGATTTTCATTCATTCAACTGTAACTTCGATACTAATTATGACAGGTAACTGTAACTTCGTTATTAATTATGACAAGTAACTGTAATTTTGATTAAAAATTATTGTAAGTAACTGCAACTTCAATACTAATTATGACAGGTAACAGTAACTTCGATACTAATTATGACAAGAAACTCAAACTTCAATAATAATTATGACAAGTAACTGTAATTTTGATAAAAATTATGGTAGGTAACTGTAACTACAATACTAATTATGACAGGTAACAGTACCTTCGATACTAATTATGACAGGAAACTGTAACTTCGTTACTAATTATGACAAGTAAATTTAATTTCGATATTAATTATGGCAGGAAACTGTAACTTCGTTACTAATTATGACAAGTCCCTGTAATTTCGATACAAATTATGGCAGGTAACTGTAACCTCGATACTAATTATGACAAGTAACTGTAACTTCGATACTAATTATGACAGGTAACTGTAACTTCGTTATTAATTATGACAAGTAACTGTAATTTCGATACAATTTTGGCAGGTAACTGTATCATCGTTACTAATTTTGACAGGTAACAGTAACTTCGATACTAATTATGACAAGTAACTGTAACTTCGATACTAATTATGACAGGTAACTGTAACTTCGATACTAATTATGACAGGTAACTGTAACTTCGTTACTAATTATGACAAGTAACTGTAATTTCGATACAAATTATGGCAGGTTACTGTAACTTCGATACTAATTATGACAGGTAACAGCAACTTCGATACTAATTATGACAAGTAACTATAACTTCGATACAAATTATGACAGGTAATTGTAACTTCGATACTAATTATGACAAGAAACTCTAACTTCGTTACTAATTATGACAAGTAACTGTAATTTTGATAAAAAATTATTGTAGGTAACTGTAACTTCAATACTAATTATGACAGGTAACAGTAACTTCGATACTAATTATGACAGGTAACTGTAACTTCGTTACTTATTATGACAAGTAACTTTAATTTCGATACTAATTATGGCAGGTTACTGTAACTTCGTTACTAATTATGACAAGTCCCTGTAATTTCGATAAAAATTATGGCACGTAATCGTAATTTCGATGCTAATTATGACAGGTAACAGTAACTTCGATACTAATTATTACAAGTAACAGTAACTTCGATACTAATAATGAAAAGTAACTGTAACTTCGATACTAATTATGACAGGTAACTGTAACTTCGTTACTAATTATGACAAGTAACTGTAATTTCGATTCAAATTTTGGCAGGTAACTGTAACTTCGATACTTATTATGACAGGTTACAGTAACTTCGATACTAATTATGACAAGTAACTCTAACTTCGATACTAATTATGACAGGTAACTGTAACTTCGTAACTAATTATGACAAGTAACTTTAATTTCGATACAAATTATGGCAGGTAACTGTAACTTCGATACTTATTATGACAGGTAACAGCAACTTCGATACTAATTATGACAAGTAACTATAACTTCGATACAAATTATGACAGGTAACTGTAACTTCGATACTAATTATGACAAGAAACTCTAACTTCGTTACTAATTATGACAAGTAACTGTAATTTTGATAAAAAATTATGGTAGGTAACTGTAACTTCAATACTAATTTTGACAGGTGACAGTAACTTCGATAGTTATTATGACAGGTAACTGTAACTTCGTTACTAATTATCACAAGTAACTTTAATTTCGATACTAATTATGGCAGGTAACTGTAACTTCCATACTAATTATGACAGGTACCAGTTACTTCGATACTAATTATGACAGGAAACTGTAACTTCGTTACTAATTATGACAAGTAACTGTAATTTCGATACAAATTATGACAGGTAACTGTAACTTCGTTACTAATTATGACAAGTAACAGTACCTTCGATACTATTTATGACAGGTAACTGTAACTTCGATACTAATTATGACAAGGAACTGTAATTTCGATACAAATTATGGCGGGTAACTGTAACTTCGTTACTAATTATGACAAGTAACTGTAATTTCGATACAAATTTTGGCAGGTAACTGTTACTTCGATACTAATTATGACAGGTAACAGTAACTTCGATACTAATTATGACAAGTAACAGTAACTTCGATACTTATTATGACAGGTAACTGTAACTTCGTTACTAATTATGACAAGAAACCCTTATTTCGATACAAATTATGGCAGGTAACTGTAACTACGGTACTAATTATGACAGGTAACAGTAACTTCGATACTAATTATGACATGTAACTATAACTTCGATAAAAATTATGACTGGTTACTGTAACTTCGTTTCTAATTATGACGAGAAACTCAAACTTCGTTACTAATTATGACAAGTAACTGTAATTTTGATAAAAAATTATGGTAGGTAACTGTAACTTCTATACTAATTATGACAGGTAACAGTAACTTCGATACTGATTATGACAGGAAACTGTAACTTCGTTACTAATTATGACAAGTAACTTTAATTTCGATACTAATTATGGCAGGAAACTGTAACTTCGTTACTAATTAGGTCAAGTCCCTGTAATTTCGATACAAATTATGGCAGGTAACTGTAACTTCGATACTAATTATGACAAGTAACTGTAACTTCGATACTAATTATGACAGGTAACTGTAACTTCGTCACTAATTATAACAAGTAACTGTAATTTCGTTACAAATTATGGCAGGTAACAGTAACTTCGATACTAATTATGACAGGTAACAGTAATTCGATACTAATTATGACAAGAAACTATAACTTCGTTACAAATTATGACAGGTAACTGTAACTTCGATACTAATTATGACAAGAAACTCGAACTTCGTTACTAATTATGACAAGTCCCTGTAATTTCGATACAAATTATGGCAGGTAACTGTAACTTCCATACTAATTATGACAGGTAACAGTAACTTCGATACTAATTATGACAGGAAACTGTAACTTCGTTACTAATTATGACAAGTAACAGTACCTTCGATACTAATTATGACTGGTAACTGTAACTTCGTTACTAATTATGACAAGTAACAGTGATTTCGATACAAATTATGGCAGGTAACTGTATCTTCGATACTAATTATGACAGGTAACAGTAACTTCGATACTAATTATGACAAGTAACATTAACTTCGATACTAATTATGGCAGGTTACTGTAACATCGCTACTAATTATGACAAGTAACTTTAATTTCGATACAAATTATGGCAGGTAACTGTAACTTCCATACTAATTATGACAGGTAACAGTAACTTCGATACTAATTAAGACAGGAAACTGTAACTTCGTTACTAATTATGACACGTAACTGTAATTTCGATACAAATTTTGACAGGTAACTGTAACTTCGTTACTAATTATGACAAGTAACAGTACCTTCGATACTAATTATGACAGGTAACTGTAACTTCGATACTAATTATGACAAGGAACTGTAATTTCGATACAAATTATGGCAGGTAACTGTAACTTCGTTACTAATTATGACAAGTAACTGTAATTTCGATACAAATTTTGTCAGGTAATTGTAACTTCGATACTAATTATGACAGGTAACAGTAACTTCGATACTAATTATGACAAGTAACTGGAACTTCGATACTAATTATGACAGGTAACTGTAACTTCGTTACTAATAATGACAAGTAACTCTAATTTCGATACTAATTCTGGCAGGTAACTGGTACTTCGATACTAATTATGACAGGTAACAGTAACTTCGATACTAATTATGACAAGTAACTATAACTGCGATAAAAATTATGACTGGTTACTGTAACTTCGATTCAAATTATGACAAGAAACTCAAACTTCGTTACTAATTATGACAAGTAACTTTAATTTCGATACTAGTTATGGCAGGAAAGTGTAACTTCGTTACTAATTATGACAAGTCCCTGTAATTTCGATACAAATTATGGCAGGTAACTGTAACTTCGATACTAATTATGACAAGTAACTGTAACTTCGATACTAATTATGACAGGTAATTGTAACTTCGTTATTAATTATGACAAGAAACTGTAATTTTGATAAAAAATTATTGTAGGTAACTGTAACTTCAATACTAATTATGACAGGTAACAGTAACTTCGATACTAATTATGACAAGAAACTCAAACATCGATACTAATTATGACAAGTAACTTTAATTTCGATATTAATTATGGCAGGAAACTGTAACTTCGTTACTAATTATGACAAGTCCCTGTAATTTCGATACAAATTATGGCAGGTAACTGTAACCTCGATACTAATTATGACAAGTAACTGTAACTTCGATACTAATTATGACAGGTAACTGTAACTTCGCTATTAATTATGACAAGTAACTGTAATTTCGATACAAATTTTGGCAGGTAACTGTATCATCGTTACTAACTTTGACAGGTAACTGTAACTTCGTTACTAATTATGACAAGTAACTGTAGTTTCGATTCAAATTTTGGCAGGTAACTGTAACTTCGATACTTATTATGACAGGTAACAGTAACTTCGATACTAATTATGACAAGTAACTGTAACATCGATACTAATTATGACAGGTAACTGTAACTTCGTTACTAATTATGACAAGTAACTGTAATTTCGATACAAATTATGGCAGGTTACTGTAACTTCGATAGTAATTATGACAGGTAACAGCAACTTCGATACTAATTATGACAAGTAACTATAACTTCGATACAAATTATGACAGGTAACTGTAACTTCGATACTAATTATTACAAGAAACTCTAACTTCGTTACTAATTATGACAAGTAACTGTAATTTTGATAAAAAATTATTGTAGGTAACTGTAACTTCAATACTAATTATGACAGGTAACAGTAACTTCGATACTAATTATGACAGGTAACAGTAACTTCGTTACTTTTTATGACCAGTAACTTTAATTTCGATACTAATTATGGCAGGTTACTGTAACTTCGTTACTAATTATGACAAGTCCCTGTAATTTCGATACAAATTATGGCAGGTAATTGTAATTTCGATGCTAATTATGACAGGTAACAGTAACTTCGATACTAATTATGACAAGTAACAGTAACTTCGATAATAATTATGAAAAGTAACTGTAACTTCGATACTAATTATGACAGGTAACTGTAACTTCGTTACTAATTATGACAAGTAACTGTAATTTCGATTCAAATTTTGGCAGGTAACTGTAACTTCGATACTTATTATGACAGGTAACAGTAACTTCGATACTAATTATGACAAGTAACTGTAACTTCGATACTAATTATGACAGGTAACTGTAACTTCGTTACTAATTATGACAAGTAACTGTAATTTCGATACAAATTATTGCAGGTAACTGTAACTTCGATACTAATTATGACAGGTAACAGCAACTTCGATACTAATTATGACAAGTAACTATAACTTCGATACAAATTATGACAGGTAACTGTAACTTCGATACTAATTATGACAAGAAACTCTAACTTCGTTACTAATTATGACAAGTAACTGTAATTTTGATAAAAAATTATGGTAGGTAACTGTAACTTCAATACTAATTTTGACAGGTAACAGTAACTTCGATACTTATTATGACAGGTAACTGTAACTTCGTTACTAATTATCACAAGTAACTTTAATTTCGAAACTAATTATGGCAGGTAACTGTAACTTCCATACTAATTATGACAGGTAACAGTTACTTCGATACTAATTATGACAGGAAACTGTAACTTCGTTACTAATTATGACAAGTAACTGTAATTTCGATACAAATTATGACAGGTAACTGTAACTTCGTTACTAATTATGACAAGTAACAGTACCTTCGATACTAATTATGACAGGTAACTGTAACTTCGATACTAATTATGACAAGGAACTGTAATTTCGATACAAATTATGGCAGGTAACTGTAACTTCGTTACTAATTATGACAAGTAACTGTAATTTCGATACAAATTTTGGCAGGTAACTGTTACTTCGATACTAATTATGACAGGTAACAGTAACTTCGATACTAATTATGACAAGTAACAGTAACTTCGATACTTATTATGACAGGTAACTGTAATTTCGTTACTAATTATGACAAGAAACTCTAATTTCGTTACAAAATAAGGCAGGTAACTGTAACTTCGGTACTAATTATGACAGGTAACAGTAACTTCGATACTAATTATGACAAGTAACTATAACTTCGATAAAAATTATGACTGGTTACTGTAACTTCGATTCTAATTATGACGAGAAACTCAAACTTCGTTACTAATTATGACAAGTAACTGTAATTTTGATAAAAAATTATGGTAGGTAACTGTAACTTCAATACTAATCATGACAGGTAACAGTAACTTCGATACTAATTATGACAGGAAACTGTAATTTCGTTACAAATTATGGCAGGTAACAGTAACTTCGATACTAATTATGACAGGTAACAGTAATTCGATACTAATTATGACAAGTTACTATAACTTCGATACAAATTATGACAGGTAACTGTAACTTCGATACTAATTATGACAAGAAACTCGAACTTCTTTACTAATTATGACAAGTCCCTGTAATTTCGATACAAATTATGGCAGGTAACTGTATCTTCGATACCAATTATGACAGGTAACAGTAACTTCGATACTAATTATGACAAGTAACATTAACTTCGATACTAATTATGGCAGGTTACTGTAACAACGCTACTAATTATGACAAGTAACTTTAATTTCGATACAAATTATGGCAGGTAACTGTAACTTCCATACTAATTATGACAGGTAACAGTAACTTCGATACTAATTATGACAAGTAACTGTAACTTCGATACTAATTATGACAGGGAACTGTAATTTCGATACAAATTATGGCAGGTAACTGTAACTTCGATACTAATTGTGACTGGTAACAGTAACTTCGATACTAATTATGACAAATAACTATAACTTCGAATCAAATTATGACAGGTAACTGTAACTTCGATACTAATTATGACAAGAAACTCTAACTTCGTTACTAATTATGACAAGTAACTGTAATTTTGATAAAAAATTATTGTAGGTAACTGTAACTTCAATACTAATTATGACAGGTAACAGTAACTTCGATACTAATTATGACAGGTAACTGTAACTTCGATACTAATTATGACAGGTAACTGTAACTTCGTTACTAATTATGACAAGTAACAGTACCTTCGATACTAATTATGACAGGTAACTGTAACTTCGATACTAATTATGACAAGGAACTGTAATTTCGATACAAATTATGGCAGGTAACTGTAACTTCGTTACTAATTATGACAAGTAACTGTAATTTCGATACAAATTTTGGCAGGTAACTGTTACTTCGATACTAATTATGACAGGTAACAGTAACTTCGATACTAATTATGACAAGTAACAGTAACTTCGATACTTATTATGACAGGTAACTGTAATTTCGTTACTAATTATGACAAGAAACTCTAATTTCGTTACAAAATAAGGCAGGTAACTGTAACTTCGGTACTAATTATGACAGGTAACAGTAACTTCGATACTAATTATGACAAGTAACTATAACTTCGATAAAAATTATGACTGGTTACTGTAACTTCGATTCTAATTATGACGAGAAACTCAAACTTCGTTACTAATTATGACAAGTAACTGTAATTTTGATAAAAAATTATGGTAGGTAACTGTAACTTCAATACTAATCATGACAGGTAACAGTAACTTCGATACTAATTATGACAGGAAACTGTAATTTCGTTACAAATTATGGCAGGTAACAGTAACTTCGATACTAATTATGACAGGTAACAGTAATTCGATACTAATTATGACAAGTTACTATAACTTCGATACAAATTATGACAGGTAACTGTAACTTCGATACTAATTATGACAAGAAACTCGAACTTCTTTACTAATTATGACAAGTCCCTGTAATTTCGATACAAATTATGGCAGGTAACTGTATCTTCGATACCAATTATGACAGGTAACAGTAACTTCGATACTAATTATGACAAGTAACATTAACTTCGATACTAATTATGGCAGGTTACTGTAACAACGCTACTAATTATGACAAGTAACTTTAATTTCGATACAAATTATGGCAGGTAACTGTAACTTCCATACTAATTATGACAGGTAACAGTAACTTCGATACTAATTATGACAAGTAACTGTAACTTCGATACTAATTATGACAGGGAACTGTAATTTCGATACAAATTATGGCAGGTAACTGTAACTTCGATACTAATTGTGACTGGTAACAGTAACTTCGATACTAATTATGACAAATAACTATAACTTCGAATCAAATTATGACAGGTAACTGTAACTTCGATACTAATTATGACAAGAAACTCTAACTTCGTTACTAATTATGACAAGTAACTGTAATTTTGATAAAAAATTATTGTAGGTAACTGTAACTTCAATACTAATTATGACAGGTAACAGTAACTTCGATACTAATTATGACAGGTAACTGTAACTTCGATACATTTTATGACCAGTAACTTTAATTTCGATACTAATTATGGCAGGTTACTGTAACTTCGTTACTAATTATGACAAGTCCCTGTAATTTCGATACAAATTATGGCAGGTAATTGTAATTTCGATGCTAATTATGACAGGTAACAGTAACTTCGATACTAATTATGACAAGTAACAGTAACTTCGATAATAATTATGAAAAGTAACTGTAACTTCGATACTAATTATGACAGGTAACTGTAACTTCGTTACTAATTATGACAAGTAACTGTAATTTCGATTCAAATTTTGGCAGGTAACTGTAACTTCGATACTTATTATGACAGGTAACAGTAACTTCGATACTAATTATGACAAGTAACTGTAACTTCGATACTAATTATGACAGGTAACTGTAACTTCGTTACTAATTATGACAAGTAACTGTAATTTCGATACAAATTATGGCAGGTAACTGTATCTTCGATACTAATTATGACAGGTAACAGCAACTTCGATACTAATTATGACAAGTAACTATAACTTCGATACAAATTATGACAGGTAACTGTAACTTCGATACTAATTATGACAAGAAACTCTAACTTCGTTACTAATTATGACAAGTAACTGTAATTTTGATAAAAAATTATTGTAGGTAACTGTAACTTCAATACTAATTATGACAGGTAACAGTAACTTCGATACTAATTATGACAGGTAACAGTAACAACGATACTAATTATGACAAGTAACTGTAACTTCGATACTAATTATGACAGGTACCTGTAACTTCGTAACCAATTATGACAAGTAACTGTAATTTCGATACAAATTATGGCAGGTAACAGTAACTTCGATACTAATTATGACAAATAACTATAACTTCGAATCAAATTATGACAGGTAACTGTAACTTCGATACTAAATATGACAAGAAACTCTAACTTCGTTACTAATTATGACAAGTAACTGTAATTTTTATAAAAAATTATGATAGGTAACTGTAACCTCAATACTAATTTTGACAGGTAACAGTAACTTCGATACTTATTATGACAGGTAACTGTAACTTCGTTACTAATTATCACAAGTAACTTTAATTTCGATACTAATTATGGCAGGTAACTGTAACTTCCATACTAATTAGGACAGGTAACAGTTACTTCGATACTAATTATGACAGGACACTGTAACTTCGTTACTAATTATGACAAGTAACTGTAATTTCGATACAAATTATGACAGGTAACTGTAACTTCGTTACTAATTATGACAAGTAACAGTACCTTAGATACTAATTATGACAGGTAACAGTAACTTCGATACTAATTATGACAAGGAACTGTAATTTCGATACAAATTATGGCAGGTAACTGTATCTTCGTTACTAATTATGACAAGTAACTGTAATTTCGATACAAATTTTGGCAGGTAACTGTTACTTCGATACTAATTATGACAGGTAACAGTAACTTCGATACTAATTATGACAAGTAACAGTAACTTCGATACTTATTATGACAGGTAACTGTAACTTCGTTACTAATTATGACAAGAAACTCTAATTTCGTTACAAATTATGGCAGGTAACTGTAACTTCGGTACTAATTATGACAGGTAACAGTAACTTCGATACTAATTATGACAAGTTACTATAACTTCGATAAAAATTATGACTGTTTACTGTAACTTCGATTCTAATTATGACGAGAAACTCAAACTTCGTTACTAATTATGACAAGTAACTGTAATTTTGATAAAAAATTATGGTAGGTTACTGTAACTTCAATACTAATTATGACAGGTAACAGTAACTTCGATACTAATTATGACAGGAAACTGTAACTTCGTTACTAATTATGACAAGTAACTTTAATTTCGATACTAATTATGGCAGGAAACTGTAACTTCGTTACTAATTATGTCAAGTCCCTGTAATTTCGATACAAATTATGGCAGGTAACTGTAACTTCGATACTAATTATGACAAGTAACTGTAACTTCGATACTAATTATGACAGGTAACTGTAACTTCGTCACTAATTATAACAAGTAACTGTTATTTCGTTACAAATTATGGCAGGTAACAGTAACTTCGATACTAATTATGACAGGTAACAGTAATTCGATACTAATTATGACAAGTTACTATAACTTCGATACAAATTATGACAGGTAACTGTAACTTCGTTACTAATTATGACAAGTAACAGTACCTTCGATACTAATTATGACAGGTAACTCTAACTTCGATACTAATTATGACAAGGAACTGTAATTTCGATACAAATTATGGCAGGTAACTGTAACTTCGTTACTAATTATGACAAGTAACTGTAATTTCGATACAAATTTTGGCAGGTAACTGTTACTTCGATACTAATTATGACAGGTAACAGTAACTTCGATACTAATTATGACAAGTAACAGTAACTTCGATACTTATTATGACAGGTAACTGTAATTTCGTTACTAATTATGACAAGAAACTCTAATTTCGTTACAAAATAAGGCAGGTAACTGTAACTTCGGTACTAATTATGACAGGTAACAGTAACTTCGATACTAATTATGACAAGTAACTATAACTTCGATAAAAATTATGACTGGTTACTGTAACATCGATTCTAATTATGACGAGAAACTCAAACTTCGTTACTAATTATGACAAGTAACTGTAATTTTGATAAAAAATTATGGTAGGTAACTGTAACTTCAATACTAATCATGACAGGTAACAGTAACTTCGATACTAATTATGACAGGAAACTGTAATTTCGTTACAAATTATGGCAGGTAACAGTAACTTCGATACTATTTATGACAGGTAACAGTAATTCGATACTAATTATGACAAGTTACTATAACTTCGATACAAATTATGACAGGTAACTGTAACTTCGATACTAATTATGACAAGAAACTCGAACTTCTTTACTAATTATGACAAGTCCCTGTAATTTCGATACAAATTATGGCAGGTAACTGTATCTTCGATACCAATTATGACAGGTAACAGTAACTTCGATACTAATTATGACAAGTAACATTAACTTCGATACTAATTATGGCAGGTTACTGTAACAACGCTACTAATTATGACAAGTAACTTTAATTTCGATACAAATTATGGCAGGTAACTGTAACTTCCATACTAATTATGACATGTAACAGTAACTTCGATACTAATTATGACAAGTAACTGTAACTTCGATACTAATTATGACAGGGAACTGTAATTTCGATACAAATTATGGCAGGTAACTGTAACTTCGATACTAATTGTGACTGGTAACAGTAACTTCGATACTAATTATGACAAATAACTATAACTTCGAATCAAATTATGACAGGTAACTGTAACTTCGATGCTAATTATGACAAGAAACTCTAACTTCGTTACTAATTATGACAAGTAACTGTAATTTTGATAAAAAATTATTGTAGGTAACTGTAACTTCAATACTAATTATGACAGGTAACAGTAACTTCGATACTAATTATGACAGGTAACTGTAACTTCGATACTTTTTATGACCAGTAACTTTAATTTCGATACTAATTATGGCAGGTTACTGTAACTTCGTTACTAATTATGACAAGTCCCTGTAATTTCGATACAAATTATGGCAGGTAATTGTAATTTCGATGCTAATTATGACAGGTAACAGTAACTTCGATACTAATTATGACAAGTAACAGTAACTTCGATAATAATTATGAAAAGTAACTGTAACTTCGATACTAATTATGACAGGTAACTGTAACTTCGTTACTAATTATGACAAGTAACTGTAATTTCGATTCAAATTTTGGCAGGTAACTGTAACTTCGATACTTATTATGACAGGTAACAGTAACTTCGATACTAATTATGACAAGTAACTGTAACTTCGATACTAATTATGACAGGTAACTGTAACTTCGTTACTAATTATGACAAGTAACTGTAATTTCGATACAAATTATGGCAGGTAACTGTATCTTCGATACTAATTATGACAGGTAACAGCAACTTCGATACTAATTATGACAAGTAACTATAACTTCGATACAAATTATGACAGGTAACTGTAACTTCGATACTAATTATGACAAGAAACTCTAACTTCGTTACTAATTATGACAAGTAACTGTAATTTTGATAAAAAATTATTGTAGGTAACTGTACCTTCAATACTAATTATGACAGGTAACAGTAACTTCGATACTAATTATGACAGGTAACAGTAACAACGATACTAATTATGACAAGTAACTGTAACTTCGATACTAATTATGACAGGTACCTGTAACTTCGTAACCAATTATGACAAGTAACTGTAATTTCGATACAAATTATGGCAGGTAACAGTAACTTCGATACTAATTACGACAAATAACTATAACTTCGAATCAAATTATGACAGGTAACTGTAACTTCGATACTAATTATGACAAGAAACTCTAACTTCGTTACTAATTATGACAAGTAACTGTAATTTTTATAAAAAATTATGGTAGGTAACTGTAACTTCAATACTAATTTTGACAGGTAACAGTAACTTCGATACTTATTATGACAGGTAACTGTAACTTCGTTACTAATTATCACAAGTAACTTTAATTTCGATACTAATTATGGCAGGTAACTGTAACTTCCATACTAATTAGGACAGGTAACAGTTACTTCGATACTAATTATGACAGGAAACTGTAACTTCGTTACTAATTATGACAAGTAACTGTAATTTCGATACAAATTATGACAGGTAACTGTAACTTCGTTACTAATTATGACAATTAACAGTACCTTAGATACTAATTATGACAGGTAACTGTAACTTCGATACTAATTATGACAAGGAACTGTAATTTCGATACAAATTATGGCAGGTAACTGTATCTTCGTTACTAATTATGACAAGTAACTGTAATTTCGATACAAATTTTGGCAGGTAACTGTTACTTCGATACTAATTATGACAGGTAACAGTAACTTCGATACTAATTATGACAAGTAACAGTAACTTCGATACTTATTATGACAGGTAACTGTAACTTCGTTACTAATTATGACAAGAAACTCTAATTTCGTTACAAATTATGGCAGGTAACTGTAACTTCGGTACTAATTATGACAGGTAACAGTAACTTCGATACTAATTATGACAAGTAACATTAACTTCGATACTAATTATGGCTGGTTACTGTAACATCGCTACTAATTATGACAAGTAACTTTAATTTCGATACAAATTATGGCAGGTAACTGTAACTTCCATACTAATTATGACAGGTAACAGTAACTTCGATACTAATTATGACAGGAAACTGTAACTTCGTTACTAATTATGACAAGTAACTTTAATTTCGATACTAATTAAGGCAGGAAACTGTAACTTCGTTACTAATTATGTCAAGTCCCTGTAATTTCGATACAAATTATGGCAGGTAACTGTAACTTCGATACTAATTATGACAAGTAACTGTAACTTCGATACTAATTATGACAGGTAACTGTAACTTCGTCACTAATTATAACAAGTAACTGTTATTTCGTTACAAATTATGGCAGGTAACAGTAACTTCGATACTAATTATGACAGGTAACAGTAATTCGATACTAATTATGACAAGTTACTATAACTTCGAACAAATTATGACTGTTTACTGTAACTTCGATTCTAATTATGACGAGAAACTCAAACTACGTTACTAATTATGACAAGTAACTGTAATTTTGATAAAAAATTATGGTAGGTAACTGTAACTTCAATACTAATTATGACAGGTAACAGTAACTTCGATACTAATTATGACAGGAAACTGTAACTTCGTTACTAATTATGACAAGTAACTTTAATTTCGATACTAATTATGGCAGGAAACTGTAACTTCGTTACTAATTATGTCAAGTCCCTGTAATTTCGATACAAATTATGGCAGGTAACTGTAACTTCGATACTAATTATGACAAGTAACTGTAACTTCGATACTAATTATGACAGGTAACTGTAACTTCGTCACTAATTATAACAAGTAACTGTTATTTCGTTACAAATTATGGCAGGTAACAGTAACTTCGATACTAATTATGACAGGTAACAGTAATTCGATACTAATTATGACAAGTTACTATAACTTCGATACAAATTATGACAGGTAACTGTAACTTCGATACTAATTATGACAAGAAACTCGAACTTCGTTACTAATTATGACAAGTCCCTGTAATTTCGATACAAATTATGGCAGGTAACTGTATCTTCGATACCAATTATGACAGGTAACAGTAATTTCGATACTAATTATGACAAGTAACATTAACTTCGATACTAATTATGGCTGGTTACTGTAACATCGCTACTAATTATGACAAGTAACTTTAATTTCGATACAAATTATGGCAGGTAACTGTAACTTCCATACTAATTATGACAGGTAACAGTAACTTCGATACTAATTATGACAGGAAACTGTAACTACGTTACTAATTATGACAAGTAACTGTAATTTCGATACAAATTATGACAGGTAACTGTAACTTCGTTACTAATTATGACAAGTAACAGTACCTTCGATACTAATTATGACAGGTAACTGTAACTTCGATACTAATTATGACAAGGAACTGTAATTTCGATACAAATTATGGCAGGTAACTGTAACTTCGTTACTAATTATGACAAGTAACAGTAATTTCGATACAAATTTTGGCAGGTAACTGTAACTTCGATACTAATTATGACAGGTAACAGTAACTTCGATACTAATTATGACAAGTAACTGTAACTTCGATACTAATTATGACAGGTAACTGTAACTTCGTTACTAATAGTGACAAGTAACACTAATTTCGATACTAATTATGGCAGGTAACTGTTACTTCGATACTAATTATGACAGGTAACAGTAACTTCGATACTAATTATGACAAATAACTATAACTTCGATAAAAATTATGACTGGTTACTGTAATTTCGATTCAAATTATGACAAGAAACTCAAACTTCGTTACTAATTACGACAAGTAACTGTAATTTTGATAAAAAATTATGGTAGGTAACTGTAACTTCATTACTAATTATGACAGGTAACAGTAACTTCGATACTAATTATGACAGGAAACTGTAACTTCGTTACTAATTATGACAAGTAACTTTAATTTCGATACTAGTTATGGCAGGAAACTGTAACTTCGTTACTAATTATGACAAGTCCCTGTAATTTCGATACAAATTATGGCAGGTAATTGTAACTTCGATACTAATTAGGACAAGTAACTGTAACTTCGAAAGCCTCCGTGGCTTAGGCGGCAGCACGTCGGCCTCTCACCGCTGGGTCCGTGGTTCAAATCCCGGTCACTCCATGTGAGATCTGTGCTGGACAAAACGGAGGCAGACAGGTTTTTCTCCGGGTACTCCGGTTTTCCCTGTCAAAATTTCATTCCAGCAACATTCTACACTATCATTTCATATCATCTGTCATTCATCTAATCATTGCCCCAGAGGAGTGCGTCAGGCCTCGGCAGCCGGCACAGTCCATATCCTCGCCGCTAGTTGGGGGCTTCATTCATTCCATTCCTGACCCGGTCGGAGACTGGAAGCAGGCTGTGGATTTTCATTCATTCAACTGTAACTTCGATACTAATTATGACAGGTAACTGTAACTTCGTTATTAATTATGACAAGTAACTGTAATTTTGATAAAAAATTATTGTAGGTAACTGTAACTTCAATACTAATTATGACAGGTAACAGTAACTTCGATACTAATTATGACAAGAAACTCAAACTTCGTTACTAATTATGACAAGTAACTGTAATTTTGATAAAAAATTATGGTAGGTAACTGTAACTTCAATACTAATTATGACAGGTAACAGTATCTTCGATACTAATTATGACAGGAAACTGTAACTTCGTTACTAATTATGACAAGTAACTTTAATTTCGATATTAATTATGGCAGGGAACTGTAACTTCGTTACTAATTATGACAAGTCCCTGTAATTTCGATACAAATTATGGCAGGTAACTGTAACCTCGGTACTAATTATGACAAGTAACTGTAACTTCGATACTAATTATGACAGGTAACTGTAACTTCGTTATTATGTATGACAAGTAACTGTAATTTCGATACAAATTATGGCAGGTAACTGTATCATCGTTACTAATTTTGACAGGTAACAATAACTTCGATACAAATTATGACAAGTAACTGTAACTTCGTAACTAATTATGACAGGTAACTGTAACTTCGATACTAATTATGACAGGTAACTGTAACTTCGTTACTAATAATGACAAGTAACTGTAATTTCGATTAATATTTTGGCAGGTAACTGTAACTTCGTAACTAATTATGACAAGTAACTGTAATTTCGATACAAATTATGGCAGGTTACTGTAACTTCGATACTAATTATGACAGGTAACAGCAACTTCGATACTAATTATGACAAGTAACTATAACTTCGATACAAATTATGACAGGTAACTGTAACTTCGATACTAATTATGACAAGAAACTCTAACTTCGTTACTAATTATGACAAGTAACTGTAATTTTGATAAAAAATTATTGTAGGTAACTGTAACTTCAATACTAATTATGACAGGTAACAGTAACTTCGATACTAATTATGACAGGTAACTGTAACTTCGTTACTTATTATGACCAGTAACTTTAATTTCGATACTAATTATGGCAGGTTACTGTAACTTCGTTACTAATTATGACAAGTCCCTGTAATTTCGATACAAATTATGGCAGGTAATTGTAATTTCGATGCTAATTATGACAGGTAACAGTAACTTCGATACTAATTATGACAAGTAACAGTAACTTCGATAATAATTATGAAAAGTAACTGTAACTTCGATACTAATTATGACAGGAAACTGTAACTTCGTTACTAATTATGACAAGTAACTGTAATTTCGATTCAAATTTTGGCAGGTAACTGTAACTTCGATACTTATTATGACAGGTAACAGTAACATCGATACTAATTATGACAAGTAACTGTAACTTCGATACTAATTATGACAGGGAACTGTAATTTCGATACAAATTATGGCAGGTAACTGTAACTTCGATACTAATTGTGACTGGTAACAGTAACTTCGATACTAATAATGACAAATAACTATAACTTCGAATCAAATTATGACAGGTAACTGTAACTTCGATACTAATTATGACAAGAAACTCTAACTTCGTTACTAATTATGACAAGTAACTGTAATTTTGATAAAAAATTATGGTAGGTAACTGTAACTTCAATACTAATTTTGACAGGTAACAGTAACTTCGATACTTATTATGACAGGTAACTGTAACTTCGTTACTAATTATCACAAGTAACTTTAATTTCGATACTAATTATGGCAGGTAACTGTAACTTCCATACTAATAATGACAGGTAACAGTTACTTCGATACTAAATATGACAGGAAACTGTTACTTCGTTACTAATTATGACAAGTAACTGTAATTTCGATACAAATTATGACAGGTAACTGTAACTTCGTTACTAATTATGACAAGTAACAGTACCTTCGATACTAATTATGACAGGTAACTGTAACTTCGATACTAATTATGACAAGGAACTGTAATTTCGATACAAATTATGGCAGGTAACTGTAACTTCGTTACTAATTATGACAAGTAACTGTAATTTCGATACAAATTTTGGCAGGTAACTGTTACTTCGTTACTAATTATGACAGGTAACAGGAACTTCGATACTAATTATGACAAGTAACAGTAACTTCGATACTTATTATGACAGGTAACTGTAACTTCGTTACTAATTATGACAAGAAACTCTAATTTCGTTACAAAATATGGCAGGTAACTGTAACTTCGGTACTAATTATGACAGGTAACAGTAACTTCGATACTAATTATGACAAGTAACTATAACTTCGATGAAAATTATGACTGGTAACTGTAACTTCGATTCTAATTATGACGAGAAACTCAAACTTCGTTACTAATTATGACAAGTAACTGTAATTTTGATAAAAAATTATGGTAGGTAACTGTAACTTCAATACTAATTATGACAGGTAACAGTAACTTCGATACTAATTATGACAAGAAACTGTAATTTCGTTACAAATTTTGGCAGGTAACAGTAACTTCGATACTAATTATGACAGGTAACAGTAATTCGATACTAATTATGACAAGTTACTATAACTTCGATACAAATTATAACAGGTAACTGTAACTTTGATACTAATTATGACAGGTACCTGTAACTTCGTAACCAATTATGACAAGTTACTGTAATTTCGATACAAATTATGGCAGGTAACAGTAACTTCGATACTAATTATGACAAGTAACTGTAACTTCGATACTAATTATGACAGGAAACTGTAATTTCGATACAAATTATGGCAGGTAACTGTAACTTCGATACTAATTGTGACTGGTAACAGTAACTTCGATACTAATTATGACAAATAACTATAACTTCGAATCAAATTATGACAGGTAACTGTAACTTCGATACTAATTATGACAAGAAACTCTAACTTCGTTACTAATTATGACAAGTAACTGTAATTTTGATAAAAAATTATGGTAGGTAACTGTAACTTCAATACTAATTTTGACAGGTAACAGTAACTTCGATACTTATTATGACAGGTAACTGTAACTTCGTTACTAATTATCACAAGTAACTTTAATTTCGATACTAATTATGGCAGGTAACTGTAACTTCCATACTAATTATGACAGGTAACAGTTACTTCGATACTAATTATGACAGGAAACTGTAACTTCGTTACTAATTATGACAAGTAACTGTAATTTCGATACAAATTATGACAGGTAACTGTAACTTCGTTACTAATTATGACAAGTAACAGTACCTTCGATACTAATTATGACAGGTAACTGTAACTTCGATACTAATTATGACAAGGAACTGTAATTTCGATACAAATTATGGCAGGTAACTGTAACTTCGTTACTAATTATGACAAGTAACTGTAATTACGATACAAATTTTGGCAGGTAACTGTTACTTCGATACTAATTATGACAGGTAACAGTAACTTCGATACTAATTATGACAAGTAACAGTAACTTCGATACTTATTATGACAGGTAACTGCAACTTCGTTACTAATTATGACAAGAAACTCTAATTTCGTTACAAATTATGGCAGGTAACTGTAACTTCGGTACTAATTATGACAGGTAACAGTAACTTCGATACTAATTATGACAAGTAACTATAACTTCGATAAAAATTATGACTGGTTACTGTAACTTCGATTCTAATTATGACGAGAAACTCAAACTTCGTTACTAATTATGACAAGTAACTGTAATTTTGATAAAAAATTATGGTAGGTAACTGTAACTTCAATACCAATTATGACAGGTAACAGTAACTTCGATACTAATTATGACAGGAAACTGTAACTTCGTTACTAATTATGACAAGTAACTTTAATTTCGATACTAATTATGGCAGGAAACTGTAACTTCGTTAGTAATTATGTCAAGTCCCTGTAATTTCGATACAAATTATGGCAGGTAACTGTAACTTCGATACTAATTATGACAAGTAACTGTAACTTCGATACTAATTATGACAGGTAACTGTAACTTCGTCACTAATTATAACAAGTAACTGTAATTTCGTTACAAATTATGGCAGGTAACAGTAACTTCGATACTAATTATGACAGGTAACAGTAATTCGATACTAATTATGACAAGTTACTATAACTTCGATACAAATTATGACAGGTAACTGTAACTTCGATACTAATTATGACAAGAAACTCGAACTACGTTACTAATTATGACAAGTCCCTGTATCTTCGATACCAATTATGACAGGTAACAGTAATTTCGATACTAATTATGACAAGTAACATTAACTTCGATACTAATTATGGCAGGTTACTGTAACATCGCTACTAATTATGACAAGTATCTTTAATTTCGATACAAATTATGGCAGGTAACTGTAACTTCCATACTAATTATGACAGGTAACAGTAACTTCGATACTAATTATGACAGGAAACTGTAACTACGTTACTAATTATGACAAGTAACTGTAATTTCGATACAAATTATGACAGGTAACTGTAACTTCGTTACTAATTATGACAAGTAACAGTACCTTCGATACTAATTATGACAGGTAACTGTAACTTCGATACTAATTATGACAAGGAACTGTAATTTCGATACAAATTATGGCAGGTAACTGTAACTTCGTTACTAATTATGACAAGTAACAGTAATTTCGATACAAATTTTGGCAGGTAACTGTAACTTCGATACTAATTATGACAGGTAACAGTAACTTCGATACTAATTATGACAAGTAACTGTAACTTCGATACTAATTATGACAGGTAACTGTAACTTCGTTACTAATAATGACAAGTAACACTAATTTCGATACTAATTATGGCAGGTAACTCTTACTTCGATATTAATTATGACAGGTAACAGTAACTTCGATACCAATTATGACAAGTAACTATAACTTCGATAAAAATTATGACTGGTTACTGTAACTTCGATTCAAATTATGACAAGAAACTCAAACTTCGTTACTAATTATGACAAGTAACTGTAATTTTGATAAAAAATTATGGTAGGTAACTGTAACTTCATTACTAATTATGACAGGTAACAGTAACTTCGATACTAATTATGACAGGAAACTGTAACTTCGTTACTAATTATGACAAGTAACTTTAATTTCGATACTAGTTATGGCAGGAAACTGTAACTTCGTTACTAATTATGACAAGTCCCTGTAATTTCGATACAAATTATGGCAGGTAATTGTAACTTCGATACTAATTATGACAAGTAACTGAAACTTCGAAAGCCTCCGTGGCTTAGGCGGCAGCACGTCGGCCTCTCACCGCTGGGTCCGTGGTTCAAATCCCGGTCACTCCATGTGAGATCTGTGCTGGACAAAACGGAGGCAGACAGGTTTTTCTCCGGGTACTCCGGTTTTCCCTGTCAAAATTTCATTCCAGCAACACTCTACACTATCATTTCATATCATCTGTCATTCATCTAATCATTGCCCCAGAGGAGTGCGTCAGGCCTCGGCAGCCGGCACAGTCCATATCCTCGCCGCTAGTTGGGGGCTTCATTCATTCCATTCCTGACCCGGTCGGAGACTGGAAGCAGGCTGTGGATTTTCATTCATTCAACTGTAACTTCGATACTAATTATGACAGGTAACTGTAACTTCGTTATTAATTATGACAAGTAACTGTAATTTTGATAAAAATTATTGTAGGTAACTGTAACTTCAATACTAATTATGACAGGTAACAGTAACTTCGATACTAATTATGACAAGAAACTCAAACTTCGTTACTAATTATGACAAGTAACTGTAATTTTGATAAAAAATTATGGTAGGTAACTGTAACTTCAATACTAATTATGACAGGTAACAGTATCTTCGATACTAATTATGACAGGAAACTGTAACTTCGTTACTAATTATGACAAGTAACTTTAATTTCGATATTAATTATGGCAGGAAACTGTAACTTCGTTACTAATTATGACAAGTCCCTGTAATTTCGATACAAATTATGGCAGGTAACTGTAACCTCGGTACTAATTATGACAAGTAACTGTAACTTCGATACTAATTATGACAGGTAACTGTAACTTCGTTATTAAGTATGACAAGTAAATGTAATTTCGATACAAATTATGGCAGGTAACTGTATCATCGTTACTAATTTTGACAGGTAACAGTAACTTCGATACAAATTATGAAAAGTGACTGTAACTTCGATACTAATTATGACAGGTAACTGTAACTTCGATACTAATTATGACAGGTAACTGTAACTTCGTTACTAATTATGACAAGTAACTGTAATTTCGATTCATATTTTGGCAGGTAACTGTAACTTCGTTACTAATTATGACAAGTAACTGTAATTTCGATACAAATTATGGCAGGTTACTGTAACTTCGATACTAATTATGACAGGTAACAGCAACTTCGATACTAATTATGACAAGTAACTATAACTTCGATACAAATTATGACAGGTAACTGTAACTTCGATACTAATTATGACAAGCAACTCTAACTTCGTTACTAATTATGACAAGTAACTGTAATTTTGATAAAAAATTATTGTAGGTAACTGTAACTTCAATACTAATTATGACAGGTAACAGTAACTTCGATACTAATTATGACAGGTAACTGTAACATCGTTACTTATTATGACCAGTAACTTTAATTTCGATACTAATTATGGCAGGTTACTGTAACTTCGTTACTAATTATGACAAGTCCCTGTAATTTCGATACAAATTATGGCAGGTAATTGTAATTTCGATGCTAATTATGACAGGTAACAGTAACTTCGATACTAATTATGACAAGTAACTGTAACTTCGATAATAATTATGACAAGTAACTGTAACTTCGATACTAATTATGACAGGTAACTGTAACTTCGTTACTAATTATGACAAGTAACTGTAATTTCGATTCAAATTTTGGCAGGTAACTGTAACTTCGATACTTATTATGACAGGTAACAGTAACTTCGATACTAATTATGACAAGTAACTGTAACTTCGATACTAATTATGACAGGTAACTGTAACTTCGTTACTAATTATGACAAGTAACTGTAATTTCGATACAAATTATGGCAGGTAACTGTAACTTCGATACTAATTATGACAGGTAACAGTAACTTCGATACTAATTATGACAGGTAACAGTAACTACGATACTAATTATGACAAGTAACTGTAACTTCGATACTAATTATGACAGGTACCTGTAACTTCGTAACCAATTATGACAAGTAACTGTAATTTCGATTCAAATTTTGGCAGGTAACTGTAACTTCGATACTTATTATGACAGGTAACAGTAACTTCGATACTAATTATGACAAGTAACTGTAACTTCGATACTAATTATGACAGGTAACTGTAACTTCGTTACTAATTATGACAAGTAACTGTAATTTCGATACAAATTATGGCAGGTAACAGTAACTTCGATACTAATTATGACAAGTAACTAACTTCGATACTAATTATGACAGGGAACTGTTATTTCGATACAAATTATGGCAGGTAACTGTAACTTCGATACTAATTGTGACTGGTAACAGTAACTTCGATACTAATTATGACAAATAACTATAACTTCGAATCAAATTATGACAGGTAACTGTAACTTCGATACTAATTTTGACAAGAAACTCTAACTTCGTTACTAATTATGACAAGTAACTGTAATTTTGATAAAAAATTATGGTAGGTAACTGTAACTTCAATACTAATTTTGACAGGTAACATTAACTTCGATACTTATTATGACAGGTAACTGTAACTTCGTTACTAATTATCACAATTAACTTTAATTTCGATACTAATTATGGCAGGTAACTGTAACTTCCATACTAATTATGACAGGTAACAGTTACTTCGATACTAATTATGACAGGAAACTGTAACTTCGTTACTAATTATGACAAGTAACTGTAATTTCGATACAAATTATGACAGGTTACTGTAACTTCGTTACTAATTATGACAAGTAACAGTACCTTCGATACTAATTATGACAGGTAACTGTAACTTCGATACTAATTATGACAAGGAACTGTAATTTCGATACAAATTATGGCAGGTAACTGTAACTTCGTTACTAATTATGACAAGTAACTGTAATTTCGATACAAATTTTGGCAGGTAACTGTTACTTCGATACTAATTATGACAGGTAACAGTAACTTCGATACTAATTATGACAAGTAACAGTAACTTCGATACTTATTATGACAGGTAACTGTAACTTCGTTACTAATTATGACAAGAAACTCTAATTTCGTTACAAATTATGGCAGGTAACTGTAACTTCGGTACTAATTATGACAGGTAACAGTAACTTCGATACTAATTATGACAAGAAACTCAAACTTCGTTACTAATTATGAGAAGTAACTGTAATTTTGATAAAAAATTATGGTAGGTAACTGTAACTTCAATACTAATTATGACAGGTAACAGTATCTTCGATACTAATTATGACAGGAAACTGTAACTTCGTTACTAATTATGACAAGTAACTTTAATTTCGATATTAATTATGGCAGGGAACTGTAACTTCGTTACTAATTATGACAAGTCCCTGTAATTTCGATACAAATTATGGCAGGTAACTGTAACCTCGGTACTAATTATGACAAGTAACTGTAACTTCGATACTAATTATGACAGGTAACTGTAACTTCGTTATTAAGTATGACAAGTAACTGTAATTTCGATACAAATTATGGCAGGTAACTGTATCATCGTTACTAATTTTGACAGGTAACAATAACTTCGATACAAATTATGACAAGTAACTGTAACTTCGATACTAATTATGACAGGTAACTGTAACTTCGATACTAATTATGACAGGTAACTGTAACTTCGTTACTAATTATGACAAGTAACTGTAATTTCGATTAATATTTTGGCAGGTAACTGTAACTTCGTAACTAATTATGACAAGTAACTGTAATTTCGATACAAATTATGGCAGGTTACTGTAACTTCGATACTAATTATGACAGGTAACAGCAACTTCGATACTAATTATGACAAGTAACTATAACTTCGATACAAATTATGACAGGTAACTGTAACTTCGATACTAATTATGACAAGAAACTCTAACTTCGTTACTAATTATGACAAGTAACTGTAATTTTGATAAAAAATTATTGTAGGTAACTGTAACTTCAATACTAATTATGACAGGTAACAGTAACTTCGATACTAATTATGACAGGTAACTGTAACTTCGTTACTTATTATGACCAGTAACTTTAATTTCGATACTAATTATGGCAGGTTACTGTAACTTCGTTACTAATTATGACAAGTCCCTGTAATTTCGATACAAATTATGGCAGGTAATTGTAATTTCGATGCTAATTATGACAGGTAACAGTAACTTCGATACAAATTATGACAAGTAACAGTAACTTCGATAATAATTATGAAAAGTAACTGTAACTTCGATACTAATAATGACAGGAAACTGTAACTTCGTTACTAATTATGACAAGTAACTGTAATTTCGATTCAAATTTTGGCAGGTAACTGTAACTTCGATACTTATTATGACAGGTAACAGTAACGTCGATACTAATTATGACAAGTAACTGTAACTTCGATACTAATTATGACAAGAAACTCTAACTTCGTTACTAATTATGACAAGTAACTGTAATTTTGATAAAAAATTATGGTAGGTAACTGTAACTTCAATACTAATTTTGACAGGTAACAGTAACTTCGATACTTATTATGACAGGTAACTGTAACTTCGTTACTAATTATCACAAGTAACTTTAATTTCGATACTAATTATGGCAGGTAACTGTAACTTCCATACTAATAATGACAGGTAACAGTTACTTCGATACTAAATATGACAGGAAACTGTTACTTCGTTACTAATTATGACAAGTAACTGTAATTTCGATACAAATTATGACAGGTAACTGTAACTTCGTTACTAATTATGACAAGTAACAGTACCTTCGATACTAATTATGACAGGTAACTGTAACTTCGATACTAATTATGACAAGGAACTGTAATTTCGATACAAATTATGGCAGGTAACTGTAACTTCGTTACTAATTATGACAAGTAACTGTAATTTCGATACAAATTTTGGCAGGTAACTGTTACTTCGATACTAATTATGACAGGTAACAGGAACTTCGATACTAATTATGACAAGTAACAGTAACTTCGATACTTATTATGACAGGTAACTGTAACTTCGTTACTAATTATGACAAGAAACTCTAATTTCGTTACAAAATATGGCAGGTAACTGTAACTTCGGTACTAATTATGACAGGTAACAGTAACTTCGATACTAATTATGACAAGTAACTATAAATTCGATAAAAATTATGACTGGTTACTGTAACTTCGATTCTAATTATGACGAGAAACTCAAACTTCGTTACTAATTATGACAAGTAACTGTAATTTTGATAAAAAATTATGGTAGGTAACTGTAACTTCAATACTAATTATGACAGGTAACAGTAACTTCGATACTAATTATGACAAGATACTGTAATTTCGTTACAAATTATGGCAGGTAACAGTAACTTCGATACTAATTATGACAGGTAACAGTAATTCGATACTAATTATGACAAGTTACTATAACTTCGATACAAATTATAACAGGTAACTGTAACTTTGATACTAATTATGACAGGTACCTGTAACTTCGTAACCAATTATGACAAGTTACTGTAATTTCGATACAAATTATGGCAGGTAACAGTAACTTCGATACTAATTATGACAAGTAACTGTAACTTCGATACTAATTATGACAGGAAACTGTAATTTCGATACAAATTATGGCAGGTAACTGTAACTTCGATACTAATTGTGACTGGTAACAGTAACTTCGATACTAATTATGACAAATAACTATAACTTCGAATCAAATTATGACAGGTAACTGTAACTTCGATACTAATTATGACATGAAACTCTAACTTCGTTACTAATTATGACAAGTAACTGTAATTTTGATAAAAAAATATGGTAGGTAACTGTAACTTCAATACTAATTTTGACAGGTAACAGTAACTTCGATACTTATTATGACAGGTAACTGTAACTTCGTTACTAATTATCACAAGTAACTTTAATTTCGATACTAATTATGGCAGGTAACTGTAACTTCCATACTAATTATGACAGGTAACAGTTACTTCGATACTAATTATGACAGGAAACTGTAACTTCGTTACTAATTATGACAAGTAACTGTAATTTCGATACAAATTATGACAGGTAACTGTAACTTCGTTACTAATTATGACAAGTAACAGTACCTTCGATACTAATTTTGACAGGTAACTGTAACTTCGATACTAATTATGACAAGGAACTGTAATTTCGATTCAAATTATGGCAGGTAACTGTAACTTCGTTACTAATTATGACAAGTAACTGTAATTACGATACAAATTTTGGCAGGTAACTGTAACTTCGATACTAATTATGACAAGTAACTATAACTTCGATAAAAATTATGACTGGTTACTGTAACTTAGATTCTAATTATGACGAGAAACTCAAACTTCGTTACTAATTATGACAAGTAACTCTAATTTTGATAAAAAATTATGGTAGGTAACTGTAACTTCAATACCAATTATGACAGGTAACAGTAACTTCGATACTAATTATGACAGGAAACTGTAACTTCGTTACTAATTATGACAAGTAACTTTAATTTCGATACTAATTATGGCAGGAAACTGTAACTTCGTTAGTAATTATGTCAAGTCCCTGTAATTTCGATACAAATTATGGCAGGTAACTGTAACTTCGATACTAATTATGACAAGTAACTGTAACTTCGATACTAATTATGACAGGTAACTGTAACTTCGTCACTAATTATAAAAAGTAACTGTAATTTCGTTACAAATTATGGCAGGTAACAGTAACTTCGATACTAATTATGACAGGTAACAGTAATTCGATACTAATTATGACAAGTTACTATAACTTCGATACAAATTATGACAGGTAACTGTAACTTCGATACTAATTATGACAAGAAACTCGAACTTCGTTACTAATTATGACAAGTCCCTGTAATTTCGATACAAATTATGGCAGGTAACTGTATCTTCGATACCAATTATGACAGGTAACAGTAATTTCGATACTAATTATGACAAGTAACATTAACTTCGATACTAATTATGGCAGGTTACTGTAACATCGCTACTAATTATGACAAGTATCTTTAATTTCGATACAAATTATGGCAGGTAACTGTAACTTCCATACTAATTATGACAGGTAACAGTAACTTCGATACTAATTATGACAGGAAACTGTAACTACGTTACTAATTATGACAAGTAACTGTAATTTCGATACAAATTATGACAGGTAACTGTAACTTCGTTACTAATTATGACAAGTAACAGTACCTTCGATACTAATTATGACAGGTAAATGTAACTTCGATACTAATTATGACAAGGAACTGTAATTTCGATACAAATTATAGCAGGTAACTGTAACTTCGTTACTAATTATGACAAGTAACAGTAATTTCGATACAAATTTTGGCAGGTAACTGTAACTTCGATACTAATTATGACAGGTAACAGTAACTTCGATACTAATTATGACAAGTAACTGTAACTTCGATACTAATTATGACAGGTAACTGTAACTTCGTTACTAATAATGACAAGTAACACTAATTTCGATACTAATTATGGCAGGTAACTCTTACTTCGATATTAATTATGACAGGTAACTTCGATACCAATTATGACAAGTAACTATAACTTCGATAAAAATTATGACTGGTTACTGTAACTTCGATTCAAATTATGACAAGAAACTCAAACTTCGTTACTAATTATGACAAGTAACTGTAATTTTGATAAAAAATTATGGTAGGTAACTGTAACTTCATTACTAATTATGACAGGAAACAGTAACTTCGATACTAATTATGACAGGAAACTGTAACTTCGTTACTAATTATGACAAGTAACTTTAATTTCGATACTAGTTATGGCAGGAAACTGTAACTTCGTTACTAATTATGACAAGTCCCTGTAATTTCGATACAAATTATGGCAGGTAATTGTAACTTCGATACTAATTATGACAAGTAACTGTAACTTCGAAAGCCTCCGTGGCTTAGGCGGCAGCACGTCGGCCTCTCACCGCTGGGTCCGTGGTTCAAATCCCGGTCACTCCATGTGAGATCTGTGCTGGACAAAACGGAGGCAGACAGGTTTTTCTCCGGGTACTCCGGTTTTCCCTGTCAAAATTTCATTCCAGCAACACTCTACACTATCATTTCATATCATCTGTCATTCATCTAATCATTGCCCCAGAGGAGTGCGTCAGGCCTCGACAGCCGGCACAGTCCATATCCTCGCCGCTAGTTGGGGGCTTCATTCATTCCATTCCTGACCTGGTCGGAGACTGGAAGCAGGCTGTGGATTTTCATTCATTCAACTGTAACTTCGATACTGATTATGACAGGTAATTGTAACTTCGATATTAATTATGACAAGTAACTGTAATTTTGATAAAAATTATTGTAGGTAACTGTAACTTCAATACTAATTATGACAGGTAACAGTAACTTCGATACTAATTATGACAAGAAACTCAAACTTCGTTACTAATTATGACAAGTAACTGTAATTTTGATAAAAAATTATGGTAGGTAACTGTAACTTCAATACTAATTATGACAGGTAACAGTATCTTCGATACTAATTATGACAGGAAACTGTAACTTCGTTACTAATTATGACAAGTAACTTTAATTTCGATATTAATTATGGCAGGAAACTGTAACTTCGTTACTAATTATGACAAGTCCCTGTAATTTCGATACAAATTATGGCAGGTAACTGTAACCTCGGTACTAATTATGACAAGTAACTGTAACTTCGATACTAATTATGACAGGTAACTGTAACTTCGTTATTAAGTATGACAAGTAAATGTAATTTCGATACAAATTATGGCAGGTAACTGTATCATCGTTACTAATTTTGACAGGTAACAGTAACTTCGATACAAATTATGAAAAGTAACTGTAACTTCGATACTAATTATGACAGGTAACTGTAACTTCGATACTAATTATGACAGGTAACTGTAACTTCGTTACTAATTATGACAAGTAACTGTAATTTCGATTCATATTTTGGCAGGTAACTGTAACTTCGTTACTAATTATGACAAGTAACTGTAATTTCGATACAAATTATGGCAGGTTACTGTAACTTCGATACTAATTATGACAGGTAACACCAACTTCGATACTAATTATGACAAGTAACTATAACTTCGATACAAATTATGACAGGTAACTGTAACTTCGATACTAATTATGACAAGCAACTCTAACTTCGTTACTAATTATGACAAGTAACTGTAATTTTGATAAAAAATTATTGTAGGTAACTGTAACTTCAATACTAATTATGACAGGTAACAGTAACTTCGATACTAATTATGACAGGTAACTGTAACTTCGTTACTTATTATGACCAGTAACATTAATTTCGATACTAATTATGGCAGGTTACTGTAACTTCGTTACTAATTATGACAAGTCCCTGTAATTTCGATACAAATTATGGCAGGTAATTGTCATTTCGATGCTAATTATGACAGGTAACAGTAACTTCGATACTAATTATGACAAGTAACTGTAACTTCGATAATAATTATGACAAGTAACTGTAACTTCGATACTAATTATGACAGGTAACTGTAACTTCGTTACTAATTATGACAAGTAACTGTAATTTCGATTCAAATTTTGGCAGGTAACTGTAACTTCGATACTTATTATGACAGGTAACAGTAACTTCGATACTAATTATGACAAGTAACTGTAACTTCGATACTAATTATGACAGGTAACTGTAACTTCGTTACTAATTATGACAAGTAACTGTAATTTCGATACAAATTATGGCAGGTAACTGTAACTTCGATACTAATTATGACAGGTAACAGTAACTTCGATACTAATTATGACAGGTAACAGTAACTACGATACTAATTATGACAAGTAACTGTAACTTCGATACTAATTATGACAGGTACCTGTAACTTCGTAACCAATTATGACAAGTAACTGTAATTTCGATTCAAATTTTGGCAGGTAACTGTAACTTCGATACTTATTATGACAGGTAACAGTAACTTCGATACTAATTATGACAAGTAACTGTAACTTCGATACTAATTATGACAGGTAACTGTAACTTCGTTACTAATTATGACAAGTAACTGTAATTTCGATACAAATTATGGCAGGTAACAGTAACTTCGATACTAATTATGACAAGTAACTGTAACTTCGATACTAATTATGACAGGGAACTGTAATTTCGATACAAATTATGGCAGGTAACTGTAACTTCGATACTAATTGTGACTGGTAACAGTAACTTCGATACTAATTATGACAAATAACTATAACTTCGAATCAAATTATGACAGGTAACTGTAACTTCGATACTAATTTTGACAAGAAACTCTAACTTCGTTACTAATTATGACAAGTAACTGTAATTTTGATAAAAAATTATGGTAGGTAACTGTAACTTCAATACTAATTTTGACAGGTAACATTAACTTCGATACTTATTATGACAGGTAACTGTAACTTCGTTACTAATTATCACAATTAACTTTAATTTCGATACTAATTATGGCAGGTAACTGTAACTTCCATACTAATTATGACAGGTAACAGTTACTTCGATACTAATTATGACAGGAAACTGTAACTTCGTTACTAATTATGACAAGTAACTGTAATTTCGATACAAATTATGACAGGTTACTGTAACTTCGTTACTAATTATGACAAGTAACAGTACCTTCGATACTAATTATGACAGGTAACTGTAACTTCGATACTAATTATGACAAGGAACTGTAATTTCGATACAAATTATGGCAGGTAACTGTAACTTCGTTACTAATTATGACAAGTAACTGTAATTTCGATACAAATTTTGGCAGGTAACTGTTACTTCGATACTAATTATGACAGGTAACAGTAACTTCGATACTAATTATGACAAGTAACAGTAACTTCGATACTTATTATGACAGGTAACTGTAACTTCGTTACTAATTATGACAAGAAACTCTAATTTCGTTACAAATTATGGCAGGTAACTGTAACTTCGGTACTAATTATGACAGGTAACAGTAACTTCGATACTAATTATGACAAGTAACTATAACTTCGATAAAAATTATGACTGGTTACTGTAACTTCGATTCTAATTATGACGAGAAACTCAAACTTCGTTACTAATTATGACAAGTAGCTGTAATTTTGATTAAAAATTATGGTAGGTAACTGTAACATCAATACTAATTATGACAGGTAACAGTAATTTCGATACTAATTATGACAGGAAACTGTAACTTCGTTACTAATTATGACAAGTAACTTTAATTTCGATACTAATTATGGCAGGAAACTGTAACTTCGTTACTAATTATGTCAAGTCCCTGTAATTTCGATACAAATTATGGCAGGTAACTGTAACTTCGATACTAATTATGACAAGTAACTGTAACTTCGATACTAATTATGACAGGTAACTGTAACTTCGTTACTAATTATAACAAGTAACTGTAATTTCGTTACAAATTATGGCAGGTAACAGTAACTTCGATACTAATTATGACAGGTAACAGATATTCGATACTAATTATGACAAGTAACTATAACTTCGATACAAATTATGACAGGTAACTGTAACTTCGATACTAATTATGACAAGAAACTCGAACTTCGTTACTAATTATGACAAGTCGCTGTAATTTCGATACAAATTATGGCAGGTAACTGTATCTTCGATACCAATTATGACAGGTAACAGTAACTTCGATACTAATTATGACAAGTAACATTAACTTCGATACTAATTATGGCAGGTTACTGTAACATCGCAACTAATTATGACAAGTAACTTTAATTTCGATACAAATTATGGCAGGTAACTGTAACTTCCATACTAATTATGACAGGTAACAGTAACTTCGATACTAATTATGACAGGAAACTGTAACTACGTTACTAATTATGACAAGTAACTGTAATTTCGATACAAATTATGACAGGTAACTGTAACTTCGTTATTAATTATGACAAGTAACTGTAATTTCGATACAAATTTAGGCAGGTAACTGTAACTTCGATACTAATTATGACAGGTAACGGTAACTTCGATACTAATTATGACAGGTAACTGTAACTTCGTCACTAATTATGAGAAGTAACTGTAATTTCGATACAAATTTTTGAAGGTAACTGTAACTTCGATACTAATTATGACAGGTAACAGTAACTACGATACTAATTATGACAAGTAACTGTAACTTCGATACTAATTATGACAGGTAACTGTAACTTCGTTACTAATAATGACAAGTAACACTAATTTCGATACTAATTATGGCAGGTAACTGTTACTTCGATACTAATTATGACAGGTAACAGTAACTTCGATACTAATTATGACAAGTAACTATAACTTCGATAAAAATTATGACTGGTTACTGTAACTTCGATTCAAATTATGACAAGAAACTCAAACTTCGTTACTAATTATGACAAGTAACTGTAATTTTGATAAAAAATTATGGTAGGTAACTGTAACTTCATTACTAATTATGACAGGTAACAGTAACTTCGATACAAATTATGGCAGGTAATTGTAACTTCGATACTAATTATGACAAGTAACTGTAACTTCGAAAGCTTCCGTGGCTTAGGCGGCAGCACGTCGGCCTCTCACCGCTGGGTCCGTGGTTCAAATCCCCGTCACTCCATGTGAGATCTGTGCTGGACAAAACGGAGGCAGACAGGTTTTTCTCCGGCTACTCCGGTTTTCCCTGTCAACATTTCATTCCAGCAACACTCTACACTATCATTTCATATCATCTGTCATTCATCTAATCATTGCCCCAGAGGAGTGCGTCAGGCCTCGGCAGCCGGCACAGTCCATATCCTCGCCGCTAGTTGGGGGCTTCATTCATTCCATTTCTGACCCGGTCGGAGGCTGGAAGCAGGCTGTGGATTTTCATTCATTCAACTGTAACTTCGATACTAATTATGACAGGTAACTGTAACATCGTTATTAATTATGACAAGTAACTGTAATTTTGATAAAAAATTATTGTAGGTAACTGTAACTTCAATACTAATTATGACAGGTAACAGTAACTTCGATACTAATTATGACAAGAAACTCAAACTTCGTTACTAATTATGACAAGTAACTGTAATTTTGATAAAAAATTATGGTAGGTAACTGTAACTTCAATACTAATTATGACAGGTAACAGTATCTTCGATACTAATTATGACAGGAAACTGTAACTTCGTTACTAATTATGACAAGTAACTTTAATTTCGATATTAATTATGGCAGGAAACTGTAACTTCGTTACTAATTATGACAAGTCCCTGTAATTTCGATACAAATTATGGCAGGTAACTGTAACCTCGGTACTAATTATGACAAGTAACTGTAACTTCGATACTAATTATGACAGGTAACTGTAACTTCGTTATTAAGTATGACAAGTAACTGTAATTTCGATACAAATTATGGCAGGTAACTGTATCATCGTTACTAATTTTGACAGGTAACAGTAACTTCGATACAAATTATGACAAGTAACTGTAACTTCGATACTAATTATGACAGGTAACTGTAACTTCGATACTAATTATGACAGGTAACTGTAACTTCGTTACTAATTATGACAAGTAACTGTAATTTCGATTCAAATTTTGGCAGGTAACTGTAACTTCGATACTTATTATGACAGGTAACAGTAACTACGATACTAATTATGACAAGTAACTGTAACATCGATACTAATTATGACAGGTAACTGTAACTTCGTTACTAATTATGACAACTAACTGTAATTTCGATACAAATTATGGCAGGTTACTGTAACTTCGATACTAATTATGACAGGTAACAGCAACTTCAATACTAATTATGACAAGTAACTATAACTTCGATACAAATTATGACAGGTAACTGTAACTTCGACACTAATTATGACAAGAAACTCTAACTTCGTTACTAATTATGACAAGTAACTGTAGTTTTGATAAAAAAATTATTGTAGGTAACTGTAACTTCAATACTAATTATGACAGGTAACAGTAACTTCGATACTAATTATGACAGGTAACTGTAACTTCGTTACTTATTATGACAAGTAACTTTAATTTCGTTACTAATTATGGCAGGTTACTGTAACTTCGTTACTAATTATGACAAGTCCCTGTAATTTCGATACAAATTATGGCAGGTAATTGTAATTTCGATGCTAATTATGACAGGTAACAGTAACTTCGATACTAATTATGACAAGTAACAGTAACTTCGATACTAATTATGAAAAGTAACTGTAACTTCGATACTAATTATGACAGGTAACTGTAACTTTGTTACTAATTATGACAAGTAACTGTAATTTCGATTCAAATTTTGGCAGGTAACTGTAACTTCGATACTTATTATGACAGGTAACAGTAACTTCGATACTAATTATGACAAGTAACTGTAACTTCGATACAAATTATGACAGGTAACTGTAACTTCGTTACTAATTATGACAAGTAACTGTAATTTCGATGCAAATTATGGCAGGTAACTGTAACTTCGATACTAATTATGACAGGTAACAGCAACTTCGATACTAATTATGACAAGTAACTATAACTTCGATACAAATTATGACAGGTAACTGTAACTTCGATATTAGTTATGACAAGAAACTCTAACTTCGTTACTAATTATGACAAGTAACTGTAATATGGATAAAAAATTATTGTAGGTAACTGTAACTTCAATACTAATTATGACAGGTAACAGTAACTTCGGTACTAATTATGACAGGTAACAGTAACTACGATACTAATTATGACAAGTAACTGTAACTTCGATACTAATTATGACAGGTACCTGTAACTTCGTAACTAATTATGACAAGTAACTGTAATTTCGATACAAATTATGGCAGGTAACAGTAACTTCGATACTAATTATGACAAGTAACTGTAACTTCGATACTAATTATGACAGGGGACTGTAGTTTCGATACAAATTATGGAAGGTAACTGTAACTTCGATACTATTTATGACAAGTAACATTAAATTCGATACTAATTATGACAGGTTACTGTAACATCGTTGCTAATGATGACAAGTAACTTTAATTTCGATACAAATTATGGCAGGTAACTGTAACTTCCATACTAATTATGACAGGTAACAGTTACTTCGATACTAATTATGACAGGAAACTGTAACTTCGTTACTAATTATGACATGTAACTGTAATTTCGATACAAATCATGACAGGTAACTGTAACTTCGTTACTAATTATGACAAGTAACAGTACCTTCAATACTAATTATGACAGGTAACTGTCACATCGATACTAATTATGACAAGGAACTGTAATTTCGATACAAATTATGGCAGGTAACTGTAACTTCGATACTAATTATGACAGGTAACAGCAACTTCGATACTAATTATGACAAGTAACTATAACTTCGATACAAACTTATGACAGGTAACTGTAACTTCGATACTAATTATGACAAGAAACTCTAACTTCGTTACTAATTATGACAAGTTACTGTAATTTTGATAAAAAATTATTGTAGGTAACTGTAACTTCAATACTAATTATGACAGGTAACAGTAACTTCGATACTAATTATGACAGGTAACTGTAACTTCGTTACTTATTATGACAAGTAACTTTAATTTCGATACTAATTATGGCAGGTTACTGTAACTTCGATACTAATTATGACAAGAAAATCTAACTTCGTAACTAATTATGACAAGTAACTGTAATTTTGATAAAAAATTATGGTAGGTCACTGTAACTTCAATACTAATTATGACAGGTAACAGGAACTTCGATACTAATTATGACAGGTAACAGTAACTTCGATACTAATTATGACAGGTTACAGTAACGACGATACTAATTATGACAAGTAACTGTAACTTCGATACTAATTATGACAGGTAACTGTAACTTGGTAACTAATTATGACAAGTAACTTTAATTTCGATACAAATTATGGCTGGTAACAGTAACTTCGATGCTAATTATGACTGGTAACTGAAACTTCGATACTAATTACGACAAGGAACTGTAATTTCGATACAAATTATGGCAGGTAACAGTAACTTCGATACTAATTATGACAAGAAACTATAACTTCGAATCAAATTATGACAGGTAACTGTAACTTCGATACTAATTATGACAAGAAAATCTAACTTCGTAACTAATTATGACAAGTAACTGTAATTTTGATAAAAAATTATGGTAGGTAACTGTAACTTCAATACTAATTATGACAGGTAACAGGAACTTCGATACTAATTATGACAGGTAACTGTAACTTCGTTAATAATTATCACAAGTAACTTTAATTTCGATAATATTTATGGCAGGTAACTGTAACTTCGTTACTAATTATGACAAGTCCCTGTAATTTCGATACAAATTATGGCAGGTAACGGTAACTTCGGTACCAATTATTACAAGTAACTGTAACTTCGATACTAATTATGACAGGTAACTGTAACTTCGTTACTAATTATGACAAGTAACTGTAATTTCGATACAAATTTTGGCAGGTAACTGTAACTTCGATTCTAATTATGACAGGTAACAGTAACTTCGATACTAATTATGACATGTAACTGTAACTTCGATACTTATTATGACAGGTAACTGTAACTTCGTTACTAATTATGACATGTAACAGTAATTTCGATACAAATTATGGCAGGTAACTGTATCATCGATACTAATTATGACAGGTAACAGTAACTTCGATACTAATTATGACAAGTAACATTAACTTCGATACTAATTATGGCAGGTTACTGTAACATCGCTACTAATTATGACAAGTAACTGTATTACGATACAAATTATGACAGGTAACTGTAACTTCGTTACTAATTATGACAGGTTACTGTAACTTCGTTACTAATTATGTCAAGTAACTGTAGCTTCGATGCTAATTATGACAAGTAACTGTAATTTCGATACAAATTATGACAGGTTACAGTAACTTCGATACTAATTATGACAAGTAACAGTAACTTCGATACTAATTATGTCAAGTAACTGTAACTTCGATACTAATTATGACCGGTAACTATATCTTCGATACAAATTATGACAGGTAACTGTAACTTCGATACTAATTATGACAAGAAACTCGAACTTCATTACTAATTATGACAAGTCCCTGTAATTTCGATACAAATTATGGCAGGTAACTGTAACTTCCATACTAATTATGACAGGTAACAGTAACTTCGATACTAATTATGACAGGAAACTGTAACTTCGTTACTAATTATGACAAGTAATTGTAATTTCGATACAAATTATGACAGGTAACTGTAACTTCGTTACTAATTATGACAGGTTACTGTATCTTCGTTGCTAATTATGTCAAGTTACTGTAGCTTCGATGCTAATTATGACAAGTAACTGTAATTTCGATACAAATTATGACAGGTAACATTAACTTCGATACAAATTATGACAAGAAACTCTAACTTCGTTAATAATTATGACAAGTAACAGTAACTTTGATAAACATTTATGGTAGGTAACTGTAACTTCAATACTAATTATGACTGTAACAGTAACTTCGTTACTAATTATGACAAGTAACTGTAATTTCGATACAAATTATTGCAGGTAACTGTAACTTCGATACTAACTATGACAGGTAACTGTAACTTCGTTACTAATTATGACAAGTAACAGTACCTTCGATACTAATTATGACAGGTAACTGTGACTTCGATACTAATTATGACAAGGAACTGTAATTTCGATACAAATTATGGCAGGTAACTGTAACTTCGTTACTAATTATGACAAGTAACTGTAATTTCGATACAAATTTTGGCAGGTAACTGTTACTTCGATACTAATTATGACAGGTAACAGGAACTTCGATACTAATTATGACAAGTAACAGTAACTTCGATACTTATTATGACAGGTAACTGTAACTTCGTTACTAATTATGACAAGAAACTCTAATTTCGTTACAAAATATGGCAGGTAACTGTAACTTCGGTACTAATTATGACAGGTAACAGTAACTTCGATACTAATTATGACAAGTAACTATAACTTCGATAAAAATTATGACTGGTTACTGTAACTTCGATTCTAATTATGACGAGAAACTCAAACTTCGTTACTAATTATGACAAGTAACTGTAATTTTGATAAAAAATTATGGTAGGTAACTGTAACTTCAATACTAATTATGACAGGTAACAGTAACTTCGATACTAATTATGACAGGAAACCGTAATTTCGTTACAAATTATGGCAGGTAACAGTAACTTCGATACTAATTATGACAGGTAACAGTAATTCGATACTAATTATGACAAGTTACTATAACTTCGATACAAATTATAACAGGTAACTGTAACTTTGATACTAATTATGACAGGTACCTGTAACTTCGTAACCAATTATGACAAGTTACTGTAATTTCGATACAAATTATGGCAGGTAACAGTAACTTCGATACTAATCATGACAAGTAACTGTAACTTCGATACTAATTATGACAGGGAACTGTAATTTCGATACAAATTATGGCAGGTAACTGTAACTTCGATACTAATTGTGACTGGTAACAGTAACTTCGATACTAATTATGACAAATAACTATAACTTCGAATCAAATTATGACAGGTAACTGTAACTTCGATACTAATTATGACAAGAAACTCTAACTTCGTTACTAATTATGACAAGTAACTGTAATTTTGATAAAAAATTATGGTAGGTAACTGTAACTTCAATACTAATTTTGACAGGTAACAGTAACTTCGATACTTATTATGACAGGTAACTGTAACTTCGTTACTAATTATCACATGTAACTTTAATTTCGATACTTATTATGGCAGGTAACTGTAACTTCCATACTAATTATGACAGGTAACAGTTACTTCGATACTAATTATGACAGGAAACTGTAACTTCGTTACTAATTATGACAAGTAACTGTAATTTCGATACAAATTATGACAGGTAACTGTAACTTCGTTACTAATTATGACAAGTAACAGTACCTTCGATACTAATTATGACAGGTAACTGTAACTTCGATACTAATTATGACAAGGAACTGTAATTTCGATACAAATTATGGCAGGTAACTGTAACTTCGTTACTAATTAGGACAAGTAACTGTAATTTCGATACAAATTTTGGCAGGTAACTGTTACTTCGATACTAATTATGACAGGTAACAGTAACTTCGATACTAATTATGACAAGTAACAGTAACTTCGATACTTATTATGACAGGTAACTGCAACTTCGTTACTAATTATGACAAGAAACTCTAATTTCGTTACAAATTATGGCAGGTAACTGTAACTTCGGTACTAATTATGACAGGTAACAGTAACTTCGATACTAATTATGACAAGTAACTATAACTTCGATAAAAATTATGACTGGTTACTGTAACTTCGATTCTAATTATGACGAGAAACTCAAACTTCGTTACTAATTATGACAAGTAACTGTAATTTTGATAAAAAATTATGGTAGGTAACTGTAACTTCAATACTAATTATGACAGGTAACAGTAACTTCGATACTAATTATGACAGGAAACTGTAACTTCGTTACTAATTATGACAAGTAACTTTAATTTCGATACTAATTATGGCAGGAAACTGTAACTTCGTTAGTAATTATGTCAAGTCCCTGTAATTTCGATACAAATTATGGCAGGTAACTGTAACTTCGATACTAATTATGACAAGTAACTGTAACTTCGATACTAATTATGACAGGTAACTGTAACTTCGTCACTAATTATAACAAGTAACTGTAAATTCGTTACAAATTATGGCAGGTAACAGTAACTTCGATACTAATTATGACAGGTAACAGTAATTCGATACTAATTATGACAAGTTACTATAACTTCGATACAAATTATGACAGGTAACTGTAACTTCGATACTAATTATGACAAGAAACTCGAACTTCGTTACTAATTATGACAAGTCCCTGTAATTTCGATACAAATTATGGCAGGTAACTGTATCTTCGATACCAATTATGACAGTTAACAGTAACTTCGATACTAATTATGACAAGTAACATTAACTTCGATACTAATTATGGCAGGTTACTGTAACATCGCTACTAATTATGACAAGTATCTTTAATTTCGATACAAATTATGGCAGGTAACTGTAACTTCCATACTAATTATGACAGGTAACAGTAACTTCGATACTAATTATGACAGGAAACTGTAACTTCGTTACTAATTATGACAAGTAACTGTAATTTCGATACAAATTATGACAGGTAACTGTAACTTCGTTACTAATTATGACAAGTAACAGTACCTTCGATACTAATTATGACAGGTAACTGCAACTTCGATACTAATTATGACAAGGAACTGTAATTTCGATACAAATTATGGCAGGTAACTGTAACTTCGTTACTAATTATGACAAGTAACAGTAATTTCGATACAAATTTTGGCAGGTAACTGTAACTTCGATACTAATTATGACAGGTAACAGTAAGTTCGATACTAATTATGACAAGTAACTGTAACTTCGATACTAATTATGACAGGTAACTGTAACTTCGTTACTAATAATGACAAGTAACACTAATTTCGATACTAATTATGGCAGGTAACTGTTACTTCGATATTAATTGTGACAGGTAACAGTAACTTCGATACCAATTATGACAAGTAACTATAACTTCGATAAAAATTATGACTGGTTACTGTAACTTCGATTCAAATTATGACAAGAAACTCAAACTTCGTTACTAATTATGACAAGTAACTGTAATTTTGATAAAAAATTATGGTAGGTAACTGTAACTTCCTTACTAATTATGACAGGTAACAGTAACTTCGATACTAATTATGACAGGAAACTGTAACTTCGTTACTAATTATGACAAGTAACTTTAATTTCGATACTATTTATGGCAGGAAACTGTAACTTCGTTACTAATTATGACATGTCCCTGTAATTTCGATACAAATTATGGCAGGTAATTGTAACTTCGATACTAATTATGACAAGTAACTGTAACTTCGAATGCCTCCGTGGCTTAGGCGGCAGCACGTCGGCCTCTCACCGCTGGGTCCGTGGTTCAAATCCCGGTCACTCCATGTGTGATCTGTGCTGGACAAAACGGAGGCAGACAGGTTTTTCTCCGGGTACTCCGGTTTTCCCTGTCAAAATTTCATTCCAGCAACACTCTACACTATCATTTCATATCATCTGTCATTCATCTAATCATTGCCCCAGAGGAGTGCGTCAGGCCTCGGCAGCCGGCACAGTCCATATCCTCGCCGCTAGTTGGGGGCTTCATTCATTCCATTCCTGACCCGGTCGGAGACTGGAAGCAGGCTGTGGATTTTCATTCATTCAACTGTAACTTCGATACTAATTATGACAGGTAACTGTAACTTCGTTATTAATTATGACAAGTAACTGTAATTTTGATAAAAATTATTGTAGGTAACTGTAACTTCAATACTAATTATGACAGGTAACAGTAACTTCGATACTAATTATGACAAGAAACTCAAACTTCGTTACTAATTATGACAAGTAACTGTAATTTTGATAAAAAATTATGGTAGGTAACTGTAACTTCAATACTAATTATGACAGGTAACAGTATCTTCGATACTAATTATGACAGGAAACTGTAACTTCGTTACTAATTATGACAAGTAACTTTAACTTCGATATTAATTATGGCAGGAAACTGTAACTTCGTTACTAATTATGACAAGTCCCTGTAATTTCGATACAAATTATGGCAGGTAACTGTAACCTCGGTACTAATTATGACAAGTAACTGTAACTTCGATACTAATTATGACAGGTAACTGTAACTTCGTTATTAAGTATGACAAGTAAATGTAATTTCGATACAAATTATGGCAGGTAACTGTATCATCGTTACTAATTTTGACAGGTAACAGTAACTTCGATACAAATTATGACAAGTAACTGTAACTTCGATACTAATTATGACAGGTAACTGTAACTTCGATACTAATTATGACAGGTAACTGTAACTTCGTTACTAATTATGACAAGTAACTGTAATTTCGATTCATATTTTGGCAGGTAACTGAAACTTCGTTACTAATTATGACAAGTAACTGTAATTTCGATACAAATTATGGCAGGTTACTGTAACTTCGATACTAATTATGACAGGTAACAGCAACTTCGATACTAATTATGACAAGTAACTATAACTTCGATACAAATTATGACAGGTAACTGTAACTTCCAAACTAATTATGACAAGCAACTCTAACTTCGTTACTAATTATGACAAGTAACTGTAATTTTGATAAAAAATTATTGTAGGTAACTGTAACTTCAATACTAATTATGACAGGTAACAGTAACTTCGATACTAATTATGACAGGTAACTGTAACTTCGTTACTTATTATGACCAGTAACTTTAATTTCGATACTAATTATGGCAGGTTACTGTAACTTCGTTACTAATTATGACAAGTCCCTGTAATTTCGATACAAATTATGGCAGGTAATTGTAATTTCGATGCTAATTATGACAGGTAACAGTAACTTCGATACTAATTATGACAAGTAACTGTAACTTCGATAATAATCATGACAAGTAACTGTAACTTCGATACTAATTATGACAGGTAACTGTAACTTCGTTACTAATTATGACAAGTAACTGTAATTTCGATTCAAATTTTGGCAGGTAACTGTAACTTCGATACTTATTATGACAGGTAACAGTAACTTCGATACTAATTATGACAAGTAACTGTAACTTCGATACTAATTATGACAGATAACTGTAACTTCGTTACTAATTATGACAAGTAACTGTAATTTCGATACAAATTATGGCAGGTAACTGTAACTTCGATACTAATTATGACAGGTAACAGTAACTTCGATACTAATTATGACAGGTAACAGTAACTACGATACTAATTATGACAAGTAACTGTAACTTCGATACTAATTATGACAGGTACCTGTAACTTCGTAACCAATTATGACAAGTAACTGTAATTTCGATACAAATTATGGCAGGTAACAGTAACTTCGAAACTAATTATGACAAGTAACTGTAACTTCGATACTAATTATGACAGGGAACTGTAATTTCGATACAAATTATGGCAGGTAACTGTAACTTCGATACTAATTGTGACTGGTAACAGTAACTTCGATACTAATTATGACAAATAATTATAACTTCGAATCAAATTATGACAGGTAACTGTAACTTCGATACTAATTTTGACAAGAAACTCTAACTTCGTTACTAATTATGACAAGTAACTGTAATTTTGATAAAAAATTATGGTAGGTAACTGTAACTTCAATACTAATTTTGACAGGTAACAGTAACTTCGATACTTATTATGACAGGTAACTGTAACTTCGTTACTAATTATCACAAGTAACTTTAATTTCGATACTAATTATGGCAGGTAACTGTAACTTCCATACTAATTATGACAGGTAACAGTTACTTCGATACTAATTATGACAGGAAACTGTAACTTCGTTACTAATTATGACAAGTAACTGTAATTTCGATACAAATTATGACAGGTTACTGTAACTTCGTTACTAATTATGACAAGTAACAGTACCTTCGATACTAATTATGACAGGTAACTGTAACTTCGATACTAATTATGACAAGGAACTGTAATTTCGATACAAATTATGGCAGGTAACTGTAACTTCGTTACTAATTATGACAAGTAACTGTAATTTCGATACAAATTTTGGCAGGTAACTGTTACTTCGATACTAATTATGACAGGTAACAGTAACTTCGATACTAATTATGACAAGTAACAGTAACTTCGATACTTATTATGACAGGTAACTGTAACTTCGTTACTAATTATGACAAGAAACTCTAATTTCGTTACAAATTATGGCAGGTAACTGTAACTTCGGTACTAATTATGACAGGTAACAGTAACTTCGATACTAATTATGACAAGTAACTATAACTTCGATAAAAATTATGACTGGTTACTGTAACTTCGATTCTAATTATGACGAGAAACTCAAACTTCGTTACTAATTATGACAAGTAGCTGTAATTTTGATAAAAAATTATGGTAGGTAACTGTAACTTCAATACTAATTATGACAGGTAACAGTAATTTCGATACTAATTATGACAGGAAACTGTAACTTCGTTACTAATTATGACAAGTAACTTTAATTTCGATACTAATTATGGCAGGAAACTGTAACTTCGTTATTAATTATGTCAAGTCCCTGTAATTTCGATACAAATTATGGCAGGTAACTGTAACTTCGATACTAATTATGACAAGTAACTGTAACTTCGATACTAATTATGACAGGTAACTGTAACTTCGTCACTAATTATAACAAGTAACTGTAATTTCGTTACAAATTATGGCAGGTAACAGTAACTTCGATACTAATTATGACAGGTAACAGTAATTCGATACTAATTATGACAAGTTACTATAACTTCGATACAAATTATGACAGGTAACTGTAACTTCGATACTAATTATGACAAGAAACTCGAACTTCGTTACTAATTATGACAAGTCCCTGTAATTTCGATACAAATTATGGCAGGTAACTGTATCTTCGATACCAATTATGACAGGTAACAGTAACTTCGATACTAATTATGACAAGTAACATTAACTTCGATACTAATTATGGCAGGTTACTGTAACATCGCAACTAATTATGACAAGTAACTTTAATTTCGATACAAATTATGGCAGGTAACTGTAACTTCCATACTAATTATGACAGGTAACAGTAACTTCGATACTAATTATGACAGGAAACTGTAACTACGTTACTAATTATGACAAGTAACTGTAATTTCGATACAAATTATGACAGGTAACTGTAACTTCGTTATTAATTATGACAAGTAACTGTAATTTCGATAGAAATTTAGGCAGGTAACTGTAACTTCGATACTAATTATGACAGGTAACTGTAACTTCGATACTAATTATGACAGGTAACTGTAACTTCGTCACTAATTATGACAAGTAACTGTAATTTCGATACAAATTTTTGCAGGTAACTGTAACTTCGATACTAATTATGACAGGTAACAGTAACTTCGATACTAATTATGACAAGTAACTGTAACTTCGATACTAATTATGACAGGTAACTGTAACTTCGTTACTAATAATGACAAGTAACACTAATTTCGATACTAATTATGGCAGGTAACTGTTACTTCGATACTAATTATGACAGGTAACAGTAACTTCGATACTAATTATGACAAGTAACTATAACATCGATAAAAATTATGACTGGTTACTGTAACTTCGATTCAAATTATGACAAGAAACTCAAACTTCGTTACTAATTATGACAAGTAACTGTAATTTTGATAAAAAATTATGGTAGGTAACTGTAACTTCATTACTAATTATGACAGGTAACAGTAACTTCGATACAAATTATGGCAGGTAATTGTAACTTCGATACTAATTATGACAAGTAACTGTAACTTCGAAAGCTTCCGTGGCTTAGGCGGCAGCACGTCGGCCTCTCACCGCTGGGTCCGTGGTTCAAATCCCGGTCACTCCATGTGAGATCTGTGCTGGACAAAACGGAGGCAGACAGGTTTTTCTCCGGCTACTCCGGTTTTCCCTGTCAACATTTCATTCCAGCAACACTCTACACTATCATTTCATATCATCTGTCATTCATCTAATCATTGCCCCAGAGGAGTGCGTCAGGCCTCGGTAGCCGGCACAGTCCATATCCTCGCCGCTAGTTGGGGGCTTCATTCATTCCATTCCTGACCCGGTCGGAGACTGGAAGCAGGCTGTGGATTGTCATTCATTCAACTGTAACTTCGATACTAATTATGACAGGTAACTGTAACATCGTTATTAATTATGACAAGTAACTGTAATTTTGATAAAAAATTATTGTAGGTAACTGTAACTTCAATACTAATTATGACAGGTAACAGTAACTTCGATACTAATTATGACAAGAAACTCAAACTTCGTTACTAATTATGACAAGTAACTGTAATTTTGATAAAAAATTATGGTAGGTAACTGTAACTTCAATACTAATTATGACAGGTAACAGTATCTTCGATACTAATTATGACAGGAAACTGTAACTTCGTTACTAATTATGACAAGTAACTTTAATTTCGATATTAATTATGGCAGGAAACTGTAACTTCGTTACTAATTATGACAAGTCCCTGTAATTTCGATACAAATTATGGCAGGTAACTGTAACCTCGGTACTAATTATGACAAGTAACTGTAACTTCGATACTAATTATGACAGGTAACTGTAACTTCGTTATTAAGTATGACAAGTAACTGTAATTTCGATAAAAATTATGGCAGGTAACTGTATCATCGTTACTAATTTTGACAGGTAACAGTAACTTCGATACAAATTATGACAAGTAACTGTAACTTCGATACTAATTATGACAGGTAACTGTAACTTCGATACTAATTATGACAGGTAACTGTAACTTCGTTACTAATTATGACAAGTAACTGTAATTTCGATTCAAATTTTGGCAGGTAACTGTAACTTCGATACTTATTATGACAGGTAACAGTAACTACGATACTAATTATGACAAGTAACTGTAACATCGATACTAATTATGACAGGTAACTGTAACTTCGTTACTAATTATGACAACTAACTGTAATTTCGATACAAATTATGGCAGGTTACTGTAACTTCGATACTAATTATGACAGGTAACAGCAACTTCAATACTAATTATGACAAGTAACTATAACTTCGATACAAATTATGACAGGTAACTGTAACTTCGATACTAATTATGACAAGAAACTCTAACTTCGTTACTAATTATGACAAGTAACTGTAGTTTTGATAAAAAATTATTGTAGGTAACTGTAACTTCAATACTAATTATGACAGGTAACAGTAACTTCGATACTAATTATGACAGGTAACTGTAACTTCGTTACTTATTATGACAAGTAACTTTAATTTCGTTACTAATTATGGCAGGTTACTGTAACTTCGTTACTAATTATGACAAGTCCCTGTAATTTCGATACAAATTATGGCAGGTAATTGTAATTTCGATGCTAATTATGACAGGTAACAGTAACTTCGATACTAATTATGACAAGTAACAGTAACTTCGATACTTATTATGAAAAGTAACTGTAACTTCGATACTAATTATGACAGGTAACTGTAACTTTGTTACTAATTATGACAAGTAACTGTAATTTCGATTCAAATTTTGGCAGGTAACTGTAACTTCGATACTTATTATGACAGGTAACAGTAACTTCGATACTAATTATGACAAGTAACTGTAACTTCATACTAATTATGACAGGTAACTGTAACTTCGTTACTAATTATGACAAGTAACTGTAATTTCGATGCAAATTATGGCAGGTAACTGAAACTTCGATACTAATTATGACAGGTAACAGCAACTTCGATACTAATTATGACAAGTAACTATAACTTCGATACAAATTATGACAGGTAACTGTAACTTCGATACTAGTTATGACAAGAAACTCTAACTTCGTTACTAATTATGACAAGTAACTGTAATTTTGATAAAAAATTATTGTAGGTAACTGTAACTTCAATACTAATTATAACAGGTAACAGTAACTTCGATACTAATTATGACAGGTAACAGTAACTACGATACTAATTATGACAAGTAACTGTAACTTCGATACTAATTATGACAGGTACCTTTAACTTCGTAACTAATTATGACAAGTAACTGTAATTTCGATACAAATTATGGCAGGTAACAGTAACTTCGATACTAATTATGACAAGTAACTGTAACTTCGATACTAATTATGACAGGGGACTGTAGTTTCGATACAAATTATGGAAGGTAACTGTAACTTCGATACTATTTATGACAAGTAACATTAACTTCGATACTAATTATGACAGGTTACTGTAACATCGTTGCTAATGATGACAAGTAACTTTAATTTCGATACAAATTATGGCAGGTAACTGTAACTTCCATACTAATTATGACAGGTAACAGTTACTTCGATACTAATTATGACAGGAAACTGTAACTTCGTTACTAATTATGACAAGTAACTGTAATTTCGATACAAATCATGACAGGTAACTGTAACTTCGTTACTAATTATGACAAGTAACAGTACCTTCGATACTAATTATGACAGGTAACTGTAACATCGATACTAATTATGACAAGGAACTGTAATTTCGATACAAATTATGGCAGGTAACTGTAACTTCGATACTAATTATGACAGGTAACAGCAACTTCGATACTAATTATGACAAGTAACTATAACTTCGATACAAATTATGACAGGTAACTGTAACTTCGATACTAATTATGACAAGAAACTCTAACTTCGTTACTAATTATGACAAGTTACTGTAATTTTGATAAAAAATTATTGTAGGTAACTGTAACTTCAATACTAATTATGACAGGTAACAGTAACTTCGATACTAATTATGACAGGTAACTGTAACTTCGTTACCTATTATGACAAGTAACTTTAATTTCGATACTAACTATGGCAGGTTACTGTAACTTCGATACTAATTATGACAAGAAAATCTAACTTCGTAACTAATTATGACAAGTAACTGTAATTTTGATAAAAAATTATGGTAGGTCACTGTAACTTCAATACTAATTATGACAGGTAACAGGAACTTCGATACTAATTATGACAGGTAACAGTAACTTCGATACTAATTATGACAGGTTACAGTAACGACGATACTAATTATGACAAGTAACTGTAACTTCGATACTAATTATGACAGGTAACTGTAACTTGGTAACTAATTATGACAAGTAACTTTAATTTCGATACAAATTATGGCTGGTAACAGTAACTTCGATGCTAATTATGACTGGTAACTGAAACTTCGATACTAATTACGACAAGGAACTGTAATTTCGATACAAATTATGGCAGGTAACAGTAACTTCGATACTAATTATGACAAGAAACTATAACTTCGAATCAAATTATGACAGGTAACTGTAACTTCGATACTAATTATGACAAGAAAATCTAACTTCGTAACTAATTATGACAAGTAACTGTAATTTTGATAAAAAATTATGGTAGGTCACTGTAACTTCAATACTAATTATGACAGGTAACAGGAACTTCGATACTAATTATGACAGGTAACAGCAACTTCGATACTAATTACGACAAGTAACTATAACTTCGATACAAATTATGACAGGTAACAGTAACTTCGATACTAATTATGACAGGTTACAGTAACTACGATACTAATTATGACAAGTAACTGTAACTTCGATACTAATTATGACAGGTAACTGTAACTTGGTAACTTATTATGACAAGTAACTTTAATTTCGATACAAATTATGGCTGGTAACAGTAACTTCGATGCTAATTATGACTGGTAACTGAAACTTCGATACTAATTACGACAAGGAACTGTAATTTCGATACAAATTATGGCAGGTAACAGTAACTTCGATACTTATTATGACAAGAAACTATAACTTCGAATCAAATTATGACAGGTAACTGTAACTTCGATACTAATTATGACAAGAAAATCTAACTTCGTAACTAATTATGACAAGTAACTGTAATTTTGATAAAAAATTATGGTAGGTAACTGTAACTTCAATACTAATTATGACAGGTAACAGGAACTTCGATACTAATTATGACAGGTAACTGTAACTTCGTTAATAATTATCACAAGTAACTTTAATTTCGATACTAATTATGGCAGGTAACTGTAACTTCGTTACTAATTATGACAAGTCCCTGTAATTTCGATACAAATTATGGCAGGTAACGGTAACTTCGGTACCAATTATTACAAGTAACTGTAACTTCGATACTAATTATGACAGGTAACTGTAACTTCGTTACTAATTATGACAAGTAACTGTAATTTCGATACAAATTTTGGCAGGTAACTGTAACTTCGATTCTAATTATGACAGGTAACACTAACTTCGATACTAATTATGACATGTAACTGTAACTTCGATACTTATTATGACAGGTAACTGTAACATCGTTACTAATTATGACAAGTAACAGTAATTTCGATACAAATTATGGCAGGTAACTGTATCATCGATACTAATTATGACAGGTAACAGTAACTTCGATACTAATTATGACAAGTAACATTAACTTCGATACTAATTATGGCAGGTTACTGTAACATCGCTACTAATTATGACAAGTAACTGTATTTCGATACAAATTATGACAGGTAACTGTAACTTCGTTACTAATTATGACAGGTTACTGTAACTTCGTTACTAATTATGTCAAGTAACTGTAGCTTCGATGCTAATTATGACAAGTAACTGTAATTTCGATACAAATTATGACAGGTTACAGTAACTTCGATACTAATTATGACAAGTAACAGTAACTTCGATACTAATTATGTTAAGTAACTGTAACTTCGATACTAATTATGACCGGTAACTATATCTTCGATACAAATTATGACAGGTAACTGTAACTTCGATACTAATTATGACAAGAAACTCGAACTTCATTACTAATTATGACAAGTCCCTGTAATTTCGATACAAATTATGGCAGGTAACTGTAACTTCCATACTAATTATGACAGGTAACAGTAACTTCGATACTAATTATGACAGGAATCTGTCACTTCGTTACTAATTATGACAAGTAACTGTAATTTCGATACAAATTATGACAGGTAACTGTAACTTCGTTACTAATTATGACAGGTTACTGTATCTTCGTTGCTAATTATGTCAAGTAACTGTATCTTCGATGCTAATTATGACAAGTAACTGTAATTTCGATACAAATTATGACAGGTAACATTAACTTCGATACAAATTATGACAAGAAACTCTAACTTCGTTAATAATTATGACAAGTAACAGTAATTTTGATAAACATTTATGGTAGGTAACTGTAACTTCAATACTAATTATGACTGTAACAGTAACTTCGTTACTAATTATGACAAGTAACTGTAATTTCGATACAAATTATGGCAGATAACTGTAACTTCGATACTAACTATGACAGGTAACTGTAACTTCGATACTAATTATGACAAGGAACTGTAATTTCGATACAAATTATGGCAGGTAACTGTAACTTCCAAACTAATTATGACAGGTAACAGTAACTTCGATACTAATTATGACAAGAAACTGTAACTTCGTTACTAATTATGACAAGTAACTGTAATTTCGATACAAATTATAACAGGTAACTGTAACTTCGTTACTAATTATGACAAGTAACAGTACCTTCGATACTAATTATGACAGGTAACTGTAACTTCGATACTAATTATGACAAGGAACTGTAATTTCGATACAAATTATGGCAGGTAACTGTAACTTCGTTACTAATTATGACAAGTAACTGTAATTTCGATACAAATTATGGCAGGTAACTGTAACTTCGATACTAATTATGACAGGTAACAGTAACTTCGGTGCTAATTATGACAAGTAACTATAACTTCGATAAAAATTATGACTGGTTATTGTAACTTCGATTCTAATTATGACAAGAAACTCTAACTTCGTTACTAATTATGACAAGTAACTGTAATTTTGATAAAAAATTAAGGTAGGTAACTGTAACTTCAATATTAATTATGACAGGTAACAGTTACTTCGATACTAATTATGACAGGAAACTGTAACTTCGTTACTAATTATGACAAGTAACTTTAATTTCGATACAAATTATGGCAGGTAACTGTAACTTCGATACTAATTATGACAAGTAACTGTAACTTCGATACTAATTATGACAGGTAACTGTAACTTCGTTATAAATTATGACAAGTAACTGTAATTTCGATACAAATTATGGCAGGTAACTGTAACTTCGATACTAATTATGACAGGTAACAGTAACTTCGATAATAATTATGACAAGTAACTATAACTTCGATACAATTTATGACAGGTAACTGTAACTTCGATACTAATTATGACAAGAAACTCGAACTTCGTTACTAATTATGACAAGTCCCAGTAATTTCGATACAAATTATGGCAGGTAACTGTAACTTCCATACTAATTATGACAGATAACAGTAACTTCGACACTAATTATGACAGGAAACTGTAACTTCGTTACTAATTATGACAAGAAACTGTAATTTCGATACAAATTATGACAGGTAACTGTAACTTCGTTACTACTTATGACAAGTAACAGTACCTTCGATACTAATTATGACAGGTAACTGTAACTTCGATATTAATTATGACAAGGAACAGTAATTTTGATACAAATTATGGCAGGTAACTGTAACATTGATACTAATTATGACAGGTTACAGTAACTTCGATACTAATTATGACAAGTAACTGTAACTTCGTTACTAATTATGACAAGTAACTCTAATTTTGATAAAAAATTATGGCAGGTAACTGTAACTTCGATACTAATTATGACAGGTAACATTAACTTCGATACTAATTATGACAGGTTACTGTAACTTCGTTACTAATTATGTCAAGTAACTGTAATTTCGATACAAATTATGACAGGTTACCGTAACTTCGTTACTAATTATGACAAGTAACTGTAATTTCGATACAAATTATGGCAGGTAACTGTAACTTCGGTACAAATTATATCAGGTATCAGTAACTTCGATACTAATTATGACAAGGAACTGTAATTTCGATACAAATTATGGCAGGTAACTGTAACTTTGTTACTTATTATGACAGGTTACTGTAACTTCGTAACTAATTATGTCAAGTAATTGTAGCTTCGATTCTAATTATGACAAGTAACTGTAATTTCTATTCAAAATATGACAGGTAACAGTAACTTCGATACTAATTATGACAACAAACTCTAACTTCGTTAATAATTATGACAAGTAACAGTAATTTTGATAAAAAAATTATGGTAGGTAACTGTAACATCAATACTAATTATGACAGGTAACAGTAACTTCGATACTAATTATGACAGGTAAGAGTAACTACGATACTAATTATGACAAGTAACTGTAACTTCGATACTAATTATGACAGGTAACAATTACTTCGATACTTATTATGACAGGAAACTGTAACTTCGTTACTAATTATGACAAGTATCTGTAATTTCGATACAAATTATGACAGGTAACTGTAACTTCGTTACTAATTATGACAGGAAACTGTAACTTCGTTACTAATTATGACAAGTAACTTTAATTTGGATACTAGTTATGGCAGGAAACTGTAACTTCGTTACTAATTATGACAAGTCCCTGTAATTTCGATACAAATTATGGCAGGTAACTGTAACCTCGATACTAATTATGACAAGTAACTGTAACTTCGATACTAATTATGACAGGTAACAGTTACTTCGATACTAATTATGACAGGAAACTGTAACTTCGTTACTAATTATGACAAGTAACTGTAATTTCGATACAAATTATGACAGGTAACAGTAACTTCGATACTAATTATGACAAAGTAACTGTAACTTCGATACTAATTATGACAGGTAACTGTAACTTCGTTATTAATTATGACAAGTAACTGTAACTTCGATATTAATTATGGCAGGAAACTGTAATTTCGTTACTAATTATGGCAAGTCCCTGTAATTTCGATACAAATTATGGCAGGTAACTGTAACCTCGATACTAATTATGACAAGTAACTGTAACTTCGATACTTATTATGACAGGTAACTGTAACTTCGTTATTAATTATGACAATTAACTGTAATTTCGATACAAATTTTGGCAGGTAACTGTATCATCGTTACTAATTATGACAGGTAACAGTAACTTCGATACTAATTATGACAAGTAACTGTAACTTCGATACTAATTATGACAGGTAACTGTAACCTCGATACTAACTATGACAGGTAACTGTAACTTTTTTTACTAATTATGACAAGTAACTGTAATTTCGATTCAAATTTTGGCAGGTAATTGTAACTTCGATACTTATTATGACAGGTAACAGTAACTACGATACTAATTATGACAAGTAACTGTAACATCGATACTAATAATGACAGGTAACTGTAACTTCGTTACTAATTATGACAAGTAACTGTAATTTTGATACAAATTATGGCAGATTACTGTAACTTCGATACTAATTATGACAGGTAACAGCAATTTCGATACTAATTATGACAAGTAACTATAACCTCGATACAAATTATGACAGGTAACTGTAACTTCGATACTAATTATGACAAGAAACTCTAACTTCGTTACTAATTATGACAAGTAACTGTAATTTTGATAAAAAATTATGGTAGGTAACTGTAACTTCAATACTAATTATGACAGGTAACAGTAACTTCGATACTAATTATGACATGAAACTGTAACTTCGTTACTAATTATGACAAGTAACTGTAATTTCGAAACAAAATATGACAGGTAACTGTAACTTCGTTACTAATTATGACAGGTTACTGTAACTTCGTTACTAATTATGTCAAGTAACTGTAGCTTCGATGCTAATTATGACAAGTAACTGTAATTTCGATACAAATTATGACAGGTTACAGTAACTTCGATACTAATTATGACAAGTAACAGTAACTTCGATACTAATTATGTCAAGTAACTGTAACTTCGATACTAATTATGACAGGTAACTATAACTTCGATACAAATTATGACAGGTATCTGTAACTTCGATACTAATTATGACAAGAAACTCGAACTTTATTACTAATTATGACAAGTCCCTGTAATTTCGATACAAATTATGGCAGGTAACTGTAACTTCCATACTAATTATGACAGGTAACAGTAACTTCGATACTAATTATGACAGGAAACTGTAACTTCGTTACTAATTATGACAAGTAACTGTAATTTCGATACAAATTATGACAGGTAACTGTAACTTCGTTACTAATTATGACAGGTTACTGTATCTTCGTTGCTAATTATGTCAAGTAACTGTAGCTTCGATGCTAATTATGACAAGTAACTGTAATTTCGATACAAATTATGACAGGTAAAATTAACTTCGATACAAATTATGACAAGAAACTCTAACTTCGTTAATAATTATGACAAGTAACAGTAATTTTGATAAACATTTATGGTAGGTAACGGTAACTTCAATACTAATTATGACTGTAACAGTAACTTCGTTACTAATTATGACAAGTAACTGTAATTTCGATACAAATTATGGCAGGTAACAGTAACTTCGATACTAACTATGACAGGTAACTGTAACTTCGATACAAATTATGACAAGGAACTGTAATTTCGATACAAATTATGGCAGGTAACTGTAACTTCCATACTAATTATGACAGGTAACAGTAACTTCGATACTAATTATGACAAGAAACTGTAACTTCGTTACTAATTATGACAAGTAACTGTAATTTCGATACAAATTATAACAGGTAACTGTAACTTCGTTACTAATTATGACAAGTAACAGTACCTTCGATACTAATTATGACAGGTAACTGTAACTTCGATACTAATTATGACAAGGAACTGTAATTTCGTTACAAATTATGGCAGGTAACTGTAACTTCGTTACTAATTATGACAAGTAACTGTAATTTCGATACAAATTATGGCAGGTAACTGTAACTTCGATACTAATTATGACAGGTAACAGTAACTTCGGTGCTAATTATGACAAGTAACTATAACTTCGATAAAAATTATGACTGGTTATTGTAACTTCGATTCTAATTATGACAAGAAACTCTAACTTCGTTACTAATTATGACAAGTAACTGTAATTTTGATAAAAAATTAAGGTAGGTAACTGTAACTTCAATATTAATTATGACAGGTAACAGTTACTTCGATACTAATTATGACAGGAAAATGTAACTTCGTTACTAATTATGACAAGTACCTTTAATTTCGATACAAATTATGGCAGGTAACTGTAACTTCGATACTAATTATGACAAGTAACTGTAACTTCGATACTAATTATGACAGGTAACTGTAACTTCGTTATTTATTATGACAAGTAACTGTAATTTCGATACAAATTTAGGCAGGTAACTGTAACTTCGATACTAATTATGACAGGTAACTGTAACTTCGATACTAATTATGACAGGTAACTGTAACTTCGTCACTAATTATGACAAGTAACTGTAATTTCGATACAAATTATGGTAGGTAACTGTAACTTCGATACTAATTATGACAGGTAACAGTAACTTCGATAATAATTATGACAAGTAACTATAACTTCGATACAAATTATGACAGGTAACTGTAACTTCGATACTAATTATGACAAGAAACTCGAACTTCGTTACTAATTATGACAAGTCCCAGTAATTTCGATACAAATTATGGCAGGTAACTGTATCTTCCAAACTAATTATGACAGATAACAGTAACTTCGACACTAATTATGACAGGAAACTGTAACTTCGTTACTAATTATGACAAGAAACTGTAATTTCGATACAAATTATGACAGGTAACTGTAACTTCGTTACTACTTATGACAAGTAACAGTACCTTCGATACTAATTATGACAGGTAACTGTATCTTCGATATTAATTATGACAAGGAACAGTAATTTTGATACAAATTATGGCAGGTAACTGTAACTTTGATACTAATTCTGACAGGTAACAGTAACTTCGATACTAATTATGACAAGTAACTGTAACTTCGTTACTAATTATGACAAGTAACTCTAATTTTGATAAAAATTATGGCAGGTAACTGTAACTTCGATACTAATTATGACAGGTAACATTAACTTCGATACTAATTATGACAGGTTACTGTAACTTCGTTACTAATTATGTCAAGTAACTGTAATTTCGATACAAATTATGACAGGTTACCGTAACTTCGTTACTAATTATGACAAGTAACTGTAATTTCGATACAAATTATGGCAGGTAACTGTAACTTCGGTACAAATTATATCAGGTATCAGTAACTTCGATACTAATTATGACAAGGAACTGTAATTTCGATACAAATTATGGCAGGTAACTGTAACTTTGTTACTTATTATGACAGGTTACTGTAACTTCGTTACTAATTATGTCAAGTAATTGTAGCTTCGATTCTAATTATGACATGTAACTGTAATTTCTATTCAAAATATGACAGGTAACAGTAACTTCGATACTTATTATGACAACAAACTCTAACTTCGTTAATAATTATGACAAGTAACAGTAATTTTGATAAAAAAAATTATGGTAGGTAACTGTAACATCAATACTAATTATGACAGGTAACAGTAACTTCGATACTAATTATGACAGGTAAGAGTAACTACGATACTAATTATGACAAGTAACTGTAACTTCGATACTAATTATGACAGGTAACAATTACTTCGATACTAATTATGACAGGAGACTGTAACTTCGTTACTAATTATGACAAGTAACTGTAATTTCGATACAAATTATGACAGGTAACTGTAACTTCGTTACTAATTATGACAGGAAACTGTAACTTCGTTACTAATTATGACAAGTAACTTTAATTTGGATACTAGTTATGGCAGGAAACTGTAACTTCGTTACTAATTATGACAAGTCCCTGTAATTTCGATACAAATTATGGCAGGTAACTGTAACCTCGATACTAATTATGACAAGTAACTGTAACTTCGATACTAATTATGACAAGTAACAGTTACTTCGATACTAATTATGACAGGAAACTGTAACTTCGTTACTAATTATGACAAGTAACTGTAATTTCGATACAAATTATGACAGGTAACTGTAACTTCGATACTAATTATGACAAAGTAACTGTAACTTCGATACTAATTATGACAGGTAACTGTAACTTCGTTATTAATTATGACAAGTAACTGTAACTTCGATATTAATTATGGCAGGAAACTGTAATTTCGTTACTAATTATGGCAAGTCCCTGTAATTTCGATACAAATTATGGCAGGTAACTGTAACCTCGATACTAATTATGACAAGTAACTGTAACTTCGATACTTATTATGACAGGTAACTGTAACTTCGTTATTAATTATGACAAGTAACTGTAATTTCGATACAAATTTTGGCAGGTAACTGTATCATCGTTACTAATTATGACAGGTAACAGTAACTTCGATACTAATTATGACAAGTAACTGTAACTTCGATACTAATTATGACAGGTAACTGTAACCTCGATACTAACTATGACAGGTAACTGTAACTTCGTTACTAATTATGACAAGTAACTGTAATTTCGATTCAAATTTTGGCAGGTAATTGTAACTTCGATACTTATTATGACAGGTAACAGTAACTACGATACTAATTATGACAAGTAACTGTAACATCGATACTAATAATGACAGGTAACTGTAACTTCGTTACTAATTATGACAAGTAACTGTAATTTTGATACAAATTATGGCAGATTACTGTAACTTCGATACTAATTATGACAGGTAACAGCAATTTCGATACTAATTATGACAAGTAACTATAACCTCGATACAAATTATGACAGGTAACTGTAACTTCGATACTAATTATGACAAGAAACTCTAACTTCGTTACTAATTATAACAAGTAACTGTAATTTTGATAAAAAATTATGGTAGGTAACTGTAACTTCAATACTAATTATGACAGGTAACAGTAACTTCGATACTAATTATGACATGAAACTGTAACTTCGTTACTAATTATGACAAGTAACTGTAATTTCGAAACAAATTATGACAGGTAACTGTAACTTCGTTACTAATTATGACAGGTTACTGTAACTTCGTTACTAATTATGTCAAGTAACTGTAGCTTCGATGCTAATTATGACAAGTAACTGTAATTTCGATACAAATTATGACAGGTTACAGTAACTTCGATACTAATTATGACAAGTAACAGTAACTTCGATACTAATTATGTCAAGTAACTGTAACTTCGATACTAATTATGACAGGTAACTATAACTTCGATACAAATTATGACAGGTATCTGTAACTTCGATACTAATTATGACAAGAAACTCGAACTTTATTACTAATTATGACAAGTCCCTGTAATTTCGATACAAATTATGGCAGGTAACTGTAACTTCCATACTAATTATGACAGGTAACAGTAACTTCGATACTAATTATGACAGGAAACTGTAACTTCGTTACTAATTATGACAAGTAACTGTAATTTCGATACAAATTATGACAGGTAACTGTAACTTCGTTACTAATTATGACAGGTTACTGTATCTTCGTTGCTAATTATGTCAAGTAACTGTAGCTTCGATGCTAATTATGACAAGTAACTGTAATTTCGATACAAATTATGACAGGTAAAATTAACTTCGATACAAATTATGACAAGAAACTCTAACTTCGTTAATAATTATGACAAGTAACAGTAATTTTGATAAACATTTATGGTAGGTAACGGTAACTTCAATACTAATTATGACTGTAACAGTAACTTCGTTACTAATTATGACAAGTAACTGTAATTTCGATACAAATTATGGCAGGTAACAGTAACTTCGATACTAACTATGACAGGTAACTGTAACTTCGATACAAATTATGACAAGGAACTGTAATTTCGATACAAATTATGGCAGGTAACTGTAACTTCCATACTAATTATGACAGGTAACAGTAACTTCGATACTAATTATGACAAGAAACTGTAACTTCGTTACTAATTATGACAAGTAACTGTAATTTCGATACAAATTATAACAGGTAACTGTAACTTCGTTACTAATTATGACAAGTAACAGTACCTTCGATACTAATTATGACAGGTAACTGTAACTTCGATACTAATTATGACAAGGAACTGTAATTTCGTTACAAATTATGGCAGGTAACTGTAACTTCGTTACTAATTATGACAAGTAACTGTAATTTCGATACAAATTATGGCAGGTAACTGTAACTTCGATACTAATTATGACAGGTAACAGTAACTTCGGTGCTAATTATGACAAGTAACTATAACTTCGATAAAAATTATGACTGGTTATTGTAACTTCGATTCTAATTATGACAAGAAACTCTAACTTCGTTACTAATTATGACAAGTAACTGTAATTTTGATAAAAAATTAAGGTAGGTAACTGTAACTTCAATATTAATTATGACAGGTAACAGTTACTTCGATACTAATTATGACAGGAAAATGTAACTTCGTTACTAATTATGACAAGTACCTTTAATTTCGATACAAATTATGGCAGGTAACTGTAACTTCGATACTAATTATGACAAGTAACTGTAACTTCGATACTAATTATGACAGGTAACTGTAACTTCGTTATTTATTATGACAAGTAACTGTAATTTCGATACAAATTTAGGCAGGTAACTGTAACTTCGATACTAATTATGACAGGTAACTGTAACTTCGATACTAATTATGACAGGTAACTGTAACTTCGTCACTAATTATGACAAGTAACTGTAATTTCGATACAAATTATGGTAGGTAACTGTAACTTCGATACTAATTATGACAGGTAACAGTAACTTCGATAATAATTATGACAAGTAACTATAACTTCGATACAAATTATGACAGGTAACTGTAACTTCGATACTAATTATGACAAGAAACTCGAACTTCGTTACTAATTATGACAAGTCCCAGTAATTTCGATACAAATTATGGCAGGTAACTGTAACTTCCAAACTAATTATGACAGATAACAGTAACTTCGACACTAATTATGACAGGAAACTGTAACTTCGTTACTAATTATGACAAGAAACTGTAATTTCGATACAAATTATGACAGGTAACTGTAACTTCGTTACTACTTATGACAAGTAACAGTACCTTCGATACTAATTATGACAGGTAACTGTATCTTCGATATTAATTATGACAAGGAACAGTAATTTTGATACAAATTATGGCAGGTAACTGTAACTTTGATACTAATTCTGACAGGTAACAGTAACTTCGATACTAATTATGACAAGTAACTGTAACTTCGTTACTAATTATGACAAGTAACTCTAATTTTGATAAAAATTATGGCAGGTAACTGTAACTTCGATACTAATTATGACAGGTAACATTAACTTCGATACTAATTATGACAGGTTACTGTAACTTCGTTACTAATTATGTCAAGTAACTGTAATTTCGATACAAATTATGACAGGTTACCGTAACTTCGTTACTAATTATGACAAGTAACTGTAATTTCGATACAAATTATGGCAGGTAACTGTAACTTCGGTACAAATTATATCAGGTATCAGTAACTTCGATACTTATTATGACAAGGAACTGTAATTTCGATACAAATTATGGCAGGTAACTGTAACTTTGTTACTTATTATGACAGGTTACTGTAACTTCGTTACTAATTATGTCAAGTAATTGTAGCTTCGATTCTAATTATGACATGTAACTGTAATTTCTATTCAAAATATGACAGGTAACAGTAACTTCGATACTTATTATGACAACAAACTCTAACTTCGTTAATAATTATGACAAGTAACAGTAATTTTGATAAAAAAAATTATGGTAGGTAACTGTAACATCAATACTAATTATGACAGGTAACAGTAACTTCGATACTAATTATGACAGGTAAGAGTAACTACGATACTAATTATGACAAGTAACTGTAACTTCGATACTAATTATGACAGGTAACAATTACTTCGATACTAATTATGACAGGAGACTGTAACTTCGTTACTAATTATGACAAGTAACTGTAATTTCGATACAAATTATGACAGGTAACTGTAACTTCGTTACTAATTATGACAGGAAACTGTAACTTCGTTACTAATTATGACAAGTAACTTTAATTTGGATACTAGTTATGGCAGGAAACTGTAACTTCGTTACTAATTATGACAAGTCCCTGTAATTTCGATACAAATTATGGCAGGTAACTGTAACCTCGATACTAATTATGACAAGTAACTGTAACTTCGATACTAATTATGACAAGTAACAGTTACTTCGATACTAATTATGACAGGAAACTGTAACTTCGTTACTAATTATGACAAGTAACTGTAATTTCGATACAAATTATGACAGGTAACTGTAACTTCGATACTAATTATGACAAAGTAACTGTAACTTCGATACTAATTATGACAGGTAACTGTAACTTCGTTATTAATTATGACAAGTAACTGTAACTTCGATATTAATTATGGCAGGAAACTGTAATTTCGTTACTAATTATGGCAAGTCCCTGTAATTTCGATACAAATTATGGCAGGTAACTGTAACCTCGATACTAATTATGACAAGTAACTGTAACTTCGATACTTATTATGACAGGTAACTGTAACTTCGTTATTAATTATGACAAGTAACTGTAATTTCGATACAAATTTTGGCAGGTAACTGTATCATCGTTACTAATTATGACAGGTAACAGTAACTTCGATACTAATTATGACAAGTAACTGTAACTTCGATACTAATTATGACAGGTAACTGTAACCTCGATATTAACTATGACAGGTAACTGTAACTTCGTTACTAATTATGACAAGTAACTGTAATTTCGATTCAAATTTTGGCAGGTAATTGTAACTTCGATACTTATTATGACAGGTAACAGTAACTACGATACTAATTATGACAAGTAACTGTAACATCGATACTAATAATGACAGGTAACTGTAACTTCGTTACTAATTATGACAAGTAACTGTAATTTTGATACAAATTATGGCAGATTACTGTAACTTCGATACTAATTATGACAGGTAACAGCAATTTCGATACTAATTATGACAAGTAACTATAACCTCGATACAAATTATGACAGGTAACTGTAACTTCGATACTAATTATGACAAGAAACTCTAACTTCGTTACTAATTATGACAAGTAACTGTAATTTTGATAAAAAATTATGGTAGGTAACTGTAACTTCAATACTAATTATGACAGGTAACAGTAACTTCGATACTAATTATGACATGAAACTGTAACTTCGTTACTAATTATGACAAGTAACTGTAATTTCGAAACAAATTATGACAGGTAACTGTAACTTCGTTACTAATTATGACAGGTTACTGTAACTTCGTTACTAATTATGTCAAGTAACTGTAGCTTCGATGCTAATTATGACAAGTAACTGTAATTTCGATACAAATTATGACAGGTTACAGTAACTTCGATACTAATTATGACAAGTAACAGTAACTTCGATACTAATTATGTCAAGTAACTGTAACTTCGATACTAATTATGACAGGTAACTATAACTTCGATACAAATTATGACAGGTATCTGTAACTTCGATACTAATTATGACAAGAAACTCGAACTTTATTACTAATTATGACAAGTCCCTGTAATTTCGATACAAATTATGGCAGGTAACTGTAACTTCCATACTAATTATGACAGGTAACAGTAACTTCGATACTAATTATGACAGGAAACTGTAACTTCGTTACTAATTATGACAAGTAACTGTAATTTCGATACAAATTATGACAGGTAACTGTAACTTCGTTACTAATTATGACAGGTTACTGTATCTTCGTTGCTAATTATGTCAAGTAACTGTAGCTTCGATGCTAATTATGACAAGTAACTGTAATTTCGATACAAATTATGACAGGTAAAATTAACTTCGATACAAATTATGACAAGAAACTCTAACTTCGTTAATAATTATGACAAGTAACAGTAATTTTGATAAACATTTATGGTAGGTAACGGTAACTTCAATACTAATTATGACTGTAACAGTAACTTCGTTACTAATTATGACAAGTAACTGTAATTTCGATACAAATTATGGCAGGTAACAGTAACTTCGATACTAACTATGACAGGTAACTGTAACTTCGATACAAATTATGACAAGGAACTGTAATTTCGATACAAATTATGGCAGGTAACTGTAACTTCCATACTAATTATGACAGGTAACAGTAACTTCGATACTAATTATGACAAGAAACTGTAACTTCGTTACTAATTATGACAAGTAACTGTAATTTCGATACAAATTATAACAGGTAACTGTAACTTCGTTACTAATTATGACAAGTAACAGTACCTTCGATACTAATTATGACAGGTAACTGTAACTTCGATACTAATTATGACAAGGAACTGTAATTTCGTTACAAATTATGGCAGGTAACTGTAACTTCGTTACTAATTATGACAAGTAACTGTAATTTCGATACAAATTATGGCAGGTAACTGTAACTTCGATACTAATTATGACAGGTAACAGTAACTTCGGTGCTAATTATGACAAGTAACTATAACTTCGATAAAAATTATGACTGGTTATTGTAACTTCGATTCTAATTATGACAAGAAACTCTAACTTCGTTACTAATTATGACAAGTAACTGTAATTTTGATAAAAAATTAAGGTAGGTAACTGTAACTTCAATATTAATTATGACAGGTTACAGTTACTTCGATACTAATTATGACAGGAAAATGTAACTTCGTTACTAATTATGACAAGTACCTTTAATTTCGATACAAATTATGGCAGGTAACTGTAACTTCGATACTAATTATGACAAGTAACTGTAACTTCGATACTAATTATGACAGGTAACTGTAACTTCGTTATTTATTATGACAAGTAACTGTAATTTCGATACAAATTTAGGCAGGTAACTGTAACTTCGATACTAATTATGACAGGTAACTGTAACTTCGATACTAATTATGACAGGTAACTGTAACTTCGTCACTAATTATGACAAGTAACTGTAATTTCGATACAAATTATGGCAGGTAACTGTAACTTCGATACTAATTATGACAGGTAACAGTAACTTCGATAATAATTATGACAAGTAACTATAACTTCGATACAAATTATGACAGGTAACTGTAACTTCGATACTAATTATGACAAGAAACTCGAACTTCGTTACTAATTATGACAAGTCCCAGTAATTTCGATACAAATTATGGCAGGTAACTGTAACTTCCAAACTAATTATGACAGATAACAGTAACTTCGACACTAATTATGACAGGAAACTGTAACTTCGTTACTAATTATGACAAGAAACTGTAATTTCGATACAAATTATGACAGGTAACTGTAACTTCGTTACTACTTATGACAAGTAACAGTACCTTCGATACTAATTATGACAGGTAACTGTATCTTCGATATTAATTATGACAAGGAACAGTAATTTTGATACAAATTATGGCAGGTAACTGTAACTTTGATACTAATTCTGACAGGTAACAGTAACTTCGATACTAATTATGACAAGTAACTGTAACTTCGTTACTAATTATGACAAGTAACTCTAATTTTGATAAAAATTATGGCAGGTAACTGTAACTTCGATACTAATTATGACAGGTAACATTAACTTCGATACTAATTATGACAGGTTACTGTAACTTCGTTACTAATTATGTCAAGTAACTGTAATTTCGATACAAATTATGACAGGTTACCGTAACTTCGTTACTAATTATGACAAGTAACTGTAATTTCGATACAAATTATGGCAGGTAACTGTAACTTCGGTACAAATTATATCAGGTATCAGTAACTTCGATACTAATTATGACAAGGAACTGTAATTTCGATACAAATTATGGCAGGTAACTGTAACTTTGTTACTTATTATGACAGGTTACTGTAACTTCGTTACTAATTATGTCAAGTAACTGTAGCTTCGATTCTAATTATGACATGTAACTGTAATTTCTATTCAAAATATGACAGGTAACAGTAACTTCGATACTAATTATGACAACAAACTCTAACTTCGTTAATAATTATGACAAGTAACAGTAATTTTGATAAAAAAAATTATGGTAGGTAACTGTAACATCAATACTAATTATGACAGGTAACAGTAACTTCGATACTAATTATGACAGGTAAGAGTAACTACGATACTAATTATGACAAGTAACTGTAACTTCGATACTAATTATGACAGGTAACAATTACTTCGATACTAATTATGACAGGAAATTGTAACTTCGTTACTAATTATGACAAGTAACTGTAATTTCGATACAAATTATGACAGGTAACTGTAACTTCGTTACTAATTATGACAGGAAACTGTAACTTCGTTACTAATTATGACAAGTAACTTTAATTTGGATACTAGTTATGGCAGGAAACTGTAACATCGTTACTAATTATGACAAGTCCCTGTAATTTCGATACAAATTATGGCAGGTAACTGTAACCTCGATACTAATTATGACAAGTAACTGTAACTTCGATACTAATTATGACAAGTAACGGTTACTTCGATACTAATTATGACAGGAAACTGTAACTTCGTTACTAATTATGACAAGTAACTGTAATTTCGATACAAATTATGACAGGTAACTGTAACTTCGATACTAATTATGACAAAGTAACTGTAACTTCGATACTAATTATGACAGGTAACTGTAACTTCGTTATTAATTATGACAAGTAACTGTAACTTCGATATTAATTATGGCAGGAAACTGTAATTTCGTTACTAATTATGGCAAGTCCCTGTAATTTCGATACAAATTATGGCAGGTAACTGTAACCTCGATACTAATTATGACAAGTAACTGTAACTTCGATACTTATTATGACAGGTAACTGTAACTTCGTTATTAATTATGACAAGTAACTGTAATTTCGATACAAATTTTGGCAGGTAACTGTATCATCGTTACTAATTATGACAGGTAACAGTAACTTCGATACTAATTATGACAAGTAACTGTAACTTCGATACTAATTATGACAGGTAACTGTAACCTCGATACTAACTATGACAGGTAACTGTAACTTCGTTACTAATTATGACAAGTAACTGTAATTTCGATTCAAATTTTGGCAGGTAATTGTAACTTCGATACTTATTATGACAGGTAACAGTAACTACGATACTAATTATGACAAGTAACTGTAACATCGATACTAATAATGACAGGTAACTGTAACTTCGTTACTAATTATGACAAGTAACTGTAATTTTGATACAAATTATGGCAGATTACTGTAACTTCGATACTAATTATGACAGGTAACAGCAATTTCGATACTAATTATGACAAGTAACTATAACCTCGATACAAATTATGACAGGTAACTGTAACTTCGATACTAATTATGACAAGAAACTCTAACTTCGTTACTAATTATGACAAGTAACTGTAATTTTGATAAAAAATTATGGTAGGTAACTGTAACTTCAATACTAATTATGACAGGTAACAGTAACTTCGATACTAATTATGACATGAAACTGTAACTTCGTTACTAATTATGACAAGTAACTGTAATTTCGATACAAATTATGACAGGTAACTGTAACTTCGTTACTAATTATGACAGGTTACTGTAACTTCGTTACTAATTATGTCAAGTAACTGTAGCATCGATGCTAATTATGACAAGTAACTGTAATTTCGATACAAATTATGACAGGTTACAGTAACTTCGATACTAATTATGACAAGTAACAGTAACTTCGATACGAATTATGTCAAGTAACTGTAACTTCGATACTAATTATGACAGGTAACTATAACTTCGATACAAATTATGACAGGTATCTGTAACTTCGATACTAATTATGACAAGAAACTCGAACTTTATTACTAATTATGACAAGTCCCTGTAATTTCGATACAAATTATGGCAGGTAACTGTAACTTCCATACTAATTATGACAGGTAACAGTAACTTCGATACTAATTATGACAGGAAACTGTAACTTCGTTACTAATTATGACAAGTAACTGTAATTTCGATACAAATTATGACAGGTAACTGTAACTTCGTTACTAATTATGACAGGTTACTGTATCTTCGTTGCTAATTATGTCAAGTAACTGTAGCTTCGATGCTAATTATGACAAGTAACTGTAATTTCGATACAAATTATGACAGGTAAAATTAACTTCGATACAAATTATGACAAGAAACTCTAACTTCGTTAATAATTATGACAAGTAACAGTAATTTTGATAAACATTTATGGTAGGTAACGGTAACTTCAATACTAATTATGACTGTAACAGTAACTTCGTTACTAATTATGACAAGTAACTGTAATTTCGATACAAATTATGGCAGGTAACAGTAACTTCGATACTAACTATGACAGGTAACTGTAACTTCGATACAAATTATGACAAGGAACTGTAATTTCGATACAAATTATGGCAGGTAACTGTAACTTCCATACTAATTATGACAGGTAACAGTAACTTCGATACTAATTATGACAAGAAACTGTAACTTCGTTACTAATTATGACAAGTAACTGTAATTTCGATACAAATTATAACAGGTAACTGTAACTTCGTTACTAATTATGACAAGTAACAGTACCTTCGATACTAATTATGACAGGTAACTGTAACTTCGATACTAATTATGACAAGGAACTGTAATTTCGTTACAAATTATGGCAGGTAACTGTAACTTCGTTACTAATTATGACAAGTAACTGTAATTTCGATACAAATTATGGCAGGTAACTGTAACTTCGATACTAATTATGACAGGTAACAGTAACTTCGGTGCTAATTATGACAAGTAACTATAACTTCGATAAAAATTATGACTGGTTATTGTAACTTCGATTCTAATTATGACAAGAAACTCTAACTTCGTTACTAATTATGACAAGTAACTGTAATTTTGATAAAAAATTAAGGTAGGTAACTGTAACTTCAATATTAATTATGACAGGTTACAGTTACTTCGATACTAATTATGACAGGAAAATGTAACTTCGTTACTAATTATGACAAGTACCTTTAATTTCGATACAAATTATGGCAGGTAACTGTAACTTCGATACTAATTATGACAAGTAACTGTAACTTCGATACTAATTATGACAGGTAACTGTAACTTCGTTATTTATTATGACAAGTAACTGTAATTTCGATACAAATTTAGGCAGGTAACTGTAACTTCGATACTAATTATGACAGGTAACTGTAACTTCGATACTAATTATGACAGGTAACTGTAACTTCGTCACTAATTATGACAAGTAACTGTAATTTCGATACAAATTATGGCAGGTAACTGTAACTTCGATACTAATTATGACAGGTAACAGTAACTTCGATAATAATTATGACAAGTAACTATAACTTCGATACAAATTATGACAGGTAACTGTAACTTCGATACTAATTATGACAAGAAACTCGAACTTCGTTACTAATTATGACAAGTCCCAGTAATTTCGATACAAATTATGGCAGGTAACTGTAACTTCCAAACTAATTATGACAGATAACAGTAACTTCGACACTAATTATGACAGGAAACTGTAACTTCGTTACTAATTATGACAAGAAACTGTAATTTCGATACAAATTATGACAGGTAACTGTAACTTCGTTACTACTTATGACAAGTAACAGTACCTTCGATACTAATTATGACAGGTAACTGTATCTTCGATATTAATTATGACAAGGAACAGTAATTTTGATACAAATTATGGCAGGTAACTGTAACTTTGATACTAATTCTGACAGGTAACAGTAACTTCGATACTAATTATGACAAGTAACTGTAACTTCGTTACTAATTATGACAAGTAACTCTAATTTTGATAAAAATTATGGCAGGTAACTGTAACTTCGATACTAATTATGACAGGTAACATTAACTTCGATACTAATTATGACAGGTTACTGTAACTTCGTTACTAATTATGTCAAGTAACTGTAATTTCGATACAAATTATGACAGGTTACCGTAACTTCGTTACTAATTATGACAAGTAACTGTAATTTCGATACAAATTATGGCAGGTAACTGTAACTTCGGTACAAATTATATCAGGTATCAGTAACTTCGATACTAATTATGACAAGGAACTGTAATTTCGATACAAATTATGGCAGGTAACTGTAACTTTGTTACTTATTATGACAGGTTACTGTAACTTCGTTACTAATTATGTCAAGTAACTGTAGCTTCGATTCTAATTATGACATGTAACTGTAATTTCTATTCAAAATATGACAGGTAACAGTAACTTCGATACTAATTATGACAACAAACTCTAACTTCGTTAATAATTATGACAAGTAACAGTAATTTTGATAAAAAAAATTATGGTAGGTAACTGTAACATCAATACTAATTATGACAGGTAACAGTAACTTCGATACTAATTATGACAGGTAAGAGTAACTACGATACTAATTATGACAAGTAACTGTAACTTCGATACTAATTATGACAGGTAACAATTACTTCGATACTAATTATGACAGGAAACTGTAACTTCGTTACTAATTATGACAAGTAACTGTAATTTCGATACAAATTATGACAGGTAACTGTAACTTCGTTACTAATTATGACAGGAAACTGTAACTTCGTTACTAATTATGACAAGTAACTTTAATTTGGATACTAGTTATGGCAGGAAACTGTAACATCGTTACTAATTATGACAAGTCCCTGTAATTTCGATACAAATTATGGCAGGTAACTGTAACCTCGATACTAATTATGACAAGTAACTGTAACTTCGATACTAATTATGACAAGTAACGGTTACTTCGATACTAATTATGACAGGAAACTGTAACTTCGTTACTAATTATGACAAGTAACTGTAATTTCGATACAAATTATGACAGGTAACTGTAACTTCGATACTAATTATGACAAAGTAACTGTAACTTCGATACTAATTATGACAGGTAACTGTAACTTCGTTATTAATTATGACAAGTAACTGTAACTTCGATATTAATTATGGCAGGAAACTGTAATTTCGTTACTAATTATGGCAAGTCCCTGTAATTTCGATACAAATTATGGCAGGTAACTGTAACCTCGATACTAATTATGACAAGTAACTGTAACTTCGATACTTATTATGACAGGTAACTGTAACTTCGTTATTAATTATGACAAGTAACTGTAATTTCGATACAAATTTTGGCAGGTAACTGTATCATCGTTACTAATTATGACAGGTAACAGTAACTTCGATACTAATTATGACAAGTAACTGTAACTTCGATACTAATTATGACAGGTAACTGTAACCTCGATACTAACTATGACAGGTAACTGTAACTTCGTTACTAATTATGACAAGTAACTGTAATTTCGATTCAAATTTTGGCAGGTAATTGTAACTTCGATACTTATTATGACAGGTAACAGTAACTACGATACTAATTATGACAAGTAACTGTAACATCGATACTAATAATGACAGGTAACTGTAACTTCGTTACTAATTATGACAAGTAACTGTAATTTTGATACAAATTATGGCAGATTACTGTAACTTCGATACTAATTATGACAGGTAACAGCAATTTCGATACTAATTATGACAAGTAACTATAACCTCGATACAAATTATGACAGGTAACTGTAACTTCGATACTAATTATGACAAGAAACTCTAACTTCGTTACTAATTATGACAAGTAACTGTAATTTTGATAAAAAATTATGGTAGGTAACTGTAACTTCAATACTAATTATGACAGGTAACAGTAACTTCGATACTAATTATGACATGAAACTGTAACTTCGTTACTAATTATGACAAGTAACTGTAATTTCGATACAAATTATGACAGGTAACTGTAACTTCGTTACTAATTATGACAGGTTACTGTAACTTCGTTACTAATTATGTCAAGTAACTGTAGCATCGATGCTAATTATGACAAGTAACTGTAATTTCGATACAAATTATGACAGGTTACAGTAACTTCGATACTAATTATGACAAGTAACAGTAACTTCGATACGAATTATGTCAAGTAACTGTAACTTCGATACTAATTATGACAGGTAACTATAACTTCGATACAAATTATGACAGGTATCTGTAACTTCGATACTAATTATGACAAGAAACTCGAACTTTATTACTAATTATGACAAGTCCCTGTAATTTCGATACAAATTATGGCAGGTAACTGTAACTTCCATACTAATTATGACAGGTAACAGTAACTTCGATACTAATTATGACAGGAAACTGTAACTTCGTTACTAATTATGACAAGTAACTGTAATTTCGATACAAATTATGACAGGTAACTGTAACTTCGTTACTAATTATGACAGGTTACTGTATCTTCGTTGCTAATTATGTCAAGTAACTGTAGCTTCGATGCTAATTATGACAAGTAACTGTAATTTCGATTCAAATTATGACAGGTAAAATTAACTTCGATACAAATTATGACAAGAAACTCTAACTTCGTTAATAATTATGACAAGTAACAGTAATTTTGATAAACATTTATGGTAGGTAACGGTAACTTCAATACTAATTATGACTGTAACAGTAACTTCGTTACTAATTATGACAAGTAACTGTAATTTCGATACAAATTATGGCAGGTAACAGTAACTTCGATACTAACTATGACAGGTAACTGTAACTTCGATACAAATTATGACAAGGAACTGTAATTTCGATACAAATTATGGCAGGTAACTGTAACTTCCATACTAATTATGACAGGTAACAGTAACTTCGATACTAATTATGACAAGAAACTGTAACTTCGTTACTAATTATGACAAGTAACTGTAATTTCGATACAAATTATAACAGGTAACTGTAACTTCGTTACTAATTATGACAAGTAACAGTACCTTCGATACTAATTATGACAGGTAACTGTAACTTCGATACTAATTATGACAAGGAACTGTAATTTCGTTACAAATTATGGCAGGTAACTGTAACTTCGTTACTAATTATGACAAGTAACTGTAATTTCGATACAAATTATGGCAGGTAACTGTAACTTCGATACTAATTATGACAGGTAACAGTAACTTCGGTGCTAATTATGACAAGTAACTATAACTTCGATAAAAATTATGACTGGTTATTGTAACTTCGATTCTAATTATGACAAGAAACTCTAACTTCGTTACTAATTATGACAAGTAACTGTAATTTTGATAAAAAATTAAGGTAGGTAACTGTAACTTCAATATTAATTATGACAGGTAACAGTTACTTCGATACTAATTATGACAGGAAAATGTAACTTCGTTACTAATTATGACAAGTACCTTTAATTTCGATACAAATTATGGCAGGTAACTGTAACTTCGATACTAATTATGACAAGTAACTGTAACTTCGATACTAATTATGACAGGTAACTGTAACTTCGTTATTTATTATGACAAGTAACTGTAATTTCGATACAAATTTAGGCAGGTAACTGTAACTTCGATACTAATTATGACAGGTAACTGTAACTTCGATACTAATTATGACAGGTAACTGTAACTTCGTCACTAATTATGACAAGTAACTGTAATTTCGATACAAATTATGGCAGGTAACTGTAACTTCGATACTAATTATGACAGGTAACAGTAACTTCGATAATAATTATGACAAGTAACTATAACTTCGATACAAATTATGACAGGTAACTGTAACTTCGATACTAATTATGACAAGAAACTCGAACTTCGTTACTAATTATGACAAGTCCCAGTAATTTCGATACAAATTATGGCAGGTAACTGTAACTTCCAAACTAATTATGACAGATAACAGTAACTTCGACACTAATTATGACAGGAAACTGTAACTTCGTTACTAATTATGACAAGAAACTGTAATTTCGATACAAATTATGACAGGTAACTGTAACTTCGTTACTACTTATGACAAGTAACAGTACCTTCGATACTAATTATGACAGGTAACTGTATCTTCGATATTAATTATGACAAGGAACAGTAATTTTGATACAAATTATGGCAGGTAACTGTAACTTTGATACTAATTCTGACAGGTAACAGTAACTTCGATACTAATTATGACAAGTAACTGTAACTTCGTTACTAATTATGACAAGTAACTCTAATTTTGATAAAAATTATGGCAGGTAACTGTAACTTCGATACTAATTATGACAGGTAACATTAACTTCGATACTAATTATGACAGGTTACCGTAACTTCGTTACTAATTATGACAAGTAACTGTAATTTCGATACAAATTATGGCAGGTAACTGTAACTTCGGTACAAATTATATCAGGTATCAGTAACTTCGATACTAATTATGACAAGGAACTGTAATTTCGATACAAATTATGGCAGGTAACTGTAACTTTGTTACTTATTATGACAGGTTACTGTAACTTCGTTACTAATTATGTCAAGTAATTGTAGCTTCGATTCTAATTATGACATGTAACTGTAATTTCTATTCAAAATATGACAGGTAACAGTAACTTCGATACTAATTATGACAACAAACTCTAACTTCGTTAATAATTATGACAAGTAACAGTAATTTTGATAAAAAAAATTATGGTAGGTAACTGTAACATCAATACTAATTATGACAGGTAACAGTAACTTCGATACTAATTATGACAGGTAAGAGTAACTACGATACTAATTATGACAAGTAACTGTAACTTCGATACTAATTATGACAGGTAACAATTACTTCGATACTAATTATGACAGGAAACTGTAACTTCGTTACTAATTATGACAAGTAACTGTAATTTCGATACAAATTATGACAGGTAACTGTAACTTCGTTACTAATTATGACAGGAAACTGTAACTTCGTTACTAATTATGACAAGTAACTTTAATTTGGATACTAGTTATGGCAGGAAACTGTAACTTCGTTACTAATTATGACAAGTCCCTGTAATTTCGATACAAATTATGGCAGGTAACTGTAACCTCGATACTAATTATGACAAGTAACTGTAACTTCGATACTAATTATGACAAGTAACAGTTACTTCGATACTAATTATGACAGGAAACTGTAACTCCGTTACTAATTATGACAAGTAACTGTAATTTCGATACAAATTATGACAGGTAACTGTAACTTCGATACTAATTATGACAAGTAACTGTAACTTCGATACTAATTATGACAGGTAACTGTAACTTCGTTATTAATTATGACAAGTAACTGTAACTTCGATATTAATTATGGCAGGAAACTGTAACTTCGTTACTAATTATGGCAAGTCCCTGTAATTTCGATACAAATTATGGCAGGTAACTGTAACCTCGATACTAATTATGACAAGTAACTGTAACTTCGATACTTATTATGACAGGTAACTGTAACTTCGTTATTAATTTTGACAAGTAACTGTAATTTCGATACAAATTTTGGCAGGTAAGTGTATCATCGTTACTAATTATGACAGGTAACAGTAACTTCGATACTAATTATGACAAGTAACTGTAACTTCGATACTAATTATGACAGGCAACTGTAACCTCGATACTAATTATGACAGGTAACTGTAACTTCGTTACTAATTATGACAAGTAACTGTAACATCGATACTTATAATGACAGGTAACTGTAACCTCGATACTAATTATGACAAGTAACTGTAACTTCGTTACTAATTATGACAAGTAACTGTAATTTTGATACAAATTATGGCAGATTACTGTAACTTCGATACTAATTATGACAGGTAACACAACTTCGATACTAATTATGACAAGTAACTATAACCTCGATACTAATTATGACAAGTAACTGTAACTTCGATACTTATTATGACAGGTAACTGTAACTTCGTTATTAATTATGACAAGTAACTGTAATTTCGATACAAATTTTGGCAGGTAACTGTATCATCGTTACTAATTATGACAGGTAACAGTAACTTCGATACTAATTATGACAAGTAACTGTAACTTCGATACTAATTATGACAGGTAACTGTAACCTCGATACTAACTATGACAGGTAACTGTAACTTCGTTACTAATTATGACAAGTAACTGTAATTTCGATTCAAATTTTGGCAGGTAATTGTAACTTCGATACTTATTATGACAGGTAACAGTAACTACGATACTAATTATGACAAGTAACTGTAACATCGATACTAATAATGACAGGTAACTGTAACTTCGTTACTAATTATGACAAGTAACTGTAATTTTGATACAAATTATGGCAGATTACTGTAACTTCGATACTAATTATGACAGGTAACAGCAATTTCGATACTAATTATGACAAGTAACTATAACCTCGATACAAATTATGACAGGTAACTGTAACTTCGATACTAATTATGACAAGAAACTCTAACTTCGTTACTAATTATAACAAGTAACTGTAATTTTGATAAAAAATTATGGTAGGTAACTGTAACTTCAATACTAATTATGACAGGTAACAGTAACTTCGATACTAATTATGACATGAAACTGTAACTTCGTTACTAATTATGACAAGTAACTGTAATTTCGAAACAAATTATGACAGGTAACTGTAACTTCGTTACTAATTATGACAGGTTACTGTAACTTCGTTACTAATTATGTCAAGTAACTGTAGCTTCGATGCTAATTATGACAAGTAACTGTAATTTCGATACAAATTATGACAGGTTACAGTAACTTCGATACTAATTATGACAAGTAACAGTAACTTCGATACTAATTATGTCAAGTAACTGTAACTTCGATACTAATTATGACAGGTAACTATAACTTCGATACAAATTATGACAGGTATCTGTAACTTCGATACTAATTATGACAAGAAACTCGAACTTTATTACTAATTATGACAAGTCCCTGTAATTTCGATACAAATTATGGCAGGTAACTGTAACTTCCATACTAATTATGACAGGTAACAGTAACTTCGATACTAATTATGACAGGAAACTGTAACTTCGTTACTAATTATGACAAGTAACTGTAATTTCGATACAAATTATGACAGGTAACTGTAACTTCGTTACTAATTATGACAGGTTACTGTATCTTCGTTGCTAATTATGTCAAGTAACTGTAGCTTCGATGCTAATTATGACAAGTAACTGTAATTTCGATACAAATTATGACAGGTAAAATTAACTTCGATACAAATTATGACAAGAAACTCTAACTTCGTTAATAATTATGACAAGTAACAGTAATTTTGATAAACATTTATGGTAGGTAACGGTAACTTCAATACTAATTATGACTGTAACAGTAACTTCGTTACTAATTATGACAAGTAACTGTAATTTCGATACAAATTATGGCAGGTAACAGTAACTTCGATACTAACTATGACAGGTAACTGTAACTTCGATACAAATTATGACAAGGAACTGTAATTTCGATACAAATTATGGCAGGTAACTGTAACTTCCATACTAATTATGACAGGTAACAGTAACTTCGATACTAATTATGACAAGAAACTGTAACTTCGTTACTAATTATGACAAGTAACTGTAATTTCGATACAAATTATAACAGGTAACTGTAACTTCGTTACTAATTATGACAAGTAACAGTACCTTCGATACTAATTATGACAGGTAACTGTAACTTCGATACTAATTATGACAAGGAACTGTAATTTCGTTACAAATTATGGCAGGTAACTGTAACTTCGTTACTAATTATGACAAATAACTGTAATTTCGATACAAATTATGGCAGGTAACTGTAACTTCGATACTAATTATGACAGGTAACAGTAACTTCGGTGCTAATTATGACAAGTAACTATAACTTCGATAAAAATTATGACTGGTTATTGTAACTTCGATTCTAATTATGACAAGAAACTCTAACTTCGTTACTAATTATGACAAGTAACTGTAATTTTGATAAAAAATTAAGGTAGGTAACTGTAACTTCAATATTAATTATGACAGGTAACAGTTACTTCGATACTAATTATGACAGGAAAATGTAACTTCGTTACTAATTATGACAAGTACCTTTAATTTCGATACAAATTATGGCAGGTAACTGTAACTTCGATACTAATTATGACAAGTAACTGTAACTTCGATACTAATTATGACAGGTAACTGTAACTTCGTTATTTATTATGACAAGTAACTGTAATTTCGATACAAATTTAGGCAGGTAACTGTAACTTCGATACTAATTATGACAGGTAACTGTAACTTCGATACTAATTATGACAGGTAACTGTAACTTCGTCACTAATTATGACAAGTAACTGTAATTTCGATACAAATTATGGTAGGTAACTGTAACTTCGATACTAATTATGACAGGTAACAGTAACTTCGATAATAATTATGACAAGTAACTATAACTTCGATACAAATTATGACAGGTAACTGTAACTTCGATACTAATTATGACAAGAAACTCGAACTTCGTTACTAATTATGACAAGTCCCAGTAATTTCGATACAAATTATGGCAGGTAACTGTAACTTCCAAACTAATTATGACAGATAACAGTAACTTCGACACTAATTATGACAGGAAACTGTAACTTCGTTACTAATTATGACAAGAAACTGTAATTTCGATACAAATTATGACAGGTAACTGTAACTTCGTTACTACTTATGACAAGTAACAGTACCTTCGATACTAATTATGACAGGTAACTGTATCTTCGATATTAATTATGACAAGGAACAGTAATTTTGATACAAATTATGGCAGGTAACTGTAACTTTGATACTAATTCTGACAGGTAACAGTAACTTCGATACTAATTATGACAAGTAACTGTAACTTCGTTACTAATTATGACAAGTAACTCTAATTTTGATAAAAATTATGGCAGGTAACTGTAACTTCGATACTAATTATGACAGGTAACATTAACTTCGATACTAATTATGACAGGTTACTGTAACTTCGTTACTAATTATGTCAAGTAACTGTAATTTCGATACAAATTATGACAGGTTACCGTAACTTCGTTACTAATTATGACAAGTAACTGTAATTTCGATACAAATTATGGCAGGTAACTGTAACTTCGGTACAAATTATATCAGGTATCAGTAACTTCGATACTTATTATGACAAGGAACTGTAATTTCGATACAAATTATGGCAGGTAACTGTAACTTTGTTACTTATTATGACAGGTTACTGTAACTTCGTTACTAATTATGTCAAGTAATTGTAGCTTCGATTCTAATTATGACATGTAACTGTAATTTCTATTCAAAATATGACAGGTAACAGTAACTTCGATACTTATTATGACAACAAACTCTAACTTCGTTAATAATTATGACAAGTAACAGTAATTTTGATAAAAAAAATTATGGTAGGTAACTGTAACATCAATACTAATTATGACAGGTAACAGTAACTTCGATACTAATTATGACAGGTAAGAGTAACTACGATACTAATTATGACAAGTAACTGTAACTTCGATACTAATTATGACAGGTAACAATTACTTCGATACTAATTATGACAGGAGACTGTAACTTCGTTACTAATTATGACAAGTAACTGTAATTTCGATACAAATTATGACAGGTAACTGTAACTTCGTTACTAATTATGACAGGAAACTGTAACTTCGTTACTAATTATGACAAGTAACTTTAATTTGGATACTAGTTATGGCAGGAAACTGTAACTTCGTTACTAATTATGACAAGTCCCTGTAATTTCGATACAAATTATGGCAGGTAACTGTAACCTCGATACTAATTATGACAAGTAACTGTAACTTCGATACTAATTATGACAAGTAACAGTTACTTCGATACTAATTATGACAGGAAACTGTAACTTCGTTACTAATTATGACAAGTAACTGTAATTTCGATACAAATTATGACAGGTAACTGTAACTTCGATACTAATTATGACAAAGTAACTGTAACTTCGATACTAATTATGACAGGTAACTGTAACTTCGTTATTAATTATGACAAGTAACTGTAACTTCGATATTAATTATGGCAGGAAACTGTAATTTCGTTACTAATTATGGCAAGTCCCTGTAATTTCGATACAAATTATGGCAGGTAACTGTAACCTCGATACTAATTATGACAAGTAACTGTAACTTCGATACTTATTATGACAGGTAACTGTAACTTCGTTATTAATTATGACAAGTAACTGTAATTTCGATACAAATTTTGGCAGGTAACTGTATCATCGTTACTAATTATGACAGGTAACAGTAACTTCGATACTAATTATGACAAGTAACTGTAACTTCGATACTAATTATGACAGGTAACTGTAACCTCGATACTAACTATGACAGGTAACTGTAACTTCGTTACTAATTATGACAAGTAACTGTAATTTCGATTCAAATTTTGGCAGGTAATTGTAACTTCGATACTTATTATGACAGGTAACAGTAACTACGATACTAATTATGACAAGTAACTGTAACATCGATACTAATAATGACAGGTAACTGTAACTTCGTTACTAATTATGACAAGTAACTGTAATTTTGATACAAATTATGGCAGATTACTGTAACTTCGATACTAATTATGACAGGTAACAGCAATTTCGATACTAATTATGACAAGTAACTATAACCTCGATACAAATTATGACAGGTAACTGTAACTTCGATACTAATTATGACAAGAAACTCTAACTTCGTTACTAATTATGACAAGTAACTGTAATTTTGATAAAAAATTATGGTAGGTAACTGTAACTTCAATACTAATTATGACAGGTAACAGTAACTTCGATACTAATTATGACATGAAACTGTAACTTCGTTACTAATTATGACAAGTAACTGTAATTTCGAAACAAATTATGACAGGTAACTGTAACTTCGTTACTAATTATGACAGGTTACTGTAACTTCGTTACTAATTATGTCAAGTAACTGTAGCTTCGATGCTAATTATGACAAGTAACTGTAATTTCGATACAAATTATGACAGGTTACAGTAACTTCGATACTAATTATGACAAGTAACAGTAACTTCGATACTAATTATGTCAAGTAACTGTAACTTCGATACTAATTATGACAGGTAACTATAACTTCGATACAAATTATGACAGGTATCTGTAACTTCGATACTAATTATGACAAGAAACTCGAACTTTATTACTAATTATGACAAGTCCCTGTAATTTCGATACAAATTATGGCAGGTAACTGTAACTTCCATACTAATTATGACAGGTAACAGTAACTTCGATACTAATTATGACAGGAAACTGTAACTTCGTTACTAATTATGACAAGTAACTGTAATTTCGATACAAATTATGACAGGTAACTGTAACTTCGTTACTAATTATGACAGGTTACTGTATCTTCGTTGCTAATTATGTCAAGTAACTGTAGCTTCGATGCTAATTATGACAAGTAACTGTAATTTCGATACAAATTATGACAGGTAAAATTAACTTCGATACAAATTATGACAAGAAACTCTAACTTCGTTAATAATTATGACAAGTAACAGTAATTTTGATAAACATTTATGGTAGGTAACGGTAACTTCAATACTAATTATGACTGTAACAGTAACTTCGTTACTAATTATGACAAGTAACTGTAATTTCGATACAAATTATGGCAGGTAACAGTAACTTCGATACTAACTATGACAGGTAACTGTAACTTCGATACAAATTATGACAAGGAACTGTAATTTCGATACAAATTATGGCAGGTAACTGTAACTTCCATACTAATTATGACAGGTAACAGTAACTTCGATACTAATTATGACAAGAAACTGTAACTTCGTTACTAATTATGACAAGTAACTGTAATTTCGATACAAATTATAACAGGTAACTGTAACTTCGTTACTAATTATGACAAGTAACAGTACCTTCGATACTAATTATGACAGGTAACTGTAACTTCGATACTAATTATGACAAGGAACTGTAATTTCGTTACAAATTATGGCAGGTAACTGTAACTTCGTTACTAATTATGACAAGTAACTGTAATTTCGATACAAATTATGGCAGGTAACTGTAACTTCGATACTAATTATGACAGGTAACAGTAACTTCGGTGCTAATTATGACAAGTAACTATAACTTCGATAAAAATTATGACTGGTTATTGTAACTTCGATTCTAATTATGACAAGAAACTCTAACTTCGTTACTAATTATGACAAGTAACTGTAATTTTGATAAAAAATTAAGGTAGGTAACTGTAACTTCAATATTAATTATGACAGGTTACAGTTACTTCGATACTAATTATGACAGGAAAATGTAACTTCGTTACTAATTATGACAAGTACCTTTAATTTCGATACAAATTATGGCAGGTAACTGTAACTTCGATACTAATTATGACAAGTAACTGTAACTTCGATACTAATTATGACAGGTAACTGTAACTTCGTTATTTATTATGACAAGTAACTGTAATTTCGATACAAATTTAGGCAGGTAACTGTAACTTCGATACTAATTATGACAGGTAACTGTAACTTCGATACTAATTATGACAGGTAACTGTAACTTCGTCACTAATTATGACAAGTAACTGTAATTTCGATACAAATTATGGCAGGTAACTGTAACTTCGATACTAATTATGACAGGTAACAGTAACTTCGATAATAATTATGACAAGTAACTATAACTTCGATACAAATTATGACAGGTAACTGTAACTTCGATACTAATTATGACAAGAAACTCGAACTTCGTTACTAATTATGACAAGTCCCAGTAATTTCGATACAAATTATGGCAGGTAACTGTAACTTCCAAACTAATTATGACAGATAACAGTAACTTCGACACTAATTATGACAGGAAACTGTAACTTCGTTACTAATTATGACAAGAAACTGTAATTTCGATACAAATTATGACAGGTAACTGTAACTTCGTTACTACTTATGACAAGTAACAGTACCTTCGATACTAATTATGACAGGTAACTGTATCTTCGATATTAATTATGACAAGGAACAGTAATTTTGATACAAATTATGGCAGGTAACTGTAACTTTGATACTAATTCTGACAGGTAACAGTAACTTCGATACTAATTATGACAAGTAACTGTAACTTCGTTACTATTTATGACAAGTAACTCTAATTTTGATAAAAATTATGGCAGGTAACTGTAACTTCGATACTAATTATGACAGGTAACATTAACTTCGATACTAATTATGACAGGTTACTGTAACTTCGTTACTAATTATGTCAAGTAACTGTAATTTCGATACAAATTATGACAGGTTACCGTAACTTCGTTACTAATTATGACAAGTAACTGTAATTTCGATACAAATTATGGCAGGTAACTGTAACTTCGGTACAAATTATATCAGGTATCAGTAACTTCGATACTAATTATGACAAGGAACTGTAATTTCGATACAAATTATGGCAGGTAACTGTAACTTTGTTACTTATTATGACAGGTTACTGTAACTTCGTTACTAATTATGTCAAGTAATTGTAGCTTCGATTCTAATTATGACATGTAACTGTAATTTCTATTCAAAATATGACAGGTAACAGTAACTTCGATACTAATTATGACAACAAACTCTAACTTCGTTAATAATTATGACAAGTAACAGTAATTTTGATAAAAAAAATTATGGTAGGTAACTGTAACATCAATACTAATTATGACAGGTAACAGTAACTTCGATACTAATTATGACAGGTAAGAGTAACTACGATACTAATTATGACAAGTAACTGTAACTTCGATACTAATTATGACAGGTAACAATTACTTCGATACTAATTATGACAGGAAACTGTAACTTCGTTACTAATTATGACAAGTAACTGTAATTTCGATACAAATTATGACAGGTAACTGTAACTTCGTTACTAATTATGACAGGAAACTGTAACTTCGTTACTAATTATGACAAGTAACTTTAATTTGGATACTAGTTATGGCAGGAAACTGTAACATCGTTACTAATTATGACAAGTCCCTGTAATTTCGATACAAATTATGGCAGGTAACTGTAACCTCGATACTAATTATGACAAGTAACTGTAACTTCGATACTAATTATGACAAGTAACGGTTACTTCGATACTAATTATGACAGGAAACTGTAACTTCGTTACTAATTATGACAAGTAACTGTAATTTCGATACAAATTATGACAGGTAACTGTAACTTCGATACTAATTATGACAAAGTAACTGTAACTTCGATACTAATTATGACAGGTAACTGTAACTTCGTTATTAATTATGACAAGTAACTGTAACTTCGATATTAATTATGGCAGGAAACTGTAATTTCGTTACTAATTATGGCAAGTCCCTGTAATTTCGATACAAATTATGGCAGGTAACTGTAACCTCGATACTAATTATGACAAGTAACTGTAACTTCGATACTTATTATGACAGGTAACTGTAACTTCGTTATTAATTATGACAAGTAACTGTAATTTCGATACAAATTTTGGCAGGTAACTGTATCATCGTTACTAATTATGACAGGTAACAGTAACTTCGATACTAATTATGACAAGTAACTGTAACTTCGATACTAATTATGACAGGTAACTGTAACCTCGATACTAACTATGACAGGTAACTGTAACTTCGTTACTAATTATGACAAGTAACTGTAATTTCGATTCAAATTTTGGCAGGTAATTGTAACTTCGATACTTATTATGACAGGTAACAGTAACTACGATACTAATTATGACAAGTAACTGTAACATCGATACTAATAATGACAGGTAACTGTAACTTCGTTACTAATTATGACAAGTAACTGTAATTTTGATACAAATTATGGCAGATTACTGTAACTTCGATACTAATTATGACAGGTAACAGCAATTTCGATACTAATTATGACAAGTAACTATAACCTCGATACAAATTATGACAGGTAACTGTAACTTCGATACTAATTATGACAAGAAACTCTAACTTCGTTACTAATTATGACAAGTAACTGTAATTTTGATAAAAAATTATGGTAGGTAACTGTAACTTCAATACTAATTATGACAGGTAACAGTAACTTCGATACTAATTATGACATGAAACTGTAACTTCGTTACTAATTATGACAAGTAACTGTAATTTCGATACAAATTATGACAGGTAACTGTAACTTCGTTACTAATTATGACAGGTTACTGTAACTTCGTTACTAATTATGTCAAGTAACTGTAGCATCGATGCTAATTATGACAAGTAACTGTAATTTCGATACAAATTATGACAGGTTACAGTAACTTCGATACTAATTATGACAAGTAACAGTAACTTCGATACGAATTATGTCAAGTAACTGTAACTTCGATACTAATTATGACAGGTAACTATAACTTCGATACAAATTATGACAGGTATCTGTAACTTCGATACTAATTATGACAAGAAACTCGAACTTTATTACTAATTATGACAAGTCCCTGTAATTTCGATACAAATTATGGCAGGTAACTGTAACTTCCATACTAATTATGACAGGTAACAGTAACTTCGATACTAATTATGACAGGAAACTGTAACTTCGTTACTAATTATGACAAGTAACTGTAATTTCGATACAAATTATGACAGGTAACTGTAACTTCGTTACTAATTATGACAGGTTACTGTATCTTCGTTGCTAATTATGTCAAGTAACTGTAGCTTCGATGCTAATTATGACAAGTAACTGTAATTTCGATTCAAATTATGACAGGTAAAATTAACTTCGATACAAATTATGACAAGAAACTCTAACTTCGTTAATAATTATGACAAGTAACAGTAATTTTGATAAACATTTATGGTAGGTAACGGTAACTTCAATACTAATTATGACTGTAACAGTAACTTCGTTACTAATTATGACAAGTAACTGTAATTTCGATACAAATTATGGCAGGTAACAGTAACTTCGATACTAACTATGACAGGTAACTGTAACTTCGATACAAATTATGACAAGGAACTGTAATTTCGATACAAATTATGGCAGGTAACTGTAACTTCCATACTAATTATGACAGGTAACAGTAACTTCGATACTAATTATGACAAGAAACTGTAACTTCGTTACTAATTATGACAAGTAACTGTAATTTCGATACAAATTATAACAGGTAACTGTAACTTCGTTACTAATTATGACAAGTAACAGTACCTTCGATACTAATTATGACAGGTAACTGTAACTTCGATACTAATTATGACAAGGAACTGTAATTTCGTTACAAATTATGGCAGGTAACTGTAACTTCGTTACTAATTATGACAAGTAACTGTAATTTCGATACAAATTATGGCAGGTAACTGTAACTTCGATACTAATTATGACAGGTAACAGTAACTTCGGTGCTAATTATGACAAGTAACTATAACTTCGATAAAAATTATGACTGGTTATTGTAACTTCGATTCTAATTATGACAAGAAACTCTAACTTCGTTACTAATTATGACAAGTAACTGTAATTTTGATAAAAAATTAAGGTAGGTAACTGTAACTTCAATATTAATTATGACAGGTAACAGTTACTTCGATACTAATTATGACAGGAAAATGTAACTTCGTTACTAATTATGACAAGTACCTTTAATTTCGATACAAATTATGGCAGGTAACTGTAACTTCGATACTAATTATGACAAGTAACTGTAACTTCGATACTAATTATGACAGGTAACTGTAACTTCGTTATTTATTATGACAAGTAACTGTAATTTCGATACAAATTTAGGCAGGTAACTGTAACTTCGATACTAATTATGACAGGTAACTGTAACTTCGATACTAATTATGACAGGTAACTGTAACTTCGTCACTAATTATGACAAGTAACTGTAATTTCGATACAAATTATGGCAGGTAACTGTAACTTCGATACTAATTATGACAGGTAACAGTAACTTCGATAATAATTATGACAAGTAACTATAACTTCGATACAAATTATGACAGGTAACTGTAACTTCGATACTAATTATGACAAGAAACTCGAACTTCGTTACTAATTATGACAAGTCCCAGTAATTTCGATACAAATTATGGCAGGTAACTGTAACTTCCAAACTAATTATGACAGATAACAGTAACTTCGACACTAATTATGACAGGAAACTGTAACTTCGTTACTAATTATGACAAGAAACTGTAATTTCGATACAAATTATGACAGGTAACTGTAACTTCGTTACTACTTATGACAAGTAACAGTACCTTCGATACTAATTATGACAGGTAACTGTATCTTCGATATTAATTATGACAAGGAACAGTAATTTTGATACAAATTATGGCAGGTAACTGTAACTTTGATACTAATTCTGACAGGTAACAGTAACTTCGATACTAATTATGACAAGTAACTGTAACTTCGTTACTAATTATGACAAGTAACTCTAATTTTGATAAAAATTATGGCAGGTAACTGTAACTTCGATACTAATTATGACAGGTAACATTAACTTCGATACTAATTATGACAGGTTACCGTAACTTCGTTACTAATTATGACAAGTAACTGTAATTTCGATACAAATTATGGCAGGTAACTGTAACTTCGGTACAAATTATATCAGGTATCAGTAACTTCGATACTAATTATGACAAGGAACTGTAATTTCGATACAAATTATGGCAGGTAACTGTAACTTTGTTACTTATTATGACAGGTTACTGTAACTTCGTTACTAATTATGTCAAGTAATTGTAGCTTCGATTCTAATTATGACATGTAACTGTAATTTCTATTCAAAATATGACAGGTAACAGTAACTTCGATACTAATTATGACAACAAACTCTAACTTCGTTAATAATTATGACAAGTAACAGTAATTTTGATAAAAAAAATTATGGTAGGTAACTGTAACATCAATACTAATTATGACAGGTAAGAGTAACTACGATACTAATTATGACAAGTAACTGTAACTTCGATACTAATTATGACAGGTAACAATTACTTCGATACTAATTATGACAGGAAACTGTAACTTCGTTACTAATTATGACAAGTAACTGTAATTTCGATACAAATTATGACAGGTAACTGTAACTTCGTTACTAATTATGACAGGAAACTGTAACTTCGTTACTAATTATGACAAGTAACTTTAATTTGGATACTAGTTATGGCAGGAAACTGTAACTTCGTTACTAATTATGACAAGTCCCTGTAATTTCGATACAAATTATGGCAGGTAACTGTAACCTCGATACTAATTATGACAAGTAACTGTAACTTCGATACTAATTATGACAAGTAACAGTTACTTCGATACTAATTATGACAGGAAACTGTAACTCCGTTACTAATTATGACAAGTAACTGTAATTTCGATACAAATTATGACAGGTAACTGTAACTTCGATACTAATTATGACAAGTAACTGTAACTTCGATACTAATTATGACAGGTAACTGTAACTTCGTTATTAATTATGACAAGTAACTGTAACTTCGATATTAATTATGGCAGGAAACTGTAACTTCGTTACTAATTATGGCAAGTCCCTGTAATTTCGATACAAATTATGGCAGGTAACTGTAACCTCGATACTAATTATGACAAGTAACTGTAACTTCGATACTTATTATGACAGGTAACTGTAACTTCGTTATTAATTTTGACAAGTAACTGTAATTTCGATACAAATTTTGGCAGGTAAGTGTATCATCGTTACTAATTATGACAGGTAACAGTAACTTCGATACTAATTATGACAAGTAACTGTAACTTCGATACTAATTATGACAGGCAACTGTAACCTCGATACTAATTATGACAGGTAACTGTAACTTCGTTACTAATTATGACAAGTAACTGTAATTTCGATTCAAATTTTGGCACGTAATTGTAACTTCGATACTTATTATGACAGGTAACAGTAACTACGATACTAATTATGACAAGTAACTGTAACATCGATACTTATAATGACAGGTAACTGTAACCTCGATACTAATTATGACAAGTAACTGTAACTTCGTTACTAATTATGACAAGTAACTGTAATTTTGATACAAATTATGGCAGATTACTGTAACTTCGATACTAATTATGACAGGTAACACAACTTCGATACTAATTATGACAAGTAACTATAACCTCGATACAAATTATGACAGGTAACTGTAACTTCGATACTAATTATGACAAGAAACTGTAACTTCGTTACTAATTATGACAAGTAACTGTAATTTCGATACAAATTATGACAGGTAACTGTAACTTCGTTACTAATTATGACAGGTTACTGTAACTTCGTTACTAATTATGTCAAGTAACTGTAGCTTCGATGCTAATTATGACAAGTAACTGTAATTTCGATACAAATTATGACAGGTAACATTAACTTCGATACTAATTATGACAAGAAACTCTAACTTCGTCACTAATTATGACAAGTAACTGTAATTTCGATACAAATTATGGCAGGTAACTGTAACTTCGATACTAATTATGACAGGTAACAGTAACTTCGATACTAATTATGACAAGTAACTATAACCTCGATACAAATTATGACAGGTAACTGTAACTTCGATACTAATTATGACAAGAAACTCGAACTTCGTTACTAATTATGACAAGTCCCTGTAATTTCGATACAAATTATGGCAGGTAACTGTAACTTCCATACTAATTATGACAGGTAACAGTAACTTCGATACTAATTATGACAAGTAACATTAACTTCGATACTAATTATGGCAGGTTACTGTAACATCGCTTCTAATTATGACAATTAACTTTGATTTCGATACAAATTATGGCAGGTAACGGTAACTTCCATACTAATTATGACAGGTAACAGTAACTTCGATAATAATTATGACAGGAAACTGTAACTTCGTTACTAATTATGACAAGTAACTCTAATTTCGATAAAAATTATGACAGGTAACTGTAACTTCGTTATTAATTATGACAAGTAACAGTACCTTCGATACTAATGATGACAGGTAACTGTAACTTCGATACTAATTATGACAAGGAACTGTAATTTCGATACAAATTATGGCAGGTAACTGTAACTTCGTTAATAATTATGACAAGTAACTGTAATTTCGATACAAATTTTGGCAGGTAACAGTAACTTCGATACTATTTATGACAGGTAACAGTAACTTCGATACTAATTATGACAAGTAACTGTAACTTCGATACTAATTATGACAGGTAACTGTAACTTCGTTACTATTCATGACAAGTAACAGTAATTTCGATACAAAATATGGCAGGTAACAGTAACTTCGATACTAATTATGACAGGTAACAGTAACTTCGATACTATTTATGACAAGTAACATTAACTTCGATACTAATTATGACAGGTTACTGTAACATCGTTGCTAATGATGACAAGTAACTTTAATTTCGATACAAATTATGGCAGGTAACTGTAACTTCCATACTAATTATGACAGGTAACAGATACGTCGATACTAATTATGACAGGAAACTGTAACTTCGTTACTAATTATGACAAGTAACTGTAATTTCGATACAAATTATGACAGGTAACTGTAACTTCGTTACTAATTATGACAAGTAACAGTACCTTCGATACTAATTATGACAGGTAACTGTAACATCGATGCTAATTATGACAAGGAACTGTAATTTCGATACAAATTATGGCAGGTAACTGTAACTTCGATACTAATTATGACAGGTAACAGCAACTTCGATACTAATTATGACAAGTAACTATAACTTCGATACAAATTATGACAGGTAACTGTTACTTCGATACTAATTATGACAAGAAACACTAACTTCGTTACTAATTATGACAAGTAACTGTAATTTTGATAAAAATTATTGTAGGTAACTGTAACTTCAATACTAATTATGACAGGTAACAGTAACTTCGATACTAATTATGACAGGTAACTGTAACTTCGTTACTTATTATGACAAAAAACTTTAATTTCGATACTAATTATGGCAGGTTACTGTAACTTCGTTACTAATTATGACAAGTCCCTGTAATTTCGATACAAATTATTGCAGGTAATTGTAATTTCGATACTAATTATGACAGGTAACAGTAACTTCGATACTAATTATGACAGGTAACAGTAACTTCGATACTAATTATGACAATTAACTGTAACTTCGATACTAATTATGACAGGTAACAGCAACTTCGATACTAATTATGACAAGTAACTATAACTTCGATACAAATTATGACAGGTAACAGTAACTTCGATACTAATTATGACAGGTTACAGTAACTACGATACTAATTATGACAAGTAACTGTAACTTCGATACTAATTATGACAGGTAACTGTAACTTGGTAACTAATTATGACAAGTAACTGTAATTTCGATACAAATTATGGCTGGTAACAGTAACTTCGATGCTAATTATGACAGGTAACTGTAACTTCCATACTAATTATGACAAGGAACTGTAATTTTGATAAAAAATTATGGTAGGTAACTGAAACTTCAATACTAATTATGACAGGTAACAGGAACTTCGATACTAATTATGACAGGTAACTGTAACTTCGTTAATAATTATCACAAGTAACTTTAATTTCGATACTAATTATGGCAGGTAACTGTAACTTTGTTACTAATTATGACAAGTCCCTGTAATTTCGATACAAATTTTGGCAGGTAACTGTAACTTCGATTCTAATTATGACAGGTAACAGTAACTTCGATACTAATTATGACAAGTAACTGTAACTTCGATACTAATTATGACAGGTAACTGTAACTTCGTTACTAATTATGACAAGTAACAGTAATTTCGATACAAATTATGGCAGGTAACTGTATCTTCGATACTAATTATGACAGGTAACAGTAACTTCGGTACTAATTATGACAAGTAACATTAACTTCGATACTAATTATGGCAGGTTACTGTAACATCGCTACTAATTATGACAAGTAACTTTAATTTCGAAACAAATTATGGCAGGTAACTGTAACTTCCATACTAATTATGACAGGTAACAGTAACTTCGATACTAATTATGACAGGAAACTGTAACTTCGTTACTAATTATGACAAGCAACTGTAATTTCGATACAAATTAAGGCAGGTAACTGTAACTTCGATACTAATTATGACAAGTAACTGTAACTTCGATATTAATTATGACAGGTAACTGTAACTTCGTTACTAATAATGACAAGTAACTGTAATTTCGATACAAAATATGGCAGGCAACTGTAACTTCGATACTAATTATGACAGGTAACAGTAACTTCGATACTAATTATGACAAGTAACTATAACTTAGATAAAAATTATGACTGTTTACTGTAACTTCGATTCTAATTATGACAAGAAACTCAAACTTCGTTACTAATTATGACAAGTAACTGTAATTTTGATAAAAAATTATGGTAGGTAACTGTAACTTCATTAATAATAATGACAGGTAAGAGTAACTTCGATACTAATTATGACAAGTAACTGTAACTTCGATACTAATTATGACAAGTAACTGTAATTTTGATACAAGTTATGGCAGGTTACTGTAACTTCGATACTAATTATGACAGGTAACAGCAACTTCGATACTAATTATGACAGGTAACAGTAACTTCGATACTAATTATGACAAGAAATTCAAACTTCGTTACTAATTATGACAAGTAACTGTAATTTTGATAAAAAATTATGGTAGGTAACTGGAAATTCAATACTAATTATGACAGGTAACAGTAACTTCTATACTAATTATGACAGGAAACTGTAACTTCGTTATTAATTATGACAAGTAACTTTAATTTCGATATTAATTATGGCAGGAAACTGTAACTTCGTTACTAATTATGACAAGTCCCTGTAATTTCGATACAAATTATGGCAGGTAACTGTAACCTCGATACTAATTATGACAAGTAACTGTAACTTCGATACAAATTATGACAGGTAACTGTAACGTCGTTATTAATTATGACAAGTAACTGTAATTTCGATACAAATTTTGGCAGGTAACTGTATCATCGTTACTAATTATGACAGGTAACAATAACTTCGATACTAATTATGACAAGTAACTGTAACTTCGATACTAATTTTGGCAGGTAACTGTAACTTCGATACTTTTTATGACAGGTAACAGTAACTTCGATACTAATTATGACAAGTAACTGTAACATCGATACTATTTATGACAGGTAACTGTAACGTCGTTACTAATTATGACAAGTAACTGTAATTTCGATACAAATTATGGCAGGTTACTGTAACTTCGATACTAATTATGACAGTTAACAGCAACTTCGATACTAATTATGACAAGTGACTATAACCTCGATACAAATTATGACAGGCAACTGTAACTTCGATACTAATTATGACAAGAAACACTAACTTCGTTACTAATTATGACAAGTAACTGTAATTTTGATAAAAAATTATTGTAGGTAACTGTAACTTCAATACTAATTATGACAGGTAACAGTAACTTCGATACTAATTATGACAGGTAACTGTAACTTCGTTACTTATTATGACAAGTAACTTTAATTTCGATACTAATTATGGCAGGTTACTGTAACTTCGTTACTAATTATGACAAGTGCCTGTAATTTCAATACAAATTATGGCAGGTAATTGTAATTTCGATGCTAATTATGACAGTTAACATTAACTTCGATACTAATTATGACAAGTAACAGTAACTTCGATACTAATTATGACAAGTAACTGTAACTTCAATACTAATTATGACAGGTAACTGTAACTTCGTTACTAATTATGACATTAACTGTAATTTCGATTCAAATTTTGGCAGTTAACTGTAACGTCGATACTTATTATGACAGGTAACAGTAACTTCGATACTAATTATGACAAGTAACTGTAACTTCGATACTAATTATGACAGGTAACTGTAACTTCGTTACTAATTATGACAAGTAACTGTAATTTCGATACAAATTATGGCAGGTAACTGTTCCTTCGATACTAATTATGACAGGTAACAGCAACTTCCATACTAATTATGACAAGTAACTATAAATTCGATACAAATTATGACAGGTAACTGTAACTTCGATACTAATTATGACAAGAAACTCTAACTTCGTTACTAATTATGACAAGTAACTGTAATTTTGATAAAAAATTATTGTAGGTATCTGTAACTTCAATACTAATTATGACAGGTAACAGTAACTTCGATACTAATTATGACAGGTAACAGTAACTACGATACTAATTATGACAAGTAACTGTAACTTCGATACTAATTATGACAGGTAACTGTATCTTCGTAACTAATTATGACAAGTAACTGTAATTTCGATACAAATTATGGCAGGTAACAGTAACATCGATACTAATTATGACAAGTGACTGTAACATCGATACTAATTATGACAGGGAACTGTAATTTCGATACAAATTATGGCAGGTAACTGTAACTTCGATACTAATTGTGACTGGTAACAGTAACTTCGATACTAATTATGACAAGTAACTATAACTTCGAATCTAATTATGACAGGTAACTGTACCTTCGATACTAATTATGACAAGAAACTCTAACTTCGTTACTAATTATGACAAGTAACTGTAATTTTGATAAAAAATTATGGTAGGTAACTGTAACTTCAATACTAATTATGACAGGTCTCAGTAACCTCGATACTTATTATGACAGGAACTGTGACTTCGTTACTAATTATCACAAGTAACTTTAATTTCGATACTTATTATAGCAGGTAACTGTAACTTCGTTACTAATTATTACAAGTCCCTGTAATTTCGATACAAATTATGGCATGTAACGGTAACTTCGAAACTAATTATTACAAGTAACTGTAACTTCGATACTAATTAAGACAGGTAACTGTAACTTGGTTACTAATTATGACAAGTAACTGTAATTTCGATACAAATTTTGGCAGGTAACTGTAACTTCGATTCTAATTATGACAGGTAACAGTAACTTCGATACTAATTATGACAAGTAACTGCAACTTCGATACTAATTATGACAGGTAACAGTAACTTCGATACTATTTATGACAAGTAACATTAACTTCGATACTAATTATGACAGGTTACTGTAACATCGTTGCTAATGATGACAAGTAACTTTAATTTCGATACAAATTATGGCAGGTAACTGTAACTTCCATACTAATTATGACAGGTAACAGTTACTTCGACACTAATTATGACAGGAAACTGTAACTTCGTTACTAATTATGACAAGTAACTGTAATTTCGATACAAATTATGACAGGTAACTGTAACTTCGTTACTAATTATGACAAGTAACAGTACCTTCGATACTAATTATGACAGGTAACTGTAACATCGATACTAATTATGACAAGGAACTGTAATTTCGATACAAATTATGGCAGGTATCTGTAACTTCGATACCAATTATGACAGGTAACAGCAACTTCGATACTAATTATGACAAGTAACTATAACTTCTATACAAATTATGACAGGTAACTGTAACTTCGATACTAATTATGACAAGTAACTATAACTTCGAATCAAATTATGACAGGTAACTGTAACTTCGATACTAATTATGACAAGAAAATCTAACTTCGTTACTAATTATGACAAGTAACTGTAATTTTGAAAAAAAATTATGGTAGGTAACTGTAACTTCAATACTAATTATGACAGGTAACAGGAACTTCGATACTAATTATGACAGGTAACTGTAACTTCGTTACTAATTATCACAAGTAACTTTAATTTCGATACTAATTATGGCAGGTAACAGTAACTTCGTTACTAATTATGACAAGTCCCTGTAATTTCGATACAAATTATGGCAGGTAACGGTAACTTCGATACAAATTATTACAAGTAACTGTAACTTCGATACTAATTATGACAGGTAACTGTAACTTCGTTACTAATTATGACAAGTAACTGTAATTTCGATACAAATTTTGGCAGGTAACTGTAACTTCGATTCTAATTATTACAGGTAACAGTAACTTCGATACTAATTATGACAAGTAACTGTAACTTCGATACTAATTATGACAGGTAACTGTAACTTCGTTAGTAATTATGACAAGTAACAGTAATTTCGATACAAATTATGGCAGGTAACTGTATCTTCGATACTAATTATGACAGGTAACATTAACTTCGATACTAATTATGACAAGTAACATTAACTTCGATACTAATTATGGCAGGTTACTGTAACATCGCTACTATTTATGACAAGTAACTTTAATTTCGATACAAATTATGGCAGGTAACTGTAACTTCCATACTAATTATGACAGGTAACAGTAACTTCGATACTAATTATGACAGGAAACTGTAACTTCGTTACTAATTATGACAAGTAACTGTAATTTCGATACAAATTATGACAGGTAACTGTAACTTCGTTACTAATTATGACAAGTAACAGTACCTTCGATACTAATTATGACAGGTAACTGTAACTTCGATACTAATTATGACAAGGAACTGTAATTTCGATACAAATTATGGCAGGTAACTGCAACTTCGTTACTAATTATGACAAGTAACTGTAATTTCGATACACATTTTGGCAGGTAATTGTAACTTTGATACTAATTATGACAGGTAACAGTAACTTCGATACTAATTATGACAAGTAACTGTAACTACGATACTAATTATGACAGGTAACTGTAACTTCGTTACTAGTAATGACAAGTAACTCTAATTTCGATACTAATTATGGCAGGTAACTGTAACTTCGATACTAATTTGGACAGGTAACAGTAACTTCGATACTAATTATGACAAGTAACTATAACTTCGATAAAAATTATGACTGGTTACTGTAACTTCGATTCTAATTATGACAAGAAACTCAAACTTCGTTACTAATTATGACAAGTAACTGTAATTTTGATAAAAAATTATGGTAGGTAACTGTAACTTCATTACTAATTATGACAGGTAACAGTAACTTCGATACTAATTATGACAGAAAACTGTAACGTCGTTACTAATTATGACAATTAACTTTAATTTCGATATTAATTATGGCAGGAAACTGTAACTTCGTTACTAATTATGACAAGTCCCTGTAATTTCGATACAAATTATGGCAGGTAACTGTAACCTCGATACTAATTATGAAAAGTAACTGTAACTTCGATACTATTTATGACAGGTAACTGTAACTTCGTTACTAATTATGACAAGTCCCTGTAATTTCGATACAAATTATGGCAGGTAATTGTAATTTCGATGCTAATTATGACAGGTAACAGTAACTTCGATACTAATTATGACAAGTAACAGTAACTTCGATACTAATTATGACAAGTAACTGTAACTTCGATACTAATTATGACAGGTAACTAACTTTGTTACTAATTATGACAAGTAACTGTAATTTCGATTCAAATTTTGGCAGGTAACTGTAACTTCGATACTTATTATGACAGGTAACAATAACTTCGATACTAATTATGACAAGTAACTGTAACTTCGATACTAATTATGAGAGGTAACTGTAACTTCGTTACTAATTATGACAAGTAACTGTAATTTCGATACAAATTATGGCAGGTAACTGTAACTTCGATACTAATTATGACAGGTAACATCAACTTCGATACTATTTATGACAAGTAACTATAACTTCGATACAAATTATGACAGGTAACTGTAACTTCGATACTAATTATGACAAGAAACTCTAACTTCGTTACTAAGTAACTGTAATTTTGATAAAAAATTATTGTAGGTAACTGTAACTTCAATACTAATTATGACAGGTAACAGTAACTTCGATACTAATTATGGCAGGTAACAGTAACTTCGATACTAATTATGACAAGTAACTGTAACTTCATACTATTTATGACAGGGAACTGTAATTTCGATACAAATTATGGCAGGTAACAGTAACTTCGATACTAATTGTGACTGGTAACAGTAACTTCGATACTAATTATGACAAGTATCTATAACTTCGAATCAAATTATGACAGGTAACTGTAACTTCGATACTAATTATGACAAGAAACTCTAACTTCGTTACTAATTATGACAAGTAAATGTAATTTTGATAAAAAATTATGGTAGGTAACTGTAACTTCAATACTAATTATGACAGGTAACAGTATCTTCGATACTTATTATGACAGGTAACTGTAACTTCGTTACTAATTATCACACGTAACTTTAATTCCGATACTAATTATGGCAGGTAACTGTAACATCGTTACTAATTATTACAAGTCCCTGTAATTTCGATACAAATTATGGCGGGTAACGGTAACTTCGATACTAATTATTACAGGTAACTGTAACTTCGATACTAATTATGACAGGTGACTGTAACTTGGTTACTAATTATGACAAGTAACTGTAATTTCGATACTAAGTTTGGCAGGTAACTGTAACTTCGATTCTAATTATGACAGGTAACAGTAACTTCGATACTAATTATGACAAGTAACTATAACTTCGATACTAATTATGACAGGTAACTGTAACTTCGTTACTATTTATGACAAGTAACAGTAATTTCGATACAAAATATGGCAGGTAACAGTATCTTCGATACTAATTATGACAGGTAACAGTAACTTCGATACTAATTATGACAAGTAACATTATCTTCGATACTAATTATGACAGGTTACTGTAACATCGTTGCTTATGATGACAAGTAACTTTAATTTCGATACAAATTATGGCAGGTAACTGTAACTTCCATACTAATTATGACAGGTAACAGTTACTTCGATACTAATTATGACAGAAAACTGTAACTTCGTTACTAATTATGACAAGTAACTGTAATTTCGATACAAATTATGACAGGTAACTGTAACTTCGTTACTAATTATGACAAGTAACAGTACCTTCGATACTAATTATGACAGGTAACTGTAACTTCGATACTAATTATGACAAGGAACTGTAATTTCGATACAAATTATGGCAGGTAACTGTAACTTCGTTACTAATTATGACAAGTAACCGTAATTTCGATACAAATTTTGGCAGGTAACTGTAACTTCGATACTACTTTATGACAGGTAACAGTAACTTCGATACTAATTATGACAAGTAACAGTAACTTCGATACTTATTATGACAGGTAACTGTAACTTCGTTACTAATTATGACAAGAAACCCTAATTTCGATACAAATTATGGCTGGTAACTGTAACTTCGGTACTAATTATGACAGGTAACAGTAACTTCGATACTAATTATGACAAGTAACTATAACTTCGATAAAAATTATGACTGGTTACTGTAACTTCGATTCTAATTATGACGAGAAACTCAAACTTCGTTACTAATTATGACAAGTGGAAAGGGGTGATTGGATAGCACCCCAACTGGGAAAAGGGGGATTAGGATTCGGGCACACAGTGAAATTTAAATAGAGTGACGAGGAAGAGACCAAACATTGATAACCAAGGTTCAATACATTTATTTGATTTTTGAAGCAATAACAAACATTTTCATTTAGAATAATAATTAAAGGAAGGTAATAAAAAATGCAATGTTTCTCCAGGAAACTCAGAATAAATAGGAATTACAATAAAAATGCATAAAAAGGCCATATAAATGGCGATTAATAAAGTATTTTTAAGAAAAATATCCAAAAATCAAGCAAGAAGCAAGAAAAAGGCTTAGCCTTGAAGAATGTATATACCACGCGAAGGAAGTTCACGTTACCAATGATTTGATACTTTTATACTTAGTATTTGGCCCGCAGGAAGCGGGTTGTAATCCAAACAAAGGCTTCCTCTAGGATGTCTCGGCATGCCTTCCGAGAAAGATAGATGGTGGCTCCATTGGCGAATTGTACCCCGCAGGAACAGACCTCTTGGTAATGATCTGTCTGGCGGATTACAAGCAATTATAGTTTCTCATCGCCGAGTTGTAGTGAGCTAGCGGGCTGACTTAGTTGCTGAGGTGAAGGTCGTTGACTCATGCCTCGCCTAGCATGACAGAGTCCGAGCGATGAAGCATGCCACTTGGCAAGGTTCCAGCCACACAATGTTTACTAACAGGGCCTTCCCCAGAAGGGCCTTGTTGTGGAACGGCAGGCAGCCATGGTCAGACTGGTTCAGACAGGCAGATGTAGACTCAGCCGCAGGACAGCGAAGCGGAGAATTTATAGTGGAAATGACGACAGCGCGCCGAACATTCCAGAATGAAGGAGGGGTGTCAAACAGCCAATCAACGCACAGCCCCAAGCACATTGCGAATGTTGCCGCTGAGATGAGCACAATACCTCATGAAAAAGTGTGACAGTATGGTGCGTCTAGAAAGACACTTCAGAAAAAAGGTGAGTTGACAATAATAATAAAGAACAGTTCAGATGAAACATAAGTTAAATAAATAAATAAATAAATAATCAGAACACCGCGTTCATACTGCAATTATAAAGGAAAAAATAATGGGGCAGAAATTGAACGTGTGTTTCAAACCGTGCGGGAAACATAGCCGACAAAAAACATTCGCAAAAGCGAACATGCTGGGAGGGCGAGAAAAAATTGCAGTAAGAAAGCGCAGGAGTTAGGCCTCGCGTGGCAAAGGAGCAATCATGGTGATTGGCCTAAGAAAATGACCAGCAGAAGTCTGCAGCTTTACCACGCGAACCCTACCATCTCTGCCAGGAAAGCACTCAACAACCCTACCCAAATTCCAGACAAGAGGAGGACTAGGGTCTTTCAAAAGCACCAAGTCCCCCACCTGAAGGTTAGAGCAGGAAACAAGCCATTTACCACGCTGCTGAAGCAAACCGAGGTATTCCAACCTCCAGCGGCGCCAAAAATTATTGCGCAAACTTTCAATTTTGCGCCAAGAAATGGCTAAAGAAGATTGAGAATTAGAATATAACAAAGGTGGAGAGGCAGTCAACGGACCACCGATAAGAAAATGGCCTGGCGTTAATGGCAGAAGATCTGAAGGATCATTAGATAAAGGTGATAAAGGACGAGAATTAATTATGCCCTCAATAAAAATGATTAAGGGATTAAACTCTTCATGAGAAAGGGGGGGTTGGCCACAAACACGTCTAAGGTGCTTCTTGGTGAGTTTCAAACAAGACTCCCACCTCCCACCTTGATGAGGTGCATAAGGGGGGATGAAGTGCCACTTGAAATTTCTCTGGTGAGCATAATCAGTAATCCTTTCCAGCGCTGAATTTTGAGTAAGAGCTCTCTTAATTTGCTCAGAAGCTCCGATAAAATTTTTAGCATTGTCTGAGAATACTTCTGAAGGAAGACCTCTGCGAGCTGAAAATCTGGCAAAAGCTGCCAAAAAGTAAGCAGTAGAGGCGTTGGTAACTAGTTCTAAGTGAACTGCTCCGGTGACCATACATACAAACAGCGAAATATAGAGTTTTCCAAAAATACATTTTTTGGCCTCAGGAGAATTTCTTCTGTAAACAAAAGGCCCGGAATAATCCACCCCCGTAAAGGTGAAGGGTCTAGCAGGCGCGGATCTAAAGTTGGGAAGATCACCCATGAGCTGAGCGGTAACTTTAGGGTTGGATTTAAAACATGGAATGCACTTCCGGATAACAGAGGTAACTTCATGGACTCCGTTTATGGGCCAATACCTTTCACGAATGATAGAAAGTAATGTACGAGTTCCAGCATGAAGATGCTGGTAATGATACTGACGAATGATTAAGGAAGTGACATGATGCTTTGAGGGAAGAATAATTGGATGTTTTTTATCCTCAGAAAGATCAGCCAAAGATAAACGTCCTCCTACTCTTAATAAACCATCAGTATCCAAAAAGGGGGCGAGTGAGGAAAGCCTACTCGATTTCTTAAGGGATTGACCTTGGGACAACACCTGGCATTCTTCAGAGAATATTTCTTGTTGAGTAAGCCATAAGATTTTTGTAGTGGCTAAACCTAATTCAGAAAGGGTTAAATATGGCTTAGGAAAAAGAGGTTGTTCTACCACAAAATATTTCCATCGAAGGAGATAAGCCATTACCCTCACCAATTTATGGAAAGAGGAATATCGCTGCAAGAGAAGGGGAGAGTCGGAAACGAGAAGAGAAGATCCAGTAATCTTACCAGAATCCGGCAAGTCTGATAACTCCGGAAGAGGAAAATTAGGCCAAGCGGAAGGTTCTTGCAGAAGCCAACGGGGACCGTGCCAGTATAATGTCAGGTTAGCCAACATAAGAGGGGAACATCCCCGAGAAATGACATCTGCAGGGTTCTCCTTGCCAGATACATGATGCCATTGTTCAAGGTTAGACAATTGTTGAATTTTGGACACTCTATTAGCTACAAACACCTGCCAATGCGAGGGAGGTTTGGCAATCCATGCCAACGTGATGGCTGAGTCACTCCAAAAGTAAGTTTTAATAAATCGGATTTTCAAAGATTGACGGATTTTGACCGATAATTCAACCGCCAGAAGAGCAGCACAAAGTTCCAGTCGTGGCAAGGATAAAGATTTAAGAGGGGCCACCTTCGACTTAGCGCAAATTAAATTGGAAAAGAAATATGACTGGACAAAATTACGGCAAACAATATACGCACAACATCCATAAGCTTTCAATGAGCTATCGGCAAAGATGTGAAGTTCATATCCTCCACAGGAGGGAAAGGGAATAATCACTCGCGGGATAATAACATTAGAGAGATCCTCCAAACTATTTCTATAAGAAATCCAATTTTTTTGCAACTCTGAAGGAACTGGTTCATCCCAACCAGTTTTCAAGGACCAAAGGTCTTGCATGAAAAGCTTTGCTGTGACGATGATTGGCGCCAAAAATTGGAGAGGATCAAATATCTTTGCAATCTCAGACAAAATTTGCCGCTTAGTTTGCGGTTTGATGTCACTGAGATTAATTTTGAAAAAGAAAAAATCCTTTTGAGGACTCCAATAGATGCCTAGAGTTTTGATAGAATTATTTTCATGAAGAAGCTCTACTGAGTCGTTATAGACTGAAGTTAATGGAAATTTAGAAAGAAATTCTTCCGAATTAGAGTTCCACTTGCACAAGGAAAATCCGCCTCCCAAAAGCAAAGCTGTCAAATCCTTAGAGACTTGCAGTGCTTCAGATACTGACTCAAATGAATGAAGAAAATCGTCAACGTAGAATGATGATTTTAACACTTCAGAAGCCTTAGGAGAATACAACGGGCCATCCTGTTCAGCAAGTAATTTCAACGCACGTATGGCTAAAAAAGCAGAAGGCTTTAGTCCATAGGTTAATGTTTTTAGCCGAAAAATCTTGACGGGTTTAGTAGGCTCGTCGCGCCAAAGAATTCTCTGAAGGTCGCGCTGTTGTTGATCGACCAAAATCTGTCTATACATCTGCTTGATATCAGATATCACTGCGATAGGGAACAAGCGAAAATTCATTAAAACAGAAGAAATGTCAGATTGAATAGGAGGGCCTGATAATAATGTGTCATTCAGAGAAGTTCCATTGGCATCCAATGCAGAGCCATTAAAGACCACTCTTATGTTTTCCATTAAAATTTCATTCTTCCAAACAGGATGATGATTGAGGTAAATGACTTCAGATGGGGTGTAAGAAGCATCATCTTTCTTGGTAACAACCTCCATGTGATCGAGTGCCTCATATTCCTCCATAAATGTGGAGTATTGAGTTTTAACAACAGGGTCACGTTTAAATTTGCTTTCCACAGCATAGAGTGGTCTAAGAGCCCTAGGGTGTGTTTCAAATAAAAGAGGTGGTTTATCCACTCGGGGCATTGTTACGACAAATCTACCCTCTGAATTGCGTTTGGTTGTTTCGCGAAACAGTTTTTCACACATTTCATTTTCAACTGAGGAAGGTGAAACTGCATCTATAGTTTCGATTTTCCAAAATCTTTCTAAGTTGTAATCGAGACTTGTATTGACAAAATGACATTGTGAGAAATTTTGAAACGACTTACGAGGGACCTGACCCGTTACTAACCAACCTAGCTTGGTATGATGAACAAACACTCCTGGTGATATTTTAACCTTAGAGCTAAAGAGACATTGCCAAAATACTTGGGCACTGAGAAGTATGTCTACTGGAGCGCTCGTATTAAATGTTGGATCTGCCAACTGAATGTTATGAGGAAATTGCCAATTTCTAATTTCAAAAGAAGTACTAGGGGTATTACTGCCAATAGTATCAATGGCAAGACAATTCAACTGAAATGTTGTGTTACAATTAACAGCATCTTTGATGTGAACACGAACAAAATGCAAAGATTTAACATTGCTATTCTTAATACCGGTAACCTGAATTAATGTAGGTTGCTTGGGAAGACCAAGTTTCTTAATGAGACGCTCACTTATGAAGTCATGGGTGGCGGCATTATCCAATAAGGCACGTGCTTCAAGCCATCTACCAGAGGAATCTTGAACTTTTAATAACACGGTTGATAGTAGCACCTGGGAACTACGAATAGAGCTAGAGCTCTGAGTATAAGATTGCGCATTGGCTCCTGGGGATGTATCTTTAGAACATCCAGGGGAAGGAGCCTGACGTGGCTTTTCAAACCTATGAAGCAAGGTATGATGTTGAGCCTTACAATGGGAGCAAGTATTTTTAGATACGCAATCAGGCACCATATGCCTAGTTGACAGACAGTTGTAGCAATATCTTTTATGAGCTATTAATTTGCGTCTTTTGTCGGTAGAAAGGGCTTTAAAGGCAACGCAGGAATATAACCTGTGAGGCGCTTTACAGAGAATACAATCTGTTGAATTATGTTGAACAGTAAAGACAGCAGATTTGTTTATTTTAGTACCGACTGGCTTCACAACATTAGATTTGTTATCTGCACTTCCTGACATATGACAGGCTACGGCTGATAAAACCTGACATCTATTATTTATAAACGTAAGCAATGAGCCATAGGTATATGAAGCGTCATTTGTTAGTTCCCTCTCCCATGCCTTTAAGGTTGATGAATCAAATTTAGAAGTAACCAAGTGAACTAAGAATAGATCCCAATGCTCGACCGGTTGATTCAACCGTGCCAATGCTCTGACGTGTAGTTGGACCGTGTCACTTAAGGCTCGCAGTGTTGACAAGCTGTCAGCTCGCAATGCGGGCAGGTTAAATAAGGCTTGAATATGCCTCTGTAGGCATAATTTTTCGTTGCCATAACGGCCTTTAAGAAGCTCTATAGCAATGTTATAGTTTTCTCCTGTTAAGGGGAGTTCTCTTATAAGTTGAAGGGGTGGTCCCTGCAAAATGGATTTTAAGTAATGAAATTTCTGAATTTCTGGAAGTGTGGCATTATCATGTACTAATGAACTGAACAATTCAAAGAATGATTGCCACATCTCTTCCTTTCCTGAAAAATGCGGAATTTCAATTTTAGGTAGCAATGGTTTGATACCATTCCCAAGGTCGCTAATTCTTCCTTGAGTTTCCTCTACCTTCAACGCCAGGGTCAAAGTTCTAACTAATGCCACAGCCTGAGCGTGTGTATCAAAGTAATTACTCTCTACTTCTTCCCTATCTGATTGATGTTCTGGACTTTTGATTTCAATTTCAAGTTGCACGAGATCATATTTCTCGTACGCCTGTTCAAAAGCTTTTAAACGCTGAGATATAATATCAAGGTTTTGTTCCTCTTTCGGTAGAGTAGCTAAATATTTTTGAAAACGGGTGAGTTGACCTTTGTAGGCCGCCCGAGAGTTTAACAGTTTATCATCTATTATTACTGGCATGGCTAGCTTGCCACGGTGGGTGAGTGGTTCTAGTGTCAGACTACCAACCCCAAGCTTGCAGGTTCGCCCCTGGCCATGGTAAGTGATTTTTGAAGGCGACAAAAATCACGACACTCATGTCATACGTTGTTGGCATGTTAAAGAACCCATTTGAATTCAGTAGGCCGTGTTCAATGGCAAAATTAATCTCGGGATTTTCCGCCAACACAAAGTTCCTCCATTCTCTACTTGAAAGCGCTGTAGTGTCAAGGAGTTTAGAAATCTAACCTCCTTGACTTTCATAGCGTTCAAAGGAACGACGAAATTCGACATGCAAGCTACCCTCTGGGTGTCAATTAACAAAGCTTGCACCAGGCACCCGAGGCCATACGATAAAAAAAAACAAAAAAAAACTGGCATGGCTGGGAAGTTGGAATAACTCACTTACCAAAGCTGCTTGCGGCACCAGACAGACCTGCTTTCCAGAAAGAAACCAGTTGTGTAATATGCTGGGATTGTTTCCGCTTTCCCGCAGAACTCCCGCGCTAGCCACGATATACTGAAATGTATAAGACAAATATTAGATTGCACAAGTTTTTTTTTTTTTAGAATGGAATTTGTGGTCTCAGAATGAAGGTTCTGGGTTCGATCCGGGGTTGAGGTACCATGGAAAGGGGTGATTGGATAGCATCCCAACTGGGAAAAGGGGGATTAGGATTCGGGCACACAGTGAAATTTAAATAGAGTGACGAGGAAGAGACCAAACATTGATAACCAAGGTTCAATACATTTATTTGATTTTTGAAGCAATAACAAACATTTTCATTTAGAATAATAATTAAAGGAAGGTAATAAAAAATGCAATGTTTCTCCAGGAAACTCAGAATAAATAGGAATTACAATAAAAATGCATAAAAAGGCCATATAAAAGGCGATTAATAAAGTATTTTTAAGAAAAATATCCAAAAACCAAGCAAGAAGCAAGAAAAAGGCTTAGCCTTGAAGAATGTATAAACCAAGTGAAGGAAGTTCACGTTACCAATGATTTGATACTTTTATACTTAGTATTTGGCCCGCAGGAAGCGGGTTGTAATCCAAACAAAGGCTTCCTCTAGGATGTCTCGGCATGCCTTCCGAGAAAGATAGATGGTGGCTCCATTGGCGAATTGTACCCCGCAGGAACAGACCTCTTGGTAATGATCTGTCTGGCGGATTACAAGCAATTATAGTTTCTCATCGCCGAGTTGTAGTGAGCTAGCGGGCTGACTTAGTTGCTGAGGTGAAGGTCGTTGACTCATGCCTCGCCAAGCATGACAGAGTCCGAGCGATGAAGCATGCCACTTGGCAAGGTTCCAGCCACACAAAGTTTACTAACAGGGCCTTCCCCAGAAGGGCCTTGTTGTGGAACGGCAGGCAGCCGTGGTCAGACTGGTTCAGACAGGCAGATGTAGACTCAGCCGCAGGACGGCGAAGCGGAGAATTTATAGTGGAAATGACGACAGCGCGCCGAACATTCCAGAATGAAGGAGGGGTGTCAAACAGCCAATCAACACACAGCCCCAAGCACATTGCCAAGGTTGCCGCTGAGATGAGCACAGTACCTCATGAAAAAGTGTGACAGTATGGTGCGTCTAGAAAGACACTTCAGAAAAAAGGTGAGTTGACATGAATAATAAAGAACAGTTCAGATGAAACATAAGTTAAATAAATAAATAAATAAATAATCAGAACACCGCGTTCATACTGCAATTATAAAGGAAAAAATAATGGGGCAGAAATTGAACGTGTGTTTCAAACCGTGCGGGAAACATAGCCGACAAAAAACATTCGCAAAAGCGAACAACAAGTAACTGTAATTTTGATAAAAAATTATGGTAGGTAACTGTAACTTCAATACTAATTATGACAGGTAACAGTAACTTCGATACTAATTATGACAGGAAACTGTAACTTCGTTACTAATTATGACAAGTAACTTTAATTTCGATACTAATTATGGCAGGAAACTGTAACTTCGTTACTAATTATGACAAGTCCCTTTAATTTCGATACAAATTATGGCAGGTAACTGTAACTTCGATACTAATTATGACAAGAAACTGTAACTTCGATACTAATTATGACAGGTATCTGTAACATCGTCACTAATTATAACAAGTAACTGTAATTTCGTTACAAATTATGGCAGGTAACAGTAACTTCGATACTAATTATGACAGGTAACAGTAATTCGATACTAATTATGACAAGTAAATATAACTTCGATACAAATTATGACAGGTAACTGTAACTTCGATACTAATTATGACAAGAAACTCGAACTTCGTTACTAATTATGACAAGTCCCTGTAATTTCGATACAAATTATTGCAGGTAACTGTAACTTCCATACTAATTATGACAGGTAACAGTAACTTCGATACTAATTATGACAAGGAACTGTAATTTCGATGCAAATTATGGCAGGTAACTGTAACTTCGTTACTCATTAAGACAAGTAACTGTAATTTCGATACAAATTATGGCAGGTAACTGTAACTTCGATACTAATTATGACAGGTAACAGTAACTTCGGTGCTAATTATGACAAGTAACTATAACTTCGATAAAAATTATGACTGGTTACTGTAACTTCGATTCTAATTATGACAAGAAACTCTAACTTCGTTACTAATTATGACAAGTAACTGTAATTTTGATACAAAATTAAGGTAGGTAACTGTAACTTCAATATTAATTATGACAGGTAACAGTAACTTCGATACTAATTATGACAGGAAACTGTAACTTCGTTACTAATTATGACAAGTAACTGTAACTTCGATACTAATTATGACAGGTAACTGTAACATCGTTACTAATTATGACAAGTCCCAGTAATTGCGATACAAATTATGGCAGGTAACTGTAACTTCGATACTAATTATGACAAGTAACTGTAACTTCGATACTAATTATGACAGGTAACTGTAACTTCGTCACTAATTATAACAAGTAACTGTAATTTCGTTACAAATTATGGCAGGTAACAGTAACTTCGATACTAATTATGACAGGTAACAGTAATTCGATACTAATTATGACAAGTAACTATAACTTCGATACAAATTATGACAGGAAACTGTAACTTCGTTACTAATTATGGCAAGTAACTGTAATTTCGATACAAATTATGACAGGTAACTGTAACTTCGTTACTAATTATGACAGGTTACTGTAACTTCGTTACTAATTATGTCAAGTAACTGTAGCTTCGATGCTAATTATGACAAGTAACTGTAATTTCGATACAAATTATGACAGGTAACATTAACTTCGATACAAATTATGACAAGAAACTCTAACTTCGTTAATAATTATGAAAAGTAACAGTAATTTTGATAAAAATTTTTGGTAGGTAACTGTAACTTCAATACTAATTATGACTGTAACAGTAACTTCGTTACTAATTATGACAAGTAACTGTAATTTTGATACAAATTATGGCAGGTAACAGTAACTTCGATACTAATTATGGCAGGTAACTGTAACTTCGATACTAATTATGACAAGGAACTGTAATTTCGATACAAATTATGGCAGGTAACTGTAACTTCCATACTAATTATGACAGGTAACAGTAACTTCGATACTAATTATGACAAGAAACTGTAATTTCTTTACTAATTATGACAAGTAACTGTAATTTCGATACAAATTATGACAGGTAACTGTAACTTCGTTACTAATTATGACAAGTAACAGTACCTTCGATACTAATTATGACAGGTAACTGTAACTTCGATACTAATTATGACAAGGAACTGTAATTTCGATACAAATTATGGCAGGTAACTGTAACTTCGTTACTAATTAAGACAAGTAACTGTAATTTCGATACAAATTATGGCAGGTAACTGTAACTTCGATACTAATTATGACAGGTAACAGTAACTTCGGTGCTAATTATGACAAGTAACTATAACTTCGATAAAAATGATGACTGGTTACTGTAACTTCGATTCTAATTATGACAAGAAACTCTAACTTCGTTACTAATTATGACAAGTAACTGTAATTTTGATACAAAATTAAGGTAGGTAACTGTAACTTCAATATTAATTATGACAGGTAACAGTAACTTCGATACTAATTATGACAGGAAACTGTAACTTCGTTGCTAATTATGACAAGTAACTTTAATTTCGATACTAATTATGGTAGGTAACTGTAACATCGTTACTAATTATGACAAGTCCCTGTAATTGCGATACAAATTATGGCAGGTAACTGTAACTTCGATACTAATTATGACAGGTTACCGTAACTTCGTTACTAATTATGACAAGTAACTGTAATTTCGATACAAATTATGGCAGGTAACTGTAACTTCGGTACTAATTATATCAGTTATCAGTAACTTCGATACTAATTATGACAAGGAACTGTAATTTCGATACAAATTATGGCAGGTAACTGTAACTTCGTTACTAATTATGACAGGTTACTGTAACTTCGTTACTAATTATGTCAAGTAATTGTAGCTTCGATTCTAATTATGACAAGTAACTGTAATTTCGATACAAAATATGACAGGTAACAGTAACTTCGATACTAATTATGACAAGGAACTCTAACTTCGTTAATAACTATGACAAGTAACAGTAATTTTGATAAAAAATTATGGTAGGTAACTGTAACATCAATACTAATTATGACAGGTAACAGTTACTTCGATACTAATTATGACAGGTAAGAGTAACTACGATACTAATTATGACAAGTAACTGTAACTTCGATACTAATTATGACAGGTAACATTTACTCCGATATTAATTATGACAGGAAACTGTAACTTCGTTACTTATTATGACAAGTAACTGTAATTTCGATACAAGTTATGACAGGTAACTTTAACTTCGTTACTAATTATGACAGGAAACTGTAACTTCGTTACTAATTATGACAAGTAACTTTAATTTGGATACTAGTTATGGCAGGAAACTGTAACTTCGTTACTAATTATGACAAGTCCCTGTAATTTCGATACAAATTATGGCAGATAACTGTAACTTCGATACTAATTATGACATGTAACTGTAACTTCGATACTAATTATGACACGTAACTGTAACTTCGTTATTAATTATGACAAGTAACTGTAATTTTGATAAAAAATTATTGTAAGTAACTGTAACTTCAATACTAATTATGACAGGTAACATTAACTTCGATACTAATTATGACAAGAAACTCAAACTTCGTTACTAATTATGACAAGTAACTGTAATTTTGATTAAAAATTATGGTAGGTAACTGTAACTTCAATACTAATTATGACAGGTAACAGTAACTTCGATACTAATTATGACAGGAAACTGTAACTTCGTTACTAATTATGACAAGTAACTTTAATTTCGATATTAATTATGGCAGGAAACTGTAACTTCGTTACTAATTATGACAAGTCCCTGTAATTTCGATACAAATTATGGCAGGTAACTGTAACCTCGATACTAATTATGACAAGTAACTGTAACTTCGATACTAATTATGACAGGTAACTGTAACTTCGTTATTAATTATGACAAGTAACTGTAATTTCGATACAAATTTTGGCAGGTAACTGTATCATCGTTACTAATTATGACAGGTAACAGTAACTTCGATACTAATTATGACAAGTAACTGTAACTTCGATACTAATTATGACAGGTAACTGTAACTTCGATACTAATTATGACAGGTAACTGTAACTTCGTTACTAATTATGACAAGTAACTGTAATTTCGATTCAAATTTTGGCAGGTAACTGTAACTTCGATACTTATTATGACAGGTAACAGTAACTACGATACTAATTATGACAAGTAACTGTAACATCGATAATAATAATGACAGGTAACTGTAACTTCGTTACTAATTATGACAAGTAAGTGTAATTTTGATACAAATTATGGCCGGTTACTGTAACTTCGATACTAATTATGACAGGTAACAGCAACTTCGATACTAATTATGACAAGTAACTATAACCTCGATACAAATTATGACAGGTAACTGTAACTTCGATACTAATTATGACAAGAAACTCTAACTTCGTTACTAATTATGACAAGTAACTGTAATTTTGATAAAAAATTATGGTAGGTAACTTTAACTTTAATACTAATTATGACAGGTAACAGTAACTTCGACACTAATTATGACAGGAAACTGTAACTTCGTTACTAATTATGACAAGTAACTGTAATTTCGATACAAATTATGACAGGTAACTGTAACTTCGTTACTAATTATGACAGGTTACTGTAACTTCGTTACTTATTATGTCAAGTAACTGTAGCTTCGATGCTAATTATGACAAGTAACTGTAATTTCGATACAAATTATGACAGGTAACATTAACTTCGATACTAATTATGACAAGAAACTCTAACTTCGTCACTAATTATGACAAGTAACTGTTATTTCGATACTAATTATGACAAGTAACTATAACTTCGATACAAATTATGTCAGGTAACTGTAACTTCGATACTAATTATGACAAGAAACTCGAACATCGTTACTAATTTTGACAAGTCCCTGTAATTTCGATACAAATTATGGCAGGTAACTGTAACATCCATACTAATTATGACAGGTAACAGTAACTTCGATACTAATTATTACAGGAAACTGTAACTTCGTTACTAATTATGACAAGTAACTGTAATTTCGATACAAATTATGACAGGTAACTGTAACTTCGTTACTAATTATGACAAGCAACAGTAACTTCGATACTAATTATGACAGGTAACTGTAACTTCGATACTAATTATGACAAGGAACTGTAATTTCGATACAATTTATGGCAGGTAACTGTAACTTCGTTACTAATTATGACAAGTAACTGTAATTTCGATACAAATTTTGGCAGGTAACTGTAACTTCGATACTAATTATGACAGGTAACAGTAACTTCGATATTAATTATGACAAGTAGGCTAACTGTAACTTCGATACTAATTATGACAGGTTACTGCAACTTCGTTACTATTTATGACAAGTAACAGTAATTTCGATACAAAATATGGCAGGTAACAGTAACTTCGATACTAATTATGTCAGGTAACAGTAACTTCGATACTATTTATGACAAGTAACATTAACTTCGATACTAATTATGACAGGTTACTGTAACATCGTTGCTAATGATGACAAGTAACTTTAATTTCGATACAAATTATGGCAGGTAACTGTAACTTCCATACTAATTATGACAGGTAACAGTTACTTCGATACTAATTATGACAGGAAACTGTAACTTCGTTACTAATTATGACAAGTAACTGTAATTTCGATACAAATCATGACAGGTAACTGTAACTTCGTTACTAATTATGACAAGTAACAGTACCTTCGATACTAATTATGACAGGTAACTGTAACATCGATACTAATTATGACAAGGAACTGTAATTTCGATACAAATAATGGCAGGTAACTGTAACTTCGATACTAATTATGACAGGTAACTGTAACTTCGATACTAATTATGACAAGAAACTCTAACTTCGTTACTAATTATGACAAGTTACTGTAATTTTGATAAAAAATTATTGTAGGTAACTGTAACTTCAATACTAATTATGACAGGTAACAGTAACTTCGATACTTATTATGACAAGTAACTATAATTTCGATACTAATTATGGCAGGTTACTGTAACTTCTTTACTAATTATGACAAGTCCCTGTAATTTCGATACAAATTATTGCAGGTAATTGTAATTTCGATACTAATTATGACAGGTAACAGTAACTTCGATACTAATTATGACAGGTAACAGTAACTTCGATACTAATTATGACAAGTAACTGTAACTTCGATACTAATTATGACAGGTAACAGCAACTTCGATACTAATTACGACAAGTAGCTATAACTTCGATACAAATTATGACAGGTAACAGTAACTTCGATACTTATTATGACAGGTTACAGTAACTACGATATTAATTATGACAAGTAACTGTAACTTCAATACTAATTATGACAGGTAACTGTAACTTGGTAACTAATTATGACAAGTAACTTTAATTTCGATACAAATTATGGCTGGTTACAGTAACTTCGATGCTAATTATGACTGGTAACTGAAACTTCGATACTAATTACGACAAGGAACTGTAATTTCGATACAAATTATGGCAGGTAACAGTAACTTCGATACTAATTATGACAAGAAACTATAACTTCGAATCAAATTATGACAGGTAACTGTAACTTCGATACTAATTATGACAAGAAAATCTAACTTCGTAACTAATTATGACAAATAACTGTAATTTTGATAAAAAATTATGGTAGGTAACTGTAACTTCAATACTAATTATGACAGGTAACAGGAACTTCGATACTAATTATGACAGGTAACTGTAACTTCGTTAATAATTATCACAAGTAACTTTAATTTCGGTACTAATTATGGCAGGTAACTGTAACTTCGTTACTAATTATGACAAGTCCCTGTAATTTCGATACAAATTATAGCAGGTAACGGTAACTTCGGTACCAATTATTACAAGTAACTGTAACTTCGATACTAATTATGACAGGTAACTGTAACTTCGTTACTAATTATGACAAGTAACAGTAATTTCGATACAAATTATGGCAGGTAACTGTATCATCGATACTAATTATGACAGGTAACAGTAACTTCGATACTAATTATGACAAGTAACTGTAACTTCGATACTAATTATGACAGGTAACTGTAACTTCGTTACTAATTATGACAAGTAACAGTAATTTCGATACAAATTATGGCAGGTAACTGTATCATCGATACTAATTATGACAGGTAACAGTAACTTCGATACTAATTATGACAAGTAACATTAACATCGATACTAATTATGGCAGGTTACTGTAACATCGCTACTAATTATGACAAGTAACTGTATTTCGATACAAATTATGACAGGTAACTGTAACTTAGTTACTAATTATGACAGGTTACTGTAACTTCGTTACTAATTATGTCAAGTAACTGTAGCTTCGATGCTAATTATGACAAGTAACTGTAATTTCGATACAAATTATGACAGGTTACAGTAACTTCGATACTAATTATGACAAGTAACAGTAACTTCGATACTAATTATGACAAGTAACTGTAACTTCGATACTAATTATGACAGGTAACTATAACTTCGATACAAATTATGACAGGTAACTGTAACTTCGTTACTAATTATGACAGGTTACTGTATCTTCGTTGCTAATTATGTCAAGTAACTGTAGCTTCGATGCTAATTATGACAAGTAACTGTAATTTCGATACAAATTATGACAGGTAACATTAACTTCGATACAAATTATGACAAGAAACTCTAACTTCGTTAATAATTATGACAAGTAACAGTAATTTTGATAAAAATTTATGGTAGGTAACTGTAACTTCAATACTAATTATGACAGGTAACTGTAACTTCGTTACTAATTATGACAAGTAACTGTAATTTCGATACAAATTATGGCAGGTAACAGTTACTTCGATACTAACTATGACAGGTAACTGTAACTTCGATACTAATTATGACAAGGAACTGTAATTTCGATACAAATTATGGCAGATAACTGTAACTTCCATACTAATTATGACAGGTAACAGTAACTTCGATACTAATTATGACAAGAAACTGTAACTTCGTTACTAATTATGACAAGTAACTGTAATTTCGATACAAATTATAACAGGTAACTGTAACTTCGTTACTAATTATGACAAGTAACAGTACCTTCGATACTAATTATGACAGGTAACTGTAACTTCGATACTAATTATGACAAGGAACTGTAATTTCGATACAAATTATGGCAGGTAACTGTAACTTCGTTACTAATTATGACAAGTAACTGTAATTTCGATACAAATTCTGGAAGGTAACTGTAACTTCGATACTAATTATGACAGGTAACAGTAACTTCGGTGCTAATTATGACAAGTAACTATAACTTCGATAAAAATTATGACTGGTTATTGTAACTTCGATTCTAATTATGACAAGAAACTCTAACTTCGTTACTAATTATGACAAGTAACTGTAATTTTGATAAAAAATTAAGGTAGGTAACTGTAACTTCAATATTAATTATGACAGGTAACAGTTACTTCGATACTAATTATGACAGGAAACTGTAACTTCGTTACTAATTATGACAAGTAACTTTAATTTCGATACAAATTATGGCAGGTAACTGTAACTTCGATATTAATTATGACAAGTAACTGTAACTTCGATACTAATTATGACAGGTAACTGTATCTTCGTTATTAATTATGACAAGTAACTGTAATTTCGATACAAATTTAGGCAGGTAACTGTAACTTCGATACTAATTATGACAGGTTACTGTAACTTCGATACTAATTATGACAGGTAACTGTAACTTCGTCACTAATTATGACAAGTAACTGTAATTTCGATACAAATTATGGCAGGTAACTGTAACTTCGGTACTAATTATGATAGGTAACAGTAACTTCGATACTAATTATGACAAGGAACTGTAATTTCGATACAAATTATGGCAGGTAACTGTAACTTCGTAATAATTATGACAGGTTACTGTAACTTCGTTACTAATTATGTCAAGTAATTGTAGCTTCGATTCTAATTATGACAAGTAACTGTAATTTCTATTCAAAATATGACAGGTAACAGTAACTTCGATACTAATTATGACAACAAACTCTAACTTCGTTAATAATTATGACAAGTAACAGTAATTTTGATTAAAAAATTATGGTAGGTAACTGTAACATCAATACTAATTATGACAGGTAACAGTAACTTCGATACTAATTATGACAGGTAAGAGTAACTACGATACTAATTATGACAAGTAACTGCAACTTCGATACTAATTATGACAGGTAACAGTTACATCGATACTAATTATGACAGGAAAGTGTAACTTCGTTACTAATTATGACAAGTAACTGTAATTTCGATACAAATTATGACAGGTAACTGTAACTTCGTTACTAATTATGACAAGTAACTTTAATTTGGATACTAGTTATGGCAGGAAACTGTAACTTCGTTACTAATTATGACAAGTCCCTGTAATTTCGATACAAATTATGGCAGGTAACTGTAACCTCGATACTAATTATGACAAGTAACTGTAACTTCGATACTAATTATGACAGGTAACAGATACTTCGATACTAATTATGACAGGAAACTGTAACTTCGTTACTAATTATGACAAGTAACTGTAATTTCGATACAAATTATGACAGGTAACTGTAACTTCGATACTAATTAAGACAAGTAACTGTAATTTCGATACAAATTATGGCAGGTAACTCTAACTTCGATACTAATTATGACAGGTAACAGTAACTTCGGTGCTAATTATGACAAGTAACTATAACTTCGATAAAAATTATGACTGGTTATTGTAACTTCGATTCTAATTATGACAAGAAACTCTAACTTCGTTACTAATTATGACAAGAAATGTAATTTTGATAAAAAATTAAGGTAGGTAACTGTAACTTCAATATTAATTATGACAGGTAACAGTTACTTCGATACTAATTATGACAGGAAACTGTAACTTCGTTACTAATTATGACAAGTAACTTTAATTTCGATACAAATTATGGCAGGTAACTGTAACTTCGATACTAATTATGACAAGTAACTGTAACTTCGATACTAATTATGACAGGTAACTGTAACTTCGTTATTAATTATGACAATTAACTGTAATTTCGATACAAATTTAGGCAGGTAACTGTAACTTCGATACTAATTATGACAGGTAACTGTAACTTCGATACTAATTATGACAGGTAACTGTAACTTCGTCACTAATTATGACAAGTAACTGTAATTTCGATACAAATTATGGCAGGTAACTGTAACTTCGATACTAATTATGATAGGTAACAGTAACTTCGATACTAATTATGACAAGTAACTATAACTTCGATACAAATTATGACAGGTAACTGTAACTTCGATACTAATTATGACAAGAAAGTCGAACTTCGTTACTAATTATGACAAGTCCCAGTAATTTCGATACAAATTATGGCAGGTAACTGTTACTTCCATACTAATTATGACAGATAACAGTAACTTCGATACTAATTATGACAGGAAACTGTAACTTCGTTACTAATTATGACAAGAAACTGTAATTTCGATACAAATTATGACAAGTAACTGTAACTTCGTTACTACTTATGACAAGTAACAGTACCTTCGATACTAATTATGACAGGTAACTGTAACTTCGATATTAATTATGACAACGAACAGTAATTTTGATACAAATTATGGCAGGTAACTGTAACTTTGATACTAATTATGACAGGTAACAGTAACTTCGATACTAATTATGACAAGTAACTGTAACTTCGTTACTAATTATGACAAGTAACTCTAATTTTGATAAAAAATTATGGCAGGTAACTGTAACTTCGATACTAATTATGACAGGTAACATTAACTTCGACACTAATTATGACAGGTTACTGTAACTTCGTTGCTAATTATGTCAAGTAACTGTAATTTCGATACAAATTATGACAGGTTACCGTAACTTCGTTACTAATTATGACAAGTAACTGTAATTTCGATACAAATTATGGCAGGTAACTGTAACTTCGGTACAAATTATATCAGGTATCAGTAACATCGATACTAATTATGACAAGGAACTGTAATTTCGATACAAATTATGGCAGGTAACTGTAACTTCGTTACTAATTATGTCAAGTAATTGTAGCTTCGATTCTTATTATGACAAGTAACTGTAATTTCTATTCAAAATATGACAGGTAACAGTAACTTCGATACTAATTATGACAACAAACTCTAACTTCGTTAATAATTATGACAAGTAACAGTAATTTTGATAAAAAAATTATGGTAGGTAACTGTAACATCAATACTAATTATGACAGGTAACAGTAACTTCGATACTAATTATGACAGGTAAGAGTAACTACGATACTAATTATGACAAGTAACTGTAACTTCGATACTAATTATGACAGGAAACAGTTACTTCGATACTAATTATGACGGGAAACTGTAACTTCGTTACTAATTATGACAAGTAACTGTAATTTCGATACAAATTATGACAGGTAACTGTAACTTCGTTACTAATTATGACAGGAAACTGTAACTTCGTTACTAATTATGACAAGTAACTTTAATTTGGATACTAGTTATGGCAGGAAACTGTAACTTCGTTACTAATTATGAAAAGTCCCTGTAATTTCGATACAAATTATGGCAGGTAAAGGTAACCTCGATACTAATTATGACAAGTAACTGTAACTTCGATACTAATTATGACAGGTAACAGTTACTTCGATACTAATTATGACAGGAAACTGTAACTTCGTTACTAATTATGACAAGTAACTGTAATTTCGATACAAATTATGACAGGTAACTGTAACTTCGATACTAATTATGACAAGTAACTGTAACTTCGATACTAATTATGACAGGTAACTGTAACTTCGTTATTAATTATGACAAGTTACTGTAACTTCGATATTAATTATGGCAGGAAACTGTAACTTCGTTACTAATTATGGCAAGTCCCTGTAATTTCGATACAAATTATGGCAGGTAACTGTAACCTCGATACTAATTATGACAAGTAACGGTAACTTCGATACTTATTATGACAGGTAACTGTAACTTCGTTATTAATTATGACAAGTAACTGTAATTTCGATACAAATTTTGGCAGGTAACTGTATCATCGTTACTAATTATGACAGGTAACAGTAACTTCGATACTAATTATGACAAGTAACTGTAACTTCGATACTAATTATGACAGGTAACTGTAACCTCGATACTAATTATGACAGGTAACTGTAACTTCGTTACTAATTATGACAAGTAACTGTAATTTCGATTCAAATTTTGGCAGGTAATTGTAACTTCGATACTTATTATGACAGGTAACAGTAACTACGATACTAATTATGACAAGTAACAGTAACATCGATACTAATATTGACAGGTAACTGTAACTTCGTTACTAATTATGACAAGTAACTGTAATTTTGACACAAATTATGGCAGATTACTGTAACTTCGATTCTAATTATGACAGGTAACAGTAACTTCGATACTAATTATGACAAGTAACTATAACCTCGATACAAATTATGACAGGTAACTGTAACTTCGTTACTAATTATGACAGGTTACTGTAACTTCGTTACTAATTATGTCAAGTAACTGTAGCTTCGATGCTAATTATGACAAGTAACTGTAATTTCGATACAAATTATGACAGGTAACATTAACTTCGATACTAATTATGACAAGAAACTCTAACTTCGTCACTAATTATGACAAGTAACTGTAATTTCGATACAAATTATGGCAGGTAACTGTAACTTCGATACTAATTATGACAGGTAACAGTAACTTCGATACTAATTATGACAAGTAACTATAACCTCGATACAAATTATGACAGGTAACTGTAACTTCGATAGTAATTATGACAAGGAACTCGAACTTCGATACTAATTATGACCAGTCCCTGTAATTTCGATACAAATTATGGCAGGTAACTGTAACTTCCATACTAATTATGACAGGTAACAGTAACTTCGATACTAATTATGACAAGTAACATTAACTTCGATACTAATTATGGCAGGTTACTGTAACATCGCTACTAATTATGAAAATTAACTTTGATTTCGATACAAATTATGGCAGGTAACGGTAACTTCCATACTAATTATGACAGGTAACAGTAACTTCGATAATAATTATGACAGGAAACTGTAACTTCGTTACTAATTATGACAAGAAACTCTAATTTCGATAAAAATTATGACAGGTAACTGTAACTTCGTTACTAATTATGACAAGTAACAGTACCTTCGATACTAATGATGACAGGTAACTGTAACTTCGATACTAATTATGACAAGGAACTGTAATTTCGATACAAATTATGGCAGGTAACTGTAACTTCGTTACTAATTATGACAAGTAACTGTAATTTCGAGACAAATTTTGGCAGGTAACTGTAACTTCGATACTATTTATGACAGGTAACAGTAACTTCGATACTAATTATGACAAGTAACTGTAACTTCGATACTAATTATGACAGGTAACTGTAACTTCGTTACTATTTATGACAAGTAACAGTAATTTCGATACAAAATATGGCAGGTAACAGTAACTTCGATACTAATTATGACAGGTAACAGTAACTTCGATACTATTTATGACAAGTAACATTAACTTCGATACTAATTATGACAGGTTACTGTAACATCGTTGCTAATGATGACAAGTAACTTTAATTTCGATACAAATTATGGCAGGTAACTGTAACTTCCATACTAATTATGACAGGTAACAGTTAGGTCGATACTAATTATGACAGGAAACTGTAACTTCGTTACTAATTATGACGAGTAACTGTAATTTCGATACAAATTATGACAGGTAACTGTAACTTCGTTACTAATTATGACAAGTAACAGTACCTTCGGTGCTAATTATGACAAGTAACTATAACTTCGATAAAAATTATGACTGGTTACTGTAACTTCGATTCTAATTATGACAAGAAACTCTAACTTCGTTACTAATTATGACAAGTAACTGTAATTTTGATACAAAATTAAGGTAGGTAACTGTAACTTCAATATTAATTATGACAGGTAACAGTAACTTCGATACTAATTATGACAGGAAACTGTAACTTCGTTACTAATTATGACAAGTAACTGTAACTTCGATACTAATTATGACAGGTAACTGTAACATCGTTACTAATTATGACAAGTCCCAGTAATTGCGATACAAATTATGGCAGGTAACTGTAACTTCGATACTAATTATGACAAGTAACTGTAACTTCGATACTAATTATGACAGGTAACTGTAACTTCGTCACTAATTATAACAAGTAACTGTAATTTCGTTACAAATTATGGCAGGTAACAGTAACTTCGATACTAATTATGACAGGTAACAGTAATTCGATACTAATTATGACAAGTAACTATAACTTCGATACAAATTATGACAGGAAACTGTAACTTCGTTACTAATTATGGCAAGTAACTGTAATTTCGATACAAATTATGACAGGTAACTGTAACTTCGTTACTAATTATGACAGGTTACTGTAACTTCGTTACTAATTATGTCAAGTAACTGTAGCTTCGATGCTAATTATGACAAGTAACTGTAATTTCGATACAAATTATGACAGGTAACATTAACTTCGATACAAATTATGACAAGAAACTCTAACTTCGTTAATAATTATGAAAAGTAACAGTAATTTTGATAAAAATTTTTGGTAGGTAACTGTAACTTCAATACTAATTATGACTGTAACAGTAACTTCGTTACTAATTATGACAAGTAACTGTAATTTTGATACAAATTATGGCAGGTAACAGTAACTTCGATACTAATTATGGCAGGTAACTGTAACTTCGATACTAATTATGACAAGGAACTGTAATTTCGATACAAATTATGGCAGGTAACTGTAACTTCCATACTAATTATGACAGGTAACAGTAACTTCGATACTAATTATGACAAGAAACTGTAATTTCTTTACTAATTATGACAAGTAACTGTAATTTCGATACAAATTATGACAGGTAACTGTAACTTCGTTACTAATTATGACAAGTAACAGTACCTTCGATACTAATTATGACAGGTAACTGTAACTTCGATACTAATTATGACAAGGAACTGTAATTTCGATACAAATTATGGCAGGTAACTGTAACTTCGTTACTAATTAAGACAAGTAACTGTAATTTCGATACAAATTATGGCAGGTAACTGTAACTTCGATACTAATTATGACAGGTAACAGTAACTTCGGTGCTAATTATGACAAGTAACTATAACTTCGATAAAAATGATGACTGGTTACTGTAACTTCGATTCTAATTATGACAAGAAACTCTAACTTCGTTACTAATTATGACAAGTAACTGTAATTTTGATACAAAATTAAGGTAGGTAACTGTAACTTCAATATTAATTATGACAGGTAACAGTAACTTCGATACTAATTATGACAGGAAACTGTAACTTCGTTGCTAATTATGACAAGTAACTTTAATTTCGATACTAATTATGGTAGGTAACTGTAACATCGTTACTAATTATGACAAGTCCCTGTAATTGCGATACAAATTATGGCAGGTAACTGTAACTTCGATACTAATTATGACAGGTTACCGTAACTTCGTTACTAATTATGACAAGTAACTGTAATTTCGATACAAATTATGGCAGGTAACTGTAACTTCGGTACTAATTATATCAGTTATCAGTAACTTCGATACTAATTATGACAAGGAACTGTAATTTCGATACAAATTATGGCAGGTAACTGTAACTTCGTTACTAATTATGACAGGTTACTGTAACTTCGTTACTAATTATGTCAAGTAATTGTAGCTTCGATTCTAATTATGACAAGTAACTGTAATTTCGATACAAAATATGACAGGTAACAGTAACTTCGATACTAATTATGACAAGGAACTCTAACTTCGTTAATAACTATGACAAGTAACAGTAATTTTGATAAAAAATTATGGTAGGTAACTGTAACATCAATACTAATTATGACAGGTAACAGTTACTTCGATACTAATTATGACAGGTAAGAGTAACTACGATACTAATTATGACAAGTAACTGTAACTTCGATACTAATTATGACAGGTAACATTTACTCCGATATTAATTATGACAGGAAACTGTAACTTCGTTACTTATTATGACAAGTAACTGTAATTTCGATACAAGTTATGACAGGTAACTTTAACTTCGTTACTAATTATGACAGGAAACTGTAACTTCGTTACTAATTATGACAAGTAACTTTAATTTGGATACTAGTTATGGCAGGAAACTGTAACTTCGTTACTAATTATGACAAGTCCCTGTAATTTCGATACAAATTATGGCAGATAACTGTAACTTCGATACTAATTATGACATGTAACTGTAACTTCGATACTAATTATGACACGTAACTGTAACTTCGTTATTAATTATGACAAGTAACTGTAATTTTGATAAAAAATTATTGTAAGTAACTGTAACTTCAATACTAATTATGACAGGTAACATTAACTTCGATACTAATTATGACAAGAAACTCAAACTTCGTTACTAATTATGACAAGTAACTGTAATTTTGATTAAAAATTATGGTAGGTAACTGTAACTTCAATACTAATTATGACAGGTAACAGTAACTTCGATACTAATTATGACAGGAAACTGTAACTTCGTTACTAATTATGACAAGTAACTTTAATTTCGATATTAATTATGGCAGGAAACTGTAACTTCGTTACTAATTATGACAAGTCCCTGTAATTTCGATACAAATTATGGCAGGTAACTGTAACCTCGATACTAATTATGACAAGTAACTGTAACTTCGATACTAATTATGACAGGTAACTGTAACTTCGTTATTAATTATGACAAGTAACTGTAATTTCGATACAAATTTTGGCAGGTAACTGTATCATCGTTACTAATTATGACAGGTAACAGTAACTTCGATACTAATTATGACAAGTAACTGTAACTTCGATACTAATTATGACAGGTAACTGTAACTTCGATACTAATTATGACAGGTAACTGTAACTTCGTTACTAATTATGACAAGTAACTGTAATTTCGATTCAAATTTTGGCAGGTAACTGTAACTTCGATACTTATTATGACAGGTAACAGTAACTACGATACTAATTATGACAAGTAACTGTAACATCGATAATAATAATGACAGGTAACTGTAACTTCGTTACTAATTATGACAAGTAAGTGTAATTTTGATACAAATTATGGCCGGTTACTGTAACTTCGATACTAATTATGACAGGTAACAGCAACTTCGATACTAATTATGACAAGTAACTATAACCTCGATACAAATTATGACAGGTAACTGTAACTTCGATACTAATTATGACAAGAAACTCTAACTTCGTTACTAATTATGACAAGTAACTGTAATTTTGATAAAAAATTATGGTAGGTAACTTTAACTTTAATACTAATTATGACAGGTAACAGTAACTTCGACACTAATTATGACAGGAAACTGTAACTTCGTTACTAATTATGACAAGTAACTGTAATTTCGATACAAATTATGACAGGTAACTGTAACTTCGTTACTAATTATGACAGGTTACTGTAACTTCGTTACTTATTATGTCAAGTAACTGTAGCTTCGATGCTAATTATGACAAGTAACTGTAATTTCGATACAAATTATGACAGGTAACATTAACTTCGATACTAATTATGACAAGAAACTCTAACTTCGTCACTAATTATGACAAGTAACTGTTATTTCGATACTAATTATGACAAGTAACTATAACTTCGATACAAATTATGTCAGGTAACTGTAACTTCGATACTAATTATGACAAGAAACTCGAACATCGTTACTAATTTTGACAAGTCCCTGTAATTTCGATACAAATTATGGCAGGTAACTGTAACATCCATACTAATTATGACAGGTAACAGTAACTTCGATACTAATTATTACAGGAAACTGTAACTTCGTTACTAATTATGACAAGTAACTGTAATTTCGATACAAATTATGACAGGTAACTGTAACTTCGTTACTAATTATGACAAGCAACAGTAACTTCGATACTAATTATGACAGGTAACTGTAACTTCGATACTAATTATGACAAGGAACTGTAATTTCGATACAATTTATGGCAGGTAACTGTAACTTCGTTACTAATTATGACAAGTAACTGTAATTTCGATACAAATTTTGGCAGGTAACTGTAACTTCGATACTAATTATGACAGGTAACAGTAACTTCGATATTAATTATGACAAGTAGGCTAACTGTAACTTCGATACTAATTATGACAGGTTACTGCAACTTCGTTACTATTTATGACAAGTAACAGTAATTTCGATACAAAATATGGCAGGTAACAGTAACTTCGATACTAATTATGTCAGGTAACAGTAACTTCGATACTATTTATGACAAGTAACATTAACTTCGATACTAATTATGACAGGTTACTGTAACATCGTTGCTAATGATGACAAGTAACTTTAATTTCGATACAAATTATGGCAGGTAACTGTAACTTCCATACTAATTATGACAGGTAACAGTTACTTCGATACTAATTATGACAGGAAACTGTAACTTCGTTACTAATTATGACAAGTAACTGTAATTTCGATACAAATCATGACAGGTAACTGTAACTTCGTTACTAATTATGACAAGTAACAGTACCTTCGATACTAATTATGACAGGTAACTGTAACATCGATACTAATTATGACAAGGAACTGTAATTTCGATACAAATAATGGCAGGTAACTGTAACTTCGATACTAATTATGACAGGTAACTGTAACTTCGATACTAATTATGACAAGAAACTCTAACTTCGTTACTAATTATGACAAGTTACTGTAATTTTGATAAAAAATTATTGTAGGTAACTGTAACTTCAATACTAATTATGACAGGTAACAGTAACTTCGATACTTATTATGACAAGTAACTATAATTTCGATACTAATTATGGCAGGTTACTGTAACTTCTTTACTAATTATGACAAGTCCCTGTAATTTCGATACAAATTATTGCAGGTAATTGTAATTTCGATACTAATTATGACAGGTAACAGTAACTTCGATACTAATTATGACAGGTAACAGTAACTTCGATACTAATTATGACAAGTAACTGTAACTTCGATACTAATTATGACAGGTAACAGCAACTTCGATACTAATTACGACAAGTAGCTATAACTTCGATACAAATTATGACAGGTAACAGTAACTTCGATACTTATTATGACAGGTTACAGTAACTACGATATTAATTATGACAAGTAACTGTAACTTCAATACTAATTATGACAGGTAACTGTAACTTGGTAACTAATTATGACAAGTAACTTTAATTTCGATACAAATTATGGCTGGTTACAGTAACTTCGATGCTAATTATGACTGGTAACTGAAACTTCGATACTAATTACGACAAGGAACTGTAATTTCGATACAAATTATGGCAGGTAACAGTAACTTCGATACTAATTATGACAAGAAACTATAACTTCGAATCAAATTATGACAGGTAACTGTAACTTCGATACTAATTATGACAAGAAAATCTAACTTCGTAACTAATTATGACAAATAACTGTAATTTTGATAAAAAATTATGGTAGGTAACTGTAACTTCAATACTAATTATGACAGGTAACAGGAACTTCGATACTAATTATGACAGGTAACTGTAACTTCGTTAATAATTATCACAAGTAACTTTAATTTCGGTACTAATTATGGCAGGTAACTGTAACTTCGTTACTAATTATGACAAGTCCCTGTAATTTCGATACAAATTATAGCAGGTAACGGTAACTTCGGTACCAATTATTACAAGTAACTGTAACTTCGATACTAATTATGACAGGTAACTGTAACTTCGTTACTAATTATGACAAGTAACAGTAATTTCGATACAAATTATGGCAGGTAACTGTATCATCGATACTAATTATGACAGGTAACAGTAACTTCGATACTAATTATGACAAGTAACTGTAACTTCGATACTAATTATGACAGGTAACTGTAACTTCGTTACTAATTATGACAAGTAACAGTAATTTCGATACAAATTATGGCAGGTAACTGTATCATCGATACTAATTATGACAGGTAACAGTAACTTCGATACTAATTATGACAAGTAACATTAACATCGATACTAATTATGGCAGGTTACTGTAACATCGCTACTAATTATGACAAGTAACTGTATTTCGATACAAATTATGACAGGTAACTGTAACTTAGTTACTAATTATGACAGGTTACTGTAACTTCGTTACTAATTATGTCAAGTAACTGTAGCTTCGATGCTAATTATGACAAGTAACTGTAATTTCGATACAAATTATGACAGGTTACAGTAACTTCGATACTAATTATGACAAGTAACAGTAACTTCGATACTAATTATGACAAGTAACTGTAACTTCGATACTAATTATGACAGGTAACTATAACTTCGATACAAATTATGACAGGTAACTGTAACTTCGTTACTAATTATGACAGGTTACTGTATCTTCGTTGCTAATTATGTCAAGTAACTGTAGCTTCGATGCTAATTATGACAAGTAACTGTAATTTCGATACAAATTATGACAGGTAACATTAACTTCGATACAAATTATGACAAGAAACTCTAACTTCGTTAATAATTATGACAAGTAACAGTAATTTTGATAAAAATTTATGGTAGGTAACTGTAACTTCAATACTAATTATGACAGGTAACTGTAACTTCGTTACTAATTATGACAAGTAACTGTAATTTCGATACAAATTATGGCAGGTAACAGTTACTTCGATACTAACTATGACAGGTAACTGTAACTTCGATACTAATTATGACAAGGAACTGTAATTTCGATACAAATTATGGCAGATAACTGTAACTTCCATACTAATTATGACAGGTAACAGTAACTTCGATACTAATTATGACAAGAAACTGTAACTTCGTTACTAATTATGACAAGTAACTGTAATTTCGATACAAATTATAACAGGTAACTGTAACTTCGTTACTAATTATGACAAGTAACAGTACCTTCGATACTAATTATGACAGGTAACTGTAACTTCGATACTAATTATGACAAGGAACTGTAATTTCGATACAAATTATGGCAGGTAACTGTAACTTCGTTACTAATTATGACAAGTAACTGTAATTTCGATACAAATTCTGGAAGGTAACTGTAACTTCGATACTAATTATGACAGGTAACAGTAACTTCGGTGCTAATTATGACAAGTAACTATAACTTCGATAAAAATTATGACTGGTTATTGTAACTTCGATTCTAATTATGACAAGAAACTCTAACTTCGTTACTAATTATGACAAGTAACTGTAATTTTGATAAAAAATTAAGGTAGGTAACTGTAACTTCAATATTAATTATGACAGGTAACAGTTACTTCGATACTAATTATGACAGGAAACTGTAACTTCGTTACTAATTATGACAAGTAACTTTAATTTCGATACAAATTATGGCAGGTAACTGTAACTTCGATATTAATTATGACAAGTAACTGTAACTTCGATACTAATTATGACAGGTAACTGTATCTTCGTTATTAATTATGACAAGTAACTGTAATTTCGATACAAATTTAGGCAGGTAACTGTAACTTCGATACTAATTATGACAGGTTACTGTAACTTCGATACTAATTATGACAGGTAACTGTAACTTCGTCACTAATTATGACAAGTAACTGTAATTTCGATACAAATTATGGCAGGTAACTGTAACTTCGGTACTAATTATGATAGGTAACAGTAACTTCGATACTAATTATGACAAGGAACTGTAATTTCGATACAAATTATGGCAGGTAACTGTAACTTCGTAATAATTATGACAGGTTACTGTAACTTCGTTACTAATTATGTCAAGTAATTGTAGCTTCGATTCTAATTATGACAAGTAACTGTAATTTCTATTCAAAATATGACAGGTAACAGTAACTTCGATACTAATTATGACAACAAACTCTAACTTCGTTAATAATTATGACAAGTAACAGTAATTTTGATTAAAAAATTATGGTAGGTAACTGTAACATCAATACTAATTATGACAGGTAACAGTAACTTCGATACTAATTATGACAGGTAAGAGTAACTACGATACTAATTATGACAAGTAACTGCAACTTCGATACTAATTATGACAGGTAACAGTTACATCGATACTAATTATGACAGGAAAGTGTAACTTCGTTACTAATTATGACAAGTAACTGTAATTTCGATACAAATTATGACAGGTAACTGTAACTTCGTTACTAATTATGACAAGTAACTTTAATTTGGATACTAGTTATGGCAGGAAACTGTAACTTCGTTACTAATTATGACAAGTCCCTGTAATTTCGATACAAATTATGGCAGGTAACTGTAACCTCGATACTAATTATGACAAGTAACTGTAACTTCGATACTAATTATGACAGGTAACAGATACTTCGATACTAATTATGACAGGAAACTGTAACTTCGTTACTAATTATGACAAGTAACTGTAATTTCGATACAAATTATGACAGGTAACTGTAACTTCGATACTAATTAAGACAAGTAACTGTAATTTCGATACAAATTATGGCAGGTAACTCTAACTTCGATACTAATTATGACAGGTAACAGTAACTTCGGTGCTAATTATGACAAGTAACTATAACTTCGATAAAAATTATGACTGGTTATTGTAACTTCGATTCTAATTATGACAAGAAACTCTAACTTCGTTACTAATTATGACAAGAAATGTAATTTTGATAAAAAATTAAGGTAGGTAACTGTAACTTCAATATTAATTATGACAGGTAACAGTTACTTCGATACTAATTATGACAGGAAACTGTAACTTCGTTACTAATTATGACAAGTAACTTTAATTTCGATACAAATTATGGCAGGTAACTGTAACTTCGATACTAATTATGACAAGTAACTGTAACTTCGATACTAATTATGACAGGTAACTGTAACTTCGTTATTAATTATGACAATTAACTGTAATTTCGATACAAATTTAGGCAGGTAACTGTAACTTCGATACTAATTATGACAAGTAACTGTAACTTCGATACTAATTATGACAGGTAACTGTAACTTCGTCACTAATTATGACAAGTAACTGTAATTTCGATACAAATTATGGCAGGTAACTGTAACTTCGATACTAATTATGATAGGTAACAGTAACTTCGATACTAATTATGACAAGTAACTATAACTTCGATACAAATTATGACAGGTAACTGTAACTTCGATACTAATTATGACAAGAAAGACGAACTTCGTTACTAATTATGACAAGTCCCAGTAATTTCGATACAAATTATGACAGGTAACTGTTACTTCCATACTAATTATGACAGATAACAGTAACTTCGATACTAATTATGACAGGAAACTGTAACTTCGTTACTAATTATGACAAGAAACTGTAATTTCGATACAAATTATGACAAGTAACTGTAACTTCGTTACTACTTATGACAAGTAACAGTACCTTCGATACTAATTATGACAGGTAACTGTAACTTCGATATTAATTATGACAACGAACAGTAATTTTGATACAAATTATGGCAGGTAACTGTAACTTTGATACTAATTATGACAGGTAACAGTAACTTCGATACTAATTATGACAAGTAACTGTAACTTCGTTACTAATTATGACAAGTAACTCTAATTTTGATAAAAAATTATGGCAGGTAACTGTAACTTCGATACTAATTATGACAGGTAACATTAACTTCGACACTAATTATGACAGGTTACTGTAACTTCGTTGCTAATTATGTCAAGTAACTGTAATTTCGATACAAATTATGACAGGTTACCGTAACTTCGTTACTAATTATGACAAGTAACTGTAATTTCGATACAAATTATGGCAGGTAACTGTAACTTCGGTACAAATTATATCAGGTATCAGTAACATCGATACTAATTATGACAAGGAACTGTAATTTCGATACAAATTATGGCAGGTAACTGTAACTTCGTTACTAATTATGTCAAGTAATTGTAGCTTCGATTCTTATTATGACAAGTAACTGTAATTTCTATTCAAAATATGACAGGTAACAGTAACTTCGATACTAATTATGACAACAAACTCTAACTTCGTTAATAATTATGACAAGTAACAGTAATTTTGATAAAAAAATTATGGTAGGTAACTGTAACATCAATACTAATTATGACAGGTAACAGTAACTTCGATACTAATTATGACAGGTAAGAGTAACTACGATACTAATTATGACAAGTAACTGTAACTTCGATACTAATTATGACAGGAAACAGTTACTTCGATACTAATTATGACGGGAAACTGTAACTTCGTTACTAATTATGACAAGTAACTGTAATTTCGATACAAATTATGACAGGTAACTGTAACTTCGTTACTAATTATGACAGGAAACTGTAACTTCGTTACTAATTATGACAAGTAACTTTAATTTGGATACTAGTTATGGCAGGAAACTGTAACTTCGTTACTAATTATGAAAAGTCCCTGTAATTTCGATACAAATTATGGCAGGTAAAGGTAACCTCGATACTAATTATGACAAGTAACTGTAACTTCGATACTAATTATGACAGGTAACAGTTACTTCGATACTAATTATGACAGGAAATTGTAACTTCGTTACTAATTATGACAAGTAACTGTAATTTCGATACAAATTATGACAGGTAACTGTAACTTCGATACTAATTATGACAAGTAACTGTAACTTCGATACTAATTATGACAGGTAACTGTAACTTCGTTATTAATTATGACAAGTTACTGTAACTTCGATATTAATTATGGCAGGAAACTGTAACTTCGTTACTAATTATGGCAAGTCCCTGTAATTTCGATACAAATTATGGCAGGTAACTGTAACCTCGATACTAATTATGACAAGTAACGGTAACTTCGATACTTATTATGACAGGTAACTGTAACTTCGTTATTAATTATGACAAGTAACTGTAATTTCGATACAAATTTTGGCAGGTAACTGTATCATCGTTACTAATTATGACAGGTAACAGTAACTTCGATACTAATTATGACAAGTAACTGTAACTTCGATACTAATTATGACAGGTAACTGTAACCTCGATACTAATTATGACAGGTAACTGTAACTTCGTTACTAATTATGACAAGTAACTGTAATTTCGATTCAAATTTTGGCAGGTAATTGTAACTTCGATACTTATTATGACAGGTAACAGTAACTACGATACTAATTATGACAAGTAACAGTAACATCGATACTAATATTGACAGGTAACTGTAACTTCGTTACTAATTATGACAAGTAACTGTAATTTTGACACAAATTATGGCAGATTACTGTAACTTCGATTCTAATTATGACAGGTAACAGTAACTTCGATACTAATTATGACAAGTAACTATAACCTCGATACAAATTATGACAGGTAACTGTAACTTCGTTACTAATTATGACAGGTTACTGTAACTTCGTTACTAATTATGTCAAGTAACTGTAGCTTCGATGCTAATTATGACAAGTAACTGTAATTTCGATACAAATTATGACAGGTAACATTAACTTCGATACTAATTATGACAAGAAACTCTAACTTCGTCACTAATTATGACAAGTAACTGTAATTTCGATACAAATTATGGCAGGTAACTGTAACTTCGATACTAATTATGACAGGTAACAGTAACTTCGATACTAATTATGACAAGTAACTATAACCTCGATACAAATTATGACAGGTAACTGTAACTTCGATAGTAATTATGACAAGGAACTCGAACTTCGATACTAATTATGACCAGTCCCTGTAATTTCGATACAAATTATGGCAGGTAACTGTAACTTCCATACTAATTATGACAGGTAACAGTAACTTCGATACTAATTATGACAAGTAACATTAACTTCGATACTAATTATGGCAGGTTACTGTAACATCGCTACTAATTATGAAAATTAACTTTGATTTCGATACAAATTATGGCAGGTAACGGTAACTTCCATACTAATTATGACAGGTAACAGTAACTTCGATAATAATTATGACAGGAAACTGTAACTTCGTTACTAATTATGACAAGAAACTCTAATTTCGATAAAAATTATGACAGGTAACTGTAACTTCGTTACTAATTATGACAAGTAACAGTACCTTCGATACTAATGATGACAGGTAACTGTAACTTCGATACTAATTATGACAAGGAACTGTAATTTCGATACAAATTATGGCAGGTAACTGTAACTTCGTTACTAATTATGACAAGTAACTGTAATTTCGAGACAAATTTTGGCAGGTAACTGTAACTTCGATACTATTTATGACAGGTAACAGTAACTTCGATACTAATTATGACAAGTAACTGTAACTTCGATACTAATTATGACAGGTAACTGTAACTTCGTTACTATTTATGACAAGTAACAGTAATTTCGATACAAAATATGGCAGGTAACAGTAACTTCGATACTAATTATGACAGGTAACAGTAACTTCGATACTATTTATGACAAGTAACATTAACTTCGATACTAATTATGACAGGTTACTGTAACATCGTTGCTAATGATGACAAGTAACTTTAATTTCGATACAAATTATGGCAGGTAACTGTAACTTCCATACTAATTATGACAGGTAACAGTTAGGTCGATACTAATTATGACAGGAAACTGTAACTTCGTTACTAATTATGACGAGTAACTGTAATTTCGATACAAATTATGACAGGTAACTGTAACTTCGTTACTAATTATGACAAGTAACAGTACCTTCGATACTAATTATGACAGGTAACTGTAACATCGATGCTAATTATGACAAGGAACTGTAATTTCGATACAAATTATGGCAGGTAACTGTAACTTCGATACTAATTATGACAGGTAACAGCAACTTCGATACTAATTATGACAAGTAACTATAACTTCGATAAAATTATGACAGGTAACTGTAACTTCGATACTAATTATGACAAGAAACTCTAACTTCGTTACTAATTATGACAAGTAACTGTAATTTTGATAAAAAATTATTGTAGGTAACTGTAACTTCAATACTAATTATGACAGGTAACAGTAACTTCGATACTAATTATGACAGGTAACTGTAACTTCGTTACTTATTATGACAAGTAACTTTAATTTCGATACTAATTATGGCAGGTTACTGTAACTTCGTTACTAATTATGACAAGTCCCTGTAATTTCGATACAAATTATTGCAGGTAATTGTAATTTCGATACTAATTATGACAGGTAACAGTAACTTCGATACTAATTATGACAGGTAACAGTAACTTCGATACTTATTATGACAAGTTACTGTAACTTCGATACTAATTATGACAGGTAACAGCAACTTCGATACTAATTATGACAAGTAAATATAACTTCGATACAAATTATGACAGGTAACAGTAACTTCGATACTAATTATGACAGGTTACAGTAACTACGATACTAATTATGACAAGTAACTGTAACTTCGATACTAATTATGACAGGTAACTTTAACTTGGTAACTAATTATGACAAGTAACTGTAATTTCGATACAAATTATGGCTGGTAACAGTAACTTCAATGCTAATTATGACAGGTAACTGTAACTTCCATACTAATTATGACAAGGAACTGTAATTTCGATACAAATTATGGCAGGTAACTGTAACTTCGATACTAATTGTGACAGGTAACACAAACTTCGATACTAATTATGACAAGTAACTATAACTTCGAATCAAATTATGACAGGTAACTGTAACTTCGATACTAATTATGACAAGAAAATCTAACTGCGTTACTAATTATGACAAGTAACTGTAATTTTGATAAAAAATTATGGTAGATAACTGAAACTTCAATACTAATTATGACAGGTAACAGGAACTTCGATACTAATTATGACAGGTAACTGTAACTTCGTTAATAATTATCACAAGTAACTGTAATTTCGATACAAATTATGGCAGGTAACTGTAACTTCGATACTAATTATGACAGGTAACAGCAACTTCGATACTAATTATGACAAGTAACTATAACTTCGATACAAATTATGACAGGTAACAGTAACTTCGATACTAATTATGACAGGTTACAGTAACTACGATACTAATTATGACAAGTAACTGTAACTTCGATACTAATTATGACAGGTAACTTTAACTTGGTAACTAATTATGACAAGTAACTGTAATTTCGATACAAATTATGGCTGGTAACAGTAACTTCAATGCTAATTATGACAGGTAACTGTAACTTCCATACTAATTATGACAAGGAACTGTAATTTCGATACAAATTTAGGCAGGTAACTGTAACTTCGATACTAATTATGACAGGTAACTGTAACTTCGATACTAATTATGACAGGTAACTGTAACTTCGTCACTAATTATGACAAGTAACTGTAATTTCGATACAAATTATGGCAGGTAACTGTAACTTCGGTATTAATTATGATAGGTAACAGTAACTTCGATACTAATTATGACAAGTAACTATAACTTCGATACAAATTATGACAGGTAACTGTAACTTCGATACTAATTATGACAAGAAACTCGAACTCCGTTACTAATTATGACAAGTCCCAGTAATTTCGATACAAATTATGGCAGGTAACTGTAACTTCCATACTAATTATGACAGATAACAGTAACTTCGATAATAATTATGACAGGAAACTGTAACTTCGTTACTAATTATGACAAGAAACTGTAATTTCGATACAAATTATGACAGGTAACTTTAACTTCGTTACTACTTATGACAAGTAACAGAACCTACGATACTAATTATGACAGGTAACTGTAACTTCGATATTAATTATGACAAGGAACAGTAATTTTGATACAAATTATGGCAGGTAACTGTAACTTTGATACTAATTATGACAGGTAACAGTAACTTCGATACTAATTATGAAAAGTAACTCTAATTTTGATAAAAAATTATGGCAGGTAACTGTAACTTCGATACTAATTATGACAGGTAACATTAACTTCGATGCTAATTATGACAGGTTACTGTAACTTCGTTACTAATTATGTCAAGTAACTGTAATTTCGATACAAATTATGACAGGTTACCGTAACTTCGTTACTAATTATGACAAGTAACTGTAATTTCGATACAAATTATGGCAGGTAACTGTAACTTCGGTACAAATTATATTAGGTATCAGTAACTTCGATACTAATTATGACAAGGAACTGTAATTTCGATACAAATTATGGCAGGTAACTGTAACTTCGTAATAATTATGACAGGTTACTGTAACTTCGTTACTAATTATGTCAAGTAATTGTAGCTTCGATTCTAATTATGACAAGTAACTGTAATTTCTATTCAAAATATGACAGGTAACAGTAACTTCGATACTAATTATGACAACAAACTCTAACTTCGTTAATAATTATGACAAGTAACAGTAATTTTGATTAAAAAATTATGGTAGGTAACTGTAACATCAATACTAATTATGACAGGTAACAGTAACTTCGATACTAATTATGACAGGTAAGAGTAACTACGATACTAATTATGACAAGTAACTGTAACTTCGATACTAATTATGACAGGTAACAGTTACATCGATACTAATTATGACAGGAAACTGTAACTTCGTTACTAATTATGACAAGTAACTGTAATTTCGATACAAATTATGACAGGTAACTGTAACTTCGTTACTAATTATGACAGGAAACTGTAACTTCGTTACTAATTATGACAAGTAACTTTAATTTGGATACTAGTTATGGCAGGAAACTGTAACTTCGTTACTAATTATGACAAGTCCCTGTAATTTCGATACAAATTATGGCAGGTAACTGTAACCTCGATACTAATTATGACAAGTAACTGTAACTTCGATACTAATTATGACAGGTAACAGATACTTCGATACTAATTATGACAGGAAACTGTAACTTCGTTACTAATTATGACAAGTAACTGTAATTTCGATACAAATTATGACAGGTAACTGTAACTTCGATACTAATTAAGACAAGTAACTGTAATTTCGATACAAATTATGGCAGGTAACTGTAACTTCGATACTAATTATGACAGGTAACAGTAACTTCGGTGCTAATTATGACAAGTAACTATAACTTCGATAAAAATTATGACTGGTTATTGTAACTTCGATTCTAATTATGACAAGAAACTCTAACTTCGTTACTAATTATGACAAGAAATGTAATTTTGATAAAAAATTAAGGTAGGTAACTGTAACTTCAATATTAATTATGACAGGTAACAGTTACTTCGATACTAATTATGACAGGAAACTGTAACTTCGTTACTAATTATGACAAGTAACTTTAATTTCGATACAAATTATGGCAGGTAACTGTAACTTCGATACTAATTATGACAAGTAACTGTAACTTCGATACTAATTATGACAGGTAACTGTAACTTCGTTATTAATTATGACAATTAACTGTAATTTCGATACAAATTTAGGCAGGTAACTGTAACTTCGATACTAATTATGACAGGTAACTGTAACTTCGATACTAATTATGACAGGTAACTGTAACTTCGTCACTAATTATGACAAGTAACTGTAATTTCGATACAAATTATGGCAGGTAACTGTAACTTCGATACTAATTATGATAGGTAACAGTAACTTCGATACTAATTATGACAAGTAACTATAACTTCGATACAAATTATGACAGGTAACTGTAACTTCGATACTAATTATGACAAGAAAGACGAACTTCGTTACTAATTATGACAAGTCCCAGTAATTTCGATACAAATTATGGCAGGTAACTGTTACTTCCATACTAATTATGACAGATAACAGTAACTTCGATACTAATTATGACAGGAAACTGTAACTTCGTTACTAATTATGACAAGAAACTGTAATTTCGATACAAATTATGACAAGTAACTGTAACTTCGTTACTACTTATGACAAGTAACAGTACCTTCGATACTAATTATGACAGGTAACTGTAACTTCGATATTAATTATGACAACGAACAGTAATTTTGATACAAATTATGGCAGGTAACTGTAACTTTGATACTAATTATGACAGGTAACAGTAACTTCGATACTAATTATGACAAGTAACTGTAACTTCGTTACTAATTATGACAAGTAACTCTAATTTTGATAAAAAATTATGGCAGGTAACTGTAACTTCGATACTAATTATGACAGGTAACATTAACTTCGACACTAATTATGACAGGTTACTGTAACTTCGTTACTAATTATGTCAAGTAACTGTAATTTCGATACAAATTATGACAGGTTACCGTAACTTCGTTACTAATTATGACAAGTAACTGTAATTTCGATACAAATTATGGCAGGTAACTGTAACTTCGGTACAAATTATATCAGGTATCAGTAACATCGATACTAATTATGACAAGGAACTGTAATTTCGATACAAATTATGGCAGGTAACTGTAACTTCGTTACTAATTATGTCAAGAAATTGTAGCTTCGATTCTTATTATGACAAGTAACTGTAATTTCTATTCAAAATATGACAGGTAACAGTAACTTCGATACTAATTATGACAACAAACTCTAACTTCGTTAATAATTATGACAAGTAACAGTAATTTTGATAAAAAAATTATGGTAGGTAACTGTAACATCAATACTAATTATGACAGGTAACAGTAACTTCGATACTAATTATGACAGGTAAGAGTAACTACGATACTAATTATGACAAGTAACTGTAACTTCGATACTAATTATGACAGGAAACAGTTACTTCGATACTAATTATGACGGGAAACTGTAACTTCGTCACTAATTATGACAAGTAACTGTAATTTCGATACAAATTATGACAGGTAACTGTAACTTCGTTACTAATTATGAGAGGAAACTGTAACTTCGTTACTAATTATGACAAGTAACTTTAATTTGGATACTAGTTATGGCAGGAAACTGTAACTTCGTTACTAATTATGAAAAGTCCCTGTAATTTCGATACAAATTATGGCAGGTAAAGGTAACCTCGATACTAATTATGACAAGTAACTGTAACTTCGATACTAATTATGACAGGTAACAGTTACTTCGATACTAATTATGACAGGAAACTGTAACTTCGTTACTAATTATGACAAGTAACTGTAATTTCGATACAAATTATGACAGGTAACTGTAACTTCGATACTAATTATGACAAGTAACTGTAACTTCGATACTAATTATGACAGGTAACTGTAACTTCGTTATTAATTATGACAAGTAACTGTAACTTCGATATTAATTATGGCAGGAAACTGTAACTTCGTTACTAATTATGGCAAGTCCCTGTAATTTCGATACAAATTATGGCAGGTAACTGTAACCTCGATACGTATTATGACAAGTAACGGTAACTTCGATACTTATTATGACAGGTAACTGTAACTTCGTTATTAATTATGACAAGTAACTGTAATTTCGATACAAATTTTGGCAGGTAACTGTATCATCGTTACTAATTATGACAGGTAACAGTAACTTCGATACTAATTATGACAAGTAACTATAACTTCGATACTAATTATGACAGGTAAGTGTAACCTCGATACTAATTATGACAGGTAACTGTAACTTCGTTACTAATTATGACAAGTAACTGTAATTTCGATTCAAATTTTGGCAGGTAATTGTAACTTCGATACTTATTATGACAGGTAACAGTAACTACGATACTAATTATGACAAGTAACAGTAACATCGATACTAATATTGACAGGTAACTGTAACTTCGTTACTAATTATGACAAGTAACTGTAATTTTGACACAAATTATGGCAGATTACTGTAACTTCGATTCTAATTATGACAGGTAACAGTAACTTCGATACTAATTATGACAAGTAACTATAACCTCGATACAAATTATGACAGGTAACTGTAACTTCGTTACTAATTATGACAGGTTACTGTAACTTCGTTACTAATTATGTCAAGTAACTGTAGCTTCGATGCTAATTATGACAAGTAACTGTAATTTCGATACAAATTATGACAGGTAACATTAACTTCGATACTAATTATGACAAGAAACTCTAACTTCGTCACTAATTATGACAAGTAACTGTAATTTCGATACAAATTATGGCAGGTAACTGTAACTTCGATACTAATTATGACAGGTAACAGTAACTTCGATACTAATTATGACAAGTAACTATAACCTCGATACAAATTATGACAGGTAACTGTAACTTCGATAGTAATTATGACAAGGAACTCGAACTTCGTTACTAATTATGACCAGTCCCTGTAATTTCGATACAAATTATGGCAGGTAACTGTAACTTCCATACTAATTATGACAGGTAACAGTAACTTCGATACTAATTATGACAAGTAACATTAACTTCGATACTAATTATGGCAGGTTACTGTAACATCGCTACTAATTATGAAAATTAACTTTGATTTCGATACAAATTATGGCAGGTAACGGTAACTTCCATACTAATTATGACAGGTAACAGTAACTTCGATAATAATTATGACAGGAAACTGTAACTTCGTTACTAATTATGACAAGTAACTCTAATTTCGATAAAAATTATGACAGGTAACTGTAACTTCGTTACTAATTATGACAAGTAACAGTACCTTCGATACTAATGATGACAGGTAACTGTAACTTCGATACTAATTATGACAAGGAACTGTAATTTCGATACAAATTATGGCAGGTAACTGTAACTTCGTTACTAATTATGACAAGTAACTGTAATTTCGAGACAAATTTTGGCAGGTAACTGTAACTTCGATACTATTTATGACAGGTAACAGTAACTTCGATACTAATTATGACAAGTAACTGTAACTTCGATACTAATTATGACAGGTAACTGTAACTTCGTTACTATTTATGACAAGTAACAGTAATTTCGATACAAAATATGGCAGGTAACAGTAACTTCGATACTAATTATGACAGGTAACAGTAACTTCGATACTATTTATGACAAGTAACATTAACTTCGATACTAATTATGACAGGTTACTGTAACATCGTTGCTAATGATGACAAGTAACTTTAATTTCGATACAAATTATGGCAGGTAACTGTAACTTCCATACTAATTATGACAGGTAACAGTTAGGTCGATACTAATTATGACAGGAAACTGTAACTTCGTTACTAATTATGACGAGTAACTGTAATTTCGATACAAATTATGACAGGTAACTGTAACTTCGTTACTAATTATGACAAGTAACAGTACCTTCGATACTAATTATGACAGGTAACTGTAACATCGATGCTAATTATGACAAGGAACTGTAATTTCGATACAAATTATGGCAGGTAACTGTAACTTCGATACTAATTATGACAGGTAACAGCAACTTCGATACTAATTATGACAAGTAACTATAACTTCGATAAAATTATGACAGGTAACTGTAACTTCGATACTAATTATGACAAGAAACTCTAACTTCGTTACTAATTATGACAAGTAACTGTAATTTTTATAAAAAATTATTGTAGGTAACTGTAACTTCAATACTAATTATGACAGGTAACAGTAACTTCGATACTAATTATGACAGGTAACTGTAACTTCGTTACTTATTATGACAAGTAACTTTAATTTCGATACTAATTATGGCAGGTTACTGTAACTTCGTTACTAATTATGACAAGTCCCTGTAATTTCGATACAAATTATTGCAGGTAATTGTAATTTCGATACTAATTATGACAGGTAACAGTAACTTCGATACTAATTATGACAGGTAACAGTAACTTCGATACTTATTATGACAAGTTACTGTAACTTCGATACTAATTATGACAGGTAACAGCAACTTCGATACTAATTATGACAAGTAACTATAACTTCGATACAAATTATGACAGGTAACAGTAACTTCGATACTAATTATGACAGGTTACAGTAACTACGATACTAATTATGACAAGTAACTGTAACTTCGATACTAATTATGACAGGTAACTTTAACTTGGTAACTAATTATGACAAGTAACTGTAATTTCGATACAAATTATGGCTGGTAACAGTAACTTCAATGCTAATTATGACAGGTAACTGTAACTTCCATACTAATTATGACAAGGAACTGTAATTTCGATACAAATTATGGCAGGTAACTGTAACTTCGATACTAATTGTGACAGGTAACACAAACTTCGATACTAATTATGACAAGTAACTATAACTTCGAATCAAATTATGACAGGTAACTGTAACTTCGATACTAATTATGACAAGAAAATCTAACTGCGTTACTAATTATGACAAGTAACTGTAATTTTGATAAAAAATTATGGTAGATAACTGAAACTTCAATACTAATTATGACAGGTAACAGGAACTTCGATACTAATTATGACAGGTAACTGTAACTTCGTTAATAATTATCACAAGTAACTTTAATTTCGATACTAATTATGGCAGGTAACTGTAACTTCGTTACTAATTATGACAAGTCCCTGTAATTTCGATACAAATTATGGCAGGTAACGTTAACTTCGATACTAATTATTACAAGTAACTGTAACTTCGATACTAATTATGACAGGTAACTGTAACTTCGTTACTAATTATGACAAGTAACTGTAATTTCGATACAAATTTGGCAGGTAACTGTAACTTCGATTCTAATTATGACAGGTAACAGTAACTTCGATACTAATTATGACAAATAACTGTAACTTCGATACTAATTATGACAGGTAACTGTAACTTCGTTACTAATTATGACAAGTAACAGTAATTTCGATACAAATTATGGCAGGTAACTGTATCTTCGATACTAATTATGACAGATAACAGTAACTTCGGTACTAATTATGACAAGTAACATTAACTTCGATACTAATTATGGCAGGTTACTGTAACATCGCTACTAATTATGACAAGTAACTTTAATTTCGAAACAAATTATGGCAGGTAACTGTAACTTCCATACTAATTATGACAGGTAACAGTAACTTCGATACTAATTATGACAGGAAACTGTAACTTCGTTACTAATTATGACAAGCAACTGTAATGTCGATACAAATTATGACAGGTAACTGTAACTTCGTTACTAATTATGACAAGTAACAGTACCTTCGATACTAATTATGACAGGTAACTGTAACTTCGATACTAATTATGACAAGGAACTGTAATTTCGATACAAATTATGGCAGGTAACTGTAACTTCGTTACTAATTATGACAAGTAACTGTAATTTCGATACAAATTTTGGCAGGTAACTGTAACTTCGATATTAATTATGACAGGTAACAGTAACTTCGATACTAATTATGACAAGTAACTGTAACTTCGATATTAATTATGACAGGTAACTGTAACTTCGTTACTAATAATGACAAGTAACTGTAATTTCGATACAAATTATGGCAGGTAACTATAACTTAGATAAAAATTATGACTGGTTACTGTAACTTCGATTCTAATTATGACAAGAAACTCAAACTTCGTTACTAATTATGACAAGTAACTGTAATTTTGATAAAAAATTATGGTAGGTAACTGTAACTTCATTAATAATAATGACAGGTAAGAGTAACTTCGATACTAATTATGACAACTAACTGTAACTTCGATACTAATTATGACAAGTAACTGTAATTTTGATACAAATTATGGCAGGTTACTGTAACTTCGATACTAATTATGACAGGTAACAGCAACTTCGATACTAATTATGACAGGTAACAGTAACTTCGATACTAATTATGACAAGAAATTCAAACTTCGTTACTAATTATGACAAGTAACTGTAATTTTGATAAAAAATTATGGTAGGTAACTGGAACTTCAATACTAATTATGACAGGTAACAGTAACTTCTATACTAATTATGACAGGAAACTGTAACTTCGTTACTAATTATGACAAGTAACTTTAATTTCGATATTAATTATGGCAGGAAACTGTAACTTCGTTACTAATTATGACAAGTCCCTGTAATTTCGATACAAATTATGGCAGGTAACTGTAACCTCGATACTAATCATGACAAGTAACTGTAACTTCGATACTAATTATGACAGGTAACTGTAACGTCGTTATTAATTATGACAAGTAACTGTAATTTCGATACAAATGTTGGCAGGTAACTGTATCATCGTTACTAATTATGACAGGTAACAGTAACTTCGATACTAATTATGACAAGTAACTGTAACTTCGATACTAATTATGACAGGTAACTGTAACTTCGTTACTATTTATGACAAGTAACAGTAATTTCGATACAAAATATGGCAGGTAACAGTAACTTCGATACTAATTATGACAGGTAACAGTAACTTCGATACTATTTATGACAAGTAACATTAACTTCGATACTAATTATGACAGGTTACTGTAACATCGTTGCTAATGATGACAAGTAACTTTAATTTCGATAAAAATTATGGCAGGTAACTGTAACTTCCATACTAATTATGACAGGTAACAGTTAGGTCGATACTAATTATGACAGGAAACTGTAACTTCGTTACTAATTATGACGAGTAACTGTAATTTCGATACAAATTATGACAGGTAACTGTAACTTCGTTACTAATTATGACAAGTAACAGTACCTTCGATACTAATTATGACAGGTAACTGTAACATCGATGCTAATTATGACAAGGAACTGTAATTTCGATACAAATTATGGCAGGTAACTGTAACTTCGATACTAATTATGACAGGTAACAGCAACTTCGATACTAATTATGACAAGTAACTATAACTTCGATAAAATTATGACAGGTAACTGTAACTTCGATACTAATTATGACAAGAAACTCTAACTTCGTTACTAATTATGACAAGTAACAGTAATTTTTATAAAAAATTATTGTAGGTAACTGTAACTTCAATACTAATTATGACAGGTAACAGTAACTTCGATACTAATTATGACAGGTAACTGTAACTTCGTTACTTATTATGACAAGTAACTTTAATTTCGATACTAATTATGGCAGGTTACTGTAACTTCGTTACTAATTATGACAAGTCCCTGTAATTTCGATACAAATTATTGCAGGTAATTGTAATTTCGATACTAATTATGACAGGTAACAGTAACTTCGATACTAATTATGACAGGTAACAGTAACTTCGATACTTATTATGACAAGTTACTGTAACTTCGATACTAATTATGACAGGTAACAGCAACTTCGATACTAATTATGACAAGTAACTATAACTTCGATACAAATTATGACAGGTAACAGTAACTTCGATACTAATTATGACAGGTTACAGTAACTACGATACTAATTATGACAAGTAACTGTAACTTCGATACTAATTATGACAGGTAACTTTAACTTGGTAACTAATTATGACAAGTAACTGTAATTTCGATACAAATTATGGCTGGTAACAGTAACTTCAATGCTAATTATGACAGGTAACTGTAACTTCCATACTAATTATGACAAGGAACTGTAATTTCGATACAAATTATGGCAGGTAACTGTAACTTCGATACTAATTGTGACAGGTAACACAAACTTCGATACTAATTATGACAAGTAACTATAACTTCGAATCAAATTATGACAGGTAACTGTAACTTCGATACTAATTATGACAAGAAAATCTAACTGCGTTACTAATTATGACAAGTAACTGTAATTTTGATAAAAAATTATGGTAGATAACTGAAACTTCAATACTAATTATGACAGGTAACAGGAACTTCGATACTAATTATGACAGGTAACTGTAACTTCGTTAATAATTATCACAAGTAACTTTAATTTCGATACTAATTATGGCAGGTAACTGTAACTTCGTTACTAATTATGACAAGTCCCTGTAATTTCGATACAAATTATGGCAGGTAACGTTAACTTCGATACTAATTATTACAAGTAACTGTAACTTCGATACTAATTATGACAGGTAACTGTAACTTCGTTACTAATTATGACAAGTAACTGTAATTTCGATACAAATTTTGGCAGGTAACTGTAACTTCGATTCTAATTATGACAGGTAACAGTAACTTCGATACTAATTATGACAAATAACTGTAACTTCGATACTAATTATGACAGGTAACTGTAACTTCGTTACTAATTATGACAAGTAACAGTAATTTCGATACAAATTATGGCAGGTAACTGTATCTTCGATACTAATTATGACAGATAACAGTAACTTCGGTACTAATTATGACAAGTAACATTAACTTCGATACTAATTATGGCAGGTTACTGTAACATCGCTACTAATTATGACAAGTAACTTTAATTTCGAAACAAATTATGGCAGGTAACTGTAACTTCCATACTAATTATGACAGGTAACAGTAACTTCGATACTAATTATGACAGGAAACTGTAACTTCGTTACTAATTATGACAAGCAACTGTAATTTCGATACAAATTATGACAGGTAACTGTAACTTCGTTACTAATTATGACAAGTAACAGTACCTTCGATACTAATTATGACAGGTAACTGTAACTTCGATACTAATTATGACAAGGAACTGTAATTTCGATACAAATTATGGCAGGTAACTGTAACTTCGTTACTAATTATGACAAGTAACTGTAATTTCGATACAAATTTTGGCAGGTAACTGTAACTTCGATATTAATTATGACAGGTAACAGTAACTTCGATACTAATTATGACAAGTAACTGTAACTTCGATATTAATTATGACAGGTAACTGTAACTTCGTTACTAATAATGACAAGTAACTGTAATTTCGATACAAATTATGGCAGGTAACTGTAACTTCGATACTAATTATGACAGGTAACAGTAACTTCGATACTAATTATGACAAGTAACTATAACTTAGATAAAAATTATGACTGGTTACTGTAACTTCGATTCTAATTATGACAAGAAACTCAAACTTCGTTACTAATTATGACAAGTAACTGTAATTTTGATAAAAAATTATGGTAGGTAACTGTAACTTCATTAATAATAATGACAGGTAAGAGTAACTTCGATACTAATTATGACAACTAACTGTAACTTCGATACTAATTATGACAAGTAACTGTAATTTTGATACAAATTATGGCAGGTTACTGTAACTTCGATACTAATTATGACAGGTAACAGCAACTTCGATACTAATTATGACAGGTAACAGTAACTTCGATACTAATTATGACAGGTAACAGTAACTTCGATACTTATTATGACAAGTTACTGTAACTTCGATACTAATTATGACAGGTAACAGCAACTTCGATACTAATTATGACAAGTAACTATAACTTCGATACAAATTATGACAGGTAACAGTAACTTCGATACTAATTATGACAGGTTACAGTAACTACGATACTAATTATGACAAGTAACTGTAACTTCGATACTAATTATGACAGGTAACTTTAACTTGGTAACTAATTATGACAAGTAACTGTAATTTCGATACAAATTATGGCTGGTAACAGTAACTTCAATGCTAATTATGACAGGTAACTGTAACTTCCATACTAATTATGACAAGGAACTGTAATTTCGATACAAATTATGGCAGGTAACTGTAACTTCGATACTAATTGTGACAGGTAACACAAACTTCGATACTAATTATGACAAGTAACTATAACTTCGAATCAAATTATGACAGGTAACTGTAACTTCGATACTAATTATGACAAGAAAATCTAACTGCGTTACTAATTATGACAAGTAACTGTAATTTTGATAAAAAATTATGGTAGATAACTGAAACTTCAATACTAATTATGACAGGTAACAGGAACTTCGATACTAATTATGACAGGTAACTGTAACTTCGTTAATAATTATCACAAGTAACTTTAATTTCGATACTAATTATGGCAGGTAACTGTAACTTCGTTACTAATTATGACAAGTCCCTGTAATTTCGATACAAATTATGGCAGGTAACGTTAACTTCGATACTAATTATTACAAGTAACTGTAACTTCGATACTAATTATGACAGGTAACTGTAACTTCGTTACTAATTATGACAAGTAACTGTAATTTCGATACAAATTTGGCAGGTAACTGTAACTTCGATTCTAATTATGACAGGTAACAGTAACTTCGATACTAATTATGACAAATAACTGTAACTTCGATACTAATTATGACAGGTAACTGTAACTTCGTTACTAATTATGACAAGTAACAGTAATTTCGATACAAATTATGGCAGGTAACTGTATCTTCGATACTAATTATGACAGATAACAGTAACTTCGGTACTAATTATGACAAGTAACATTAACTTCGATACTAATTATGGCAGGTTACTGTAACATCGCTACTAATTATGACAAGTAACTTTAATTTCGAAACAAATTATGGCAGGTAACTGTAACTTCCATACTAATTATGACAGGTAACAGTAACTTCGATACTAATTATGACAGGAAACTGTAACTTCGTTACTAATTATGACAAGCAACTGTAATGTCGATACAAATTATGACAGGTAACTGTAACTTCGTTACTAATTATGACAAGTAACAGTACCTTCGATACTAATTATGACAGGTAACTGTAACTTCGATACTAATTATGACAAGGAACTGTAATTTCGATACAAATTATGGCAGGTAACTGTAACTTCGTTACTAATTATGACAAGTAACTGTAATTTCGATACAAATTTTGGCAGGTAACTGTAACTTCGATATTAATTATGACAGGTAACAGTAACTTCGATACTAATTATGACAAGTAACTGTAACTTCGATATTAATTATGACAGGTAACTGTAACTTCGTTACTAATAATGACAAGTAACTGTAATTTCGATACAAATTATGGCAGGTAACTATAACTTAGATAAAAATTATGACTGGTTACTGTAACTTCGATTCTAATTATGACAAGAAACTCAAACTTCGTTACTAATTATGACAAGTAACTGTAATTTTGATAAAAAATTATGGTAGGTAACTGTAACTTCATTAATAATAATGACAGGTAAGAGTAACTTCGATACTAATTATGACAACTAACTGTAACTTCGATACTAATTATGACAAGTAACTGTAATTTTGATACAAATTATGGCAGGTTACTGTAACTTCGATACTAATTATGACAGGTAACAGCAACTTCGATACTAATTATGACAGGTAACAGTAACTTCGATACTAATTATGACAAGAAATTCAAACTTCGTTACTAATTATGACAAGTAACTGTAATTTTGATAAAAAATTATGGTAGGTAACTGGAACTTCAATACTAATTATGACAGGTAACAGTAACTTCTATACTAATTATGACAGGAAACTGTAACTTCGTTACTAATTATGACAAGTAACTTTAATTTCGATATTAATTATGGCAGGAAACTGTAACTTCGTTACTAATTATGACAAGTCCCTGTAATTTCGATACAAATTATGGCAGGTAACTGTAACCTCGATACTAATCATGACAAGTAACTGTAACTTCGATACTAATTATGACAGGTAACTGTAACGTCGTTATTAATTATGACAAGTAACTGTAATTTCGATACAAATGTTGGCAGGTAACTGTATCATCGTTACTAATTATGACAGGTAACAGTAACTTCGATACTAATTATGACAAGTAACTGTAACTTCGATACTAATTATGACAGGTAACTGTAACTTCGTTACTATTTATGACAAGTAACAGTAATTTCGATACAAAATATGGCAGGTAACAGTAACTTCGATACTAATTATGACAGGTAACAGTAACTTCGATACTATTTATGACAAGTAACATTAACTTCGATACTAATTATGACAGGTTACTGTAACATCGTTGCTAATGATGACAAGTAACTTTAATTTCGATACAAATTATGGCAGGTAACTGTAACTTCCATACTAATTATGACAGGTAACAGTTAGGTCGATACTAATTATGACAGGAAACTGTAACTTCGTTACTAATTATGACGAGTAACTGTAATTTCGATACAAATTATGACAGGTAACTGTAACTTCGTTACTAATTATGACAAGTAACAGTACCTTCGATACTAATTATGACAGGTAACTGTAACATCGATGCTAATTATGACAAGGAACTGTAATTTCGATACAAATTATGGCAGGTAACTGTAACTTCGATACTAATTATGACAGGTAACAGCAACTTCGATACTAATTATGACAAGTAACTATAACTTCGATAAAATTATGACAGGTAACTGTAACTTCGATACTAATTATGACAAGAAACTCTAACTTCGTTACTAATTATGACAAGTAACTGTAATTTTTATAAAAAATTATTGTAGGTAACTGTAACTTCAATACTAATTATGACAGGTAACAGTAACTTCGATACTAATTATGACAGGTAACTGTAACTTCGTTACTTATTATGACAAGTAACTTTAATTTCGATACTAATTATGGCAGGTTACTGTAACTTCGTTACTAATTATGACAAGTCCCTGTAATTTCGATACAAATTATTGCAGGTAATTGTAATTTCGATACTAATTATGACAGGTAACAGTAACTTCGATACTAATTATGACAGGTAACAGTAACTTCGATACTTATTATGACAAGTTACTGTAACTTCGATACTAATTATGACAGGTAACAGCAACTTCGATACTAATTATGACAAGTAACTATAACTTCGATACAAATTATGACAGGTAACAGTAACTTCGATACTAATTATGACAGGTTACAGTAACTACGATACTAATTATGACAAGTAACTGTAACTTCGATACTAATTATGACAGGTAACTTTAACTTGGTAACTAATTATGACAAGTAACTGTAATTTCGATACAAATTATGGCTGGTAACAGTAACTTCAATGCTAATTATGACAGGTAACTGTAACTTCCATACTAATTATGACAAGGAACTGTAATTTCGATACAAATTATGGCAGGTAACTGTAACTTCGATACTAATTGTGACAGGTAACACAAACTTCGATACTAATTATGACAAGTAACTATAACATCGAATCAAATTATGACAGGTAACTGTAACTTCGATACTAATTATGACAAGAAAATCTAACTGCGTTACTAATTATGACAAGTAACTGTAATTTTGATAAAAAATTATGGTAGATAACTGAAACTTCAATACTAATTATGACAGGTAACAGGAACTTCGATACTAATTATGACAGGTAACTGTAACTTCGTTAATAATTATCACAAGTAACTTTAATTTCGATACTAATTATGGCAGGTAACTGTAACTTCGTTACTAATTATGACAAGTCCCTGTAATTTCGATACAAATTATGGCAGGTAACGTTAACTTCGATACTAATTATTACAAGTAACTGTAACTTCGATACTAATTATGACAGGTAACTGTAACTTCGTTACTAATTATGACAAGTAACTGTAATTTCGATACAAATTTTGGCAGGTAACTGTAACTTCGATTCTAATTATGACAGGTAACAGTAACTTCGATACTAATTATGACAAATAACTGTAACTTCGATACTAATTATGACAGGTAACTGTAACTTCGTTACTAATTATGACAAGTAACAGTAATTTCGATACAAATTATGGCAGGTAACTGTATCTTCGATACTAATTATGACAGATAACAGTAACTTCGGTACTAATTATGACAAGTAACATTAACTTCGATACTAATTATGGCAGGTTACTGTAACATCGCTACTAATTATGACAAGTAACTTTAATTTCGAAACAAATTATGGCAGGTAACTGTAACTTCCATACTAATTATGACAGGTAACAGTAACTTCGATACTAATTATGACAGGAAACTGTAACTTCGTTACTAATTATGACAAGCAACTGTAATTTCGATACAAATTATGACAGGTAACTGTAACTTCGTTACTAATTATGACAAGTAACAGTACCTTCGATACTAATTATGACAGGTAACTGTAACTTCGATACTAATTATGACAAGGAACTGTAATTTCGATACAAATTATGGCAGGTAACTGTAACTTCGTTACTAATTATGACAAGTAACTGTAATTTCGATACAAATTTTGGCAGGTAACTGTAACTTCGATATTAATTATGACAGGTAACAGTAACTTCGATACTAATTATGACAAGTAACTGTAACTTCGATATTAATTATGACAGGTAACTGTAACTTCGTTACTAATAATGACAAGTAACTGTAATTTCGATACAAATTATGGCAGGTAACTGTAACTTCGATACTAATTATGACAGGTAACAGTAACTTCGATACTAATTATGACAAGTAACTATAACTTAGATAAAAATTATGACTGGTTACTGTAACTTCGATTCTAATTATGACAAGAAACTCAAACTTCGTTACTAATTATGACAAGTAACTGTAATTTTGATAAAAAATTATGGTAGGTAACTGTAACTTCATTAATAATAATGACAGGTAAGAGTAACTTCGATACTAATTATGACAACTAACTGTAACTTCGATACTAATTATGACAAGTAACTGTAATTTTGATACAAATTATGGCAGGTTACTGTAACTTCGATACTAATTATGACAGGTAACAGCAACTTCGATACTAATTATGACAGGTAACAGTAACTTCGATACTAATTAGGACAAGAAATTCAAACTTCGTTACTAATTATGACAAGTAACTGTAATTTTGATAAAAAATTATGGTAGGTAACTGGAACTTCAATACTAATTATGACAGGTAACAGTAACTTCTATACTAATTATGACAGGAAACTGTAACTTCGTTACTAATTATGACAAGTAACTTTAATTTCGATATTAATTATGGCAGGAAACTGTAACTTCGTTACTAATTATGACAAGTCCCTGTAATTTCGATACAAATTATGGCAGGTAACTGTAACCTCGATACTAATCATGACAAGTAACTGTAACTTCGATACTAAGTATGACAGGTAACTGTAACGTCGTTATTAATTATGACAAGTAACTGTAATTTCGATACAAATGTTGGCAGGTAACTGTATCATCGTTACTAATTATGACAGGTAACAGTAACTTCGATACTAATTATGACAAGTAACTGTAACTTCGATACTAATTATGACAGGTAACTGTAACTTCGATACTAATTATGACAGGTAACTGTAACTTCGTTACTAATTATGACAAGTAACAGTAATTTCGATTCAAATTTTGGCAGGTAACTGTAACATCGATACTTATTATGACAGGTAACAGTAACTTCGATACTAATTATGACAAGTAACTGTAACATCGATACTAATTATGACAGGTAACTGTAACTTCGTTACTAATTATGACAAGTAACTGTAATTTCGATACAAATTATGGCTGGTTACTGTAACTTCGATACTAATTATGACAGTTAACAGCAACTTCGATACTAATTATGACAAGTAACTATAACCTCGATACAAATTATGACAGGTAACTGTAACTTCGATACTAATTATGACAAGATACACTAACTTCGTTACTAATTATGACAAGTGCCTGTAATTTCAATACAAATTATGGCAGGTAATTGTAATTTCGATGCTAATTATGACAGGTAACATTAACTTCGATACTAATTATGACAAGTAACAGTAACTTCGATACTAATTATGACAAGTAACTGTAACTTCAATACTAATTATGACAGGTAACTGTAACTTCGTTACTAATTATGACAATAACTGTAATTTCGATTCAAATTTTGGCAGGTAACTGTAACTTCGATACTTATTATGACAGGTAACAGTAACTTCGATACTAATTATGACAAGAAACTGTAACTTCGATACTAATTATGACAGGTAACTGTAACTTCGTTACTAATTATGACAAATAACTGAAATTTCGATACAAATTATGGCAGGTAACTGTTCCTTCGATACTAATTATGACAGGTAACAGCAACTTCGATACTAATTATGACAAGTAACTATAAATTCGATACAAATTATGACAGGTATCTGTAACTTCGATACTAATTATGACAAGAAACTCTAACTTCGTTACTAATTATGACAAGTAACTGTAATTTTGATAAAAAATTATTGTAGGTAACTGTAACTTCAATACTAATTATGACAGGTAACAGTAACTTCGATACTAATTATGACAGGTAACAGTAACTACGATACTAATTATGACAAGTAACTGTAACTTCGATACTAATTATGACAGGTAACTGTATCTTCGTACCTAATTATGACAAGTAACTGTAATTTCGATACAAATTATGGCAGGTAACAGTAACATCGATACTAATTATGACAAGTGACTGTAACATCGATACTAATTATGACAGGGAACTGTAATTTCGATACAAATTATGGCAGGTAACTGTAACTTCGATACTAATTGTGACTGGTAACAGTAACTTCGATATTAATTATGACAAGTAACTATAACTTCGAATCAAATTATGACAGGTAACTGTAACTTCGATACTAATTATGACAAGAAACTCTAACTTCGTTACTAATTATGACAAGTAACTGTAATTTTGATAAAAAATTATGGTAGGTAACTGTAACTTCAATACTAATTATGACAGGTCACAGTAACTTCGATACTTATTATAACAGGTAACTGTGACTTCGTTACTAATTATCACAAGTAACTTTAATTTCGATACTTATTATAGCAGGTAACTGTAACTTCGTTACTAATTATTACAAGTCCCTGTAACTTCGATACAAATTATGGCATGTAACGGTAACTTCGAAACTAATTATTACAAGTAACTGTAACTTCGATACTAATTATGACAGGTAACTGTAACTTGGTTAATAATTATGACAAGTAACTGTAATTTCGATACAAATTTTGGCAGGTAACTGTAACTTCGATTCTAATTATGACAGGTAACAGTAACTTCGATACTAATTATGACAAGTAACTGTAACTTCGATACTAATTATGACAGGTAACAGTAACTTCGATACTATTTATGACAAGTAACATTAACTTCGATACTAATTATGACAGGTTACTGTAACATCGTTGCTAATGATGACAAGTAACTTTAATTTCGATACAAATTATGGCAGGTAACTGTAACTTCCGTACTAATTATGACAGGTATCAGTTACTTCGACACTAATTATGACAGGAAACTTTAACTTCGTTACTAATTATGACAAGTAACTGTAATTTCGATACAAATTACGACAGGTAACTGTAACTTCGTTACTAATTATGACAAGTAACAGTACCTTCGATACTAATTATAACAGGTAACTGTAACATCGATACTAATTATGACAAGGAACTGTAATTTCGATACAAATTATGGCAGGTAACTGTAACTTCGATACCAATTATGACAGGTAACAGCAACTTCGATACTAATTATGACAAGTAACTATAGCTTCTATACAAATTATGACAGGTTACTGTAACTTCGATACTAATTATGACAAGTAACTATAACTTCGAATCAAATTATGACAGGTAACTGTAACTTCGATACTAATTATGTCAAGAAAATCTAACTTCGTTACTAATTATGACAAGTAACTGTAATTTTGAAAAAAAAAATATGGTAGGTAACTGTAACTTCAATACTAATTATGACAGGTAACAGGAACTTCGATACTAATTATGACAGGTAACTGTAACTTCGTTACTAATTATCACAAGTAACTTTAATTTCGATACTAATTATGGCAGGTAACTGTAACTTCGTTACTAATTATGACAAGTCCCTGTAATTTCGATACAAATTATGGCAGGTAACGGTAACTTCGGTACTAATTATTACAAGTAACTGTAACTTCGATACTAATTATGACAGGTAACTGTAACTTCGTTACTAATTATGACAAGTAACTGTAATTTCGATACAAATTTTGGCAGGTAACTGTAACTTCGATTCTAATTATTACAGGTAACAGTAACTTCGATACTAATTATGACAAGTAACTGTAACTTCGATACTAATTATGACAGGTAACTGTAACTTCGTTAGAAATTATGACAAGTAACAGTAATTTCGATACAAATTATGGCAGGTAACTGTATCTTCGATACTAAATATGACAGGTAACATTAACTTCGATAATAATTATGACATGTAACATTAACTTCGATACTAATTATGGCAGGTTACTGTAACATCGCTACTAATTATGACAAGTAACTTTAATTTCGATACAAATTATGGCAGGTAACTGTAACTTCCATACTAATTATGACAGGTAACAGTAACTTCGATACTAATTATGACAGGAAACTGTAACTTCGTTACTAATTATGACAAGTAACTGTAATTTCGATACAAATTATGACAGGTAACTGTAACTTCGTTACTAATTATGACAAGTAACAGTACCTTCGATACTAATTATGACAGGTAACTGTAACTTCGATACTAATTATGACAAGTAACTGTAATTTCGATACAAATTATGGCAGGTAACTGTAACTTCGGTACAAATTATATCAGGTATCAGTAACTTCGATACTAATTATGACATGGAACTGTAATTTCGATACAAATTATGGCAGGTAACTGTAACTTCGTAAAAATGATGACAGGTTACTGTAACTTCGTTACTAATTATGACAACAAACTCTAACTTCGTTAATAATTATGACAAGTAACAGTAATTTTGATTAAAAAATTATGGTAGGTAACTGTAACATCAATACTAATTATGACAGGTAACAGTAACTTCGATACTAATTATGACAGGTAAGAGTAACTACGATACTAATTATGACAAGTAACTGTAACTTCGATACTAATTATGACAGGTAACAGTTACTTCGATACTAATTATGACAGGAAACTGTAACTTCGTTACTAATTATGACAAGTAACTGTAATTTCGATACAAATTATGACAGGTAACTGTAACTTCGTTACTAATTATGACAGGAAACTGTAACTTCGTTACTAATTATGACAAGTAACTTTAATTTGGATACTAGTTATGGCAGGAAACTGTAACTTCGTTACTAATTATGACAAGTCCCTGTAATTTCGATACAAATTATGGCAGGTAACTGTAACCTCGATACTAATTATGACAAGTAACTGTAACTTCGATACTAATTATGACAGGTAACAGATACTTCGATACTAATTATGACAGGAAACTGTAACTTCGTTACTAATTATGACAAGTAACTGTAATTTCGATACAAATTATGACAGGTAACTGTAACTTCGATACTAATTATGACAAGTAACTGTAATTTCGATACAAATTATGGCAGGTAACTGTAACTTCGATACTAATTATGACAGGTAACAGTAACTTCGGTGCTAATTATGACAAGTAACTATAACTTCGATAAAAATTATGACTGGTTATTGTAACTTCGATTCTAATTATGACAAGAAACTCTAACTTCGTTACTAATTATGACAAGTAAATGAAATTTTGATAAAAAATTAAAGTAGGTAACTGTAACTTCAATATTAATTATGACAGGTAACAGTTACTTCGATACTAATTATGACAGGAAACTGTAACTTCGTTACTAATTATGACAAGTAACTTTAATTTCGATACAAATTATGGCAGGTAACTGTAACTTCGATACTAATTATGACAAGTAACTGTAACTTCGATACTAATTATGACAGGTAACTGTAACTTCGTCACTAATTATGACAAGTAACTGTAATTTCGATACAAATTATGGCAGGTAACTGTAACTTCGATACTAATTATGATAGGTAACAGTAACTTCGATACTAATTATGACAAGTAACTATAACTTCGATACAAATTACGACAGGTAACTGTAACTTCGTTACTAATTATGACAAGTAACAGTACCTTCGATACTAATTATAACAGGTAACTGTAACATCGATACTAATTATGACAAGGAACTGTAATTTCGATACAAATTATGGCAGGTAACTGTAACTTCGATACCAATTATGACAGGTAACAGCAACTTCGATACTAATTATGACAAGTAACTATAGCTTCTATACAAATTATGACAGGTTACTGTAACTTCGATACTAATTATGACAAGTAACTATAACTTCGAATCAAATTATGACAGGTAACTGTAACTTCGATACTAATTATGTCAAGAAAATCTAACTTCGTTACTAATTATGACAAGTAACTGTAATTTTGAAAAAAAAAATATGGTAGGTAACTGTAACTTCAATACTAATTATGACAGGTAACAGGAACTTCGATACTAATTATGACAGGTAACTGTAACTTCGTTACTAATTATCACAAGTAACTTTAATTTCGATACTAATTATGGCAGGTAACTGTAACTTCGTTACTAATTATGACAAGTCCCTGTAATTTCGATACAAATTATGGCAGGTAACGGTAACTTCGGTACTAATTATTACAAGTAACTGTAACTTCGATACTAATTATGACAGGTAACTGTAACTTCGTTACTAATTATGACAAGTAACTGTAATTTCGATACAAATTTTGGCAGGTAACTGTAACTTCGATTCTAATTATTACAGGTAACAGTAACTTCGATACTAATTATGACAAGTAACTGTAACTTCGATACTAATTATGACAGGTAACTGTAACTTCGTTAGAAATTATGACAAGTAACAGTAATTTCGATACAAATTATGGCAGGTAACTGTATCTTCGATACTAAATATGACAGGTAACATTAACTTCGATAATAATTATGACATGTAACATTAACTTCGATACTAATTATGGCAGGTTACTGTAACATCGCTACTAATTATGACAAGTAACTTTAATTTCGATACAAATTATGGCAGGTAACTGTAACTTCCATACTAATTATGACAGGTAACAGTAACTTCGATACTAATTATGACAGGAAACTGTAACTTCGTTACTAATTATGACAAGTAACTGTAATTTCGATACAAATTATGACAGGTAACTGTAACTTCGTTACTAATTATGACAAGTAACAGTACCTTCGATACTAATTATGACAGGTAACTGTAACTTCGATACTAATTATGACAAGTAACTGTAATTTCGATACAAATTATGGCAGGTAACTGTAACTTCGGTACAAATTATATCAGGTATCAGTAACTTCGATACTAATTATGACATGGAACTGTAATTTCGATACAAATTATGGCAGGTAACTGTAACTTCGTAAAAATGATGACAGGTTACTGTAACTTCGTTACTAATTATGACAACAAACTCTAACTTCGTTAATAATTATGACAAGTAACAGTAATTTTGATTAAAAAATTATGGTAGGTAACTGTAACATCAATACTAATTATGACAGGTAACAGTAACTTCGATACTAATTATGACAGGTAAGAGTAACTACGATACTAATTATGACAAGTAACTGTAACTTCGATACTAATTATGACAGGTAACAGTTACTTCGATACTAATTATGACAGGAAACTGTAACTTCGTTACTAATTATGACAAGTAACTGTAATTTCGATACAAATTATGACAGGTAACTGTAACTTCGTTACTAATTATGACAGGAAACTGTAACTTCGTTACTAATTATGACAAGTAACTTTAATTTGGATACTAGTTATGGCAGGAAACTGTAACTTCGTTACTAATTATGACAAGTCCCTGTAATTTCGATACAAATTATGGCAGGTAACTGTAACCTCGATACTAATTATGACAAGTAACTGTAACTTCGATACTAATTATGACAGGTAACAGATACTTCGATACTAATTATGACAGGAAACTGTAACTTCGTTACTAATTATGACAAGTAACTGTAATTTCGATACAAATTATGACAGGTAACTGTAACTTCGATACTAATTATGACAAGTAACTGTAATTTCGATACAAATTATGGCAGGTAACTGTAACTTCGATACTAATTATGACAGGTAACAGTAACTTCGGTGCTAATTATGACAAGTAACTATAACTTCGATAAAAATTATGACTGGTTATTGTAACTTCGATTCTAATTATGACAAGAAACTCTAACTTCGTTACTAATTATGACAAGTAAATGAAATTTTGATAAAAAATTAAAGTAGGTAACTGTAACTTCAATATTAATTATGACAGGTAACAGTTACTTCGATACTAATTATGACAGGAAACTGTAACTTCGTTACTAATTATGACAAGTAACTTTAATTTCGATACAAATTATGGCAGGTAACTGTAACTTCGATACTAATTATGACAAGTAACTGTAACTTCGATACTAATTATGACAGGTAACTGTAACTTCGTCACTAATTATGACAAGTAACTGTAATTTCGATACAAATTATGGCAGGTAACTGTAACTTCGATACTAATTATGATAGGTAACAGTAACTTCGATACTAATTATGACAAGTAACTATAACTTCGATACAAATTATGACAGGTAACTGTAACTTCGATACTAATTATGACAAGAAAGACGAACTTCGTTACTAATTATGACAAGTCCCAGTAATTTCGATACAAATTATGGCAGGTAACTGTAACTTCCATACTAATTATGACAGATAACAGTAACTTCGATACTAATTATGACAGGAAACTGTAACTTCGTTACTAATTATGACAAGAAACTGTAATTTCGATACAAATTATGACAGGTAACTGTAACCTCGTTACTACTTATGACAAGTAACAGTACCTTCGATACTAATTATGACAGGTAATTGTAACTTCGATATTAATTATGTCAAGGAACAGTAATTTTGATACAAATTATGGCAGGTAACTGTAACTTTGATACTAATTATGACAGGTAACAGTAACTTCGATACTAATTATGACAAGTAACTGTAACTTCGTTACTAATTATGACAAGTAACTCTAATTTTGTTAAAAAATTATGGCAGGTAACTGTAACTTCGATACTAATTATGACAGGTAACATTAACTTCGATACTAATTATGACAGGTTACTGTAACTTCGTTACTAATTATGTCAAGTAACTGTAATTTCGATACAAATTATGACAGGTTACCGTAACTTCGTTACTAATTATGACAAGTAACTGTAATTTCGATACAAATTATGGCAGGTAACTGTAACTTCGGTACAAATTATATCAGGTATCAGTAACTTCGATACTAATTATGACGAGGAACTGTAATTTCGATACAAATTATGGCAGGTAACTGTAACTTCGTTACTAATTATGTCAAGTAATTGTAGCTTCGATTCTTATTATGACAAGTAACTGTAATTTCAATTCAAAATATGACAGGTAACAGTAACTTCGATACTAATTATGACAACAAAATCTAACTTCGTTAATAATTATGACAAGTAACAGTAATTTTGATAAAAAAATTATGGTAGGTAACTGTAACATCAATACTAATTATGACAGGTAACAGTAACTTCGATACTAATTATGACAGGTAAGAGTAACTACGATACTAATTATGACAAGTAACTGTAACTTCGATACTAATTATGACAGGTAACAGTTACTTCGATACTAATTATGACGGGAAACTGTAACTTCGTTACTAATTATGACAAGTAACTGTAATTTCGATACAAATTATGACAGGTAACTGTAACTTCGTTACTAATTATGACAGGAAACTGTAACTCCGTTACTAATTATGACAAGTAACTTTAATTTGGATACTAGTTATGGCAGGAAACTGTAACTTCGTTACTAATTATGACAAGTCCCTGTAATTTCGATACAAATTATGGCAGGTAACTGTAACCTCGATACTAATTATGACAAGTAACTGTAACTTCGATACTAATTATGACAGGTAACAGTTACTTCGATACTAATTATGACAGGAAACTGTAACTTCGTTACTAATTATGACAAGTAACTGTAATTTCGATACAAATTATGACAGGTAACTGTAACTTCGATACTAATTATGACAAGTAACTGTACCTTCGATACTAATTAAGACAGGTAACTGTAACTTCGTTATTAATTATGACAAGTAACTGTAACTTCGATATTAATTATGGCAGGAAACTGTAACTTCGTTACTAATTATGGCAAGTCCCTGTAATTTCGATACAAATTATGGCAGGTAACTGTAACCTCGATACTAATTATGACAAGTAACTGTAACTTCGATACTTATTATGACAGGTAACTGTAACTTCGTTATTAATTATGACAAGTAACTGTAATTTCGATACAAATTTTGGCAGGTAACTGTATCATCGTTACTAATTATGACAGGTAACAGTAACTTCGATACTAATTATGACAAGTAACTGTAACTTCGATACTAATTATGACAGGTAACTGTAACCTCGATACTAATTATGACAGGTAACTGTAACTTCGTTACTAATTATGACAAGTAACTGTAATTTCGATTCAAATTTTGGCAGGTAATTGTAACTTCGATACTTATTATGACAGGTAACAGTAACTACGATACTAATTATGACAAGTAACTGTAACATCGATACTAATATTGACAGGTAACTGTAACTTCGTTACTAATTATGACAAGTAACTGTAATTTTGATACAAATTATGGCAGATTACTGTAACTTCGATTCTAATTATGACAGGTAACAGCAACTTCGATACTAATTATGACAAGTAACTATAACCTCGATACAAATTATGACAGGTAACAGTAACTTCGATACTAATTATGACATGAAACTGTAACTTCGTTACTAATTATGACAAGTAACTGTAATTTCGATACAAATTATGACAGGTAACTGTAACTTCGTTACTAATTATGACAGGTTACTGTAACTTCGTTACTAATTATGTCAAGTAACTGTAGCTTCGATGCTAATTATGACAAGTAACTGTAATTTCGATACAAATTATGACAGGTAACATTAACTTCGATACTAATTATGACAAGAAACTCTAACTTCGTCACTAATTATGACAAGTAACTGTAATTTCGATACAAATTATGGCAGGTAACTGTAACTTCGATACTAATTATGACAGGTAACAGTAACTTCGATACTAATTATGACAAGTAACTATAACCTCGATACAAATTATGACAGGTAACTGTAACTTCGATACTAATTATGACAAGAAACTCGAACTTCGTTACTAATTATGACCAGTCCCTGTAATTTCGATACAAATTATGGCAGGTAACTGTAACTTCCATACTAATTATGACAGGTAACAGTAACTTCGATACTAATTATGACAAGTAACATTAACTTCGATACTAATTATGGCAGGTTACTGTAACATCGCTACTAATTATGAAAATTAACTTTGATTTCGATACAAATTATGGCAGGTAACGGTAACTTCCATACTAATTATGACAGGTAACAGTAACTTCGATAATAATTATGACAGGAAACTGTAACTTCGTTACTAATTATGACAAGTAACTCTAATTTCGATAAAAATTATGACAGGTAACTGTAACTTCGTTACTAATTATGACAAGTAACAGTACCTTCGATACTAATGATGACAGGTAACTGTAACTTCGATACTAATTATGACAAGGAACTGTAATTTCGATACAAATTATGGCAGGTAACTGTAACTTCGTTACTAATTCTGACAAGTAACTGTAATTTCGATACAAATTTTGGCAGGTAACTGTAACTTCGATACTATTTATGACAGGTAACAGTAACTTCGATACTAATTATGACAAGTAACTGTAACTTCGATACTAATTATGACAGGTAACTGTAACTTCGTTACTATTTATGACAAGTAACAGTAATTTCGATACAAAATATGGCAGGTAACAGTAACTTCGATACTAATTATGACAGGTAACAGTAACTTCGTTACTATTTATGACAAGTAACATTAACTTCGATACTAATTATGACAGGTTACTGTAACATCGTTGCTAATGATGACAAGTAACTTTAATTTCGATACAAATTATGGCAGGTAACTGTAACTTCCATACTAATTATGACAGGTAACAGTTACGTCGATACTAATTATGACAGGAAACTGTAACTTCGTTACTAATTATGACGAGTAACTGTAATTTCGATACAAATTATGACAGGTAACTGTAACTTCGTTACTAATTATGACAAGTAACAGTACCTTCGATACTAATTATGACAGGTAACTGTAACATCGATGCTAATTATGACAAGGAACTGTAATTTCGATACAAATTATGGCAGGTAACTGTAACTTCGATACTAATTATGACAGGTAACAGCAACTTCGATACTAATTATGACAAGTAACTATAACTTCGATAAAATTATGACAGGTAACTGTAACTTCGATACTAATTATGACAAGAAACTCTAACTTCGTTACTAATTATGACAAGTAACTGTAATTTTGATAAAAAATTATTGTAGGTAACTGTAACTTCAATACTAATTATGACAGGTAACAGTAACTTCGATACTAATTATGACAGGTAACTGTAACTTCGTTACTTATTATGACAAGTAACTTTAATTTCGATACTAATTATGGCAGGTTACTGTAACTTCGTTACTAATTATGACAAGTCCCTGTAATTTCGATACAAATTATGGCAGGTAACGTTAACTTCGATAATAATTATTACAAGTAACTGTAACTTCGATACTAATTATGACAGGTAACAGCAACTTCGATACTAATTATGACAAGTAACTATAACTTCGATAAAAATTATGACAGGTAACAGTAACTTCGATACTTATTATGACAAGTTACTGTAACTTCGATACTAATTATGACAGGTAACAGCAACTTCGATACTAATTATGACAAGAAAATCTAACTTCGTTACTAATTATGACAAGTAACTGTAATTTTGATAAAAAATTATGGTAGGTAACTGAAACTTCAATACTAATTATGACAGGTAACAGGAACTTCGATACTAATTATGACAGGTAACTGTAACTTCGTTAATAATTATCACAAGTAACTTTAATTTCGATACTAATTATGGCAGGTAACTGTAACTTCGTTACTAATTATGACAAGTCCCTGTAATTTCGATACTAATTATGACAGGTAACAGTAACTTCGATACTAATTATGACAGGTAACAGTAACTTCGATACTTATTATGACAAGTTACTGTAACTTCGATACTAATTATGACAGGTAACAGCAACTTCGATACTAATTATGACAAGTAACTATAACTTCGATACAAATTATGACAGGTAACAGTAACTTCGATACTAATTATGACAGGTTACAGTAACTACGATACTAATTATGACAAGTAACTGTAACTTCGATACTAATTATGACAGGTAACTGTAACTTGGTAACTAATTATGACAAGTAACTGTAATTTCGATACAAATTATGGCTGGTAACAGTAACTTCAATGCTAATTATGACAGGTAACTGTAACTTCCATACTAATTATGACAAGGGACTGTAATTTCGATACAAATTATGGCAGGTAACTGTAACTTCGATACTAATTGTGACAGGTAACACAAACTTCGATACTAATTATGACAAGTAACTATAACTTCGAATCAAATTATGACAGGTAACTGTAACTTCGATACTAATTATGACAAGAAAATCTAACTTCGTTACTAATTATGACAAGTAACTGTAATTTTGATAAAAAATTATGGTAGGTAACTGAAACTTCAATACTATTTATGACAGGTAACAGGAACTTCGATACTAATTATGACAGGTAACTGTAACTTCGTTAATAATTATCACAAGTAACTTTAATTTCGATACTAATTATGGCAGGTAACTGTAACTTCGTTACTAATTATGACAAGTCCCTGTAATTTCGATACAAATTATGGCAGGTAACGTTAACTTCGATAATAATTATTACAAGTAACTGTAACTTCGATACTAATTATGACAGGTAACTGTAACTTCGTTACTAATTATGACAAGTAACAGTAATTTCGATACAAATTATGGCAGGTAACTGTATCTTCGATACTAATTATGACAGGTAACAGTAACTTCGGTACTAATTATGACATGTAACATTAACTTCGATACTAATTATGGCAGGTTACTGTAACATCGCTACTAATTATGACAAGTAACTTTAATTTCGAAACAAATTATGGCAGGTTACTGTAACTTCCATACTAATTATGACAGGTAACAGTAACTTCGATACTAATTATGACAGGAAACTGTAACTTCGTTACTAATTATGACAAGCAACTGTAATTTCGATACAAATTATGACAGGTAACTGTAACTTCGTTACTAATTATGACAAGTAACAGTACCTTCGATACTAATTATGACAGGTAACTGTAACTTCGATACTAATTATGACAAGGAACTGTAATTTCGATACAAATTATGGCAGGTAACTGTAACTTCGTTACTAATTATGACAAGTAACTGTAATTTCGATACAAATTTTGGCAGATAAACTGTAACTTCGATATTAATTATGACAGGTAACAGTAACTTCGATACTAATTATGACAAGTAACTGTAACTTCGATATTAATTATGACAGGTAACTGTAACTTCGTTACTAATAATGACAAGTAACTGTAATTTCGATACAAATTATGGCAGGTAACTGTAACTTCGATACTAATTATGACAGGTAACAGTAACTTCGATACTAATTATGACAGGTAACAGTAACTTCGATACTAATTATGACAGGTAACAGTAACTTCGATACTAATTATGACAAGAAATTCAAACTTCGTTACTAATTATGACATGTAACTGTAATTTTGATAAAAAATTATGGTAGGTAACTGGAACTTCAATACTAATTATGACAGGTAACAGTAACTTCTATACTAATTATGACAGGAAACTGTAACTTCGTTACTAATTATGACAAGTAACTTTAATTTCGATATTAATTATGGCAGGAAACTGTAACTTCGTTACTAATTATGACAAGTCCCTGTAATTTCGATACAAATTATGGCAGGTAACTGTAACCTCGATACTAATTATGACAAGTAACTGTAACTTCGATACTAATTATGACAGGTAACTGTAACGTCGTTATTAATTATGACAAGTAACTGTAATTTCGATACAAATTTTGGCAGGTAACTGTATCATCGTTACTAATTATGACAGGTAACAGTAACTTCGATACTAATTATGACAAGTAACTGTAACTTCGATACTAATTATGACAGGTAACTGTAACTTCGATACTAATTATGACAGGTATCTGTAACTTCGTTACTAATTATGACAAGTAACAGTAATTTCGATTCAAATTTTGGCAGGTAACTGTAACATCGATACTTATTATGACAGGTCACAGTAACTTCGATACTAATTATGACAAGTAACTGTAACATCGATACTAATTATGACAGGTAACTGTAACTTCGTTACTAATTATGACAAGTAACTGTAATTTCGATACAAATTATGGCAGGTTACTGTAACTTCGATACTAATTATGACAGTTAACAGCAACTTCGATACTAATTATGACAAGTAACTATAACCTCGATACAAATTATGACAGGTAACTGTAACTTCGATACTAATTATGACAAGATACACTAACTTCGTTACTAATTATGACAAGTGCCTGTAATTTCAATACAAATTATGGCAGGTAATTGTAATTTCGATGCTAATTATGACAGGTAACATTAACTTCGATACTAATTATGACAAGTAACAGTAACTTCGATACTAATTATGACAAGTAACTGTAACTTCAATACTAATTATGACAGGTAACTGTAACTTCGTTACTAATTATGACAATAACTGTAATTTCGATTCAAATTTTGGCATGTAACTGTAACTTCGATACTTATTATGACAGGTAACACTAACTTCGATACTAATTATGACAAGTAACTGTAACTTCGATACTAATTATGACAGGTAACTGTAACTTCGTTACTAATTATGACAAGTAACTGAAATTTCGATACAAATTATGGCAGGTAACTGTTTCTTCGATACTAATTATGACAGGTAACAGCAACTTCGATACTAATTATGACAAGTAACTCTAAATTCGATACAAATTATGACAGGTATCTGTAACTTCGATACTAATTATGACAAGAAACTCTAACTTCGTTACTAATTATGACAAGTAACTGTAATTTTGATAAAAAATTATTGTAGGTAACTGTAACTTCAATACTAATTATGACAGGTAACAGTAACTTCGATACTAATTATGACAGGTAACAGTAACTACGATACTAATTATGACAAGTAACTGTAACTTCGATACTAATTATGACAGGTAACTGTATCTTCGTACCTAATTATGACAAGTAACTGTAATTTCGATACAAATTATGGCAGGTAACAGTAACATCGATACTAATTATGACAAGTGACTGTAACATCGATACTAATTATGACAGGGAACTGTAATTTCGATACAAATTATGGCAGGTAACTGTAACTTCGATACTAATTGTGACTGGTAACAGTAACTTCGATATTAATTATGACAAGTAACTATAACTTCGAATCAAATTATGACAGGTAACTGTAACTTCGATACTAATTATGACAAGAAACTCTAACTTCGTTACTAATTATGACAAGTAACTGTAATTTTGATAAAAAATTATGGTAGGTAACTGTAACTTCAATACTAATTATCACAGGTCACAGTTACTTCGATACTTATTATGACAGGTAACTGTGACTTCGTTACTAATTATCACAAGTAACTTTAATTTCGATACTTATTATAGCAGGTAACTGTAACTTCGTTACTAATTATTACAAGTCCCTGTAATTTCGATACAAATTATGGCATGTAACGGTAACTTCGAAACTAATTATTACAAGTAACTGTAACTTCGATACTAATTATGACAGGTAACTGTAACTTGGTTACTAATTATGACAAGTAACTGTAATTTCGATACAAATTTTGGCAGGTAACTGTAACTTCGATTCTAATTATGACAGGTAACAGTTACTTCGATACTAATTATGACAAGTAACTTTAACTTCGTTACTAATTATGACAAGTAACTGTAATTTCGATACAAATTATGACAGGTAACTGTAACTTCGTTACTAATTATGACAAGTAACAGTACCTTCGATACTAATTATGACAGGTAACTGTAACATCGATACTAATTATGACAAGGAACTGTAATTTCGATACAAATTATGGCAGGTAACTGTAACTTCGATACCAATTATGACAGGTAACAGCAACTTCGATACTAATTATGACAAGTAACTATAACTTCTATACAAATTATGACAGGTTACTGTAACTTCGATACTAATTATGACAAGTAACTATAACTTCGAATCAAATTATGACAGGTAACTGTAACTTCGATACTAATTATGACAAGAAAATCTAACTTCTTTACTAATTATGACAAGTAACTGTAATTTTGAAAAAAAATTATGGTAGGTAACTGTAACTTAAATACTAATTATGACAGGTAACAGGAACTTCGATACTAATTATGACAGGTAACTGTAACTTCGTTACTAATTATCACAAGTAACGTTAATTTAGATACTAATTATGGCAGGTAACTGTAACTTCGTTACTAATTATGACAAGTCCCTGTAATTTCGATACAAATTATGGCAGGTAACGGTAACTTCGATACTAATTATTACAAGTAACTGTAACTTCGATATTAATTATGACAGGTAACTGTAACTTCGTTACTAATTATGACAAGTAACTGTAATTTCGATACAAATTTTGGCAGGTAACTGTAACTTCGATTCTAATTATTACAGGTAACAGTAACTTCGATACTAATTATGACAAGTAACTGTAACTTCGATACTAATTATGACAGGTAACTGTAACTTCGTTAGAAATTATGACAAGTAACAGTAATTTCGATACAAATTATGGCAGGTAACTGTATCTTCGATACTAAATATGACAGGTAATATTAACTTCGATACTAATTATGACATGTAACATTAACTTCGATACTAATTATGGCAGGTTACTGTAACATCGCTACTAATTATGACAAGTAACTTTAATTTCGATACAAATTATGGCAGGTAACTGTAACTTCCATACTAATTATGACAGGTAACAGTAACTTCGATACTAATTATGACAGGAAACTGTAACTTCGTTACTAATTATGACAAGTAACTGTAATTTCGATACAAATTATGACAGGTAACTGTAACTTCGTTACTAATTATGACAAGTAACAATACCTTCGATACTAATCATGACAGGTAACTGTAACTTCGATACTAATTATGACAAGGAACTGTAATTTCGATACAAATTATGGCAGGTAACTGCAACTTCGTTACTAATTATGACAAGTAACTGTAATTTCGATACAAATTTTGGCAGGTAATTGTAACTTCGATACTAATTATGACAGGTAACAGTAACTTCGATACTAATTATGACAAGTAACTGTAACTTCGATACTAATTATGACAGGTAACTGTAACTTCGTTACTAATAATGACAAGTAACTCTAATTTCGATACTAATTATGGCAGGTAACTGTAACTTCGATACTAATTAGGACAGGTAACAGTAACTTCGATACTAATTATGACAAGTAACTATAACTTCGATAAAAATTATGACTGGTTACTGTAACTTCGATTCTAATTATGACAAGAAACTCAAACTTCGTTACTAATTATGACAAGTAACTGTAATTTTGATAAAAAATTATGGTAGGTAACTGTAACTTCATTACTTATTATGACAGGTAACAGTAACTTCGATACTAATTATGACAGGAAACTGTAACTTCGTTACTAATTATGACAAGTAACTTTAATTTCGATACTAGTTACGGCAGGAAACTGTAACTTCGTTACTAATTATGACAAGTCCCTGTAATTTCGATACAAATTATGGCAGGTAACTGTAACTTCGATACTAATTATGACAAGTAAATGTAACTTCGATACTAATTATGACAGGTAACTGTAACTTCGTTATTAATTATGACAAGTAACTTTAATTTTGATAAAAAAATTGTTGTAGGTAACTGTAACTTCAATACTAATTATGACAGGTAACAGTAACTTCGATACTAATTATGACAAGAAACTCAAACTTCGTTACTAATGATGACAAGTAACTGTAATTTTGATAAAAAATTATGGTAGGTAACTGTAACTTCAATACTAATTATGACAGGTAACAGTAACTTCGATACTAATTATGACAGGAAACTGTAACGTCGTTACTAATTATGACAAGTAACTTTAATTTCGATATTAATTATGGCAGGAAACTGTAACTTCGTTACTAATTATGACAAGTCCCTGTAATTTCGATACAAATTATGGCAGGTAACTGTAACCTCGATACTAATTATGAAAAGTAACTGTAACTTCGATACTAATTATGACAGGTAACTGTAACTTCGTTATTAATTATGACAAGTAACTGTAATTTCGATACAAATTTTGGCAGGTAACTGTATCATCGTTACTAATTATGACAGGTAACAGTAACTTCGATACTAATTATGATAAGTAACTGTAACTTCGATACTAATTATGACAGGTTACTGTAACTTCGATACTAATTATGACAGGTAACTGTAACTTCGTTACTAATTATGACAAGTAACTGTAATTTCGATTCAAATTTTGGCAGGTAACTGTAACTTCGATACTTATTATGACAGGTAACAGTAACTTCGATACTAATTATGACAAGTAACTGTAACATCGATACTAATTATGACAGGTAACTGTAACTTCGTTACTAATTATGACAAGTAACTGTAATTTCGATACAAATTATGGCAGGTTACTGTAACTTCGATACTAATTATGACAGGTAACAGCAACTTCGATACTAATTATGACAAGTAATTATAACTTCGATAAAAATTATGACAGGTAACTGTAACTTCGATACTAATTATGACAAGAAACTCTAACTTCGTTACTAATTATGACAAGTAACTGTAATTTTGATAAAAAATTATTGTAGGTAACTGTAACTTCAATACTAATTATGACAGGTAACAGTAAGTTCGATACTAATTATGACAGGTAACTGTAACTTCGTTACTTATTATGACAAGTAACTTTAATTTCGATACTAATTATGGCAGGTTACTGAAACTTCGTTACTAATTATGACAAGTCCCTGTAATTTCGATACAAATTATGGCAGGTAATTGTAATTTCGATGCTAATTATGACAGGTAACAGTAACTTCGATACAAATTATGACAAGTAACAGTAACTTCGATACTAATTATGACAAGTAACTGTAACTTCGATACTAATTATGACAGGTAACTGTAACTTTGTTACTAATTATGACAAGTAACTGTAATTTCGATACAAATTATGGCAGGTAACTGTAACTTCGATACTAATTATGACAGGTAACATCAACTTCGATACTAATTATGACAAGTAACTATAACTTCGATACAAATTATGACAGGTAACTGTAACTTCGATACTAATTATGACAAGAAACTCTAACTTCGTTACTAATTATGACAAGAATCTGTAATTTTGATAAAAAATTATTGTAGGTAACTGTAACTTCAATACTAATTATGACAGGTAACAGTAACTTCGATACTAATTATGACAGGTAACAGTAACTACGATACTAATTATGACAAGTAACTGTAACTTCGATACTAATTATGACAGGTAACTGTAACTTCGTAACTAATTATGACAAGTAACTGTTATTTCGATACAAATTATGGCAGGTAACAGTAACTTCGATACTAATTATGACAAGTAACTGTAACTTCATACTATTTATGACAGGGAACTGTAATTTCGATGCAAATTATGGCAGGTAACTGTAACTTCGATACTAATTGTGACTGGTAACAGTAACTTCGATACTAATTATGACAAGTAACTATAACTTCGAATCAAATTATGACAGGTAACTGTAACATCGATACTAAATATGACAAGAAACTCTAACTTCGTTACTAATTATGACAAGTAAATGTAATTTTGATAAAAAATTATGGTAGGTAACTGTAACTTCAATACTAATTATGACAGGTAACAGTAACTTCGATACTTATTATGACAGGTAACTGTAACTTCGTTACTAATTATCACAAGTAACTTTAATTCCGATACTAATTATGGCAGGTAACTGTAACATCGTTACTAATTATTACAAGTCCCTGTAATTTCGATATAAATTATGGCGGGTAACGGTAACTTGGATACTAATTATTACAAGTAACTGTAACTTCGATACTAATTATGATTGGTAACTGTAACTTGGTTACTAATTATGACAAGTAACTGTAATTTCGATACAAAGTTTGGCAGGTAACTGTAACTTCGATTCTAATTATGACAGGTAACAGTAACTTCGATACTAATTATGACAAGTAACTGTAACTTCGATACTAATTATGACAGGTAACTGTAACTTCGTTACTATTTATGACAAGTAACATTAACTTCGATACTAATTATGATAGGTTACTGTAACATCGTTGCTTATGATGACAAGTAACTATAATTTCGATACAAATTATGGCAGGTAACTGTATCTTCGATACTAAATATGACAGGTAATATTAACTTCGATACTAATTATGACATGTAACATTAACTTCGATACTAATTATGGCAGGTTACTGTAACATCGCTACTAATTATGACAAGTAACTTTAATTTCGATACAAATTATGGCAGGTAACTGTAACTTCCATACTAATTATGACAGGTAACAGTAACTTCGATACTAATTATGACAGGAAACTGTAACTTCGTTACTAATTATGACAAGTAACTGTAATTTCGATACAAATTATGACAGGTAACTGTAACTTCGTTACTAATTATGACAAGTAACAATACCTTCGATACTAATCATGACAGGTAACTGTAACTTCGATACTAATTATGACAAGGAACTGTAATTTCGATACAAATTATGGCAGGTAACTGCAACTTCGTTACTAATTATGACAAGTAACTGTAATTTCGATACAAATTTTGGCAGGTAATTGTAACTTCGATACTAATTATGACAGGTAACAGTAACTTCGATACTAATTATGACAAGTAACTGTAACTTCGATACTAATTATGACAGGTAACTGTAACTTCGTTACTAATAATGACAAGTAACTCTAATTTCGATACTAATTATGGCAGGTAACTGTAACTTCGATACTAATTAGGACAGGTAACAGTAACTTCGATACTAATTATGACAAGTAACTATAACTTCGATAAAAATTATGACTGGTTACTGTAACTTCGATTCTAATTATGACAAGAAACTCAAACTTCGTTACTAATTATGACAAGTAACTGTAATTTTGATAAAAAATTATGGTAGGTAACTGTAACTTCATTACTTATTATGACAGGTAACAGTAACTTCGATACTAATTATGACAGGAAACTGTAACTTCGTTACTAATTATGACAAGTAACTTTAATTTCGATACTAGTTACGGCAGGAAACTGTAACTTCGTTACTAATTATGACAAGTCCCTGTAATTTCGATACAAATTATGGCAGGTAACTGTAACTTCGATACTAATTATGACAAGTAAATGTAACTTCGATACTAATTATGACAGGTAACTGTAACTTCGTTATTAATTATGACAAGTAACTTTAATTTTGATAAAAAAAATTATTGTAGGTAACTGTAACTTCAATACTAATTATGACAGGTAACAGTAACTTCGATACTAATTATGACAAGAAACTCAAACTTCGTTACTAATGATGACAAGTAACTGTAATTTTGATAAAAAATTATGGTAGGTAACTGTAACTTCAATACTAATTATGACAGGTAACAGTAACTTCGATACTAATTATGACAGGAAACTGTAACGTCGTTACTAATTATGACAAGTAACTTTAATTTCGATATTAATTATGGCAGGAAACTGTAACTTCGTTACTAATTATGACAAGTCCCTGTAATTTCGATACAAATTATGGCAGGTAACTGTAACCTCGATACTAATTATGAAAAGTAACTGTAACTTCGATACTAATTATGACAGGTAACTGTAACTTCGTTATTAATTATGACAAGTAACTGTAATTTCGATACAAATTTTGGCAGGTAACTGTATCATCGTTACTAATTATGACAGGTAACAGTAACTTCGATACTAATTATGATAAGTAACTGTAACTTCGATACTAATTATGACAGGTTACTGTAACTTCGATACTAATTATGACAGGTAACTGTAACTTCGTTACTAATTATGACAAGTAACTGTAATTTCGATTCAAATTTTGGCAGGTAACTGTAACTTCGATACTTATTATGACAGGTAACAGTAACTTCGATACTAATTATGACAAGTAACTGTAACATCGATACTAATTATGACAGGTAACTGTAACTTCGTTACTAATTATGACAAGTAACTGTAATTTCGATACAAATTATGGCAGGTTACTGTAACTTCGATACTAATTATGACAGGTAACAGCAACATCGATACTAATTATGACAAGTAATTATAACTTCGATAAAAATTATGACAGGTAACTGTAACTTCGATACTAATTATGACAAGAAACTCTAACTTCGTTACTAATTATGACAAGTAACTGTAATTTTGATAAAAAATTATTGTAGGTAACTGTAACTTCAATACTAATTATGACAGGTAACAGTAAGTTCGATACTAATTATGACAGGTAACTGTAACTTCGTTACTTATTATGACAAGTAACTTTAATTTCGATACTAATTATGGCAGGTTACTGAAACTTCGTTACTAATTATGACAAGTCCCTGTAATTTCGATACAAATTATGGCAGGTAATTGTAATTTCGATGCTAATTATGACAGGTAACAGTAACTTCGATACAAATTATGACAAGTAACAGTAACTTCGATACTAATTATGACAAGTAACTGTAACTTCGATACTAATTATGACAGGTAACTGTAACTTTGTTACTAATTATGACAAGTAACTGTAATTTCGATACAAATTATGGCAGGTAACTGTAACTTCGATACTAATTATGACAGGTAACATCAACTTCGATACTAATTATGACAAGTAACTATAACTTCGATACAAATTATGACAGGTAACTGTAACTTCGATACTAATTATGACAAGAAACTCTAACTTCGTTACTAATTATGACAAGAATCTGTAATTTTGATAAAAAATTATTGTAGGTAACTGTAACTTCAATACTAATTATGACAGGTAACAGTAACTTCGATACTAATTATGACAGGTAACGGTAACTACGATACTAATTATGACAAGTAACTGTAACTTCGATACTAATTATGACAGGTAACTGTAACTTCGTAACTAATTATGACAAGTAACTGTTATTTCGATACAAATTATGGCAGGTAACAGTAACTTCGATACTAATTATGACAAGTAACTGTAACTTCATACTATTTATGACAGGGAACTGTAATTTCGATGCAAATTATGGCAGGTAACTGTAACTTCGATACTAATTGTGACTGGTAACAGTAACTTCGATACTAATTATGACAAGTAACTATAACTTCGAATCAAATTATGACAGGTAACTGTAACATCGATACTAAATATGACAAGAAACTCTAACTTCGTTACTAATTATGACAAGTAAATGTAATTTTGATAAAAAATTATGGTAGGTAACTGTAACTTCAATACTAATTATGACAGGTAACAGTAACTTCGATACTTATTATGACAGGTAACTGTAACTTCGTTACTAATTATCACAAGTAACTTTAATTCCGATACTAATTATGGCAGGTAACTGTAACATCGTTACTAATTATTACAAGTCCCTGTAATTTCGATATAAATTATGGCGGGTAACGGTAACTTGGATACTAATTATTACAAGTAACTGTAACTTCGATACTAATTATGACAGGTAACTGTAACTTCGTTAGAAATTATGACAAGTAACAGTAATTTCGATACAAATTATGGCAGGTAACTGTATCTTCGATACTAAATATGACAGGTAATATTAACTTCGATACTAATTATGACATGTAACATTAACTTCGATACTAATTATGGCAGGTTACTGTAACATCGCTACTAATTATGACAAGTAACTTTAATTTCGATACAAATTATGGCAGGTAACTGTAACTTCCATACTAATTATGACAGGTAACAGTAACTTCGATACTAATTATGACAGGAAACTGTAACTTCGTTACTAATTATGACAAGTAACTGTAATTTCGATACAAATTATGACAGGTAACTGTAACTTCGTTACTAATTATGACAAGTAACAATACCTTCGATACTAATCATGACAGGTAACTGTAACTTCGATACTAATTATGACAAGGAACTGTAATTTCGATACAAATTATGGCAGGTAACTGCAACTTCGTTACTAATTATGACAAGTAACTGTAATTTCGATACAAATTTTGGCAGGTAATTGTAACTTCGATACTAATTATGACAGGTAACAGTAACTTCGATACTAATTATGACAAGTAACTGTAACTTCGATACTAATTATGACAGGTAACTGTAACTTCGTTACTAATAATGACAAGTAACTCTAATTTCGATACTAATTATGGCAGGTAACTGTAACTTCGATACTAATTAGGACAGGTAACAGTAACTTCGATACTAATTATGACAAGTAACTATAACTTCGATAAAAATTATGACTGGTTACTGTAACTTCGATTCTAATTATGACAAGAAACTCAAACTTCGTTACTAATTATGACAAGTAACTGTAATTTTGATAAAAAATTATGGTAGGTAACTGTAACTTCATTACTTATTATGACAGGTAACAGTATCTTCGATACTAATTATGACAGGAAACTGTAACTTCGTTACTAATTATGACAAGTAACTTTAATTTCGATACTAGTTACGGCAGGAAACTGTAACTTCGTTACTAATTATGACAAGTCCCTGTAATTTCGATACAAATTATGGCAGGTAACTGTAACTTCGATACTAATTATGACAAGTAAATGTAACTTCGATACTAATTATGACAGGTAACTGTAACTTCGTTATTAATTATGACAAGTAACTTTAATTTTGATAAAAAAATTATTGTAGGTAACTGTAACTTCAATACTAATTATGACAGGTAACAGTAACTTCGATACTAATTATGACAAGAAACTCAAACTTCGTTACTAATGATGACAAGTAACTGTAATTTTGATAAAAAATTATGGTAGGTAACTGTAACTTCAATACTAATTATGACAGGTAACAGTAACTTCGATACTAATTATGACAGGAAACTGTAACGTCGTTACTAATTATGACAAGTAACTTTAATTTCGATATTAATTATGGCAGGAAACTGTAACTTCGTTACTAATTATGACAAGTCCCTGTAATTTCGATACAAATTATGGCAGGTAACTGTAACCTCGATACTAATTATGAAAAGTAACTGTAACTTCGATACTAATTATGACAGGTAACTGTAACTTCGTTATTAATTATGACAAGTAACTGTAATTTCGATACAAATTTTGGCAGGTAACTGTATCATCGTTACTAATTATGACAGGTAACAGTAACTTCGATACTAATTATGATAAGTAACTGTAACTTCGATACTAATTATGACAGGTTACTGTAACTTCGATACTAATTATGACAGGTAACTGTAACTTCGTTACTAATTATGACAAGTAACTGTAATTTCGATTCAAATTTTGGCAGGTAACTGTAACTTCGATACTTATTATGACAGGTAACAGTAACTTCGATACTAATTATGACAAGTAACTGTAACATCGATACTAATTATGACAGGTAACTGTAACTTCGTTACTAATTATGACAAGTAACTGTAATTTCGATACAAATTATGGCAGGTTACTGTAACTTCGATACTAATTATGACAGGTAACAGCAACTTCGATACTAATTATGACAAGTAATTATAACTTCGATAAAAATTATGACAGGTAACTGTAACTTCGATACTAATTATGACAAGAAACTCTAACTTCGTTACGAATTATGACAAGTAACTGTAATTTTGATAAAAAATTATTGTAGGTAACTGTAACTTCAATACTAATTATGACAGGTAACAGTAAGTTCGATACTAATTATGACAGGTAACTGTAACTTCGTTACTTATTATGACAAGTAACTTTAATTTCGATACTAATTATGGCAGGTTACTGAAACTTCGTTACTAATTATGACAAGTCCCTGTAATTTCGATACAAATTATGGCAGGTAATTGTAATTTCGATGCTAATTATGACAGGTAACAGTAACTTCGATACAAATTATGACAAGTAACAGTAACTTCGATACTAATTATGACAAGTAACTGTAACTTCGATACTAATTATGACAGGTAACTGTAACTTTGTTACTAATTATGACAAGTAACTGTAATTTCGATACAAATTATGGCAGGTAACTGTAACTTCGATACTAATTATGACAGGTAACATCAACTTCGATACTAATTATGACAAGTAACTATAACTTCGATACAAATTATGACAGGTAACTGTAACTTCGATACTAATTATGACAAGAAACTCTAACTTCGTTACTAATTATGACAAGAATCTGTAATTTTGATAAAAAATTATTGTAGGTAACTGTAACTTCAATACTAATTATGACAGGTAACAGTAACTTCGATACTAATTATGACAGGTAACAGTAACTACGATACTAATTATGACAAGTAACTGTAACTTCGATACTAATTATGACAGGTAACTGTAACTTCGTAACTAATTATGACAAGTAACTGTTATTTCGATACAAATTATGGCAGGTAACAGTAACTTCGATACTAATTATGACAAGTAACTGTAACTTCATACTATTTATGACAGGGAACTGTAATTTCGATGCAAATTATGGCAGGTAACTGTAACTTCGATACTAATTGTGACTGGTAACAGTAACTTCGATACTAATTATGACAAGTAACTATAACTTCGAATCAAATTATGACAGGTAACTGTAACATCGATACTAAATATGACAAGAAACTCTAACTTCGTTACTAATTATGACAAGTAAATGTAATTTTGATAAAAAATTATGGTAGGTAACTGTAACTTCAATACTAATTATGACAGGTAACAGTAACTTCGATACTTATTATGACAGGTAACTGTAACTTCGTTACTAATTATCACAAGTAACTTTAATTCCGATACTAATTATGGCAGGTAACTGTAACATCGTTACTAATTATTACAAGTCCCTGTAATTTCGATATAAATTATGGCGGGTAACGGTAACTTGGATACTAATTATTACAAGTAACTGTAACTTCGATACTAATTATGATTGGTAACTGTAACTTGGTTACTAATTATGACAAGTAACTTTAATTTCGATACAAAGTTTGGCAGGTAACTGTAACTTCGATTCTAATTATGACAGGTAACAGTAACTTCGATACTAATTATGACAAGTAACTGTAACTTCGATACTAATTATGACAGGTAACTGTAACTTCGTTACTATTTATGACAAGTAACAGTAATTTCGATACAAAATATGGCAGGTAACAGTAACTTCGATACTAATTATGACAGGTAACAGTAACTTCGATACTAATTATGACAAGTAACATTAACTTCGATACTAATTATGATAGGTTACTGTAACATCGTTGCTTATGATGACAAGTAACTATAATTTCGATACAAATTATGGCAGGTAACTGTAACTTCCATACTAATTATGACAGGTAACAGTTACTTCGATACTAATTATGACAGAAAACTGTAACTTCGTTACTAATTATGACAAGTAACTGTAATTTCGATACAAATTATGACAGGTAACTGTAACTTCGTAACTAATTATGACAAGTAACTGTTATTTCGATACAAATTATGGCAGGTAACAGTAACTTCGATACTAATTATGACAAGTAACTGTAACTTCATACTATTTATGACAGGGAACTGTAATTTCGATGCAAATTATGGCAGGTAACTGTAACTTCGATACTAATTGTGACTGGTAACAGTAACTTCGATACTAATTATGACAAGTAACTATAACTTCGAATCAAATTATGACAGGTAACTGTAACATCGATACTAAATATGACAAGAAACTCTAACTTCGTTACTAATTATGACAAGTAAATGTAATTTTGATAAAAAATTATGGTAGGTAACTGTAACTTCAATACTAATTATGACAGGTAAGAGTAACTTCGATACTTATTATGACAGGTAACTGTAACTTCGTTACTAATTATCACAAGTAACTTTAATTCCGATACTAATTATGGCAGGTAACTGTAACATCGTTACTAATTATTACAAGTCCCTGTAATTTCGATATAAATTATGACGGGTAACGGTAACTTGGATACTAATTATTACAAGTAACTGTAACTTCGATACTAATTATGACTGGTAACTGTAACTTGGTTACTAATTATGACAAGTAACTGTAATTTCGATACAAAGTTTGGCAGGTAACTGTAACTTCGATTCTAATTATGACAGGTAACAGTAACTTCGATACTAATTATGACAAGTAACTGTAACTTCGATACTAATTATGACAGGTAACTGTAACTTCGTTACTATTTATGACAAGTAACAGTAATTTCGATACAAAATATGGCAGGTAACAGTAACTTCGATACTAATTATGACAGGTAACAGTAACTTCGATACTAATTATGACAAGTAACATTAACTTCGATACTAATTATGACAGGTTACTGTAACATCGTTGCTTATGATGACAAGTAACTTTAATTTCGATACAAATTATGGCAGGTAACTGTAACTTCCATACTAATTATGACAGGTAACAGTTACTTCGATACTAATTATGACAGAAAACTGTAACTTCGTTACTAATTATGACAAGTAACTGTAATTTCGATACAAATTATGACAGGTAACTGTAACTTCGTTACTAATTATGACAAGTAACAGTACCTTCGATACTAATTATGACAGGTAACTGTAACTTCGATACTAATTATGACAAGGAACTGTAATTTCGATACAAATTATGGCAGGTAACTGTAACTTCGTTACTAATTATGACAAGTAACTGTAATTACGATACAAATTTTGGCAGGTAACTGTAACTTCGATACTAATTATGACAGGTTACAGTAACTTCGATACTAATTATGACAAGTAACAGTAACTTCGATACTTATTATGACAGGTAACTGTAACTTCGTTACTTATTATGACAAGTAACTTTAATTTCGATACTAATTATGGCAGGTTACTGTAACTTCGTTACTAATTATGACAAGTCCCTGTAATTTCGATACAAATTATGGCAGGTAATTGTAATTTCGATGCTAATTATGACAGGTAACAGTAACTTCCATACTAATTATGACAAGTAACAGTAACTTCGATACTAATTATGACAAGTAACTGTAACTTCGATACTAATTATGACAGGTAACTGTAACTTTGTTACTAATTATGACAAGTAACTGTAATTTCGATTCAAATTTTGGCAGGTAACTGTAACTTCGATACTTATTATGACAGGTAACAATAACTTCGATACTAATTATGACAAGTAACTGTAACTTCGATACTAATTATGACAGGTAACTGTAACTTCGTTACTAATTATGACAAGTAACTGTAATTTCGATACAAATTATGGCAGGTAACTGTAACTTCGATACTAATTATGACAGGTATCATCAACTTCGATACTAATTATGACAAGTAACTATAACTTCGATACAAATTATGACAGGTAACTGTAACTTCGTTACTAATTATGACAAGTAACAGTACCTTCGATACTAATTATGACAGGTAACTGTAACTTCGATACTAATTATGACAAGTAACTGTATCTTCGATACTAATTATGACAGGTAACTGTAACTTTGTTACTAATTATGACAAGTAACTGTAATTTCGATTCAAATTTTGGCAGGTAACTGTAACTTCGAGACTTATTATGACAGGTAACAATAACTTCGATACTAATTATGACAAGTAACTGTAACTTCGATACTAATTATGACAGGAAACTGTAACTTTGTTACTAATTATGACAAGTAACTGTAATTTCGATTCAAATTTTGGCAGGTAACTGTAACTTCGATACTTATTATGACAGGTAACAATAACTTAGATACTAATTATGACACGGAACTGTAATTTCGATACAAATTATGGCAGGTAACTGTAACTTCGTTACTAATTATGACAAGTAACTGTAATTACGATACAAATTTTGGCAGGTAACTGTAACTTCGATACTAATTATGACAGGTAACAGTAACTTCGATACTAATTATGACAAGTAACAGTAACTTCGATACTTATTATGACAGGTAACTGTAACTTCGTTACTAATTATGACATGAAACTCTAATTTCGATACAAATTATGGCAGGTAACTGTAACTTAGGTACTAATTATGACAGGTAACAGTAACTTCGATACTAATTATGACAAGTAACTATAACTTCGATAAAAATTATGACTGGTTACTGTAACTTCGATTCTAATTATGACGAGAAACTCAAACTTCGTTACTAATTATGACAAGTGGAAAGGGGTGATTGGATAGCACCCCAACTGGGAAAAGGGGGATTAGGATTCGGGCACACAGTGAAATTTAAATAGAGTGACGAGGAAGAGACCAAACATTGATAACCAAGGTTCAATACATTTATTTGATTTTTGAAGCAATAACAAACATTTTCATTTAGAATAATAATTAAAGGAAGGTAATAAAAAATGCAATGTTTCTCCAGGAAACTCAGAATAAATAGGAATTACAATAAAAATGCATAAAAAGGCCATATAAAAGGCGATTAATAAAGTATTTTTAAGAAAAATATCCAAAAACCAAGCAAGAAGCAAGAAAAAGGCTTAGCCTTGAAGAATGTATAAACCAAGTGAAGGAAGTTCACATTACCAATGATTTGATACTTTTATACTTAGTATTTGGCCCGCAGGAAGCGGGTTGTAATCCAAACAAAGGCTTCCTCTAGGATGTCTCGGCATGCCTTCCGAGAAAGATAGATGGTGGCTCCATTGGCGAATTGTACCCCGCAGGAACAGACCTCTTGGTAATGATCTGTCTGGCGGATTACAAGCAATTATAGTTTCTCATCGCCGAGTTGTAGTGAGCAAGCGGGCTGACTTAGTTGCTGTGGTGAAGGTCGTTGACTCATGCCTCGCCTAGCATGACAGAGTCCGAGCGATGAAGCATGCCACTTGGCAAGGTTCCAGCCACACAATGTTTACTAACAGGGCCTTCCCCAGAAGGGCCTTGTTGTGGAACGGCAGGCAGCCGTGGTCAGACTGGTTCAGACAGGCAGATGTAGACTCAGCCGCAGGACGGCGAAGCGGAGAATTTATAGTGGAAATGACGACAGCGCGCCGAACATTCCAGAATGAAGGAGGGGTGTCAAACAGCCAATCAACGCACAGCCCCAAGCACATTGCGAAGGTTGCCGCTGAGATGAGCACAGTACCTCATGAAAAAGTGTCACAGTATGGTGCGTCTAGAAAGACACTTCAGAAAAAAGGTGAGTTGACAAGAATAATAAAGAACAGTTCAGATGAAACATAAGTTAAATAAATAAATAAATAAATAATCAAAACACCGCGTTCATACTGCAATTATAAAGGAAAAAATAATGGGGCAGAAATTGAACGTGTGTTTCAAACCGTGCGGGACACATAGCCGACAAAAAAAATTCGCAAAAGCGAACAACAAGTAACTGTAATTTTGATAAAAAATTATGGTAGGTAACTGTAACTTCAATACTAATTATGACAGGTAACAGTAACTTCGATACTAATTATGACAGGAAACTGTAACTTCGTTACTAATTATGACAAGTAACTTTAATTTCGATACTAATTATGGCAGGAAACTGTAACTTCGTTACTAATTATGACAAGTCCCTTTAATTTCGATACAAATTATGGCAGGTAACTGTAACTTCGATACTAATTATGACAAGTAACTGTAACTTCGATACTAATTATGACAGGTAACTGTAACTTCGTCACTAATTATAACAAGTAACTGTAATTTCGTTACAAATTATGGCAGGTAACAGTAACTTCGATACTAATTATGACAGGTAACAGTAATTCGATACTAATTATGACAAGTAACTATAACTTCGATACAAATTATGACAGGTAACTGTAACTTCGATACTAATTATGACAAGAAACTCGAACTTCGTTACTAATTATGACAAGTCCCTGTAATTTCGATACAAATTATGGCAGGTAACTGTAACTTCCATACTAATTATGACAGGTAACAGTAACTTCGATACTAATTATGACAAGGAACTGTAATTTCGATACAAATTATGGCAGGTAACTGTAACTTCGTTACTAATTAAGACAAGTAACTGTAATTTCGATACAAATTATGGCAGGTAACTGTAACTTCGATACTAATTATGGCAGGTAACTGTAACATCGTTACTAATTATGACAAGTCCCTGTAATTGCGATACAAATTATGGCAGGTAACTGTAACTTCGATACTAATTATGACAAGTAACTGTAACTTCGGTGCTAATTATGACAAGTAACTATAACTTCGATAAAAATTATGACTGGTTTCTGTAACTTCGATTCTAATTATGACAAGAAACTCTAACTTCGTAACTAATTATGACAAGTAACTGTAATTTTGATACAAAATTAAGGTAGGTAACTGTAACTTCAATATTAATTATGACAGGTAACAGTAACTTCGATACTAATTATGACAGGAAAATGTAACTTCGTTACTAATTATGACAAGTAACTTTAATTTCGATACTAATTATGGCAGGTAACTGTAACATCGTTACTAACTATGACAAGTCCCTGTAATTGCGATACAAATTATGGCAGGTAACTGTAACTTCGATACTAATTATGACAAGTAACTGTAACTTCGATACTAATTATGACAGGTAACTGTAACTTCGTCACTAATTATAACAAGTAACTGTAATTTCGTTACAAATTATGGCAGGTAACAGTAACTTCGATACTAATTATGACAGGTAACAGTAATTCGATACTAATTATGACAAGTAACTATAACTTCGATACAAATTATGACAGGAAGCTGTAACTTCGTTACTAATTATGGCAAGTAACTGTAATTTCGATAAAAATTATGACAGGTAACTGTAACTTCGTTACTAATTATGACAGGTTACTGTAACTTCGTTACTAATTATGTCAAGTAACTGTAGCTTCGATGCTAATTATGACAAGTAACTGTGATTTCAATACAAATTATGACAGGTAACATTAACTTCGATACAAATTATGACAAGAAACTCTAACTTCGTTAATAATTATGACAAGTAACAGTAATTTTGATAAAAATTTATGGTAGGTAACTGTAACTTCAATACTAATTATGACTGTAACAGTAACTTCGTTACTAATAATGACAAGTAACTGTAATTTCGATACAAATTATGGCAGGTAACAGTAACTTCGATACTAATTATGACAGGTAACTGTAACTTCGATACTAATTATGACAAGGAACTGTAATTTCGATACAAATTATGGCAGGTAAATGTAATTTCCATACTAATTATGACAGGTAACAGTAACTTCGATACTAATTATGACAAGAAACTGTAATTTCTTTACTAATTATGACAAGTAACTGTAATTTCGATACAAATTATGACAGGTAACTGTATCTTCGTTACTAATTATGACAAGTAACAGTACCTTCGATACTAATTATGACAGGTAACTGTAACTTCGATACTAATTATGACAAGGAACTGTAATTTCGATACAAATTATGGCAGGTAACTGTAACTTCGTTACTAATTAAGACAAGTAACTGTAATTTCGATACAAATTATGGCAGGTAACTGTAACTTCGATACTAATTATGACAGGTAACAGTAACTTCGGTGCTAATTATGACAAGTAACTATAACTTCGATAAAAATTATAACTGGTTACTGTAACTTCGATTCTAATTATGACAAGAAACTCTAACTTCGTTACTAATTATGACAAGTAACTGTAATTTTGATACAAAATTAAGGTAGGTAACTGTAACTTCAATATTAATTATGACAGGTAACAGTAACTTCGATACTAATTATGACAGGAAACTGTAACTTCGTTGCTAATTATGACAAGTAACTTTAATTTCGATACTAATTATGGCAGGTAACTGTAACATCGTTACTAATTATGACAAGTCCCTGTAATTGCGATACAAATTATGGCAGGTAACTGTAACTTCGATACTAATTATGACAAGTAACTGTAACTTCGATACTAATTATGACAGGTAACTGTAACTTCATTATTAATTATGACAAGTAACTGTAATTTCGATACAAATTTTGGCAGGTAACTGTAACTTCGATACTAATTATGACAGGTAACAGTAACTTCGATACTAATTATGACAAGTAACTATAACTTCGATACAAATTATGACAGCTAACTGTAATTTCGATACTAATTATGACAAGAAACTCGAACTTCGTTATTAATTATGACAAGTCCCTGTAATTTCGATACAAATTATGGCAGGTAACTGTAACTTCCATACTAATTATGACAGATAACAGTAACTTCGATACTAATTATGACAGGAAACTGTAACTTCGTTACTAATTATGACAAGTAACTGTAATTTCGATACAAATTATGACAGGTAACTGTAACTTTGTTACTACTTATGACAAGTAACAGTACCTTCGAGACTAATTATGACAGGTAACTGTAACTTCGATATTAATTCTGACAAGGAACAGTAATTTTGATACAAATTATGGCAGGTAACTGTAACTTTGATACTAATTATGACAGGTAATCGTAACTTCGATACTGATTATGACAAGTAACTGTAACTTCGTTACTAATTATGACAAATAACTCTAATTTTGATAAAAAAATTATGGCAGGTAACTGTAACTTCGATACTAATTATGACAGGTAACATTAACTTCGATACTAATTATGACAGGTTACTGTAACTTCGTTACTAATTATGTCAAGTAACTGTAACTTCGATACTAATTAGGACAAGTAACTGCAATTTCGATACAAATTATGACAGGTTACCGTAACTTCGTTACTAATTATGACAAGTAACTGTAATTTCGATACAAATTAAGGCAGGTAACTGTAACTTCGGTACTAATTATATCAGGTATCAGTAACTTCGATACTAATTATGACAAGGAACTGTAATTTCGATACAAATTATGGCAGGTAACTGTAACTTCGTTACAAATTATGACAGGTTACTGTAACTTCGTTACTAATTATGTCAAGTAATTGTAGCTTCGATTCTAATTATGACAAGTAACTGTAATTTCGATACAAAATATGACAGGTAGCAGTAACTTCGATACTAATTATGACAAGGAACTCTAACTTCGTTAATAATTATGACAAGTAACAGTAATTTTGATAAAAAATTATGGTAGGTAACTGTAACATCAATACTAATTATGACAGGTAACAGTAACTTCGATAGTAATTATGACAGGTAAGAGTAACTACGATACTAATTATGACAAGTAACTGTAACTTCGATACTAATTATGACAGGTAACATTTACTTCGATATTAATTATGACAGGAAACTGTAACTTCGTTACTTATTATGACAAGTAACTGTAATTTCGATACAAATTATGACAGGTAACTTTAACTTCGTTACTAATTATCACAGGAAACTGTAACTTCGTTACTAATTATGACAAGTAACTTTAATTTGGATACTAGTTATGGCAGGAAACTGTAACTTCGTTACTAATTATGACAAGTCCCTGTAATTTCGATACAAATTATGGCAGATAACTGTAACTTCGATACTAATTATGACATGTAACTGTAACTTCGATACTAATGATGACACGTAACTGTAACTTCGTTATTACATATGACAAGTAACTGTAATTTTGATAAAAAATTATTGTAGGTAACTGTAACTTCAATACTAATTATGACAGGTAACATTAACTTCGATACTAATTATGACAAGAAACTCAAATTTCGTTACTAATTATGACAAGTAACTGTAATTTTGATAAAAAATTATGGTAGGTAACAGTAACTTCAATAATAATTATGACAGGTAACAGTAACTTCGATACTAATTATGACAGGAAACTGTAACTTCGTTACTAATTATGACAAGTAACTTTAATTTCGATATTAATTATGGCAAGAAACTGTAACTTCGGTACTAATTATGACAAGTCCCTGTAATTTCGATAAAAATTATGGCAGGTAACTGTAACCTCGATACTAATTATGACAAGTAACTGTAACTTCGATACTAATTATGACAGGTAACTGTAACTTCGTTATTAATTATGACAAGTAACTGTAATTTCGATACAAATTTTGGCAGGTAACTGTATCATCGTTACTAATTATGACAGGTAACAGTAACTTCGATACTAATTATGACAAGTAACTGTAACTTCGATACTAATTATGACAGGTAACTGTAACTTCGATACTAATTATGACAGGTAACTGTAACTTCGTTACTAATTATGACAAGTAACTGTAATTTCGATTCAAATTTTGGCAGGTAACTGTAACTTCGATACTTATTATGACAGTTAACAGTAACTACGATACTAATTATGACAAGTAACTGTAACATCGATACTAATAATGACAGGTAACTGTAACTTCGTTACTAATTATGACAAGTAAGTGTAATTTTGATACAAATTATGGCAGGTTACTGTAACTTCGATACTAATTATGACAGGTAACAGCAACATTGATACTAATTATGACAAGTAACTATAACCTCGATACAAATTATGACAGGTAACTGTAACTTCGATACTAATTATGACAAGAAACTCTAACTTCGTTACTAATTATGACAAGTAACTGTAATTTTGATAAAAAATTATGGTAGGTAACATTAACTTTAATACTAATTATGACAGGTAACAGTAACTTCGACACTAATTATGACAGGAAACTGTAACTTCGTTACTAATTATGACAAGTAACTGTAATTTCGATACAAATTATGACAGGTAACTGTAACTTCGTTACTAATTATGACAGGTTACTGTAACTTCGTTACTTATTATGTCAAGTAACTGTAGCTTCGATGCTAATTATGACAAGTAACTGTAATTTCGATACAAATTATGACAGGTAACATTAACTTCGATACTAATTATGACAAGAAACTCTAACTTCGTCACTAATTATGACAAGTAACTGTTATTTCGATACAAATTATGGCAGGTAATTGTAACTTCGGTACTAATTATGACAGGTTACAGTAACTTCGATACTAATTATGACAAGTAACTATAACTTCGATACAAATTATGTCAGGTAACTGTAACTTCGATACTAATTATGACAAGAAACTCGAACTTCGTTACTAATTTTGACAAGTCCCTGTAATTTCGATACAAATTATGGCAGGTAACTGTAACATCCATACTAATTATGACAGGTAACAGTAACTTCGATACTCATTATGACAGGAAACTGTAACTTCGTTACTAATTATGACAAGTAACTCTAATTTCGATACAAATTATGACAGGTAACTGTAACTTCGTTACTAATTATGACAAGTAACAGTACCTTCGATACTAATTGTGACAGGTAACTTTAACTTCGATACTAATTATGACAAGGAACTGTAATTTCGATACAAATTATGGCAGGTAACTGTAACTTCGTTACTAATTATGTTAAGTAACTGTAATTTCGAAACAAATTTTGGCAGGTAACTGTAACTTCGATACTAATTATGACAGGTAACAGTAACTTCGATACTAATTATGACAAGTAACTGTAACTTCGATACTAATTATGACAGGTAACTGTAACTTCGTTACTATTTATGACAAGTAACAGTAATTTCAAAACAAAATATTGCAGGTAACAGTAACTTCGATACTAATTATGACAGGTAACAGTAACTTCGATACTATTTATGACAAGTAACATTAACTTCGATACTAATTATGACAGGTTACTGTAACATCGTTGCTAATGATGTCAAGTAACTTTAATTTCGATACAAATTATGGCAGGTAACTGTAACTTCCATACTAATTATGACATGTAAGAGTTACTTCGATACTAATTATGACAGGAAACTGTAACTTCGTTACTAATTATGACAAGTACCTGTAATTTCGATACAAATTATGACAGGTAACTGTAACTTCGTTACTAATTATGACAAGTTACAGTACCTTCGATACTAATTATGACAGGTAACTGTAACATCGATACTAATTATGACAAGGAACTGTAATTTCGATACAAATTATGGCAGGTAACTATAACTTCGATACTAATTATGACAGGTAACAGCAACTTCGATACTTATTATGACAAGTAACTATAACTTCGATACAAATTATGACAGGTAACTGTAACTTCGATACTAATTATGACAAGAAACTCTAACTTCGTTACTAATTATGACAAGTAACTGTAATTTTGATAAAAAATTATTGTAGGTAAATCTAACTTCAATACTAATTATGACAGGTAACAGTAACTTCGATACTAATTATGACAGGTAACTGTAACTTCGTTACTTATTATGACAAGTAACTTTAATTTCGATACTAATTATGGCAGGTTACTGTAACTTCGTTACTAATTATGACAAGTCCCTGTAATTTCGGTACAAATTATTGCAGGTAATTGTAATTTCGATACTAATTATGACAGGTAACAGTAACTTCGATACTAATTATGACAGGTAACAGTAACTTCGATACTAATTATGACAAGTAACTGTAACTTCGATACTAATTATGACAGGTAACAGCAACTTCGATACTAATTATGACAAGTAACTATAACTTCGATACAAATTATGACAGGTAACAGTAACTTCGATACTAATTATGACAGGTTACAGTAACTACAATACTAATTATGACAAGTAACTGTAACTTCGATACTAATTATGGCTGGTAACAGTAACTTCGATGCTAATTATGACAGGTAACTGTAACTTCGATACTAATTATGACAAGGAACTGTAATTTCGATACAAATTATGGCAGGTAACTGTAACTTCGATACTAATTGTGACAGGTAACAGTAACTTCAATACTAATTATGACAAGTAAATATAACTTCGAATCAAATTATGACAGGTAACTGTAACTTCGATACTAATTATGACAAGAAAATCTAACTTCGTTACTAATTATGACAAGTAACTGTAATTTTGATAAAAAATTATGGTAGGTAACTGTAACTTCAATACTAATTATGACAGGTAACAGGAACTTCGATACTAATTATGACAGGTAACTGTAACTTCGTTAATAATTATCACAAGTAACTTTAATTTCGATACTAATTATGGCAGGTAACTGTAACTTCGTTACTAATTATGACAAGTCCCTGTAATTTCGATACAAATTATGGCAGGTAACGGTAACTTCGATACTAATTATTACAAGTAACTGTAACTTCGATACTAATTATGACAGGTAACTGTATCTTCGTTACTAATTATGACAAGTAACTGTAATTTCGATACAAATTTTGGCAGGTAACTGTAACTTCGATTCTAATTATGACAGGTAACAGTAACTTCAATACTAATTATGACAAGTAACAGTAACTTCGATACTAATTATGACAGGTAACTGTAACTTCGTTACTTATTACGACAAGTAACTGTAATTTCGATACAAATTATGGCAGGTAACTGTATCTTCGATACTAATTATGACAGGTAACAATAACTTCGATACTAATTATGACAAGTAACATTAACTTCGATACTAATTATGGCAGGTTACTGTAACATCGCTACTAATTATGACAAGTAACTTTAATTTCGATACAAATTATGGCAGGTAACTGTAACTTCCATACTAATTATGACAGGTAACAGTAACTTCGATACTAATTATGACAGGAAACTGTAACTTCGTTACTAATTATGACAAGTAACTGTAATTTCGATACAAATTATGACAGGTAACTGTAACTTCGTTACTAATTATGACAAGTAACAGTACCTTCGATACTAATTATTACAGGTAACTGTAACTTCGATACTAATTATGAAAAGGAACTGTAATTTCGATACAAATTTTGGCAGGTAACTGTAACTTCGATACTATTTATGACAGGTAACAGTAACTTCGATACTAATTATGACAAGTAACTGTAACTTCGATACTAATTATGACAGGTAACTGTAACTTCGTTACTAATAATGACAAGTAACTCTAATTTCGATACTAATTATGGCAGGTAACTGTAACTTCGATACTAATTATGACAGGTAACAGTAACTTCGACACTTATTATGACAAGTAACTATAACTTCGATAAAAATTATGACTGGTTACTGTAACTTCGATTCTAATTATGACAAGAAACTCAAACTTCGTTACTAATTATGACAAGTAACTGTAATTTTGATAAAAAATTATGGTAGGTAACTGTAACTTCATTACTAATTATGACAGGTAACAGTAACTTCGATACTAATTATGACAGGAAACTGTAACTTCGTTACTAATTATGACAAGTAACTTTAATTTCGATACTAGTTATGGCAGAAAACTGTAACTTCGTTACTAATTATGAAAAGTCCCTGTAATTTCGATACAAATTATGGCAGGTAACTGTAACTTCGATACTAATTATGACAAGAAACTGTAACTTCGATACTAATTATGACAGGTAACTGAAACTTCGTTATTAATTGTGACAAGTAACTGTAATTTTGATAAAAAATTATTGTAGGTAACTGTAACTTCAATACTAATCATGACAGGTAACAGTTACTTCGATACTAATTATGACAAGAAACTGTAACTTCGTTACTAATTATGACAAGTAACTTTAATTTCGATACTAGTTATGGCAGAAAACTGTAACTTCGTTACTAATTATGACAAGTAACTGTAATTTCGATACAAGTTATGACAGGTAACTGTAACTTCGTTACTAATTATGACAGGTTACTGTAACTTCGTTACTAATTATGTCAAGTAACTGTAGCTTCGATGCTAATTATGACAAGTAACTGTAATTTCGATACAAATTATGACAGGTAACATTAACTTCGATACTAATTATGACAAGAAACTCTAACTTCGTCACTAATTATGACAAGTAACTGTTATTTCGATACAAATTATGGCAGGTAATTGTAACTTCGATACTAATTATGACAGGTAACAGTAACTTCGATACTAATTATGACAAGTAACTATAACTTCGATACAAATTATGTCAGGTAACTGTAACTTCGATACTAATTATGACAAGAAACTCGAACTTCGTTACTAATTTTGAGAAGTCCCTGTAATTTCGATACAAATTATGGCAGGTTACTGTAACATCCATACTAATTATGACAGGTAACAGTAACTTCGATACTCATTATGACAGGAAACTGTAACTTCGTTACTAATTATGACAAGTAACTCTAATTTCGACACAAATTATGACAGGTAACAGTAACTTCGTTACTAATTATGACAAGTAACAGTACCTTCGATACTAATTGTGACAGGTAACTTTAACTTCGATACTAATTATGACAAGGAACTGTAATTTCGATACAAATTATGGCAGGTAAATGTAACTTCGATACTAATTATGACAAGTAACTGTAACTTCGATACTAATTATGACAGGTAACAGTAACTTCGGTGCTAATTATGACAAGTAACTATAACTTCGATAAAAATTATGACTGGTTACTGTAACTTCGATTCTAATTATGACAAGAAACTCTAACTTCGTTACTAATTATGACAAGTAACTGTAATTTTGATACAAAATTAAGGTAGGTAACTGTAACTTCAATATTAATTATGACAGGTAAGAGTAACTTCGATACTAATTATGACAGGAAACTGTAACTTCGTTACTAATTATGACAAGTAACTTTAATTTCGATACTAATTATGGCAGGTAACTGTAACATCGTTACTAATTATGACAAGTCCCTGTAATTGCGATACAAATTATGGCAGGTAACTGTAACTTCGATACTAATTATGACAAGTAACTGTAACTTCGATACTAATTATGACAGGTAACTGTAACTTCGTCACCAATTATAACAAGTAACTGTAATTTCGTTACAAATTATGGCAGGTAACAGTAACTTCGATACTAATTATGACAGGTAACAGTAATTCGATACTAATTATGACAAGTAACTATAACTTCGATACAAATTATGACAGGAAACTGTAACTTCGTTACTAATTATGGCAAGTAACTGTAATTTCGATACAAATTATGACAGGTAACTGTAACTTCGTTACTAATTATGACAGGTTACTGTAACTTCGTTACTAATTATGTCAAGTAACTGTAGCTTCGATGCTAATTATGACAAGTAACTGTAATTTCGATACAAATTATGACAGGTAACATTAACTTCGATACAAATTATGACAAGAAACTCTAACTTCGTTAATAATTATGACAAGTAACAGTAATTTTGATAAAAATTTATGGTAGGTAACTGTAACTTCAATACTAATTATGACTGTAACAGTAACTTCGTTACTAATAATGACAAGTAACTGTAATTTCGATACAAATTATGGCAGGTAACAGTAACTTCGATACTAATTATGACAGGTAACAGTACCTTCGATACTAATTATGACAGGAAACTGTAACTTCGATACTAATTATGACAAGGAACTGTAATTTCGATACAAATTATGGCAGGTAACTGTAACTTCGTTACTAATTAAGACAAGTAACTGTAATTTCGATACAAATTATGGCAGGTAACTGTAACTTCGATACTAATTATGACAGGTAACAGTAACTTCGGTGCTAATTATGACAAATAACTATAACTTCGATAAAAATTATGACTGGTTACTGTAACTTCGATTCTAATTATGACAAGAAACTCTAACTTCGTTACTAATTATGACAAGTAACTGTAATTTTGATACAAAATTAAGGTAGGTAACTGTAACTTCAATATTAATTATGACAGGTAACAGTAACTTCGATACTAATTATGACAGGAAACTGTAACTTCGTTGCTAATTATGACAAGTAACTTTAATTTCGATACTAATTATGGCAGGTAACTGTAACATCGTTACTAATTATGACAAGTCCCTGTAATTGCGATACAAATTAAGGCAGGTAACTGTAACTTCGATACTAATTATGACAAGTAACTGTAACTTCGATACTAATTATGACAGGTAACTGTAACTTCATTATTAATTATGACAAGTAACTGTAATTTCGATACAAATTTTGCCAGGTAACTGTAACTTCGATACTAATTATGACAGGTAACAGTAACTTCGATACTAATTATGACAAGTAACTATAACTTCGATACAAATTATGACAGCTAACTGTAATTTCGATACTAATTATGACAAGAAACTCGAACTTCGTTATTAATTATGACAAGTCCCTGTAATTTCGATACAAATTATGGCAGGTAACTGTAACTTCCATACTAATTATGACAGATAACAGTAACTTCGATACTAATTATGACAGGAAACTGTAACTTCGTTACTAATTATGACAAGTAACTGTAATTTCGATACAAATTATGACAGGTAATTGTAACTTTGTTACTACTTATGACAAGTAACAGTACCTTCGAGACTAATTATGACAGGTAACTGTAACTTCGATATTAATTCTGACAAGGAACAGTAATTTTGATACAAATTATGGCAGGTAACTGTAACTTTGATACTAATTATGACAGGTAACAGTAACTTCGATACTGATTATGACAAGTAACTGTAACTTCGTTACTAATTATGACAAATAACTCTAATTTTGATAAAAAATTATGGCAGGTAACTGTAACTTCGATACTAATTATGACAGGTAACATTAACTTCGATACTAATTATGACAGGTTACTGTAGCTTCGTTACTAATTATGTCAAGTAACTGTAACTTCGATACTAATTAGGACAAGTAACTGTAATTTCGATACAAATTATGACAGGTTACCGTAACTTCGTTACTAATTATGACAAGTAACTGTAATTTCGATACAAATTAAGGCAGGTAACTGTAACTTCGGTACTAATTATATCAGGTATCAGTAACTTCGATACTAATTATGACAAGGAACTGTAATTTCGATACAAATTATGGCAGGTAACTGTAACTTCGTAACAAATTATGACAGGTTACTGTAACTTCGTTACTAATTATGTCAAGTAATTGTAGCTTCGATTCTAATTATGACAAGTAACTGTAATTTCGATACAAAATATGACAGGTAACAGTAACTTCGATACTAATTATGACAAGGAACTCTAACTTCGTTAATAATTATGACAAGTAACAGTAATTTTGATAAAAAATTATGGTAGGTAACTGTAACATCAATACTAATTATGACAGGTAACAGTAACTTCGATACTAATTATGACAGGTAAGAGTAACTACGATACTAATTATGACAAGTAACTGTAACTTCGATACTAATTATGACGGGTAACATTTACTTCGATATTAATTATGACAGGAAACTGTAACTTCGTTACTTATTATGACAAGTAACTGTAATTTCGATACAAATTATGACAGGTAACTTTAACTTCGTTACTAATTATCACAGGAAACTGTAACTTCGTTACTAATTATGACAAGTAACTTTAATTTGGATACTAGTTTTGGCAGGAAACTGTAACTTCGTTACTAATTATGACAAGTCCCTGAAATTTCGATACAAATTATGGCAGATAACTGTAACTTCGATACTAATTATGACATGTAACTGTAACTTCGATACTAATTATGACACGTAACTGTAACTTCGTTATTAATTATGACAAGTAACTGTAATTTTGATAAAAAATTATTGTAGGTAACTGTAACTTCAATACTAATTATGACAGGTAACATTAACTTCGATACTAATTATGACAAGAAACTCAAACTTCGTTACTAATTATGACAAGTAACTGTAATTTTGATAAAAAATTATGGTAGGTAACTCTAACTTCAATACTAATTATGACAGGTAACATTAACTTCGTTACTAATTATCACAGGAAACTGTAACTTCGTTACTAATTATGACAAGTAACTTTAATTTCGATATTAATTATGGCAGGAAACTGTAACTTCGTTACTAATTATGACAAGTCCCTGTAATTTCGATAAAAATTATGGCAGGTAACTGTAACCTCGATACTAATTATGACAAGTAACTGTAACTTCGATACTAATTATGACAGGTAACTGTAACTTCGTTATTAATTATGACAAGTAACTGTAATTTCGATACAAATTTTGGCAGGTAACTGTATCATCGTTACTAATTATGACAGGTAACAGTAACTTCGATACTAATTATGACAAGTAACTGTAACTTCGATACTAATTATGACAGGTAACTGTAACTTCGATACTAATTATGACAGGTAACTGTAACTTCGTTACTAATTATGACAAGTAACTGTAATTTCGATTCAAATTTTGGCAGGTAACTGTAACTTCGATACTTATTATGACAGGTAACAGTAACTACGATACTAATTATGACAAGTAACTGTAACATCGATACTAATAATGACAGGTAACTGTAACTTCGTTACTAATTATGACAAGTAAGTGTAATTTTGATACAAATTATGGCAGGTTACTGTAACTTCGATACTAATTATGACAGGTAACAGCAACTTTGATACTAATTATGACAAGTAACTATAACCTCGATACAAATTATGACAGGTAACTGTAACTTCGATACTAATTATGACAAGAAACTCTAACTTCGTTACTAATTATGACAAGTAACTGTAATTTTGATAAATAATTATGGTAGGTAACTTTAACTTTAATACTAATTATGACAGGTAACAGTAACTTCGACACTAATTATGACAGGAAACAGTAACTTCGTTACTAATTATGACATGTAACTGTAATTTCGATACAAATTATGACAGGTAACTGTAACTTCGTTACTAATTATGACAGGTTACTGTAACTTCGTTACTAATTATGTCAAGTAACTGTAGCTTCGATGCTAATTATGACAAGTAACTGTAATTTCGATACAAATTATGACAGGTAACATTAACTTCGATACTAATTATGACAAGAAACTCTAACTTCGTCACTAATTATGACAAGTAACTGTTATTTCGATACAAATTATGGCAGGTAATTGTAACTTCGATACTAATTATGACAGGTAACAGTAACTTCGATACTAATTATGACAAGTAACTATAACTTCGATACAAATTATGTCAGGTAACTGTAACTTCGATACTAATTATGACAAGAAACTCGAACTTCGTCACTAATTATGACAAGTCCCTGTAATATCGATACAAATTATGGCAGGTAACTGTAACATCCATACTAATTATGACAGGTAACAGTAACTTCGATACTCATTTTGACAGGAAACTGTAACTTCGTTACTAATTATGACAAGTAACTCTAATTTCGATACAAATTATGACTGGTAACTGTAACTTCGTTACTAATTATGACAAGTAACAGTACCTTCGATACTAATTGTGACAGGTAACTTTAACTTCGATACTAATTATGACAAGGAACTGTAATTTCGATACAAATTATGGCAGGTAACTGTAACTTCGTTACTAATTATGACAAGTAACTGTAATTTCGAAACAAATTTTGCCAGGTAACTGTAACTTCGATACTAATTATGACAGGTAACAGTAACTTCGATACTAATTATGACAAGTAACTGTAACTTCGATACTAATTATGACAGGTAACTGTAACTTCGTTACTATTTATGACAAGTAACAGTAATTTCGAAACAAAATATTGCAGGTAACAGTAACTTCGATACTAATTATGACAGGTAACAGTAACTTCGATAATATTTATGACAAGTAACATTAACTTCGATACTAATTATGACAGGTTACTGTAACATCGTTGCTAATGATGTCAAGTAACTTTAATTTCGATACAAATTATGGCAGGTAACTGTAACTTCCATACTAATTATGACATGGAAGAGTTACTTCGATACTAATTATGACAGGAAACTGTAACTTCGTTACTAATTATGACAAGTACCTGTAATTTCGATACAAATTATGACAGGTAACTGTAACTTCGTTACTAATTATGACAAGTAACAGTACCTTCGATACTAATTATGACAGGTAACTGTAACATCGATACTAATTATGACAAGGAATTGTAATTTCGATACAAATTATGGCAGGTAACTATAACTTCGATACTAATTATGACAGGTAACAGCAACTTCGATAATTATTATGACAAGTAACTATAACTTCGATACAAATTATGACAGGTAACTGTAACTTCGATACTAATTATGACAAGAAACTCTAACTTCGTTACTAATTATGACAAGTAACTGTAATTTTGATAAAAAATTATTGTAGGTAAATCTAACTTCAATACTAATTATGACAGGTAACAGTAACTTCGATACTAATTATGACAGGTAACTGTAACTTCGTTACTTATTATGACAAGTAACTTTAATTTCGATACTAATTATGGCAGGTTACTGTAACTTCGTTACTAATTATGACAAGTCCCTGTAATTTCGATACAAATTATTGCAGGTAATTGTAATTTCGATACTAATTATGACAGGTAACAGTAACTTCGATACTAATTATGACAGGTAACAGTAACTTCGATACTAATTATGACAAGTAACTGTAACTTCGATACTAATTATGACAGGTAACAGCAACTTCGATACTAATTATGACAAGTAACTATAACTTCGATACAAATTATGACAGGTAACAGTAACTTCGATACTAATTATGACAGGTTACAGTAACTACGATACTAATTATGACAAGTAACTGTAACTTCGATACTAATTATGGCTGGTAACAGTAACTTCGATGCTAATTATGACAGGTAACTGTAACTTCGATACTAATTATGACAAGAAACTGTAACTTCGATACTAATTATGACAGGTAACTGAAACTTCGTTATTAATTGTGACAAGTAACTGTAATTTTGATAAAAAATTATTGTAGGTAACTGTAACTTCAATACTAATCATGACAGGTAACAGTTACTTCGATACTAATTATGACAAGAAACTGTAACTTCGTTACCAATTATGACAAGTAACTTTAATTTCGATACTAGTTATGGCAGAAAACTGTAACTTCGTTACTAATTATGACAAGTAACTGTAATTTCGATACAAATTATGACAGGTAACTGTAACTTCGTTACTAATTATGACAGGTTACTGTAACTTCGTTACTAATTATGTCAAGTAACTGTAGCTTCGATGCTAATTATGACAAGTAACTGTAATTTCGATACAAATTATGACAGGTAACATTAACTTCGATACTAATTATGACAAGAAACTCTAACTTCGTCACTAATTATGACAAGTAACTGTTATTTCGATACAAATTATGGCAGGTAATTGTAACTTCGATACTAATTATGACAGGTAAGAGTAACTTCGATACTAATTATGACAAGTAACTATAACTTCGATACAAATTATGTCAGGTAACTGTAACTTCGATACTAATTATGACAAGAAACTCGAACTTCGTTACTAATTTTGACAAGTCCCTGTAATTTCGATACAAATTATGGCAGGTAACTGTAACATCCATACTAATTATGACGGGTAACAGTAACTTCGATACTCATTATGACAGGAAACTGTTACTTCGTTACTAATTATGACAAGTAACTCTAATTTCGATACAAATTATGACAGGTAACTGTAACTTCGTTACTAATTATGACAAGTAACAGTACCTTCGATACTAATTGTGACAGGTAACTTTAACTTCGATACTAATTATGACAAGGAACTGTAATTTCGATACAAATTATGGCAGGTAACTGTAACTTCGTTACTAATTATGACAAGTAACTGTAATTTCGAAACAAATTTTGGCAGGTAACTGTAACTTCGATACTAATTATGACAGGTAACAGTAACTTCGATACTAATTATGACAAGTAACTGTAACTTCGATACTAATTATGACAGGTAACTGTAACTTCGTTACTATTTATGACAAGTAACAGTAATTTCGAAACAAAATATGGCAGGTAACAGTAACTTCGATACTAATTATGACAGGTAACAGTAACTTCGATACTATTTATGACAAGTAACATTAACTTCGATACTAATTATGACAGGTTACTGTAACATCGTTGCTAATGATGTCAAGTAACTTTAATTTCTATACAAATTATGGCAGGTAACTGTAACTTCCATACTAATTATGACATGTAAGAGTTACTTCGATACTAATTATGACAGGAAACTGTAACTTCGTTACTAATTATGACAAGTACCTGTAATTTCGATACAAATTATGACAGGTAACTGTAACTTCGTTACTAATTATGACAAGTAACAGTACCTTCGATACTAATTATGACAGGTAACTGTAACATCGTTACTAATTATGACAAGGAACTGTAATTTCGATACAAATTATGGCAGGTAACTATAACTTCGATACTAATTATGACAGGTAACAGCAACTTCGATACTTATTATGACAAGTAACTATAACTTCGATACAAATTATGACAGGTAACTGTAACATCGATACTAATTATGACAAGAAACTCTAACTTCGTTACTAATTATGACAAGTAACTGTAATTTTGATAAAAAATTATTGTAGGTAATTCTAACTTCAATACTAATTATGACAGGTAACAGTAACTTCGATACTAATTATGACAGGTAACTGTAACTTCGTTACTTATTATGACAAGTAACTTTAATTTCGATACTAATTATGGCAGGTTACTGTAACTTCGTTACTAATTATGACAAGTCCCTGTAATTTCGATACAAATTATTGCAGGTAATTGTAATTTCGATACTAATTATGACAGGTAACAGTAACTTCGATACTAATTATGACAGGTAACAGTAACTTCGATACTAATTAAGACAAGTAACTGTAACTTCGATACTAATTATGACAGGTAATAGCAACTTCGATACTAATTATGACAAGTAACTATAACTTCGATACAAATTATGACAGGTAACAGTAACGTCGATACTAATTATGACAGGTTACAGTAACTACGATACTAATTATGACAAGTAACTGTAACTTCGATACTAATTATGGCTGGTAACTGTAACTTCGATGCTAATTATGACAGGTAACTGTAACTTCGATACTAATTATGACAAGGAACTGTAATTTCGATACAAATTATGGCAGGTAACTGTAACTTCGATACTAATTGTGACAGGTAACAGTAACTTCAATACTAATTATGAAAAGTAAATATAACTTCGAATCAAATTATGACTGTTAACTGTAACTTCGATACTAATTATGACAAGAAAATCTAACTTCGTTACTAATTATGACAAGTAACTGTAATTTTGATAAAAAATTATGGTAGGTAACGTTAACTTCAATACTAATTATGACAGGTAACAGGAACTTCGATACTAATTATGACAGGTAACTGTAACTTCGTTAATAATTATCACAAGTAACTTTAATTTCGATACTAATTATGGCAGGTAACTGTAACTTCGTTACTAATTATGACAAGTCCCTGTAATTTCGATACAAATTATGGCAGGTAACGGTAACTTCGATACTAATTATTACAAGTAACTGTAACTTCGATACTAATTATGACAGGTAACTGTATCTTCGTTACTAATTATGACAAGTAACTGTAATTTCGATACAAATTTTGGCAGGTAACTGTAACTTCGATTCTAATTATGACAGGTAACAGTAACTTCAATACTAATTATGACAAGTAACAGTAACTTCGATACTAATTATGACAGGTAACTGTAACTTCGTTACTAATTACGACAAGTAACTGTAATTTCGATACAAATTATGGCAGGTAACTCTATCTTCGATACAAATTATGACAGGTAACAATAACTTCGATACTAATTATGACAAGTAACATTAACTTCGATACTAATTATGGCAGGTTACTGTAACATCGCTACTAATTATGACAAGTAACTTTAATTTCGATACAAATGATGGCAGGTAACTGTAACTTCCATACTAATTATGACAGGTAACAGTAACTTCGATACTAATTATGACAGGAAACTGTAACTTCGTTACTAATTATGACAAGTAACTGTAATTTCGATACAAATTATGACAGGTAACTGTAACTTCGTTACTAATTATGACAAGTAACAGTACCTTCGATACTAATTATGACAGGTAACTGTAACTTCGATACTAATTATGACAAGTAACTGTAACTTCGATACTAATTATGACAGGTAACTGTAACTTCGTTACTAATAATGACAAGTTACTCTAATTTCGATACTAATTATGGCAGGTAACTGTAACTTCGATACTAATTATGACAGGTAACAGTAACTTCGATACTTATTATGACAAGTAACTATAACTTCGATAAAAATTATGACAGGTTACTGTAACTTCGATTCTAATTATGACAAGAAATTCAAACTTCGTTACTAATTATGACAAGTAACTGTAATTTTGATAAAAAATTATGGTAGGTAACTGAAACTTCATTACTAATTATGACAGGTAACAGTAACTTCGATACTAATTATGACAGGAAACTGTAACTTCGTTACTAATTATGACAAGTAACTTTAATTTCGATACTAGTTATGGCAGAAAACTGTAACTTCGTTACTAATTATGACAAGTCCCTGTAATTTCGATACAAATTATGGCAGGTAACTGTAACTTCGATACTAATTATGACAAGTAACTGTAACTTCGATACTAATTATGACAGGTAACTGAAACTTCGTTATTAATTGTGACAAGTAACTGTAATTTTGATAAAAAATTATTGTAGGTAACTGTAACTTCAATACTAATCATGACAGGTAACAGTTACTTCGATACTAATTATGACAAGAAACTCAAACTTCGTTACTAATTATGACAAGTAACTGTAATTTTGATAAAAAATTATGGTAGGTAACTGTAACTTCAATACTAATTATGACAGGTAACAGTAACTTCGATACTAATTATGACAGGAAACTGTAACTTCGTTACTAATTATGACAAGTAACTTTAATTTCGATATTAATTATGGCAGGAAACTGTAACTTCGTTACTAATTATGACAAGTCCCTGTAATTTCGATACAAATTATGGCAGGTAACTGTAACCTCGATACTAATTATGACAAGTAACTGTAACTTCGATACTAATTATGACAGGTAACTGTAACTTCGTTATTAATTATGACAAGTAACTGTAATTTCGATACAAATTTTGGCAGGTAACTGTATCATCGTTACTAATTTTGACAGGTAATAGTAACTTCGATACTAATTATGACAAGTAACTGTGACTTCGATACTAATTATGACAGGTAACTGTAACTTCGATACTAATTATGACAGGTAACTGTAACTTCGTTACTAATTATGACATGTAACTGTAATTTCGATTCAAATTTTGGCAGGTAACTGTAACTTCGATACTTATTATGACAGGTAACAGTAACTTCGATACTAATTATGACAAGTAACTGTAACATCCATACTAATTATGACAGGTAACTGTAACTTCGTTACTAATTATGACAAGTAACTGTAATTTCGATACAAATTATGGCAGGTTACTGTAACTTCGATACTAATTATGACAGGTAACAGCAACTTCGATACTAATTATGACAAGTAACTATAACTTCGATACAAATTATGACAGGTAACTGTAACTTCGATACTAATTATGACAAGAAACTCTAACTTCGTTACTAATTATGACAAGTAACTGTAATTTTGATAAAAAAATATTGTAGGTAACTGTAACTTCAATACTAATTATGACAGGTAACAGTAACTTCGATACTAATTATGACAGGTAACTGTAACTTCGTTACTTATTATGACAAGTAACTTTAATTTCGATACTAATTATGGCAGGTTACTGTAACTTCATTACTAATTATGACAAGTCCCTGTAATTTCGATACAAATTATGGCAGGTTATTGTAATTTCGATGCTAATTATGACAGGTAACAGTAACTTCGATACTAATTATGACAAGTAACAGTAACTTCGATACTAATTATGACAGGTAACTGTAACATCGATACTAATTATGACAGGTAACTGTAACTTCGTTACTAATTAGGACAAGTAACTGTAATTTCGATTCAAATTTTGGCAGGTAACTGTAACTTCGATACTTATTATGACAGGTAACAGTAACTTCGATACTAATTATGACAAGTAACTGTAACTTCGATACTAATTATGACAGTTAACTGTAACTTTGTTACTAATTATGACAAGTAACTGTAATTTCGATACAAATTATGACAGGTAACTGTAACTTCGATACTAATTATCACAGTTAACAGCAACTTCGATTCTAATTATGACAAGTAACTATAACTTCGATACAAATTATGACAGGTAACTGTAACTTCGATACTAATTATGACAAGAAACTCTAACTTCGTTACTAATTGTGACAAGTAACTGTAATTTTGATAAAAAATTATTGTAGGTAACTGTTACTTCAATACTAATTATGACAGGTAACAGTAACTTCGATACTAATTATGACAGGAAACTGTAACTTCGTTACTAATTATGACGAGTAACTTTAATTTCGATACTAATTATGGCAGGTAACTGTAACATCGTTACTAATTATGACAAGTCCCTGTAATTGCGATACAAATTATGGCAGGTAACTGTAACTTCGATACTAATTATGACAGGTAACTGTAACTTCATTATTAATTATGACAAGTAACTGTAATTTCGATACAAATTTTGGCAGGTAACTGTAACTTCGATACTAATTATGACAGGTAACGGTAACTTCGATAATAATTATGACAAGTAACTATAACTTCGATACAAATTATGACAGCTAACTGTAATTTAGATACTAATTATGACAAGAAACTCGAACTTCGTTATTAATTATGACAAGACCCTGTAATTTCGATACAAATTATGGCAGGTAACTGTAACTTCCATACTAATTATGACAGATAACAGTAACTTCGATACTAATTATGACAGGAAACTGTAACTTCGTTACTAATTATGACAAGTAACTGTAATTTCGATACAAATTTTGACAGGTAACTGTAACTTTGTTACTACTTATGGCAAGTAACAGTACCTTCGAGACTAATTATGACAGGTAACTGTAACTTCGATATTAATTATGACAAGGAACAGTAATTTTGATACAAATTATGGCAGGTAACTGTAACTCTGATACTAATTATGACAGGTAACAGTAACTTCGATACTGATTATGACAAGTAACTGTAACTTCGTTACTAATTATGACAAGTAACTCTAATTTTGATAAAAAATTATGGCAGGTAACTGTAACTTCGATACTAATTATGACAGGTAACATTAACTTCGATACTAATTATGACAGGTTACTGTAACTTCGTTACTAATTATGTCAAGTAACTGTAACTTCGAAACTAATTAGGACAAGTAACTGTAATTTCGATACAAATTATGACAGGTTACCGTAACTTCGTTACTAATTATGACAAGTAACTCTAATTTCGATACAAATTATGGCAGGTAACTGTAACTTCGGTACTAATTATATCAGGTATCAGTAACTTCGATACTAATTATGACAAGGAACTGTAATTTCGATACAATTTATGGCAGGTAACTGTAACTTCGTTACTAATTATGACAGGTTACTGTAACTTCGTTACTAATTATGTCAAGTAATTGTAGCTTCGATTCTAATTATGACAAGTAACTGTAATTCCGATACAAAATATGACAGGTAACAGTAACTTCGATACTAATTATGACAAGGAACTCTAACTTCGTTAATAATTATGACAAGTAACAGTAATTTTGATAAAAAATTATGGTAGGTAACTGTAACATCAATATTAATTATGACAGGTAACAGTAACTTCGATACTAATTATGACAGGTAAGAGTAACTACGATACTAATTATGACAAGTAACTGTAACTTCGATACTAATTATGACAGGTAACATTTACTTCGATACTAATTATGACAGGAAACTGTAACTTCGTTACTAATTATGACAAGTAACTGTAATTTCGATACAAATTATGACAGGTAACTTTAACTTCGTTACTAATTATGACAGGAAACTGTAACTTCGTTACTAATTATGACAAGTAACTTTAATTTGGATACTAGTTATGGCAGGAAACTGTAACTTCGATACTAATTATGACACGTAACTGTAACTTTGTTATTAATTATGACAAGTAACTGTAATTTTAGATAAAAAATTATTGTAGGTAACTGTAACTTCAATACTAATTATGACAGGTAACATTAACTTCGATACTAATTATGACAAGAAACTCAAACTTCGTTACTAATTATGACAAGTAACTGTAATTTTGATAAAAAATTATTGTAGGTAACTGTAACTTCAATACTAATTATGACAGGTAACAGTAACTTCGATACTAATTATGACAGGAAACTGTAACTTCGTTACGAATTATGACAAGTAACTTTAAGTTCGATATGTATTATGGCAGGAAACTGTAACTTCGTTACTAATTATGACAAGTCCCTGTAATTTCGATACAAATTATGGCAGGTAACTGTAACCTCGATACTAATTATGGCAAGTAACTGTAACTTCGATACTAATTATGACAGGTAACTGTAACTTCGTTATTAATTACGACAAGTAACTGTAATTTCGATACAAATTTTGGCAGGTAACTCTATCATCGTTACTAATTATGACAGGTAACAGTAACTTCGATACTAATTATGACAAGTAACTGTAACTTCGATACTAATTATGACAGGTAACTGTAACTTCGATACTAATTATGACAGGTAACTGTAACTTCGTTACTAATTATGACAAGTAACTGTAATTTCGATTCAAATTTTGGCAGGTAACTGTAACTTCGATACTTATTATGACAGGTAACAGTAACTACGATACTAATTATGACAAGGAACTGTAACATCGATACTAATAATGACAGGTAACTGTAACTTCGTTACTAATTATGACAAGTAACTGTAATTTTGATACAAATTATGGCAGGTTACTGTAACTTCGATACTAATTATGACAGGTAACAGCAACTTCGATACTAATTATGACAAGTAACTATAACCTCGATACAAATTATGACAGGTAACTGTAACTTCGATACTAATTATGACAAGAAACTCTAACTTCGTTACTAATTATGACATGTAACTGTAATTTTGATAAAAAATTATGGTAGGTAACTTTAACTTCAATACTAATTATGACAGGTAACAGTAACTTCGATACTAATTATGACAGGAAACTGTAACTTCGTTACAAATTATGACAAGTAACTGTAATTTCGATACAAATTATGACAGGTAACTGTAACTTCGTTACTAATTATGACAGGTTACTGTAACTTCGTTACTAATTATGTCAGGTAACTGTAGCTTCGATGCTAATTATGACAAGTAACTGTAATTTCGATACAAATTATGACAGGTAACATTAACTTCGATACTAATTATGACCAGAAACTCTAACTTCGTCACTAATTATGACAAGTAACTGTTATTTCGATACAAATTATGGCAGGTAATTGTAACTTCGATACTAATTATGACAGGTAACAGTAACTTCGATACTAATTATGACAAGTAACTATAACTTCGATACAAATTATGTCAGGTAACTGTAACTTCGATACTAATTATGACAAGAAACTCGAACTTCGTTACTAATAATGACAATTCCCTGTAATTTCGATACAAATTATGGCAGGTAACTGTAACATCCATACTAATTATGAGAGGTAACAGTAACTTCGATACTAATTATGACAGGAAACTGTAACTTCGTCACTAATTATGACAAGTAACTCTAATTTCGATACAAATTATGACAGGTAACTGTAACTTCGTTACTAATTATGACAAGTAACAGTACCTTCGATACTAATTATGACAGGTAACTGTAACTTCGATACTAATTATGAGAGGTAACTGTAACTTCGTTACTAATTATGACATGTAACTGTAATTTCGATTCAAATTTTGGCAGGTAACTGTAACTTCGATACTTATTATGACAGGTAACAGTAACTTCGATACTAATTATGACAAGTAACTGTAACATCCATACTAATTATGACAGGTAACTGTAACTTCGTTACTAATTATGACAAGTAACTGTAATTTCGATACAAATTATGGCAGGTTACTGTAACATCGATACTAATTATGACAGGTAACAGCAACTTCGATACTAATTATGACAAGTAACTATAACTTCGATACAAATTATGACAGGTAACTGTAACTTCGATACTAATTATGACAAGAAACTCTAACTTCGTTACTAATTATGACAAGTAACTGTAATTTTGATAAAAAATTATTGTAGGTAACTGTAACTTCAATACTAATTATGACAGGTAACAGTAACATCGATTCTAATTATGACAGGTAACTGTAACTTCGTTACTTATTATGACAAGTAACTTAAATTTCGATACTAATTATGGCAGGTTACTGTAACTTCATTACTAATTATGACAAGTCCCTGTAATTTCGATACAAATTATGGCAGGTTATTGTAATTTCGATGCTAATTATGACAGGTAACAGTAACTTCGATACTAATTATGACAAGTAACAGTAACTTCGATACTAATTATGACAGGTAACTGTAACATCGATACTAATTATGACAGGTAACTGTAACTTCGTTACTAATTATGACAAGTAACTGTAATTTCGATTCAAATTTTGGCAGGTAACTGTAACTTCGATACTTATTATGACAGGTAACAGTAACTTCGATACTAATTATGACAAGTAACTGTAACTTCGATACTAATTATGACAGGTAACTGTAACTTTGATACTAATTATGACAAGTAACTGTAATTTCGATACAAATTATGACAGGTAACTGTAACTTCGATACTAATTATCACAGTTAACAGCAACTTCGATTCTAATTATGACAAGTAACTATAACCTCGATACAAATTATGACAGGTAAATGTAACTTCGATACTAATTATGACAAGAAACTCTAACTTCGTTACTAATTATGACAAGTAACTGTAATTTTGATAAAAAATTATGGTAGGTAACTTTAACTTCAATACTAATTATGACAGGTAACAGTATCTTCGATACTAATTATGACAGGAAACTGTAACTTCGTTACTAATTATGACAAGTAACTGTAATTTCGATACAAATTATGACAGGTAACTGTAACTTCGTTACTAATTATGACAGGTTACTGTAACTTCGTTAATAATTATGTCAGGTAACTGTAGCTTCGATGCTAATTATGACAAGTAACTGTAATTTCGATACAAATTATGACAGGTAACATTAACTTCAATACTAATTATGACCAGAAACTCTAACTTCGTCACTAATTATGACAAGTAACTGTTATTTCGATACAAATTATGGCAGGTAATTGTAACTTCGATACTAATTATGACAGGTAACAGTAACTTCGATACTAATTATGACAAGTAACTATAACTTCGATACAAATTATGTCAGGTAACTGTAACTTCGATACTAATTATGACAAGAAACTCGAACTTCGTTACTAATTATGACAAGTCCCTGTAATTTCGATACAAATTATGGCAGGTAACTGTAACATCCATACTAATTATGACAGGTAACAGTAACTTCGATACTAATTATGACAGGAAACTGTAACTTCGTCACTAATTATGACAAGTAACTCTAATTTCGATACAAATTATGACAGGTAACTGTATTTTCGTTACTAATTATGACAAGTAACAGTACCTTCGATACTAATTATGACAGGTAACTGTAACTTCGATAATAATTATGACAGGTAACTGTAACTTCGTTACTAATTATGACATGTAACTGTAATTTCGATTCAAATTTTGGCAGGTAACTGTAACTTCGATACTTATTATGACAGGTAACAGTAACTTCGATACTAATTATGACAAGTAACTGTAACATCCATACTAATTATGACAGGTAACTGTAACTTCGATACAAATTATGACAGGTAACTGTTACTTCGATACTAATTATGACAAGAAACTCTAACTTCGTTACTAATTATGACAAGTAACTGTAATTTTGATAAAAAATTATTGTAGGTAACTGTAACTTCAATACTAATTATGACAGGTAACAGTAACTTCGATTCTAATTATGACAGGTAACTGTAACATCCATACTAATTATGACAGGTAACTGTAACTTCGATACAAATTATGACAGGTAACTGTTACTTCGATACTAATTATGACAAGAAACTCTAAGTTCGTTACTAATTATGACATGTAACTGTAATTTCGATTCAAATTTTGGCAGGTAACTGTAACTTCGATACTTATTATGACAGGTAACAGTAACTTCGATACTAATTATGACAAGTAACTGTAACATCCATACTAATTATGACAGGTAACTGTAACTTCGTTACTTATTATGACAAGTAACTTTAATTTCGATACTAATTATGGCAGGTTACTGTAACTTCATTACTAATTATGACAAGTCCCTGTAAATTCGATACAAATTATGGCAGGTTATTGTAATTTCGATGCTAATTATGACAGGTAACAGTAACTTCGATACTAATTATGACAAGTAACAGTAACTTCGATACTAATTATGACAGGTAACTGTAACATCGATACTAATTATGACAGGTAACTGTAACTTCGTTACTAATTATGACAAGTAACTGTAATTTCGATTCAAATTTTGGCAGGTAACTGTAACTTCGATACTTATTATGACAGGTAACAGTAACTTCGATACTAATTATGACAAGTAACTGTAACTTCGATACTAATTATGACAGGTAACTGTAACTTTGATGCTAATTATGACAAGTAACTGTAATTTCGATACAAATTATGGCAGGTTACTGTAACTTCGATACTAATTATGACAGGTAACAGCAACTTCGATACTAATTATGACAAGTAACTATAACTTCGATACAAATTATGACAGGTAACTGTTACTTCGATACTAATTATGACAAGAAACTCTAACTTCGTTACTAATTATGACAAGTAACTGTAATTTTGATAAAAATTATTGTAGGTAACTGTAACTTCAATACTAATTATGACAGGTAACAGTATCTTCGATTCTAATTATGACAGGTAACTGTAACTTCGTTACTTATTATGACAAGTAACTTTAATTTCGATACTAATTATGGCAGGTTACTGTAACTTCATTACTAATTATGACAAGTCCCTGTAATTTCGATACAAATTATGGCAGGTTATTGTAATTTCGATGCTAATTATGACAGGTAACAGTAACTTCGATACTAATTATGACAAGTAACAGTAACTTCGATACTAATTATGACAGGTAACTGTAACATCGATACTAATTATGACAGGTAACTGTAACTTCGTTACTAATTATGACAAGTAACTGTAATTTCGATTCAAATTTTGGCAGGTAACTGTAACTTCGATACTTATTATGACAGGTAACAGTAACTTCGATAATAATTATGACAAGTAACTCTAACTTCGATACTAATTATGACAGGTAACTGTAACTTTGTTACTAATTATGACAAGTAACTGTAATTTGGATACAAATTATGACAGGTAACTGTAACTTCGATACTAATTATCACAGTTAACAGCAACTTCGATTCTAATTATGACAAGTAACTATAACTTCGATACAAATTATGACAAGTAACTTTAATTTCGATACTAATTATGGCAGGTAACTGTAACTTCGATACTAATTATGACAGGTAACAGTAACTTCGATACTAATTATGACAAGTAACTATAACTTCGATACAAATTATGACAGCTAACTGTAATTTAGATACAAATTATGACAAGAAACTCGAACTTCGTTATTAATTATGACAAGTCCCTGTAATTTCGATACAAATTATGGCAGGTAACTGTAACTTCCATACTAATTATGACAGATAACAGTAACTTCGATACTAATTATGACAGGAAACTGTAACTTCGTTACTAATTATGACAAGTAACTGTAATATCGATACAAATTTTGACAGGTAACTGTAACATTGTTACTACTTATGACAAGTAACAGTACCTTCGAGACTAATTATGAGAGGTAACTGTAACTTCGATATTAATTATGACAAGGAACAGTAATTTTGATACAAATTATGGCAGGTAACTGTAACTTTGATACTAATTATGACAGGTAACAGTAACTTCGATATTGATTATGACAAGTAACTGTAACTTCGTTACTAATTATGACAAGTAACTCTAATTTTGATAAAAAATTATGGCAGGTAACTGTAACTTCGATACTAATTATGACAGGTAATATGAACTTCGATACTAATTATGACAGGTTACTGTAACTTCGTTACTAATTATGTCAAGTAACTGTAACTTCGAAACTAATTAGGACAAGTAACTGTAATTTCGATACAAATTATGACAGGTTACCGTAACTTCGTTACTAATTATGACAAGGAACTGTAATTTCGATACAATTTATGGCAGGTAGCTGTAACTTCGTTATTAATTATGACAGGTTACTGTAACTTCGTTACTAATTATGTCAAGTAATTGTAGCTTCGATTCTAATTATGACAAGTAACTGTAATTCCGATACAAAATATGACAGGTAACAGTAACTTCGATACTAATTATGACAAGGAACTCTAACTTCGTTAATAATTATGACAAGTAACAGTAATTTTGATAAAAAATTATGGTAGGTAACTGTAACATCAATACTAATTATGACAGGTAACAGTAACTTCGATACTAATTATGACAGGTAAGAGTAACTACGATACTAATTATGACAAGTAACTGTAACTTCGATACTAATTATGACAGGTAACATTTACTTCGATACTAATTATGACAGGAAACTGTAACTTCGTTACTAATTATGACAAGTAACTGTAATTTCGATACAAATTATGACAGGTAACTTTAACTTCGTTACTAATTATGACAGGAAACTGTAACTTCGTTACTAATTATGACAAGTAACTTTAATTTGGTTTCTAGTTATGGCAGGAAACTGTAACTTCGATACTAATTATGACACGTAACTGTAACTTCGTTATTAATTATGACAAGTAACTGTAATTTTGATAAAGAATTATTGTAGGTAACTGTAACTTCAATACTAATTATGACAGGTAACATTAACTTCGATACTAATTATGACAAGAAACTCAAACTTCGTTACTAATTATGACAAGTAACTGTAATTTTGATAAAAAAAATTATGGTAGGTAACTGTAACTTCAATACTAATTATGACAGGTAACAGTAACTTCGATACTAATTATGACAGGAAACTGTAACTTCGTTACTAATTATGACAAGTAACTTTAATTTCGATATTAATTATGGCAGGAAACTGTAACTTCGTTACTAATTATGACAAGTCCCTGTAATTTCGATACAAATTATGGCAGGTAACTGTAACCTCGATACTAATTATGACAAGTAACTGTAACTTCGATACTAATTATGACAGGTAACTGTAACTTCGTTAATAATTATGACAAGTAACTGTAATTTCGATACAAATTTTGGCAGGTAACTGTATCATCGTTACTAATTATGACAGGTTACAGTAACTTCGATACTAATTATGACAAGTAACTGTAACTTCGATACTAATTATGACAGGTAACTGTAACTTCGATAATAATTATGACAGGTAACTGTAACTTCGTTACTAATTATGACAAGTAACTGTAATTTCGATTCAAATTTTGGCAGGTAACTGTAACTTCGATACTTATTATGACAGGTAACAGTAACTACGATACTAATTATGACAAGGAACTGTAACATCGATACTAATAATGACAGGTAACTGTAACTTCGTTACTAATTATGACAAGTAACTGTAATTTTGATACAAATTATGGCAGGTTACTGTAACTTCGATACTAATTATGACAGGTAACAGCAACTTCGATACTAATTATGACAAGTAAATATAACCTCGATACAAATTATGACAGGTAACTGTAACTTCGATACTAATTATGACAAGAAACTCTAACTTCGTTACTAATTATGACAAGTTACTGTAATTTTGATAAAAAATTATGGTAGGTAACTTTAACTTCAATACTAATTATGACAGGTAACAGTAACTTCGATACTAATTATGACAGGAAACTGTAACTTCGTTACTAATTATGACAAGTAACTGTAATTTCGATACAAATTATGACAGGTACTGTAACTTCGTTACTAATTATGACAGGTAACTGTAGCTTCGATGCTAATTATGACAAGTAACTGTAATTTCGATACAAATTATGACAGGTAACATTAACTTCGATACTAATTATGACCAGAAACTCTAACTTCGTCACTAATTATGACAAGTAACTGTTATTTCGATACAAATTATGGCAGGTAATTGTAACTTCGATACTAATTATGACAGGTAACAGTAACTTCGATACTAATTATGACAAGTAACTATAACTTCGATACAAATTATGTCAGGTAACTGTAACTTCGATACTAATTATGACAAGAAACTCGAACTTCGTTACTAATTATGACAATTCCCTGTAATTTCGATACAAATTATGGCAGGTAACTGTAACATCCATACTAATTATGACAGGTAACAGTAACTTCGATATTAATTATGACAGGAAAATGTAACTTCGTCACTAATTATGACAAGTAACTCTAATTTCGATACAAATTATGACAGGTTACTGTAACTTCGTTACTAATTATGACAAGTAACAGTACCTTCGATACTAATTATGACAGGTAACTTAAACTTCGATACTAATTATGACAAGGAACTGTAATTTCGATACAAATTATGGAAGGTAACTGTAACTTCGTTACTAATTATGACAAGTCACTGTAATTTCGATACAAATTTTGGCAGGAAACTGTAACTTCGATACTAATTATGACAGGTAACAGTAACTTCGATACTAATTATGACAAGTAACTGTAACTTCGATACTAATTATGACAGGTAACTGTAACTTCGTTATTAATTATGACAAGTAACTGTAATTTCGATACAAATTTTGGCAGGTAACTGTATCATCGTTACTAATTATGACAGGTTACAGTAACTTCGATACTAATTATGACAAGTTACTGTAACTTCGATACTAATTATGACAGGTAACTGTAACTTCGATACTAATTATGACAGGTAACTGTAACTTCGTTACTAATTATGACAAGTAACTGTAATTTCGATTCAAATTTTGACAGGTAACTGTAACTTCGATACTTATTATGACAGGTAACAGTAACTACGATACTAATTATGACAAGGAACTGTAAGATCGATACTAATAATGACAGGTAACTGTAACTTCGTTACTAATTATGACAAGTAACTATAATTTTGATACAAATTATGGCAGGTTACTGTAACTTCGATACTAATTATGACAGGTAACAGCAACTTCGATACTAATTATGACAAGTAAATATAACCTCGATACAAATTATGACAGGTAACTGTAACTTCGATACTAATTATGACAAGAAACTCTAACTTCGTTACTAATTAATGCAAGTTACTGTAATTTTGATAAAAAATTATGGTAGGTAACTTTAACTTCAATACTAATTATGACAGGTAACAGTAACTTCGATACTAATTATGACAGGAAACTGTAACTTCGTTACTAATTATGACAAGTAACTGTAATTTCGATACAAATTATGACAGGTAACTGTAACTTCGTTACTAATTATGACAGGTAACTGTAGCTTCGATGCTAATTATGACAAGTAACTGTAATTTCGATACAAATTATGACAGGTAACATTAACTTCGATACTAATTATGACCAGAAACTCTAACTTCGTCACTAATTATGACAAGTAACTGTTATTTCGATACAAATTATGGCAGGTAATTGTAACTTCGATACTAATTATGACAGGTAATAGTAACTTCGATACTAATTATGACAAGTAACTATAACTTCGATACAAATTATGTCAGGTAACTGTAACTTCGATACTAATTATGACAAGAAACTCGAACTTCGTTACTAATTATGACAAGTCCCTGTAATTTCGATACAAATTATGGCAGGTAACTGTAACATCCATACTAATTATGACAGGTAACAGTAACTTCGATACTAATTATGACAGGAAACTGTAACTTCGTCACTAATTATGACAAGTAACTCTAATTTCGATACAAATTATGACAGGTAACTGTAACTTCGTTACTAATTATGACAAGTAACAGTACCTTCGATACTAATTATGACAGGTAGCTTAAACTTCGATACTAATTATGACAAGGAACTGTAATTTCGATACAAATTATGGCAGGTAACTGTAACTTCGTTACTAATTATGACAAGTAACTGTAATTTCGATACAAATTTTGGCAGGAAACTGTAACTTCGATACTAATTATGACAGGTAACAGTAACTTCGATACTAATTATGACAAGTAACTGTAACTTCGATACTAATTATGACAGGTAACTGTAACTTCGTTACTATTTATGACAAGTAACAGTAATTTCGAAACAAAATATAGCAGGTAACAGTAACTTCGATACTAATTATGACAGGTAACAGTAACTTCGATACTATTTATGACAAGTAACATTAACTTCGATACTAATTATGACAGGTTACTGTAAATTTGTTGCTAATGATGACAAGTAACTTTAATTTCGATACAAATTATGGCAGGTAACTGTAACTTCCATACTAATTATGACAAGTAACTTTAATTTCGATACTAATTATGGCAGGTAACTGTAACATCGTTACTAATTATGACAAGTCCCTGTAATTGCGATACAAATTATGGCAGGTAACTGGAACTTCGATACTAATTATGACAAGTAACTGTAACTTCGATACTAATTATGACAGGTAACTGTAACTTCATTATTAATTATGACAAGTAACTGTAATTTCGATACAAATTTTGGCAGGTAACTGTAACTTCGATACTAATTATGACAGGTAACAGTAACTTCGATACTAATTATGACAAGTAACTATAACTTCGATACAAATTATGACAGCTAACTGTAATTTAGATACTAATTATGACAAGAAACTCGAACCTCGTTATTAATTATGACAAGTCCCTGTAATTTCGATACAAATTATGGCAGGTAACTGTAACTTCCATACTAATTATGACAGATAACAGTAACTTCGATACTAATTATGACAGGAAACTGTAACTTCGTTACTAATTATGACAAGTAACTGTAATTTCGATACAAACTTTGACAGGTAACTGTAACTTTGTTACTACTTATGACAAGTAACAGTACCTTCGAGACTAATTATGACAGGTAAATGTAACTTCGATATTAATTATGACAAGGAACAGTAATTTTGATACAAATTATGGCAGGTAACTGTAACTTTGATACTAATTATGACAGGTAACAGTAACTTCGATATTGATTATGACAAGTAACTGTAACTTCGTTACTAATTATGACAAGTAACTCTAATTTTGATAAAAAAATATGGCAGGTAACTGTAACTTCGATACTAATTATGACAGGTAACATGAACTTCGATACTAATTATGACAGGTTACTGTAACTTCGTTACTAATTATGTCAAGTAACTGTAACTTCGAAACTAATTAGGACAAGTAACTGTAATTTCGATACAAATTATGACAGGTTACCGTAACTTCGTTACTAATTATGACAAGGAACTGTAATTTCGATACAATTTATGGCAGGTTGCTGTAACTTCGTTATTAATTATGACAGGTTACTGTAACTTCGTTACTAATTATGTCAAGTAATTGTAGCTTCGATTCTAATTATGACAAGTAACTGTAATTCCGATACAAAATATGACAGGTAACAGTAACTTCGATACTAATTATGACAAGGAACTCTAACTTCGTTAATAATTATGACAAGTAACAGTAATTTTGATAAAAATTATGGTAGGTAACTGTAACATCAATACTAATTATGACAGGTAACAGTAACTTCGATACTAATTATGACAGGTAAGAGTAACTACGATACTAATTATGACAAGTAACTGTAACTTCGATACTAATTATGACAGGTAACATTTACTTCGATACTAATTATGACAGGAAACTGTAACTTCGTTACTAATTATGACAAGTAACTGTAATTTCGATACAAATTATGACAGGTAACTTTAACTTCGTTACTAATTATGACAGGAAACTGTAACTTCGTTACTAATTATGACAAGTAACTTTAATTTGGATTCTAGTTATGGCAGGAAACTGTAACTTCGATACTAATTATGACACGTAACTGTAACTTCGTTATTAATTATGACAAGTAACTGTAATTTTGATAAAGAATTATTGTAGGTAACTGTAACTTCAATACTAATTATGACAGGTAACATTAACTTCGATACTAATTATGACAAGAAACTCAAACTTCGTTACTAATTATGACAAGTAACTGTAATTTTGATTAAAAAAATTATGGTAGGTAACTGTAACTTCAATACTAATTATGACAGGTAACAGTAACTTCGATACTAATTATGACAGGAAACTGTAACTTCGTTACTAATTATGACAAGTAACTTTAATTTCTATATTAATTATGGCAGGAAACTGTAACTTCGTTACTAATTATGACAAGTCCCTGTAATTTCGATACAAATTATGGCAGGTAACTGTAACCTCGATACTAATTATGACAAGTAACTGTAACTTCGATACTAATTATGACAGGTAACTGTAACTTCGTTATTAATTATGACAAGTAACTGTAATTTCGATACAAATTTTGGCAGGTAACTGTATCATCGTTACTAATTATGACAGGTTACAGTAACTTCGATACTAATTATGACAAGTAACTGTAACTTCGATACTAATTATGACAGGTAACTGTAACTTCGATACTAATTATGACAGGTAACTGTAACTTCGTTACTAATTATGACAAGTAACTGTAATTTCGATTCAAATTTTGGCAGGTAACTGTAACTTCGATACTTATTATGACAGGTAACAGTAACTACGATACTAATTATGACAAGGAACTGTAACATCGATACTAATAATGACAGGTAACTGTAACTTCGTTACTAATTATGACAAGTAACTGTAATTTTGATACAAATTATGGCAGGTTACTGTAACTTCGATACTAATTATGACAGGTAACAGCAACTTCGATACTAATTATGACAAGTAAATATAACCTCGATACAAATTATGACAGGTAACTGTAACTTCGATACTAATTATGACAAGAAACTCTAACTTCGTTACTAATTATGACAAGTTACTGTAATTTTGATAAAAAATTATGGTAGGTAACTTTAACTTCAATACTAATTATGACAGGTAACAGTAACTTCGATACTAATTATGACAGGAAACTGTAACTTCGTTACTAATTATGACAAGTAACTGTAATTTCGATACAAATTATGACAGGTAACTGTAACTTCGTTAATTATGACAGGTAACTGTAGCTTCGATGCTAATTATGACAAGTAACTGTAATTTCGATACAAATTATGACAGGTAACATTAACTTCGATACTAATTATGACCAGAAACTCTAACTTCGTCACTAATTATGACAAGTAACTGTTATTTCGATACAAATTATGGCAGGTAATTGTAACTTCGATACTAATTATGACAGGTAACAGTAACTTCGATACTAATTATGACAAGTAACTATAACTTCGATACAAATTATGTCAGGTAACTGTAACTTCGATACTAATTATGACAAGAAACTCGAACTTCGTTACTAATTATGACAAGTCCCTGTAATTTCGATACAAATTATGGCAGGTAACTGTAACATCCATACTAATTATGACAGGTAACAGTAACTTCGATATTAATTATGACAGGAAACTGTAACTTCGTCACTAATTATGACAAGTAACTCTAATTTCGATACAAATTATGACAGGTAACTGTAACTTCGTTACTAATTATGACAAGTAACAGTACCTTCGATACTAATTATGACAGGTAACTTAAACTTCGATACTAATTATGACAAGGAACTGTAATTTCGATACAAATTATGGCAGGTAACTGTAACTTCGTTACTAATTATGACAAGTAACTGTAATTTCGATACAAATTTTGGCAGGAAACTGTAACTTCGATACTAAATATGACAGGTAACAGTAACTTCGATACTAATTATGACAAGTAACTGTAACTTCGATACTAATTATGACAGGTAACTGTAACTTCGTTACTATTTATGACAAGTAACAGTAATTTCGAAACAAAATATGGCAGGTAACAGTAACTTCGATACTAATTATGACAGGTAACAGTAACTTCGATACTATTTATGACAAGTAACATTAACTTCGATACTAATTATGACAGGTTACTGTAAATTTGTTGCTAATGATGACAAGTAACTTTAATTTCGATACAAATTATGGCAGGTAACTGTAACTTCCATATTAATTATGACATGTAAGAGTTACTTCGATACTAATTATGACAGGAAACTGTAACTTCGTTACTAATTATGACAAGAAACTGTAATTTCGATACAAATTATGGCAGGTAACTGTAACTTCCATACTAATTATGACATGTAAGAGTTACTTCGATACTAATTATGACAGGAAACTGTAACTTCGTTACTAATTATGACATGTAACACTACCTTCGATACTAATTATGACAGGTAACTGTAACATCGATACTAATTATGACAAGGAACTGTAATTTCGATACAAATTATGGCAGGTAACTATAACTTCGATACTAATTATGACAGGTAGCAGCAACTTCGATACTAATTATGACAAGTAACTATAACTTCGATATCAATTATGACAGGTAACTGTAACTTCGTTACTAATTATGTCAAGTAACTGTAACTTCGATACTAATTAGGACAAGTAACTGTAATTTCGATACAAATTATGACAGGTAACTGTAACTTCGATACTAATTATGACAAGTAACTGTAATTTCGATACAAATTATGGCAGGTAACTGTAACTTCGGTACTAATTATATCAGGTATCAGTAACTTCGATACTAATTATGACAAGGAACTGTAATTTCGATACAATTTATGGCAGGTAACTGTAACTTCGTTACTAATTATGACAGGTTACTGTAACTTCGTTACTAATTATGTCAAGAAATTGTAGCTTCGATTCTAATTATGACAAGTAACTGTAATTCCGATACAAAATATGACAGGTAACAGTAACTTCGATACTAATTATGACAAGGAACTCTAACTTCGTTACTAATTATGACAAGTAACTGTAATTTCGATACAAATTATGGCAGGTAACTGTAACTTCGGTACTAATTATATCAGGTATCAGTAACTTCGATACTAATTATGACAAGGAACTGTAATTTCGATACAATTTATGGCAGGTAACTTTAACTTCGTTACTAATTATGACAGGAAACTGTAACTTCGTTACTAATTATGACATGTAACTTTAATTTGGATACTAGTTATGGCAGGAAACTATAACATCGATACTAGTTATGACACGTAACTGTAACTTCGTTATTAATTATGACAAGTAACTGTAATTTTGATAAAAAATTATAGTAGGTAACTGTAACTTCAATACTAATTATGACAGGTAACATTAACTTCGATACTTATTATGACAAGAAACTCAAACTTCGTTACTAATTATGACAAGTAACTGTAATTTTGATAAAAAATTATGGTAGGTAACTGTAACTTCAATACTAATTATGACAGGTAACAGTAACTTCGATACTAATTATGACAGGAAACTGTAACTTCGTTACTAATTATGACAAGTAACTTTAATTTCGATATTAATTATGGCAGGAAACTGTAACTTCGTTACTTATTATGACAAGTCCCTGTAATTTCGATACAAATTATGGCAGGTAACTGTAACCTCGATACTAATTATGACAAGTAACTGTAACTTCGATAATCATTATGACAGGTAACTGTAACTTCGTTATTAATTATGACAAGTAACTGTAATTTCGATACAAATTTTTGCAGGTAACTGTATCATCGTTACTAATTATGACAGGTAACAGTAACTTCGATACTAATTATGACAAGTAACTGTAACTTCGATACTTATTATGACAGGTAACTGTAACTTCGATACTAATTATGACAGGTAACTGTAACTTCGTTACTAATTATGACAAGTAACTGTAATTTCGATTCAAATTTTGGCAGGTAACTGTAACTTCGATACTTATTATGACAGGTAACAGTAACTACGATACTAATTATGACAAGGAACTGTAACATCGATACTAATAATGACAGGTAACTGTAACTTCGTTACTAATTATGACAAGTAACTGTAATTTTGATACAAATTATGGCAGGTTACTATAACTTCGATACTAATTATGACAGGTAACAGCAACTTCGATACTAATTATGACAAGTAACTATAACCTCGATACAAATTATGACAGGTAACTGTAACTTCGATACTAATTATGACAAGAAACACTAACTTCGTTACTAATTATGACAAGAAACTGTAATTTTGATAAAAAATTATGGTAGGTAACTTTAACTTCAATACTAATTATGACAGGTAACAGTAACTTCGATACTAATTATGACAGGAAACTGTAACTTCGTTACTAATTATGACAAGTAACTGTAATTTCGATACCAATTATGACAGGTTACTGTAACTTCGTTACAAATTATGTCAGGTAACTGTAGCTTCGATGCTAATTATGACAAGTAACTGTAATTTCGATACAAATTATGACAGGTAACTGTAACTTCGATACTAATTATGACAAGAAACTCTAACTTCGTTACTAATTATGACAAGTAACTGTAATTTTGATAAAAAATTATTGTAGGTAACTGTAACTTAAATACTAATTATGACAGGTAACAGTAACTTCGATACTAATTATGACAGGAAACTGTAACTTCGTTACTAATTATGACAAGTAACTTTAATTTCGATACTAATTATGGCAGGTAACTGTAACATCGTTACTAATTATGACAAGTCCCTGTAATTGCGATACAAATTATGGCAGGTAACTGTAACTTCGATACTAATTATGACAAGTAACTGTAACTTCGATACTAATTATGACAGGTAACTGTAACTTCATTATTAATTATGACAAGTAATTGTAATTTCGATACAAATTTTGGCAGGTAACTGTAACTTCGATACTAATTATGACAGGTAACAGTAACTTCGATACTAATTATGACAAGTAACTATAACTTCGATACAAATTATGACAGCTAACTGTAATTTAGATACTAATTATGACAAGAAACTCGAACTTCGTTATTAATTATGACAAGTCCCTGTAATTTCGATACAAATTATGGCAGGTAACTGTAACTTCCATACTAATTATGACAGATAACAGTAACTTCGATACTAATTATGACAGGAAACTGTAACTTCGTTACTAATTATGACAAGTAACTGTAATTTCGTACAAACTTTGACAGGTAACTGTAACTTTGTTACTACTTATGACAAGTAACAGTACCTTCGAGACTAATTATGACAGGTAACTGTAACTTCGATATTAATTATGACAAGGAACAGTAATTTTGATACAAATTATGGCAGGTAACTGTAACTTTGATACTAATTATGACAGGTAACAGTAACTTCGATATTGATTATGACAAGTAACTGTAACTTCGTTACTAATTATGACAAGTAACTCTAATTTTGATAAAAAATTATGGCAGGTAACTGTAACTTCGATACTAATTATGACAGGTAACATGAACTTCGATACTAATTATGACAGGTTACTGTAACTTCGTTACTAATTATGTCAAGTAACTGTAACTTCGAAACTAATTAGGACAAGTAACTGTAATTTCGATACAAATTATGACAGGTTACCGTAACTTCGTTACTAATTATGACAAGGAACTGTAATTTCGATACAATTTATGGCAGGTAACTGTAACTTCGTTACTAATTATGACAGGTTACTGTAACTTCGTTACTAATTATGTCAAGTAATTGTAGCTTCGATTCTAATTATGACAAGTAACTGTAATTCCGATACAAAATATGACAGGTAACAGTAACTTCGATACTAATTTTGACAAGGAACTCTAACTTCGTTAATAATTATGAGAAGTAACGGTAATTTTGATAAAAAAATTATGGTAGGTAACTGTAACATCAATACTAATTATGACAGGTAACAGTAACTTCGATACTAATTATGACAGGTAAGAGTAACTACGATACTAATTATGACAAGTAACTGTAACTTCGATACTAATTATGACAGGTAACATTTACTTCGATACTAATTATGACAGGAAACTGTAACTTCGTTACTAATTATGACAAGTAACTGTAATTTCGATACAAATTATGACAGGTAACTTTAACTTCGTTACTAATTATGACAGGAAACTGTAACTTCGTTACTAATTATGACAAGTAACTTTAATTTGGATACTAGTTATGGCAGGAAACTGTAACTTCGATACTAATTATGACACGTAACTGTAACTTCGTTATTAATTATGACAAGTGACTGTAATTTTGATAAAAAATTATTGTAGGTAACTGTAACTTCAATACTAATTATGACAGGTAACATTAACTTCGATACTAATTAAGACAAGAAACTCAAACTTCGTTACTTATTATAACAAGTAACTGTAATTTTGATAAAAAAATTATGGTAGGTAACTGTAACTTCAATACTAATTATGACAGGTAACAGTAACTTCGATACTAATTATGTCAAGTAACTGTAACTTCGAAACTAATTAGGACAAGTAACTGTAATTTCGATACAAATTATGACAGGTTACCGTAACTTCGTTACTAATTATGACAAGGAACTGTAATTTCGATACTAATTATGACAGGTAACATTTACTTCGATACTAATTATGACAAGTAACTGTAACTTCGATACTAATTATGACAGGTAACTGTAACTTCGTTATTAATTATGACAAGTAACTGTAATTTCGATACAAATTTTGGCAGGTAACTGTATCATCGTTACTAATTATGACAGGTTACAGTAACTTCGATACTAATTATGACAAGTTACTGTAACTTCGATACTAATTATGACAAGTAACTGTAATTTCGATTCAAATTTTGGCAGGTAACTGTAACTTCGATACTTATTATGACAGGTAACAGTAACTACGATACTAATTATGACAAGGAACTGTAACATCGATACTAATAATGACAGGTAACTGTAACTTCGTTACTAATTATGACAAGTAACTATAATTTTGATACAAATTATGGCAGGTTACTGTAACTTCGATACTAATTATGACAGGTAACAGCAACTTCGATACTAATTATGACAAGTAAATATAACCTCGATGCTAATTATGACAAGTAACTGTAATTTCGATACAAATTATGACAGGTAACATTAACTTCGATACTAATTATGACCAGAAACTCTAACTTCGTCACTAATTATGACAAGTAACTGTTATTTCGATACAAATTATGGCAGGTAATTGTAACTTCGATACTAATTATGACAGGTAACAGTAACTTCGATACTAATTATGACAAGTAACTATAACTTCGATACAAATTATGTCAGGTAACTGTAACTTCGATACTAATTATGACAAGAAACTCGAACTTCGTTACTAATTATGACAAGTCCCTGTAATTTCGATACAAATTATGGCAGGTAACTGTAACATCCATACTAATTATGACAGGTAACAGTAACTTCGATACTAATTATGACAGGAAACTGTAACTTCGTCACTAATTATGACAAGTAACTCTAATTTCGATACAAATTATGACAGGTAACTGTAACTTCGTTACTAATTATGACAAGTAACAGTACCTTCGATACTAATTATGACAGGTAACTTAAACTTCGATACTAATTATGACAAGGAACTGTAATTTCGATACAAATTATGGCAGGTAACTGTAACTTCGTTACTAATTATGACAAGTAACTGTAATTTCGATACAAATTTTGGCAGGAAACTGTAACTTCGATACTAATTATGACAGGTAACAGTAACTTCGATACTAATTATGACAAGTAACTGTAACTTCGATACTAATTATGACAGGTAACTGTAACTTCGTTACTATTTATGACAAGTAACAGTAATTTCGAAACAAAATATAGCAGGTAACAGTAACTTCGATACTAATTATGACAGGTAACAGTAACTTCGATACTATTTATGACAAGTAACATTAACTTCGATACTAATTATGACAGGTTACTGTAAATTTGTTGCTAATGATGACAAGTAACTTTAATTTCGATACAAATTATGGCAGGTAACTGTAACTTCCATACTAATTATGACAAGAAACTTTAATTTCGATACTAATTATGGCAGGTAACTGTAACATCGTTACTAATTATGACAAGTCCCTGTAATTGCGATACAAATTATGGCAGGTAACTGTAACTTCGATATTAATTATGACAAGTAACTGTAACTTCGATACTAATTATGACAGGTAACTGTAACTTCATTATTAATTATGACAAGTAACTGTAATTTCGATACAAATTTTGGCAGGTAACTGTAACTTCGATACTAATTATGACAGGTAACAGTAACTTCGATACTAATTATGACAAGTAACTATAACTTCGATACAAATTATGACAGCTAACTGTAATTTGGATACTAATTATGACAAGAAACTCGAACTTCGTTATTAATTATGACAAGTCCCTGTAATTTCGATACAAATTATGGCAGGTAACTGTAACTTCCATACTAATTATGACAGATAACAGTAACTTCGATACTAATTATGACAGGAAACTGTAACTTCGTTACTAATTATGACAAGTAACTGTAATTTCGATACAAACTTTGACAGGTAACTGTAACTTTGTTACTACTTATGACAAGTAACAGTACCTTCGAGACTAATTATGACAGGTAACTGTAACTTCGATATTAATTATGACAAGGAACAGTAATTTTGATACAAATTATGGCAGGTAACTGTAACTTTGATACTAATTATGACAGGTAACAGTAACTTCGATATTGATTATGACAAGTAACTGTAACTTCGTTACTAATTATGACAAGTAACTCTAATTTTGATAAAAAATTATGGCAGGTAACTGTAACTTCGATACTAATTATGACAGGTAACATGAACTTCGATACTAATTATGACAGGTTACTGTAACTTCGTTACTAATTATGTCAAGTAACTGTAACTTCGAAACTAATTAGGACAAGTAACTGTAATTTCGATACAAATTATGACAGGTTACCGTAACTTCGTTACTAATTATGACAAGGAACTGTAATTTCGATACAATTTATGGCAGGTAGCTGTAACTTCGTTACTAATTATGACAGGTTACTGTAACTTCGTTACTAATTATGTCAAGTAATTGTAGCTTCGATTCTAATTATGACAAGTAACTGTAATTCCGATACAAAATATGACAGGTAACAGTAACTTCGATACTAATTATGACAAGGAACTCTAACTTCGTTAATAATTATGACAAGTAACAGTAATTTTGATAAAAAATTATGGTAGGTAACTGTAACATCAATACTAATTATGACAGGTAACAGTAACTTCGATACTAATTATGACAGGTAAGAGTAACTACGATACTAATTATGACAAGTAACTGTAACTTCGATACTAATTATGACAGGTAACATTTACTTCGATACTAATTATGACAGGAAACTGTAACTTCGTTACTAATTATGACAAGTAACTGTAATTTCGATACAAATTATGACAGGTAACTTTAACTTCGTTACTAATTATGACAGGAAACTGTAACTTCGTTACTAATTATGACAAGTAACTTTAATTTGGATACTAGTTATGGCAGGAAACTGTAACTTCGATACTAATTATGACACGTAACTGTAACTTCGTTATTAATTATGACAAGTAACTGTAATTTTGATAAAAAATTACTGTAGGTAACTGTAACTTCAATACTAATTATGACAGGTAACATTAACTTCGATACTAATTATGACAAGAAACTCAAACTTCGTTACTAATTATGACAAGTAACTGTAATTTTGATTTAAAAAAATATGGTAGGTAACTGTTACTTCAATACTAATTATGACAGGTAACAGTAACTTCGATACTAATTATGACAGGAAACTGTAACTTCGTTACTAATTATGACAAGTAACTTTAATTTCGATATTAATTATGGCAGGAAACTGTAACTTCGTTACTAATTATGACAAGTCCCTGTAATTTCGATACAAATTATGGCAGGTAACTGTAACCTCGATACTAATTATGACAAGTAACTGTAACTTCGATACTTATTATGACAGGTAACAGTAACTACGATACTAATTATGACAAGGAACTGTAACATCGATACTAATAATGACAGGTAACTGTAACTTCGTTACTAATTATGACAAGTAACTATAATTTTGATACAAATTATGGCAGGTTACTGTAACTTCGATACTAATTATGACAGGTAACAGCAACTTCGATACTAATTATGACAAGTAAATATAACCTCGATACAAATTATGACAGGTAACTGTAGCTTCGATGCTAATTATGACAAGTAACTGTAATTTCGATACAAATTATGACAGGTAACATTAACTTCGATACTAATTATGACCAGAAACTCTAACTTCGTCACTAATTATGACAAGTAACTGTTATTTCGATACAAATTATGGCAGGTAATTGTAACTTCGATACTAATTATGACAGGTAACAGTAACTTCGATACTAATTATGACAAGTAACTATAACTTCGATACAAATTATGTCAGGTAACTGTAACTTCGATACTAATTATGACAAGAAACTCGAACTTCGTTACTAATTATGACAAGTCCCTGTAATTTCGATACAAATTATGGCAGGTAACTGTAACATCCATACTAATTATGACAGGTAACAGTAACTTCGATACTAATTATGACAGGAAACTGTAACTTCGTCACTAATTATGACAAGTAACTCTAATTTCGATACAAATTATGACAGGTAACTGTAACTTCGTTACTAATTATGACAAGTAACAGTACCTTCGATACTAATTATGACAGGTAACTTAAACTTCGATACTAATTATGACAAGGAACTGTAATTTCGATACAAATTATGGCAGGTAACTGTAACTTCGTTACTAATTATGACAAGTAACTGTAATTTCGATACAAATTTTGGCAGGAAACTGTAACTTCGATACTAATTATGACAGGTAACAGTAACTTCGATACTAATTATGACAAGTAACTGTAACTTCGATACTAATTATGACAGGTAACTGTAACTTCGTTACTATTTATGACAAGTAACAGTAATTTCGAAACAAAATATAGCAGGTAACAGTAACTTCGATACTAATTATGACAGGTAACAGTAACTTCGATACTATTTATGACAAGTAACATTAACTTCGATACTAATTATGACAGGTTACTGTAAATTTGTTGCTAATGATGACAAGTAACTTTAATTTCGATACAAATTATGGCAGGTAACTGTAACTTCCATACTAATTATGACAAGTAACTTTAATTTCGATACTAATTATGGCAGGTAACTGTAACATCGTTACTAATTATGACAAGTCCCTGTAATTGCGATACAAATTATGGCAGGTAACTGTAACTTCGATACTAATTATGACAAGTAACTGTAACTTCGATACTAATTATGACAGGTAACTGTAACTTCATTATTAATTATGACAAGTAACTGTAATTTCGATACAAATTTTGGCAGGTAACTGTAACTTCGATACTAATTATGACAGGTAACAGTAACTTCGATACTAATTATGACAAGTAACTATAACTTCGATACAAATTATGACAGCTAACTGTAATTTGGATACTAATTATGACAAGAAACTCGAACTTCGTTATTAATTATGACAAGTCCCTGTAATTTCGATACAAATTATGGCAGGTAACTGTAACTTCCATACTAATTATGACAGATAACAGTAACTTCGATACTAATTATGACAGGAAACTGTAACTTCGTTACTAATTATGACAAGTAACTGTAATTTCGATACAAACTTTGACAGGTAACTGTAACTTTGTTACTACTTATGACAAGTAACAGTACCTTCGAGACTAATTATGACAGGTAACTGTAACTTCGATATTAATTATGACAAGGAACAGTAATTTTGATACAAATTATGGCAGGTAACTGTAACTTTGATACTAATTATGACAGGTAACAGTAACTTCGATATTGATTATGACAAGTAACTGTAACTTCGTTACTAATTATGACAAGTAACTCTAATTTTGATAAAAAATTATGGCAGGTAACTGTAACTTCGATACTAATTATGACAGGTAACATGAACTTCGATACTAATTATGACAGGTTACTGTAAATTCGTTACTAATTATGTCAAGTAACTGTAACTTCGAAACTAATTAGGACAAGTAACTGTAATTTCGATACAAATTATGACAGGTTACCGTAACTTCGTTACTAATTATGACAAGGAACTGTAATTTCGATACAATTTATGGCAGGTAGCTGTAACTTCGTTACTAATTATGACAGGTTACTGTAACTTCGTTACTAATTATGTCAAGTAATTGTAGCTTCGATTCTAATTATGACAAGTAACTGTAATTCCGATACAAAATATGACAGGTAACAGTAACTTCGATACTAATTATGACAAGGAACTCTAACTTCGTTAATAATTATGACAAGTAACAGTAATTTTGATAAAAAATTATGGTAGGTAACTGTAACATCAATACTAATTATGACAGGTAACAGTAACTTCGATACTAATTATGACAGGTAAGAGTAACTACGATACTAATTATGACAAGTAACTGTAACTTCGATACTAATTATGACAGGTAACATTTACTTCGATACTAATTATGACAGGAAACTGTAACTTCGTTACTAATTATGACAAGTAACTGTAATTTCGATACAAATTATGACAGGTAACTTTAACTTCGTTACTAATTATGACAGGAAACTGTAACTTCGTTACTAATTATGACAAGTAACTTTAATTTGGATACTAGTTATGGCAGGAAACTGTAACTTCGATACTAATTATGACACGTAACTGTAACTTCGTTATTAATTATGACAAGTAACTGTAATTTTGATAAAAAATTACTGTAGGTAACTGTAACTTCAATACTAATTATGACAGGTAACATTAACTTCGATACTAATTATGACAAGAAACTCAAACTTCGTTACTAATTATGACAAGTAACTGTAATTTTGATAAAAAAAAATATGGTAGGTAACTGTTACTTCAATACTAATTATGACAGGTAACAGTAACTTCGATACTAATTATGACAGGAAACTGTAACTTCGTTACTAATTATGACAAGTAACTTTAATTTCGATATTAATTATGGCAGGAAACTGTAACTTCGTTACTAATTATGACAAGTCCCTGTAATTTCGATACAAATTATGGCAGGTAACTGTAACCTCGATACTAATTATGACAAGTAACTGTAACTTCGATACTAATTATGACAGGTAACTGTAACTTCGTTATTAATTATGACAAGTAACTGTAATTTCGATACAAATTTTGGCAGGTAACTGTATCATCGTTACTAAATATGACAGGTTACAGTAACTTCGATACTAATTATGACAAGTTACTGTAACTTCGATACTAATTATGACAAGTAACTGTAATTTCGATTCAAATTTTGGCAGGTAACTGTAACTTCGATACTTATTATGACAGGTAACAGTAACTACGATACTAATTATGACAAGGAACTGTAACATCTATACTAATAATGACAGGTAACTGTAACTTCGTTACTAATTATGACAAGTAACTATAATTTTGATACAAATTATGGCAGGTTACTGTAACTTCGATACTAATTATGACAGGTAACAGCAACTTCGATACTAATTATGACAAGTAAATATAACCTCGATACAAATTATGACAGGTAACTGTAGCTTCGATGCTAATTATGACAAGTAACTGTAATTTCGATACAAATTATGACAGGTAACATTAACTTCGATACTAATTATGACCAGAAACTCTAACTTCGTCACTAATTATGACAAGTAACTGTTATTTCGATACAAATTATGGCAGGTAATTGTAACTTCGATACTAATTATGACAGGTAACAGTAACTTCGATACTAATTATGACAAGTAACTATAACTTCGATACAAATTATGTCAGGTAACTGTAACTTCGATACTAATTATGACAAGAAACTCGAACTTCGTTACTAATTATGACAAGTCCCTGTAATTTCGATACAAATTATGGCAGGTAACTGTAACATCCATACTAATTATGACAGGTAACAGTAACTTCGATACTAATTATGACAGGAAACTGTAACTTCGTCACTAATTATGACAAGTAACTCTAATTTCGATACAAATTATGACAGGTAACTGTAACTTCGTTACTAATTATGACAAGTAACAGTACCTTCGATACTAATTATGACAGGTAACTTAAACTTCGATACTAATTATGACAAGGAACTGTAATTTCGATACAAATTATGGCAGGTAACTGTAACTTCGTTACTAATTATGACAAGTAACTGTAATTTCGATAAAAATTTTGGCAGGAAACTGTAACTTCGATACTAATTATGACAGGTAACAGTAACTTCGATACTAATTATGACAAGTAACTGTAACTTCGATACTAATTATGACAGGTAACTGTAACTTCGTTACTATTTATGACAAGTAACTGTAATTTTGATAAAAAATTATTGTAGGTAACTGTAACTTCAATACTAATTATGACAGGTAACATTAACTTCGATACTAATTAAGACAAGAAACTCAAACTTCGTTACTAATTATGACAAGTAACTGTAATTTTGATAAAAAAATTATGGTAGGTAACTGTAACTTCAATACTAATTATGACAGGTAACAGTAACTTCGATACTAATTATGTCAAGTAACTGTAACTTCGAAACTAATTAGGACAAGTAACTGTAATTTCGATACAAATTATGACAGGTTACCGTAACTTCGTTACTAATTATGACAAGGAACTGTAATTTCGATACTAATTATGACAGGTAACATTTACTTCGATACTAATTATGACAAGTAACTGTAACTTCGATACTAATTATGACAGGTAACTGTAACTTCGTTATTAATTATGACAAGTAACTGTAATTTCGATACAAATTTTGGCAGGTAACTGTATCATCGTTACTAATTATGACAGGTTACAGTAACTTCGATACTAATTATGACAAGTTACTGTAACTTCGATACTAATTATGACAAGTAACTGTAATTTCGATTCAAATTTTGGCAGGTAACTGTAACTTCGATACTTATTATGACAGGTAACTGTAACTACGATACTAATTATAACAAGGAACTGTAACATCGATACTAATAATGACAGGTAACTGTAACTTCGTTACTAATTATGACAAGTAACTATAATTTTGATACAAATTATGGCAGGTTACTGTAACTTCGATACTAATTATGACAGGTAACAGCAACTTCGATACTAATTATGACAAGTAAATATAACCTCGATACAAATTATGACAGGTAACTGTAGCTTCGATGCTAATTATGACAAGTAACTGTAATTTCGATACAAATTATGACAGGTAACATTAACTTCGATACTAATTATGACCAGAAACTCTAACTTCGTCACTAATTATGACAAGTAACTGTTATTTCGATACAAATTATGGCAGGTAATTGTAACTTCGATACTAATTATGACAGGTAACAGTAACTTCGATACTAATTATGACAAGTAACTATAACTTCGATACAAATTATGTCAGGTAACTGTAACTTCGATACTAATTATGACAAGAAACTCGAACTTCGTTACTAATTATGACAAGTCCCTGTAATTTCGATACAAATTATGGCAGGTAACTGTAACATCCATACTAATTATGACAGGTAACAGTAACTTCGATACTAATTATGACAGGAAACTGTAACTTCGTCACTAATTATGACATGTAACTCTAATTTCGATACAAATTATGACAGGTAACTGTAACTTCGTTACTAATTATGACAAGTAACAGTACCTTCGATACTAATTATGACAGGTAACTTAAACTTCGATACTAATTATGACAAGGAACTGTAATTTCGATACAAATTATGGCAGGTAACTGTAACTTCGTTACTAATTATGACAAGTATTTGTAATTTCGATACAAATTTTGGCAGGAAACTGTAACTTCGATACTAATTATGACAGGTAACAGTAACTTCGATACTAATTATGACAAGTAACTGTAACTTCGATACTAATTATGACAGGTAACTGTAACTTCGTTACTATTTATGACAAGTAACAGTAATTTCGAAACAAAATATAGCAGGTAACAGTAACTTCGATACTAATTATGACAGGTAACAGTAACTTCGATACTATTTATGACAAGTAACATTAACTTCGATACTAATTATGACTGGTTACTGTAAATTTGTTGCTAATGATGACAAGTAACTTTAATTTCGATACAAATTATGGCAGGTAACTGTAACTTCCATACTAATTATGACAAGTAACTTTAATTTCGATACTAATTATGGCAGGTAACTGTAACATCGTTAATAATTATGACAAGTCCCTGTAATTGCGATACAAATTATGGCAGGTAACTGTAACTTCGATACTAATTATGACAAGTAACTGTAACTTCGATACTAATTATGACAGGTAACTGTAACTTCATTATTAATTATGACAAGTAACTGTAATTTCGATACAAATTTTGGCAGGTAACTGTAACTTCGATACTAATTATGACAGGTAACAGTAACTTCGATACTAATTATGACAAGTAACTATAACTTCGATACAAATTATGACAGCTAACTGTAATTTAGATACTAATTATGACAAGAAACTCGAACTTCGTTATTAATTATGACAAGTCCCTGTAATTTCGATACAAATTATGGCAGGTAACTGTAACTTCCATACTAATTATGACAGATAACAGTAACTTCGATACTAATTATGACAGGAAACTGTAACTTCGTTACTAATTATGACAAGTAACTGTAATTTCGATACAAACTTTGACAGGTAACTGTAACTTTGTTACTACTTATGACAAGTAACAATACCTTCGAGACTAATTATGACAGGTAACTGTAACTTCGATATTAATTATGACAAGGAACAGTAATTTTGATACAAATTATGGCAGGTAACTGTAACTTTGATACTAATTATGACAGGTAACAGTAACTTCGATATTGATTATGACAAGTAACTGTAACTTCGTTACTAATTATGACAAGTAACTCTAATTTTGATAAAAAATTATGGCAGGTAACTGTAACTTCGATACTAATTATGACAGGTAACATGAACTTCGATACTAATTATGACAGGTTACTGTAACTTCGTTACTAATTATGTCAAGTAACTGTAACTTCGGAACTAATTAGGACAAGTAACTGTAATTTCGATACAAATTATGACAGGTTACCGTAACTTCGTTACTAATTATGACAAGGAACTGTAATTTCGATACAATTTATGGCAGGTAGCTGTAACTTCGTTACTAATTATGACAGGTTACTGTAACTTCGTTACTAATTATGTCAAGTAATTGTAGCTTCGATTCTAATTATGACAAGTAACTGTAATTCCGATACAAAATATGACAGGTAACAGTAACTTCGATACTAATTATGACAAGGAACTCTAACTTCGTTAATAATTATGACAAGTAACAGTAATTTTGATAAAAAATTATGGTAGGTAACTGTAACATCAATACTAATTATGACAGGTAACAGTAACTTCGATACTAATTATGACAGGTAAGAGTAACTACGATACTAATTATGACAAGTAACTGTAACTTCGATACTAATTATGACAGGTAACATTTACTTCGATACTAATTATGACAGGAAACTGTAACTTCGTTACTAATTATGACAAGTAACTGTAATTTCGATACAAATTATGACAGGTAACTTTAACTTCGTTACTAATTATGACAGGAAACTGTAACTTCGATACTAATTATGACAAGTAACTTTAATTTGGATACTAGTTATGGCAGGAAACTGTAACTTCGATACTAATTATGACACGTAACTGTAACTTCGTTATTAATTATGACAAGTAACTGTAATTTTGATAAAAAATTATTGTAGGTAACTGTAACTTCAATACTAATTATGACAGGTAACATTAACTTCGATACTAATTATGACAAGAAACTCAAACTTCGTTACTAATTATGACAAGTAACTGTAATTTTGATTAAAAAAATTATGGTAGGTAACTGTAACTTCAATACTAATTATGACAGGTAACAGTAACTTCGATACTAATTATGACAGGAAACTGTAACTTCGTTACTAATTATGACAAGTAACTTTAATTTCGATATTAATTATGACAAGTAACTGTAATTTCGATACAAATTTTGGCAGGTAACTGTATCATCGTTACTAATTATGACAGGTTACAGTAACTTCGATACTAATTATGACAAGTTACTGTAACTTCGATACTAATTATGACAAGTAACTGTAATTTCGATTCAAATTTTGGCAGGTAACTGTAACTTCGATACGTATTATGACAGGTAACAGTAACTACGATACTAATTATGACAAGGAACTGTAACATCGATACTAATAATGACAGGTAACTGTAACTTCGTTACTAATTATGACAAGTAACTATAATTTTGATACAAATTATGGCAGGTTACTGTAACTTCGATACTAATTATGACAGGTAACAGCAACTTCGATACTAATTATGACAAGTAAATATAACCTCGATACAAATTATGACAGGTAACTGTAGCTTCGATGCTAATTATGACAAGTAACTGTAATTTCGATATAAATTATGACAGGTAACATTAACTTCGATACTAATTATGACCAGAAACTCTAACTTCGTCACTAATTATGACAAGTAACTGTTATTTCGATACAAATTATGGCAGGTAATTGTAACTTCGATACTAATTATGACAGGTAACAGTAACTTCGATACTAATTATGACAAGGAACTCTAACTTCGTTAATAATTATGACAAGTAACAGTAATTTTGATAAAAAATTATGGTAGGTAACTGTAACATCAATACTAATTATGACAGGTAACAGTAACTTCGATACTAATTATGACAGGTAAGAGTAACTACGATACTAATTATGACAAGTAACTGTAACTTCGATACTAATTATGACAGGTAACATTTACTTCGATACTAATTATGACAGGAAACTGTAACTTCGTTACTAATTATGACAAGTAACTGTAATTTCGATACAAATTATGACAGGTAACTTTAACTTCGTTACTAATTATGACAGGAAACTGTAACTTCGTTACTAATTATGACAAGTAACTTTAATTTGGATACTAGTTATGGCAGGAAACTGTAACTTCGATACTAATTATGACACGTAACTGTAACTTCGTTATTAATTATGCCAAGTAACTGTAATATTGATAAAAAATTATTGTAGGTAACTGTAACTTCAATACTAATTATGACAGGTAACATTAACTTCGATACTAATTATGACAAGAAACTCAAACTTCGGTACTAATTATGACAAGTAACTGTAATTTTGATAAAAAAAATTATGGTAGGTAACTGTAACTTCAATACTAATTATGACAGGTAACAGTAACTTCGATACTAATTATGACAGGAAACTGTAACTTCGTTACTAATTATGACAAGTAACTTTAATTTCGATATTAATTATGGCAGGAAACTGTAACTTCGTTACTAATTATGACAAGTCCCTGTAATTTCGATACAAATTATGGCAGGTAACTGTAACCTCGATACTAATTATGACAAGTAACTGTAACTTCGATACTAATTATGACAGGTAACTGTAACTTCGTTATTAATTATGACAAGTAACTGTAATTTCGATACAAATTTTGGGAGGTAACTGTATCATCGTTACTAATTATGACAGGTTACAGTAACTTCGATACTAATTATGACAAGTAACTGTAACTTCGATACTAATTATGACAGGTAACTGTAACTTCGATACTAATTATGACAGGTAACTGTAACTTCGTTACTAATTATGACAAGTAACTGTAATTTCGATTCAAATTTTGGCAGGTAACTGTAACTTCGATACTTATTATGACAGGTAACAGTAACTACGATACTAATTATGACAAGGAACTGTAACATCGATACTAATAATGACAGGTAACTGTAACTTCGTTACTAATTATGACAAGTAACTGTAATTTTGATACAAATTATGGCAGGTTACTGTAACTTCGATACTAATTATGACAGGTAACAGCAACTTCGATACTAATTATGACAAGTAAATATAACCTCGATACAAATTATGACAGGTAACTGTAACTTCGATACTAATTATGACAAGAAACTCTAACTTCGTTACTAATTATGACAAAATACTGTAATTTTGATAAAAAATTATGGTAGGTAACTTTAACTTCAATACTAATTATGACAGGTAACAGTAACTTCGATACTAATTATGACAGGAAACTGTAACATCGTTACTAATTATGACAAGTAACTGTAATTTCGATACAAATTATGACAGGTAACTGTAACTTCGTTACTAATTATGACAGGTAACTGTAGCTTCGATGCTAATTATGACAAGTAACTGTAATTTCGATACAAATTATGACAGGTAACATTAACTTCGATACTAATTATGACCAGAAACTCTAACTTCGTCACTAATTATGACAAGTAACTGTTATTTCGATACAAATTATGGCAGGTAATTGTAACTTCGATACTAATTATGACAGGTAACAGTAACTTCGATACTAATTATGACAAGTAACTAAAACTTCGATACAAATTATGTCAGGTAACTGTAACTTCGATACTAATTATGACAAGAAACTCGAACTTCGTTTCTAATTATGACAAGTCCCTGTAATTTCGATACAAATTATGGCAGGTAACTGTAACATCCATACTAATTATGACAGGTAACAGTAACTTCGATACTAATTATGACAGGAAACTGTAACTTCGTCACTAATTATGACAAGTAACTCTAATTTCGATACAAATTATGACAGGTAACTGTAACTTCGTTACTAATTATGACAAGTAACAGTACCTTCGATACTAATTATGACAGGTAACTTAAACTTCGATACTAATTATGACAAGGAACTGTAATTTCGATACAAATTATGGCAGGTAACTGTAACTTCGTTACTAATTATGACAAGTAACTGTAATTTCGATACAAATTTTGGCAGGAAACTGTAACTTCGATACTAATTATGACAGGTAACAGTAACTTCGATACTAATTATGACAAGTAACTGTAACTTCGATACTAATTATGACAGGTAACTGTAACTTCGTTACTATTTATGACAAGTAACAGTAATTTCGAAACAAAATATGGCAGGTAACAGTAACTTCGATACTAATTATGACAGGTAACAGTAACTTCGATACTATTTATGACAAGTAACATTAACTTCGATACTAATTATGACAGGTTACTGTAAATATGTTGCTAATGATGACAAGTAACTTTAATTTCGATACAAATTATGGCAGGTAACTGTAACTTCCATACTAATTATGACATGTAAGAGTTACTTCGATACTAATTATGACAGGAAACTGTAACTTCGTTACTAATTATGACAAGAAACTGTAATTTCGATACAAATTATGGCAGGTAACTGTAACTTCCATACTAATTATGACATGTAAGAGTTACTTCGATACTAATTATGACAGGAAACTGTAACTTCGTTACTAAGTATGACATGTAACAGTACCTTCGATACTAATTATGACAGGTAACTGTAACATCGATACTAATTATGACAAGGAACGGTAATTTCGATACAAATTATGGCAGGTAACTATAACTTCGATACTAATTATGACAGGTAGCAGCAACTTCGATACTAATTATGACAAGTAACTATAACTTCGATACAAATTATGACAGGTAACTGTAACTTCGTTACTAATTATGTCAAGTAACTGTAACTTCGATACTAATTAGGACAAGTAACTGTAATTTAGATACAAATTATGACAGGTTACCGTAACTTCGTTACTAATTATGACAAGTAACTGTAATTTCGATACAAATTATGGCAGGTAACTGTAACTTCGGTACTAATTATATCAGGTATCAGTAACTTCGATACTAATTATGACAAGGAACTGTAATTTCGATACAATTTATGGCAGGTAACTGTAACTTCGTTACTAATTATGACAGGTTACTGTAACTTCGTTACTAATTATGTCAAGAAATTGTAGCTTCGATTCTAATTATGACAAGTAACTGTAATTCCGATACAAAATATGACAGGTAACAGTAACTTCGATACTAATTATGACAAGGAACTCTAACTTCGTTAATAATTATGACAAGTAACAGTAATTTTGATAAAAAATTATGGTAGGTAACTGTAACATCAATACTAATTATGACAGGTAACAGTAACTTCGATACTAATTATGACAGGTAAGAGTAACTACGATACTAATTATGACAAGTAACTGTAACTTCGATACTAATTATGACAGGTAACTGTAACTTCGTTACTATTTATGACAAGTAACAGTAATTTCGAAACAAAATATAGCAGGTAACAGTAACTTCGATACTAATTATGACAGGTAACAGTAACTTCGATACTATTTATGACAAGTAACATTAACTTCGATACTAATTATGACAGGTTACTGTAAATTTGTTGCTAATGATGACAAGTAACTTTAATTTCGATACAAATTATGGCAGGTAACTGTAACTTCCATACTAATTATGACAAGTAACTTTAATTTCGATACTAATTATGGCAGGTAACTGTAACATCGTTACTAATTATGACAAGTCCCTGTAATTGCGATACAAATTATGGCAGGTAACTGTAACTTCGATACTAATTATGACAAGTAACTGTAACTTCGATACTAATTATGACAGGTAACTGTAACTTCATTATTAATTATGACAAGTAACTGTAATTTCGATACAAATTTTGGCAGGTAACTGTAACTTCGATACTAATTATGACAGGTAACAGTAACTTCGATACTAATTATGACAAGTAACTATAACTTCGATACAAATTATGACAGCTAACTGTAATTTAGATACTAATTATGACAAGAAACTCGAACTTCGTTATTAATTATGACAAGTCCCTGTAATTTCGATACAAATTATGGCAGGTAACTGTAACTTCCATACTAATTATGACAGATAACAGTAACTTCGATACTAATTATGACAGGAAACTGTAACTTCGTTACTAATTATGACAAGTAACTGTAATTTCGATACAAACTTTGACAGGTAACTGTAACTTTGTTACTACTTATGACAAGTAACAGTACCTTCGAGACTAATTATGACAGGTAACTGTAACTTCGATATTAATTATGACAAGGAACAGTAATTTTGATACAAATTATGGCAGGTAACTGTAACTTTGATACTAATTATGACAGGTAACAGTAACTTCGATATTGATTATGACAAGTAACTGTAACTTCGTTACTAATTATGACAAGTAACTCTAATTTTGATAAAAAATTATGGCAGGTAACTGTAACTTCGATACTAATTATGACAGGTAACATGAACTTCGATACTAATTATGACAGGTTACTGTAACTTCGTTACTAATTATGTCAAGTAACTGTAACTTCGAAACTAATTAGGACAAGTAACTGTAATTTCGATACAAATTATGACAGGTTACCGTAACTTCGTTACTAATTATGACAAGGAACTGTAATTTCGATACAATTTATGGCAGGTAGCTGTAACTTCGTTACTAATTATGACAGGTTACTGTAACTTCGTTACTAATTATGTCAAGTAATTGTAGCTTCGATTCTAATTATGACAAGTAACTGTAATTCCGATACAAAATATGACAGGTAACAGTAACTTCGATACTAATTATGACAAGGAACTCTAACTTCGTTAATAATTATGACAAGTAACAGTAATTTTGATAAAAAATTATGGTAGGTAACTGTAACATCAATACTAATTATGACAGGTAACAGTAACTTCGATACTAATTATGACAGGTAAGAGTAACTACGATACTAATTATGACAAGTAACTGTAACTTCGATACTAATTATGACAGGTAACATTTACTTCGATACTAATTATGACAGGAAACTGTAACTTCGTTACTAATTATGACAAGTAACTGTAATTTCGATACAAATTATGACAGGTAACTTTAACTTCGTTACTAATTATGACAGGAAACTGTAACTTCGTTACTAATTATGACAAGTAACTTTAATTTGGATACTAGTTATGGCAGGAAACTGTAACTTCGATACTAATTATGACACGTAACTGTAACTTCGTTATTAATTATGCCAAGTAACTGTAATTTTGATAAAAAATTATTGTAGGTAACTGTAACTTCAATACTAATTATGACAGGTAACATTAACTTCGATACTAATTATGACAAGAAACTCAAACTTCGTTACTAATTATGACAAGTAACTGTAATTTTGATAAAAAAAATTATGGTAGGTAACTGTAACTTCAATACTAATTATGACAGGTAACAGTAACTTCGATACTAATTATGACAGGAAACTGTAACTTCGTTACTAATTATGACAAGTAACTTTAATTTCGATATTAATTATGGCAGGAAACTGTAACTTCGTTACCAATTATGACAAGTCCCTGTAATTTCGATACAAATTATGGCAGGTAACTGTAACCTCGATACTAATTATGACAAGTAACTGTAACTTCGATACTAATTATGACAGGTAACTGTAACTTCGTTATTAATTATGACAAGTAACTGTAATTTCGATACAAATTTTGGCAGGTAACTGTATCATCGTTACTAATTATGACAGGTTACAGTAACTTCGATACTAATTATGACAAGTAACTGTAACTTCGATACTAATTATGACAGGTAACTGTAACTTCGATACTAATTATGACAGGTAACTGTAACTTCGTTACTAATTATGACAAGTAACTGTAATTTCGATTCAAATTTTGGCAGGTAACTGTAACTTCGATACTTATTATGACAGGTAACAGTAACTACGATACTAATTATGACAAGGAACTGTAACATCGATACTAATAATGACAGGTAACTGTAACTTCGTTACTAATTATGACAAGTAACTGTAATTTTGATACAAATTATGGCAGGTTACTGTAACTTCGATACTAATTATGACAGGTAACAGCAACTTCGATACTAATTATGAGAAGTAAATATAACCTCGATACAAATTATGACAGGTAACTGTAACTTCGATACTAATTATGACAAGAAACTCTAACTTCGTTACTAATTATGACAAAATACTGTAATTTTGATAAAAAATTATGGTAGGTAACTTTAACTTCAATACTAATTATGACAGGTAACAGTAACTTCGATACTAATTATGACAGGAAACTGTAACTTCGTTACTAATTATGACAAGTAACTGTAATTTCGATACAAATTATGACAGGTAACTGTAACTTCGTTACTAATTATGACAGGTAACTGTAGCTTCGATGCTAATTATGACAAGTAACTGTAATTTCGATACAAATTATGACAGGTAACATTAACTTCGATACTAATTATGACCAGAAACTCTAACTTCGTCACTAATTATGACAAGTAACTGTTATTTCGATACAAATTATGGCAGGTAATTGTAACTTCGATACTAATTATGACAGGTAACAGTAACTTCGATACTAATTATGACAAGTAACTAAAACTTCGATACAAATTATGTCAGGTAACTGTAACTTCGATACTAATTATGACAAGAAACTCGAACTTCGTTTCTAATTATGACAAGTCCCTGTAATTTCGATACAAATTATGGCAGGTAACTGTAACATCCATACTAATTATGACAGGTAACAGTAACTTCGATACTAATTATGACAGGAAACTGTAACTTCGTCACTAATTATGACAAGTAACTCTAATTTCGATACAAATTATGACAGGTAACTGTAACTTCGTTACTAATTATGACAAGTAACAGTACCTTCGATACTAATTATGACAGGTAACTTAAACTTCGATACTAATTATGACAAGGAACTGTAATTTCGATACAAATTATGGCAGGTAACTGTAACTTCGTTACTAATTATGACAAGTAACTGTAATTTCGATACAAATTTTGGCAGGAAACTGTAACTTCGATACTAATTATGACAGGTAACAGTAACTTCGATACTAATTATGACAAGTAACTGTAACTTCGATACTAATTATGACAGGTAACTGTAACTTCGTTACTATTTATGACAAGTAACAGTAATTTCGAAACAAAATATGGCAGGTAACAGTAACTTCGATACTAATTATGACAGGTAACAGTAACTTCGATACTATTTATGACAAGTAACATTAACTTCGATACTAATTATGACAGGTTACTGTAAATTTGTTGCTAATGATGACAAGTAACTTTAATTTCGATACAAATTATGGCAGGTAACTGTAACTTCCATACTAATTATGACATGTAAGAGTTACTTCGATACTAATTATGACAGGAAACTGAAACTTCGTTACTAATTATGACAAGAAACTGTAATTTCGATACAAATTATGGCAGGTAACTGTAACTTCCATACTAATTATGACATGTAAGAGTTACTTCGATACTAATTATGACAGGAAACTGTTACTTCGTTACTAATTATGACATGTAACAGTACCTTCGATACTAATTATGACAGGTAACTGTAACATCGATACTAATTATGACAAGGAACTGTAATTTCGATACAAATTATGGCAGGTAACTATAACTTCGATACTAATTATGACAGGTAGCAGCAACTTCGATACTAATTATGACAAGTAACTATTACTTCGATACAAATCATGACAGGTAACTGTAACTTCGTTACTAATTATGTCAAGTAACTGTAACTTCGATACTAATTAGGACAAATAAATGTAATTTCGATACAAATTATGACAGGTTACCGTAACTTCGTTACTAATTATGACAAGTAACTGTAATTTCGATACAAATTATGGCAGGTAACTGTAACTTCGGTACTAATTATATCAGGTATCAGTAACTTCGATACTAATTATGACAAGGAACTGTAATTTCGATACAATTTATGGCAGGTAACTGTAACTTCGTTACTAATTATGACAGGTTACTGTAACTTCGTTACTAATTATGTCAAGTAATTGTAACTTCGATTCTAATTATGACAAGTAACTGTAATTCCGATACAAAATATGACAGGTAACAGTAACTTCGATACTAATTATGACAAGGAACTCTAACTTCGTTAATAATTATGACAAGTAACAGTAATTTTGATAAAAAATAATGGTAGGTAACTGTATCATCAATACTAATTATGACAGGTAACAGTAACTTCGATACTAATTATGACAGGTAAGAGTAACTACGATACTAATTATGACAAGTAACTGTAACTTCGATACTAATTATGACAGGTAACATTTACTTCGATACTAATTATGACAGGAAACTGTAACTTCGTTACTAATTATGACAAGTAACTGTAATTTCGATACAAATTATGACAGGTAACTTTAACTTCGTTACTAATTATGACAGGAAACTGTAACTTCGTTACTAATTATGACAAGTAACTTTAATTTGGATACTAGTTATGGCAGGAAACTGTAACTTCGATACTAATTATGACACGTAACTGTAACTTCGTTATTAATTATGACAAGTAACTGAAATTTGATAAAAAATTTTGGTAGGTAACTGTAACTTCAATACTAATTATGACAGGTAACAGTAACTTCGATACTAATTATGACAGGAAACTGTAACTTCGTTACTAATTATGACAAGTAACTTTAATTTCGATATTAATTATGGCAGGAAACTGTAGCTTCGTTACTAATTATGACAATTCCCTGTAATTTCGATACAAATTATGGCAGGTAACTGTAACCTCGATACTAATTATGACAAGTAACTGTAACTTCGATACTAATTATGACAGGTAACTGTAACTTCGTTATTAATTATGACAAGTAACTGTAATTTCGATACAAATTTTGGCAGGTAACTGTATCATCGTTACTAATTATGACAGGAAACAGTAACTTCGATACTAATTATGACAAGTAACTGTAACTTCGATACTAATTATGACAGGTAACTGTAACTTCGATACTAATTATGACAGGTAACTGTAACTTCTTTACTAATTATGACAAGTAACTGTAATTTCGATTCAAATTTTGGCAGGTAACTGTAACTTCGATACTTATTATGACAGGTAACAGTAACTACGATACTAATTATGACAAGGAACTGTAACATCGATACTAATAATGACAGGTAACTGTAACTTCGTTACTAATTATGACAAGTAACTGTAATTTTGATACAAATTATGGCAGGTTACTGTAACTTCGATACTAATTATGACAGGTAACAGCAACTTCGATACTAATTAAGACAAGTAAATATAACCTCGATACAAATTATGACAGGTAACTGTAACTTCGATACTAATTATGACAAGAAACTCTAACTTCGTTACTAATTATGACAAGTAACTGTAATTTTGATAAAAAATTATGGTAGGTAACTTTAACTTCAATACTAATTATGACAGGTAACAGTAACTTCGATACTAATTAAGACAGGAAACTGTAACTTCGTTACTAATTATGACAAGTAACTGTAATTTCGATACAAATTATGACAGATAACTGTAACTTCGTTACTAATTATGACAGGTTACTGTAACTTCGTTACTAATTATGTCAAGTAACTGTAGCTTCGATGCTAATTATGACAAGTAACTGTAATTTCGATACAAATTATGACAGGTAACATTAACTTCGATACTAATTATGACCAGAAACTCTAACTTCGTCACTAATTATGACAAGTAACTGTTATTTCGATACAAATTATGGCAGGTAATTGTAACTTCGATACTAATTATGACAGGTAACAGTAACTTCGATACTAATTATGACAAGTAACTATAACTTCGATACAAATTAAGTCAGGTAACTGTTACTTCGATACTAATTATGACAAGAAACTCGAACTTCGTTACTAATTATGACAAGTCCCTGTAATTTCGATACAAATTATGGCAGGTAACTGTAACATCCATACTAATTATGACAGGTAACAGTAACTTCGATACTAATTATGACAGAAAACTGTAACTTCGTCACTAATTATGACAAGTAACTCTAATTTCGAAACAAATTATGACAGGTAACTGTAACTTCGTTACTAATTATGACAAGTAACAGTACCTTCGATACTAATTATGACAGGTAACTTAAACTTCCGTACTAATTATGACAAGGAACTGTAATTTCGATACAAATTATGGCAGGTAACTGTAACTTCGTTACTAATTATGACAAGTAACTTTAATTTGGATACTAGTTATGGCAGGAAACTGTAACTTCAATACTAATTATGACAAGAAACTCAAACTTCGTTACTAATTATGACAAGTAACTGTAATTTTGATAAAAAAAATTATGGTAGGTAACTGTAACTTCAATACTAATTATGACAGGTAACAGTAACTTCGATACTAACTATGACAGGAAACTGTAACTTCGTTACTAATTATGACAAGTAACTTTAATTTCGATATTAATTATGGCAGGAAACTGTAACTTCGTTACTAATTATGACAAGTCCCTGTAATTTCGATACAAATTATGGTAGGTAACTGTAACCTCGATACTAATTATGACAAGTAACTGTAACTTAGATACTAATTATGACAGGTAACTGTAACTTCGTTAATAATTATGACAAGTAACTGTAATTTCGATACAAATTTTGGCAGGTAACTGTATCATCGTTACTAATTATGACAGGTAACAGTAACTTCGATACTAATTATGACAAGTAACTGTAACTTCGATACTAATTATGACAGGTAACTGTAACTTCGATACTAATTATGACAGGTAACTGTAACTTCGTTACTAATTATGACAAGTAACTGTAATTTCGATTCAAATTTTGGCAGGTAACTGTAACTTCGATACTTATTATGACAGGTAACAGTAACTACGATACTAATTATGACAAGGAACTGTAACATCGATACTAATAATGACAGGTAACTGTAACTTCGTTACTAATTATGACAAGTAACTGTAATTTTGATACAAATTATGGCAGGTTACTGTAACTTCGATACTAATTATGACAGGTAACAGCAACTTCGATACTAATTATGACAAGTAACTATAACCTCGATACAAATTATGACAGGTAACTGTAACTTCGATACTAATTATGACAAGAAACTCTAACTTCGTTACTAATTATGACAAGTAACTGTAATTTTGATAAAAAATTATGGTAGGTTACTTTAACTTCAATACTAATTATGACAGGTAACAGTAATTTCGATACTAATTATGACAGGAAACTGTAACTTCGTTACTAATTATGACAAGTAACTGTAATTTCGATACAAATTATGACAGGTAACTGTAACTTCGTTACTAATTATGACAGGTTACTGTAACTTCGTTACTAATTATGTCAGGTAACTGTAGCTTCGATGCTAATTATGACAAGTAACTGTAATTTCGATACAAATTATGACAGGTAACATTAACTTCGATACTAATTATGACCAGAAACTCTAACTTCGTCACTAATTATGACAAGTAACTGTTATTTCGATACAAATTATGGCAGGTAATTGTAACTTCGATACTAATTATGACAGGTAACAGTAACTTCGATACTAATTATGACAAGTAACTATAACTTCGATACAAATTATGTCAGGTAACTGTAACTTCGATACTAATTATGACAAGAAACTCGAACTTCGTTACTAATTATGACAAGTCCCTGTAATTTCGATACAAATTATGGCAGGTAACTGTAACATCCATACTAATTATGACAGGTAACAGTAACTTCGATACTAATTATGACAGGAAACTGTAACTTCGTCACTAATTATGACAAGTAACTCTAATTTCGATACAAATTATGACAGGTACCTGTAACTTCGTTACTAATTATGACAAGTAACAGTACCTTCGATACTAATTATGACAGGTAACTTAAACTTCGATACTAATTATGACAAGGAACTTTAATTTCGATACAAATTATGGCAGGTAACTGTAACTTCGTTACTAATTATGACAAGTAACTGTAATTTCGATACAAATTTTGGCAGGAAACTGTAACTTCGATACTAATTATGACAGGTAACAGTAACTTCGATACTAATTATGACAAGTAACTGTAACTTCGATACTAATTATGACAGGTAACTGTAACTTCGTCACTATTTATGACAAGTAACAGTAATTTCGAAACAAAATATGGCAGGTAACAGTAACTTCGATACTAATTATGACAGGTAACAGTAACTTCGATACTATTTATGACAAGTAACATTAACTTCGATACTAATTATGACAGGTTACTGTAAATTTGTTGCTAATGATGACAAGTAACTTTAATTTCGATACAAATTATGGCAGGTAACTGTAACTTCCATACTAATTATGACATGTAAGAGTTACTTCGATACTAATTATGACAGGAAACTGTTACCTCGTTACTAATTATGACATGTAACAGTACCTTCGATACTAATTATGACAGGTAACTGTAACATCGATACTAATTATGACAAGGAACTGTAATTTCGATACAAATTATGGCAGGTAACTATAACTTCGATACTAATTATGACAGGTAGCAGCAACTTCGATACTAATTATGACAAGTAACTATAACTTCGATACAAATTATGACAGGTAACTGTAACTTCGTTACTAATTATGTCAAGTAACTGTAACTTCGATACTAATTAGGACAAATAAATGTAATTTCGATACAAATTATGACAGGTTACCGTAACTTCGTTACTAATTATGACAAGTAACTGTAATTTCGATACAAATTATGGCAGGTAACTGTAACTTCGGTACTAATTATATCAGGTATCAGTAACTTCGATACTAATTATGACAAGGAACTGTAATTTCGATACAATTTATGGCAGGTAACTGTAACTTCGTTACTAATTATGAAAGGTTACTGTAACTTCGTTACTAATTATGTCAAGTAATTGTAGCTTCGATTCTAATTATGACAAGTAACTGTAATTCCGATACAAAATATGACAGGTAACAGTAACTTCGATACTAATTATGACAAGGAACTCTAACTTCGTTAATAATTATGACAAGTAACAGTAATTTTGATAAAAAATAATTTTAGGTAACTGTAACATCAATACTAATTATGACAGGTAACAGTAACTTCGATACTAATTATGACAGGTAAGAGTAACTACGATACTAATTATGACAAGTAACTGTAACTTCGATACTAATTATGACAGGTAACATTTACTTCGATACTAATTATGACAGGAAACTGTAACTTCGTTACTAATTATGACAAGTAACTGTAATTTCGATACAAATTATGACAGGTAACTTTAACTTCGTTACTAATTATGACAGGAAACTGTAACTTCGTTACTAATTATGACAAGTAACTGTAATTTCGATACAAATTATGACAGGTAACTTTAACTTCGTTACTAATTATGACAGGAAACTGTAACTTCGTTACTAATTATGACAAGTAACTTTAATTTGGATACTAGTTATGGCAGGAAACTGTAACTTCGATACTAATTATGACACGTAACTGTAACTTCGTTATTAATTATGGCAAGTAACTGTAATTTTGATAAAAAATTATGGTAGGTAACTGCAACTTCAATACTAATTATGACAGGTAACAGTAACTTCGATACTAATTATGACAGGAAACTGTAACTTCGTTACTAGTTATGACAAGTAACTTTAATTTCGATATTAATTATGGCAGGAAACTGTAACTTCGTTACTAATTATGACAAGTCCCTGTAATTTCGATACAAATTATGGCAGGTAACTGTAACCTCGATACTAATTATGACAAGTAACTGTAACTTAGATACTAATTATGACAGGTAACTGTAACTTCGTTATTAATTATGACAAGTAACTGTAATTTCGATACAAATTTTGGCAGGTAACTGTATCATCGTTACTAATTATGACAGGAAACAGTAACTTCGATACTAATTATGACAAGTAACTGTAACTTCGATACTAATTATGACAGGTAACTGTAACTTCGATACTAATTATGACAGGTAACTGTAACTTCGTTACTAATTATGACAAGTAACTGTAATTTCGATTCAAATTTTGGCAGGTAACTTTAACTTCGATACTTATTATGACAGGTAACAGTAACTACGATACTAATTATGACAAGGAACTGTAACATCGATACTAATAATGACAGGTAACTGTAACTTCGTTACTAATTATGACAAGTAACTGTAATTTTGATACAAATTATGGCAGGTTACTGTAACTTCGATACTAATTATGACAGGTAACAGCAACTTCGATACTAATTATGACAAGTAAATATAACCTCGATACAAATTATGACAGGTAACTGTAACTTCGATACTAATTATGACAAGAAACTCTAACTTCGTTACTAATTATGACAAGTAAATGTAATTTTGATAAAAAATTATGGTAGGTAACTTTAACTTCAATACTAATTATGACAGGTAACAGTAACTTCGATACTAATTATGACAGGAAACTGTAACTTCGTTACTAATTATGACAAGTAACTGTAATTTCGATACAAATTATGACAGGTAACTGTAACTTCGTTACTAATTATGACAGGTTACTGTAACTTCGTTACTAATTATGTCAAGTAACTGTAGCTTCGATGCTAATTATGACAAGTAACTGTAATTTCGATACAAATTATGACAGGTAACATTAACTTCGATGCTAATTATGACCAGAAACTCTAACTTCGTCACTAATTATGACAAGTCCCTGTAATTTCGATACAAATTATGGCAGGTAACTGTAACATCCATACTAATTATGACAGGTAACAGTAACTTCGATACTAATTATGACAGAAAACTGTAACATCGTCACTAATTATGACAAGTAACTCTAATTTCGAAACAAATTATGACAGGTAACTGTAACTTCGTTACTAATTATGACAAGTAACAGTACCTTCGATACTAATTATGACAGGTAACTTAAACTTCGATACTAATTATGACAAGGAACTGTAATTTCGATACAAATTATGGCAGGTAACTGTAACTTCGTTACTAATTATGACAAGTAACTGTAATTTCGATACAAATTTTGGCAGGAAACTGTAACTTCGATACTAATTATGACAGGTAACAGTAACTTCGATAGTAATTATGACAAGTAACTGTAACTTCGATACTAATTATGACAGGTAACTGTAACTTCGTTACTATTTATGACAAGTAACAGTAATTTCGAAACAAAATATGGCAGGTAACAGTAACTTCGATACTAATTATGACAGGTAACAGTATCTTCGATACTATTTATGACAAGTAACATTAACTTCGATACTAATTATGACAGGTTACAGTAACTACGATACTAATTATGACAAGTAACTGTAACTTCGATACAAATTATGACAGGTAACTGTAACTTCGATACTAATTATGACAAGAAACTCTAACTTCGTTACTAATTATGACAAGTAACTGTAATTTTGATAAAAAATTATTTTAGGTAAATGTAACTTCAATACTAATTATGACAGGTAACAGTAACTTCGATACTAATTATGACAGGAAACTGTAACTTCGTTACTAATTATGACAAGTAACTTTAATTTCTATACTAATTATGGCAGGTAACTGTAACATCGTTACTAATTATGACAAGTCCCTGTAATTGCGATACAAATTATGGCAGGTAACTGTAACTTCGATACTAATTATGACAAGTAACTGTAACTTCGATACTAATTATGACAGGTAACTGTAACTTCATTATTAATTATGACAAGTAACTGTAATTTCGATACAAATTATGGCAGGTAACTGTAACTTCCATACTAATTATGACAGATAACAGTAACTTCGATACTAATTATGACAGGAAACTGTAACTTCGTTACTAATTATGACAAGTAACTGTAATTTCGATACAAATTTTGACAGGTAACTGTAACTTTGTTACTACTTATGACAAGTAATAGTACCTTCGAGACTAATTATGACAGGTAACTGTAACTTCGATATGAATTATGACAAGGAACAGTAATTTTGATACAAATTATGGCAGGTAACTGTAACTTTGATACTAATTATGACAGGTAACAGTAATTTCGATACTGATTATGACAAGTAACTGTAACTTCGTTACTAATTATGACAAGTAACTCTCATTTTGATAAAAAGTTATGGCAGGTAACTGTAACTTCGATACTAATTATGACAGGTAACATTAACTTCGATACTAATTATGACAGGTTACTGTAACTTCGTTACTAATTATGTCATGTAACTGTAACTTCAAAACTAATTAGGACAAGTAACTGTAATTTCGATACAAATTATGACAGGTTACCGTAACTTCGTTACTAATTATGACAAGTAACTATAATTTCGATACAAATTATGGCAGGTAACTGTAACTTCGGTACTAATTATATCAGGTATCAGTAACTTCGATACTAATTATGACAAGGAACTGTAATTTCGATACAATTTATGGCAGGTAACTGTAACTTCGTTACTAATTATGACAGGTTACTGTAACTTCGTTACTAATTATGTCAAGTAATTGTAGCTTCGATTCTAATTATGACAAGTAACTGTAATTCCGATACAAAATATGACAGGTAACAGTAACTTCGATACTAATTATGACAAGGAACTCTAACTTCGTTAATAATTATGACAAGTAACAGTAATTTTGATAAAAAATTATGGTAGGTAACTGTAACATCAATACTAATTATGACAGGTAACAGTAACTTCGATACTAATTATGACAGGTAAGAGTAACTGCGATACTAATTATGACAAGTAACTTTAATTTCGATATTAATTATGGCAGGAAACTGTAACTTCGTTACTAATTATGACAAGTCCCTGTAATTTCGATACAAATTATGGCAGGTAACTGTAACCTCGATACTAATTATGACAAGTAACTGTAACTTCGATACTAATTATGACAGGTAACTGTAACTTCGATACTAATTATGACAGGTAACTGTAACTTCGATACTAATTATGACAGGTAACTGTAACTTCGATACTAATTATGACAGGTAACTTTAATTTCGATATTAATTATGGCAGGAAACTGTAACTTCGTTACTAATTATGACAAGTCCCTGTAATTTCGATACAAATTATGGCAGGTAACTGTAACCTCGATACTAATTATGACAAGTAACTGTAACTTCGATACTAATTATGACAGGTAACTGTAACTTCGTTATTAATTATGACAAGTAACTGTAATTTTGATAAAAATTATGGTAGGTAACTGTAACTTCAATACTAATTATGACAGGTAACAGTAACTTCGATACTAATTATGACAGGAAACTGTAACTTCGTTACTAATTATGACAAGTAACTTTAATTTCGATATTAATTATGGCAGGAAACTGTAACTTCGTTACTAATTATGACAAGTCCCTGTAATTTCGATACAAATTATGGCAGGTAACTGTAACCTCGATACTAATTATGACAAGTAACTGTAACTTCGATACTAATTATGACAGGTAACTGTAACTTCGTTATTAATTATGACAAGTAACTGTAATTTCGATACAAATTTTGGCAGGTAACTGTATCATCGTTACTAATTATGACAGGTAACAGTAACTTCGATACTAATTATGACAAGTAACTGTAACTTCGATACTAATTATGACAGGTAACTGTAACTTCGATACTAATTATGACAGGTAACTGTAACTTCGATACTAATTATGACAGGTAACTGTAACTTCGATACTAATTATGACAGGTAACTGTAACTTCGATACTAATTATGACACGTAACTGTAACTTCGTTATTAATTATGACAAGTAACTGTAATTTTGATAACAAATTATTGTAGGTAACTGTAACTTCAATACTAATTATGACAGGTAACATTAACTTCGATACTAATTATGACAAGAAACTCAAACTTCGTTACTAATTATTTCAAGTAACTGTAATTTTGATAAAAAATTATGGTAGGTAACTGTAACTTCAATACTAATTATGACAGGTAACAGTAACTTCGAATTAATTATGACAGGAAACTGTAACTTCGTTACTAATTATGACAAGTAACTTTAATTTCGATATTAATTATGGCAGGAAACTGTAACTTCGTTACTAATTATGACAAGTCCCTGTAATTTCGATACAAATTATGGCAGGTAACTGTAACCTCGATACTAATTATGACAAGTAACTGTAATTTCGATACAAATTATGGCAGGTAACTGTAACTTCGGTACTAATTATATCAGGTATCAGTAACTTCGATACTAATTATGACAAGGAACTGTAATTTCGATACAATTTATGGCAGGTAACTGTAACTTCGATACTTATTATGACAGGTAACAGTAACTACGATACTAATTATGACAAGGAACTGTAACATCGATACTAATAATGACAGGTAACTGTAACTTCGTTACTAATTATGACAAGTAACTGTAATTTTGATACAAATTATGGCAGGTTACTGTAACTTCGATACTAATTATGACAGGTAACAGCAACATCGATACTAATTATGACAAGTAACTATAACCTCGATACAAATTATGACAGGTAACTGTAACTTCGATACTAATTATGACAAGAAACTCTAACTTCGTTACTAATTATGACAAGTAACTGTAATTTCGATACAAATTATGACAGGTAACTGTAACTTCGTTACTAATTATGACAGGTTACTGTAACTTCGTTACTAATTATGTCAAGTAACTGTAGCTTCGATGCTAATTATGACAAGTAACTGTAATTTCGATACAAATTATGACAGGTAACATTAACTTCGATACTAATTATTACCAGAAACTCTAACTTCGTCACTAATTATGACAAGTAACTGTTATTTCGATACAAATTATGGCAGGTAATTGTAACTTCGATACTTATTATGACAGGTAACAGTAACTTCGATACTAATTATGACAAGTAACTATAACTTCGATACAAATTAAATCAGGTAACTGTAACTTCGATACTAATTATGACAAGAAACTCGAACTTCGTTACTAATTATGACAAGTCCCTGTAATTTCGATACAAATTATGGCAGGTAACTGTAACATCCATACTAATTATGACAGGTAACAGTAACTTCGATACTAATTATGACAGGAAACTGTAACTTCGTCACTAATTATGACAAGTAACTCTAATTTCGAAACAAATTATGACAGGTAACTATAACTTCGTTACTAATTATGACAATTAACAGTACCTTCGATACTTATTATGACAGATAACTTAAACTTCGATACTAATTATGACAAGGAACTGTAATTTCGATACAAATTATGGCAGGTAACTGTAACTTCGTTACTAATTATGACAAGTAACTGTAATTTCGATAAAATTTTTGGCAGGAAACTGTAACTTCGATACTAATTATGACAGGTAACAGTAACTTCGATACTAATTATGACAAGTAACTGTAACTGCGATACTAATTATGACAGGTAACTGTAACTTCGTTACTATTTATGACAAGTAACAGTAATTTCGAAACAAAATATGGCAGGTAACAGTAACTTCGATACTAATTATGACAGGTAACAGTAACTTCGATACTATTTATGACTAGTAACATTAACTTCGATACTAATTATGACAGGTTACTGTATCATCGTTGCTAATGATGACAAGTAACTTTAATTTCGATACAAATTATGGCAGGTAACTGTAACTTCCATACTAATTATGACATGTAAGAGTTACTTCGATACTAATTATGACAGGAAACTGTAACTTCGTTACTAATTATGACATGAAACTGTAATTTCGATACAAATTATGACAGGTAACTGTAACTTCGTTACTAATTATGACATGTAACAGTACCTTCGATACTAATTAGGACAGGTAACTGTAACATCGATACTAATTATGACAAGGAACTGTAATTTCGATACAAATTATGGCAGGTAACTATAACTTCGATACTAATTATGACAGGTAACAGCAACTTCGATACTAATTATGACAAGTAACTATAACTTCGATACAAATTATGACAGGTAACTGTAACTTCGATACTAATTATGACAAGAAACTCTAACTTCGTTACTAATTATGACAAGTAACTGTAATTTTGATAAAAAATTATTGTAGGTTACTCTAACTTCAATACAAATTATGACAGGTAACAGTAACTTCGATACTAATTATGACAGGTAACTGTAACTTCGTTACTTATTATGACAAGTAACTTTAATTTCGATACTAATTATGGCAGGTTACTGTAACTTCGTTACTAATTATGACAAGTCCCTGTAATTTCGATACAAATTATTGCAGGTAATTGTAATTTCGATACTAATTATGACAGGTAACAGTAACTTCGATACTAATAATGACAGGTAACAGTAACTTCGATACTAATTATGACAAGTAACTGTAACTTCGATACTAATTATGACAGGTAACAGCAACTTCGATACTAATTATGACAAGTAACTATAACTTCGATACAAATTATGACAGGTAACAATAACTTCGATACTAATTATGACAGGTTACAGTAACTACGATACTAATTATGACAAGTAACTGTAACTTCGATACTAATTATGGCTGGTAACAGTAACTTCGATGCTAATTATGACAGGTAACTGTAACTTCGATACTAATTATGACAAGGAACTGTAATTTCGATACAAATTATGGCAGGTAACTGTAACTTCGATACTAATTATGACAAGTAACTGTAATTTCGATTCAAATTTTGGCAGGTAACTGTAACTTCGATACTTATTATGACAGGTAACAGTAACTTCGATACCAATTATGACAAGTAACTGTAACTTCGATACTAATTATGACAGGTAACTGTAACTTCGTTACTAATTATGACAAGTAACTGTAATTTCGATACAAATTATGACAGGTAACTGTAACTTCGATACTAATTATCACAGTTAACAGCAACTTCGATACTAATTATGACAAGTAACTATAACTTCGATACAAATTATGACAGGTAACTGTAACTTCGATACTAATTATGACAAGAAACTCTAACTTCGTTACTAATTATGACAAGTAACTGTAATTTTGATAAAAAATTATTGTAGGTAACTGTAACTTCAATACTAATTATGACAGGTAACAGTAACTTCGATACTAATTATGACAGGAAACTGTAACTTCGTTACTAATTATGACAAGTAACTTTAATTTCGAGTCTAATTATGGCAGGTAACTGTAACATCGTTACTAATTATGACAAGTCCCTGTAATTGCGATACAAATTATGGCAGGTAACTGTAACTTCGATACTAATTATGACAAGTAACTGTAACTTCGATACTAATTATGACAGGTAACTGTAACTTCATTATTAATTAAAAGTAACTGTAATTTCGATACAAATTTTGGCAGGTAACTGTAACTTCGATACTAATTATGACAGGTAACAGTAACATCGATACTAATTATGACAAGTAACTATAACTTCGATACAAATTATGACAGCTAACTGTAATTTCGATACTAATCATGACAAGAAACTCGAACTTCGTTATTAATTATGACAAGTCCCTGTAATTTCGATACAAATTATGGCAGGTAACTGTAACTTCCATACTAATTATGACAGATAACAGTAACTTCGATACTAATTATGACAGGAAACTGTAACTTCGTTACTAATTATGACAAGTAACTGTAATTTCGATACAAATTTTGACAGGTAACTGTAACTTTGTAACTACTTATGACCAGTAATAGTACCTTCGAGACTAATTATGACAGGTAACTGTAACTTCGATATTAATAATGACAAGGAACAGTAATTTTGATACAAATTATGGCAGGTAACTGTAACTTTGATACTAATTATGACAGGTAACAGTAACTTCGATACTGATTATGACAAGTAACTGTAACTTCGTTACTAATTATGACAAGTAACTCTAATTTTGATAAAAAATTATGGCAGGTAACTGTAACTTCGATACTAATTATGACAGGTAACATTAACTTCGATACTAATTATGACAGGTTACTGTAACTTCGTTACTTATTATGTCAAGTAACTGTAACTTCGATACTAATTAGGACAAGTAACGTAATTTCGATACAAATTATGACAGATTACCGTAACTTCGTTACTAATTATGACAAGTAACTGTAATTTCGATACAAATTATGGCAGGTAACTGTAACTTCGGTACTAATTATATCAGGTATCAGTAACTTCGATACTAATTATGACAAGGAACTGTAATTTCGATACAATTTATGGCAGGTAACTGTAACTTCGTTACTAATTATGACAGGTTACTGTAACTTCGTTACTAATTATGTCAAGTAATTGTAGCTTCGATTCTAATTATGACAAGTAACTGTAATTCCGATACAAAATATGACAGGTAACAGTAACTTCGATACTAATTATGACAAGGAACTCTAACTTCGTTAATAATTATGACAAGTAACAATAATTTTGATAAAAAATTATGGTAGGTAACTGTAACATCAATACTAATTATGACAGGTAACAGTAACTTCGATACTAATTATGACAGGTAAGAGTAACTACGATACTAATTATGACAAGTAACTGTAACTTCGATACTAATTATGACAGGTAACATATACTTCGATACTAATTATGACAGGAAACTGTAACTTCGTTACTAATTATGACAAGTAACTGTAATTTCGATACAAATTATGACAGGTAACTTTAACTTCGTTACTAATTATGACAGGAAACTGTAAGTTCGTTACTAATTATGACAAGTAACTTTAATTTGGATACTAGTTATGGCAGGAAACTGTAACTTCGATACTAATTATGACACGTAACTGTAACTTCGTTATTAATTATGACAAGTAACTGTAATTTTGATAAAAAATTATTGTAGGTAACTGTAACTTCAATACTAATTATGACAGGTAACATTAACTTCGATACTAATTATGACAAGAAACTCAAACTTCGTTACTAATTATGACAAGTAACTGTAATTTTGATAAAAAATTATGGTAGGTAACTGTAACTTCAATACTAATTATGACAGGTAACAGTAACTTCGATACTAATTATGACAGGAAACTGTAACTTCGTTACTAATTATGACAAGTAACTTTAATTTCGATATTAATTATGGCAGGAAACTGTAACTTCGTTACTAATTATGGAAAGTCCCTGTAATATCGATACAAATTATGGCAGGTAACTGTAACCTCGATACTAATTATGACAAGTAACTGTAACTTCGATACTAATTATGACAGGTAACTGTAACTTCGTTATTAATTATGACAAGTAACTGTAATTTCGATACAAATTTTGGCAGGTAACTGTATCATCATTACTAATTATGACAGGTAACAGTAACTTCGATACTAATTATGACAAGAAACTCAAACTTCGTTACTAATTATGACAAGTAACTGTAATTTTGATAAAAAATTATGGTAGGTAACCGTAACTTCAATACTAATTATGACAGGTAACAGTAACTTCGATACTAATTATGACAGGAAACTGTAACTTCGTTACTAATTATGACAAGTAACTTTAATTTCGATATTAATTATGGCAGGAAACTGTAACTTCGTTACTAATTATGGCAAGTCCCTGTAATATCGATACAAATTATGGCAGGTAACTGTAACCTCGATACTAATTATGACAAGTAACTGTAACCTCGATACTAATTATGACAAGTAACTGTAACTTCAATACTAATTATGACAAGTAACTGTAACTTCGATACTAATTATGACAGGTAACTCTAACTTCGATACTAATTATGACAGGTAACTGTAACTTCGTTACTAATTATGACAAGGAACTGTAATTTCGATACAAATTATGGCAGGTAACTGTAACTTCAATACTAATTATGACCGGTAACAGTAACTTCGATACTAATTATGACAAGTAACTGTAACTTCGATACTAATTATGACAGGTAACTGTAACTTCGATACTAATTATGACAGGTAACTGTAACTTCGTTACTAATTATGACAAGTAACTGTAATTTTGATTCAAATTTTGGCAGGTAACTGTAACTTCGATACTTATTATGACAGGTAACAGTAACTACGATACTAATTATGACAAGGAACTGTAACATCGATACTAATAATGACAGGTTACTGTAACTTCATTACTAATTATGACAAGTAACTGTAACTTCAATACTAATTATGACAAGTAACTGTAACTTCGATACTAATTATGACAGGTAACTCTAACTTCGATACTAATTATGACAGGTAACTGTAACTTCGTTACTAATTATGACAAGGAACTGTAATTTCGATACAAATTATGGCAGGTAACTGTAACTTCGATACTAATTATGACAGGTAACAGTAACTTCGATACTAATTATGACAAGTAACTGTAACTTCGATACTAATTATGACAGGTAACTGTAACTTCGATACTAATTATGACAGGTAACTGTAACTTCGTTACTAATTATGACAAGTAACTGTAATTTTGATTCAAATTTTGGCAGGTAACTGTAACTTCGATACTTATTATGACAGGTAACAGTAACTACGATACTAATTATGACAAGGAACTGTAACATCGATACTAATAATGACAGGTTACTGTAACTTCATTACTAATTATGTCAAGTAACTGTAGCTTCGATGCTAATTATGACAAGTAATTGTAATTTCGATACAAATTATGACAGGTAACATTAACTTCGATACTAATTATGACCAGAAACTCTAACTTCGTCTCTAATTATGACAAGTAACTGTTATTTCGATACAAATTATGGCAGGTAATTGTAACGTCGATACTAATTATGACAGGTAACAGTAACTTCGATACTAATTATGACAAGTCACTATAACTTCGATACAAATTATGTCAGGTAACTGTAACTTCGATACTAATTATGACAAGAAACTCGAACTTCGTTACTAATTATGACAAGTCCCTGTAATTTCGATACAAATTTTGGCAGGTAACTGTAACATCCATACTAATTATGACAGGTAACAGTAACTTCGATACTAATTATGACAGGAAACTGTAATTTCGCCACTAATTATGACAAGTAACTCTAATTTCGATACAAATTATGACAGGTAACTGTAACTTCGTTACTAATTATGACAAGTAACAGTACCTTCGATACTAATTATTACAGGTAACTTAAACTTCGATACTAATTATGACAAGGAACTGTAATTTCGATACAAATTATGGCAGGTAACTGTAACTTCGTTACTTATTATGACAAGTAACTGTAATTTCGATACAAATTTTGGCAGGAAACTGTAACTTCGATACTAATTATGACAGGTAACAGTAACTTCGATACTAATTATGACAAGTAACTGTAACTTCGATACTAATTATGACAGGTAACTGTAACTTCGTTACTATTTATGACAAGTAACAGTAATTTCGAAACAAAATATGGCAGGTAACAGTAACTTCGATACTAATTATGACAGGTAACAGTAACTTCGATACTATTTATGACATGTAACATTAACTTCGATACTAATTATGACAGGTTACTGTAAATTCGTAGCTAATGATGACAAGTAACTTTAATTTCGATACAAATTATGGCAGGTAACTGTAACTTCCATACTAATTATGACATGTAAGAGTTACTTCGATACTAATTATGACAGGAAACTGTAACTTCGTTACTAATTATGACAAGAAACTGTAATTTCGATACAAATTATGACAGGTAACTGTAACTTCGTTACTAATTATGACATGTAACAGTACCTTCGATACTAATTATGACAGGTAACTGTAACATCGATACTAATTATGACAAGGAACTGTAATTTCGATACAAATTATGGCAGGTAACTGTAACTTCGATACTAATTATGACAGGTGACAGCAACTTCGATACTAATTATGACAAGTAACTATAACTTCGATACAAATTATGACAGGTAACTGTAACTTCGTTACTAATTATGTCAAGTACCTGTAACTTCGATACTAATTAGGACAAGTAACTGTAATTTCGATACAAATAATGACAGGTTACCGTAACTTCGTTACTAATTATGACAAGTAACTGTAATTTCGATACAAATTATGGCAGGTAACTGTAACTTCGGTACTAATTATATCAGGTATCAGTAACTTCGATACTAATTATGACAAGGAACTGTAATTTCGATACAATTTATGGCAGGTAACTGTAACTTCGTTACTAATTATGACAGGTTACTGTAACTTCGTTACTAATTATGTCAAGTAATTGTAGCTTCGATTCTAATTATGACAAGTAACTGTAATTCCGATACAAAATATGACAGGTAACAGTAACTTCGATACTAATTATGACAAGGAACTCTAACTTCGTTAATAATTATGACAAGCAACAGTAATTTTGATAAAAAATTATGGTAGGTAACTGTAACATCAATACTAATTATGACAGGTAACAGTAACTTCGATACTAATTATGACAGGTAAGAGTAACTACGATACTAATTATGACAAGTAACTGTAACTTCGATACTAATTATGACGGGTAACATTTACTTCGATACTAATTATGACAGGAAACTGTAACTTCGTTACTAATTATGACAAGTAACTGTAATTTCGATACAAATTATGAGAGGTAACTTTAACTTCGTTACTAATTATGACAGGAAACTGTAACTTCGTTACTAATTATGACAAGTAACTTTAATTTGGATACTAGTTATGGCAGGAAACTGTAACTTCGATACTAATTATGACACGTAACTGTAACTTCGTTATTAATTATGACAAGTAACTGTAATTTTGATAAAAAATTATTGTAGGTAACTGTAACTTCAATACTAATTATGACAGGTAACATTAACTTCGATACTAATTATGACAAGAAACTCAAACTTCGTTACTAATTATGACAAGTAACTGTAATTTTGATAAAAAATTATGGTAGGTAACTGTAACTTCAATACTAATTATGACAGGTAACAGTAACTTCGATACTAATTATGACAGGAAACTGTAACTTCGTTACTATTTATGACAAGTAACTTTAATTTCGATATTAATTATGGCAGGAAACTGTAACTTCGTTACTAATTATGACAAGTCCCTGTAATTTCGATACAAATTATGGCAGGTAACTGTAACCTCGATACTAATTATGACAAGTAACTGTAACTTCGATACTAATTATGACAGGTAACTGTAACTTCGTTATTAATTATGACAAGTAACTGTAATTTCGATACAAATTTTGGCAGGTAACTGTATCATCGTTACTAATTATGACAGGTAACAGTAACTTCGATACTAATTATGACAAGTAACTGTAACTTCGATACTAATTATGACAGGTAACTGTAACTTCGATACTAATTATGACAGGTAACTGTAACTTCGATACTAATTATGACACGTAACTGTAACTTCGTTATTAATTATGACAAGTAACTGTAATTTTGATAAAAAATTATTGTAGGTAACTGTAACTTCAATACTAATTATGACAGGTAACATTAACTTCGATACTAATTATGACAAGAAACTCAAACTTCGTTACTAATTATTTCAAGTAACTGTAATTTTGATAAAAAATTATGGTAGGTAACTGTAACTTCAATACTAATTATGACAGGTAACAGTAACTTCGAATTAATTATGACAGGAAACTGTAACTTCGTTACTAATTATGACAAGTAACTTTAATTTCGATATTAATTATGGCAGGAAACTGTAACTTCGTTACTAATTATGACAAGTCCCTGTAATTTCGATACAAATTATGGCAGGTAACTGTAACCTCGATACTAATTATGACAAGTAACTGTAATTTCGATACAAATTATGGCAGGTAACTGTAACTTCGGTACTAATTATATCAGGTATCAGTAACTTCGATACTAATTATGACAAGGAACTGTAATTTCGATACAATTTATGGCAGGTAACTGTAACTTCGATACTTATTATGACAGGTAACAGTAACTACGATACTAATTATGACAAGGAACTGTAACATCGATACTAATAATGACAGGTAACTGTAACTTCGTTACTAATTATGACAAGTAACTGTAATTTTGATACAAATTATGGCAGGTTACTGTAACTTCGATACTAATTATGACAGGTAACAGCAACTTCGATACTAATTATGACAAGTAACTATAACCTCGATACAAATTATGACAGGTAACTGTAACTTCGATACTAATTATGACAAGAAACTCTAACTTCGTTACTAATTATGACAAGTAACTGTAATTTCGATACAAATTATGACAGGTAACTGTAACTTCGTTACTAATTATGACAGGTTACTGTAACTTCGTTACTAATTATGTCAAGTAACTGTAGCTTCGATGCTAATTATGACAAGTAACTGTAATTTCGATACAAATTATGACAGGTAACATTAACTTCGATACTAATTATGACCAGAAACTCTAACTTCGTCACTAATTATGACAAGTAACTGTTATTTCGATACAAATTATGGCAGGTAATTGTAACTTCGATACTTATTATGACAGGTAACAGTAACTTCGATACTAATTATGACAAGTAACTATAACTTCGATACAAATTAAATCAGGTAACTGTAACTTCGATACTAATTATGACAAGAAACTCGAACTTCGTTACTAATTATGACAAGTCCCTGTAATTTCGATACAAATTATGGCAGGTAACTGTAACATCCATACTAATTATGACAGGTAACAGTAACTTCGATACTAATTATGACAGGAAACTGTAACTTCGTCACTAATTATGACAAGTAACTCTAATTTCGAAACAAATTATGACAGGTAACTATAACTTCGTTACTAATTATGACAATTAACAGTACCTTCGATACTTATTATGACAGGTAACTTAAACTTCGATACTAATTATGACAAGGAACTGTAATTTCGATACAAATTATGGCAGGTAACTGTAACTTCGTTACTAATTATGACAAGTAACTGTAATTTCGATACAAATTTTGGCAGGAAACTGTAACTTCGATACTAATTATGACAGGTAACAGTAACTTCGATACTAATTATGACAAGTAACTGTAACTGCGATACTAATTATGACAGGTAACTGTAACTTCGTTACTATTTATGACAAGTAACAGTAATTTCGAAACAAAATATGGCAGGTAACAGTAACTTCGATACTAATTATGACAGGTAACAGTAACTTCGATACTATTTATGACAAGTAACATTAACTTCGATACTAATTATGACAGGTTACTGTATCATCGTTGCTAATGATGACAAGTAACTTTAATTTCGATACAAATTATGGCAGGTAACTGTAACTTCCATACTAATTATGACATGTAAGAGTTACTTCGATACTAATTATGACTGGAAACTGTAACTTCGTTACTAATTATGACATGAAACTGTAATTTCGATACAAATTATGACAGGTAACTGTAACTTCGTTACTAATTATGACATGTAACAGTACCTTCGATACTAATTAGGACAGGTAACTGTAACATCGATACTAATTATGACAAGGAACTGTAATTTCGATACAAATTATGGCAGGTAACTATAACTTCGATACTAATTATGACAGGTAACAGCAACTTCGATACTAATTATGACAAGTAACTATAACTTCGATACAAATTATGACAGGTAACTGTAACTTCGATACTAATTATGACAAGAAACTCTAACTTCGTTACTAATTATGACAAGTAACTGTAATTTTGATAAAAAATTATTGTAGGTTACTCTAACTTCAATACAAATTATGACAGGTAACAGTAACTTCGATACTAATTATGACAGGTAACTGTAACTTCGTTACTTATTATGACAAGTAACTTTAATTTCGATACTAATTATGGCAGGTTACTGTAACTTCGTTACTAATTATGACAAGTCCCTGTAATTTCGATACAAATTATTGCAGGTAATTGTAATTTCGATACTAATTATGACAGGTAACAGTAACTTCGATACTAATTATGACAGGTAACAGTAACTTCGATACTAATTATGACAAGTAACTGTAACTTCGATACTAATTATGACAGGTAACAGCAACTTCGATACTAATTATGACAAGTAACTATAACTTCGATACAAATTATGACAGGTAACAATAACTTCGATACTAATTATGACAGGTTACAGTAACTACGATACTAATTATGACAAGTAACTGTAACTTCGATACTAATTATGGCTGGTAACAGTAACTTCGATGCTAATTATGACAGGTAACTGTAACTTCGATACTAATTATGACAAGGAACTGTAATTTCGATACAAATTATGGCAGGTAACTGTAACTTCGATACTAATTATGACAAGTAACTGTAATTTCGATTCAAATTTTGGCAGGTAACTGTAACTTCGATACTTATTATGACAGGTAACAGTAACATCGATACCAATTATGACAAGTAACTGTAACTTCGATACTAATTATGACAGGTAACTGTAACTTCGTTACTAATTATGACAAGTAACTGTAATTTCGATACAAATTATGACAGGTAACTGTAACTTCGATACTAATTATCACAGTTAACAGCAACTTCGATACTAATTATGACAAGTAACTATAACTTCGATACAAATTATGACAGGTAACTGTAACTTCGATACTAATTATGACAAGAAACTCTAACTTCGTTACTAATTATGACAAGTAAATGTAATTTTGATAAAAAATTATTGTAGGTAACTGTAACTTCAATACTAATTATGACAGGTAACAGTAACTTCGATACTAATTATGACAGGAAACTGTAACTTCGTTACTAATTATGACAAGTAACTTTAATTTCGAGTCTAATTATGGCAGGTAACTGTAACATCGTTACTAATTATGACAAGTCCCTGTAATTGCGATACAAATTATGGCAGGTAACTGTAACTTCGATACTAATTATGACAAGTAACTGTAACTTCGATACTAATTATGACAGGTAACTGTAACTTCATTATTAATTAAAAGTAACTGTAATTTCGATACAAATTTTGGCAGGTAACTGTAACTTCGATACTAATTATGACAGGTAACAGTAACATCGATACTAATTATGACAAGTAACTATAACTTCGATACAAATTATGACAGCTAACTGTAATTTCGATACTAATCATGACAAGAAACTCGAACTTCGTCACTAATTATGACAAGTAACTGTAATTTTGATAAAAAATTATTGTAGGTAACTCTAACTTCAATACTAATTATGACAGGTAACAGTAACTTCGATACTAATTATGACAGGTAACTGTAACTTCGTTACTTATTATGACAAGTAACTTTAATTTCGATACAAATTTTGACAGGTAACTGTAACTTTGTTACTACTTATGACCAGTAATAGTACCTTCGAGACTAATTATGACAGGTAACTGTAACTTCGATATTAATTATGACAAGGAACAGTAATTTTGATACAAATTATGGCAGGTAACTGTAACTTTGATACTAATTATGACAGGTAACAGTAACTTCGATACTGATTATGACAAGTAACTGTAACTTCGTTACTAATTATGACAAGTAACTCTAATTTTGATAAAAAATTATGGCAGGTAACTGTAACTTCGATACTAATTATGACAGGCAACATTAACTTCGATACTAATTATGACAGGTTACTGTAACTTCGTTACTTATTATGTCAAGTAACTGTAACTTCGATACTAATTAGGACAAGTAACGTAATTTCGATACAAATTATGACAGATTACCGTAACTTCGTTACTAATTATGACAAGTAACTGTAATTTCGATACAAATTATGGCAGGTAACTGTAACTTCGGTACTAATTATATCAGGTATCAGTAACTTCGATACTAATTATGACAAGGAACTGTAATTTCGATACAATTTATGGCAGGTAACTGTAACTTCGTTACTAATTATGACAGGTTACTGTAACTTCGTTACTAATTATGTCAAGTAATTGTAGCTTCGATTCTAATTATGACAAGTAACTGTAATTCCGATACAAAATATGACAGGTAACAGTAACTTCGATACTAATTATGACAAGGAACTCTAACTTCGTTAATAATTATGACAAGTAACAGTAATTTTGATAAAAAATTATGGTAGGTAACTGTAACATCAATACTAATTATGACAGGTAACAGTAACTTCGATACTAATTATGACAGGTAAGAGTAACTACGATACTAATTATGACAAGTAACTGTAACTTCGATACTAATTATGACAGGTAACATTTACTTCGATACTAATTATGACAGGAAACTGTAACTTCGTTACTAATTATGACAAGTAACTGTAATTTCGATACAAATTATGACAGGTAACTTTAACTTCGTTACTAATTATGACAGGAAAGTGTAAGTTCGTTACTAATTATGACAAGTAACTTTAATTTGGATACTAGTTATGGCAGGAAACTGTAACTTCGATACTAATTATGACACGTAACTGTAACTTCGTTATTAATTATGGCAAGTAACTGTAATTTTGATAAAAAATTATTGTAGGTAACTGTAACTTCAATACTAATTATGACAGGTAACATTAACTTCGATACTAATTATGACAAGAAACTCAAACTTCGTTACTAATTATGACAAGTAACTGTAATTTTGATAAAAAATTATGGTAGGTAACTGTAACTTCAATACTAATTATGACAGGTAACAGTAACTTCGATACTAATTATGACAGGAAACTGTAACTTCGTTACTAATTATGACAAGTAACTTTAATTTCGATATTAATTATGGCAGGAAACTGTAACTTCGTTACTAATTATGGAAAGTCCCTGTAATATCGATACAAATTATGGCAGGTAACTGTAACCTCGATACTAATTATGACAAGTAACTGTAACTTCGATACTAATTATGACAGGTAACTGTAACTTCGTTATTAATTATGACAAGTAACTGTAATTTCGATACAAATTTTGGCAGGTAACTGTATCATCATTACTAATTATGACAGGTAACAGTAACTTCGATACTAATTATGACAAGAAACTCAAACTTCGTTACTAATTATGACAAGTAACTGTAATTTTGATAAAAAATTATGGTAGGTAACCGTCACTTCAATACTAATTATGACAGGTAACAGTAACTTCGATACTAATTATGACAGGAAACTGTAACTTCGTTACTAATTATGACAAGTAACTTTAATTTCGATATTAATTAAGGCAGGAAACTGTAACTTCGTTACTAATTATGGCAAGTCCCTGTAATATCGATACAAATTATGGCAGGTAACTGTAACCTCGATACTAATTATGACAAGTAACTGTAACCTCGATACTAATTATGACAAGTAACTGTAACTTCAATACTAATTATGACAAGTAACTGTAACTTCGATACTAATTATGACAGGTAACTCTAACTTCGATACTAATTATGACAGGTAACTGTAACTTCGTTACTAATTATGACAAGTAACTGTAATTTCGATTCAAATTTTGGCAGATAACTGTAACTTCGATAATTATTATGACAGGTAACAGTAACTTCGATACTAATTATGACAAGGAACTGTAACATCGATACTAATAATGACAGGTAACTGTAACTTCGTTACTAATTGTGACAGGTTACTGTAACTTCGTTACTAATTATGTCAAGTAACTGTAGCTTCGATGCTAATTATGACAAGTAACTGTAATTTCGATACAAATTATGACAGGTAACATTAACTTCGATACTAATTATGACCAGAAACTCTAACTTCGTCACTAATTATGACAAGTAACTGTTATTTCGATACAAATTATGGCAGGTAATTGTAACTTCGATACTAATTATGACAGGTAACAGTAACTTCGATACTAATTGTGACAAGTAACTATAACTTCGATACAAATTATGTCAGGTAACTGTAACTTCGATACTAATTATGACAAGAAACTGGAACTTCGTTACTAATTATGACAAGTCCCTGTAATTTCGATACAAATTATGGCAGGTAACTGTAACATCCATACTAATTATGACAGGTAACAGTAACTTCGATACTAATTATGACAGGAAACTGTAACTTCGTCACTAATTATGACAAGTAACTCTAATTTCGATACATATTATGACAGGTAACTGAAACTTCGCTACTAATTATGACAAGGAACTGTAATTTCGATAAAAATTATGGCAGGTAACTGTAACTTCGTTACTAATTATGACAAGTAACTGTAATTTCGATACAAATTTGGGCAGGTAACTGTAACTTCGATAATAATTATGACAGGTAACAGTAACTTCGATACTAATTATGACAAGTAACTGTAACTTCGATACTAATTATGACAGGTAACTGTAACTTCGTTACTATTTATGACAAGTAACAGTAATTTCGAAACAAAATATGGCAGGTAACAGTAACTTCGATACTAATTATGACAGGTAACAGTAACTTCGATACTATTTATGACAAGTAACATTAACTTCGATACTAATTATGACAGGTTACTGTAACATCGTTGCTAATGATGACAAGTAACTTTAATTTCGATACAAATTATGGCAGGTAGCTGTAACTTCCATACTAATTATGACATGTAAGAGTTACTTCGATACTAATTATGACAGGAAACTGTAACTTCGTTACTAATTATGACAAGAAACTGTAATTTCGATACAAATTATGACAGGTAACTGTAACTTCGTTACTAATTATGACATGTAACAGTACCTTCGATACTAATTATGACAGGTAACTGTAACATCGATACTAATTATGACAAGGAACTGTAATTTCGATACAAATTATGGCAGGTAACTATAACTTCGATACTAATTATGACAGGTAACAGCAACTTCGATACTAATTATGACAAGTAACTATAACTTCGATACAAATTATGACAGGTAACTGTAACTTCGATACTAATTATGACAAGAAACTCTAACTTCGTCACTAATTATGACAAGTAACTGTAATTTTGATAAAAAATTATTGTAGGTAACTCTAACTTCAATACTAATTATGACAGGTAACAGTAACTTCGATACTAATTATGACAGGTAACTGTAACTTCGTTACTTATTATGACAAGTAACTTTAATTTCGATACTAATTATGGCAGGTTACTGTAACTTCGTTACTAATTATGACAAGTCCCTGTAATTTCGATACAAATTATTGCAGGTAATTGTAATTTCGATACTAATTATGACAGGTAACAGTAACTTCGATACTAATTATGACAGGTAACAGTAACTTCGATACTAATTATGACAAGTAACTGTAACTTCGATACTAATTATGGCTGGTAACAGTAACTTCGTTGCTAATTATGACAGGTAACTGTAACTTCGATACTAATTATGGCTGGTAACAGTTACTTCGTTGCTAATTATGACAGGTAACTGTAACTTCGATACTAATTATGACAAGCAACTGTAATTTCGATACAAATTATGGCAGGTAACTGTAACTTCTTACTAATTGTGACAGGTAACAGTAACTTCAATACTAATTATGACAAGTAAATATAACTTCGAATCAAATTATGACAGGTAACTGTAACTTCGATACTAATTATGACAAGAAAATCTAACTTCGTTACTAATTATGACAAGTAACTGTAATTTTGATAAAAAATTATGGTAGGTAACTGTAACTTCAATACTAATTATGACAGGTAACAGGAACTTCGATACTAATTATGACAGGTAACTGTAACTTCGTTAATAATTATCACAAGTAACTTTAATTTCGATACTAATTATGGCAGGTAACTGTAACTTCGTTACTAATTATGACAAGTCCCTGTAATTTCGATACAAATTATGGCAGGTAACGGTAACTTCGATACTAATTATTACAAGTAACTGTAACTTCGATACTAATTATGACAGGTAACTGTAACTTCGTTACTAATTATGACAAGTAACTGTAATTTCGATACAAATTTTGGCAGGTAACTGTCACTTCGATTCTAATTATGACAGGTAACAGTAACTTCGATACTAATTAAGACAAGTAACAGTAACTTCGATACTAATTATGGCAGGTTACTGTAACATCGCTACTAATTATGACAAGTAACTGTAACTTCGATACTAATTATGACAGGTAACTGTAACTTCGTTACTATTTATGACAAGTAACAGTAATTTCGAAACAAAATATGGCAGGTAACAGTAACTTCGATACTAATTATGACAGGTAACAGTATCTTCGATACTATTTATGACAAGTAACATTAACTTCGATACTAATTATGACAGGTTACAGTAACTACGATACTAATTATGACAAGTAACTGTAACTTCGATACTAATTATGGCTGGTAACAGTAACTTCGATGCTAATTATGACAGGTAACTGTAACTTCGATACTAATTATGACAAGGAACTGTAATTTCGATACAAATTATGACAGGTAACTGTAACTTCGATACTAATTATCACAGTTAACAGCAACTTCGATACTAATTATGACAAGTAACTATAACTTCGATACAAATTATGACAGGTAACTGTAACTTCGATACTAATTATGACAAGAAACTGTAATTTCGATTCAAATTTTGGCAGGTAACTGTAACTTCGATACTAATTATGACAAGTAACTGTAATTTCGATTCAAATTTTGGCAGGTAACTGTAACTTCGATACTTATTATGACAGGTAACAGTAACTTCGATACTAATTATGACAAGTAACTGTAACTTCGATACTAATTATGACAGGTAACTGTAACTTCGTTACTAATTATGACAAGTAACTGTAATTTCGATACAAATTATGACAGGTAACTGTAACTTCGATACTAATTATCACAGTTAACAGCAACTTCGATACTAATTATGACAAGTAACTATAACTTCGATACAAATTATGACAGGTAACTGTAACTTCGATACTAATTATGACAAGAAACTCTAACTTCGTTATTAATTATGACAAGTAACTGTAATTTTGATACAAATTATGGCAGGTAACTGTAACTTCCATACTAATTATGACAGATAACAGTAACTTCGATACTAATTATGACAGGAAACTGTAACTTCGTTACTAATTATGACAAGTAACTCTAATTTTGATAAAAAGTTATGGCAGGTAACTGTAACATCGTTACTAATTATGACAAGTCCCTGTAATTGCGATACAAATTATGGCAGGTAACTGTAACTTCGATACTAATTATGACAAGTAACTGTAACTTCGATACTAATTATGACAGGTAACTGTAACTTCATTATTAATTATGACAAGTAACTGTAATTTCGATACAAATTATGGCAGGTAACTGTAACTTCCATACTAATTATGACAGATAACAGTAACTTCGATACTAATTATGACAGGAAACTGTAACTTCGTTACTAATTATGACAAGTAACTGTAATTTCGATACAAATTTTGACAGGTAACTGTAACTTTGTTACTACTTATGATAAGTAATAGTACCTTCGAGACTAATTATGACAGGTAACTGTAACTTCGATATGAATTATGACAAGGAACAGTAATTTTGATACAAATTATGGCAGGTAACTGTAACTTTGATACTAATTATGACAGGTAACAGTAACTTCGATACTGATTATGACAAGTAACTGTAACTTCGTTACTAATTATGACAAGTAACTCTAATTTTGATAAAAATTTATGGCAGGTAACTGTAACTTCGATACTAATTATGACAGGTAACATTAACTTCGATACTAATTATGACAGGTTACTGTAACTTCGTTACTAATTATGTCATGTAACTGTAACTTCAAAACTAATTAGGACAAGTAACTGTAATTTCGATACAAATTATGACAGGTTACCGTAACTTCGTTACTAATTATGACAAGTAACTATAATTTCGATACAAATTATGGCAGGTAACTGTAACTTCGGTACTAATTATGACAGGTTACTGTAACTTCGTTACTAATTATGTCAAGTAATTGTAGCTTCGATTCTAATTATGACAAGTAACTGTAATTCCGATACAAAATATGACAGGTAACAGTAACTTCGATACTAATTATGACAAGGAACTCTAACTTCGTTAATAATTATGACAAGTAACAGTAATTTTGATAAAAAATTATGGTAGGTAACTGTAACATCAATACTATTTATGACAGGTAACAGTAACTTCGATACTAATTATGACAGGTAAGAGTAACTGCGATACTAATTATGACAAGTAACTTTAATTTCGATATTAATTATGGCAGGAAACTGTAACTTCGTTACTAATTATGACAAGTCCCTGTAATTTCGATACAAATTATGGCAGGTAACTGTAACCTCGATACTAATTATGACAAGTAACTGTAACTTCGATACTAATTATGACAGGTAACTGTAACTTCGTTATTAATTATGGCAAGTAACTGTAATTTCGATACAAATTTTGGCAGGTAACTGTATCATCGTTACTAATTATGACAGGTAACAGTAACTTCGATACTAATTATGACAAGTAACTGTAACTTCGATACTAATTATGACAGGTAACTGTAACTTCGATACTAATTATGACAGGTAACTGTAACTTCGTTACTAATTATGACAAGTAACTGTAATTTTGATTCAAATTTTGGCAGGTAACTGTAACTTCGATACTTATTATGACAGGTAACAGTAACTACGATACTAATTATGACAAGGAACTGTAACATCGATACTAATAATGACAGGTTACTGTAACTTCATTACTAATTATGTCAAGTAACTGTAGCTTCGATGCTAATTATGACAAGTAATTGTAATTTCGATACAAATTATGACAGGTAACATTAACTTCGATACTAATTATGACCAGAAACTCTAACTTCGTCTCTAATTATGACAAGTAACTGTTATTTCGATACAAATTATGGCAGGTAATTGTAACTTCGATACTAATTATGACAGGTAACAGTAACTTCGATACTAATTATGACAAGTCACTATAACTTCGATACAAATTATGTCAGGTAACTGTAACTTCGATACTAATTATGACAAGAAACTCGAACTTCGTTATAATTATGACAAGTCCCTGTAATTTCGATACAAATTATGGCAGGTAACTGTAACATCCATACTAATTATGACAGGTAACAGTAACTTCGATACTAATTATGACAGGAAACTGTAATTTCGCCACTAATTATGACAAGTAACTCTAATTTCGATACAAATTATGACAGGTAACTGTAACTTCGTTACTAATTATGACAAGTAACAGTACCTTCGATACTAATTATGACAGGTAACTTAAACTTCGATACTAATTATGAAGAGGAAATGTAATTTCGATACAAATTATGGCAGGTAACTGTAACTTCGTTACTTATTATGACAAGTAACTGTAATTTCGATACAAATTTTGGCAGGAAACTGTAACTTCGATACTAATTATGACAGGTAACAGTAACTTCGATACTAATTATGACAAGTAACTGTAACTTCGATACTAATTATGACAGGTAACTGTAACTTCGTTACTATTTATGACAAGTAACAGTAATTTCGAAACAAAATATGGCAGGTAACAGTAACTTCGATACTAATTATGACAGGTAACAGTAACTTCGATACTATTTATGACATGTAACATTAACTTCGATACTAATTATGACAGGTTACTGTAAATTCGTAGCTAATGATGACAAGTAACTTTAATTTCGATACAAATTATGGCAGGTAACTGTAACTTCCATACTAATTATGACATGTAAGAGTTACTTCGATACTAATTATGACAGGAAACTGTAACTTCGTTACTAATTATGACAAGAAACTGTAATTTCGATACAAATTATGACAGGTAACTGTAACTTCGTTACTAATTATGACATGTAACAGTACCTTCGATACTAATTATGACAGGTAACTGTAACATCGATACTAATTATGACAAGGAACTGTAATTTCGATACAAATTATGGCAGGTAACTATAACTTCGATACTAATTATGACAGGTGACAGCAACTTCGATACTTATTATGACAAGTAACTATAACTTCGATACAAATTATGACAGGTAACTGTAACTTCGTTACTAATTATGTCAAGTACCTGTAACTTCGATACTAATTAGGACAAGTAACTGTAATTTCGATACAAATTATGACAGGTTACCGTAACTTCGTTACTAATTATGACAAGTAACTGTAATTTCGATACAAATTATGGCAGGTAACTGTAACTTCGGTACTAATTATATCAGGTATCAGTAACTTCGATACTAATTATGACAAGGAACTGTAATTTCGATACAATTTATGGCAGGTAACTGTAACTTCGTTACTAATTATGACAGGTTACTGTAACTTCGTTACTAATTATGTCAAGTAATTGTAGCTTCGATTCTAATTATGACAAGTAACTGTAATTCCGATACAAAATATGACAGGTAACAGTAACTTCGATACTAATTATGACAAGGAACTCTAACTTCGTTAATAATTATGACAAGCAACAGTAATTTTGATAAAAAATTATGGTAGGTAACTGTAACATCAATACTAATTATGACAGGTAACAGTAACTTCGATACTTATTATGACAGGTAAGAGTAACTACGATACTAATTATGACAAGTAACTGTAACTTCGATACTAATTATGACAGGTAACATTTACTTCGATACTAATTATGACAGGAAACTGTAACTTCGTTACTAATTATGACAAGTAACTGTAATTTCGATACAAATTATGAGAGGTAACTTTAACTTCGTTACTAATTATGACAGGAAACTGTAACTTCGTTACTAATTATGACAAGTAACTTTAATTTGGATACTAGTTATGGCAGGAAACTGTAACTTCGATACTAATTATGACACGTAACTGTAACTTCGTTATTAATTATGACAAGTAACTGTAATTTTGATAAAAAATTATTGTAGGTAACTGTAACTTCAATACTAATTATGACAGGTAACATTAACTTCGATACTAATTATGACAAGAAACTCAAACTTCGTTACTAATTATGACAAGTAACTGTAATTTTGATAAAAAATTATGGTAGGTAACTGTAACTTCAATACTAATTATGACAGGTAACAGTAACTTCGATACTAATTATGACAGGAAACTGTAACTTCGTTACTAATTATGACAAGTAACTTTAATTTCGATATTAATTATGGCAGGAAACTGTAACTTCGTTACTAATTATGACAAGTCCCTGTAATTTCGATACAAATTATGGCAGGTAACTGTAACCTCGATACTAATTATGACAAGTAACTGTAACTTCGATACTAATTATGACAGGTAACTGTAACTTCGTTATTAATTATGACAAGTAACTGTAATTTCGATACAAATTTTGGCAGGTAACTGTATCATCGTTACTAATTATGACAGGTAACAGTAACTTCGATACTAATTATGACAAGTAACTGTAACTTCGATACTAATTATGACAGGTAACTGTAACTTCGATACTAATTATGACAGGTAACTGTAACTTCGATACTAATTATGACAGGTAACTGTAACTTCGATACTAATTATGACAGGTAACTGTAACTTCGATACTAATTATGACACGTAACTGTAACTTCGTTATTAATTATGACAAGTAACTGTAATTTTGATAAAAAATTATTGTAGGTAACTGTAACTTCAATACTAATTATGACAGGTAACATTAACTTCGATACTAATTATGACAAGAAACTCAAACTTCGTTACTAATTATTTCAAGTAACTGTAATTTTGATAAAAAATTATGGTAGGTAACTGTAACTTCAATACTAATTATGACAGGTAACAGTAACTTCGAATTAATTATGACAGGAAACTGTAACTTCGTTACTAATTATGACAAGTAACTTTAATTTCGATATTAATTATGGCAGGAAACTGTAACTTCGTTACTAATTATGACAAGTCCCTGTAATTTCGATACAAATTATGGCAGGTAACTGTAACCTCGATACTAATTATGACAAGTAACTGTAATTTCGATACAAATTATGGCAGGTAACTGTAACTTCGGTACTAATTATATCAGGTATCAGTAACTTCGATACTAATTATGACAAGGAACTGTAATTTCGATACAATTTATGGCAGGTAACTGTAACTTCAATACTTATTATGACAGGAAACAGTAACTACGATACTAATTATGACAAGGAACTGTAACATCGATACTAATAATGACAGGTAACTGTAACTTCGTTACTAATTATGACAAGTAACTGTAATTTTGATACAAATTATGGCAGGTTACTGTAACTTCGATACTAATTATGACAGGTAACAGCAACTTCGATACTAATTATGACAAGTAACTATAACCTCGATACAAATTATGACAGGTAACTGTAACTTCGATACTAATTATGACAGGAAACTGTAACTTCGTTACTAATTATGACAAGTAACTGTAATTTTGATAAAAAATTATGGTAGGTAACTTTAGCTTCAATACTAATTATGACAGGTAACAGTAACTTCGATACTAATTATGACAGGAAACTGTAACTTCGTTACTAATTATGACAAGTAACTGTAATTTCGATACAAATTATGACAGGTAACTGTAACTTCGTTACTAATTATGACAGGTTACTGTAACTTCGTTACTAATTATGTCAAGTAACTGTAGCTTCGATGCTAATTATGACAAGTAACTGTAAATTCGATACAAATTATGACAGGTAACATTAACTTCGATACTAATTATGACCAGAAACTCTAACTTCGTCACTAATTATGACAAGTAACTGTTATTTCGATACAAATTATGGCAGGTAATTGTAACTTCGATACTTATTATGACAGGTAACAGTAAATTCGATACTAATTATGACAAGTAACTATAACTTCGATACAAATTAAATCAGGTAACTGTAACTTCGATACTAATTATGACAAGAAACTCGAACTTCGTTACTAATTATGACAAGTCCCTGTAATGTCGATACAAATTATGGCAGGTAACTGTAACATCCATACTAATTATGACAGGTAACAGTAACTTCGATACTAATTATGACAGGAAACTGTAACTTCGTCACTAATTATGACAAGTAACTCTAATTTCGAAACAAATTATGACAGGTAACTATAACTTCGTTACTAATTATGACAATTAACAGTACCTTCGATACTTATTATGACAGGTAACTTAAACTTCGATACTAATTATGACAAGGAACTGTAATTTCGATACAAATTATGGCAGGTAACTGTAACTTCGTTACTAATTATGACAAGTAACTGTAATTTCGATACAAATTTTGGCAGGAAACTGTAACTTCGATACTATGACAGGTAACAGTAACTTCGATACTAATTATGACAAGTAACTGTAACTGCGATACTAATTATGACAGGTAACTGTAACTTCGTTACTATTTATGACAAGTAACAGTAATTTCGAAACAAAATATGGCAGGTAACAGTAACTTCGATACTAATTATGACAGGTAACAGTAACTTCGATACTATTTATGACAAGTAACATTAACTTCGATACTAATTATGACAGGTTACTGTATCATCGTTGCTAATGATGACAAGTAACTTTAATTTCGATACAAATTATGGCAGGTAACTGTAACTTCCATACTAATTATGACATGTAAGAGTTACTTCGATACTAATTATGACAGGAAACTGTAACTTCGTTACTAATTATGACATGAAACTGTAATTTCGATACAAATTATGACAGGTAACTGTAACTTCGTTACTAATTATGACATGTAACAGTACCTTCGATACGAATTAGGACAGGTAACTGTAACATCGATACTAATTATGACAAGGAACTGTAATTTCGATACAAATTATGGCAGGTAACTATAACTTCGATACTAATTATGACAGATAACAGCAACTTCGATACTAATTATGACAAGTAACTATAACTTCGATACAAATTATGACAGGTAACTGTAACTTCGATACTAATAATGACAAGAAACTCTAACTTCGTTACTAATTATGACAAGTAACTGTAATTTTGATAAAAAATTATTGTAGGTTACTCTAACTTCAATACAAATTATGACAGGTAACAGTAACTTCGATACTAATTATGACAGGTAACTGTAACTTCGTTACTTATTATGACAAGTAACTTTAATTTCGATACTAATTATGGCAGGTTACTGTAACTTCGTTACTAATTATGACAAGTCCCTGTAATATCGATACAAATTATTGCAGGTAATTGTAATTTCGATACTAATTATGACAGGTAACAGTAACTTCGATACTAATTATGACAGGTAACAGTAACTTCGATACTAATTATGACAAGTAACTGTAACTTCGATACTAATTATGACAGGTAACAGCAACTTCGATACTAATTATGACAAGTAACTATAACTTCGATACAAATTATGACAGGTAACAATAACTTCGATACTAATTATGACAGGTTACAGTAACTACGATACTAATTATGACAAGTAACTGTAACTTCGATACTAATTATGGCTGGTAACAGTAACTTCGATGCTAATTATGACAGGTAACTGTAACTTCGATACTAATTATGACAAGGAACTGTAATTTCGATACAAATTATGGCAGGTAACTGTAACTTCGATACTAATTATGACAAGTAACTGTAATTTCGATTCAAATTTTGGCAGGTAACTGTAACTTCGATACTTATTATGACAGGTAACAGTAACTTCGATACCAATTATGACAAGTAACTGTAACTTCGATACTAATTATTACAGGTAACTGTAACTTCGTTACTAATTATGACAAGTAACTGTAATTTCGATACAAATTATGACAGGTAACTGTAACTTCGATACTAATTATCACAGTTAACAGCAACTTCGATACTAATTATGACAAGTAACTATAACTTCGATACAAATTATGACAGGTAACTGTAACTTCGATACTAATTATGACAAGAAACTCTAACTTCGTTACTAATTATGACAAGTAACTGTAATTTTGATAAAAAATTATTGTAGGTAACTGTAACTTCAATACTAATTATGACAGGTAACAGTAACTTCGATACTAATTATGACAGGAAACTGTAACTTCGTTACTAATTATGACAAGTAACTTTAATTTCGAGTCTAATTATGGCAGGTAACTGTAACATCGTTACTAATTATGACAAGTCCCTGTAATTGCGATACAAATTATGGCAGGTAACTGTAACTTCGATACTAATTATGACAAGTAACTGTAACTTCGATACTAATTATGACAGGTAACTGTAACTTCATTATTAATTAAAAGTAACTGTAATTTCGATACAAATTTTGGCAGGTAACTGTAACTTCGATACTAATTATGACAGGTAACAGTAACATCGATACTAATTATGACAAGTAACTATAACTTCGATACAAATTATGACAGCTAACTGTAATTTCGATACTAATTATGACAAGAAACTCGAACTTCGTTATTAATTATGACAAGTCCCTGTAATTTCGATACAAATTATGGCAGGTAACTGTAACTTCCATACTAATTATGACAGATAACAGTAACTTCGATACTAATTATGACAGGAAACTGTAACTTCGTCACTAATTATGACAAGTAACTCTAATTTCGAAACAAATTATGACAGGTAACTATAACTTCGTTACTAATTATGACAATTAACAGTACCTTCGATACTTATTATGACAGGTAACTTAAACTTCGATACTAATTATGACAAGGAACTGTAATTTCGATACAAATTATGGCAGGTAACTGTAACTTCGTTACTAATTATGACAAGTAACTGTAATTTCGATACAAATTTTGGCAGGAAACTGTAACTTCGATACTAATTATGACAGGTAACAGTAACTTCGATACTAATTATGACAAGTAACTGTAACTGCGATACTAATTATGACAGGTAACTGTAACTTCGTTACTATTTATGACAAGTAACAGTAATTTCGAAACAAAATATGGCAGGTAACAGTAACTTCGATACTAATTATGACAGGTAACAGTAACTTCGATACTATTTATGACAAGTAACATTAACTTCGATACTAATTATGACAGGTTACTGTATCATCGTTGCTAATGATGACAAGTAACTTTAATTTCGATACAAATTATGGCAGGTAACTGTAACTTCCATACTAATTATGACATGTAAGAGTTACTTCGATACTAATTATGACAGGAAACTGTAACTTCGTTACTAATTATGACATGAAACTGTAATTTCGATACAAATTATGACAGGTAACTGTAACTTCGTTACTAATTATGACAAGTCCCTGTAATTGCGATACAAATTATGGCAGGTAACTGTAACTTCGATACTAATTATGACAAGTAACTGTAACTTCGATACTAATTATGACAGGTAACTGTAACTTCATTATTAATTAAAAGTAACTGTAATTTCGATACAAATTTTGGCAGGTAACTGTAACTTCGATACTAATTATGACAGGTAACAGTAACATCGATACTAATTATGACAAGTAACTATAACTTCGATACAAATTATGACAGCTAACTGTAATTTCGATACTAATTATGACAAGAAACTCGAACTTCGTTATTAATTATGACAAGTCCCTGTAATTTCGATACAAATTATGGCAGGTAACTGTAACTTCCATACTAATTATGACAGATAACAGTAACTTCGATACTAATTATGACAGGAAACTGTAACTTCGTTACTAATTATGACAAGTAACTGTAATTTCGATACAAATTTTGACAGGTAACTGTAACTTTGTTACTACTTATGACCAGTAATAGTACCTTCGAGACTAATTATGACAGGTAACTGTAACTTCGATATTAATTATGACAAGGAACAGTAATTTTGATACAAATTATGGCAGGTAACTGTAACTTTGATACTAATTATGACAGGTAACAGTAACTTCGATACTGATTATGACAAGTAACTGTAACTTCGTTACTAATTATGACAAGTAACTCTAATTTTGATAAAAAATTATGGCAGGTAACTGTAACTTCGATACTAATTATGACAGGTAACATTAACTTCGATACTAATTATGACAGGTTACTGTAACTTCGTTACTAATTATGTCAAGTAACTGTAACTTCGATACTAATTAGGACAAGTAACGTAATTTCGATACAAATTATGACAGATTACCGTAACTTCGTTACTAATTATGACAAGTAACTGTAATTTCGATACAAATTATGGCAGGTAACTGTAACTTCGGTACTAATTATATCAGGTATCAGTAACTTCGATACTAATTATGACAAGGAACTGTAATTTCGATACAATTTATGGCAGGTAACTGTAACTTCGTTACTAATTATGACAGGTTACTGTAACTTCGTTAATAATTATGACAAGTAACAGTAATTTTGATAAAAAATTATGGTAGGTAACTGTAACATCAATACTAATTATGACAGGTAACAGTAACTTCGATACTAATTATGACAGGTAAGAGTAACTACGATACTAATTATGACAAGTAACTGTAACTTCGATACTAATTATGACAGGTAACATTTACTTCGATACTAATTATGACAGGAAACTGTAACTTCGTTACTAATTATGACAAGTAACTGTAATTTCGATACAAATTATGACAGGTAACTTTAACTTCGTTACTAGTTATGACAGGAAACTGTAACTTCGTTACTAATTATGACAAGTAACTTTAATTTGGATACTAGTTATGGCAGGAAACTGTAACTTCGATACTAATTATGACACGTAACTGTAACTTCGTTATTAATTATGACAAGTAACTGTAATTTTGATAAAAAATTATTGTAGGTAACTGTAACTTCAATACTAATTATGACAGGTAACAGTAACTTCGATACTAATTGTGACAAGTAACTATAACTTCGATACAAATTATGTCAGGTAACTGTAACTTCGATACTAATTATGACAAGAAACTGGAACTTCGTTACTAATTATGACAAGTCCCTGTAATTTCGATACAAATTATGGCAGGTAACTGTAACATCCATACTAATTATGACAGGTAACAGTAACTTCGATACTAATTATGACAGGAAACTGTAACTTCGTCACTAATTATGACAAGTAACTCTAATTTCGATACATATTATGACAGGTAACTGAAACTTCGCTACTAATTATGACAAGTAACAGTACCTTCGATACTAATTATGACAGGTAACTTTAACTTCGATACTAATTATGACAAGGAACTGTAATTTCGATACAAATTATGGCAGGTAACTGTAACTTCGTTACTAATTATGACAAGTAACTGTAATTTCGATACAAATTTTGGCAGGTAACTGTAACTTCGATACTAATTATGACAGGTAACAGTAACTTCGATACTAATTATGACAAGTAACTGTAACTTCGATACTAATTATGACAGGTAACTGTAACTTCGTTACTATTTATGACAAGTAACAGTAATTTCGAAACAAAATATGGCAGGTAACAGTAACTTCGATACTAATTATGACAGGTAACAGTAACTTCGATACTATTTATGACAAGTAACATTAACTTCGATACTAATTATGACAGGTTACTGTAACATCGTTGCTAATGATGACAAGTAACTTTAATTTCGATACAAATTATGGCAGGTAGCTGTAACTTCCATACTAATTATGACATGTAAGAGTTACTTCGATACTAATTATGACAGGAAACTGTAACTTCGTTACTAATTATGACAAGAAACTGTAATTTCGATACAAATTATGACAGGTAACTGTAACTTCGTTACTAATTATGACATGTAACAGTACCTTCGATACTAATTATGACAGGTAACTGTAACATCGATACTAATTATGACAAGGAACTGTAATTTCGATACAAATTATGGCAGGTAACTATAACTTCGATACTAATTATGACAGGTAACAGCAACTTCGATACTAATTATGACAAGTAACTATAACTTCGATACAAATTATGACAGGTAACTGTAACTTCGATACTAATTATGACAAGAAACTCTAACTTCGTCACTAATTATGACAAGTAACTGTAATTTTGATAAAAAATTATTGTAGGTAACTCTAACTTCAATACTAATTATGACAGGTAACAGTAACTTCGATACTAATTATGACAGGTAACTGTAACTTCGTTACTTATTATGACAAGTAACTTTAATTTCGATACTAATTATGGCAGGTTACTGTAACTTCGTTACTAATTATGACAAGTCCCTGTAATTTCGATACAAATTATTGCAGGTAATTGTAATTTCGATACTAATTATGACAGGTAACAGTAACTTCGATACTAATTATGACAGGTAACAGTAACTTCGATACTAATTATGACAAGTAACTGTAACTTCGATACTAATTATGGCTGGTAACAGTAACTTCGTTGCTAATTATGACAGGTAACTGTAACTTCGATACTAATTATGGCTGGTAACAGTTACTTCGTTGCTAATTATGACAGGTAACTGTAACTTCGATACTAATTATGACAAGGAACTGTAATTTCGATACAAATTATGGCAGGTAACTGTAACTTCTTACTAATTGTGACAGGTAACAGTAACTTCAATACTAATTATGACAAGTAAATATAACTTCGAATCAAATTATGACAGGTAACTGTAACTTCGATACTAATTATGACAAGAAAATCTAACTTCGTTACTAATTATGACAAGTAACTGTAATTTTGATAAAAAATTATGGTAGGTAACTGTAACTTCAATACTAATTATGACAGGTAACAGGAACTTCGATACTAATTATGACAGGTAACTGTAACTTCGTTAATAATTATCACAAGTAACTTTAATTTCGATACTAATTATGGCAGGTAACTGTAACTTCGTTACTAATTATGACAAGTCCCTGTAATTTCGATACAAATTATGGCAGGTAACGGTAACTTCGATACTAATTATTACAAGTAACTGTAACTTCGATACTAATTATGACAGGTAACTGTAACTTCGTTACTAATTATGACAAGTAACTGTAATTTCGATACAAATTTTGGCAGGTAACTGTCACTTCGATTCTAATTATGACAGGTAACAGTAACTTCGATACTAATTATGACAAGTAACAGTAACTTCGATACTAATTATGACAGGTAACTGTAATTTCGTTACTAATTATGACAAGTAACTGTAATTTCGATACAAATTATGGCAGGTAACTGTATCTTCGATACTAATTATGACAGGTAACAATAACTTCGATACTAATTTTGACAAGTAACATTAACTTCGATACTAATTATGGCAGGTTACTGTAACATCGCTACTAATTATGACAAGTAACTTTAATTTCGATACAAATTATGGCAGGTAACTGTAACTTCCATACTAATTATGACAGGTAACAGTAACTTCGATACTAATTATGACAAGTAACAGTAACTTCGATACTAATTATGACAGGAAACTGTAACTTCGTTACTAATTATGACAAGTAACTGTAATTTCGATACAAATTATGACAGGTAACTGAAACTTCGTTACTAATTATGACAAGTAACTGTACCTTCGATACTAATTATGACAGGTAACTGTAACTTCGATACTAATTATGACAAGGAACTGTAATTTCGATACCAATTTTGGCAAGTAACTGTAACTTCGATACTAATTATGACAGGTAACAGTAACTTCGATACTAATTATGACAAGTAACTGTAACTTCGATACTAATTATGACAGGTAACTGTAACTTCGTTACTAATAATGAAAAGTAACTCTAATTTCGATACTAATTATGGCAGGTAACTGTAACTTCGATACTAATTATGACAGGTAACAGTAACTTCGATACTAATTATGACAAGTAACTATAACTTCGATAAAAATTATGACTGGTTACTGTAACTTCGATTCTAATTATGACAAGAAACTCAAACTTCGTTTGCTAATTATGACAAGTAACTGTAATTTTGATAAAAAATTATGGTAGGTAACTGTAACTTCATTACTAATTATGACAGGTAACAGTTACTTCGATACTAATTATGACAAGTAACAGTAACTTCGATACTAATTATGACAAGTAATTGTAACTTCGATACTAATTATGACAGGTAACTGTAACTTCGTTACTAATTATGACAAGTAACTGTAATTTCGATTCAAATTTTGGCAGGTAACTGTAACTTCGATACTTATTATGACAGTTAACAGTAACTTCGATACTAATTATGACAAGTAACTGTAACTTCGATACTAATTATGACAGGTAACTGTAACTTCGTTACTAATTATGACAAGTAACTGTAATTTCGATACAAATTATGGCAGGTAACTGTAACTTCGATACTAATTATCACAGTTAACAGCAACTTCGATACTAATTATGACAAGTAACTATAACTTCGATACAAATTATGACAGGTAACTGTAACTTCGATACTAATTATGACAAGTAACTGTAATTTCGATACAAATTATGGCAGGTAACAGTAACTTCGATACTAATTATGACAAGTAACTGTAACTTCGATACCTATTATGACAGGGAACTGTATTTTCGATACAAATTATTGCAGGTAACTGTAACTTCGATACTAATTGTGACTGGTAACAGTAACTTCGATACTAATTATGACAAGTAACTATAACATCGAATCAAATTATGACAGGTAACTGTAACTTCGATACTAATTATGACAAGAAACTCTAACTTCGTTACTAATTATGACAAGTAACTGTTATTTTGATAAAAAATTATGGTAGGTAACTGTAACTTCAATACTAATTATGACAGGTAACTGTAACTTCGTTACTATTTATGACAAGTAACAGTAATTTCGATACAAATTATGGCAGGTAACAGTAACTTCGATACTAATTATGACAGGGAACTGTATTTTCGATACAAATTATTGCAGGTAACTGTAACTTCGATACTAATTGTGACTGGTAACAGTAACTTCGATACTAATTATGACAAGTAACTATAACATCGAATCAAATTATGACAGGTAACAGTAACTTCGATACTTATTATGACAGGTAACTGTAACTTCGTTACTAATTATCACAAGTAACTTTAATTTCGATACTAATTATGGCAGGTAACTGTAACTTCGTTACTAATTATTACAAGTCCCTGTAATTTCGATACAAATTATGGCGGGTAACGGTAACTTCGATACTAATTATTACAAGTAACTGTAACTTCGATACTAATTATGACAGGTAACTGTAACTTGGTTACTAATTATGACAAGTAACTGTAATTTCGATACAAATTTTGGCAGGTAACTGTAACTTCGATTCTAATTATGACAGGTAACAGTAGCTTCGATAATAATTATGACGAGTAACTGTAACTTCGATACTAATTATGACAGGTAACTGTAACTTCGTTACTATTTATGACAAGTAACAGTAATTTCGATACAAAATATGGCAGGTAACAGTAACTTCGATACTAATTATGACAGGTAACAGTAACTTCGATACTAATTATGACAAGTAACATAAACTTCGATAATAATTATGACAGGTTACTGTAACATCGTTGCTAATGATGACAAGTAACTTTAATTTCGATACAAATTATGGCAGGTAACTGTAACTTCCATACTAATTATGACAGGTAACAGTTACTTCGATACTAATTATGACAGGAAACTGTAACATCGTTACTAATTATGACAAGTAACTGTAATTTCGATACAAATTATGACAGGTAACTGTAACTTCGTTACTAATTATGACAAGTAACAGAACCTTCGATACTAATTATGACAGGTAACTGTAACTTCGATACTAATTATGACAAGGAACTGTAATTTCGATACAAATTATTGCAGGTAACTGTAACTTCGTTACTAATTCTGACAAGTAACTGTAATTTCGATACAAATTTTGGCAGGTAACTGTTACTTCGATACTAATTATGACAGGTAACAGTAACTTCGATACTAATTATGGCAAGTAACAGTTACTTCGATACTTATTATGACAGGTAACTGTATCTTCGTTACTAATTATGACAAGAAACTCTAATTTCGATACAAATTATGGCAGGTAACTGTAACTTCGGTACTAATTATGACAGGTAACAGTAACTTCGATACTAATTATGACAAGTAATTGTTATTTCGATACAAATTATGGCAGGTAACAGTAACTTCGATACTAATTATGACAAGTAACTGTAACTTCGATACTAATTATGACAGGGAACTGAAATTTCGATACAAATTATGGCAGGTAACTGTAACTTCGATACCAATTATGACAGGTAACAGCAACTTCGATACTAATTATGACAAGTAACTATAACTTCTATACAAATTATGACAGGTAACTGTAACTTCGATACTAATTATGACAAGAAACTCTAACTTCGTTACTAATTATGACAAGTAACTGTAATTTTGATAAAAAATTATTGTAGGTAACTGTAACTTCAATACTAATTATGACAGGTAACAGTAACTTCGATACTAATTATGACAGGTAACTGTAACTTCGTTACTTATTATGACAAGTAACTTTAATTTCGATACTAATTATGGCAGGTTACTGTAACTTCGTTACTAATTATGACAAGTCCCTGAAATTTCGATACAAATTATTGCAGGTAATTGTAATTTCGATACTAATTATGACAGGTAACAGTAACTTCGATACTAATTATGACAGGTAACAGTAACTTCGATACTAATTATGACAAGTAACTGTAACTTCGATACTAATTATGACAGGTAACAGTAACTTCGGTAGTAATTATGACAGGTAACTGTAACTTCGATACTAATTATGACAAGGAACTATAACTTCGATACAAATTATGACAGGTAACAGTAACTTCGATACTAATTATGACAGGTTACAGTAACTACGATACTAATTATGACAAGTAACTGTAACTTCGATACTAATTATGACAGGTAACTGTAACTTGGTAACTAATTATGACAAGTAACTGTAATTTCGATACAAATTATGGCTGGTAACAGTAACTTCGATGCTAATTATGACAGGTAACTGTAACTTCGATACTAATTATGACAAGTAACTGTAACTTCGATACTAATTATGACAGGTAACTGTAACTTCATTATTAATTATGACAAGTAACTGTAATTTCGATACAAATTTTGGCAGGTAACTGTTACTTCGATACTAATTATGACAGGTAACAGTAACTTCGATACTAATTATGACAAGTAACTATAACTTCGATACAAATTATGACAGCTAACTGTAATTTCGATACTAATTATGACAAGAAACTCGAACTTCGTTATTAATTATGACAAGTCCCTGTAATTTCGATACAAATTATTGTAGGTAACTGTAAGTTCAATACTAATTATGACAGGTAACAGTAACTACGATACTAATTATGACAGGTACCTGTAACTTAGTTACTTATTATGACAAGTAACTTTAATTTCGATACTAATTATGGCAGGTTACTGTAACTTCGTTACTAATTATGACAAGTCCCTGAAATTTCGATACAAATTATTGCAGGTATTTGTAATTTCGATACTAATTATGACAGGTAACAGTAACTTCGATACTAATTATGACAGGTAACAGTAACTTCGATACTAATTATGACAAGTAACTGTAACTTCGATACTAATTATGACAGGTAACAGTAACTTCGGTACTAATTATGACAGGTAACTGTAACTTCGATACTAATTATGACAAGGAACTATAACTTCGATACAAATTATGACAGGAAACAGTAACTTCGATACTAATTATGACAGGTTACAGTAACTACGATACTAATTATGACAGGTAACTGTAACTTGGTAACTAATTATGACAAGTAACTGTAATTTCGATACAAATTATGGCTGGTAACACTAATTTCGATGCTAATTATGACAGGTAACTGTAACTTCGATACTAATTATGACAAGGAACTGTAATTTCGAAACAAATTATGGCAGGTAACTGTAACTTCGATACTAATTTTGACAGGTAACAGTAACTTCGATACTTATTATGACAAGTAACTATAACTTCGAATCAAATTATGACAGGTAACTGTAACTTCGATACAAATTATGACAAGAAAATTTAACTTCGTTACTAATTATGACAAGTAACTGTAATTTTGAAAAAAAAAAATGGTAGGTAACTGTAACTTCAATACTAATTATGACATGTAACAGGAACTTCGATACTAATTATGACAGGTAACTGTAACTTCGTTACTAATTATCACAAGTAACTTTAATTTCGATACTAATTATGGCAGGTAACTGTAACTTCGTTACTAATTATGACAAGTCCCTGTAATTTCGATACAAATTATGGCAGGTAATGGTAACTTCGATACTAATTATTACAGGTAACTGTAACTTCGATACTAATTATGACAGGTAACTGTAACTTCGTTACTATTTATGACAAGTAACTGTAATTTCGATATAAATTTTGGCAGGTAACTGTAACTTCGATTCTAATTATTATTGGTAACAGTAACTTCGATACTAATTATGACAAGTAACTGTAACCTCGATACTAATTATGACAGGTAACTGTAACTTCGTTAGTAATTATGACAAGTAACAGTAATTTCGATACAAATTATGGCAGGTAACTGTATATTCGATACTAATTATGACAGGTAAGAGTAACTTCGATACTAATTATGACAAGTAACATTATCTTCGATACTAATTATGGCAGGTTACTGTAACATCGCTACTAATTATGACAAGTAACTTTAATTTCGATACAAATTATGGCAGGTAACTGTAACTTCCATACTAGTTATGACAGGAAACAGTAACTTCGATACTAATTATGACAGGAAACTGTAACTTCGTTACTAATTATGACAAGTAACTGTAATTTCGATACAAATTATGACAGGTAACTGTAACTTCGTTACTAATTATGACAAGTGACAGTACCTTCGATACTAATTATGACAGGTAAATGTAACTTCGATACTAATTATGACAAGGAACTGTAATTTCGATACAAATTATGGCAGGTAACTGTAACTTCGTTACTAATTATGACAAGTAACTGTAATTTCGATACAAATTTTGGCAGGTAACTGTAACTTCGATACTAATTATGACAGGTAACAGTAACTTCGATACTAATTATGACAAGTAACTGTAACTTCGATACTAATTATGACAGGTAACTGTAACTTCGTTACTAATAATGGCAAGTAACTCTAATTTCGATAATAATTATTGCAGGTAACTGTAACTTCGATACTAATTAGGACAGGTAACAGTAACTTCGATACTAATTATGACAAGTAACTATAACTTCGATACAAATTATGACTGGTTACTGTAACTTCGATTCTAATTATGACAAGAAACTCAAACTTCGTTACTAATTATGACAAGTAACTGTAATTTTGATAAAAAATTATGGTAGGTAACTGTAACTTCATTACTAATTATGACAGGTAACAGTAACTTCGATACTAATTATGACAGGAAACTGTAACTTCGTAACTAATTATGACAAGTAACTTTAATTTCGATACTAGTTATGGCAGGAAACTGTAACTTCGTTACTAATTATGACAAGTCCCTGTAATTTCGATACAAATTATGGCAGGTATCTGTAACTTCGATACTAATTATGACAAGTAAATGTAACTTCGATACTAATTATGACAGGTAACTGTAACTTCGTTATTAATTATGACAAGTAACTGTAATTTTGATAAAAAATTATGGTAGGTAACTGTAACATCAATGCTAATTATGACAGGTAACAGTAACTTCGATACTAATTATGACAGGTAACAGTAACTTCGATACTAATTATGACAAGTAACTGTAACTTCGATACTAATTATGGCTGGTAACAGTAACTTCGTTGCTAATTATGACAGGTAACTGTAACTTCGATACTAATTATGGCTGGTAACAGTTACTTCGTTGCTAATTATGACAGGTAACTGTAACTTCGATACTAATTATGACAAGGAACTGTAATTTCGATACAAATTATGGCAGGTAACTGTAACTTCTTACTAATTGTGACAGGTAACAGTAACTTCAATACTAATTATGACAAGTAAATATAACTTCGAATCAAATTATGACAGGTAACTGTAACTTCGATACTAATTATGACAAGAAAATCTAACTTCGTTACTAATTATGACAAGTAACTGTAATTTTGATAAAAAATTATGGTAGGTAACTGTAACTTCAATACTAATTATGACAGGTAACAGGAACTTCGATACTAATTATGACAGGTAACTGTAACTTCGTTAATAATTATCACAAGTAACTTTAATTTCGATACTAATTATGGCAGGTAACTGTAACTTCGTTACTAATTATGACAAGTCCCTGTAATTTCGATACAAATTATGGCAGGTAACGGTAACTTCGATACTAATTATTACAAGTAACTGTAACTTCGATACTAATTATGACAGGTAACTGTAACTTCGTTACTAATTATGACAAGTAACTGTAATTTCGATACAAATTTTGGCAGGTAACTGTCACTTCGATTCTAATTATGACAGGTAACAGTAACTTCGATACTAATTATGACAAGTAACAGTAACTTCGATACTAATTATGACAGGTAACTGTAATTTCGTTACTAATTATGACAAGTAACTGTAATTTCGATACAAATTATGGCAGGTAACTGTATCTTCGATACTAATTATGACAGGTAACAATAACTTCGATACTAATTTTGACAAGTAACATTAACTTCGATACTAATTATGGCAGGTTACTGTAACATCGCTACTAATTATGACAAGTAACTTTAATTTCGATACAAATTATGGCAGGTAACTGAAACTTCGTTACTAATTATGACAAGTAACTGTACCTTCGATACTAATTATGACAGGTAACTGTAACTTCGATACTAATTATGACAAGGAACTGTAATTTCGATACCAATTTTGGCAAGTAACTGTAACTTCGATACTAATTATGACAGGTAACAGTAACTTCGATACTAATTATGACAAGTAACTGTAACTTCGATACTAATTATGACAGGTAACTGTAACTTCGTTACTAATAATGACAAGTAACTCTAATTTCGATACTAATTATGGCAGGTAACTGTAACTTCGATACTAATTATGACAGGTAACAGTAACTTCGATACTAATTATGACAAGTAACTATAACTTCGATAAAAATTATGACTGGTTACTGTAACTTCGATTCTAATTATGACAAGAAACTCAAACTTCGTTTGCTAATTATGACAAGTAACTGTAATTTTGATAAAAAATTATGGTAGGTAACTGTAACTTCATTACTAATTATGACAGGTAACAGTTACTTCGATACTAATTATGACAAGTAACAGTAACTTCGATACTAATTATGACAAGTAATTGTAACTTCGATACTAATTATGACAGGTAACTGTAACTTCGTTACTAATTATGACAAGTAACTGTAATTTCGATTCAAATTTTGGCAGGTAACTGTAACTTCGATACTTATTATGACAGTTAACAGTAACTTCGATACTAATTATGACAAGTAACTGTAACTTCGATACTAATTATGACAGGTAACTGTAACTTCGTTACTAATTATGACAAGTAACTGTAATTTCGATACAAATTATGGCAGGTAACTGTAACTTCGATACTAATTATCACAGTTAACAGCAACTTCGATACTAATTATGACAAGTAACTATAACTTCGATACAAATTATGACAGGTAACTGTAACTTCGATACTAATTATGACAAGTAACTGTAATTTCGATACAAATTATGGCAGGTAACAGTAACTTCGATACTAATTATGACAAGTAACTGTAACTTCGATACCTATTATGACAGGGAACTGTATTTTCGATACAAATTATTGCAGGTAACTGTAACTTCGATACTAATTGTGACTGGTAACAGTAACTTCGATACTAATTATGACAAGTAACTATAACATCGAATCAAATTATGACAGGTAACTGTAACTTCGATACTAATTATGACAAGAAACTCTAACTTCGTTACTAATTATGACAAGTAACTGTTATTTTGATAAAAAATTATGGTAGGTAACTGTAACTTCGTTACTATTTATGACAAGTAACAGTAATTTCGATACAAATTATGGCAGGTAACAGTAACTTCGATACTAATTATGACAGGGAACTGTATTTTCGATACAAATTATTGCAGGTAACTGTAACTTCGATACTAATTGTGACTGGTAACAGTAACTTCGATACTAATTATGACAAGTAACTATAACATCGAATCAAATTATGACAGGTAACAGTAACTTCGATACTTATTATGACAGGTAACTGTAACTTCGTTACTAATTATCACAAGTAACTTTAATTTCGATACTAATTATGGCAGGTAACTGTAACTTCGTTACTAATTATTACAAGTCCCTGTAATTTCGATACAAATTATGGCGGGTAACGGTAACTTCGATACTAATTATTACAAGTAACTGTAACTTCGATACTAATTATGACAGGTAACTGTAACTTGGTTACTAATTATGACAAGTAACTGTAATTTCGATACAAATTTTGGCAGGTAACTGTAACTTCGATTCTAATTATGACAGGTAACAGTAGCTTCGATAATAATTATGACGAGTAACTGTAACTTCGATACTAATTATGACAGGTAACTGTAACTTCGTTACTATTTATGACAAGTAACAGTAATTTCGATACAAAATATGGCAGGTAACAGTAACTTCGATACTAATTATGACAGGTAACAGTAACTTCGATACTAATTATGACAAGTAACATAAACTTCGATAATAATTATGACAGGTTACTGTAACATCGTTGCTAATGATGACAAGTAACTTTAATTTCGATACAAATTATGGCAGGTAACTGTAACTTCCATACTAATTATGACAGGTAACAGTTACTTCGATACTAATTATGACAGGAAACTGTAACATCGTTACTAATTATGACAAGTAACTGTAATTTCGATACAAATTATGACAGGTAACTGTAACTTCGTTACTAATTATGACAAGTAACAGAACCTTCGATACTAATTATGACAGGTAACTGTAACTTCGATACTAATTATGACAAGGAACTGTAATTTCGATACAAATTATTGCAGGTAACTGTAACTTCGTTACTAATTCTGACAAGTAACTGTAATTTCGATACAAATTTTGGCAGGTAACTGTTACTTCGATACTAATTATGACAGGTAACAGTAACTTCGATACTAATTATGGCAAGTAACAGTTACTTCGATACTTATTATGACAGGTAACTGTATCTTCGTTACTAATTATGACAAGAAACTCTAATTTCGATACAAATTATGGCAGGTAACTGTAACTTCGGTACTAATTATGACAGGTAACAGTAACTTCGATACTAATTATGACAAGTAATTGTTATTTCGATACAAATTATGGCAGGTAACAGTAACTTCGATACTAATTATGACAAGTAACTGTAACTTCGATACTAATTATGACAGGGAACTGAAATTTCGATACAAATTATGGCAGGTAACTGTAACTTCGATACCAATTATGACAGGTAACAGCAACTTCGATACTAATTATGACAAGTAACTATAACTTCTATACAAATTATGACAGGTAACTGTAACTTCGATACTAATTATGACAAGAAACTCTAACTTCGTTACTAATTATGACAAGTAACTGTAATTTTGATAAAAAATTATTGTAGGTAACTGTAACTTCAATACTAATTATGACAGGTAACAGTAACTTCGATACTAATTATGACAGGTAACTGTAACTTCGTTACTTATTATGACAAGTAACTTTAATTTCGATACTAATTATGGCAGGTTACTGTAACTTCGTTACTAATTATGACAAGTCCCTGAAATTTCGATACAAATTATTGCAGGTAATTGTAATTTCGATACTAATTATGACAGGTAACAGTAACTTCGATACTAATTATGACAGGTAACAGTAACTTCGATACTAATTATGACAAGTAACTGTAACTTCGATACTAATTATGACAGGTAACAGTAACTTCGGTAGTAATTATGACAGGTAACTGTAACTTCGATACTAATTATGACAAGGAACTATAACTTCGATACAAATTATGACAGGTAACAGTAACTTCGATACTAATTATGACAGGTTACAGTAACTACGATACTAATTATGACAAGTAACTGTAACTTCGATACTAATTATGACAGGTAACTGTAACTTGGTAACTAATTATGACAAGTAACTGTAATTTCGATACAAATTATGGCTGGTAACAGTAACTTCGATGCTAATTATGACAGGTAACTGTAACTTCGATACTAATTATGACAAGTAACTGTAACTTCGATACTAATTATGACAGGTAACTGTAACTTCATTATTAATTATGACAAGTAACTGTAATTTCGATACAAATTTTGGCAGGTAACTGTTACTTCGATACTAATTATGACAGGTAACAGTAACTTCGATACTAATTATGACAAGTAACTATAACTTCGATACAAATTATGACAGCTAACTGTAATTTCGATACTAATTATGACAAGAAACTCGAACTTCGTTATTAATTATGACAAGTCCCTGTAATTTCGATACAAATTATTGTAGGTAACTGTAAGTTCAATACTAATTATGACAGGTAACAGTAACTACGATACTAATTATGACAGGTACCTGTAACTTAGTTACTTATTATGACAAGTAACTTTAATTTCGATACTAATTATGGCAGGTTACTGTAACTTCGTTACTAATTATGACAAGTCCCTGAAATTTCGATACAAATTATTGCAGGTATTTGTAATTTCGATACTAATTATGACAGGTAACAGTAACTTCGATACTAATTATGACAGGTAACAGTAACTTCGATACTAATTATGACAAGTAACTGTAACTTCGATACTAATTATGACAGGTAACAGTAACTTCGGTACTAATTATGACAGGTAACTGTAACTTCGATACTAATTATGACAAGGAACTATAACTTCGATACAAATTATGACAGGAAACAGTAACTTCGATACTAATTATGACAGGTTACAGTAACTACGATACTAATTATGACAGGTAACTGTAACTTGGTAACTAATTATGACAAGTAACTGTAATTTCGATACAAATTATGGCTGGTAACACTAATTTCGATGCTAATTATGACAGGTAACTGTAACTTCGATACTAATTATGACAAGGAACTGTAATTTCGAAACAAATTATGGCAGGTAACTGTAACTTCGATACTAATTTTGACAGGTAACAGTAACTTCGATACTTATTATGACAAGTAACTATAACTTCGAATCAAATTATGACAGGTAACTGTAACTTCGATACAAATTATGACAAGAAAATTTAACTTCGTTACTAATTATGACAAGTAACTGTAATTTTGAAAAAAAAAAATGGTAGGTAACTGTAACTTCAATACTAATTATGACATGTAACAGGAACTTCGATACTAATTATGACAGGTAACTGTAACTTCGTTACTAATTATCACAAGTAACTTTAATTTCGATACTAATTATGGCAGGTAACTGTAACTTCGTTACTAATTATGACAAGTCCCTGTAATTTCGATACAAATTATGGCAGGTAATGGTAACTTCGATACTAATTATTACAGGTAACTGTAACTTCGATACTAATTATGACAGGTAACTGTAACTTCGTTACTATTTATGACAAGTAACTGTAATTTCGATATAAATTTTGGCAGGTAACTGTAACTTCGATTCTAATTATTATTGGTAACAGTAACTTCGATACTAATTATGACAAGTAACTGTAACCTCGATACTAATTATGACAGGTAACTGTAACTTCGTTAGTAATTATGACAAGTAACAGTAATTTCGATACAAATTATGGCAGGTAACTGTATATTCGATACTAATTATGACAGGTAAGAGTAACTTCGATACTAATTATGACAAGTAACATTATCTTCGATACTAATTATGGCAGGTTACTGTAACATCGCTACTAATTATGACAAGTAACTTTAATTTCGATACAAATTATGGCAGGTAACTGTAACTTCCATACTAGTTATGACAGGTAACAGTAACTTCGATACTAATTATGACAGGAAACTGTAACTTCGTTACTAATTATGACAAGTAACTGTAATTTCGATACAAATTATGACAGGTAACTGTAACTTCGTTACTAATTATGACAAGTGACAGTACCTTCGATACTAATTATGACAGGTAAATGTAACTTCGATACTAATTATGACAAGGAACTGTAATTTCGATACAAATTATGGCAGGTAACTGTAACTTCGTTACTAATTATGACAAGTAACTGTAATTTCGATACAAATTTTGGCAGGTAACTGTAACTTCGATACTAATTATGACAGGTAACAGTAACTTCGATACTAATTATGACAAGTAACTGTAACTTCGATACTAATTATGACAGGTAACTGTAACTTCGTTACTAATAATGGCAAGTAACTCTAATTTCGATAATAATTATTGCAGGTAACTGTAACTTCGATACTAATTAGGACAGGTAACAGTAACTTCGATACTAATTATGACAAGTAACTATAACTTCGATACAAATTATGACTGGTTACTGTAACTTCGATTCTAATTATGACAAGAAACTCAAACTTCGTTACTAATTATGACAAGTAACTGTAATTTTGATAAAAAATTATGGTAGGTAACTGTAACTTCATTACTAATTATGACAGGTAACAGTAACTTCGATACTAATTATGACAGGAAACTGTAACTTCGTAACTAATTATGACAAGTAACTTTAATTTCGATACTAGTTATGGCAGGAAACTGTAACTTCGTTACTAATTATGACAAGTCCCTGTAATTTCGATACAAATTATGGCAGGTATCTGTAACTTCGATACTAATTATGACAAGTAAATGTAACTTCGATACTAATTATGACAGGTAACTGTAACTTCGTTATTAATTATGACAAGTAACTGTAATTTTGATAAAAAATTATGGTAGGTAACTGTAACATCAATGCTAATTATGACAGGTAACAGTAACTTCGATACTAATTATGACAGGTAACAGTAACTTCGATACTAATTATGACAAGTAACTGTAACTTCGATACTAATTATGGCTGGTAACAGTAACTTCGTTGCTAATTATGACAGGTAACTGTAACTTCGATACTAATTATGGCTGGTAACAGTTACTTCGTTGCTAATTATGACAGGTAACTGTAACTTCGATACTAATTATGACAAGGAACTGTAATTTCGATACAAATTATGGCAGGTAACTGTAACTTCTTACTAATTGTGACAGGTAACAGTAACTTCAATACTAATTATGACAAGTAAATATAACTTCGAATCAAATTATGACAGGTAACTGTAACTTCGATACTAATTATGACAAGAAAATCTAACTTCGTTACTAATTATGACAAGTAACTGTAATTTTGATAAAAAATTATGGTAGGTAACTGTAACTTCAATACTAATTATGACAGGTAACAGGAACTTCGATACTAATTATGACAGGTAACTGTAACTTCGTTAATAATTATCACAAGTAACTTTAATTTCGGTACTAATTATGGCAGGTAACTGTAACTTCGTTACTAATTATGACAAGTCCCTGTAATTTCGATACAAATTATGGCAGGTAACGGTAACTTCGATACTAATTATTACAAGTAACTGTAACTTCGATACTAATTATGACAGGTAACTGTAACTTCGTTACTAATTATGACAAGTAACTGTAATTTCGATACAAATTTTGGCAGGTAACTGTCACTTCGATTCTAATTATGACAGGTAACAGTAACTTCGATACTAATTATGACAAGTAACAGTAACTTCGATACTAATTATGACAGGTAACTGTAATTTCGTTACTAATTATGACAAGTAACTGTAATTTCGATACAAATTATGGCAGGTAACTGTATCTTCGATACTAATTATGACAGGTAACAATAACTTCGATACTAATTTTGACAAGTAACATTAACTTCGATACTAATTATGGCAGGTTACTGTAACATCGCTACTAATTATGACAAGTAACTTTAATTTCGATACAAATTATGGCAGGTAACTGAAACTTCGTTACTAATTATGACAAGTAACTGTACCTTCGATACTAATTATGACAGGTAACTGTAACTTCGATACTAATTATGACAAGGAACTGTAATTTCGATACCAATTTTGGCAAGTAACTGTAACTTCGATACTAATTATGACAGGTAACAGTAACTTCGATACTAATTATGACAAGTAACTGTAACTTCGATACTAATTATGACAGGTAACTGTAACTTCGTTACTAATAATGACAAGTAACTCTAATTTCGATACTAATTATGGCAGGTAACTGTAACTTCGATACTAATTATGACAGGTAACAGTAACTTCGATACTAATTATGACAAGTAACTATAACTTCGATAAAAATTATGACTGGTTACTGTAACTTCGATTCTAATTATGACAAGAAACTCAAACTTCGTTTGCTAATTATGACAAGTAACTGTAATTTTGATAAAAAATTATGGTAGGTAACTGTAACTTCATTACTAATTATGACAGGTAACAGTTACTTCGATACTAATTATGACAAGTAACAGTAACTTCGATACTAATTATGACAGGTAACAGTTACTTCGATACTAATTATGACAAGTAACAGTAACTTCGATACTAATTATGACAAGTAATTGTAACTTCGATACTAATTATGACAGGTAACTGTAACTTCGTTACTAATTATGACAAGTAACTGTAATTTCGATTCAAATTTTGGCAGGTAACTGTAACTTCGATACTTATTATGACAGTTAACAGTAACTTCGATACTAATTATGACAAGTAACTGTAACTTCGATACTAATTATGACAGGTAACTGTAACTTCGTTACTAATTATGACAAGTAACTGTAATTTCGATACAAATTATGGCAGGTAACTGTAACTTCGATACTAATTATCACAGTTAACAGCAACTTCGATACTAATTATGACAAGTAACTATAACTTCGATACAAATTATGACAGGTAACTGTAACTTCGATACTAATTATGACAAGTAACTGTAATTTCGATACAAATTATGGCAGGTAACAGTAACTTCGATACTAATTATGACAAGTAACTGTAACTTCGATACCTATTATGACAGGGAACTGTATTTTCGATACAAATTATTGCAGGTAACTGTAACTTCGATACTAATTGTGACTGGTAACAGTAACTTCGATACTAATTATGACAAGTAACTATAACATCGAATCAAATTATGACAGGTAACTGTAACTTCGATACTAATTATGACAAGAAACTCTAACTTCGTTACTAATTATGACAAGTAACTGTTATTTTGATAAAAAATTATGGTAGGTAACTGTAACTTCGTTACTATTTATGACAAGTAACAGTAATTTCGATACAAATTATGGCAGGTAACAGTAACTTCGATACTAATTATGACAGGGAACTGTATTTTCGATACAAATTATTGCAGGTAACTGTAACTTCGATACTAATTGTGACTGGTAACAGTAACTTCGATACTAATTATGACAAGTAACTATAACATCGAATCAAATTATGACAGGTAACAGTAACTTCGATACTTATTATGACAGGTAACTGTAACTTCGTTACTAATTATCACAAGTAACTTTAATTTCGATACTAATTATGGCAGGTAACTGTAACTTCGTTACTAATTATTACAAGTCCCTGTAATTTCGATACAAATTATGGCGGGTAACGGTAACTTCGATACTAATTATTACAAGTAACTGTAACTTCGATACTAATTATGACAGGTAACTGTAACTTGGTTACTAATTATGACAAGTAACTGTAATTTCGATACAAATTTTGGCAGGTAACTGTAACTTCGATTCTAATTATGACAGGTAACAGTAGCTTCGATAATAATTATGACGAGTAACTGTAACTTCGATACTAATTATGACAGGTAACTGTAACTTCGTTACTATTTATGACAAGTAACAGTAATTTCGATACAAAATATGGCAGGTAACAGTAACTTCGATACTAATTATGACAGGTAACAGTAACTTCGATACTAATTATGACAAGTAACATAAACTTCGATAATAATTATGACAGGTTACTGTAACATCGTTGCTAATGATGACAAGTAACTTTAATTTCGATACAAATTATGGCAGGTAACTGTAACTTCCATACTAATTATGACAGGTAACAGTTACTTCGATACTAATTATGACAGGAAACTGTAACATCGTTACTAATTATGACAAGTAACTGTAATTTCGATACAAATTATGACAGGTAACTGTAACTTCGTTACTAATTATGACAAGTAACAGAACCTTCGATACTAATTATGACAGGTAACTGTAACTTCGATACTAATTATGACAAGGAACTGTAATTTCGATACAAATTATTGCAGGTAACTGTAACTTCGTTACTAATTCTGACAAGTAACTGTAATTTCGATACAAATTTTGGCAGGTAACTGTTACTTCGATACTAATTATGACAGGTAACAGTAACTTCGATACTAATTATGGCAAGTAACAGTTACTTCGATACTTATTATGACAGGTAACTGTATCTTCGTTACTAATTATGACAAGAAACTCTAATTTCGATACAAATTATGGCAGGTAACTGTAACTTCGGTACTAATTATGACAGGTAACAGTAACTTCGATACTAATTATGACAAGTAATTGTTATTTCGATACAAATTATGGCAGGTAACAGTAACTTCGATACTAATTATGACAAGTAACTGTAACTTCGATACTAATTATGACAGGGAACTGAAATTTCGATACAAATTATGGCAGGTAACTGTAACTTCGATACCAATTATGACAGGTAACAGCAACTTCGATACTAATTATGACAAGTAACTATAACTTCTATACAAATTATGACAGGTAACTGTAACTTCGATACTAATTATGACAAGAAACTCTAACTTCGTTACTAATTATGACAAGTAACTGTAATTTTGATAAAAAATTATTGTAGGTAACTGTAACTTCAATACTAATTATGACAGGTAACAGTAACTTCGATACTAATTATGACAGGTAACTGTAACTTCGTTACTTATTATGACAAGTAACTTTAATTTCGATACTAATTATGGCAGGTTACTGTAACTTCGTTACTAATTATGACAAGTCCCTGAAATTTCGATACAAATTATTGCAGGTAATTGTAATTTCGATACTAATTATGACAGGTAACAGTAACTTCGATACTAATTATGACAGGTAACAGTAACTTCGATACTAATTATGACAAGTAACTGTAACTTCGATACTAATTATGACAGGTAACAGTAACTTCGGTAGTAATTATGACAGGTAACTGTAACTTCGATACTAATTATGACAAGGAACTATAACTTCGATACAAATTATGACAGGTAACAGTAACTTCGATACTAATTATGACAGGTTACAGTAACTACGATACTAATTATGACAAGTAACTGTAACTTCGATACTAATTATGACAGGTAACTGTAACTTGGTAACTAATTATGACAAGTAACTGTAATTTCGATACAAATTATGGCTGGTAACAGTAACTTCGATGCTAATTATGACAGGTAACTGTAACTTCGATACTAATTATGACAAGTAACTGTAACTTCGATACTAATTATGACAGGTAACTGTAACTTCATTATTAATTATGACAAGTAACTGTAATTTCGATACAAATTTTGGCAGGTAACTGTTACTTCGATACTAATTATGACAGGTAACAGTAACTTCGATACTAATTATGACAAGTAACTATAACTTCGATACAAATTATGACAGCTAACTGTAATTTCGATACTAATTATGACAAGAAACTCGAACTTCGTTATTAATTATGACAAGTCCCTGTAATTTCGATACAAATTATTGTAGGTAACTGTAAGTTCAATACTAATTATGACAGGTAACAGTAACTACGATACTAATTATGACAGGTACCTGTAACTTAGTTACTTATTATGACAAGTAACTTTAATTTCGATACTAATTATGGCAGGTTACTGTAACTTCGTTACTAATTATGACAAGTCCCTGAAATTTCGATACAAATTATTGCAGGTATTTGTAATTTCGATACTAATTATGACAGGTAACAGTAACTTCGATACTAATTATGACAGGTAACAGTAACTTCGATACTAATTATGACAAGTAACTGTAACTTCGATACTAATTATGACAGGTAACAGTAACTTCGGTACTAATTATGACAGGTAACTGTAACTTCGATACTAATTATGACAAGGAACTATAACTTCGATACAAATTATGACAGGAAACAGTAACTTCGATACTAATTATGACAGGTTACAGTAACTACGATACTAATTATGACAGGTAACTGTAACTTGGTAACTAATTATGACAAGTAACTGTAATTTCGATACAAATTATGGCTGGTAACACTAATTTCGATGCTAATTATGACAGGTAACTGTAACTTCGATACTAATTATGACAAGGAACTGTAATTTCGAAACAAATTATGGCAGGTAACTGTAACTTCGATACTAATTTTGACAGGTAACAGTAACTTCGATACTTATTATGACAAGTAACTATAACTTCGAATCAAATTATGACAGGTAACTGTAACTTCGATACAAATTATGACAAGAAAATTTAACTTCGTTACTAATTATGACAAGTAACTGTAATTTTGAAAAAAAAAAATGGTAGGTAACTGTAACTTCAATACTAATTATGACATGTAACAGGAACTTCGATACTAATTATGACAGGTAACTGTAACTTCGTTACTAATTATCACAAGTAACTTTAATTTCGATACTAATTATGGCAGGTAACTGTAACTTCGTTACTAATTATGACAAGTCCCTGTAATTTCGATACAAATTATGGCAGGTAATGGTAACTTCGATACTAATTATTACAGGTAACTGTAACTTCGATACTAATTATGACAGGTAACTGTAACTTCGTTACTATTTATGACAAGTAACTGTAATTTCGATATAAATTTTGGCAGGTAACTGTAACTTCGATTCTAATTATTATTGGTAACAGTAACTTCGATACTAATTATGACAAGTAACTGTAACCTCGATACTAATTATGACAGGTAACTGTAACTTCGTTAGTAATTATGACAAGTAACAGTAATTTCGATACAAATTATGGCAGGTAACTGTATATTCGATACTAATTATGACAGGTAAGAGTAACTTCGATACTAATTATGACAAGTAACATTATCTTCGATACTAATTATGGCAGGTTACTGTAACATCGCTACTAATTATGACAAGTAACTTTAATTTCGATACAAATTATGGCAGGTAACTGTAACTTCCATACTAGTTATGACAGGTAACAGTAACTTCGATACTAATTATGACAGGAAACTGTAACTTCGTTACTAATTATGACAAGTAACTGTAATTTCGATACAAATTATGACAGGTAACTGTAACTTCGTTACTAATTATGACAAGTGACAGTACCTTCGATACTAATTATGACAGGTAAATGTAACTTCGATACTAATTATGACAAGGAACTGTAATTTCGATACAAATTATGGCAGGTAACTGTAACTTCGTTACTAATTATGACAAGTAACTGTAATTTCGATACAAATTTTGGCAGGTAACTGTAACTTCGATACTAATTATGACAGGTAACAGTAACTTCGATACTAATTATGACAAGTAACTGTAACTTCGATACTAATTATGACAGGTAACTGTAACTTCGTTACTAATAATGGCAAGTAACTCTAATTTCGATAATAATTATTGCAGGTAACTGTAACTTCGATACTAATTAGGACAGGTAACAGTAACTTCGATACTAATTATGACAAGTAACTATAACTTCGATACAAATTATGACTGGTTACTGTAACTTCGATTCTAATTATGACAAGAAACTCAAACTTCGTTACTAATTATGACAAGTAACTGTAATTTTGATAAAAAATTATGGTAGGTAACTGTAACTTCATTACTAATTATGACAGGTAACAGTAACTTCGATACTAATTATGACAGGAAACTGTAACTTCGTAACTAATTATGACAAGTAACTTTAATTTCGATACTAGTTATGGCAGGAAACTGTAACTTCGTTACTAATTATGACAAGTCCCTGTAATTTCGATACAAATTATGGCAGGTATCTGTAACTTCGATACTAATTATGACAAGTAAATGTAACTTCGATACTAATTATGACAGGTAACTGTAACTTCGTTATTAATTATGACAAGTAACTGTAATTTTGATAAAAAATTATGGTAGGTAACTGTAACATCAATGCTAATTATGACAGGTAACAGTAACTTCGATACTAATTATGACAGGAAACTGTAACGTCGTTACTAATTATGACAGGTAACTGTAATTTCGATACAAATTATGGCAGGTTACTGTAACTTCGATACTAATTATGACAGGTAACAGCAACTTCGATACTAATTATGACAAGTAACTATAACTTCGATACAAATTATGACAGGTAACTGTAACTTCGATACTAATTATGACAAGAAACTCTAACTTCGTTACTAATTATGACAAGTAACTGTAATTTTGATAAAAAATAATTGTAGGTAACTGTAACTTCAATACTAATTATGACAGGTAACAGTAACTTCGATACTAATTATGACAGGTAACTGTAACTTCGTTACTTATTATGACAAGTAACTTTAATTTCGATACTAATTATGGCAGGTTACTGTAACTTCATTACTAATTATGACAAGTCCCTGTAATTTCGATACAAATTATGGCAGGTAATTGTAATTTCGATGCTAATTATGACAGGTAACAGTAACTTCGATACTAATTATGACAAGTAACAGTAACTTCGATACTAATTATGACAAGTAACCGTAACTTCGATACTAATTATAACAGGTAACTGTAACTTCGTTACTAACTATGACAAGTAACTGTAATTTCGATTCAAATTTTGGCAGGTAACTGTAACTTCGATACTTATTATGACAGGTAACAGTAACGTCGATACAAATTATGACAAGTAACTGTAATTTCGATACAAATTATGGCAGGTAACTGTAACTTCGATACTAATTATCACAGTTAACAGCAACTTCGTTACTAATTATGACAAGTAACTATAACTTCGATACAAATTATGACAGGTAACTGTAACTTCGATACTAATTATGACAAGAAACACTAACTTCGTTACTAATGATGACAAGTAACTGTAATTTTGATAAAAAATTATTGTAGGTAACTGTAACTTCAATACTTATTATGACAGGTAACAGTAACTTCGATACTAATTATGACAGGAAACTGTAACTTCGTTACTAATTATGACAAGTAACTTTAATTTCGATACTAATTATGGCAGGTAACTGTAACATCGTTACTAATTATGACAAAACCCTGTAATTGCGATACAAATTATGGCAGGTAACTGTAACTTCGATACTAATTATGACAAGTAACTGTAACTTCGATACTAATTATGACAGGTAACTGTAACTTCATTATTAATTATGACAAGTAACTGTAATTTCGATACAAATTTTGAGAGGTAACTGTAACTTCGATACTAATTATGACAGGCAACAGTAACTTCGATACTAATTATGACAAGTAACTATAACTTCGATACAAATTATGACAGCTAACTGTAATTTCGATACTAATTATGACAAGAAACTCGAACTTCGTTATTAATTATGACAAGTCCCTGTAATTTCGATACAAATTATGGCAGGTAACTGTAACTTCCATACTAATTATGACAGATAACAGTAACTTCGATACTAATTATGACAGGAAACTGTAACTTCGTTACTAATTATGACAATTAACTGTAATTTCGATACAAATTATGACAGGTAACTGTAACTTTGTTACTACTTATGACAAGTAACAGTACCTTCGAGACTAATTATGACAGGTAACTGTAACTTCGATATTAATTATGACAAGGAACAGTAATTTTGATACAAATTATGGCAGGTAACTGTAACTTTGATACTAATTATGACAGGTAACAGTAACTTCGATACTGATTATGACAAGTAACTGTAACTTCGTTACTAATTATGACAAGTAACTCTAATTTTGATAAAAAATTATGGCAGGTAACTGTAACTTCGATACTAATTATGACAGGTAACATTAACTTCGATACTAATTATGACAGGTTACTGTAACTTCGTTACTAATTATGTCAAGTAACTGTAACTTCGATACTAATTAGGACAAGTAACTGTAATTTCGATACAAATTATGACAGGTTACCGTAACTTCGTTACTAATTATGACAAGTAACTGTAATTTCGATACAAATTATGGCAGGTAACTGTAACTTCGGTACTAATTATATCAGGTATCAGTAACTTCGATACTAATTATGACAAGGAACTGTAATTTCGATACAAATTATGGCAGGTAACTGTAACTTCGTTACTAATTATGACAGGTTACTGTAACTTCGTTACTAATTATGTCAAGTAATTGTAGCTTCGATTCTAATTATGATAAGTAACTGTAATTTCGATACAAAATATGACAGGTAACAGTAACTTCGATACTAATTATGACAAGGAACTCTAACTTCGTTAATAATTATGACAAGTAACAGTAATTTTGATAAAAAATTATGGTAGGTAACTGTAACATCAATACTAATTATGACAGGTAACAGTAACTTCGATACTATTTATGACAGGTAAGAGTAACTACGATACTAATTATGACAAGTAACTGTAACTTCGATACTAATTATGACAGGTAACATTTACTTCGATACTAATTATGACAGGAAACTGTAACTTCGTTACTAATTATGACAAGTAACTGTAATTTCGATACAAATTATGACAGGTAACTTTAACTTCGTTACTAATTATGACAGGAAACTGTAACTTCGTTACTAATTATGACAAGTAACTTTAATTTGGATACTAGTTATGGCAGGAAACTGTAACTTCGTTACTAATTATGACAAGTCCCTGTAATTTCGATACAAATTATGGCAGATAACTGTAACTTCGATATTAATTATGACAGGTAACTGTAACTTCGATACTAATTATGACAGGTAACTGTAACTTCGTTACTAATTATGACAAGTAACTGTAATTTCGATTCAAATTTTGGCAGGTAACTGTAACTTCGATACTTATTATGACAAGTAACAGTAACTACGATACTAATTATGACAAGTAACTGTAATTTTGATAAAAAATTATGGTAGGTAACTTTAACTTCAATACTAATTATGACAGGTAACAGTAACTTCGATACTAATTTTGACAGGAAACTGTAACTTCGTTACTAATTATGACAAGTAACTGTAATTTCGATACAAATTAGGACAGGTAACTGTAACTTCTTTACTAATTATGACAGGTTACTGTAACTTCGTTACTAATTATGTCAAGTAACTGTAGCTTCGATGCTAATTATGACAAGTAACTGTAATTTCGATACAAATTATGACGGGTAACATTAACTTCGATACTAATTATGACAAGAAACTCTAACTTCGTCACTAATTATGACAAGTAACTGTTATTTCGATACAAATTATGGCAGGTAATTGTAACTTCGATACTAATTATGACAGGTAACAGTAACTTCGATACTAATTATGACAAGTAACTATAACTTCGATACAAATTATGTCAGGTAACTGTAACTTCGATACTAATTATGACAAGAAACTCGAACTTCGGTACTAATTATGACAAGTCCCTGTAATTTCGATACAAATTATGGCAGGTAACTGTAACATCCATACTAATTATGACAGGTAACAGTAACTTCGATACTAATTATGACAGGAAACTGTAACTTCGTTACTAATTATGACAAGTAACTCTAATTTCGATACAAATTATGACAGGTAACTGTAACTTCGTTACTAATTATGACAAGTAACAGTACCTTCGATACTAATTATGACAGGTAACTTTAACTTCGATACTAATTATGACAAGGAACTGTAATTTCGATACAAATTATGGCAGGTAACTGTAACTTCGTTACTTATTATGACAAGTAACTGTAATTTCGATACAAATTTTGGCAGGTAACTGTAACTTCGATACTAATTATGACAGGTAACAGTAACTTCGATACTAATTATGACAAGTAACTGTAACTTCGATACTAATTATGACAGGTAACTGTAACTTCGTTACTATTTATGACAAGTAACAGTAATTTCGAAACAAAATATGGCAGGTAACAGTAACTTCGATACTAATTATGACAGGTAACAGTAACTTCGATACTATTTATGACAAGTAACATTAACTTCGATACTAATTATGACAAGTAACAGTACCTTCGATACTAATTATGACAGGTAACTTTAACATCGATACTAATTATGACAAGGAACTGTAATTTCGTTACAAATTATGGCAGGTAACTGTAACTTCCTTACTTATTATGACAAGTAACTTTAATTTCGATACTAATTATGGCAGGTTACTGTAACTTCGTTACTAATTATGACATGTCCCTGTAATTTCGATACAAATTATTGCAGGTAATTGTAATTTCGATACTAATTATGACAGGTAACAGTAACTTCGATACTAATTATGACAGGTAACAGTAACTTCGATACTAATTATGACAAGTAACTGTAACTTCGATACTAATTATGACAGGTAACAGCAACTTCGATACTAATTATGACAAGTAACTATAACTTCGATACAAATTATGACAGGTAACAGTAACTTCGATACTAATTATGACAGGTTACAGTAACTACGATACTAATTATGACAAGTAACTGTAACTTCGATACTAATTATGGCTGGTAACAGTAACTTCGATGCTAATTATGACAGGTAACTGTAACTTCGATACTAATTATGACAAGGAACTGTAATTTCGATACAAATTATGGCAGGTAACTGTAACTTCGATACTAATTGTGACAGGTAAGAGTAACTTCAATAATAATTATGACAAGTAAATATAACTTCGAATCAAATTATGACAGGTAACTGTAACTTCGATACTAATTATGACAAGAAAATCTAACTTCGTTACTAATTATGACAAGTAACTGTAATTTTGATAAAAAATTATGGTAGGTAACTGTAACTTCAATACTAATTATGACAGGTAACAGGAACTTCGATACTAATTATGACAGGTAAATGTAACTTCGTTAATAATTATCACAACTAACTTTAATTTCGATACTAATTATGGCAGGTAACTGTAACTTCGTTATTAATTATGACAAGTCCCTGTAATTTCGATACAAATTATGGCAGGTAACGGTAACTTCGATACTAATTATTACAAGTAACTGTAACATCGATACTAATTATGACAGGTAACTGTAACTTCGTTACTAATTATGACAAGTAACTGTAATTTCAATACAAATTTTGGCAGGTAACTGTAACTTCAATTCTAATTATGACAGGTAACAGTATCTTCGATACTAATTATGACAAGTAACAGTAACTTCGATACTAATTATGACAGGTAACTGTAACTTCGTTACTAATGATGACAAGAAACTGTAATTTCGATACAAATTATGGCAGGTAACTGTATCTTCGATACTAATTATGACAGGTAACAATAACTTCGATACTAATTATGACAAGTAACATTAACTTCGATACTAATTATGGCAGGTTACTGTAACAACGCTACTAATTATGACAAGTAACATTAATTTCGATACAAATTATGGCAGGTAACTGTAACTTCCATACTAATTATGACAGGTAACAGTATCTTCGATACTAATTATGACAGGAAACTGTAACTTCGTTACTAATTATGACAAGTAACTGTAATTTCGATACAAATTATGACAGGTAACTGTAACTTCGTTACTAATTATGACAAGTAACAGTACCTTCGATACTAATTATGACAGGTAACTGTAACTTCGATACTAATTATGACCAGGAACTGTAATTTCGATACAAATTTTGGCAGGTAACTGTAACTTCGATACTAATTATGACAGGTAACAGTAACTTCGATACTCATTATGACAAGTAACTGTAACTTCGATACTAATTATGACAGGTAACTGTAACTTCGTTACTAATAATGACAAGTAACTCTTATTTCGATACTAATAATGGCAGGTAACTGTAACTTCGATACTAATTATGACAGGTAACAGTAACTTCGATACTAATTATGACAAGTAACTATAATTTCGATAAAAATTATGACTGGTTACTGTAACTTCGATTCTAATTATGACAAGAAACTAAAAACTTCGTTACTAATTATGACAAGTAACTGTAATTTTGATAAAAAATTATGGTAGGTAACTGTAACTTCATTACTAATTATGACAGGTAACAGTAACTTCGATACTAATTATGACAGGAAACTGTAACTTCGTTACTAATTATGACAAATAACTTTAATTTCGATACTAGTTATGGCAGAAAACTGTAACTTCGTTACTAATTATGACAAGTCCCTGTAATTTCGATACAAATTATGGCAGGTAACTGTAACTTCGATACTAATTATGACAAGAAACTGTAACTTCGATACTAATTATGACAGGTAACTGAAACTTCGTTATTAATTGTGACAAGTAACTGTAATTTTGATAAAAAATTATTGTAGGTAACTGTAACTTCAATACTAATCATGACAGGTAACAGTTACTTCGATACTAATTATGACAAGAAACTCAAACTTCGTTACTAATTATGACAAGTAACTGTAATTTTGATAAAAAATTATGGTAGGTAACTGTAACTTCAATACTAATTATGACAGGTAACAGTAACTTCGATACTAATTATGACAGGAAACTGTAACTTCGTTACTAATTATGACAAGTAACTTTAATTTCGATATTAATTATGGCAGGAAACTGTAACTTCGTTACTTATTATGACAGGTAATAGTAACTTCGATACTAATTATGACAAGTAACTGTGACTTCGATAATAATTATGACAGGTAACTGTAACTTCGATACTAATTATGACAGGTAACTGTAATTTCGTTACTAATTATGACATGTAACTGTAATTTCGATTCAAATTTTGGCAGGTAACTGTAACTTCGATACTTAGTATGACAGGTAACAGTAACTTCGATACTAATTATGACAAGTAACTGTAACATCCATACTAATTATGACAGGTAACAGTAACTTCGTTACTAATTATGACAAGTAACTGTAATTTCGATACAAATTATGGCAGGTTACTGTAACTTCGATACTAATTATGACAGGTAACAGCAACTTCGATACTAATTATGACAAGTAACTATAACTTCGATACAAATTATGACAGGTAACTGTAACTTCGATACTAATTATGACAAGAAACTCTAACTTCGTTACTAATTATGACAAGTAACTGTAATTTTGATAAAAAATTATTGTAGGTAACTGTAACTTCAATACTAATTATGACAGGTAACAGTAACTTCGATACTAATTATGACAGGTAACTGTAACTTCGTTACTTATTATGACAAGTAACTATAATTTCGATACTAATTATGGCAGGTTACTGTAACTTCATTACTAATTATGACAAGTCCCTGTAATTTCGATACAAATTATGGCAGGTAATTGTAATTTCGATGCTAATTATGACAGGTAACAGTAACTTCGATACTAATTATGACAAGTAACAGTAACTTCGATACTAATTATGACAAGTAACAGTAATTTCGATTCAAATTTTGGCAGGTAACTGTAACTTCGATACTTATTATGACAGGTAACAGTAACTTCGATACTAATTATGACAAGTAACTGTTACTTCGATACTAATTATGACAGGTAACTGTAACTTCGTTACTAATTATGACAAGTAACTGTAATTTCGATACAAATTATGGCAGGTAACTGTAACTTCGATACTAATTATCACAGTTAACAGCAACTTCGATACTAATTATGACAAGTAACTATAACTTCGATACAAATTATGACAGGTACCTGTAACTTCGATACTAATTATGACAAGAAACTCTAACTTCGTTACTAATTATGACAAGTAACTGTAATTTTGATAAAAAATAATTGTAGGTAACTGTAACTTCAATACTAATTATGACAGGTAACAGTAACTTCGATACTAATTATGACAGGTAACAGTAACTACGTTACTAATTATGACAAGTCACTGTAACTTCGATACTAATTATGACAGGTAACTGTAACTTCGTAACTAATTATGACAAGTAACTGTAATTTCGATACAAATTGTGGCAGGTAACAGTAACTTCGATACTAATTATGACAAGTAACTGTAACTTCGATACTTATTATGACAGGGAACTGTATTTTCGATACAAATTATGGCAGGTAACTGTAACTTCGATACTAATTATGACTGGTAACAGTAACTTCGATACTAATTATGACCAGGAACTATAACTTCGAATCAAATTATGACAGGTAACTGTAACTTCGATACTAATTATGACAAGAAACTCTAACTTCGTTACTAATTATGACAAGTAACTGTAATTTTGATAAAAAATTATGGTAGGTAACTGTAACTTCAATACTAATTATGACAGGTAACAGTAACTTCGATACTTATTATGACAGGTAACTGTAACTTCGTTACTAATTATCACAAGTAACTTTAATTTCGATACTAATTATGGCAGGTAACTGTAACTTCGTTACTAATTATTACAAGTCCCTGTAATTTCGATACAAATTATGGCGGGTAACGGTAACATCGATACTAATTATTACAAGTAACTGTAACTTCGATACTAATTATGACAGGTAACTGTAACTTGGTTACTAATTATGACAAGTAACAGTAATTTCGATACAAAATATGGCAGGTAACAGTAACTTCGATACTAATTATGACAAGTAACTGTAACTTCGTTACTAATTATGACAAGTAACTGTAATTTTGATAAAAAATTATTGTAGGTAACTGTAACTTCAATACTAATTATGACAGGTAACAGTAACTTCGATACTAATTATGACAGGTAACTGTAACTCCGTTACTTATTATGACAAGTAACTTTAATTTCGATACTAATTATGGCAGGTTACTGTAACTTCGTTACTAATTATGACAAGTCCCTGTAATTTCGATACAAATTATTGCAGGTAATTGTAATTTCGATACTAATTATGACAGTTAACAGTAACTTCGATACTAATTATGACAGGTAACAGTAACTTCGATACTAATTATGACAAGTAACTGTAACTTCGATACTAATTATGACAGGTAACAGTAACTTCGGTACTAATTATGACAGGTAACTGTAACTTCGATACTAATTATGACATGGAACTATAACTTCGATACAAATTATGACAGGTAACAGTAACTTCGATACTAATTATGACAAGAAAATTTAACTTCGTTACTAATTATGACAAGTAACTGTAATTTTGAAAAAAAATTATGGTAGGTAACTGTAACTTCAATACTAATTATGACAGGTAACAGTAACTTCGATACTAATTATGACAAGAAAATTTAACTTCGTTACTAATTATGACAAGTAACTGTAATTTCGATACAAATTTTGGCAGGTAACTGTAACTTCGATTCTAATTATTACAGGTAACAGTAACTTCGATACTAATTATGACAAGTAACTGTAACTTCGATACTAATTATGACAGGTAACTGTAACTTCGTTAGTAATTATGACAAGTAACAGTAATTTCGATACAAATTATGGCAGGTAACTGTATCTTCGATACTAATTATGACAGGTAACAGTAACTTCGATACTAATTATGACAAGTAACATTAACTTCGATACTAATTATGGCAGGTTACTGTAACATCGCTACTAATTATGACAAGTAACTTTAATTTCGATACAAATTATGGCAGGTTACTGTAACTTCCATGCTAATTATGACAGGTAACAGTAACTTCGATACTAATTATGACAGGAAACTGTAACTTCGTTACTAATTATGACAAGTAACTGTAATTTCGATACAAATTATGACAGGTAACTGTAACTTCGTTACTAATTATGACAAGTAACAGTACCTTCGATACTAATTATGACAGGTAACTGTACCTTCCATACTAATTATGACAAGTAACTGTAACTTCGATACTAATTATGACAGGTAACTGTACCTTCCATACTAATTATGACAAGGAACTGTAATTTCGATACTAATTATGACAGGTAACTGTAACTTCGATACTAATTATGACAAGGAACTGTAATTTCGATACAAATTATGGCAGGTAACTGTAACTTCGATACTAATTATGACAAGTTACTGTAACTTCGATACTAATTATGACAGGTAACTGTAACTTCGTCACTAATTATAACAAGTAACTGTAATTTCGTTACAAATTATGGCAGGTAACAGTAACTTCGATACTAATTATGACAGGTAACAGTAATTCGATACTAATTATGACAAGTAACTATAACTTCGATACAAATTATGACAGGTAACTGTAACTTCGATACTAATTATGACAAGAAACTCGAACTTCGTTACTAATTATGACAAGTCCCTGTAATTTCGATACAAATTATGGCAGGTAACTGTAACTTCCATACTAATTATGACAGGTAACAGTAACTTCGATAATAATTATGACAGGAAACTGTAACTTCGTTACTAATTATGACAAGTAACTGTAATTTCGATACAAATTATGACAGGTAACTGTAACTTCGTTACTATTTATGACAGGTTACTGTAACTTCGTTACTAATTATGTCAAGTAACTGTAGCTTCGATGCTAATTATGACAAGTAACTGTAATTTCGATACAAATTATGACAGGTAACATTAACTTCGATACAAATTATGACAAGAAACTCTAATTTCGTTAATAATTATGACACGTAACAGTAATTTTGATAAAAATTTATGGTAGGTAACTGTAACTTCAATACTCATTATGACTGTAACAGTAACTTCGTTACTAATTATGACAAGTAACTGTTATTTCGATACAAATTATGGCAGGTAACAGTAACTTCGATACTAATTATGACAGGTAACTGTAACTTCGATACTAATTATGACAAGTAACAGTACCTTCGATGCTAATTATGACAGGTAACTGTAACTTCCATACTAATTATGACAAGGAACTGTAATTTCGATACAAATTATGGCAGGTAACTGTAACTTCGTTACTAATTATGACAAGTAAATGTAATTTCGATACAAATTATGGCAGGTAACTGTAACTTCGATACTAATTATGACAGGTAACAGTAACTTCGGTGCTAATTATGACAAGTAACTATAACTTCGATAAAAACTATGACTGGTTACTGTAACTTCGATTCTAATTATGACAAGAAACTCTAACTTCGTTACTAATTATGACAAGTAACTGTAATTTTGATACAAAATTAAGGTAGGTAACTGTAACTTCAATATTAATTATGACAGGTAACAGTTACTTCGATACTCATTATGACAGGAAACTGTAACTTCGTTACTAATTATGACAAGTAACTTTAATTTCGATACTAATTATGGCAGGTAACTGTAACATCGTTACTAATTATGACAAGTCCCTGTAATTGCGATACAAATTATGGCAGGTAACTGTAACTTAGATACTAATTATGACAAGTAACTGTAACTTCGATACTAATTATGACAGGTAACTGTAACTTCATTATTAATTATGACAAGTAACTGTAATTTCGATACAAATTTTGGCAGGTAACTGTAACTTCGATACTAATTATGACAGGTAACTGTAACTTCGTCACTAATTATGACAAGTAACTGTAATTTCGATACAAATTATGGCAGGTAACTGTAACTTTGATACTAATTATGACAGGTAACAGTAACTTCGATACTAATTATGACAAGTAACTATAACTTCGATACAAATTATGACAGCTAACTGTAACTTCGATACTAATTATGACAAGAAACTCGAACTTCGTTACTAATTATGACAAGTCCCTGTAATTTCGATACAAATTATGGCAGGTAACTGTAACTTCCATACTAATTATGACAGATAACAGTAACTTCGATACTAATTATGACAGGAAGCTGTAACTTCTTTACTAATTATGACAAGTAACTGTAATTTCGATACAAATTATGACAGGTAACTGTAACTTCGTAACTACTTATGACAAGTAACAGTACCTTCGATACTAATTATGACAGGTAACTGTAACTTCGATATTAATTATGACAAGGAACAGTAATTTGGATACAAATTATGGCAGGTAACTGTAACTTTGATACTAATTATGACAGGTAACAGTAACTTCGATACTAATTATGACAAGTAACTGTAACTTCGTTACTAATTATGACAAGTAACTCTAATTTTGATAAAAAATTATGGCAAGTAACTGTAACTTCGATACTAATTATGACAGGTAACATTAACTTCGATACTAATTATGACAGGTAACTGTAACTTCGTTACTAATTATGTCAAGTAACTGTAACTTCGATACTAATTATGACAAGTAACTCTAATTTCGATACAAATTATGACAGGTTACCGTAACTTCGATACTAATTATGACAAGAAACTGTAATTTCGATACTAATTATGGCAGGTAACTGTAACTTCGTTACTAATTATGACAGGTTACTGTAACTTCATTACTAATTATGTCAAGTAATTGTAGCTTCGATTCTAATTATGACAAGTAACTGTAATTTCGATACAAAATATGACAGGTAACAGTAACTTCGTTACTAATTATGACAAGAAACTCTAACTTCGTTAATAATTATGACAAGTAACAGTAATTTTGATAAAAAATTATGGTAGGTAACTGTAACATCAATACTAATTATGACAGGTAACAGTAACTTCGATACTAATTATGACAGGTAAGAGTAACTACGATACTAATTATGACAAGTAACTGTAACTTCGGTACTAATTATGACAGGTAACATTTACTTCGATACTAATTATGACAGAAAACTGTAACTTCGTTACTAATTATGACAAGTAACTGTAATTTCGATACAAATTATGACAGGTAACTGTAACTTCGTTACTAATTATGACAGGAAACTGTAACTTCGTTACTAATTATGACAAGTAACATTAATTTCGATATTAATTATGGCAGGAAACTGTAACTTCGTTACTAATTATGACAAGTCCCTGTAATTTCGATACAAATTATGGCAGGTAACTGTAACTTCCATACTAATTATGACAGGTAACAGTAACTTCGATACTAATTATGACAGGAAACTGTAACTTCGTTACTAATTATGACAAGTAACTGTAATTTCGATACAAATTATGACAGGTAACTGTAACTTCGTTACTATTTATGACAGGTTACTGTAACTTCGTTACTAATTATGTCAAGTAACTGTACCTTCGATGCTAATTATGAAATGTAACTGTAATTTCGATACAAATTATGACAGGTAACATTAACTTCGATACAAATTATGACAAGAAACTCTAACTTCGTTAATAATTATGACATGTAACAGTAATTTTGATAAAAATTTATGGTAGGTAACTCTAAGTTCAATACTAATTATGACTGTAACAGTAACTTCGTTACTAATTATGACAAGTAACGGTAATTTCGATACAAATTATGGCAGGTAACAGTAACTTCGATACTAATTATGACAGGTAACTGTAACTTCGATACTAATTATGACAAGGAACTGTAATTTCGATACAAATTATGGCAGGTAACTCTAACTTCCATACTAATTATGACAGGTAACAGTAACTTCGATATTAATTACGACAAGAAACTGTAATTTCGTTACTAATTATGACAAGTAACTGTAATTTCGATACAAATTATGACAGGTAACTGTAACTTCGTTACTAATTATGACAAGTAACAGTACCTTCGATACTAATTATCATAGGTAACTGTAACTTCGATACTAATTATGACAAGGAACTGTAATTTCGATAGAAATTATGGCAGGTAACTGTAACTTCGTTACTAATTATGACAAGTAACTAGCTTGCCACGGTGGGTGAGTGGTTATAGTGTCGGACTACCAACCCCAAGATTGCAGGTTCGCCCCTGGCCATGGTAAGTGATTTTTGAAGGCGACAAAAATCACGACACTCATGTCATACGTTGTTGGCATGTTAAAGAACCCATTTGAATTCAGTAGGCCGTGTTCAATGGCAAAATTAATCTCGGGATTTTCCGCCAACACAAAGTTCCTCCATTCTCTACTTGAAAGCGCTGTAGTGTCAAGGAGTTTAGATATCTAACCTCCTTGACTTTCATAGCGTTCAAAGGAACGACGAAATTCGACATGCAAGCTACCCTCTGGGTGTCAATTAACAAAGCTTGCTCCAGGCACCCGAGGCCATACGATATTATTATTATTATTATTATGACAAGTAACTGTAATTTCGATAAAAATTATGGCAGGTAACTGTAACTTCGATACTAATTTGACAGGTAACAGTAACTTCGGTGCTAATTATGACAAGTAACTATAACTTCGATAAAAACTATGACTGGTTACTGTAACTTCGATTCTAATTATGACAAGAAACTCTAACTTCGTTACTAATTATGACAAGTAACTGTAATTTTGATACAAAATTAAGGTAGGTAACTGTAACTTCAATATTAATTATGACAGGTAACAGTAACTTCGATACTAATTATGACAGGAAACTGTAACTTCGTTACTAATTATGACAAGTAACTTTAATTTCGATACTAATTATGGCAGGTAACTGTAACATCGTTACTAATTATGACAAGTCCCTGTAATTGCGATACAAATTATGGCAGGTAACTGTAACTTCGATACTAATTATGACAAGTAACTGTAACTTCGATACTAATTATGACAGGTAACTGTAACTTCATTATTAATTATGACAAGTAACTGTAATTTCGATACAAATTTTGGCAGGTAACTGTAACTTCGATACTAATTATGACAGGTAACAGTAACTTCGATACTAATTATGACAAGTAACTCTAACTTCGATACTAATTATGACAGGTAACTGTAACTTCGTCACTAATTATGACAAGTAACTGTAATTTCGATACAAATTATGGCAGGTAACTGTAACTTCGATACTAATTATGACAGGTAACAGTAACTTCGATACTAATTATGACAAGTAACTATAACTTCGATACAAATTATGACAGCTAACTGTAACTTCGATACTAATTATGACAAGAAACTCGAACTTCGTTACTAATTATGACAAGTCCCTGTAATTTCGATACAAATTATGGCAGGTAACTGTAACTTCCATACTAATTATGACAGATAACAGTAACTTCGATACTAATTATGACAAGAAGCTGTAACTTCGTTACTAATTATGACAAGTTACTGTAATTTCGATACAAATTATGACAGGTAACTGTAACTTCGTAACTACTTATGACAAGTAACAGTACCTTCGATACTAATTATGACAGGTAACTGTAACTTCGATATTAATTATGACAAGGAACAGTAATTTGGATACAAATTATGGCAGGTAACTGTACCTTTGATACTAATTATGACAGGTAACAGTAACTTCGATACTAATTATGACAAGTAACTGTAACTTCGTTACTAATTATGACAAGTAACTCTAATTTTGATAAAAAATTATGGCAGGTAACTGTAACTTCGATACTAATTATGACAGGTAACATTAACTTCGATACTAATTATGACAGGTAACTGTAACTTCGTTACTAATTATGTCAAGTAACTGTAACTTCGATACTAATTATGACGAGTAACTGTAATTTCGATACAAATTATGACAGGTTACCGTAACTTCGATACTAATTATGACAAGGAACTGTAATTTCGATACAAATTATGGCAGGTAACTGTAACTTCGTTACTAATTAAGACAGGTTACTGTAACTTCGTTACTAATTATGTCAAGTAATTGTAGCTTCGATTCTAATTATGACAAGTAACTGTAATTTCGATACAAAATATGACAGGTAACAGTAACTTCGTTACTAATTATGACAAGTAACAGTAATTTTGATAAAAAATTATGGTAGGTAACTGTAACATCAATACTAATTATGACAGGTAACAGTATCTTCGATACTAATTATGACAGGTAAGAGTAACTACGATACTAATTATGAAAAGTAACTGTAACTTCGATACTAATTATGACAGGTAACATTTAATTCGATACTAATTAGGACAGGAAACTGTAAGTTCGTTACTAATTATGACAAGTAACTGTAATTTCGATACAAATTATGACAGGTAACTGTAACTTCGTTACTAATTATGACAGGAAACTGTAACTTCGTTACTAATTATGACAAGTCCCTGTAATTTCGATACCAATTATGGCAGGTAACTGTAACTTCCATACTAATTATGACAGGTAACAGTAACTACGATACTAATTATGACAGGAAACTGTAACTTCGTTACTAATTATGACAAGTAACTGTAATTTCGATACAAATTATGACAGGTAACTGTAACTTCGTTACTATTTATGACAGGTTACTGTAACTTCGTTACTAATTATGTCAAGTAACTGTAGCTTCGATGCTAATTATGACAAGTAACTGTAATTTCGATACAAATTATGACAGGTAACATTAACTTCGATACAAATTATGACAAGAAACTCTAACTTCGTTAATATTATGACATGTAACAGTAATTTTGATAAA